>CP139508.1:362213673-363489276 GCA_021014915.2 Artemisia tridentata subsp. tridentata | reverse complement strand
TGAACTTAAGTGTATGATTGAAAAATGGATAAAAGGCCATTAGAAAATTAGATTTTATTTGACGGAATTCTATTAGAAAATTAGTTTGTAGGATATTGTGGTATTTTTTGAGGTTTTTGAACATTTGAAAAAATACATGGCTATTAGATAAATTTAACATTTTATTTATATCAGTATATCAAGAGAATTGGGCAACTTATTGCTACAATGCTGTTTATTTCTGCCTGCGCTACTGGGTTATTTTGGATGCAACACTACAAGAAAAATTTCTTTTAGTGACATACAAAAAGTGTCAGAAAATATCAAAAAAAGTGTCAGTAAATACGTTTTTGCTTCACCTTCACTTATAAAAAGTGTCATTAAAAGGTCAGGCGGTAAAAGTATATAGTGACAGAATTTTCTGACACTTAATAGTGTCACAATAGGTTGAGACTTTTTCTAACACATTCATCTGTCACTATAGGCTTCTAGTAAAAATTAAAGCTATGCCCATTAATATCCTTTTACATTCACTATCAACACATCTTTTCAACACAAACCTACAGATTACTCGGTTCCAAAAATACCCTAACTATAGGATAAAAATAATATGCAACATAGAAGTTAAAAACTCAATCTTGTATAACAGTGCCAGTGATATATTATCAGACTAATTCACTTCAAAAACCGACAATATCGGTCATTCGCCTTCTTTAACAATGCATTACAATGTTGTTCAATAGATCAATATGAAATTATACACACATAATACCTTATGTAGAGCTTGGCGTGCAAAATTCCCTTTTTTTTTTGCTTCGGCAGCTGCTGCTAAATCTGCATTCCTGAGCGCCTCTTCTGCTTCCTTTGCTTCCGCTTGCGGTCGAGATTTTTCATATAATAACCTAGGCTTTTACTTAAAAATTTCAATTAGTGTGAGTGAAAGTTAAGGTGTGTTTGTTTTTTGAAAAAATGTCTTACTAGCCTCTTACTCTTACCGAGTCAGAGGCGGTAAGAGGTGGTCAGACATTAGTGTTGTTTGTTTTTTTCTTTTGAGTCAGACCCGGTTAGACATATGACATCTTACTCAGTAAGAGGTGGGGGACTTGTCTTATTGCCTCTTACTCGATAAGTGATTTGAAGACTTGTGTTAATGTAGTATATTCGATGGTTTATTAACTATGAGTAAGGTTGGATCAAGTGGTTAACACCCTTGCCTCTGGAGACAGAGGTCAAGGGTTCGATCCTCACCCCTTGCAAGGCCGGAGGTCCTTTTATACCTTTGGTAGAACCGGAAGCAGCCTCTCTACCTTAGGTAGGGGTAAGACTGTCAACGTCTCAACCTCCCCCATACACCGTGAAAGACGTTATTGGGACCCATAACCCGTGGAAGACGGTATTGGGAGTTACTTTACTTTACTTTACTTTTGATGGTTTATTAACTATGTTATATTTATAATAAAAAGTCTTTGTTTCATATTTACATACGTTACTTATGTTCACATTGAACTTATCATGAACTTCCACAACAATTTGATAGCAAGAACTTGTTTGTCCAATCAAGGAATAGTACATGCATACAACATATCGAACATGAAATATCAAAAGATGAGGCTAATCCTCTCTCACATAGCCTCGTATTCATATTAGTGTTTGACAATATTTAACTGGACGTAAGTAAATTTTGAATAACGAAAAATATGTTAAACAAAATTAATGATAATAATAGATAATGTAAACACTAATAAATAATATCTACATTTGATAACTTAATTAAAAAAAAACTCAAATTTGAATCTCAAAAGAAAGTTTGTAGAAAAAACAAAATAAAATAAATCTTGTACATTCAAAGCACATTTGTAATATAGTTTGTGTAGTGTCCGTTTTTTATCGCGGCTTAAAATCTTCAATTCTGCTTTAACATTTTCACATGAATATACAAAACAATTTTACGTTAGACGACACATACATACACAAGAATATGAAAAAGAAAAGTTATAATGTCTATGCAATACTTCTTTGTTTTCAACATTGGTTGTTTTCTCGGTCCAGTTCATCCAGCATACCTCATGACCCATCCAAGATCAGATGAACTTACCCTCTAATCAATCTGGTAAAAACGTTTTTTGACTCACCTACACAAGAGTAACGTTTTTTAAATGAAACATTACGATTAATTAAAAATTGATAGATGTCACACCTCGCCAATGGCGGAAACGCGAGTGCAACATCATGGATATCATCACAACACATGGTGTCTAAATAGAGAATTACTACATGCAAATAAATAGAGCAAAGTACAGACACAAAGTGTCGTAACGATACCCCAAAATAAAATAACCAAAAGCAATCTCCAAGGTATCTTCATTAAAACATAAAGTACTAATGAAAGACATTCAAGTATCATAACCAAAATCCAACTTATTCAAATTAAAACTTAAAGATAAGTCATCCTCAAATGCAACTAAGTCTCGTCTAGTCGCTTCCTTCTACTTTAGCCTTAGAATGCTCACCTGAAAATGATGCTTAAAAACGTCAACATAATGTTGGTGAGATTCATAGGTTTAAGACACACAATATATCTCGGACACCAGTTCACTGTGATTATAAAACATAGCAGGACAACAAGTATAATTACCATATAAGCTAACATGCAATCACAAAGCCAACTAACGGGACGGAACGTGCCCACCGATCTAAATTCAATATCCATCAATAATTTGGGATGGAACGTGTCCACCGATCCAAATACCACATCACGCATAAATTGGGACGGAACGTGCCCACCGATCCAAGAGTCACATTACACCACAATATCATAACATGTAACACAAACATGATAACCACTTACACGTCCATGCATTTATTAGACACATAATCACAGTAACTTAAAAATCATAATTTATACAAGCATCATTCCCATCCCAAGTTAAAAAAAGTAAAAAATGGGACTATGAACTCACCTCAACCTTGCAGCTTCCAAATTATCAAACCACAATCTATACAAACAAAACAATACCACATTACACGCGACCAAGCTAAAAGCTATAGTCCATGTAACACACATATATGATGGATGTCTAAGGTTCATATAACCCACCATGGATTACCTAGACTCCATACTAATCTCTACCAAACACTTATACTCACTAAATCCCTTAAATAAACTTTTTCAGAAAACGCAGAATTTTAGGGTACTTTCACCCACATAAAATCACGACCAAAAACTCTCCACAACTCACACCAAAAATTCACCATGATCCTTCATGAGCATACAAGCTTCTCCCAGAAGGCCATGTACTAAAAACACACACAAGTACCCAATAAAAAATCAAACTTGACAACTATCCAGATTCGGATCTGAACGCACACCAAAATGTTTTGACCTAGTAGACATACTTTCACAACTTATTATCGTCCAATTTTCGCGTGGAAGTCAAAGACAATATAGAACTCAATTCCCACAGAAAGGCTAACCCTAATAACACTTTTAAAGCCACCTTTGAGCTCAATACTTTTACCCTAATTCTGTCCCGGTTTAACTGTTTTGACACCTTAACTTATAAAATTCGTTTGACTGACTTCCCGACCTCAAAAACACTCGTGGCCGGACTTTTTGGAAATCCCTTCTCTGAACTACAATTTAGACATAAAATTCGTGATCTAACTCATCTCCATCTATTAAATATCATCGAATCTTTACAGCCTTAATATTCTGCCAGAACTTAACTCATTAATTAACAAGTTTTAAACCCTAATCTCTTAACCAATCATCATAATACTACTAATTAATGATTCGACATGTTTTATAATAATAATTTACAGAATTAAACATAAACCCTAATCTATCATATTATTGTTACATGAATTTTAATAATTAATTAAGCATAAGTATTGAAAATTATACCTTGATCTTGATTTTTAGCCTTCAAAAATAAAACCCTAAAATTTTCTTCTTCTCTTCTCCTTGTTCTTGGCCGAAATTCTCAAAGGGATGAATGAGGGGGTTTTGGTTTTGTATTTATAATACACTAAGAAAAATTCTAGATAACTTTTAATTGGTAATTATATTTAGAATCAAATTTGGTTTCCTAATCTCCCCCTAATACCCTAGATCGGCCGCCCTCCCCCCCCCCCTATTATGTATATTTTTTTATTTTTTTTATTAAAATTAATTATTACACTTAAAACCTTGTACTCTTGATATTTTATAAGAACCCATACCGAAACCCAACGTCTTACGCGACAATTCTTCGTTTTTACGACAACTCAGAAAAATATCATTTTCAAAACAAAGTTTCCAAAAATAGAATTTCACACTCTCTGGAAATATAACTCATAAAAACAACCTCCACGTAACTTACTAACGCTCAAATACTTGAACGGAGACTTGTTACACAAAATCACAAAACACCAAAACTACACAAGTCATTTCTACACCACCAAGGCGATCAAAATGAACTTATCCCAAAATCAATATTACCCAAATCATAATAGCATATCTCACACCAAGGGATTTAGTGCCAACACACACACTTACCACACATATATCCCACATAAACACATAATACACACCAAACAAAAGTTAAATGGGTTGAGACTATTAGTCAAACTAACCAGCTAAAACCACGGTTGTTACATCATCCCCCACTTAGGGAAATCGCATCCCGAGATTTAATAGCTCGTCTCATCCATCTTTTCAGCAAACAACTCCGGGTACTTGGACCTCATCTGATCCTCACGTTCCCAAGTAAACTCAGGACCACGCTTGGAATTCCAACGTACCTTTACCAACGCTATCTTACCACGCTTCATACTCTTGACCTCTCGGTCCATAATCTCAACAGGTTCCTCAACAAAATGAAGAGTCTTATCAATCTTAATCTCCTCTAATGGCACATGCAGACTAGCATCCGCCAAACATTTCTTCAGATTAGATACGTGAAACGTATCATGCACACTACTTAACTCTTCAGGAAATTTCAACCGATATGCCACAAGTCCAATTCTTTCCATAATCTCGAACGGCCCTACATATCTTGGTGCTAATTTGCCTTTCTAACCGAAACGCACAACACCTTTCCAAGGAGACACTTTCAGCATCACAAGATCACCAACACTAAACTCTAAAGGCTTACGGCGATTATCCGCATAACTCTTTTGGCGATCTCTTGCTGCCTTAAGTCTTTCCTTAATCTGAAACACCTTATCCGTAGTCTCTTGCACTAGTTCAGGACCAATTAGTTGGCTTGTCCCAACCTCTGCCCACAGAACAGGCGATCTACACTTCCTCCCATATAACATTTCAAATGGTGCACACCTAATACTGGAATGATAGCTGTTATTATAGGAAAACTCTGCCAAAGGTAGATGAGTATCCCAGCTTCCTCCAAAATCAATAGCATATGCCCTAAGTAAATCTTCCAAAGTCTGAATCGTTCGCTCACTTTGCCCATCTGTCTGCGGATGATAAGCAGTGCTCATATCCAATCGTGTATCCAACGCCCTTTGCAACGATTGCCAGAACCGCGAGGTAAACCTACTATCGCGATCAGAGATAATCGACACAGGCACACCATGTCTCGCCACAATCTCATTAATATAGATTCTTGCCAGCTTCTCCATCTTATAATCCTCACGAATGGCCAGAAAATGTGCAGACTTTGTCAGCCTGTCCACTATGACCCATATCGTGTCATGTCCATTACTTGTTCGAGGCAACTTAGTAATAAAATCTATCGTTATATTCTCCCATTTCCAATCAGGAATCGGCGGCTGTTGTAACAACCCAGAGGGTTTCTGATGTTCAGCCTTAACTTTCAAACAAGTTAGACATTTACTAACATATTCAGCTATTTCCCTCTTCATTCCTGGCCACCAATAAGCATCTCTAAGATCGTAATACATCTTGTCAGATCCTGGATGAATCGAGTATCTCGTCTTATGAGCCTCATCCATGATCAACTTCCTTACACCTCCTACCAATGGAACCCATATTCTATCTAAGAAATACAGTCCACCATCCTCATTTTCCTCCATCTGTTGATCCAATCCACGCAGCATCTCAGCGGTCACATTCTCATCCTTAAGAGCTTCCTCTTGTGCTGCAAATATCTTACTCTTAATTCCCGACTGCAACGTCATGCACATTGCTCGCACACGCTTAGACTTAATCCTTTCCTTCCTACTTAAAGCATCGGCTACCACATTCGCCTTTCCAGGATGATAGCGAATCTCATAATCGTAATCACTAAACAATTCAATCCATCTCCTTTGTCGCATATTCAGCTCCTTCTGAGTAAAAATATGCTGAAGACTCTTATGATCCATATAAACAACACTCTTAGTGCCATACAGATAATGTCTCCAATTCTTGAGAGCAAATACTACCGCACCAAGCTCTAAATCATGAGTGGTATAATTCTTCTCATGAACCTTGAGTTGTCGGGATGCATAAGCTATCACCTTACCCCTCTGCATTAGTACACACCCAAATCCTTGATTCGACGCATCACAATACACAAAAAAATCATCTGGACCATCAGGTAACGTCAGAATAGGCGCATTACACAAACTATCCTTTAGCGACTGAAAAGCCACCTCCTGTTCCCCCAAACATACTTCTTGTTCTTCTGAGTCAATAGAGTGAGGGGTTTAGCAATTTTCAAAAAATTCGCTATAAATCTTCGGTAATACCCCGCCAATCCTAAGAATGAGCGTATTTCAGACGGCGTCGCAGGAGCCTTCCAGTTCTTGACCGCTTCTATCTTACTAGGGTCTACATGTATTCCTTCACTATTCACCACATGTCCAAGAAAATGTACCTCCTCAAGCCAAAATTCACATTTTGAGAACTTGGCGTACAATTTCTCCTTCTCCAGTAATCCAATGATCAACTTCAGATGCTCTCCATGCTCCTCCTTCATCTTAGAGTAGATTAGAATGTCATCTATGAACACAATCACGAATTTATCCAAGTAAGGCTTGCAAACGCGATTCATCAAATCCATGAATACAGCAGGTGCATTTGTCAACCCAAATGGCATAACCGTGAACTCAAAGCGTCCATAACGAGTCCTAAAAGTAGTCTTCGGAATATCCTCCTCATACACTCTCAGCTGATGGTACCCAAACGTAAATCTATTTTTGAGAAAAATCGAGAACCTCGCAGTTGATCAAAGTGATCGTCGATTCTGGGAAGAGGATACCGATTCTTAACAGTTAACTTGTTCAATTCCCGATAGTCAATACACATCCGGAACGAACCATCCTTCTTCTTAACAAATAACACAGGTGCTCCCCACAGAGAGTGACTAGGTCGGATAAACCCCTTATCCTGAAGTTCTTGCAACTGCGCGGACAACTCTTGCATCTCAGAGGGTGATAAACGATATGGGGATTTCACCACAGGTGCCGCTCCAGGAATCAATTCAATACGGAATTCAACCTGACGAATTGGAGGCAACCCAGACAAGTCTTCAGGAAAAATGCCAGGAAATTCACACACCACAAGAATCTCTTTCATACTACGCTCTTTGGCCTTTGCGTTCTTAAGGGACTTCAACTCATTCCCTACACATTCTCCTTGTATCCGAAGTATAACACCACTCTCTAAAGGAATACGAACTACCTTTTCGTGGCATATAACCTCGGCTTTATGCTTAGACAACCAACTCATCCCTATCACCACATCGAAACTCCCATGCCCAAAAGGTATCAAATCAATCATGAACGGGATACCTTCTAACACTATAGTACACCCTCGAATAACCTTGTCAACCTCCACTTCCCTACCGCTAGCTATCTCAATCACAATACTAGACCTAAGCTCACTAGGTTCAACATTCAATAATTTAGCAAATTCAATGGACATAAAGCAGTAATCCGCACCCGTATCAAATAAAGTAGTAGTATAATGACCATTTAGAGAGAAAGTACCAGTAACGACGTACGGGTCTTGACGCGCCTCATTTGCATTCATGGTGAACGCCTTTTCCTTAGCTGCATTCCTGTTGTATCCTTGCCCTTGACCTCCTTCAATGGCCAACCTATTTTCCTGCCTGACCAGGTGCCCTGTTCAGCTTGGGACACACATTTCGGAGATGATCCGTACTTCCGTACTCATAACACGCCTTACGACCATACCCTGCGCCAATCGAGCTGATTGGAGTCGCCTGAGTAATCACCGCGCGACATTCCTTAGCAAAGTGTCCAGGTTTGTTACACCTGAAACACGTACGACATCCATCCTGCTCATGATGATAACCATTGCATTTCACGCATTTGGGAGCAAGATTAGTGTACCCCCTTCTGTCGGCGTTTCCTGTCGCCGCCGGAGTAGCTGCCATTGCAGGACTCGCTGCCACCACAGGATTCACCGCTATGAACCCTTTCCCATTCCTTGCTCTCTTATTGTCAGTACCAGCACTAACCTGCTTACCTGCTTCAGTTTTCTCCTTCCTTTTCTCACTCGTCTTCTCGAGTACTCCACTCCTAACCGCTTCATCAGTTAGTGCCCTAGGCTTCTGAATAGCACCCTGGAGTGTCGTGGGTTCCGTAGCCCTAACCATGCTACGAATTGCGAACCAACCCACGAATGTATTTATCAATACCTTCGACTCAGGAGTTACCAAGTGAGGGACCAACTTAGCTAACTCATGGAACCTGTCAGTATACCCCGCGTGATTAGCTCCAACCATTACATGATTCCAAAATTCTTCCTCCAATTTCTGCATCTCATTCCTTGGGCAAAACTCCTCCATCATCAATGCTTTGAGATCTTCCCAAGTCATTCCCATCGCAGTAACCCAACCCCTAGCTTGGACTTGCGTGTTCCACCAATCAAGGCCTTATTGATTAGAGAACTCGTTGCATACTTGATGAACTCAAATAAGTACATTTTATTACTATCATTTATCCTATTAATTTGACTTGTTTTACTATATTATGTATGAGGATTGATACTTAATCGTTTACTTTTGTAATTCTCAGGTAAAAACAAGCATTTGGTGAAACTTGGCGATTTTGGACTAATTATGGAGAAAACATGCATAAAGTGAAGAGTCTACTGAAATGGACAAGATCAAGTCAAATCTGCTCCAGATGCGCCGCATCTCACTTATCACATGCGCCGCATCACTATCAAGATCTCACCAGATACGATCCAAGATACAAGAGGACATGCGCCGCATCCAAAGATGAAGATACGCCGCATCTTCTGGCGGTGTACGAATATTCCTGAATATTATAATCTTGGACCCCACGCGAAGTTAAGTACATGCGCCGCATCTACTTACTAGATGCGCCGCATCTCACCCTCAGACAGAAACTATAAATACCCCAAGACCAGACGAATTTCGTACGACATATAATATAACCGAAACCGAAGACCAGAAACCTAGGACGAATTCAGTCAAGGCAGCAGCACAAGACACACCCAAATCAAAGATACAAGAGCTGTAAGAAGGTGCTGCATATGTTTAATTCATTAAGTAGTTTTGTTTTATTGTGTTAGTAAACTTTAATTCATCAAGATTGGTGGCTTGTGTAACGTGACAACGGAAAGGTTGCACTCCCTTAAAACTGCTTTCTCATCAATTAAAGTTTATATGTTAGTGTCATTGGTGACTTTTATTAGTGCATTGATAACCTCTGTGTCTAGCTGAGCGTTGATCGGGTCGCCATGCCTCTGCCCTCGCCTGTTTATTAGATGCCTATGTATTCTATGGTCTGTAGAAAAGTAGGAGAAAGATAAACGGGATAGTCATAAGTAATCATTAAGGGTTTACTCGCCGATAAGATTAGAACCAACGAGAAAGGACTTAATCTCGGTGCGTTGCATCGAACTATACACTTCATATAACACTAGCAATAAAACAAGTGACAAACTACTTATCATAAGGACAACCCTCTTATTGTCTCGAGTATTTATCTGTGTACGTGTGTGCTACTTGCTGATTTGTGCCTATTGGTCTAGTTTATTATTTAATTGCAACCAAATCGTGCCAGTCTCTCAGGCTGAACCCCCTTGCGTTAGATTAGATTGTATAGCTAACTTAATATATTAAAATACTGATTAGAATAACTAGATAATACGTTCCACTCTTAGTGATCGACACTCTACTTACCATTATATTCATACTGACCGGGTACACTGCTCGTTAGGTGTGTGTGTTATTGATAAGTCGGCTAAATATAAATTTAAAACTTGATTAGGCATTAAAACTGCTAAACCGCAACGACACACGCAGCACATCAAGTTTTTGCGCCGTTGCCGGGGAGTGAATTGTTATTATCTGTTAATTTGATTAGTATTTTAATTAGGTTTTTAATTTTTTATCTAACCGCTAATTTTGTTGTGTATTAGTTTAATTTGCATTCATTGTACTATTTTGCATATTTTCTGTTTTTGTGTGTTATTTGCTTGCTTTTGTTTGTTTTTATTTTCGTGTGTTTTTATTTGTTTTAATTTTTCGTATTTTGTGTGTTCTGCTATCGTTGTACTGAGCTAAATCGAACGATACGGCGCATCTGATTTCTCAGATACGGCGTATTGCGTTCACTTTTTTATAAAATACAACGCGTTTAATTAATTCGATACGACGCATCTTTTCCCCAAGATACGGCGTATCTGTTTTTAATAAGAAAATTTTTCTAAGCGATAAAGTGATACGACGCATCTTTTCCCCAAGATACGGCGTATCTGTTTTTGATAATTTTTTTTTCTAAACGATAACGCCATACGACGCATCTGCTTCAGCAGATACGGCGTATCTATTTTAATTAAAAACAGTTTGCGAATTATTAAACAGATACGGCGTATCGATTTTTATCGATACGGCGCATCCTCTGAATCAAAAATCTTATATTTTGAAACGTAACGAAAATACGGCGCATTAACTTTTGTTAATACGACGATTATAATTTGATAAATATAGTTGATTTTTGATATTTACTTTGATCGGTCCGCTACTCTCGTGTGCAAGTTGTTTATTTTCAGGATAAATGATGACTCGAGCATCACCATGAAGGATTACATTCTGAACCAAACCAAGAGAAGCTAGCTGGAGTGATCAAACGAAACCTCTTCGATTATCCAACCAACCCAAAGGGAAGTTCTCTACATCATAATCTCAAATTGTAATCTTAATTTTGTATGCTTAAAAACGATATTTGTTCCTAACCTCGGAATAAATTCTTATCCTCTAAACTATAAGATTACAATTGTTAATAAAACGTTTATACCTATTGCTCTTATTTTGAATTCATTTATATCGTATGGTGTAACCGTTTTACCCCAATTTGGTGTATATAGAATCGTGTTGCGGAGGCCAAGGTACGTTCCTTATTTAAATTTCGTTTACTAACTTAGCGATACGGCGGATCTAATTATCCAAAGCGCCGTATCTCTGACCAACTAGGATTCATTGACTAGTCAACGAAAATAAATAGATACGGCGCATCCCAATTTCCAATACGGCGCATCGTTTTGCCCTATAAGTACGACGGGAATGCGCCGGATCTAAAATCTTTACCGCATACACACACACAGTTAAGAACTTTCACACACTGAAACTATACTCTTAATCCGATCATTTTTCTTAAATCCGCCTCTAATCCGATATATAATTCATCTCCTAATCATCAAATTAAGGTAATCATTCTATTTCGATTTAATCTTGGTTGATACGAAAATTAGGGTTTATGTGATTAATTCGATTTGTGCTTAATTGATGTAGAGATATGATTAGGACTTGTAATAGATGATCTCCCCCGTATTTAACTTGCGTAAATAATCGAATTTCTGGCCTAGTTTGCTTTTAACGAAGATTTGGGGTTTATAATTCGATTTTGAATATTTGGTGGGAAATGGATTAGTAATGGTATATTGAGCTATTAGAACTGATATAAGGAGTATATGATACTGTGATACTTAGTGTTAGTTTACGTCACGGATACGGATTCTTGAAAAGGCCTACCTGATCCCCTTTATTTATACTGATATGCTTTTAGATGCGGCGCATCTAGGTTGACTGATGCGGCGTAACGACCTATTTCCAAATTAATAAAATTCTAGATACGCCGTATTGATTAATCTAGATACGACGCATCTACATACGCCGTATCTCAACTCTTGCTCCGCATCTCTTATATTTCATGCAGATATGCCGCACTGATTAAATCAGATGCGCCGTATCTACCTATCTAGCAGACTGCTTACTAACTTTGAAAATTTATTTCAGATGGCACTACCAGAAGCAGCACAGAGACACCAGTGGTTACGATTCGAGGATATGGGTCTAACCCCTGGCACTGTGGAGGACTACTTACGGAGACTTGAGTCGATTTACTTTAGGAGGATATTCAGGGTACAGGCTTTGGATTTCGATGATGTGGGATTGATTAGAGCTGGGCATGCTGCTGAGAGTTTACAGCATAGGATAGAGATGGTAGTCACAGGAGATGATGAGGAGGTGGTGTTCAGGTCTAGTGCTTGGGAGAGACTGTTCAGGATCGATGAGCCTCTTATCAGGGAGCTTATGTTGGAGTTCTTTAGCACGATTCATTACAGGGAGATGGATTTGGAGATTGATACAGCTGACACTCTGGTGTTCAGGTTAGGAGGGGTGCATAGGCAGATGTCGATGAGGCAGTTTATTTTGGCCATGGGTCTGCATACAGCTGAGGAGCTTGAGTCAGATGGGTTTGATAGATATTGGGATGATAGTTTGCGAGCGGTCCCTGACAGAGGGTTGTTCAGTGATTACTGGGATAGGATTTCTTCGGGGGGTGATATCACTACTTCCACCCCCTCATACACTTTGATCAGGGAGCCGATGAGGAGGCTGCGCCACAGGCTGATTGCACTTACTATTGCTGGGAGGGGTCAGTCACCTGAGAAGGTGACCACTCTGGACCTCTTCCTCCTTAGGAGCATGGATGAGGGGTTGTCGGTGAACATCCCCCACTTTTTGGCACACTACCTCCACCGATCAGCTGCGGGGAGAGATCGGAGGAGCCAGATGACTGGCGGGCATTTTGTTTCTCGGCTGGCCCGCCATTTTGGAGTCATTGGAGCGGAGATTCCAGCGGGGCTGGAGGTTGTGGTGACCCATCTCCCGATTATTGACAGGGATTACTTGGTTAGGCTTGGGATATGCCAGCAGGCTATGGGAGAGTACGTTTGGGTAGCATTAGGGCCCGCCAGAGCAGCAGGACCAGAGGCGGAGCAGGGAGGCCCTCAGGGACCTCCGGCTGCTGCTCCCAGCCCATCAGGAGGAGCCGCAGGCACCAGTACCCCCACCAGTCCCTGTACGCACCATGGGTCAGAGACTTGACGCAGTCGAGGGAGAGTTGAGAGCCCTGAGGAGGGACTCAGAGTGGTTGGTTATGAGTGTGAGCAGACTATTGGAGCAGCAGGGTATTACCCACACCCGTTCAGATGGTACTCATGTTGCGGGAGTGACACGTGCATACGAGCGCAGAGTCCGCCCTAGGACTGATGGAGCCAGCACTTCCGGGACCCATCCAGACGACCTCGCTCACCCATGATCTTACTCTCTTGATTTTACTGACATTGTTCCACATATTATTATTACTTTTTGGATTGTACTGATCACTATTCTCGTGTATATATTTAATATTTCAGTTTATGTTTCTTGTTTATTTGATGAAGACTGGCATTAAGTTCAGCATGAGGGTACGAGAGGACGTGAGAGATCAAACCGTGGAACGAGTCATTTTACAGCAGACTGTTATCAGTCTGTTTGGTAACCACATGCGCCGCATCTAGTAAACAGATGCGACGCATCCTATCCTTTATTTAGTTTTATTTTACAGTCAGACCGCCGAGGATACGGCGCATCTCAATTCTGAGATGCGACGCATCTCCTGCAGATGGTCATATCTTATTTTATTTTCCTGCATTTATTTTTTATTTTTCGAATTTAAAACTTTTTATCAGTTTATTTTAAATGCGACGCATCCCTGGTTAAGGATGCGGCGCATCTTTTATTCTGATCCGTATTTATTCTCAGGCTCGATACGGCGTATCTTCTTCCATAAGATACGGCGCATCGACTGACCTGATGATTTCCATTTTAAGTTTTTATGTTTTATTTTTACCTAACTACTAATGTATTATGCAAGTTTGAACCTTTCTTATCTTAGGTTGTTTTGAAGCCTTGGTGGTATTATAGATTCCTGCATTTCCTGTGGATACATGATTATGAAGATTAAACGTTCTAATCCACAAGAAAGATGATTTTTGCTCTACTACTAATGGAGGATCATACCAAGCAAATCTCAGGGGAGTTTTTCTGTTCTAATTCTTTTATTTTCCAGTTTTTAACCTTTTAAACAAACAACGAGGACGTTGTTTAACTTAAGTGGGGGATTGGAGAATTAGAACACTTAACATTTACTTGTCCTTAAACTTTTCAAAATATGCTTAAAATGTGCTTAATATATAAAAATTTAAAATTTTTTAGCATGTTTTGTTTAAGATCTAAGTTGCATAGCTGCACACATGACGTTATTTTCAAAAAATTGTGATTTTTTTTCAAAATTCACAAATCTATGAGTGTGCCGGTGACTTGTAAACTTTAGAACTTGGCTTGTATACTATTCGAGACCACCATAATAAGTATTATATTATATAATTGGAATGACTTGTCTAAATTGGTAAAATTCATAGGATTACACCCAAATAGCCTTATATGTTATGTGTTATTAGCTAACTACACTGGTTAGTTAACCCCCGTATAAACCCTTTTGTTACTCTCATTTTTAGAGTAAGATACCCCTAGAAAAACACTCAGAGCCATTCCTTTCGTTTCTTACACCAATGTTTAAAATGTTTCGTTACACCCTTACACCTTAGCCTACCCTGTAGATTAGAATCCGTGGTTGGTTAATTGCTATAGGCAAAGTGTGTTTCCTTACATTACCTGTGTTCGTGTGCGTAATTCATTATCTATGGTTAGGTCGGAAATTGCGCAATGCAATTGGAGTGAAAGTAAATATTGTATATCTTTGAGTTTATTTTTTCGTGTGTTTACTGCTTTCACTATTACCGTTATTTCTGAAGTCATGAAAAGTATAAAAAAATTATCCAGAATTATTGTTATAGTGATGTGGTGAAATTTTACACATGTATGTTTATGCTTATTAAAAAAAAAAAAAAAAAATAAAAAAAAAAAAAAAAAAAAAAAAATTCGAAAAAATGAGAAAAGAAAAAGAAAAAGAAAAAAAGTTGGAAGATTGATAAACCAACGATGTAAAGTTATGTAAGTGGTCGATATCACCACTATTTGTTGTATTATATTTATGGATTGAATGGGAGTTGGCAGTTATGGGAACGTCAACTATGGTTTATTCTTTGATTAAGATCTTGTTGATATAATTCGTGTCTACCTAAAGCGTGTGTTTCAAGTGTCAAAGCGTGAGTTATTCTATGATATGAGTCTTATTCATGGGATGGTTGGGATAGTGATTAACCACACTTAGGATTTTAATCTATTTGTTTTGTTTATTTTTCATTTTACACCAATTTATATCCCAAATATTATCCATACCCTTTATTATTCTTTATCCAACCAAACCTTTGATTTATTGAGATTAGGGATTTGAGCAATCTTAAGTATCGTAGTCGTGGATTCGGCTATGTATTTATGATTTTGTCGCCCTTTTTGATATATTATTATTGGTGAAGTTTGGACCTATCTTTAGCCTATTCGAGTTAAGGATTTGAGCAATTGCAAGTATCGTGTTCGTGGATTCGATCATGTATTTGTGATTTTGTCGCCTTTTCTGGAATTTGAGATCGATAGTGAATAAGAATAATTAACCCTTAAGCCTAAAAACCCTTTTTACCGCTTTAGACTTGTTATTCCTTAGCTTTAGTGGTGGAGATGTGTATACTTGCCAAGCTTATGATAGAATATTCGTCGCGACTGGACAGTTAAACGATTAGATTTGCTTTTATCGAAATATTTTATTCTACTTCTAATTCGTTAAGTGTTCAGTTGTGTGATTATGATAAAACGAATACATGCTTAAATATAAAAATAAATCCTAATATCTTTTAGGATACATTTTCATAAGTTTTAATCTAAGGTTTACTTGGGGACAAGTAAAGTTCAAGTGGGGGGATATTTGATGAACTCAAATAAGTACATTTTATTACTATCATTTATCCTATTAATTTGACTTGTTTTACTATATTATGTATGAGGATTGATACTTAATCGTTTACTTTTGTAATTCTCAGGTAAAAACAAGCATTTGGTGAAACTTGGCGATTTTGGACTAATTATGGAGTCAAAACATGCATAAAGTGAAGAGTCTACTGAAATGGACAAGATCAAGTCAAATCTGCTCCAGATGCGCCGCATCTCACTTATCACATGCGCCGCATCACTATCAAGATCTCACTAGATACGATCCAAGATACAAGAGGACATGCGCCGCATCCAAAGATGAAGATACGCCGCATCTTCTGGCGGTGTACGAATATTCCTGAATATTATAATCTTGGACCCCACGCGAAGTTAAGTACATGCGCCGCATCTACTTACTAGATGCGCCGCATCTCACCCTCAGACAGAAACTATAAATACCCCAAGACCAGACGAATTTCGTACGACATATAATATAACCGAAGACCGAAGACCAGAAACCTAGGACGAATTCAGTCAAGGCAGCAGCACAAGACACACCCAAATCAAAGATACAAGAGCTGTAAGAAGGTGCTGCATATGTTTAATTCATTAAGTAGTTTTGTTTTATTGTGTTAGTAAACTTTAATTCATCAAGATTGGTGGCTTGTGTAACGTGACAACGGAAAGGTTGCACTCCCTTAAAACTGCTTTCTCATCAATTAAAGTTTATATGTTAGTGTCATTGGTGACTTTTATTAGTGCATTGATAACCTCTGTGTCTAGCTGAGGTTGATCGGGTCGCCATGCCTCTGCCCTCGCCTGTTTATTAGATGCCTATGTATTCTATGGTCTGTAGAAAAGTAGGAGAAAGATAAACGGGATAGTCATAAGTAATCATTAAGGGTTTACTCGCCGATAAGATTAGAACCAACGAGAAAGGACTTAATCTCGGTGCGTTGCATCGAACTATACACTTCATATAACACTAGCAATAAAACAAGTGACAAACTACTTATCATAAGGACAACCCTCTTATTGTCTCGAGTATTTATCTGTGTACGTGTGTGCTACTTGCTGATTCGTGCCTATTGGTTTAGTTTATTATTTAATTGCAACCAAATCGTGCCAGTCTCTCAGGCTGAACCCCCTTGCGTTAGATTAGATTGTATAGCTAACTTAATATATTAAAATACTGATTAGAATAACTAGATAATACGTTCCACTCTTAGTGATCGACACTCTACTTACCATTATATTCATACTGATCGGGTACACTGCTCGTTAGGTGTGTGTGTTATTGATAAGTCGGCTAAATATAAATTTAAAACTTGATTAGGCATTAAAACTGCTAAACCGCAATGACACACGCAGCACATCAATACTTGACTTTCTGAGCTTCAGCACAGCCACTAATATCCATCACTACTTCCATTTTCTCTATCCATCGTGTGAGCACTATCGCACCACCTTTACCATCGTACTCCTTGGGCTTACAAGCCATAAAATCTTTGTAGGAGCATCCGTTGTTGCCACCCCCACTACTTCCAGCACCATTAGATTGAGCACCATCACCCATCTGTGCGCTCACATGGTTAACAATCTCTGGCAATAGGGCTTCCAGTTGTTGATTGATCATTTGCTGAAAGATGGGGTTACTCTCTCCAGCAGTGGGCTCCGGCTTTCGCCTCTTTGGTGTACGCTTCTTTGGCGTCCGGTAAGCTCCACTCATTGGTGACTTAAATAGGCGTCTTGGTCTTTTTGGTGCCATTTCCTGGACACACAAATTATTAATACCGTTAGGCGCCATTCAAAACATTCGCGAATACATAGTCATACTTAACACAAGTATTCCCCATCGAATGGGACAATTAACACAAATATCACAGTTAAATCTAATCATACTACACGTAAGCATGTCATCATTGGTCAATGTAGCATTGGCCATAAGTCCACATGTGTCGTGATATATGTATAATTATGTTGGCCACCCATAATTATAGATGTATCCTTTCACATGTGTACTCGCTTCCAATACCACACCTAACAATAATAACACCTTACAATAACACATACACAAACTCGAAATCAACCACATATCACACACATAAAATATTCAAACTCGCTCAAGCCTTATTATTAATTACTTGGGTCAAACCCCAGAATTTAAGGAATTCGCGATCCAACATAATACCAAACATTTAAAGCCAACAGAAAACATCCCAAAACATAACACTAAATTAACAAAATCGCACACGGCTTGAGTTCCACCCTAACGTTTGCCCCTCTCGTTTATCTTGGAATAAATCAACTACTTGCCGTAGACTCTAGGTCCGAATCCACTTCGTACTCTTCCTCTTCACTTATCCATCCATTTCGGTTTCCCTCGGGCTGTGGTAATGGACGACTAGCAAAACCACTCTCGGGATTCCTTTCTTCCTCCCCTATATGGTCCACAAACCCATACAATTCATGAGGCTCAGCCCTAACTGCTCTTCCATCTTCTAGAATTTGGGACACTTTCCAAGGTACTTAATCGTGTAGCCGTCTTTATTGGTTACCTCCGTCTCGTACATATCTATCTCCGTTCCACCCACGTTCACTAAGGTCATCTTTTCCTCGATCAGACATGGCCACATGCTAGCAGGAACTAAAATCCTCATGTTAGCCCGTCTCAAGCTACCGATCCTCTTGCAACCAGTAGCGACAACAATTGTCCAACGAAACTTGCTACGCGCGAGAGGTGCCATGCTAAAAATGACACATATGATACTAAGTATGAGGGTCCAAATCGACGTCCGAAACTCGACGAAACTACCCATAAACTCAAGAAAAATAGACATATAAAATACCATACTCACACATAGGCCCTAAATGCAACTATATGAGGGACTCCTAGGTTATAGTCTAGGCTCAACCACCTACTTCTCTATAACCAAGGCTCTGATACCAATCTGTCACACCTCGCCAATGGCGGAAACGCGAGTGCAACATCATGGATATCATCACAACACATGGTGTCTAAATAGAGAATTACTACATGCAAATAAATAGAGCAAAGTACAGACACAAAGTGTCGTAACGATACCCCAAAATAAAATAACCAAAAGCAATCTCCAAGGTATCTTCATTAAAACATAAAGTACTAATGAAAGACATTCAAGTATCATAACCAAAATCCAACTTATTCAAATTAAAACTTAAAGATAAGTCATCCTCAAATGCAACTAAGTCTCGTCTAGTCGCTTCCTTCTACTTTAGCCTTAGAATGCTCACCTGAAAATGATGCTTAAAAACGTCAACATAATGTTGGTGAGATTCATAGGTTTAAGACACATGTTGGGAACACGTTTTGTATTAATTCAAGTATTGATCATATTGTAATAGGTTGCTTTGGCCTTTTGGTTTGTTATTAGGCCCAGCCTGTGTAGAAGGCCCATGGGCTGTGTCGTTTATTTATTTATTTATGTTTAAGTATGTTAATTAGGGCTTTAAGCCCAAGTCCATGTAAAAACTATAAATACCCCCTCCCATCTAAGGGAGAGGGTTGGTTGATGAATGCTAAACTTTCCTTATTATTGTGTAATCATCTTCCACACTCTCTTTCTCTCTCTAACTTTCTCTCTCTAGATCTAGGGCTTATTAGTGGTTAATTAGTGTAGCTTGTGTGATCATTAAGAGTAACATCAAGTGGTATCATTCGCCTAGGGGTAATTTAGGTTGTTACAAGATTAGATTTAAGAAAAAAATAAAAAAATCCGATAAGTTACTGTTCTGTACTGTTCATCCGATTTGTTAATGTTCATTGATCAAGCTTCTGAGAATTAGTCGAACATCTAGTCTAGTCTAACATCTGGTCTAGTCTAGAAACTCAACATAATCGAACAACAAGTTAGTCGAGCAAGACTAATCGAGCATCTGGTACATTCATCGTGCAAGTTCACTTAGTCGAGCTAGACTATAGTCGAACAACTAAATAGTCAAACATCTATTTTAGTCTAACAACTAAATAGTCGAACAACTACTTAGTCGAACAACTAAATAGTCGAACAACTATTTTAGTCTAACAACTAAATAGTCGAACAACTACTTAGTCGAACAACTAAATAGTCGAACAACTATTTTTAGTCTAACAACTAAATAATCGAACAATGACTTAGTCGAACATCTATCTTAATCGTACATCTCACCTTGATCGAGCTTCTTGACTGATCGAGCATCTTAGTTTGATCGATCTTCTTGGACTGATCGTGCAACTCTCACTTGATCGAGATACTACAGTAGGGTGATCGAGATTTTGGATTTCTTAAGAGACAAATCGAGTTTCTAGTGTAAAATCCTCCGAGTTTCAAACGATTGAAATCTCCGAGTTTCTAGAGTAAAATCCTCATAGTTTCTTCACGTTCTTTTCACTGTTAAACAATCTAATCTACAACAACAACCGTTATTATCCTTTAAAGATCCTTAAATCATAACAAGTTACTTCACAATGTCTCAACCACCATACAATCCCTATTTCTATTATCAACTACAACAATATCCACAACAACAACATCATCAACAACAACAATATCATCAGCAACCACAACAATTTCATCCTCAATATCAACAGCAACATGCTTTTGTGCAACAACATCAGTTTTTCCCTCAACAAACAGCACCTCAGCAAAAATTCATGCCACAACCTCAGATGCAAAACTACCAACCTTCATCAAGAGAACCTCACTGGTTTACAAAAATGTGTGAAGCTATCAGTAGTCAGCAATCTAGACATGAAGCAGGATCGTTTGAAACTCCACCAATGCTGACACCTGGAAACTATGTGCAATGGTCTAGTCGGTTTATTAGATTTGTTGAACTAAGAAAACCTCATGGTCCATATCTCAAAAAGGTCATCATGGAAGGACCTTATCCAGTTCCTTCAACAGTGGTTCCGGGTGATCCAACTGCTATACCTCCACGAGAAGCATCCACAACTCCCGTTCCAGTAGCTCAATATACCAATGAACAAACTTTACAGCAAGAAGCTAATGAGATGACCATGGCTTACATACTCCAGGGAATTCCTAACCAATCTTCAGGAGTATTGATGCTCAGAAAACAGCCAAAGGACATGTGGGAGCATGTACATCTTCTTATGGAAGGCACAGAATTGAACCAAGAGGATTTGGAATCGAAGCTTTACATGGAATACAATAACTTCATGATTGAACCAGGGGAATCTTTAGAATCATACTATCACCGCTTCACCAATGTTGTCAATGATCTGGAACGTCATAACATACCTCTACCAAAGATTGCTATCAACTCCAAATTTCTAGGATGTCTTGGACCAGACTGGCAGAAGTATGTGACATTCGTGAGGCAAGCCAAAAAGATTAATCAAGTTTCATATGGGCTTTTGTATGATTATCTCAAGCAACATCAAACTGAGGTAGACAAGGACATTACAGCAAGAGGAGGTTATTCACAAGCACCAAATCCAAATCCTTGCTTTGATAGCTCAATCATACCTTCCACCATCAAACCAAGAATTTGTTCCACAACCTTCTCAACCAAGTTTCCAACCACAACCAAACAATCAAATTGTTCCTTATGAAGCACCATCTCAAAATTCTGATAACCAACTGGTCCCATACAACAACACCGAATCCATGTTCTATTCCAATGCTGATTATGATGAAGAAGACGATGTGTTCAACTCTCTCAATGAAGGATTTGCATTAATTGCACGAGCATTCAACAAATTCTCTAACAAGTCAAACAACCGTCTTCGTTCGTCATCAAACACCAGGAACCAAGCAGTCGTCAATGATGGACGAGTTGAGATTCAGAATCGGTCTTCTGGTAGATTTGGGGCAGGAAACATGGGAAATTCTGGTACAAGGTTTAACTCAGGGGGACAGAGGTTCAACACAGCTGGGGGAAGTAGAAACAATATGGGGAATGCACAGAGGGGAATTCAGAATGTTGGTACTGAAAGAAGAGGAATTGCTAATACGTCAATCACTTGTTACAACTGTGGAGGCAGTGGTCATATGGCAAATGCTTGCCCTAAGCCTAGGACTCAGGGTAGTGCATTTCACAAAGAAGCTCTTCTGATGGCTCTCAAAGATGAAAAGGTTGCAGGAATGTTGACTCAGAACGAGCAAAGCTTTATGGCCAATGCTTATTCTGATGATGAGATGGAAGACTTGGAGGCCAATGCTGCAGTGATGCTAATGGCCAACATGTAGGAGATGAATGTGAATGAGACAGGCCCGGTATATGATACCGATGGCTTATCTCAGGTACTTGAATCAGAATGCCTTATTCATGAGATTGCTTCACCATCTGCATCTTCATCTTCACAAGAAACTTTTGTTCAAAATGATTCATCATTCTCGTCTCAAGGAGATGATCAAATAAACACTGTTGTTTCATTCGATGATGATAACACCAATGTTTCATTTGATGATCCTGTTGATGATGAAAATCATGATCATCTTGAACAAGATGATCTTATGCCTGATCAAGATCCTGAGTATATGGCCTTATTGCTGACCACCCAATCACAATTGAATGCACAAAAGTCACAAATTGACAAATGCAATGAGATTAACCAGAACTTAAAAGCCAAAATTGCAATGTTAACAAAGGACAATGAGTGCTATAAAACACAACTTTCAAGTTATGAAAAACAAGCACAACGTGAGAAAGGCTTTGAGGTTGCATTCCAAAATACATACGTTCAGGTCAAGGATTTAGAGCATCAAGTTCGTGAGCTAACTGTTTCCAAGGCTGATTTGCTTTCTCAAAAAGAAAAGGAGCAATTTGAATTCAAAAAACAAATTGACATCTTGAATTTTGAGCTGTTAAAAACTCAATCAGAGCTTTCAACATCTCAAAATGATCTTCTTGAAGAAAAGCAAGCCACTAGGAAACGAGTTGACTCATATCTTGAGGAGATTGTGGACTTGGAATCCAAGCTCAAAGGATTTCAGAATGTTGTATATAAAACGGGTAATTCAGTGACACAAATTCAAAGACTAACTGTGAAACCGAGTCCTAAAGGATTTGGTTTTGCAATTGGAAGTGATCAACCACGTTTTTTACAAAAAGCACTCAAAGATAATCCTAAGTTATACAATGCAGAATTTTTGTTTGATGATACTTTTCAACGTACTGTTGTGTATAGTAATGATGAAGAAACTGAATATCTTGAACATAAGATTGAGAGTCGATCAAAGTCAGAAAAAGAATTTTCAAGAGTTCCATATGATTATTCAGCACGACCTCACATCAGTAAATCTTTTGTTCCTCCAAAGGACAAACCAGAACAAACACTGTCTAAAACTGAAACAAATCCATCTTCTGAAGTTGCTCCTGTTACCACTCCTGTTACACAAATCAATGGTCCAAACGATATTGTAGATCCACAAATGCCTCAACAATGTCGAATTCTTCGGTATTTTAAGACATTTATGGATGACATTAAACTTTTGGAACAAGTGATAGAATTTAATTCTGAAATCAAAATCTCTTCTTTATTTTCTCCTGCTGAGAAAGAAAAGAGAGAAATTTTTCAGAATCAATTCTTACCACATGTTAAACACCTGAGACTTTGTGCAACAATGTGGGAACAGGAACTACAGACTGAAGTTGGATCAATGATAAGTATTTTTAAAGCTAAAGATGACAAAATTGAAAAACAAAATTGTCAAAAGAAAGCTTTAGAAAAAGAGGTTGATCGACTCTTAGAACGTGTTTTGTGTGATGATGTGATTTCTGTGATTATGAATTCTATTTTGAATCTTGTCATGCAATGCTTGTTGATGATCATGCTGTGAATGTTGGAATGTTGCAAATTGAGATTGATAATTTGGTAAAAGAGAATGAGAGTCTTAGACAGATCAACTTTGATGTGGAAGATAAGTGTGAAAAAGAAATTTTCAAACTTAACAAAAGACTGGAATGGTGTCAAACTCAAAGTGTTGAATTTGAGTTAAAGTACAAAAATCTAAAAGAGTCTTTGTCTTTCCAAAACAGTCATGCTTCAGAAAGTCAGAATAAAAATGAAATTGATGTTTTGCGAAATAAACTGTTTGAATATGAGAAAGACATAGATGAAGTTTCTCAAAATAGAAATGACACTGTCCGGTTAAACAGAATTTTGGATTCAAAAAATCAAGAACTCCAACACATCATTATTGATTTGAAAAAGAAACTCAGAGTTTTAGAAAAAGGAAAAGCTGCGATTGCCACAGGAATGTACTCAGTAGACAAGCCAACTAAGCAAGCATCAAATCAAACCACTAATGTGAATACTTCCACTTCCACAGGACTAGGAAACACCTCTAAGGCTAGCAAATCAAGAAATACCAAGAGACCAAGGAAGTTTAGTATCTGGCGCCCTAAGAGTGGACTATCTAAGACTGAAGAAGTAGTAGTTAATGTTAGCAGTTTGAATAAAAAGCATGATATGTCAAAAGTAGAATCAAACTTGTCTAAGTCTAGTTCTATAGCTGATGTAATGAATGCTAAATCGTTGAATGTTATGAATGATATTATGGTTGATGCAAGTTGTGTATTTTGTCATGCTAGTATATTATCTGGAAATCATGAGAAATGTGTTGCTAAAACTCTGTTGAATCGCAAAAAGAAACAAACTAGTGGCATTTCCTCTAGGCCCACTACTGCTGCCAAGTCCATATTAGGAAAACCACCACTATTAGTTTCTGAAAAATCTGTTCCCAAACCCATAGATACACCTAGGACAAACAAAACACCAAGTGCATTTATTAGGAGAAAGGCTGAGACTAGTTGGACGTGGCAGCGTTGGTTGCAAAACACATCTAGCTTTAAATGGGTACCTAAACTGCTTAATACATGTGTTGCTAACCAAACGGGATCCACCGTTACCAAACTTGCCTCTGTGTCAACTTCTGGTGATGCAGGTGATCCAAATTGTTCTATGGATTGTTGATAGCGGCTGTTCCCGACATATGACCGGCAATCTCAAGCTTCTTAAAAACTTTGTTGCAAAGTTCATTGGAACGGTCAGATTCGGGAATGATCACTTCGCTGCTATTATGGGTTATGGAGACTATGTAAATGGGAACATCGAAATTAGCAGGGTTTATTACGTTGAAGGCCTTGGTCACAATCTTTTCTCAGTTGGACAATTTTGTGATGGTGATTTGGAGGTAGCATTCAGGGAGAAAACTTGTTTTATTCGGGATTTTCAAGGAAATGATCTGATGAAAAGGAAACGCGGCACCAGTTTATATACAATTTCCTTCGAAGGCATGACAGCTTCCTCTCCTATATGCTTACTTTCAAAGGCACATCCCACAAAGGCCTGGCTATGGCACAAACGAATGTCTCATTTGAACTTCAAGACGATGACCGATCTTGCTAGAAAAAAGTTGGTCGACGGTTGATGAACTCAAATAAGTACATTTTATTACCATCATTTATCCTATTTATTTGACTTGTTTTATTATATTATCTGTGAGAATTGATACGTTAATGTTTACTTTTGTAATTCTCAGGTAAAAACAAGTATTATGTGAAACTTGGCGATTTTGGACTAATTATGGAGCAAAACAAGCAAGAAGTTAAGAGTCTACTGAAATGTACAAGATCAAGATCATTCTGCTCCAGATACGCCGCATCTTACTTATTACATACGGCGCATCACTATCAAGATTTCACAAGATATTATCCAAGACAGCAAGGACATGCGCCGCATCTAAGAATGGAGTTACGCCGCATCTTCTGGCGGTGTACGAATATTCCTGAATATATTAATCTTGGACCCCACGCGAAGTTAAGTCAATGCGCCGCATCTACTTATCCTATGCACCGCATCTAGCCCTCAGACAGAAACTATAAATACCCCAAAGTCAGACGAATTTCGGAGTTAGACAATTTAGAAGTACGAGACGGAAGAAACCCTAAGCCGAATTCAGACAAAGTAGCAGCACAAGACACACCTTGAACGAAGATACAAGAGCTGTAAGAAGGTCCTGCATGTATTTAATTCATTAAGTAGTTTTGTTTTATTGTATTAGTACACTTTAATTGGTCAGGATTGATGGGCTTGTGATCATTGATTTATTCATGCACTTCAACTCCCCTTAAAATTGCTTTCCCATTAATTAAAGTTTATATGTTGATGTCTTTGGTGACTTTTATTAGTGCATTGATAACCTCTGTGTCTAGCTGAGCATTGCTTGGGTCGCCATGCCCCTTCCTCGCCTATTTATTAGATCGCCTATGCATTCTATCGTCTGTAGAAAAGTAGGAAGAAAGATAAATAGGATAGTCATAAGTAATCATTAAGGGTTTACTCGCCGATAAGATTAGAACCAACGAGAAAGGACTTAATCTCGGTGCGTTGCATCGAACTATACACTTCATATAAAACTAGCAATAAAACAAGTGACAAGCTACTTAACTATCAGGACAGGTCTTCTTATTGTCTCATGTATTTATCTGTGTACGTGTGTGTTATTCGCTGATTCGTGCTTAGTAGTTTAGTTTATATTTAATCACAACCAAACCGTGCCAGTCTCTCAGGCTGAACCCCCTTGCGTTAGATTAGGTTGTATAGCTAACTTAAGATATTAAAATACTGATTAGGATAACTAGATAATACGTTCCACTCTTAGTGATCGACACTCTACTTACCATTATATTCATACTGACCGGGTACACTGCTCGTTAAAGTGTGTGATATTGATAAGTCGGCTAAATATAAATTTAAAACTTGAATACTGCTAAAACCACAACGACATATCGTGGATACAAAATTAGAGCAATACCACGACCACACCAAGTTTTTGGCGCCATTTCCGGGGAGTGAATTGTTATTATCTGTTAATTTGATTAGTATTTTAATTAGGTTTTTCTTTTTAATTTTTATTCTAACCGCTAACTCTGTTGTATATTAGGTTAAATTGCATTCATTGTATTATTTGCATATTTTCTGTTTTTGTGTGTTTTTATTTTTGGTTTATTTTCGTTTGTTTTTATTTTTGTTTTTATTTTTCGTATTTTCTGTATTCTGCTATCGTTGTACTGAGCTAATATAAACGATACGGCGCATCTATTTTCATAGATACAGCGTATTGCGTTTAATTTTTATAAAATACAACGCGTTTAATAAATTCGATACGATGCATCTTTCCCCAAGATACGGCGTATCTGTTTTTAATAAAGAAAAATTTTAAACGATAACGCCATACGACGCATCTGCTTTAGCAGATACGGCGTATCTATTATTTTAATTAAAAACAGTTTTCGAATTATTAAACAGATACGACGCATCGATTTTTATCGATACGGCGCATCTTCTGAATCAAAAATCTTGTATTTTGAAACGTAACGAAAATACGGCGCATTAACTTTTGTTAATACGACGCATTTAATTTTAAGTATATCGATTTTTGATAAATTAAACTGATACGGCGTATCTATTTTCTGAATAAAGTCTGATTAAATTTTAACGATTATAAGATACGGCGTATCCAACTTTTTGGATACGGCGCATCGTCTGCAGATATCAGTAACTTTTATTTTTCGTATTCCGTTTTCGTTGTTGATTTTCTGATATATTACTTTCTTGAACATACCCTACTGATGCTTTTGTGATAGTTTCAGGAAGTGCATGACCAGGAGTTCTACTAAGAACTTGATTCAACCTTTCGAAGATCCTGAACGAGCCTTTCATTCGCTTAAAAGGCTTTTCAACACAAAAAGCTTTGATATCTCAAGTTCATTCGAGCTTGATTATTTTTCTGAAGAGAAAGAGGAAGAAGAAACAGAAACAATGGGCGAAAACACAACTATGGAGGAATACATGAACAATACCCGTGCTGATTACAGTTCAGGAGTTGCTAGACCAAAGTTTGATGATAAGTCAAAGTTTGAGTTGAAGGGTCAGTTTCTCAAGGAGCTAAGAGAAAATGCTTTCAGTGGAACAGAACATGAAGATGCTAATGAACATGTTGAAAAAGTCCTCGAGATTGCAGATTTGTTTACTACAGAAGGAGTCACTGACGATCAACTTATGCTTAGAATCTTTCCAATTTCACTTAAAGGAGTTGCTAGTAAGTGGCTAAGGAATGAACCTGCTAGTTCAATCACAACATGGGAAGATTTGAAGAGCAAATTCCTGAAAAGATATTGTCCACCTGCTAAAACTGCTAAAAAGATGGAGGCTATCAACAGTTTCAAGCAAGAGCCTGATGAAACTCTTTATCAAGCTTGGGAACGGTTTAAAGACTTACTGGTGAAATGTCCTCAACACTATCTAACCCCAATGCAGGAGATAATATTGTTTTATCAAGGATTGGACGTGCCTACTAGACAAATCTTGGATGCCAAGGGAGCTGTGCCTCAAATGAGTGCAGCCAATGCTAGGAAAGCTATCCAAGAAGCTGCTGATCATTCTTAAAAATGGCACGATGGGACCTCTACTAGATCTAAGAGCAGCACTAATTTTGACGGGTTTGCTGCAATTCAAGCTCAATTGGATAAAATTAGTAGAGAGATGAAGAAGCGTGATGAGAAAGTGTATGCTGCCCAAGTTGGATGTGAAAAATGCGAAGGACCTCACTACACCAAAGATTGCCCTAATAAGAATGAAAGTGAGACGTTTGAAGAAGCATACTACACACAATTTGGACAACCATTCCGACCTTCAGGAAGATTTAGGGAAGCTACTCTGGGATTCTATCAAAAGAACAACTTTAATCCCACTTATCAAGAGAGGAGGCAGACTTTAGATGACACTCTAAAGCAAATTATGGCCGATGCTGCTAAAAGACATGAAGAGAATACTGCTATGATCAAAGAAATCCGAGCTTCAACGGACACTATTACAAGAAATCAAGGAGCTTCGATCAAAGCATTGGAACAACAAATTGGACAAATGAGCAAAGTTCTTCAAGAAAGGGGATACGGAAGTTTACCTAGCTCAACTGAAACCAACCCAAGAGATCATGTCAAGGCCATAAGCACAACTGAAGAAGTCACTCCTAACATTCCTTTTCCTAGAAGACTGATGAATGGTAATGATGGTGCAAGACCCGAATTTTTCTTTAATTCTTCAATCAGTTTAAGAAGGCTACTCAAAGAGAAGGCAGAGATTGAAGAGGAGATCAAGGCTACAATGAAAGAAGAGAGCTCTGCAACCGACTTACATGCCTTGCCTCATAAAGAAAAGGACCCAGGAAGTTTTACTTTACCTTGTTCAATTAATGATATATCTTTCAATAATGTGTTAGCTGACTTAGGAGCTAGTGTTAGTGTAATGCACCTTAAGACATTCAGTACCCTAGGACTAGGAAAATTAGCACCAACTAAGTTGCTTATTGAATTGGCTGATAAAACGGTAAAACAACCTGAAGGGATTGCTAATAATGTGCTAGTTAAGATTGAGAAGTTTGTTTTCCCTGTAGACTTTGTTATATTAGATATGCCCGAGGATGTTAAGATTCCTTTAATCCTTGGAAGACCTTTCTTGTCTACCGCCCATGCTAAGATTGATGTGTTTAAAAGAAAAATCTCATTAAGGGTAGGGAATAATAAACTAGTCTATAAGTGCCAAGATCCTGTTAAAAGCATAATTAGAGGCGTCTATGTGCTAGGATTACGAGAGCGTATGGACCTCGATCTTGAAGCTAGGCTTATGGGAGAAACATTGATTCAAAACAACACAACTAATCCTAATCATGAGAACTTTGAGGAATTTATTGACCTTAATGTACCTACCGAACTTAGGCGCGATATTATTGATGATTCTGATGATGAGTGGTATGATTGCGTTGTAATTAACAAACGTAGGAGAATAGTTGAGAATACGAATTAGAAAAATGATGTGTTTATTGAACTACCACCCCACCTTGCTTATTTATGCCTATATGATAATAAGAATTTCCCGTCTATCATTTTGTCATCTCTGCCCGAAAGGGACAAAACTTTGTTTATACAGATATTAAAGAAGAATGGCGTGGAAATTAAGGACGAACAAGGAGTGTTCAATATTACTGAATTAGCGATGAGGGAGCGCGATGCTTCCGACTCCTTCAATGACCGATATTAATGAGCTGAACGTGAGTCTAACTTGAAGACTCTGGAATAAAGACAAGTGCTGACCGGGAGACAACCCGAAAAACTTTTACTATTCTGTTCTGTGTCGAGTCAGTCAGGCCCGCAGCAGATACGGCGCATCTCAATCCTGAGATGCGACGCATCTCCTGCACTGGTCATATCTTACTTTATTTTTCTGCATTTTTATTTTTGACTTTAAAATTTTTTATCAGTTTTTTTTAATGCGGCGCATCCCTGGTTAAGGATGCGACGCATCTTCTATTCTGATTCGTATTTATTCCAGGCTCGATACGGCGTATCTTCTTCCATAAGATACGGCGTATCGACTGACCTGATGATTTTCATTTTAATTTTTATGTTTTGTTTTTGCTAACTACTAATGTATTATGCAAGTTTGAACCTTTTTAACTTAGGTGTGTTAAAGTCTTGGTGGCATTATAGATTCCTGCATTTCCTGTGGATACATCAAATATGAAGCTTAAACGTTCTAATCCACAAGAAAGATGATTTTTGCTCTTATACAAATAATGGAGGATCATATCGAGCAAATCTCAGGGGAGTTTTTCTGTTCTAATTCTTTTATTTTCCAGTTTTTAATCTTTGATACAAACAACGAGGACGTTGTTTAACTTAAGTGGGGGGATTGGAGAATTAGAACACTTACTTGTCCTAAACTTTTCAAAATATGCTTAAAATGTGCTTAATATATCAAAATTTAAAATTTTTAGCATGTTTTTGTTTAAAGTCTAAATTACATAGCTGCACGCATGACGTTATTTTCAAAAATTGTGAACTTTTCAAAAATTCACAAATCTATGAGTGTGCTGGTGAATTGTAAACTTTAGAACTTGGCTTGTATACTATTCGAGACCACCATAATAAGTATTATTTATAATTGGAATGACTTGTCTAAATTAGTAAATTTCTAGGATTACACCCAAATAGCCTTTATATGTTATGTGTTATTAGCTAACTACACTGGTTAGTTAACCCCCATATAAACCCTTTTGTTACTCTCACTTTTAGAGTAAGATACCCCTAGAAAAACATTCAGAGCCATTCCTTTCGTTTCTTACACCTTTGTTATAATGTTTCGTTACACCCTTACACCTTAGCCTACCCTGTAGATTAAAATCCGTGGTTGGTTAATTGCTTTAGGCAAAGTGTGTTTCCTTACATTACCTGTGTTCGCGTGCGTAATTCATTATCTATGGTTAGGTCGGGAAATTGCACAATGCAATTGGAGTGAAAGTAAATATTGTATATCTTTGAGTTTATTTTTCGTGTGTTTACTACTTTCACTATTACCGATATTTCTGAAGTTATGAAAAGTATAGAAAAATTATCCAGAGTTATCATTATAGTGATGTGGTGAAATTTTACACATCTATGTTTATGTTTCAAGTAAAAAAAAAAAAAAAAAAAAAAAAAAAAAAAAAAAAAAAAATAGAAAAGAAAAAGAAAAAGGAAAAGTTGGATGTTTGTTTTAACCAACTTATGTAAAGTTTTGTATTAAGTGGTCGATATCGCCACTAGTTGTTGTATATTTTATCTATGGATTGAATGGGAGTTGAACGTTATGGGAACGCCAACTAAAGGTTATTCTTTGATTGAGATCTTGTTGAGTATAATTCGTGTCTACCTAAAGCGTGTGTTTCAAGTGTTAAAGCGTGAGTTATTCTATGATATGAGTCTTATTCATGGGATGGTTGGGATAGCAATTAACCACACTTAGGATTTTAATTTATCTGTTTTGTTTATTTTTCATTTTACACCAATTTGTATCCCAAATATTATCCATACCCTATATTATTCTTTATCCAAACCTTTGATTTATTGAGATTAGGGATTTGAGCAATCTTAAGTATCGTAGTCGTGGATTCGGCTATGTATTTATGATTTTATCGCCCTTTTTGATATAATATTATTGGTGAAGATTACTTGGTCCTATCTTTAGCCTATTCGAGTTAAGGATTTGAGCAATTGCAAGTATCGTGTTCGTGGATTCGATCATGTATTTGTGATTTTTCCGACTTTTCTGGAATTTGAGATCGATAGAGATTAAGAAGAATGATTAACCCTTAACCAACAAACCCTTTTTTACCGCTTTAGACTTGTTATTCCTTGGCTTTAGTGGAGGAGATGCGTATACTTGCCAAGCTTATGATAAAATATTCGTCACGACTGGACAGTTAAACGATTAGATTTGCTTTTATCAAAATATTTTATTTTACTTCTAATTCGTTAAGTGTTTGGTTGTGTGATTATGACAAAAAAATGAATACATGCTTAAATATAAAAATAAATCCTAATATCTTTTAGGATACATTTTCATAAGATTAATTCTAAGGTTTACTTGGGGACAAGTAAAGTTCAAGTGGGGGGATATTTGATGAACTCAAATAAGTACATTTTATTACCATCATTTATCCTATTTATTTGACTTGTTTTATTATATTATCTGTGAGAATTGATACGTTAATGTTTACTTTTGTAATTCTCAGGTAAAAACAAGTATTATGTGAAACTTGGCGATTTTGGACTAATTATGGAGCAAAACAAGCAAGAAGTTAAGAGTCTACTGAAATGTACAAGATCAAGATCATTCTGCTCCAGATACGCCGCATCTTACTTATTACATACGGCGCATCACTATCAAGATTTCACAAGATATTATCCAAGACAGCAAGGACATGCGCCGCATCTAAGAATGGAGTTACGCCGCATCTTCTGGCGGTGTACGAATATTCCTGAATATATTAATCTTGGACCCCACGCGAAGTTAAGTCAATGCGCCGCATCTACTTATCCTATGCACCGCATCTAGCCCTCAGACAGAAACTATAAATACCCCAAAGTCAGACGAATTTCGGAGTTCGACAATTTAGAAGTACGAGACGGAAGAAACCCTAAGCCGAATTCAGAAAAAGTAGCAGCACAAGACACACCTTGAACGAAGATACAAGAGCTGTAAGAAGGTCCTGCATGTATTTAATTCATTAAGTAGTTTTGTTTTATTGTATTAGTACACTTTAATTGGTCAGGATTGATGGGCTTGTGATCATTGATTTATTCATGCACTTCAACTCCCCTTAAAATTGCTTTCCCATTAATTAAAGTTTATATGTTGATGTCTTTGGTGACTTTTATTAGTGCATTGATAACCTCTGTGTCTAGCTGAGCATTGCTTGGGTCACCATGCCCCTTCCTCGCCTATTTATTAGATCGCCTATGCATTCTATCGTCTGTAGAAAAGTAGGAAGAAAGATAAATAGGATAGTCATAAGTAATCATTAAGGGTTTACTCGCCGATAAGATTAGAACCAACGAGAAAGGACTTAATCTCGGTGCGTTGCATCGAACTATACACTTCATATAAAACTAGCAATAAAACAAGTGACAAGCTACTTAACTATCAGGACAGGTCTTCTTATTGTCTCATGTATTTATCTGTGTACGTGTGTGCTATTCGCTGATTCGTGCTTAGTAGTTTAGTTTATATTTAATCACAACCAAACCATGCCAGTCTCTCAGGCTGAACCCCCTTGCGTTAGATTAGGTTGTATAGCTAACTTAAGATATTAAAATACTGATTAGGATAACTAGATAATACGTTCCACTCTTAGTGATCGACACTCTACTTACCATTATATTCATACTGACCGGGTACACTGCTCGTTAAAGTGTGTGATATTGATAAGTCGGCTAAATATAAATTTAAAACTTGAATACTGCTAAAACCACAACGACATATCGTGGATACAAAATTAGAGCAATACCACACACACATCAACGGTCTTCCCAAATTCAGATGTGCCAAATATCACTTGTGTCCTGCCTGCGAACAAGGAAAGAGTCATCGTGCCCACTTTCCTCCAAAAGCAGGTCACAGCACAGATCATGTCCTACACTGCTTCATATGGATTTGTGTGGTCCTATGCGTGTTCAAACCATCAATGGGAAACGGTACATCTTGGTAATAGTAGATGATTTCTCGAGGTGGACTTGGGTCTACTTTCTTCGTACCAAAGACCAAGCACCTTCGATGATCATTACTTTTCTCACGAAGATTCAAGTTCAGGTTCGTAACACCGTCAGAATCATCAGAACAGACAATGGTAGTGAATTCAAGAATCAAACTCTTCGGGAGTTCACTGAGAAAAATGGTATTGTTCATCAAACGTCAATTGCTCGAACCCCTGAACAAAATGGAGTAGTCGAAAGACGCAACCGTACGTTAGTGGAGGCAGCACGAACTATGTTGATTAATGCCCAATTACCAGACTACCTATGGGCTGAAGCTGTCTCAACTTCTTGTTATACCCAGAACCGATGCATGATCACCAAACGCCATGACAAAACACCATATGAGCTTATTCATGGTTGAAAACCAAATATCAATTACTTTCATGTCTTTGGAGCACTCTGTTATCCAAAGAATGATCGTGATGATCTTGGTAAACTGAAAGCCAAAGCAGACATAGGAGTATTTGTTGGCTATTGTGAGAATTCGAAAGGATTCAGAATTTGGAATCGTCGTACTCGGGAAATTCAAGAGACAATCCATGCTAATTTTGATGAGCTCACAGAAATGGCTTTTGAGCAAAACAGCTTAGAACCCGCACACAACCGTCTCAACTTTCCTGAATCTTCAGCTGAACCATTACCGTTCAACAGAAAGGATATAGAAGACTTGTTTGCTCCTCTGTTCGATGACTCTCTAGTTAATCGTGCCTCTGATGTATCCACCAATTCCGCTGCTCAAACCGTAAACAATCAAGAACCTGATACACCTGCAACCACTTCCACAGTAGTTGCTGACGACGCACCTCAACCAGAACCATCATCGTCAGTAGATCAAACACCTTCAACTTCTACACCTACAGCTGAAGATTCCCCCCACAATTCTGATGAAGTACCCACACCATCAGGTTATGACGGATATGCATTCTTTAATCCATTTGCTCCTGCACCAATCTTTCCTGATATTGCAGAATCATCTACACGCAATTTGGAACCGTCAAACCTGCACCATAAATATCAACACTATCCATCCACTCATAAATGGACTAAGGACCATCCCTTAGTAAATATCATTGGTAATCCAGAAAACCCAGTCATGACAAGACAAAGACTTTACACAGACGGTGAAACCTGCATTTATACACTCACCGTTTGTCAAGCCGAACCCAAAAACATTAAGGAATCCCTTACCTATGACAACTGGATTGAATCCATGCAAGAGGAATTGGAACAATTCAAGCGGTTAGAAGTTTGGGAACTGGTAGAGAGACCAGATGGGGTTTATGTCGTTGGATTGAAATGGATCTGGAAAAACAAGTTAGATGCAGATGGTACTGTCATTCATAACAAGTCCCGACTAGTCGCAAAAGGATTCAGTCAACAAGAGGGAATCGAATTCGAAGAATCATTTGCTCCAGTCGCAAGGCTTGAGGCTGTTCGCATGTTCCTGGCTTATGCGGCTCACAAGAACATTACTGTCTACCAAATGGATGTGAAGACTGCATTTCTCAACGGCCAACTCTGGGAAGAGGTGTACGTTTCTCAACCAGAAGGCTTCGTGGACCAAGAACATCCGAATCACGTATATCGGCTAAAGAAAGCCCTTTACGGCCTTAAACAAGCCCCAAGGGCCTGGTACGACAAGTTATCTGCTTTCTTACTTGCAAACCATTTTACTAAAGGAACTGTGGACCCGACTTTGTTTATACAAAAACACGGGGAGGACATTCTCATCGTACAAATTTATGTCGATGATATCATTTTTGGATCAACACATAAAAAATATTCAAATGCTTTCGCAAAACTAATGAAAAATAACTTTGAGATGTCCATGATGGGTGAACTGAAGTTCTTCTTAGGACTGCAAGTTCATCAATCACCCCGTGGTATATTCCTTAGTCAGTCCAAGTATGCTCAGGAAATCCTGAAAAAGCATGGTATGACCAGCTGTGACACCTATAACACCCCTATGTCTTCCTCATCCCCGAAGCTAGATGCTGACATACATGGGACACCCATTGATCCTACAAAATATCGTAGTATGATTGGGTCGATCATGTATCTCACAGCTAGCAGACCGGATGTTGTATTTGCCACGTACCTTTGCTCCCGATATCAGTCAAGACCAACTGAGCGGCATTTGTCAGCCGTTAAAAGAATCCTTAGATACATAAAGGGAACCATTAATTTGGGGATCTGGTATCCAAAGGATTCTGGATTTGAACTTGTTGCATTTTCAGACGCTGACCATGCAGGGTGCTTAGACACACGCAAAAGTACATCAGGGGGAGTACAGTTTTTGGGTGACAAGCTCGTCTCTTGGCAATCAAAGAAGCAAGACTGCACATCACTGTCATCTACAGAATCAGAATACGTCGCCATGTCAGCATGCTGCGCTCAAGTCATTTGGATGCGATCTTAGCTGATGGACTATGGATACGTCTTCAACAAGATTCCTATGTACTGTGATTCCAAGAGTGCCATCGCTATTTCCTGCAACACGGTCCAACATTCCAAGTCCAAGCATATTGCTCTACGCTATCATTTCATCAAGGAGCATGTGGAAATGGGTACTGTTGAATTATACTTTGTGGGTACTGAACACCAATTAGCGGACTTGTTCACCAAAGCCTTGCCCCATGCAAGATTTGTGGAACTGGTTCACCAAATTGGTATGAGGTGTTTGACTCCCGATGACCTAAATACTTTTCTTCTTCAAAATTAAAAAGAGTCAAACATCAAACTATCTTTGTAAATACTTATTGAAAAACACAAAAAGATTTTCCTTCATTTTTTTTATATTAAAAAAAACAAAAAAAAAATCTGTAAGTGTGCAAAAGTGAAACCGAATCAAAATATGTTCTCGTCCTTTCAAATTTTTATTAATTTCAAATCACGAACATATTTTGAGGGGGAGAAATTTTTGCACATTTATCCAATCTCCTTTCTTCAACAAAATCTTCATCAGGGAATAAATCGATAACGTTAGGAAAAGTTGCCTTTAGGTTTTTTAAAAGATAATAAGTCTCAAGTTAAAGGGATGATCTTGTCAAAATGGGAGAATTATTAACTTAGGACCTACATTTATCGTAGATGCAAGTTAAAGGACTTAATTGGACAAATGGCTAAACTAAATTTAATAAAACTCTTTGCGCCTCAAACCTTCATCGTTATTTTCCCACCCACACTTAAACCCTTTCATCGCGCCTCAAATCTTTGAACTCAAGAAATTCAAAACACAGCCAATTCGTTTGTTTTAATCTTAACTTGTAAGTGTTAATGTGAAGCCATTATGCATTATAATTGTTCGTATGTAGTATCTGTGGCATAAATTCATGATTAACGTGTTAGGGTTTAATCTTACGATTTGGGCGTTTCTTGTTGGTTCTTATTTGATCTAATTGCGTTAGTGTAAAACGTTCATGTCATGTTTGTATGTATGTTGCACATGCTTAATTAGATTATTTAACCCCAGTAGGACGGATTGAGCATTTTAGGATTTAAGGCAGTCGCATATGTGAGACTGTGAACACCAGTGATGTGTTGTGATTGACTGAATGTTGTTAAACTCTTATTTTTCATTGCTGGTTCATGAGAGAAATGAATAGATACTCAGTTATGCATAAAAGTTGTATACCATATATCTATATGTGTATTCGAGGTTCTTATTAAGTTTGTTGCTGCTGTATCTTGATCAAGTATGTTTAAGTGTGTTAAGGTGATCAAACTTGTGCAAGATGATCGATTTTGTCTCCGAGTTAGGAGACAACAGTCAACCTAGTCGAGCTTCTCTAGTCGAGCTTCTCTAGTCAAGCAACTTAGTTGAGGAACTTAGTCTAGCATCTCAGTCTAGCAACTTAGTCGAGCAACTTAGTTGAGGAACTTAGTCTAGCAACTCAGTTTAGCAACTTACTTAGTCTAGCATCTCAGTCTAGCAACTTAGTCGAGCAACTTAGTTGAGGAACTTAGTCTAGCATCTCAGTCTAGCAACTTAGTCGAGCAACTTAGTTGAGGAACTTAGTCTAGCAACTCAATCTAGCTACTTACTTAGTCTAGCATCTCAATCTAGCAACTTAGTCGAGCAACTTAGTCTAGCAACTCAGTCGTGCATCTTAGTCGAGGAACTCTTCTAGTCAAGCAACTCTTCTAGTCGAGCATCTCAACTAGTCGAGCAACTCTACTAGTCGAGCTTCTACACTAGTCGAACTTCTCCTAGTCTAGTTTCTCTTGTTAGACTTAAGCTGATCAAGTTTCTAAAAGCATAAGATGATCGAGTAACTATGATAGCCGTGGTTCTATGTTAATCAAGTACCTATGTTGATTAAGGTTTTATGCTGATCTAGTTTCTGACTAATCATGTTTCTTAAACTTATCTAGTTGTTTATAAAGATGATCTCATGTTATCAAGTTTCTAAAACTTCTAAGTTTGTTTCAATGTTTTTCAGTTTAACAAACTTATAAAACTTGTTTCAAACTAAAAATCTTCTCAAACTTGAACATGAAATATGATTATTTATAAAAACTGATTTGTTTAGAAAATGATTTGATTAAATGATATGCCCTCATGAGATTTCTGTTCAATGTGATGCATCATATTATGAAGGATAATTTCATGAATCCACTGTCATTCACTAACATATATATACTGTGTCCATTGTGTATTGTTGTTGGTGTTTACAATAATCAGGTGAACCATGTCTCGAACCATGTCTCAAGCATCTGTTACCCGAAAACAAATCATTCCAGAAGGGGATGAACGTAAGATCGGCCACTCTAACTCAAGAGTAGACTTCAAGAAGTTACGATGTCATGAAACTTGCCAGATCATTGTGGAAATCCTTGACAGACATTTCATCAGACCCACTTTGACAAACACAGCAAGTATACCTGAAGTTTATCTCAATCAGTTCTGGCATTCTCTGATCATTAGTAAAGACGAAGAGAGCATGACCATCACTTTGGATAATACAGAGATCACGTTCAAGGTTGAAACTTTAAGGAATGTATTGCAACTTCCAAAAGAAGTAACTGGAACACTGACGAAGTTTCACGATGACCCTACATTTGAAGATATGGCCAAAACACTTCAGCTTCTGGGATATGATGAAATAGAAGAACCACTCAAGTCACTCTACAAAGTCGAAAGAAAGTACTTTCCACAACTATGGCAAACCATGTACTCAATCATCATGCATTGTATAACTGGAAAACCCATTGGACTGGAACACCCTCGACAAGAGCAACTTCAATTCTTCTGTGGTGTTATCAACCTAAAACATCTAAACTTCGCCAAATACATCTGGAAAGACATGATCTTTCTAAGTACCAAATTTCATCAAAATAAAGATTACAAAATACCTTTTCCCCGCTTCACCAAACTCCTGATCTCACATTTCATGCAAAGATATTCTGAACTCAACCGACCCGTAAATGAGAAAATGCACACTGAAGGCAAAGACCACATTCTTACCAGAATTAAAACACAGAAGACTCACACAGAAAAGCAAGGTGCCAGAATTCCACAAAACTTGTTGTCTGAAGAACTAATGAATACTGAGGCTTATCAGAAGTATGACGAAGCTGTGAAAGCCAAAAAGGTGGTAATTGTACCCAAAAGGGCAAAATCATCAAAAGGAAAGAGTAAATCAATCCCAGCTCGAGCCACTGTTTCTCGTTCAAAGAAAGCCACTACAGTTGAGAAAAGAAAAGTAATTTCCAAAGCCTCATCAGCAATGCAACTTCGTGATGAATCAAGTGATAAGGAGGAAGGTGAAGATGTAGACCTCAGGAAAGGCAAGAAAAAGAAAGATATTGAGGAATTCAAATCTACATTGTCATAATCAGACAAGGGATTGAAACCAGGAAAAGGGAAGCAGATCAAGTTTACAGATACACGATTTTCACCAATTAGACCACCATTGACTGACAAAGAAGAACAAGAACAATTGAAGCAAGCCTCAAAAGAGAGCTCAATGAAACACAAAGAAGATGAAGAAAGACGCGAGAAAATGAGAAGAGGTGAAGGAACTACATCAATTCCTGAGGAAGAACAGGAGGAGTCTGAATCTGCAAAGCCTGAAACACTTGGTGAATCAGAAAGTGAATCAGGAAAGTCTGATAATGAATCTGGATCTGGGTCTGATGAATCTGAAAGTAATGAAGATGAAGATGACAATGAAGAAGGAGAAGGAGATAGTGAAAGTGATGAAGAAGAAAGAAAAAATGATGAAGATGAATGTAATGATGAGGGTGATGAAGAAAAAGATAAGTCAAATGACAAACAGGATGACAAATCACCATCACCACAACCGTCATCTGTTGGTCAATCCACAAATGAATATAGTGAACTCAAGGAGAAGGTTACCACATTTCAAGAGCATGTGTCAGAGAAATTCAAAGCAGAAGAACAAGAGCACACAGAGATAAAACAACAGATCAAAAATGTAGAAAAGAAGGTGGATAACCAAATTTCTCGATTTAATAACTTCGACTTGGAAAAGACAGCTGGAGAATATTTGAAAACTCATGTCCCGCAGACAGTCAGTTCTCAAGTTACTCAAGAGGTCACTCAATATCTTCATGACAATCTTCAAGGAATTCTCAACACATTTGTCCAAAGAAATCTGGAAAAAACGGTGGCCAAAATAATGCAGACAACACCAATCACTATTCAAACCATGCCACCTAAACCATCCAGATCTGATCTCAAAGGGTTATTACTAGAAGAAATCATGGACGATCCAAAAGAAGCTGAACTGCAAGAAGTACTAGTCAAATCCATGAAAGAGGATGACCAGGAAATTAATCTTCCAAAAGAAGGATGCAAGTCCGACAAATCAGTCAAACGCCGTCGAGATGACCCAGAAGATAAAGGGAAGAAAAGGAGGAGACATTCTCCTTCAATTGGTCGTGGTTCCACAGCACATTCTTCCGGCACAACTAAACAATCAAGTCAACCAGTATTCGTTCCACAAGAAGGCGGAGCATTCGAGGAAACTGAATCTTATGATGATGTAAGTTCTGATCATGAAGTTCCAATTGCTCCAACAAAAGTTCAAAAAGTCAATGCTCCATCTGCTACTGAAAAAGCCGTACCACTACCTGAATGGGTCAATCCATCAGCTCCAAAGTTTGATTGGTTTGAGAAGATGGTTGATGCATATCCTGAAAATGACAATGCTGCACCTGTTGAAGGATCGATTGTGGACTTTACAAAACGGTTGAAGAAGGCAATTAAAGTTGCTAGAGCTCTGGGAGAAGACATCAGCTGGGATCATGCACATACCTCCAATCCATCAGAACAATTACATCTCCGTGATTACACCCATCCCTTACCACTCATTGGTCAACCACACAATCCAAAGTTGCCCAAAGCATACTTCTTCAACAAAGATTTAGCCTATCTCATCTATGGAAACACAGACCCTGAGAAACGATATGCAACATCAATTACCAAATATCCAGCAGCCTCATATGCCATAGAAGGGTTAGAAGAACAAGTTGGCAGTCTATGGATAGACAAAGTTCAAGTATACAATGAAGATGCTGCTCTTGGAGTCCACCATTGGCCAAATCTGCGAAGGTTGTTCTACAAGTTTATGATCACCAAAAGAACAACTAAAACTAAAACTGGTGTTTGGAGCAAGCATAGGATTCTATCTATCACCAGTGCCGAAACCGAATCCATGTTTGGGTATAATTTTCTGAAGAAAATCACAGTGAGACGACTGGATGATCAAGAGTATACGTTCACTGAAGCAGACTATCCCTATCTAAACCTCAACGATATCGAAGACATGTATCTACTAAAAGTTCAGGGAAAACTTGAACATCTCCCTGGGCGACTTCAGTACGATATCATTAATTCCCTTCTCATCTACATCCGCAGCATTGTAATCAGAACGCGCGTTGAGGATGTCCATCTTGGGGTAGAAAGCTACCAAAAATGGTTGAATCTCATCAAGCCAGATTTCAAACCTGAAGGACATCTTGACAAGACGCCGTACATTTGGATACCGTTTGGGGTGTATTATACAAGGGACAGATCGTCACCAAGATTCATGGGTTTTGAAGAACTCCGCAAGTTCAGTGACGAAACTCTTCTAATGGTCAAAACTGAACTTGAGGATATTTTGGAAAAACGGAGCAAGGGGTCGTTAACAGGATGGTCAAGAGTTTTAAACTGGAGCAAGAAAGATGCAAAGGAAGCGGTAAAGTTCGTGGAAAGGATTGATACTAAGATCAAGTTCCGAATGCAGATGCGACGACTGGAAAGTTACGTTGGAGGACGTGCAAGAATTCCTGACATCCTCACGTTTCGTCGTCCTGAGTAATAATCATTGGTACCATTTCATTGTTTCATCATTTCCATAATTTCATTTTTCTCCACTGACTATGGTTTGTGTACACATAACAGTGCACAACCCGTACCTGTAAAGAAAGGACCCTGAGGTACGCTTCAGTGCCTCAATCCTGATCAAAGGAGCGAAAGCTTCTTTCTTATGAGTAGAATGAAACCTGAATGTTTTCTAAGTTTTTCAAAACATTCTGCTCATAAGGACAAGTATTCTCTCGTCAAGGGGGAGTATTTGAAAAATAATCTTTGTTCTGCAAAACAAAAGTTCTTGAAATTCTTCCCTAAAACTCAAAAACAACATATTTTAATCATAAAGTTTTTTCAAAAACATCATGAGTATGCTATTTTTGAGGGGGAGAATAACTGATGATTAAAATATGGTAAAGGAAAGATGGAATCTCATAAGTGCTCGACTCAGAATTGACCCTCGAATTGACGGTAGGAAAAAGTCAGTAGTCGAAAGGACATGTCCCAGACGGGTAATAATTTCAAGCCAGTTCATCTGGTGATGTAAACGTGTCTCGCAACAGACGTGTCTGAGTAGAATGTACCGATTTTGAGCGATTTTCCTTGAATATGATCTGGACGGGTAATAATTTCAAGCTAGTTTACTAGTGATGTAAGCGTGTCTCGCGATGATCATGTTCATTGAAAGTCAATCAATTCAAAAGTGCCAACTCTTCCTGACATGTGCAAATTTACTTTAACTATATATGAGCACATGTTAAGGGGGAGTCTTTCAGAAAAACGCAAAACTCTCATGGTGTCAATAAAATGTTTTTACAATCATCAACACTTTGAGAGATTTTCAATGGTTTGGTTTATGGCATCATTAGGATAGTCATGGAGTTATAAGGTGACTAAGGTTTAGGAAAAACCGTCCTATGATCCGCCAGAGCCGGAGGGATCTACCCAAGGACAATTCCCATAGTTTAGAACTAGAAAGTCCTAGGTATGATTGAAAAAAGGAGAAATGAAATGAAAGGAGAAAGAAGGGGTTGAAGAATTAAAAAGAAAAGCAAAGAAAAGGGTGAAAAGAAATAGCCCTCCATTTGTTCAACCTTAGGGCAGACACCGGGTTCAATACATAATCTACTGGTTGACTGAGCATCACCGGTATTGAAGACAAAAGACGTCATGGACCCAGTGACGCACTGCACTAAACCTTCTAGCCACTCAGGTGTCTCTCAAAAGGCACTTGTTTCATTTCACACGGAGAACCCTTCATCATCTATCGACCTCTCACTACGAGATGTGTTGATATTGAAAAGGAGGCACTCTGCTCCACGCCTCCGACGACCAAGCAAATGTGCACTAATCGAGTCTAGAGCCATGAGATTCATCAAAGATCTCTTAGGTACACTTAGTATTACACTGCTGTTCTAATCATGGGCATCAGTTGTAAATTAGGAAGAGTCCTTCGCAGATCTTAGCAATCTGCCGAGAACATTCTTGAGAGAATTCACAATTGTGATTCTCAGTGATAGAATGGAAATCCTGCCAGGATAACATCAAACAACCCTGACATCAGGTCACTTCGGTAACTCCTTGTGGGTTACGCTTAGTGTTTGTTCCAAAAATGGTCTACAGTCGTGGGGTGATCTCCAGCGGCTCACTGAATCGTGGGTGCACTTCGGTGTGTCCGTGTAAGCCCTTTCGGGGGTATCCGGTTCAGAACGGCCTGGGCAAGGATTAGAGAAAGTCTTCACACTATGCTGTTGACGATCTCAAAGTCTGAGCCTGTAAGTGCCGGTTGGTTCGTGTTGCTGCTGCTGCTACGGAGGAGCTTGAAGACCTGGAGTTCAACCACCATCAAGACTCCATCATGCTCATATCCTGAAGATAAGTTATCATAAAGACTCAGAAATATCAAAAGTTCAGAATATGTTAAAGAAAAGTCAAAGTTCAAGCACTACAACCTTTCACAAGTTAAAAATTGAAGAAGTGAGAACACGTTGAAGAACCAAAGTCAAAAGACATATGAGCATGGTGGAGAAGGCGTGAAGACACCAGAAGCAGAGACCATTGGAGAACGGCAGATTAGTACCATATCATATCACATCACAATCAAGAACAAAGAACAAAGATTCAGAAGACGTCAAAGCCACAAGAAGCAAAGACGACGTCAAGCAACCTTGATGACCAATACTTAGGGGGAGATTGTTGGGAACACGTTTTGTATTAATTCAAGTATTGATCATATTGTAATAGGTTGCTTTGGCCTTTAGGTTTGTTATTAGGCCCAGCCTGTGTAGAAGGCCCATGGGTTGTGTCGTTTATTTATTTATTTATGTTTAAGTATGTTAATTAGGGCTTTAAGCCCAAGTCCATGTAAAAACTATAAATACCCCCTCCCATCTAAGGGAGAGGGTTGGTTGATGAATGCTAAACTTTCCTTATTATTGTGTAATCATCTTCCACACTCTCTTTCTCTCTCTAACTTTCTCTCCCTAGATCTAGGGCTTATTAGTGGTTAATTAGTGTAGCTTGTGTGATAATTAATAGTAACATCAACACACAATATATCTCGGACACCAGTTCACTGTGATTATAAAATATAGCAGGACAACAAGTATAACTACCATATAAGCTAACATGAAATCACAAAGCCAGCTAACGGGACGGAACGTGCCCACCGATCCAAATTCAATATCCATCAATAATTTAGGACAGAACGTGCCCACCGATCCAAATACCACATCATGCATAAATTGGGACGGAACGTGCCCACCGATCCAAGAGTCACATTACACCACAATATCATAACATGTAACACAAACATGATAACCACTTACACGTCCATGCATTTATTAGACACATAATCACAGTAACTTAAAAATAATAATTTACACAAGCATCATTCCCATCCCAAGTTAAAACAAAGTAAAAAATGGGACTATGAACTCAGCACAACCTTGCAGCTTCCAGATTGTGGTTTAAACCACAATCTATACAAACAAAATAATACCACATTACACGCGACCAAGCTAAAAGCTATAGTCCATGTAACACACATATACGATGGATGTCTAAGGTTCATATAACCCACCATGGATTACCTAGACTCCATACTAATCTCTACCAAACACTTATACTCACTAAATCCCTTAAATAAACTTTTTCAGAAAACGCAGAATTTTAGGGTACTTTCACCAACATAAAATCACGACCAAAAACTCTCCACAACTCACACCAAAAACTCACCATGATCCTTCATGAGCATACAAGCTTCTCCCAGAAGGCCATGTACTAAAAACACACACAAGTACCCAATGAAAAATCAAACTTGACAACTATCCAGATTCGGATCTGAACGCACACCAAAATGTTTGACCTAGTAGACATACTTTCACAACTTATTATCGTCCAATTTTCACGTGGAAGTCAAAGATAATATAGAACTCAATTCTCACAGAAAGGATAACCCTAATAACACTTCTAAAGCAACCTTTGACCTCAATACTTTTACCCTAATTCTGTCCCGGTTTAACTGTTTTGACACCTTAACTTATAAAATTCGTTTGACTGACTTCCCAACCTCAAAAACACTCGTGGCCAGACTTTTTGGAAAGCTCTTTCTCTGAACTATAATTTAGACATAAAATTCATGATCTAACTCATCTCCATCTATTAAATATCATCGAATCTTTACAACCTTAATATTCTGCCAGAACTTAACTCATTAATTAACAAGTTTTAAACCCTAATCTCCTCACCAATCATCATAATACTACTAATTAATGATCCCGACATGTTTTATAATAATAATTTACAGAATTAAACATAAACCCTAATCCATCATATTATTGTTACATGAATTTTAATAATTAATTAAGCATAAGTATTGAAAATTATACCTTGATCTTGATTTTTAGCCTTCAAAAATAAAACCCTAAAATTTTCTTATTCTCTTCTCCTTGTTCTTGGCCAAAATTCTCAAAGGGAAGAATGAAGGGGTTTTGGTTTTGTATTTATAATACAATAAGGAAATTCTAGATAACTTTTAATTGGTAATTATATTTAGAATCAAATTTGGTTTCCTAATCTCCCCCTAATACCCTAGATCGCCCCCCCCCCCCCCCCCCCCCATTATGTATTATTTTTTTATTTTTTTATTAAAATTAATTATTACACTTAAAACCTTGTACTCTTGATATTTTATAAGAACCCATACCGAAACCCAACGTCTTACGCGACAATTCTTTGTTTTTACGACAACTCAGAAAAATATCATTTTCAAAACAAAGTTTCCAAAAATAGAATTTCACACTCTCTGGAAATATAACTCATAAAAACAACCTCCACGTAACTTACTAACGCTCAAATACTTGAACGGATACTTGTTACGCAAAATCACAAAACACCAAAACTACACAAGTCATTTCTACACCACCAAGGCGATCAAAATGAACTTATCCCAAAATCAATATTACCCAAATCATAATAGCATATCTCACACCAAGGGATTTAGTGCCAACACACACACTTACCACACATATATCCCACATAAACACATAATACACACCAAACAAAAGTTAAATGGGTTGAAATTATTAGTCAAACTAACTTGCTAAAACCACGGTTGTTACAATAGATTTCAATTCACACACTTTTGTTCAAAAACTTCAACACGTTCTTTTGAGATATGTTACTTTTAATTCACATATGATAGCAACGCTATCATCACTTACAACAGCAGGACAATTAAGCCATACACCACGGTCCTGCTTAGTTTAGCCCTCCTGCAAATCTTTTCTTCCAAAAGGTCATAAAGAATAATGAAAGAATGTTACAAAGCCTACCTGTACGACGCATTATGGCATATTTCAACAAATGATTAATATAAACTTTACTGCCAAATTTTCATTTATGTTAACAGAGTGCAGCAAATGACATGTATTTGATTCAGGGTGATATTTATTACTAACTTCATCTAAGAGAAAGCATTGCATTCATAAAAGTTAATTTCTAAAAAGGCTAACGACGTCAGCTGATCATATGATTGTGTACATTAATATCATAAAGTACATCAACCTTAAGGTGTACGAACACAAAACATTTATATATACGAACAAATTGAAGTATAAATCTGAGAAAGAACCTTAAGCCACATGTTAAACTTCAACCTAATTTTTATCAAGTAGTTGCTTTGGCATTTTCTTCATACTCTTCTGGTGGTTAAAGGGTGCAGATCAGGTTACGGTCGCGATACACATTCTATACACGACCTGTCACCAGAATACACCAATTAACACACAATTGTTAATTACAATACACAGCAGAAAATCAAAAATCTTTAGAAAACTATCATTTTCTTATTATTTAAGTAGAATTTCCCTACATAAGCAAGCAATAAAAAAAGACATGTTGTCAACAAACCTACAATCATATAACCTTCTTCATGTTGAGCATGTGCCACATAAAGTGGTTGCATGCAATCATCTTTTTATTCACTTCAAAATTATGCAAAATCAGACAAAAAGTTAACTACCTAAACATAAGAAAAAGAAAAAAAATTAATAGCCAATGCAAACCATGTCCTTTAGACGTTTCCATCATGTCAAAAATGCAAACCATGTCCTTTATCCTCTTTTATTAAGTAAAAAATGCAACAAAACTTACTATCCTTTATGCTTGTTCCATTTGGATGAAATAATATTAAAAGGATGAACTGATTTCATCTAAAACATGCATCTGTGCTTTATATATATCTATTATAAGTTATTCATACTTCAAATATTAATTCACTATACTATAGTATTTATAGTTATACTTTCTTCAATTCATCATATCTGGTGTGGAAGTCTGGGCTTCCCCGATTTTGAGATCTTAAGGTAGATGCAGTGGTCATGGAAACAAAACTATAATTAAAAAAGCTAATATCTTACTTGGGAGGTTATAGACTTTGTGAGAACTAAAAGTACTCCAATTACAAACAAATGAGCTTTATCATACCTATAAGAGAATTTTACACCTATGATAGAAGAAAACAATGTTGCTTGCTTCACACATATTAACAGCATAGCTATAGTTTGTGATACTTTGTCTTACGTATGTGTAAGAGTGATCCATCTAATGAGTACAAAAAGGGTATAACTACAGGAGGCCGTGTCATCATATTAGCGATTCACCAACAGAGTATCTATCAGCACAATTACCATCAATATAGCTAAAAAATAGTATCGTATTTATCGATATTCACCTGAAGCTTCTTAATGGCTGGCCCGTCTTTGTTGCACTGTATACAATTCTTTAGCCATCGCCTTAACCTTGGGGTTCACTTTCTTCTGCAGAACTACATTTCCCCTGCGGCTCGAGATAGGAGCAGAATAAATAAGAGCGAATGACGACAATGATCGTGACGACGTGTTACTGATTTTAGCATCGGTTGTCCCAAAAGTGCCAATGGACTCTTGCGCTCACCAAATACAGGGGCATTGAGTGCAGCAATCTTTAAAGCACCTTGTAGCCTGTTCACTACCCTTGTGGCAGAGCTTCCTGTTCAACATCCTCAACTATAATCAATATTGGGTATCCTCCTTTAATAGCATCTTCCAATAGAGCAACTAAGTCTCACGCATTAGTGACCTTTTTGTCAACCAAAAGCAACTGCACCACGAAACTTTATATCAATATCCAATAGTAAATTCCTATGTACCCAAATAAAATAGAGGAAAATATATCTTGATAACATTACCTTGCAATTTTCATACTCAACAGTCCTTTTCTCACTATCAGTAACGAAATATGGTGAAAGGTAGCCACGGTCAAATTGCATGCCTTCCACGACATACATAATATTTTCAGCACTTTTTCCTTCTTCAAGAGTCACTATACCTTGCCTTCCTACTTTACTCATGGCATCCGCAATCATATTTCCCACTTCATGATTGTTCCCTGCACTCAATGCCTGCCGCCACATCAGGTAACTCGCTATCTTCAACCTGCAAATATTTTACACATAATGTAAATATTGATAAAAAAAAATGTAAAATAATGATACATCCCAAAAATGATAAAGAGAAGAATTGAACTTTACGTCTATTGACATCAGCTTAAGCTCTGCCACAAGGGCTTTAGTGGTTCTTTCAATACCCCTCGTGATTTGAATTGGGTTGGCACCTGCTGCCACTACCTGACACATAACGATTTGACACATATGTTGTAGTCCCATCACCTGCCAAATCATTTTTCTTTGAAGCCGCTTGTCGCACAAGCTTAGCACCAATGTTGTCCCATCACTTAGACGGTTACTTCAACATTTGAAATTGGTTGACAACCCCATTAAATTATCACTATGGAAAACACATATAAGAAAACTTAAAAGCTACCGCAAAATGCTTTGAGCACCAACTGAAATCATCAGAACCCAAAATGCTTTGACCCAGCTCAAAGGAAGCACAATATACCCACCTAAAAAATCATCAAACAGTTAATTATATGTAGTTAAAAAAAAGGTATTCATGAGCATGTCATTTAAACTCACACACCTTCTAACTGAATAATTTGGGTCTTTCCTTCTTAAGAGAAACACAGGGCAAAATCTTGAAGAATGCATCTTAGTTATAGCATTAACATTGTCTGAGGTTTTGTCTGTAAGACAAAAGGCCGATAGGCGTTGATGATGTTTTTCCATACAAAGAACACTTTCTTCGAGTGGACAACATAAGCCTTTTGCAGCATCCCACAAATCAGTCATATAAGTCGAATGTGCTTCTGTGCATTTGTTGGTCAAAGCACGGGGATCATTGACTGGAAGACAAATAACTTGGGAGCAAGATGCATTTCTTAACGAAGTGACATCATCGGCTTTCGGTAATGAATATTTTTTCAGAACTGAAGATGCTTCAGACGTACTGCATGATCATAAAAGTCATTACAAAACTGCTAGATCAAAATTCGGGGTTATGATAAAGGATTATTTGTATAAATTACCAACATCATCATCATTTGTCCAGTCTCATCACTGTACCTATTAGTATGCATCTGAGTCATTAAATGATGCCTTTGTGTCCCATTTTGGTTATTTTGTAACCAAAAAGCCTCTTATAAACATGCTTTCAAATATGATACGACGATACCCAACCCTGCCGGGGCGGGGTAAGAGAGCTTTCAAATATGATGATAATGTTAAACTTATGTATATATATGTTATAAATATATATGGTTATTAAGGTATACAATAACATATAGAATTGAATATTACAAAATGACCTGAAAGGGACACAAAATAATGTTTTAATGACACATGCACAAAATAGAGTAGAATCACTTAAACAAGACAAATGAATGAACGCATAGTTTTATACAAAGGAACCCTGAAATAAACTGCATTAAAGAATTGGATGTCTTATAGTCTTACCTGCTAACAGGATGTAGTATCTTCAGAAGAAGTTGGGATGCTTTTGACCCCGTTACTTCCAATGTCCTAAATTGCCCCTCAAGTGAGGTACATTTAACCAAAGCAGAATCCTCCTTAACCTATTAATTAAAAAGTTATACATAACATAACCGGCTTCAAATAAATGACTAATTCCATAGAATTATTGAGCTAAAATTCTACCTTACCCTGACTTTCATAAGCAATTTCAAAGCATTGTAGCCTTCACTAAATGCTTCAGCATGTATCCATATCCATCATTGTCTGATCCCATTGGCTCGATCACTTTCAGCATTGGTGTCTGTTGGCTGATGAATAGGTCGCCACATATAAATAATAGGTGTAATGGTGTTTGATTTGGATGCTCCCCTACGATGAAGCTGCAATAGTGAGTGTATAAGATGACCACCCACCATAGTTGTAGCATAAATATCACCAGAAATTACATTTTTTTCAGCATCTGATTTAGGATAAAAAGGTGTCGTTACAGTGCTTAGAATCGAACACAATGATTCCTGCAAGCAGACAAACTGTCAACGCTGCTACATGAAATTACATTTGTTTCAGCATCTGATTTAGGGCAATTAATATTACCTGTATATTGCAACATAATTAATATTGCGTGCATAAACTGATATAAGAGGTTTATGCACCATAATTAGACTTTGGTTGACTTTCAACTGTAGTAGTCAGTTCACTACATTTGATCAAATCTTAAGTTCTGATAAGATACATTTGACGTACATTTATCGAACTTTGGTGTTGAAGGCTTGAATAGCTTTATAGCCACATCAATTGCATATCTATGTTAAGATATTGAATCTAAAACAAAAGAACATGAATACCCAAAAAAATGAAACTAACATCGTATATGTATTTCCCGAACATGTTTGCCATAGGCAAATATTGATACATTATGTCCATCCAAAGTTGATTGAACAAATGGTTGGACATCTGTGAATACATCAGCTGCCACACCAAAGATGTCATGTGTTATTGTAGCAACAAAAACCAAAAACCTTACATGCTAACATCAAAACTCATTAGAGAGAGTGTGGCATACCTTGTCCAATATGTAGTCCATAAACCCTATCAAATTCGTAATCTTTCTTCGGGTTGGATACATATCATCACCAGTATTAACTCGAATTGTAAAATCATGAGAAAATTCAACAACCGATGGCCTTCATCCTCAAATAGTGGTCTTGTTCGACAAAAGACCTTTATGTTCCCTGAAATTATAGATGAAGTTATCAAATAAAGAAATTTACAACTAAAACCACGATGCAACTACCAATAAAACAAAAATACTCCATTTATGTTTTTTTCCTCTTTTTCTTGCTTAAACCTAATTGAAATATTATACCCTCATTGGGTAAATCCAAACCTCCTTTCGAGTACAATTTGACAATTGGCTAGTCTCTTCCAACAGTTACATTGTGCCACAGCAAGATTGCTTAAAATTAAGAGAAAATGTGTATCTTGTGTCATTAAGTCATCAAATTCTCTAACCGATTTACTATCAAAAGTTATCATAATATTGTAATTGCCCTTATATCTTCAAATAATAGAGCATGTCTACAAATAACCTACATACCTTTATTGGTCTTTCTTTGAAACATCAGATATATGTGAATAAAATCCCAATATCAGTTTTTTACAAACCTAACTTCATATACATTTTATCAAACACTTGGTGTGCATAGAATCTCATCATGAAATTGATTTTGAATCATAAATTACAATTTCATCACAGATTAAACATAAAAGCAAATCAAACAATAAACATGTCATGATTTAAAATATTGTAAAAATCAATGGCATACCTGTGTCATTGTGTTTATAATCCTGATTCAATTGTAGCGGTTCTTTTGGATCAATGCGTCCATTAAATTAAAAGAAAACCTAATAATCAAAACACTCACGAATGAAAAAATTGAAACAACGGTAGAAAACGGAATTACCCACGAATTGAGAAACGAACTCTTAAACAACCGCTAGTGAAATCAATTAGGTTGGATCATGGATTTAGGGTTTTGTGTTAATATGATGATGCGATTTGGATTAAGGAATGATTTTGATCTGATGATGGCCACTTAGGGTTTTAGAATGATTTTGTGTTTTTGTTTTATGAATGAATCATTGTGTTGCCCGATACGTAACTGGTAGCTATGTTATGCTCGTAGTCAAGATAGAATTTGTTCCTTCAAATTGTTTAAAGTTTAATACTGCTGGGCCCCTCGTAGGCTTGATAAGATATTTGTGCAGCCGCACCCAAGATCTCCCCTGAATATGTTCAAAATATTTAGTAATCTTGATCAATCAGAAACAACAAGAAACCGAATGGTTAATAAAGAATGACTGAGATCCATATCTTTATTAATGTGGTATTAGAAACAAAAGGATAAATATGATGATGAATCATCAAATGGTTTTCTAGGAGACCATCCTCGAGTTGTACTAGGGGCATTGGCGTGTTGCTAGACGCTAACCAATGTCATTACACTATTTAATAGATGTCCAAGTGAGAGCTGTTAGTTTTGTGGACAAATATTAATATGTGTATGTCTAGAATCGAACTCGAGACCACGGGATTGCACACTTTACGTATGAGAATCGATTTTAAATAATTAATATATAAATAGTTGTATTTAATTATTAAATCACAAATAAAGTAACTAATACAGGGACTTATTAGTACGAAAACCAAACATTTGGGGTGTTGGTTGCAATCGGTCGAACAAGGAAAAAAGGAAGGGTCTGAGTGTCATTTTATGAAGCTTAAGGAGGTGCTAGCAATAACTTGTTGGACAAGGTTAAATGCTATCTATAAATACCCCTTGGTCTCATTCGGTTTAGATGGACTAGCTAATACCGATCGACTATAATAACCCTTTATATCCAATGTACCTTATTGACGAATGTGTATGAATATAAGATATTATATTCATGCAAGTTTATGAATAATATACATGCATGCAACGTGTAGATACATATGATATGTAATTGCATGAAGATATTAACTTTATCACTTTGATATGATCTTGTGATACGTAATCCCTAAACAAGGAATTTGTGTTCTTGTTTTATTTGTGATTCAAAAACTAGCATTCACATCTTGGATTGAGAAACAAAACGGTAAGGGGTTTCTCGTTAATCCTATTGTTTGTTAAAGAAGAAGAATTGAAGTTTAGATCCTTGTTCTTGCTAGGATCAAAGGTACGTATCTTTAATATTCGGTTAATCTCTTTACATGTTAAATTATAATTCTTTGCTTCCGCTACATGCTTTGGTGATGTAAAATTATTTATATAATTGTTATGGTATTGGGTTACTTTTGGCTGCAAATTTGAGTACTTTTTGTTATTGCTTCGAGTCACTTGTAATTGATGATTTGGGTCATCATATGACCACCAGTCCACCACCCACCTTTTATAGCTAAATTCTAACCAAGTAACTAACCAATTAATTACCCGTTACATTCTGTTAATTACCATAATAACGGCTTTCAACTATACTAACGTTAAAACCAAAACTCATTATATACTACACTAGCACACTGCAACTCACATAACAAGCTTAAATCGGTTCAACATCATCCCACCTAAAAGATTTTGACAACAGTATTCAAAAACACATGTACATACTGAAATAGATATCAAAAAGAAATTCAATATGTGTTCAAACAATTTCTTTTTTTCCTTGTTAATGATGTAATACATTTCTTCACTACTTTGTATGTGTTAGATTTGAGCGAATTCCAGATGCAACATGCAATTCAGAACATGTAAAAGCAAAAATCACGAGTAAACTATTTATCGACCACTTTGTGTGGGACTGTGGGTACCTTGCTAGTCCATAACACATTTACACATGTATCTATTAAGAGTAGTATTTACTATTTAGTAATATGACACTGAACGAAACGCCACTTTGAAGCTCAAAAGGATATGATGGTAAAAATAGAATCGCATAAAAGTTTATCTCCAACATTCTTATTGAATAGGAGATGCCAAAGTATATGCCATATGCGCAATAGAACATACATTCATACATATAGTTATTTTTTGCCTATAAATTGATTTCAAATGAATCAAATCAACAAACAATGAAGATTGCTGAAGTGTATGGATGTATTACTGGGTAACTACTCCTTTGGCAGTTATTAAGTCACGGCTAAGACTAACCGCCAAGGGAGATTTGCCCTGTAATCCATCAATTTTACATGAGTATCCCATACCTGATCTAAAAAACAAGCATTTTCAACTCCATTTGTCACATTAATTGTTGCCAAAGAACTGCGAATGACACAGTAGGAAAATCGAGTTTCCTTCAAGTTTACAAATGATGCATGAACATCAATACATCATGGGTACGTACTACACAACCCCACTACCAATCACACTTGTTATCTAGATTTTCTTCACCTTTGATGTTGCATGTAACCTTTAAAATATTTTCAGTTCATAGACATACTTAAAAAAGCAAATACTAAATGTCGTTTAAATTAAATCTAGTACGTAAAACTAGAAACTAAAGAAAGTTTACAATTTAAAACTTTAAAGTGATAAATGGTTATAGCTCTTTAATAATAATAATAATAATAATAATAATAATAATAATAATAATAATAATAATAATAATAATAATAATAATAATAATAAAAGGCCTTTTATAAAGACTAGATGATCATAAAAAAGTTAAAAAAATAGATGATGAAAATTTTGGTTACACTTGAAAAGCATCTAGAATCGGATCGATTTATTTATTAGTGGGCTACTTTATTCAAGTAGCCAAAACATAAGCACTTTTAACCAAAGTTACACACATGCAACTAACATCGTACATGTTTGAGGTTTAGTTTATCGTACATGTTTTATACTGTTCGATCGTAATTATATTGTCACCATAGCAACCCTCATAAATAATCACTGTTTTTGTTTTTCTTTTGCCCGAATGCAAAGAGTTCTGAAGGTGAGTTGTCTTATATAGTGCAAGAACATATATTATCATCCATCAAAGTCTAACGATCAAGAATCATATAGACCAGATGATTTAAGTAGCATATCATGACAACATATAACGTCACAACACGACAAAAAAAAACAAAACAAAAATTAAAAAACAAGATCTTGGGGCAATAAATGTGGTGTCGCTCATACGTTGTCATGTGGGATAATAAAGATAGGCATGTTGTCCCATGCCGCTTATTATGTTGTCGCATCCTTCTTCTACTTATCATGTTGTGGCATCCTTCTTCTACAGCTTGTCATGTGGTGTTGACATCACAAGAGAAGTAGTTGAGAAAGGTGCGACAACATAATGAACGGCTTTGAACAATAAGGAGCACAATGAAATACTCATGAAGATATGAAGACTGGCAAACCCAAGGAAACGAATCAGTTGCAATTTGGATGCTCGTGTTAAATAATAAAAAAGTATTATCGAATGGATGTCTTACATTTGTGATATTGCATGTCTATTTGTAATAGACATGTAGCTTTGATAATAAGAAATATAAACCCTAAACCTAATAAGGCCTAAGCCCACAACCTATCTAATACTCCCCCGTAGTTTAAAGGGAGGCTTCCGAACGGACAAACTAGATTGAATGTTGAAAGCCGCTTCTTCTTTTTCTTCTCTTCTTTGTTGTTTGTTTGCACGAAAATAGACTTGTATTTGGTGACATAGTTGTATACTTCTTGACGATTTCCTCCTTTTTTTATGACGTTTACTATTTTTTTTAAGCCGTGGCTTGCTTTGCCCTTAGGAGAGAGCGACAATTTGGTGGTCAACGTTTGTCATTGACAACAACGATCTCCGGTGATGAAAGGAAAAGAGTATTGACAAGAAAATGAATTTAGTTGATCGGTGATTATTCAACATGACGGCTATGGTTTATAAATTAGATAACAATAAAATGCTAATTGTATGAAAAACAATAAAACGAAAGAAAACAAATAAATCGGGATCCCTCCCAATCATGGGCGTGTAGCCTATGACCGGAGGATACCAAATTTTTGTTGGTTGACCTTACCTAAAGCTCAGATACCATGTTAAATAATAAAAGAGTATTATTGAATGGATGTCTTACATTTGTGATATTGCATGTCTATTTATAATAGACATGTAACTTTGACAATAAGAAATATAAACCCTAAACCTAATAAGGCCTAAGCCCACAACCTATCTAATAGCTCGAGGTATTGATTTTCCCTCTACAAGATGCCAGGTTTGTGATGAAGATCTCGAGGTATTGCTTACATGGTTGTCTTGTTTGGGCTCACATTCTTAACAAGTGGTATCTCTTGGAGGTTATTGGAGCTTGCGTAAGGGTTGTGTTGGGATCGGTTTCCTCAACAAGCACGACTCCATTATTGCATCTATTGGTTGAGAGTGTACGTGAGGGCACAGGCAGAGCCACGATTTTTAGTTGAGGGAAGCCGGTCATGCTTAACGCAAAACGTCATAGTGATAGGTATCGCTTCAGAAATAAATCTATAGTGTTGTCTTTAATTGTTATTCATTTATTAATTTTGTAGACATTTATATAGAATAAGGGGGCTGAATGTAAAAAGCTAGTAGTAAAGCGGCTTGTAGTTTAAATAACTAATAAATGAAATGGGTTGATTAAGGGTGGCTCATATCCACTAGTTATTCTACTAGCTCCGCCTTTGCGTGAGGGTATACAAGAGTGTCGATTCTTGTATTTCCGTTTATTATAATGAAGCTGTTGTTTACTTGGCTAAAAGAGCCGAACCATGTTAAGGGGGTGTTTCGGTAAAAGTGCGTTTTATCAAATTGTGTTTCCCAACTGCACCTCCCCATTTACTTTTTGAAAACGCAGTTTTGGAGTCTTCAAAAAGTAGATAAACACTTTTTACCTTTTCCTATCCAAACACTAGATTCTCTTCTTTTGCGTTTTCAAGTTGTGATAATCAAATAATCGGGTTGCAAACGCAACCCCAAACACCCCTAAATATTTTGTTGCATTTGTTTATTGTTTTATATTATTTGATATTCTTGTATGATTCTTTGTCGTGGGTATAAGATCCCAACACTTTCTATAACAACATAATGAAGACATTGTGTCCTTTTCAAAAAGTTATTGACCTTGGAATCAACATATTTTACTGTTAACTATTTGATATTTTAGTTATTCTAAAAGCACTTGTTACACAACTATATTTATATATTCGTGTAGCACTTGTGCTATAGGCTACTTTTTCTTCTTTTTTTTTTAACAACAACTATTTTTCTCACACAATCTATCTCACACGTTCTAAGCAGGATTTGAACTCGCAATAATTTGGTTGGGGAGCTTCTCACACAACATGAGGTACCATTGGGACACAAGCGTTTTGATTGTTGCATAGGCTATTGATTGTCGTAGACAGATTTTGAATAGCTGATCCTTCATATTGGCCTATTAAAACTGTTTTGTTAGGTTTTGCTTCAAGTATCAAAATATTATATAGCAGGAGTAGATATGATTACAAGAAGATCTAGCTAGATGATGAAGATCCATGCACTTAAACCCTCAATTTATATATAGATAATGTGAATGTGCCTTGGTCCGACCTCATTGACTTGAAAAAATGTATGTAGGTTGGGCATGATGCATAGTTGCATATAAAGCTTCTTTCAGGCATAAACTATAATACCTTAGAGTTCAACTATATTATAGTAAGCATGTATATCAACACTAGTACATTCAGGACAATTCCCGTCCACTTTTTTTACATATTCCCGATGTCATGACGTCGGCATAATGAGTTGCCGACGATATGACGTCGACACACTCTTGTCGAGAATGCTCCGTCGGGATTCAACTTCCCGAAAAACAACCCCGACGACAAAGTGGGACCAACACGTTTTTCCAGTCAAACGTTTTTGTGGTTCGACAAGTCGTCGGGACCAAAGTAAATAATTAACGATTTAATTAGCAAACTTAATTAATTATAAGTTAATACCGACAACATGACGTCGGTATTAACTTATAATTGTCAACAAAAAATTAATAATATCGACGTCATGACGTCGGTATTATTTATAAAAGTCAACAAATTGTATATAGTACCGACGTCTTGTCGTCGGTACTATATACAAGGTCAATGAAATTGTATATAATACCGACGTCATGACATCGGTATTATTTATAAAAGTCAACAAATTGTATATAATACCGACGACAAGACGTCGGTAATATCTACAAAAGTCAATCTACAAAAAAGTCAACAAATTGTATTATGTACTATCTACATAATACCGACGAATGGCGTCGGTATAGTCAAAATAATACATTGTTTTTACTTAAATGCCGACGACATGTCGTCGATATTTAGTTGTATTGCAGCTGCACAACAACCTACGTAGCTGCAATTTCCAGATTTTTTCGCAAAAATTTGCGGCAAAAATCTACCATAACCTGCTTTCTAACCATTACATTCCAAGACATTCAATACATCCAATACCAATAGAAAACGGCTATAAACTTTATAACGGCTAAAACGGTTATATATAACCACTAAACAATTATAAACTTTACAAAACGGCTATAAACTTTATAACACCCTCAAAATACATTATAAACTTTACATAACGGGTGTTATAATCGCTAGACCTAGCTGCTATATCTACAAATGTTGCAATATCCGCAATGTTCAAAGATAATAAGATTCGGGTCGCCAAAATATAGTTTCAAAGATAAAAACAACACAAAATAACACATATACCTCTACGGCCCCTCGTCGTCATCCATATCATCGCTACGACGATCCTCATCATCATCACTCTCGCTGCCTGAGCTACTCTCGCTGCCAGAGCCACTCCTGCTCTCGCCTGAGCCACTCCCGCTCCCGCCTGTGCCACTCCTTCCCGCGCCCCTCCTGCTGCCGCCTCCTACCTCACCTCGAGAACCAACTTGGCTAAGAAACTCGTGCCATCGCGGGTTGCTCGAGACAAAACCCATCAACAAATCGAGCTGCTTCTGAGTTGCCGACGCTTTCTTCTCAGCTTTTCTGCTCTTCTTCTCAGCTTCATCAATTTTCTTTTGAGTTTCAGCAAGCTTCTCGTCGATCTGGGGCCCAGTGTACACACCTAAAAACGAAATAATCAAAATTTAAAAACGGCCATTTCAATACATAAGATGAGTCATTTGGTATTATCCCACTGTACATACCTGGAGGTGGAGGCGGGGTGTATGATAACGGTGGCCTCCTCAAGCCGGGTGTCACCCTGCCCCTGCAGGCTATGTGACCCCGCTGCTTGCCCTTTATTACCTGGGCAAGTATCTGCTCCTCTGTGTACACCACCCCTGTAGGCGTATACGATCCGAGATCCCTTAGCCTGACCATCTCTTTCTATGTAGTTAAAAAAAAATGAGAAAATTAATATATTAGTCAGGTTAATTACTAGATTATGTTTCAATAAATCATTAAAGTGCGTGTTTGAAAAAAAAAAAAAAAAAAAAAAAACGATACTTACATACTGAACACGAGCCTCATCCTGCAACCATACACCATTCTTGCAGTGTGTGTCAAAAAAGCTCTGGATGAGGGACGGGTACTGATGGTCCTCGCTATTCTCAAACTGTATATACACATGCATATAGGATGAAACAAATTAAATGACAAATCAAACATCATATATATTTTATTTAGTATAAATACTTTTAATTAATATATAATTAAAATTAAATAATCTTATAAAAATAAAATGTGTCTTACATATTCGTGTCTAGAAGCGGCCAATGATCTGGAACCGTGGTGGCTGTAAACCTTGTTCTTCTTTCGGTTCTCTTTGTTCACAGCCGCTCGTTTCACGGTCTTCTCCGACATGTATAACTCCACATGCTTCTCCCACACAGACTGCTCCATGTTCGGAGGAGGGTTTCTTCGTATCTCCTCCACATTCTCAGCCCCACCCTCCCTCGTAAAGAAATCGCGCTTGAGGTCATATCTGTTGTCCGCGTATCGCTTAGCCAGATACGCATTGATGCCGGTCAGAATTTTGTCCCAGTGCGATTCGCGCATGTGGCGCTCCAAATTAAACATACGCTGCAATCAAATATAGTTAAAATTAATATAAAGATATAAATAAATAAACACATTTAAATAAATATACACATTTAAACAAATTTAAATAAATGTACACATTCAAATAATTAAATATAGAGATATAAATAAATAAACAAATTAAAATAAATATGCAAATTTAAATAAATAAACACGATAACATAACAATATAAAAGGAAAATGAAATAACTGACCCCGAGCTGTGGAAGGATGTGCGCCTTCTTCTCCCGTTCTATATCGTACCAGGAGGCATAGTGCAACGGCAGCTGCCTAATCAGCTCGCCGACGTAATTGCTGAACCACCCTGAGTGCTTGCCCACATGACAATACGTCCCCTGATCATTAGTCTCGAACTCAATCGACTGTGGGCCGCTAAGTTCCACAGCTTTCTTGAGCGCCACGTTCTTCGTGGCTTGGCGTCGACGCGGCCTGCCGCCATCCCGACCTCCACTACCCCTGCCTCCCCCCTGGCCCTACCTCCTCTTCGAGGTCGCTGTGATGCTGCAATTGGAGTGAGTGAAAACGACATAAAGTAACATGTAACCAAATTCAAATGATCAATTTTAAGTTTCTTTGAAAATAATCTAGAAATTCTTACCATCACAGCACCCACTCTCAATATGACGGGGAGGGGAAGGTGGGTCACCGGCACCGTCACCACCATGACTGCGCGCTACTGCTGCTGCTATCTGTAAAAGTACAAGTTGAATAACATATAGAAATTCGGGAACAAATTAACATAAGCATGCACACATTCAAATACATACATATTCAAAATAAATATACGCATTTAAACAATCCATAGCAATTTCATTAAAATAAGTGTCGTTTTACAAGTTACATTTTAAGATCAATTATTGGGTTAATCTCAATCTTACCCGCTTTCTACCCATTTAGAGGGTCAAATCCGAAAGTCAAAGGTCAACATTAAAAAGTCAACTCACAAGAATAACTGCCATTTAGCAGTTACAAAGGAAGCGACACATCTGTTGATTCTACCGAACCAACACAACACTTCATTCGCACCTTTTCACTTATTATATATAGATTAGAATCTGTAAACTTTACACATGATGACATATTATTATTTCAATTAATACGAAAGCATTTCTTTGAACGTATCGTGTATTTGGTATATTGTGACCACGTTAGACCAATAAAGATCCAACGTTGTGGCCAACAATTGGTATCAGAGCGGTTTGGAATCATCTAACCAAATCATCATATACCAAGGGGTTTAATTTTTGCCTTGAATCGAAGATCATATTCCTAGAAACAAATCGGTAAAAAAAAAAAAAAAAAAAAAAAAAAAAAAAAAAAAAAAAAAAAAAAAAAAAAAACATTTTTTTCTTCTGCAAAATTATTACTCGAACCACAAATCAAAACCAATAATCATTTTTGTGATTCCGAAAACCATCCTTAATTCATAGTCGCCTCGTAATTAATTACCGACAACTAAGAAAAGGCAATTTTTCAATTATTTTGCAAATTTTTTTCTTTTGTTACCGAGAGTAGAAAACAACCAGGGAACAAATCATACTGATTCAGAAACAAAGAACCCATTACCATTGATAACACGATAGTCATCAAAAAGGGAAATAAATTGATTCAACAAAAGGAACAAACACACCTGTTGCATCCAGAATCAAAATACCCTTTCACTTTTGAATCATCTTGATTCAATTTATACACGGAGGAACAAACCCAAAAAAGGGATTAACCGGCGTTCGAATAAACAAGAACACCGAATATCCGTGAAGAAGGAGGTTAACCAAAGCCAAATATCCGGCGGTCAACCATCAGAATCAACATAGCAGTAATCGGTCTCACCCAGAAAAGAGGCAGAGACATTTATCTCTTGCAAAGAGATAACAAAGAAAGGAAAAGAGGCGTACTATAAACGCTAGGGCATCACCGAACCAACAAAAGGGCATCGGGTTCCATTTAACCCCCCCAGGTTTCGGAATTTACTAATCCACCCTTTATTTTTTTAAACTTTACTTATTATAGTATAGTTTATTTTATTTTTTGATAAGTTACTACATAATACCCTTAAGTATCTTATCATATTTATTTTATAATAACCTAGTGTATTTACGCTGCTTATTATAATTAGGAATAACTTTTAAGGAGTAATTAACCTTATGTTTATTCACTTTGAATATTTATAATCTCCGAGGATAGTTTACAATTTTAACTAATCCTATAGGTTTTGATTGTCACCATTAGACACAAAACATTAGAAGCGCGCTATATTTCTTAACACACACCCCGTGTTAGAATTTTAGGAGATTACCTAGTCATTATCTTTTAGAAATGACTAAAGAAGGTGGAGATAGTGGAAAGAAGGAGGTTAGTACATCTAATACTACCCCTCAATTCCAATGCCCGATTTTGAAACCCGCGAATTACTCACTATGGGCAATTCGAATGCAAATTATTTTAGAAGCAAATGGGTTATGGGAAACAATTGAGCCAACTGAAACGACTCAACCCGATAAGAAAAAGGAGAAAATTGCGATTGCATACCTTTACCAATCCTTACCCGAAGATCAATTACTTCAAATTACAAAGCACAAAACCCCGAAAGCAATATGGGATGCTTTGAAAACTAGACACTTAGGCGAAGAGAGAGTACAACAAGCCAGACTTCAAACACTCAGATCTGAACTAGAGTTGTTACATATGAAGGAAGATGAAACCATCGATACCTTTACAGGAAAACTCACAGCTCTTGAAAACAAAGCCGCTAGTCTAGGACACACAATAAAAGATCAGAACTTAGTTAGGAAGTTACTAAATGCTGTACCGGATAGGTATCTGCAAATAGTTGCATCCATAGAACAATATTCCGATCTAAACACTATGTCACTTGAAGAAGCAATTGGAAGACTTAAGACCTATGAAGAAAGAATTAAGTTTAAGAAAGGGAAACAGGAGAACACTCAAGAGAAATTGATGTTCACACGACATGAAGGTAGAGGAAAGCATTTTAAAGGTCGTGGTAGTGGAAGACATAAATTTTCACACAATAGAAACCACGAGAATTTTAAAGGAGAAAGAAAAGAGGGAGAAAAACCTCATAACAACTTCAAGAGATCAAACTTTGATCCTAGCAATGTAACTTGTTACAAATGCAACAAGAAAGGACATCTTGCAAATAAGTGTTATGCCAAGACAAACACTAACGTGCAATCTAACCTTGTCGAGGAGGACTTAGAACCTACATTATTAATGGCAATTTTAGAAGATCCACTTGTAAAAGAAGTTGAAGACCAAAACGTCTCACTACACGAAGAGGTAGAAACAAAAGAGACAAATATGGATAGTCTATGGTATTTAGACAATGGAGCTAGTAACCATATGACTGGAATAAGAGAACACTTCAAAGAATTAGATGAGAAAGTTAGTGGAAAAGTGAAATTCGGAGATGGATCACACATAGAGATCAAAGGAAAAGGATCAATTCTAATAGAATGTGATGACAAGAAACAAAGAATTATTTCACACGTCTATTACATCCCAAGCCTGAAGAGCAATTTATTGAGCCTTGGACAATTCACCGAAATGGGTTGTAAAGTTGTAATGGAAGATAATGAACTACGACTTTATGACATGGACGACAAGATCTTCATGAAAGTAACATGACAGAGAAACCGTCTATATAAAGCAAGTCTGAGAATCGGCACACCTGTTTGCTTACTAGCAAACTTAAAGAATAACACTTAGTTATGGCACGCAAGACTAGGACATCTCAACTTTGACTCATTAAAATCTATGACTCAAAGAGAGTTAGTCAAAGGAATACCTGCCATTAAACACACAACACAAATCTGTGATGTTTGTTTAGTTGGTAAACATAGTAGAGCACCATTTCCAAAGAAAGCCAAAACCAGATCAACATCACCCTTAGACTTAGTATATGGAGATTTATGCGGACCAATCACACCACCAACACCATCTGGAAAGAAATACATATTTTTACTGGTCGATGATTATTCAAGATATATGTGGGCTTATTTCCTAGAAACGAAAGATCAAGCCTTTGATACTTTCAAGGAATACAAGAACACAATAGAAAAGGAGTTAAGGACAACATTAAAGATGTTTAGAACCGATCGTGGAGGAGAATTCACATCAAATGAATTCACACAATATTGCAAAGACAATGGCATTTCACGACAACTCACCGCTCCTTATTCACCACAACAAAACGGAGTAGTCGAACGAAGAAATAGGACAATTATGTCTACGACTAGATGTATGATGAAAGCAACTAACATGCCACAAAATTTTTGGGCTGAAGCTGTTAGACATGCAATATACATCCTAAATAGTGTACCTACAAAAGCACTACAAGATATTACTCCATATGAAGCTATTAAAGGAAGAAAGCCAAACCTAGAAAATCTAAGAGTTTTTGGCTGCATAGCATATGCAAAGATACCATCACAACGCTTAACAAAACTAGATGATAGAAGCAACAAAATGGTATACTTAGGAAATGAACAAGGATCAAAAGCTTATAGATTATTTGATCCAACAACACAATGGATATGTGTTAGTAGAGACGTGAAGTTTAAAGAGGAAGAGACATGGGATTGGAAGGATTACATGAGTGAACACACTAATGACAAATCTGAATGGACTGACTTCAGAATAGAAAACTTTGAAGCAACAGATGAACACCATGAACAAAATATCCAACCAAATGACGAAGACAATGATTTTCCCAACAATGATGATGATAATTACACAACATCAACAAGCTCACCCTCACAATCACAAACACTTCACACATCATCTACAATTTCATCACGAGTAAACTCTCAAATTACACCAATCAACTCAATACGATCAACCTATCAAAGTGATAGTGGTTCAACATCAACCACAGCTTCACAATCACAATTTGATCATACACCTATAAGAGGTTTCAGAACTTTGAACGATTTATATGAAGACACTGAGAGATTATTACTTGCTGAGGATGAACCCAAGAACTACAAAGAAGCATCAACCGATCAAAAATGGACTGAAGCAATGAAGGTCGAATTAGATTCTATCAATAGAAATAACACATGGGAACTAACCACTTTACCCAAAGGACATAAAGCAATTGGCTTAAAGTGGGTATTCAAGACCAAGAAAGATGCTAATGGAAACATAGTCAAGCATAAAGCAAGACTAGTAGCAAAAGGCTACATTCAAGAGCATGGCATAGATTTTGAAGAAGTTTTCGCACCTGTAGCAAGGATGGAAACTATAAGATTATTACTCGCCATAGCTGCTAATAACAAATGGGAAGTACATCACCTTGATGTAAAATCTGCATTTCTACATGGAGATTTAAAAGAAGAAGTTTATGTTTCACAACCGGAAGGCTTCATAAAAAAGGAAAATTCTGGAAAAGTCTACAGACTTATTAAGGCACTTTACGGACTGAAACAAGCAACACGTGCATGGAACATAAAACTTGACAAAACTTTGAAGTCCTTAGACTTCAAGAAATGTGCATTAGAACAAGCGATCTACACGAAAGCCACAAAAGACTCAATTCTACTTGTAGGAGTCTATGTAGATGATCTAATCATCACAGGCACACCAAAGAAAGAGATCGACAAATTTAAAGCTCAAATGGAAGACAAATTTGAAATGAGTGACCTTGGATTATTAGCTTACTATCTAGGGATAGAAGTCACACAAGCTGAAGGTAACATATCTATAAAGCAATCTGCCTACGCAGCCAAGATTCTAAAGGAAGTTGGAATGACGGACTGCAACGAAACCCTAATACCTATGGACCCAGGAACAAGATTAACAAAGAATACGGCAGGAACAATGGTCAACTCAACTGAATATAGAAGCTTAATAGGATCTTTAAGATATCTGCTTCACACAAGACCTGACTTAAGTTACTCCATTGGATTACTTAGTCGATTTATGCAAGAACCAAAAGAGCAACACATGAAAGCCATAAGGCAAGTATTACGATATGTTAAAGGAACAAAGAACTATGGTATCACCTACAAATGTAATGGAGGATACAGGATACAAGGTTTTAGCGACAGTAGTTATGGAGTCAACACTCAAGAAGGCAAAGGAACTACTGGAATCATTTTCTACTATGGTGATTCACCAATTAGCTGGAGCACACAGAAGCAAGCCACTGTAGCATTATCATCATGCGAATCTGAATTTATTGCAGCAACTGCAGCAGCAACACAAGCATTATGGTTGAAAAGACTACTAAGCAGGCTTACACACTCAAATGAAGAAAAGGTAACTATTATGGTTGATAACAAATCAGCTATAGAACTAATGAAGAATCCTGTTTTTCACGGGAGAAGCAAACACATTGATACGAAGTACTACTTCATACGAGAATGCGTTGAAAGAGAAGACTTACAGGTTGAATTTATAAGCGGAGAATATCAGAAGGCTGACATACTCACAAAGGCACTACCGAAGATCAAATTTCTGACAATGAGGACACTTATTGGAGTTAAAGATCTAGGAGATGACGATTGCGATTAAGGGGGAGAATATTGGGTTAATCTCAATCTTACCCGCTTTCTACCCATTTAGAGGGTCAAATCCGAAAGTCAAAGGTCAACATTAAAAAGTCAACTCTCAAAAATAACTGCCATTTAGCAGTTACAAAGGAAGCGACACATCTGTTGATTCTACCGAACCAACACAACACTTCATTCGCACCTTTTCACTTATTATATATAGATTAGAATCTGTAAACTTTACACATGATGACATATTATTATTTTAATTAATACGAAAGCATTTCTTTGAACGTATCGTGTATTTGGTATATTGTGACCACGTTAGACCAATAAAGATCCAACGTTGTGGCCAACATCAATATGCACAATCATAATCACTATCATAAACAACATTAGTCGCAACTTCAACTTGCTTAGTATAAGTGGCAGTGGGCTTTCGCATCTAATGGGAAATTCACTGTTCAATGGCTTGCTTCTATTGTTGACCAAAGTATCTACACCAGTTTGCCCTGGGCCTTAATAATTGCTGGCATAATTGGGTCCTGATATAGATCAATATATGTATATGGAGAACCGTGAATAACAGGCTTCCGACTCTATGTGCTCTTGCTTTGAGAGGTATTGCTGCCAATTCTCTTTTATGTCCATTGTAGGTGATACAATGACTGATGAGACCATCAAGAATTCTCTTTTCGGATGTAAGGTGTGGTCCGTGGCATTTGGTTGAAATGTTGGAACTGGTGGGGTGTTACTCCTTTTATCATTCACTATGACGAACCTTTAATTTGACCAAGCATATGAGTGTTTTGACATTGTAGGTTCTTGGGAACGCAAATGTTATTGGGATTCCGGGGCTCGTCATGCAATAATGGAGTTGTGCTCGAGAGTGAAGCACGTAAATGATGTAAAGTTACAGTTCATTTGATAAGTTGTACGTGCTTATTTGATTTCACTGCATTCTGAACTTAAGTGTATGATATTAAAAAAAAGATAAAAAACCATTACAAAGTTAGTGACATGTAAATCAAGAGAATTGGGTCACTTTTTGCTTCGAATTTGAGTGATTTGGTCTTTGTTTTGAGTCACTTATTACTGATGTTTTGGGTCATCATATGAATTACGAACAACCTGATTACAACTAACCACCAGTCCACCACCGACCTTTTGTAGCTAGTTCTAACTAACCAATTACCCGCTACATTCTGCTAACGATACTAATTAATGGTTTCGTACAACAGTAATGTTAAACCAAAACTTGTTGTATACTACACTATCGCGTTGCAACTCACATGACAAGCTTAAGTTGGTTCAAAACCATCCGACTTTAAAGATCTTGACATGCTAATCAAAACACATGTACACATTGCATATATCAAAAGGAATTCAATCTCGTGTTCAAACAATTTCTTTTTTTCCTTGTTGATTAATTTGTTACGTGTTGAATTTGAGCAAATTTAGACACAACATGCAATTCGGGAGACAAAAACCAAAAATAGCAAGTAACTATTTATAGACCGCTTTTGTGTGGATATCTTGCTAGTGCATATGTAACACATGTACACATTTATCTACTGAGTACTGATACTGAACAAAACGCCCCTTTGACGCTCAAAAGGATGATAAAAAGAGAATCGCATAAAAGTTTTTCTCTAAACATTCTCAATGAATGTTGTCATTCACATAGAAAATAGGAGATGCCAAAGTATATGCTATATGCACAATAGAACATACGTATAGTTCTTTTTGGGCTATAAATTGATTTCAAATGAATCAACATGAGTCAACAAACAATAAGAATTTTTGAAGTGTACGGATGTATTACTGGGTAACTACTCCTTTGGCAGTTAAGAAGTCGCGGCTAAAACTAACCGCCAAGGGAGATTTGCCCTGCAATCCATCTTCTACATATCTAATGGTACATTGTTTAAAAAAGAAGCATTTTTAACTATATTTATTATTTATTACATTGTTTCCAAAAGAACTTCCAATGAAATAGCTCAAATATTACGTATCGAGTTTACGAATCACATGCACATCAGAGGTACGTACAGTGTACTCCATATCCCCTTTACCAATCACACTTGTTCACTAGTTTTTCTTCACCTGTAAACTTGCATATACCCTTCAAACTACATACTTAAGATAGCAAATAATTCATTTAGTTTATTTATATAAATATACAACACAAATATATATCTAGTTACAACTAGAAACGAAAGAAATTAACAAATTTGAAACTACAAACTTTCAAAGTAATAAGGTGTAGCACTTTTGGAAAATAATTGTAACTGGGCCGTATTTGATAAATGGGCCAGTTATTGTTCCTCACCTCATCAGTGATAAGCCCAACAAAATTGAGGTGCATGTGTTTGGGATCTCTTATCTTTTAGAAAAATAATTTGTATGCCTAAAATCTAAACCTAAAATTAGATCTAAAGATGTGATTGGTGTATTTTAAAACTTAATTGGTGGGAAATGATGAAAGAGAAAAGGTTCATGACACTTGTCAAAAAATGAATGGTGTAAGTCTATTAGTATGTTTCATTGTTAGGTCTAAGTATTATAACTCTATCTTTTATGTTTGAAGTTTGGGTTAACAATCATTCATATTTTGCAAAAAGATACATATTTTAGAATACTAGACAAATACTCGCGCATAGCGACGGTGTAACACTTAAAGGTTTAATTTATAGTTATTGTGAGGGAAAAAAAAAGTTTATGTGATAAAAACAAAAAATAATAAAATTTTGAGAATTAAAATATATTTAAATTATTAATTTAATAGTGCATGTTGTTATCATTTTTAATTAAGAGTATATTAGTAATTATATTTTTGTCATTTTGAAAGTTTTAAGCACAATTATACACTTTTTATACGTATTAAAGATATCACATGTATCCAAATGTTTCATAATTATGTGCATAACATAACTTCCTTGTAATCATCTTTTTAATGTTGCTAAATCATGTGAATATGTAAACATTGATAATATATCACATGCCCAAGTTCTCCATGTTCGAATTTGTACAATTGACGTATTGTGTTATACGAAACAAAATGAACCTTTCATAGGCTTAACCGCTTAAATGAAAAATCTTACTACTTTGATAGTGTAGAAGTCATCAAGAAATCGGTCTTGCTACTATATATTGAATGAGATGAGATCGATGCAAAACAAGTATCACTTAAAAAACAAATAAATCAATCTCAACCATCCATCCATCTTTCATCTAATGCTAAGATCAAATCAAAAAATAAAAAAGAGAGGGCAAAATTGACATTTTAGCTCATTTAATATAAAAACCCACTTTCCACATTTTTTTTAAAATAACATATCTTGCAAACGGTAAATCTTCAAGCTACGAAAAATACACCATCGCGACGAGAAAAAAATTATCTTTCTATAGATATGCATTGTTATATACTTTCGACGAGCTTTTTTTTCAAAATTCCGTCCAGAAAAATCCCACAGGATTCGTAAAAAATTCCATGGGATTCGTAAAAAGACGATTTTTTTTCAAAATTTCCGTCCAAAAAAATCCTACGGGATTCGTAAAAATCCCATGGGATTCATAAAAAGAACGATTTTTTTTTTCAAAATTTCCGTCCAGAAAAATCCCACGGGATTCGTAAAGAAATCCCACAGGATTCGTAAAAAGATTATTTTTTTTTTCAAAATTTTCGTCCAGAAATATCCCATGGGATTCGTAAAAGTCCCATGGGATTCGTAAAAATACGAATTTTTTTTCTTCAAAATTTCCGTCCAGAAAAATCCCACTGGATTCGTAAAAAGACGATAAATCACAAAGGATTCAGTATGAATCCCATGGGATTCTTTGGTGAATCACATGGGATTCATTGTGAATCCCATGGGATTTTTTGGTGCATCCCATGGGATTCTGTATGAATCCCATTGGATTCTTTGGTGCATTCCATGAGATTATGTATGAAATCACAAGGGAATATTTTTTTATGAATTTGCAGTGACAATTACATTAATCCAATCATCTCACATTACATTACTATCGAGGAAGTCAAACTTATACCCAATAAATATCTCTAAACAAATGAAAAACATTAGAAAAAAGAAATCAATGACCATCAAATAGTCTTTCCTCTAGTTGTAAAAAAAGTTGAAATAAACTTCTAGCTTTAGTGGGGACCAACTGCAACCATGTGATAGATGATAAAAAAATATCAAAAGAAAATGACTTGTTTTTATAGTTAACAAACTCAGCTTACTAACTGATTTCACTCCACGTCCTCAACAATCCTCACAACAACCTCTCAGACAACTCATGGTCCGTGGTGGTACTCTTCTTCAACAACCTTTCAACCGCCTCAACTAACTGATTTCACTCCACCTAACTCCATCAAAACGCTTACTAACTTCACCAGATCTGATTTCGCTCCTTACATTTCCTCTGAATCTTAGATCTGTATTCACGGATGGTTGCCACGTGTCCTTCGTTACCTCTGCTTTCTTCTTTCTGTTCGACGGGTAGGAGGTTCCGTTTTTCGATTGTGAGTTCGGTTGTGGTGATACGATCTACACTTGCGACAACCTTCAAAACCCACGTTCAAACACGATCTACACTTGTGACAACCTTCAAAACTCCTTGAATCTTCGTTAGGGAGATGATGGGAGTGGTGATACGTGGTGGCGACGGCGGTGGAGGTATGGTGGTGGCAGCCATATGAGAAGAGAGGAGAAAGTGAGAATTGAAGAGTTAGGTAAATGAGATGAGAGATTTTAGAGAGAGAGAGAGAGAGAGAGAGAGAGAGAGAGAGAGAGAGAGAGGTAATGAGAGAAGAATAAAATTACAAAACTGTCCTTGTGTTAAATGCAAAGTTTAATATAGACCAGAGGATGAAAGAAAGATCAATGGCCAGGATGGAGCTATTTGTTCTTTTATTTTATTTTATTTTCGTATTGAACTTTTCTCTTTATTGAATGAATAATCACGCTATCTACTAACGGCATCTACTATTGCTAAATTTTATAAAGCTTTATAAGTGTTTCATTTCATCACATATCAATAAATTTTAAACATTTTTAGTTTATAAACCTTTTCTCACTTAATAAAAATAATGTTACAACTTTACAAATGCTCCACATTACTCATGCATTAATTATATTGAGTTCATGAAGAAGATCAAAAACTATGACCTTTTCATGCTACCTACATTTCTCATTATGGTTGAAACAAGATATAAATCTTTTCAAGTTTCTTAAACCTATTCATGAATCTCTTATAGTGAAGCTCTAATGACGAATTAGTTGTTGCCTATCCTCAAGATCATTTTGGCTGTACACTTAGCACTCAATTAATTATTACATGTAACTGACGCAATTTTTGGGTGGTTTGGGTTGTTAGACATTACTAGTATTAAAGTTAGGGTCATGTTTCAGCAAAAATAAACACTATCAAATATACACTTTATCTTATCTATCTATATATATATAATAAACAAACGTTTTTTTTGAAATGGTTCCACGTCACTAATGCCACGTAATTAATGCCACATGTAATTCCACCTAAGATGAAGCTATGACTTTGAAGTTTTAAATGGCAACTCTGAAATTCAATTAAAACATAATTAATTCAATTCCAGTTTCAAATTTAAAAATTGATTTAGTAATGAACATAGGTTTAACATGTAGCTACACATTCAATTTGTAGTTATGACATCTATCTATGGTTGACTTTCGATCATTTCTCTTGAGTCCTCAAATACAGGTTCATATTTGTTAAATTTTTCGTTCTAGACTTTGCCTTTGTGTTTTAGTTCTATCGTTTTATGGATTTGTGGTTCTAACTTTTGAAATCGGAATATTAAAGGAAATGACTTGGTTTTTAAGTATAACCTTTTTTTTTGTCTATTTACGAATTTATGTTTCAAGTGATGTTTAATGTGTTGTTTCTTTGGCAACAGGTTCACTATAAGTTTCTCTGAGATCAACTATAAGTTTATCTAAGATCAACTATAAGTTTGAGGTTCACATTGAGTTTCTATATTTTATTTCATATTATTTTGTGTTAGTTGACACATATTTGAGGTTTTTGGTATTTGTGGATTATCTTCATATAGTATTTAAAAACCACAATTTAATCTTGCTTGTAGCGTTTGGGAAACTAAGTTTTGCGAAATTTGTGTAGATTTATCGTGAGCATTGATGCAACCGAACTGTTTGATAGAATGCCTGATTACAAGAATATTGGAAAATGTTGGAAATGCTCCATTTACCGTTTAAATACTTTTGATTTTATGTATATGTACGCTATTTTGACGTTCTGACTTAGACCGGGTTACTACCAAGTTTTGATGATTAATATTGTTTGAAAGTTTTGGGATCGGGGATGGAGTGGAGTTATGAATTTAATTTGAAAGCCATGCCAAAAGAAGTAAGACAATTTTTTGAGCCACTTACTATAAAATGGTCTAATTGGTCAAAAGAACATAAAAAAATTCTTTTAAATAGTTTAAGCATGTTGATAAATGCCAAAATACATTGTTAAGGTATACAAAGGTCTGTATAGGATGTTATTTAGAGAATTTGGATTACAAGCAAATGGAAAAAAGAATTGGTCAACTTGTACCCGATCCATTTGACCCATATATTGTACGTTTTTTTATTCAATTCTTGGTTTTATGATCTTAGTTTCATCGAAAGTGTTCATGTTTGCTCCATTATAGGTTGAAGGCTATTACAAAGTAAATTTCTTAACTTGACAGTAACTTTCCATGTTTCAATTTCTATTAGTGTAGAGCCTTAAATTTGCAACTATGGAGATTTACAATATATATCTTTTCATGTATAAGTATTTGATATGAGATACCATAGAAGTTACATTGGTGCAATCTTTGTATGATTACGTGGGGTACACAAAAAGTATGTTGTTATTTATGTGATATCAATTTGATTAACTATTAGTCTCTAAATGTATGAGCCTTAAATACCAATTTGTTAACAAGTAATGGCAACCCATTAATAATCAGAGGACAAGATGATAAGGACAAAATATGGACGTATAAACGGTTTTTGAAAGCAATTGAAGTAGATAAACAAGTGAGCAATTTTAATTAAACTTTTTAAGTATTCTCAAATGGGTTGGGTTGGGATTAGCTAATCTACATACATTTTTAACAATTAACATGTTAGTTATTTGACCCATTATGTGCTTCTCATTAACTACTTTTTTTTTTTTTTTTACTTTCCCATTATATTATATGTATTCGGGAGTTTAGACAGATTATGTAAAGATGATTTTGTGCTTTCTTGTCGTCGAATTCAAAAAAAATTTTGAACGAATTTTGTTAAAGTTTTTTCATGTTGCGATGATATAGTGATACTCTCATCATCCTTTGAAATCCATTGCTAATTCCTTTTTGGGGAAAGGTTCAGTTGACCAAATTTACAACATGTGACGAACTTCTTGCACGAGTGCAAATTGATATCCGTTTGAGAAAAGTGCTTCACTTAAGAAGCTTTTAGTCAACCTACATCCATTTTGTGTTGATTGGCTTTTTTAATATACTTATTTTGAACATAAGATAGTTTGGAATGTGAAGTTCTTTTTTCATGCTTAACATCTATTACATGTAAGTTTCACGTATGAGCATCATCTAATATAATTGAAAATAATGTAGCGTGGGTTGCCATATAATGAAAACTTTAATCTCATGTTCCGGAATTTTTATATGTAAACCTCTTTTTTTCTATTAGTTGTTATGCAGATTTCGCTTCATATTTGATCATTTACACTTGTTACTTCAAACATCTGATTTGTTTTTTTTTTTTACCCTTTTAAAAGCTAATCACGGGTTTATAAGCTAGTATATATAATAAAAGAAGGTTTTTTTGAAATTTGTCATGTCATTTAATCCATGTGTCACTCATGCCATGTCATTAAAGTCATGTCACTAAAGCCACATGGCATTGTAAAATTACCTTACAGCCTCTAAATTGAATTATACAGAGTAATTGTTTGACTCAATTAATTATTTTCGTTACACATACCATATTAAATATTCCTTTTTCAAATCTTACTAATTAATTCCACATATTTTTCAGATTTTAGAATCGTCTCTCTTATTCAATTTTACTTTCAATTTCAAAATTTTATTGTTGTCTAGAATCCTCTCAAGTTGCATGTAAGTCTACATACTCTTGGTTTTGATTTTAATGATTATTTGATCGTAGACAATGAGAAAAATGAAATTAGCCTTGATATTTTAATCTATCATTAGCAGGTATGTTTGCCGGTCCCAATGTCGACAATTGGTATGGATTTTTGTGTTTGTATTAGTCAAAGTCAATATGTTCTAGAACACGTTAACATAGCATTCTTATTAATTTGAAAATTTGAACTTTTTTAATCGGTGTCTTTAGAGATGATGTTAAAAAGAGATTCAATAGTGTGAAGGCATACAAGTCATTGATTTAATGACATGGTTGCCAAAGATGATCAGAGAAAAGACCATTCTATACAAATTTGTTTTGGTAAGTAAATTTCGTCTGTACCTTATTGATTTGAGTTGGTTTTTTGTGCCGAATTTGTTAGATGTGATAAATGCAAGATCATGGGTGGATGTGTCCTTTTACATATATCGTGAAAAATGGTCCAGTCGATGGCCCGATGTGCTTAAACGGGATAAATATTAAACAACTTGCGTGCAAGGGCTGTCACTAACATTTCGTTGTTTAACACCGGTCACTTGTGTTCTTGAGGTTAGTATAAGTTCGGGCTAATAGCATAACATATAGCATTTGAATATATTTCCGTAAACTTAAGAACATGTTAACTTGAAATTTGAAAATGGTTGGGGGTTGGCCTTACTATACTTTCTCCGTTTTCTTAGTTTGTTGAACTGAATTTAGTATCATCTTTTTAATTTACTCACAAAATTAAAATGGTCAGTTGGTAGGGGCGAGCCGTTGTTTTCCACCTCGAAACTTATAGTGACGTAAAATGTCAGGCCGTTTACGATGCTGTTTTCCCCTTTACCTAACATAATGGACATAATTGTTTCATTCTTATGCTCCTTTTACGTTATTTGACTATTATATATACTCATTTAATATTATTTTGGTTTATATTTCCAGGTAAATCGAACATTCTACATGTTCTAAAGCTTACAGGCTTAATTTACATGCACAAGGTTTACCGGATACCAAATGAAAACAAATTGTGGTGCCCTTTTGCTTGGCATGAATGTTAAAAAGACAATGGTTGATGTATGTAGTTAATTCACGATCATGTTATACAAGTTATATTTGATGACCATCATATAAAAAATTTCTTGACATTCAACATGTGACATTTAATATATCATAATGTTCTAATCTCTTGGCATTTAAATATTCTTTTTAGGCTCGGTGAAGTATCATGTATGCATGTATACTGTGTCAAGTAAAGAGTTCAATAGTAATATGCACAGGCGTGTCCTTTTCTTTAAATTGTAATATCCATTTACAATTCTGAAATTGCAGGTCTATAATATTGCAGTCCTTAAAATTACAAGTCTATGCAAATTTTCGCTTTTTGTTTCAAGATCAACATCTTTTACATAGTTGAACAATGTTTATTTCAGACTTTTTTAAGCCACCCGTGATTTATCACGGGTTTATAGGCTTGTAACTGTATAATAATGTGAGAGACCAAAAACTCATAATTGAATTATTAATTGTAATAATTTACATAATTACCCTTAAAACTACTTTTTATTATTTAGTCATCAATAAAAATGACTAAGATGTTCTTCCTTGATTAATTTCAATGAAAATTAATAATACTTAGAGCACACGGTACTAAGGGCTGGAGAGGGTCACGCCAACCGGTAACATCAACCTATGGCGCGAGAACGACACCGGACCTGGTGCCGTCCCAGCCAGCCTACGCAATCCGTTATTATTATTTTTTTTCTTTTCTTTTCAAATGTGAACGTTTATAACGGCTAAACGAAAAAGGACGTTAGGGTGGTCAAAGTAGCCGAATTTTTGTAAACCTCATTAATCTTCTAATTTTTATACACACTTCTACATTCATTTCTACCTCTAAACTCAACAATACTTCTCTTATTTCTACCTCTAAGCTAATAATATGAATCCCGATCATCAACTGATCAATCAAATGATCGCCAACCTGCAAAACCAAATACCGAATTCCTCATCTTCTTGTAATCTAAACACACCAACATCCGTAAATTCTATCACCTCAAACGCCAACCAACTTCCACCATTCGGCTTGTCATACAAAATCCCAAACCAATTACCCAACTTTAACCCATTTGCCAACCAATTTACACCCGAGTGACTTCAACTATGGCAACAATTTCAACTTCAACAACAATTCTAACAAACCCAATTTTCCCAACAACAATTCCAACCACTATATCAACCCTAATTTTCCCAACAACAATCCGAAGCTGCGGGATCGTCGTCACCCTAAAAACGTTCTAAGAGCAAAGCCACAAAACCTGGGGAAAAGAAAACCGATATATGTCGTACGGTTTTGAGTCAAAACAAAGAGTTAATTTTGGCGAAATATTACGAACATGTATCTGAGGATCCGAATGTCGGCTCCGACCAAAACAATGATACATTTTGGTTCAAAGTTCTCGACCAATACAATAAACAAGCCAAGAATAATGGTTACAAAGAGAGTTCCAAGAACATGTTGACCGGAAAGTGAACTCCGATGAACCAAGAAGTTGGGAAGTTTAACTTGCTTGTCGAATAAACCGCGAGGCTTAGCGACGATGATGAAGATATGATGAACATCTGCCGTTTCTAGTTCACAAGAAATGTTTCATGAAATGATGCAACAACAATTCGCTTTACACTATGATGCGCAGATAGAACAAATGAACCGCAAGACTATGCCGAGAGTTGAATTTATCAAATCTCAAACACGGAACGAGGACTTGAGGACGCTTGCAATGAGCACCGACAGGATAGATCGAGGCGGCCAAAAAAAGAATTCCAGACCAACGTTATCCTTAAAACTAGTTTAGTTTATGTACTTATATTTTTATGTTGTGTACCTTTTATTTTTATGTTGTGTTTTTTTAGGTCTTTTTATATTTTATGTACTTTTTTTATGTCTTTTTTTATTTAATTAAATTTTAATTTTAGTTAAATGTGCTTTCATTTGAAAAAAAAAAAAAAAAAAAATACTCTAGGATTCATAGATGTCCTTAACACCGTATATGAAAAAAGAGTAATATATGCTAAATTAAAGGAAAAAAAGTATCAAGATGACATCACGATTTTCTATTACATTATACGACTATTACATTAGAGGCTACGGTACTATAACGCCTGAGGCGGCGTTATGCCCAGCTGGCACAGTGTTGCCCGGCCTTATGATATCGAGGTCATTGAGTTGGCAACGCCGTTAAGCCTGGAGTTACTCCAACAATGTGGAGGGAAACGCTGCTTTTCAATATGGTAATAAGACTACTTCAACCTGAATATTTATGTATTCTTGGAATGACATAAATAAATGAAGTAATAAATTAACTTGAAATTATTATCGAAACCAAATTGTGGTGTTCATGATTACTGTAGTTATACATGTTTATATTTTATTGTAAAGTTATAAATATGAAGTCTGTTAATTGTTGCAAAACTTATAATAAAGTAAGACGTTAACTTGTTATATTTTTTAATTAAAACATATACAAGAAGTCATTGAGTTGATCAATGATTTATAACTTATATTGGGATTATAACAGTTTATGTCTTCTTGTTAAGACATGGTCAAGAAGTGACTTAGTTGAAAAGTTGTAATGACCAAGAATCGGTTTCTGGAGGTCTTGGTTGATCAAAATGGACCGAATCCATGATCGGTTTTAGAGAGAGAGTAGAGAGAAGGTGGAGATAAGAAACTTGGATATTATTGATATGGATAAGAAGTTTCACAGCCACACCCCACAAGTGAAGACTTGTGGGGTATTTAAATGCCTTACAAGACAACTATCCTAATATTACATTAACAGTCCCTGCACTTTATGCATACTAGTTGTCTATTCCAATTCACGTAAATATCGCTCAGCTTCATTTCTAACAATCTCCCTCCAGCTGGAGATATACAAGAATTGGTTACAATGATTCCTAACAAGTACATAACAATGATGAATACAATGCTGAAGTAGAGCAGTTTCCTCTAAGGATGTCTTCGCAGCTCTTGATCTTCTCGTATCTTTCTCAGCTCACTTGATTTACTTGTAGGATCACTGTAATGATCTAATTGGGTTATTACTCCCTCCCAATTAGTAAGGCCTTTTCTTTTACATGCTCCCTCCCAAATTGACAACCCGTTTGATATAGCCTTGATGCTTGTAGAAGAAGTTTCTCTGAAATCTTCCCAAATTGTCTTCAGTCTCTTGCACAGCGGAAAATGGATCATAGACTGATAACTTGTAACTTCTTCACAGGTTTGTTTGGGGAGCATCATATCGACATCTTCAACTCACTTAGAATGCTTCCAGTTCTTCAGTAAAAGCCCCGATGTACACATTTCTCCCTCAAGGATGATGACAATCCTTCGGACTCATCCTACATATGTGTACATAGACATATCAACTAGAGGCAACATACAAATCAATACCCCATGAGTGGATGTCGATAATTATTCTCTCTACAATTCTCTTCAGATCAACCTCTTATCAAACCTCTTTTCTCTTCCTCTGGCTAATAGTAAATGACCACGTATGTAGACAACCCGATATGACAAATTTGAGAATGAAGTAAAGTAACCCAGACTTGTGACTTAAACTTGCACGAACGTGTGACTAAGAACCTATACTGAGCACTACAACGTAACTCCTTAAAGCATAGGTCGTTTCATATACCCATCCAACCTTCCTTAACTGTATATGAACCTCTCTTGAATTATCCACATCTTTGTGTGACACTGAGTACTACAACGTATCTCCTTTAAGTGATAGTTAACTAGGTCTTCGTCCATCCACCCCTTGACCTATGAAAACTAGATAACCCAAGACTTAATCACTATTCCATAAATGCTCAAACAAGGATCTCGAAGAATCATGCATCCAACCAACCCCGATATCTTCAAGATACTAAGTACACGCACCCGTGAAATTCTACTTCAAGCTCAAATAAGTAATAAACAAATAATCCCCGTAGTCTCATTTTGATAACGTTCAAAATTTAGCCATTGACATTTTATTGTGATTCTTGATCAGGATCTTTTCGGCTATACGTGGTGATGTTGAAGGTGTAGGCCAATAATATTATTTGTGATTTTGGTGTGAAATCTTCCTTAGAATGCAATTCTAATGATACAAGAAAATTTTGAGTATAAAAAATTTTTACGCCAAATTTCGCCAAAAAATTCGAATTTTGACCTAAAAATTTGAATTTTGGGCCAAAATTTTCACTCTTATACCAAAATTTGAATTTCGCGTAAAAATTGAACATTTAATCCCGTGTCAAACTGTGAAAGTTCTGTCCGATAAGTAATTGCGATAAGCTAGTGTTGTCCGATAAGCATTTGCGATAAGCTAGTGTTGTCTGATAACCATTTGCGATAAAACTCCTCGGACGGCAATTGCGATAACCCACTAAGGACAATTGCGATAAAGTCTGGTGTTACAATTGCGAAAAAGTCTTCTGGGGCAATTGCGATAAAACACTTAAGTGACAATTGCGATAGAACCAGATTTAGCAATTGCGATAAGAACTCCAAATCACAATTGCGATAAGTATCCTATTGCAAACTTATACAAGTTTGCGATAATTTTTGAATTGCGATAAAGTGACTGCTGGCATTGATTTGCGATAAATGGCAGTTTAACTACTCTTTTCCTTTTGTGTCTTTTTCACTGCCATGCCCATGCTAAGCCCATACATATCTGACTTTTCACTGCCAACTTTCTACCAACAATTACTAACTCCAATCACCTCAAATCATTCACTAAGATATCCAAAAACAAATCTTATACAAGATTTGTTAATTCTTGTCGATCAAAAGAACTAAGAACAAACAAAAATCTAATCTTCCAAACCAAGATTTGAGTGATAAACTAGTAACCTTTCACAAATCAAGTCGATTTCACACAAACAAACATAACCTTTGATCTTCAAAATGTGTACGATTTCAAGATAAACACCAAATGATCACGTTTTTATGAAACAAAAAACGCAACAGTTGGGTTCTTATTAACACAAACCGAACACAAAGAAACTCGCTATTTCTATGAAAAACTACCAAAAACTCGACTGATGAACAGTAACCGAGATCAAACACACCATAAATCACATTTTTTACCTCAAACACACCACGATTCGCCCCCGGTTAGCTCTTGATACCAATTGTAATGACCAAGAATCGGTTTCTGGAGGTCTTGGTTGATCAAAATGGACCGAATCCATGATCGGTTTTAGAGAGAGAGTAGAGAGAAGGTGGAGATAAGAAACTTGGATATTATTGATATGGATAAGAAGTTTCACAGCCACACCCCACAAGTGAAGACTTGTGGGGTATTTAAATGCCTTACAAGACAACTATCCTAATATTACATTAACAGTCCCTGCACTTTATGCATACTAGTTGTCTATTCCAATTCACGTAAATATCGCTCAGCTTCATTTCTAACAATCTCCCTCCAGCTGGAGATATACGTGAATTGGTTACAATGATTCCTAACAAGTACATAACAATGATGAATACAATGCTGAAGTAGAGCAGTTTCCTCTGAGGATGTCTTCGCAGCTCTTGATCTTCTCGTATCTTTCTCAGCTCACTTGATTTACTTGTAGGATCACTGTAATGATCTAATTGGGTTATTACTCCCTCCCAATTAGTAAGGCCTTTTCTTTTACATGCTCCCTCCCAAATTGACAACCCGTTTGATATAGCCTTGATGCTTGTAGAAGAAGTTTCTCTGAAATCTTCCCAAATTGTCTTCAGTCTCTTGCACAGCGGAAAATGGATCATAGACTGATAACTTGTAACTTCTTCACAGGTTTGTTTGGGGAGCATCATATCGACATCTTCAGCTCACTTAGAATGCTTCCAGTTCTTCAGTAAAAGCCCCGATGTACACATTTCTCCCTCCAGGATGATGACGATCTTTCGGACTCATCCTACATATGTGTACATAGACATATCAACTAGAAGCAACATACAAATCAATACCCCATGAGTGGATGTCGATAATTATTCTCTCTACAATTCTCTTCAGATCAACTTCTTATCAAACCTCTTTTCTCTTCCTCTGGCTAATAGTAAATGACCACGTATGGAGACAACCCGATATGACAAATTTGAGAATGAAGTAAAGTAATCTAGACTTGTGACTTAAACTTGCACGAACGTGTGACTAAGAACCTATACTGAGCACTACAACGTAACTCCTTAAAGCATAGGTCATTTCATATACCCATCCAACCTTCCTTAACTGTATATGAACCTCTCTTGAATTATCCACATCTTTGTGTGACACTGAGTACTACAACGTATCTCCTTTAAGTGATAGTTAACTAGGTCTTCGTCCATCCACCCCTTGACCTATGAAAACTAGATAACCCAAGACTTAATCACTATTCTATAAATGCTCAAACAAGGATCTCGAAGAATCATGCATCCAACCAACCCCTGTATCTTCAAGATACTAAGTACACGCACCCGTGAAATTCTACTTCAATCTCAAATAAGTAATAAACAAATAATCCCCGTAGTCACATTTTGATAACGTTCAAAATTTAGCCATTGACATTTTATTGTGATTCTTGATCATGATCTTTTCGGCTATACGTGGTGATGTTGAAGGTGTAGGCCAATAATATTATTTGTGATTTTGGTGTGAAATCTTCCATAGAATGCAATTCTAATGATACAGGAAAATTTTGAGTATGAAAAATTTTTACGCCAAATTTCGCCAAAAAATTCGAATTTTGACCTAAAAATTTGAATTTTGGGCCAAAATTTTCACTCTTATACTAAAATTTGAATTTCGCGTAAAAATTGAACGTTTAATCCCGTGTCAAACTATGAAAGTTCTGTCCGATAAGTAATTGCGATAAGCTAGTGTTGTCCGATAAGCATTTGCGATAAGCTAGTGTTGTCCGATAACCATTTGCGATAAAACTCCTCGGACGGCAATTGCGATAACCCACTAAGGACAATTGCGATAAATTCTAGTGTTACAATTGCGAAATAGTCTTCTGGGGCAATTGCGATAAAACACTTAAGTGACAATTGCGATAGAACCAGATTTAGCAATTGCGATTAGAACTCCAAATTACAATTGCGATAAGTATCCTATCGCAAACTTATACAAGTTTGCGATAATTTTTGAATTGCGATAAAGTGACTGCTGGCATTGATTTGCGATAAATGGCAGTTTAACTACTCTTTTCCTTTTGTGTCTTTTTCACTGCCATGCCCATGCTAAGCCCATACATATCTGACTTTTCACTGCCAACTTTCTACCAACAATTACTAACTCCAATCACCTCAAATCATTCACTAAGATATCCAAAAACAAATCTTATACAAGATTTGTTAATTCTTGTCGATCAAAAGAACTAAGAACAAAAAAAAATCTAATCTTCCAAACCAAGATTTGAGTGATAAACTAGTAACCTTTCACAAATCAAACAAACACAACATTTGATCTTCAAAATGTGTACGATTTCAAGATAAACACCAAATGATCACGTTTTTATGAAACAAAAAACGCAGCAGTTGGGTTCTTATTAACACAAACCGAACACAAAGAAACTCGCTATTTCTATGAAAAACTACCAAAAACTCAACTGATGAACAGTAACCGAGATCAAACACACCATAAATCACATTTTTTATCTCAAACACACCACGATTCGCCCCCGGTTAGCTCTTGATACCAATTGTAATGACCAAGAATCAGTTTCTGGAGGTCTTGGTTGATCAAAATGGACCGAATCCATGATCGATTTTAGAGAGAGAGAGTAGAGAGAAGGTGGAGATCAGAAACTTGGATATTATTGATATGGATAAGAAGTTTCACAGCCACACCCCACAAGTGAAGACTTGTGGGGTATTTAAATGCCTTACAAGACAACTATCCTAATATTACATTAACAGTCCCTACACTTTATGCATACTAGTTGTCTATTCCAATTCATGTAAATATCGCTCAGCTTCATTTCTAACAAAAGTACTTGTGTTATAAAGCATGCAATTGGCTTGGAAATTCTATTATACCATTAAGCTGACTTAGTTGGTGAATAGATAAGCCAAACGAAATATATTTATCTTACATATTGTAAGATTGTCTTACAATATTAATCCTAATGAAATACATAATGTCTTTGGTACGTTCCGTTAGGAAAATCAAACTCTTGTTATATTGTTTGATGAAAGATAACTATATCTTCCTTTCTACCAAAAGTTATCAAGGTTAGAAAATTGAGTATGGGTAGTATATACTCAATAAGACTCCAACCTAGAAGATTAATAAGACACCATTTATTATGGAATGTGATGAATCACATTAAGTCTTAAAATTGAAGTTTTGAATTTGTTAAATTGCTTTTGAGTAGGTTATTAACAAACTTAATGTAAGGAACTGTCAACATGTATTTGTAATGTCCCAAAAGAGAACAATTTTGTGTTGCTCTACTTGCTAAAGTATTTATAGATAGTCTATAAATTGTAAAAGGTAAGTGGGAGTTTTATCTTGAAAAGATAAAGTTACAAGATACATAATCTTCTAAAAATACACTAGTAAAGTCATGATGAGGATTAAACATGTTAATGTTAAATCTCAAGATGATGGAATTCTCATTCATAGATCCGTAAGGATATCTCAAATATTTGAATAATATGTTGAGGATTATGAGTTACAGGATTATGGTAAACCTGTTGGTCATTAAGTTGAATTGCAAATATTGAATTTGGCAAGTTACTTATACTATGAATGCTTAGATGCAGTCCAGAAAGATAACTAGTTTTGGAAACTTAGTTAATATTGAATTCTATAGTTACACTATAGAATAAAGATGAGTTTCTTCAAAAGGAATGAAAATCCTAGTGGTTTAAATCTTTGTGTAGAAATCATATGGACAAATTTTGTATACATATTTAATGTATGGAAAAATTATTAATCACACTTAAGCAATTAACTATGATTGAAATTCTTTCTAGGCACATTAAATGTATAAAGATTATGATTGTCATTCTTAGTTTCATAAAAATGAAATTAATAATGGAATATCAAAACTCTTTCTTGAGTAATTACTTGTGCGAGGACGATAAGTAATTAAAAGGGGTATTTGAATTGAAAATAATCTTTGAAAGTATACAAAGTGCAATAATTCATGAATGGATTAAGGCATGCATCTAGGAGATATACTTATGTTTAATTATTAAATTCAGTTTTGATTTATAATTAAAATAAGACGATTCCTTAGTATTCCTGAAAGCTAGTGGGAGTGTTATATTTATTTTCTTATTCCATATATGTTGTATAACATATAGAAAGTAACATTCCATTAACATTAAATGTTAAGTCTTAGTTTGGAATGAAACTTCACTTGGAAATTTAGGAAATAAACATACAACCTTGGGATATATGTTTATTGTTATAAATATAAGCGGTAAAAATAATTGATTCTAATAAGACATCATATACTATTAGAGAGTCTGAATAGAAACATATCTTTGAAAAGATATAACATGAATGAAATCTAAGTTTGACACAAGGATTTTTCATGTACATCATGTTGTTTGTTATATCATGCTTGGATGAAAGATGATTTGACAACATTAATATCTAATTGAAAGTTATTAGATAACTAAGTGTAATGAATATGGTTGGATATAGAATTAACATCCTCATCCTGGAATTGCTCCTAAATTCTAAGCATGAACCATATGGCAAATTGTTGCGTAACTGATATGGCCGACAAATCTTGAAAGATTGGAAGGTATCAAACATTACACAATGGATATTAAAGTTTACGGGATTTTAAAGAGCATATTGTTGTTTGCATAGAATGATGCTAATAAAATTGAGATGACACTCAATACTAGTTATGGTAGGATTTCATCCCAGTTAATGGCCATGTGTACTAGTTATGCTTAACTGTGAGCATAGTTGCATTAAACATTAAAGAATTAGAATACTCTAAACTATAAAAGGTTTAATAGTTTAATTGTCATAAATTGGTGGTTGAGGATGTCACACATTTTATGAAATATTATGTGGCAATACCAAGATAGTTGAATGAACACATACAAGAATTTCACTAATTGAATTCTTGAAATAAGTATTCTCAAAATTTTGATAGATCAAGATTAGTTGATTTATGCCTTGTCAACAAGTATGATTGACATGACTTGAGGCATAATTCATTAATGGGAATTATCATGCATTGATCTATTTAGTATTTGGATAAGGGATGTTAAGCAATTATTATTTACAATAAATTAAAGTACTTGGTACATTTGATTTCATTAATAATAGATTGTATCCTATAATTGCATGTTTAAATCCGTAAATAACTTATGTTATTCTAAATTTTCCGTTGTCAATTAACGATATGGGAATATCATTAAATTAAGACAAATCTGAGTATTGGTAGAATATACTTGAAAGTATATTGATGCGTTGACATGCCAATTTCACATGATATTCAATGAATTGAATATAGGACTTATCCCAACTTCATGAGTTTACTTTATGGATCTTGTCATCAAGTAAATCATGTGTATATAGTTATCCTCAGACTTGAGATGCCAGATAACTGTCATGGATGTAGTGCATTTCTGTGATTCAATTTACCGCTATACGTAACGGGTAGCTATAAGGATTGTCTTCAGGAGTGTTGCAAAGTTCATGGGTTATGCTCGTAGTCAAGATAGAATTTGTTCCTTCAAATTGTTTGATGTTTAATACTGCTGGGCCCCTCATAGGGTTGACAAGATGTTTGTGCGGCCGCACCCAAGATCTCCCCTGAATATGTTCAGAATATTTGGTAATCTTGATCAATCAGAAACAACGAGAAACAGAATGGTTAATAAAGAATGACTGAGATCCATATCTTTATTAATGTAGTATTAGAAACAAAAGGATAAGTATGATGATGAATCATCAAATGGTTTTCCAGGAGACCATCCTCGAGTTGTACTAGGGGCATTGGCGTGTTGCTAGACGCTAACCAATGTCATTACACTATTAATAGATGTCCAAGTGGGAGCTGTTAGTTTTGTGGATAAATATTAATATGTGTATGTCTAGAATCGAACTCGAGACCACGGGATTGCACACTTTACGTATGAGAATCGATGTTAAATAATTAATATATAAATAGTTATATTTAATTATTAAATCACAAATAAAGTAACTAATACATGAGGGACTTATTAGTACGAAAACCAAACCTTTGGGGTGTTGGTTGCAACCGGTCGAACAAGGAAAAAAGGAAGGGTCTGAGTGTCGTTTTATGAAGCTTAAGGAGGTGCTAGCAATAACTTGTTGGACAAGGTTAAATGCTATCTATAAATACCCATTGGTCTCATTCGGTTTAGATGGACTAGCTAGTACCGATCAACTATAATAACCCTTTATATCCACTGTACCTTATTGACGAATGTGTATGAATATAAGATATTATATTCATGCAAGTTTATGAATAATATACATGCATGGAGCGTGTAGATACATGTGATATGTAATTGCATGAAGATATTAACTTTATCACTTTGATATGATCTTGTGATACGTAATCCCTAAACAAGGAATTTGTGTTCCGTTGTTTTATTTGTGATTTAAGAACTAGCATTCACATCGAATCGCTATTAGTACGTGTGTACAAGATCGTGGTATTAACTTACTTTAGTTAATTCCATCTTGGATTGAGAAACAAAACGGTAAGGGGTTTCTCGTTAATCCTATTGTTTGTTAAAGAAGAAGAATTGAAGTTTAGATCCTTGTTCTTGCTAGGATCAAAGGTACGTATCTTTAATATTCGGTTAATCTCTTTACATGTTAAATTATGATTCTTTGCTTCCGCTACGTGCTTTGGTGATGTAAAATTATTTATATAATTGTTATGGTATTTAAATTCTAACAACTTGTGCTTTTACGGCAGAGTGGACCCTTCAAGTGGGCCTTTCTTCTATTTCAACCTCTATACTTGAGACAAATATTAAACGATGTTGTGTGGCCAAAAACGAATGCATATATATAGTCATTTCATTTACACTTAAAAGAATGCTTCCGAATATTTGTATTAGATCTTTGCCTGCGGTATTGGGTTACTTTTGGCTGCAAATTTGAGTACTTTTTGTTATTGCTTCGAGTCACTTGTAATTGATGATTTGGGTCATCATATGACCACCAGTCCACCACCCACCTTTTATAGCTAAATTCTAACCAAGTAACTAACCAATTACCCGTTACATTCTGTTAATTACCATAATAACGGCTTTCAACTATACTAACGTTAAAACCAAAACTCATTATATACTACACTAGCACACTGCAACTCACAAAACAAGCTTAAATCGGTTCAACATCATCCCACCTAAAAGATTTTGACAACAGTATTCAGAAACACATGTACATACCGAAATAGATATCAAAAAGAAATTCAATCTGTGTTCAAAGAATTTCTTTTTTTCCTTGTTAATGATGTAATACATTTCTTCACTACTTTGTATGTGTTAGATTTGAGCGAATTCCAGATGCAACATGCAATTCAGAACATGTAAAAGCAAAAATCATGAGTAAAGTATTTATCGACCGCTTTGTGTGGGACTGTGGGTACCTTGCTAGTCCATAACACATTTACACAAGTATCTATTAAGAGTAGTATTTACTATTTAGTAATATGACACTGAACGAAACGCCACTTTGAAGCTCAAAAGGATATGATGGCAGTGTTGTAAATATCAGAAATATCGGCCGATTTATCGGCGAGAAATCATGTCTCGGCCTTCCACCGCTACGAGATTTCAGTTATCGTGTGTATTTCTCGTCCGGTTCAAAATTCGGTCAAACTCGGGTATTATCGGTACTTATCGGGTCAAAATGTTTGACTTTTTTTTTAAACGATCGGGTCGGGTATGAGGGTATCCATTGCCGGCGATTGATCGGATCAGGTCGGGTATGAGGCGTATTTACACTAAAAGTTAGGGTTTGTAACTTCACTACTTCAGCAGACATCAAAAATTAACACCACCTCCGGCGATTCCCCTCCTCCTGTGAATCCATTGTATTTAAACTCACGTCACAAGAAAGATAATCATCATCGAATTTTTGGTTATCTATAAACAAACAAAAAGAAAACAAATACCTACCCGTGACCTTGGTTATCAAGATCTTAGCCGAAGCTTTGTGGTCTTTATAAGCTTCAAATGAACAAAGCTGAGAAAAAAGGTTTATTGTTCGGGTTTGGTTTAGTGTTCTTTTGGTTTATTTGGTATTCGTGGGTTGAAGAATTAGATGAGATTGATTGTCTTTTTGATATGAGATCTAGAACAATTTTTTTGGGGAGATGCGTTTGGAGAGATAAGATGGAGGAGGGTGGAGAGTTTAAGTGAGATTAGGGTTAAGTGGATGTGTAAAGGGTTATTAATTGGAGGTTGGACCCGGGTTACAAGTCATTTGCATTGGGCCGACATGGTGGACTGAATCAGTTTATAATTTTGAGCCCAAAATTTTAATCACACATGAAGAAATCAAGGAGGCGTTCCAAAAAGCTTAAGTTTATTTGAATATATATATTTTTACAAATAAATTCCTTTACAATTTAGGGTCTCTGATATATCCCGATATATCCCCGATATATCCGATAAATGGTTATAGCTCTTTACAATTTAGAAACTAAAGAAAGTTTACAATTTAAAAACTTTAAAGTGATAAATGGTTATAGCTCTTTAATAATAATAATAATAATAATAATAATAATAATAATAATAATAATAATAATAATAATAATAATAATAATAAAAGGCCTTTTATAAAGACTAGATGATCATAAAAAAGTTAAAAAATAGATGATGAAAATTTTGGTTACACTTGAAAAGCATCTAGAATCGGATCGATTTATTTATTAGTGGGCTACTTTATTCAAGTAGCCAAAACATAAGCACTTTTAACCAAAGTTATACACACATGCAACTAACATCGTACATGTTTGAGGTTTAGTTTATCGTACATGTTTTATACTCTTCGATCGTAATTATATTGTCACCATAGCAACCCTCATAAATAATCACTGTTTTTGTTTTTCTTTTGCCCGAATGCAAAGAGTTCTGAAGGTGAGTTGTCTTATATAGTGCAAGAACATATATTATGATCCATCAAAGTCTAACGATCAAGAATCATATAGACCAGAAGATTTAAGTAGCATACCATGACAACATATAACGTCACAACACGACAAAAAAAACAAAACAAAAATTAATAAACAAGATCTTGGGGCAATAAATGTGGCGTCGCTCATACGTTGTCATGTGGGATAATAAAGATAGGCATGTTGTCTCATGCTGCTTATTATGTTGTCGCATCCTTCTTCTACTTATCATGTTGCGGCATCCTTCTTCTACAGCTTGTCATGTGATGTTGACATCACAAGAGAAGTAGTGGAGAAAGGTGCGACAACATAATGAACGGCTTTGAACAATAAGGAGCACAATGAATTACTCATAAAGATATGAAGACTGGCAAACCCAAGGAAACGAATCGGTTGCAATTTGGATGCTCGTGTAAAATAATAAAAGAGTATTATCGAATGGATGTCTTACATTTGTGATATTGCATGTCTATTTGTAATAGACATGTAGCTTTGATAATAAGAAATATAAACCCTAAACCTAATAAGGCCTAAGCCCACAACCTATCTAACACTCCCCCGTAGTTTGAAGGGAGGCTTCTGAACGGACAAACTAGATTGAATGTTGAAAGCCGCTTCTTCTTTTTCTTCTCTTCTTTGTTGTTTGTTTACACGAAAATAGACTTTTATTTGGTGACATAGTTGTATACTTCTTGATGATTTCCTCCTTTTTTTATGACGTTTGCTATTTTTTTAAGCTATCGCTTGCTTTGCCCTTAGGAGAGAGCGACAATTTGGTGGTCAACGTTTGTCATTGACAACAACGATCTCCGGTGATGAAAGGAAAAGAGTATTGACAAGAAAATGAATTTAGTTGATCGGTGACTATTCAACATGACGGCTATGGTTTATAAATTAGATAACAATAAAATGCTAATTGTATGAAAAACAATAAAACGAAAGAAAACAAATAAATTGGGATCCCTCCCAATCATGGACGTGTAGCCTATGACCGGAGGATACCAAATTTTTGTTGGTTGATCTTACCTAAAGCTCACATACCATGTTAAATAATAAAAGAGTATTATTGAATGGATGTCTTACATTTGTGATATGGCATGTCTATTTATAATAGACATGTAACTTTGACAATAAGAAATATAAACCCTAAACCTAATAAGGCCTAAGCCCACAACCTATCTAATAGCTCGAGGTATTGATTTTCCCTCTACAAGATGCCCGGTTTGTGATGAAGATCTCGAGGTATTGCTTACATGGTTGTCTTGTTTGGGCTCACATTCTTAACAAGTGGTATCTCTTGGAGGTTATTGGAGCTTGCGTAAGGGTTGTGTTGGGATCGGTTTCCTCAACAAGCACGACTCCATTATTGCATCTATTGGTTGAGAGTGTACGTGAGGGCACAGGCAGAGCCATGATTTTTAGTTGAGGGAAGCCGGTCATGCTTAACGCAAAACGTCATAGTGATAGGTATCGCTTCAAAAATCAATCTATAGTGTTGTCTTTAATTGTTATTCATTTATTAATTTTGTCGACATTTATATAGAATAAGGGGGCTGAATGTAAAAAGCTAGTAGAAAAGCGGCTTGTAGTTTAAATAACTAATAAATGAAATGGGTTGATTAAGGGTGGCTCATATCCACTAGTTATCCTACTAGCTCCGCCCTTGCGTGAGGGTATACAAGAGTGTCGAGTCAAAGCGTCGATTCTTGTATTTCTGTTTATTATAATGAAGCTGCTGTTTACTTGGCCAGAAGAGCCGAACCATGTTAAGGGGGTGTTTCGGTAAAAGTGCGTTTTATCAAATTGTGTTTCCCAACTGCACCTCCCCATTTACTTTTAGAAAACGCAATTTTGGAGTCTTCAAAAAGTAGATAAACACTTTTTACCTTTTCCTATCCAAACACTAGATTTCTCTTCTTTTGCGTTTTCAAGTTGTGATAATCAAATAATCGGAACCCCAAACACCCCTAAATATTGTGTTGCGTTTGTTTATTGTTTTATATTATTTGATATTCTTGTATGATTCTTTGTCGTGGGTATAAGATCCCAACACTTTCTATAACAACATAATGAAGACATTGTGTCCTTTTCAAAAAGTTATTGACCTTGGAATCAACATATTTTACTGTTAACTATTTGATATTTTAGTTATTCTAAAAGCACTTATTAGACAACTATATTTATATATTCGTGTAAAACTCGTGCTATAGGCTACATTTTTTTTTTGAACGACAACTATTTTTCTCACACAATCTATCTCACACGAACTCGCAACAATTTGGTTGGGGAGCTTCTCACACAACATGAGGTACCATTGGGACACAAGCGTTTTGATTGTCGCATAGGCTATTGATTGTCGTAGACAGATTTTGAATAGTTGATCCTTCATATTGGCCTATTAAAACTGTTTTGTTAGGTTTTGCTTCAAGTATCAAAATATTATATAGCAGGAGTAGATATGATTACAAGAAGATCTAGCTAGATGATGAAGATCCATGCACTTAAACCCTCAATTTATATATAGATAATGTGAATGTGCCTTGGTCCGGCCTCCTTGACTTGAAAAAATGTATGTAGGTTGGGCATGATGCATAGTTGCATACAAAGTTTCATTCAGGCATAAACTAGAATACCTTAGAGTTCAACTATATTATAGTAAGCACGGATATCAACACTAGTACATTCAGGACAATTCCCGTCCACTTTTTTTACATATTCCCGACGTCATGACATCGGCATAATGAGTTGCCGACGACATGACGTCGACACACTCTTGTCGAGAATGCTCCGTCGGGATTCAACTTCCCGAAAAACAACCCCGACGACAAAGTGGGACCCACACGTTTTTCCAGTCAAACGTTTTTGTGGTTCGACAATATTGTCCCGAAGACACGTCGTCGGGACCATAGTAAATAATTAACGATTTAATTAGCAAACTTAATTAATTATAACTTATAATTGTCAACAAAAAATTAATAATACCGACGTCATGACGTCGGTATTATTTATAAAAGTCAACAAATTGTATATAGTACCGACGTCTTGTCGTCGGTACTATATACAAGGTCAATGAAATTGTATATAATACCGACGTCATGACGTCGGTATTATTTATAAAAGTCAACAAATTGTATATAATACCGACGACAAGACGTCGGTAATATCTACAAAAGTCAATCTACAAAAAAGTCAACAAATTGTATTATGTACTATTTGTATAATACCGACGACATGGCGTCGGTATAGTTAAAACAATACATTGTTTTTACTTAAATGCCGACGACATGTCATCGACATTTAGTTGTATTGCAGCTGCACAGCTGCAATTTCCAGATTTTTTCCGCAAAAATTTGCGGCAAAAATCTACCATAACCTGCTTTCTAACCATTACATTCCAAGACATTCAATACATCCAATACCACTAGAAAACGGCTATAAACTTTATAACCACTAAACACTTATAAACTTTACAAAACGGCTATAAACTTTATAACACCCTCAAAATACATTATAAACTTTACATAACGGGTGTTATAATCGCTAAACCTAGCTGCTATATCTACAAATGTTGCAATATCCGCAATGTTCAAAGATAATAAGATTCGGGTCGCCAAAATATAGTTTCAAAGATAAAAACAACACAAAATAACACATATACCTCTACGGCCCCTCGTCGTCATCCATATCATCGCTACGACGATCCTCATCATCATCACTCTCGCTGCCTGAGCTACTCTCGCTGCCAGAGCCACTCCTGCTCCCGCTTGAGCCACTCCCGCTCCCGCCTGAGCCACTCCCGCTCCCGCCTGCGCCACTCCCTCCCACGCCACTCCCGCTACCGCCTCCTACCTCACCTCGAGAACCAACCTGGCTAAGAAACTCGTGCCATCGCGGGTTGCTCGAGACAAAACCCATCAACAAATCGAGCTGCTTCTGAGTTGCCGATGCTTTCTTCTAAACTTTTCTGCTCTTCTTCTCAGCTTCATCAATTTTCTTTTGAGCTTCAGCCAGCTTCTCGACGATCTGGGGCCCAGTGTACACAACTAAAAACGAAATAATCAAAATTTAAAAACGGCCATTTCAATACATAAGATGAGTCATTTGGTATTATCCCACTGTACATACCTGGAGGTGGAGGCGGGGTGTATGGTAACGGTGGCCTCCTCAAGCCGGGTACCACCCTGCCCCTGCCGGCTATGTGACCCCGCTGCTTGCCCTTTATTACCTGGGCAAGTATTTGCTCCTCTGTGTACGCCACCCCTGTAGGCGTATCCGATCCGAGATCCCTTAGCCTGACCATCTCTTCCTATGTAGTTTAAAAAAGATGAGAAAATTAATATATTAGTCGAGTTAATTACTAGATTATGTTTCAATAAATCATTAAAGTGCGTGTTTGAAAAAAAAAAAAAAAAAAGACATACTGAACACGAGCCTCATCCTGCAACCATACACCATTCTTGCAGTGTGTGTCAAAAAAGCTCTAGATGAGGGACGGGTACTGATGGTCCTCGCTGTTCTCAAACTGTATATACACATGCATATAGGATGAAGCAAATTAAATGACAAATCAAACACCATATATATTTTATTTAGTATAAATACTTTTAATTAATACTCCCTCCGTCTCAATTTAATTGTCCATATTTCCTTTTATGGATGTCTCAAATTAATTGTCCACTTTCCTTATTTAGTAAAAACTAGAGAATCTAGTGGAGGAATATTCCATTTTAGTGGTTGAAAATTAAAGTGACCCCACTTTTATTAAACTTTGTATTTTCTCTCTCCTGACAAATAAATTAAGACGGAGGGAGTATATAATTAAAATTAAATAATCTTATAAAAATAAAATGTGTCTTACATATTCGTGTCTAGAAGCGGCCAATGATCTGGAACCGTAGCGGCGGTAAACCTTGTTCTTCTTTCGGTTCTCTTTGTTCACAGCCGCTCGTTTCACGGTCTTCTCCGACATGTGTAACTCCACATGCTTCTCCCACACAGACTGCTCCATGTTCGGAGGAGGGTTTCTTCGTATCTCCTCCACATTCTCAGCCCCACCCTCCCTCGTAAAGAAATCGCGCTTGAGGTCATATTTGTTGTCCGCGTATCGCTTAGCCAGATACGCATTGATGTCGGTCAGAATTTTGTCCCAGTGCGATTCGCGCATGTGGCGCTCCAAATTAAACATACGCTGCAATCAAATATTGTTAAAATTAATATAAAGATATAAATAAATAAACACATTTAAAAAAATATATACATTTAAACAAATTTAAATAAATGTACAGATTCAAATAATTAAATATAGAGATATAAATAAATAAACAAATTAAAATAAATATGCAAATTTAAATAAATAAACACGATAACATAACAATATAAAAGGAAAATGAAATAACTGACCCCGAGCTGTGGAAGGATATGCGCCTTCTTCTCCCATTCTATATCGTACCAGGAGACATAGTGCAACGGAAGCTGCCTAATCAGCTCGCCGACGTAATTGCTGAACCACCCTGAGTGCTTGCCCACATGACAATACGTCCCCTGATCATTAGTCTCGAACACAATCGACTGTGGGCCGCTAAGTTCCACAGATTTCTTAAGCGCCACGTTCTTCGTGGCTTGGCGTCAACGCGGCCTGCCGCCATCCCGACCTCCACTACCCCTGCCTCCTCCCCCTCGCCCTACCTCCTCTTCGAGGTCGTTGTGATCCTGCAATTGGAGTGAGTGAAAACGTCATAAAGTAACATGTAACCAAATTCAAATGATCAAGTTTAAGTTTCTTTGAAAATAATCTAGAAATTCTTACCACCACGGCACCCGCTCTCAATATGACGGGGAGGGGAAGGTGGGTCACCGGCACCGACACCACCATGACTGCGCACTACTACTGCTGCCATCTGTAAAAGTACAAGTTGAATAACATATAGAAATTCGGGAACAAATTAACATAAGCATGCACACATTCAAATACATACACATTCAAAATAAATATACACATTTAAACAATCCATAACAATTTCATTAAAATAAGTGTCGTTTTACAAGTTACATTTTAAGATCAATCTGCACAATCATAATCACTATCATAAACAACATTAGTCGCAACTTCAACTTGCTTAGTATAAGTGGCAGTGGGCTTTCGCATCTAATGGGAAATTCACTGTTCAATGGCTTGCTTCTATTGTTGACCAAAGTATCTACAACAGTTTGCCCTGGGCCTTAATAATTGCTGGCATAATTGGGTCCTGATAAAGATCAATATATGTATATGGAGAACCGTGAATAACAGGCTTCCAACTCTATGTGCTCTTGCTTTGAGAGGTATTGCTGCCAATTCTCTTTTATGTCTGTTGAAGTAAAACCTTGTAGGAAGGTCTCACTTCTATGTATCGTCCTCCGGAGTGACTCCTTCGGACCTTGCGAACTGTTACAAACAAGAAAGAACCCGTTAGAAGGAGTCTCGAGGCCGGAGCCCCGGGACCACCCTCCGACGGTCAAGTCAGTTCTCTACTATATATGTAATTCTAGAGAGAGAAAGTAGAGAGAGGTAGGAGAATATGTGTATCTATACAACCACCAAGGGTGGTGTATATATAGTACCTGAGTTACTGTAGATGATGTCAGCCTAGGGAACATGTCTCCTTAAAACCTGGGTGGTAGATACACGCGCCCTTCATTCAGACGCGCCTTAGGTACACGCGCCTTTCGCAGGATGAATGGTAGGGATGAAGGTACCGGATGAACAGCAGGGATGAAGGTACCGGATGAACAGCAGGGATGAAGGTACCGGATGAACAGCAGGGATGAAGGTATCGGATGAACAGCAGGGATGAAGGGTATGGCCGAAGGGTCCGGACGAAGTATGACGTCCGGACACATACACCAACATGTCCCCCCCAGTATTGTAGTATCGGTTGAAGACTGATGGTGCAATACTTAGATAATATCTTTATGGATGAACGGTACGCGCCGTTCGGACACATACACCAACATGTCCCCCCCAGTATTGTAGTATCGGTTGAAGACTGATGGTGCAATACTTAGATAATATCTTTATGGATGAACGGTACGCGCCGTTCGGACACATACACCAACATGTCCCCCCCAGTATTGTATTATTAGTAAAGGACTAATGATGTAATACTTACGGAGTGTTATCACGATCCGCTCACGAGAGAGGGAGTGTTTTCCACGATCCGTTTAATTTATTGGACGGAGTGTTATCACGATCTGCTCACGAGGGAGGGAGTGTTTTCCATGATCCGTTTCTTGTAATTGGACGGAGTGATATCAAGATCCGCTCACGAGGGAGGGAGTGTTTTCCACGATCCGTTTCTTGTAATTGGACGGAGTGATATCATGATCCGCTCACGAGGGAGGGAGTGTTTTCCACGATGCGTTTCTTGTAATTGGACGGAGTGATATCACGATCCGCTCACGAGGGAGGAAGTGTTTTCCACGATCCGTTTCTTGTAATTGGACGGAGTGATATCACGATCCGCTCACGAGGGAGGGAGTGTTTTCCACGATCCATTTCTTGTAATTATTATGCATGTGAAACCTCATATAGCTGTTCCTGTACAATAACTCATGAGAGGCCACTATTACCAAACCGTAAGGTAACCGATGGGGCTTGGATGAGAACCAAACCATAAGATAACCGATGGCCTTTTTGCCATAATGATACGTATGGCACCACTTTTGGGGTACCATACGGGCGACACACGCCGTACGGGCTTTTTGCCTTAATGATACGTATGGCACCACTTTTGGGGTACCATACGGGCGACACACGCCGTACGGGCTTTTTGCCTTAATGATACGTATGGCACCACTCTTGGGGTACCACACGGGCGACACACGCCGTACGGGCTTTTTGCCTTAATGATACGTATGGCACCACTCTTGGGGTACCATACGGGCGACACACGCCGTACGGGCTTTTTGCCTTAATGATACGTATCCTCGTACAGTTATTCCTGCAGAGCAGAACATGAAAGCTCTTGCCTTTTCCGTTAGATGCGAAAGATATAATATTTCACATGTATTAATACATAAAAGAGTCACGACGTGACCATAACACAACCGATAGAGTTGTCATACTACTATACTCCCCCAGTTCAACGGTGCTATTACTCATTAGTATTGTTGATCTCAAATGCCACAAAATGCCAAATAACATAATCAACTCATGAAGACCAAGGGTTGTGAGACCGGGAAGAAGAAAAAAAAGTAAACGGAAGATAAGTACCGGGGCATAAACTTGAGAATTTGGGATCGGTAACCGGAGCATAGGTACCATACGGATTTTTGCATGTAAAATATTATCAAAAGATGCATTCGTACATACGTGTGATCAAAACAAGATAGATAATCATATCACATATAAACTTATAGTTTATATGTTTTGGTAGTTGTTTTTTTTTTTTTTTTTTTTTTTTTTTTTTTTTTTTTTTTTAATTATTATTATTTTGTTAGCCTGACAAACAAAAGAAGTGCTACGTGGGGCATGCTCTATGGCTGAGGAAAGTAGTGGATCTGCTGCGAGTGGGCGAAGGGTCGACCGGAAGGACCAAGTTTTGCCTCCGGAACTGCTGATGTTGGTGAGTCGCCTAACTGTTTTTACCCCGCACTTCTTCCATGCCCCCATACTTCTTTGATAATGATTATACTTTTTTTGTTTTAGAGGGTCCTTCCGTACAGGTTTTTGGACGCGACAAGGTTAGGGTTATGGCCGAGGGTGATCCGGCCGCGGTGTTTGTACCGGATTGGTCGGTCAGAAGAGGGGATCGTTTAAACAGAGGGGCTGTTTGTAAAGACTTGATGATGAACCTGCCCACTCCTCGAGAGGAGTTTTATTTTCAAAGCTTGGGTGACTCGGAGGCCCTTCGGAGAGGCTGGGTATTATTGGGTCGTGGTGCGGCCGCACATTCGGACATTCTTGGCCGGTATGAGGCCCTTCTCGAAGAATATAAACAATTGCGCCACACTCATGAGGGATGCGAGGAGGCCGCTCAAGAGGTAGAGGAGTTGCGGAAGTTGAAACACGAGCATGCAGGATGTATGGTTAGGGAATCGGATCTCAAGGGTCGTCTCTTTCAGCTAGAACAGGCGAGAGATGAAGGGAGGAGGGTTTCTTCAGACCGAGTCAGGGCCTTGAAAGCTGAGTTGAAAGATGTTGAGGACAAACTTGCTATCGAGGAAGGGGAAAGCTCTAAGCTATACAAGGAAAGGGCAGATCTGGCCGTTAAACTAGGCCAAACGGATATCGAACGCCATAAGCTGGTGAAGGAGTGCATTCCGGAAGTGGTCCGTCGGCTCTTGAACAGTCACGAGTACAAACAACGTTTGGCTGAGCCTTTTAGTTTGTCCTCCTAGTCTGGGTTCTTGGAGGCTGTCTCCGTGGGTCGTAAGCCGGAGGATGTGGCCAAAATTGTGGCCGACATAGATGATTTGGATGTGGAGGCGGACCAAAAGTTCGATCCTTTGTACGATGGCCTCTTTTCCGCGGAATATCCGTACATTCAGAAGGTGAGCGACGCCGCGGATAGACCCCTGTTGGAAATAATGGACCTGATTCCTGACCCTGCACAGAACAATTCTTCCGCCGAAGGTCCCTCCGCTGAAGAAAATACTCAAGAATGACCCGTCCGAAGAAAATACTTAAGAAATATTTTTGGTGTAAGGCCCTTGGGCCGTTAGACTAATTTGTAAATAGTTAATATGATTCGGATGAATGTAATAACAAACTGTTATATCCCTAATGCCTTTCGTATGTTTGGAAGTTATGTAATGTCATGTTTTGCTACTTCTCAAAAGGCTTTTCCCTCCTCTTTTCTTTTTTCTTTTTTTATGTTTGCAATACGTTACCTGTGCCTTTCGGCAAAGCTTTCCGCCTTGACCGCATGGTTGTTTCCTTCTCGAACACTGACCACAAACTCTCCGGAGGGCACGAACCTCTCGGAGGGATCATTTTCGACTTATGTTCGAGAGGCAATGAATGATTATGTGGCCGCCCCTTTTTGAGTATTAACCATCCTTGGACATTGACCACACACTCCCCGGAGGGCGTGAACCTCTCGGGGGGGGCATTTTCTAATTATGTCCAGCAAATAATGAACATTGATCACTAATCTCCGGAGGGCACGAACCTCTCGGAGGGACCACTTTCTACTTATGTTCCAATGTGATTTCAGCCTTTTCGCCAGGACTTCGAACATTGACCACAAAGATCTCCGGAGGGCGTGAACCTCTCGGAAGGGCCATTTTCTAATTATGTTCGGAAAACAATGAACATTGATCACAAAGATCTCCGGAGGGCACGAACCTCTCGGAGGGATCACTTTCTACTTATGTTACAAATATGATTTCAGCCTTTCCGCCAGGACTTCGAACATTGGCCACAAAGATCTCCGGAGGGCGTGAACCTCTCGGAGGGGCCATTTTCTAATTATGTTCGGAAAACAATGAACATTGATCCCAAAGATCTCCGGAGGGAACGAAACTCTCGGAGGGATCACTTTCTACTTATGTTCCAAATATGATTTCAGCCTTTCCGCCAGGACTTCGAACATTGGCCACAAAGATCTCCGGAGGGCGTGAACCTCTCGGAGGGGCCATTTTCTAATTATGTTCGGAAAACAATAAATGATACAAGAGTTCAATGCATAACATGAATCGCTTCCCTCCAACTGTGGGATAACTGCGCTTTGTCATTAAAAATAATCAAACAAACTCCTTTCGGATGTTTACATTAGGCATATTTAAGTTATTTACAAAAAACATTTTCTAAGGTTAACCGCATGCCAAGCTCGTGGCACTTCCTTTTCTTCCATTGTCTCTAGCTTGTAAGATCTAGTCTGATATGCTTCCACGACCCGGTAGGGTCCCTCCCAATTGGGTCTTAACTTTCCCTGATTCTCGACCCTGCTTGCTTCATTCCTTCGGTACACAAAATCACCTACCTTATTTTGTTAAGGTATTTTATTTCATACGTTAGTCAAAGTAGAGACAAATTAATATTGCATCGAAATAACTAGGCATTTGTAGTAACTTTTGGTTTCAAAGAGGTTATGTGAATTCTTACTTACCTTAAATGATTCGGCACGAACCCTTCGGTTGTAATATTGCTCCACTTTCTTCTTGTACTTTGCCTCTCGTATCGCAGCCATCTCCCTTCGTTCTTGTAGGAGATCGAGGTTTAAACAGATCCCCTCGTCATTTTCTTTTTCCTTTTTCATCATGGTCCAAAAGGTTGGCATCCCTATCTCTGCCGGTATGACTGCTTCGCTACCATACGTAAGGCTGAATGGTGTTTCTCCGTTTCTTGTTTTCAAAGACGTGCGGTGTTCCCACAGGACATTCGGCAGTTCATCCACCCATCTGGCTCTTTCCCTACCTAGCCTTGATTTGAACCCCTTCATCAAACTCTTGTTTGCTCTTTCCACCAATCCGTTGGCCTGAGCATGGGCCACAACAGTATTTATCTGGGTTATATTCAGGCGCTCACACCAACTTTTGAAAGGGTCGTGAATGAAATTGCTTCCATTGTCCGTGATAATCACCCTGGGCAAACCGAACCTGCATACTATGTTCTCCCAGACAAACTTCTTTACCTCTTTCCCGGTCGTACGAACCAACGGCTTGGCTTCCATCCATTTAGTAAAGTAGTCGATGGCCACAATAACATACTTGATTTTCCCTGGAGCTTTTGGCAGGGGACCCAACACGTCCATGCCCCACTGATAAAAGGGCCATGGAGCCATTATTGAAGTGAGCACGGTTTTTGGGAGTCTCGGAACGGGTGCATGTATCTTATGGAAAACTAGAAGGGGGGTTGAATAGTTTTACGTCTTTTTAATTTATGAAAACTTTTGTTTACTCTTTAAAACTTCGATTCTATCTTATGTGAATTCAACTCTTGATCAATATGAACATATATAAGCAAATATAGATAAGTAATGCAAGTAAGATAAATATAATGAAATAAGAGAGAGAGATGGAAAGATCAAACCACAACACGGAGATTTATAGTGGTTCGGCTACAAGGACACCTTCCTTGCCCTACTCCACTCCTCGAGTCACCTACTCGAGAGTTTTCTTCACTATGTCAACAAACTCCCTTATGGCGGAGAAACCTTACACAACTTTAGCTTACACCGGCTTAACGACACAAAGCTAGATGTCGAGTCCTAATCGTAGCTAGAACCAATCTCACAACTTATACACAACTTCTACACGACTTAATCACGACTTCTTCACAACTTCTTCACAACGGCTTTACGACTTCTTCACGACTTCTTCTTCACGACTACTTCACGACTACTTCTTCACAACTACTTCACAACTACTTATTCACAACTACTTCACAACTAATTTACAACACCACTACGTAATTACACTTAGATCTACTTATCACAACTACACAACAATTTACACAACAACACAATTGAATGAGGTAAGTAATAACACTTCTTCACTAGTTGAAGTAGAGTTCTTCTTTTGCACTTTTGGTGATGAAAGCTTGGATCACTTAGAAACCAAAGCTTAAGATTATATGATCAAAAGATTTTGAAGATATGAAATGTGATTTAAAACAGAAAGTTTTAGTGTGCAAAAGGTGAGTAAAAGTCCAGGAGAAGGCTGGTATTTATAGGAGAAAAATTGGACAGCTGGAGGTCTACTGGAGCGGGGGCGGTCCCCTTAAATAGGGGGCGGTCCCCTTAATAATTAAGGGGGCCGCCTAGTAAAATTAAGGGGGCCGCCCCTTCTGTCCGTTGGCCAATTTTGTCCTTTTGTGGGGAAGGTTTTTCTGGAACATTTTAACTGATTTTGGTTAAAAATTTGAATTCATATTTTTATAAAAGATTAAACATTTTTATTTAATGCCAAAAATGTTTTTCAAAAATATATAAAATGTTTTTGATGTTTTATAAAAGATCTAGTTATTAAGAAAATGTTCCTTTGATCATATAATGCATTAAGCATTAGTTCATTCATACCTTAAGTGATTTGAGTTGTAGAAATAGATATTTTCAACTAAATACTTGTTTACGTCATAATTTTCCGATTAATGATTTTACATTTTGTGATTATCAAAACGTAGAGATATCGAAAAATATTAATAACGTGTTTAGGCATTATTTATATCAACAATCTCCCCCTTTTTGATGATTACAAAATCTGAACTCATTAAATCTAAAAATAAGTTTTTAGACAAGTATTTAGTGAGTTTACATCTATTTCTCCCCCTTTTTGTAGAATCAAAAAGGTTAAGCCGACAATTTTTAGAAACAAATATGTCGGGACGAAAACTCCCCCTTGATGTGTACTCCCCCTCGTTTGGGGGCACCAAGGAAACGAGCTATGGAACGCTTGCAAAAAAAATGTTAGAAGCACAAGTATATGTAACAACAATAAGCAAGCATATAGAATAAGATCATTCATTTAATAAAGGTGTTGTGGATAAGTACACAACCAAAAGATTACAACATGAAGCATGCAAGCATACAAAGAAAAACTACTAATGAAACTACATAATCATCTTAGAGGTACATGGTCTTCCATGGAGCTTGCTTACAAGAAGGGTTTGAAAAATTATTTTTAAGCATTGCATATGCTTAATTGGGTGAAAATGGAGGTGGTGGTGGTGTAGTGGGTGAAGGAGGTGGTGGTTGTTGGTTGGTAATCATGTGTTCAAGAGATGAAAACATGTAGTGTATCTCATCTCTAAGACCAAAGATTAAGGTCCGGTTATGGACGCAACAAAGACAATTATCACCATGGGCTTCAAGCATTGCCCAAGGTATAGGAAAGAATGGTGGTGGGGTTGGTGATAGTGAAAAGTGAGCATCAAGAGGTGTGATGGGTGATAGGGAAATGGCAAGTTGGGTGTATGAAGGTTCTTGAGTGGATGGTGGTGATGATGCTCTTGGTGATGATGTTAGGTGAGTGTGGATGTAGTCATTTATGGATGAGGTGGATGGAATGGAGGAAGATGAAGCTCCATGGGTGGATGGTGTTTTTGATGGTGCATTTGGTGCACTTGGGGATGAATTTTGAGGTGGTGGTGATGGAGTTTTGATGTCATCTTGGGTTAGGTCTATGAAAGGTTGTTTTGGTGGTATGATAACAAGTCTTTGTTTCCTTGAGGTCTTAGAGATGGAGGATTTTGGTGATAGCATTATGGATGAAAATGGGTGTTTGATGAAGGTGATGGTTGATGAAGTGAAAGGTAATTGTAAGGAGGGTTTTTATATTGTGAAAATGTGGTTGATTTAGGCAAATTGTGGAGGTTTTGTGGTAATATTCCAAGTCCAGTTCGTGCATTAAGGGTAATGATAGCTGGGGCTAGGTAAAAGTGGTCACAAGATGCAAAAGGAAACAGTAAAATTTACTGTCCAGATGGCCGGTCCCCTTAATTGTTGGGCGGCCCCCTTAAAAATTAAGGGGACCGCCTAAGGAATTAAGGGGGCCGCCCATCTGGTGATTTCCCAGGCGACCAAATTTGAAAAATTTCCAGAAAAAGGTCATTTTTAGGGTGTCTTTGCAGCAAGTTCCATTTGGATCATGTACATCAAGAATGATTAAATAATATCAATTGCATATTAAAATAAATAATATACATATTTAAGACTAGAGAAAAAAAATCATATTAGAAGCATAGTCATATAATTTCAAATAAACTAGTAGCTTAGTTCTAATAAGTTTATCAACTAACAAAAAAAAAATCATAGCAAGCAAAAGTTAAGATAATAATATTACATATAAATGTCTAATTATAACACCGATGATAACTAACGAAACACTCATCAAACAAGTCTATTTCTTCTTCTTTCCAAACATCCTTCCGAGTGTCTTTCCAATAGACTTGAAACCGCCTCGTACTTCTTGACGCATCTGTTGTGTGGTGTTGAGTAGTTCGGGTTGTCTTTCATATAGCAGTTCGTCTGTTCGTTCGGAAGGAGAAGGGACTTGATACTCGGTGTAATCAAGATCCGGAATATTTTGAACGAAGGTCCTAGGTGATGGGGTACTAGCACGTGTTGTGCCCTCCTCATCATCATCATCATCATCATCATCATCGTCTCCTTGATGTGATGTGGAACCACGCGGTGGAAGTGAGACAGATTTACGAGATTTTCCTTTGTCACTTCGGGAGCGACGAGCACGGACACGAACAAGTGGATTGAGGACCGATAGAACAGACTCATAGAGTGGACTCCGAAGCTGTGGATAGTGTTCCATGATATCATTGTAGAGACGGGTGAGAAACATGCCATACGGAAGATTTGCATTACGAGTGTTTTTGGCGGACATGATACGGTAGACAAAGAGATATGCCAAATTGTACGGATTTTCAGTAACGATACAATACAACATGTGGAGTATGCTCGCCGTGACATGATCATGGTGACCAATGGTACCGAACGCATTCTCACGAAAGAGTTCTTCCCAACGTCTCATGTCGCTGCGTAGCTCCTTGAGAAGGACTTGGTTTGGAGTGATGTCAACATCTTTTGATTTGATCTTTCGACTAGTCGTACCACGAGCTAGTCCAAGATATTGACGAATCTCTTCAGGAGATGGAATCTCTGAGTAGTAAGGACCCTGTTGAGGTCGGTTTTCCTCAAGAGACGAGAGGTCCCACTCATTAGAGAAGACGGCTTGACCGGAGAAGGGGATTCTTAGAATTTGCCCGAATTGAGCAAGAGTAAGAGTGATGGATTGGTTTTGAATCATGAAGGATATGAGGATATACCCATTGGGATCGGTTTGTAACATCACTTGACTATAGAAGTCGAGGATAAACCGGGGAGTGATTGGCTCATTTATTTTGTAGAGACAATCAAGACCAACGTTGGTGAACATTCGTTCGATGAAGTCGGATTCATAGAACGATGGATGGACAATTCTTCCTTCGTGAATGTTCCTATCCTCAATGGGACGATAGAAACAAGCAACAGAGGGAGCCATGCCCGGAGTGGAAGAGACTTTAGGAATGTATGCTTTTGTTTTTGAGACATCGCCAACTGTCACTTTGGGCATTTTCACCTATACAAGATAGCAACAAACAAAAAATAAGAAAATGACATGCATATATTAAATATGCTACTTATGTGGAACGTAAACATACTTCGACTCTAAAACTTAAATCCTAAGAAGTAGTTTACAATGTTCCTTAGTTTTAATTTTTAACTCGCTTGAAATGTATTTTATGATGTTAAAGAATAGTTATAGGGATATTATGACAAGAAATCAACAATATCCGAACGTTCTTTTATACGTCATAAGCTACCTTGAAATGTGGCTAGACAAACATTGGATTGTATATCTAGCTATTTCTTACGAGTGTTTATGTTAAGTAACTTAGATTTTGACTCAAAAATTTCTTTCAAAATGTTGTGCCAAACGCTCCTTTAAATAAGAAAATAACTAGTAAAATTTCAATATACATATGAATTATGTATCTTGATGACTTAAAACAACTAATTTCATGTTTATAAACTTGACAAGTAGTTATGAACTTAATTTTGATTGAATTTTGATGACTCTAGCTCCTAATCCAAACACTCTCTTATATTTAACAAAAACATTTTTTATGATTCGAAAAATATATTTTTAGGATTTGTGAGTTGTAATAAACCAATGTGATTAGTTTTAACATGTATTTATGGCATAATTCAACAATATGATTAGTTTTGAAAAGGAGTGATTAGTTCGACATAATGGTTTTTTAATTACTTAGTTTCTAGGTTGATTAATCATTCTAGTCCTATGGGGAGCATTTGGTTATAAGATTTCTAGACTTAATTTTAACAAATTATGGATTAAAAGAAAGTTTAGTAAAAGACCTAATTATGATTAGACTCAAAATTGAATGGAATTAGATGAAATGTGAATTGGAAAACTTACAAAATGTGTTGCTAATCAAGATACAAGTGTTTTCCCCTTGCGAAATTAGTCAGAGATGGTGATTTGGAGAATGGTTTTTGAGTTATGGTTCGTTCACAGCAGCAGCAAGTATGAGTGAGTTTGAAAAATGGGGTGTTTGGTAAAGATTTTTGGAAGAAAAACGTTTTTGGGAGCTACAGTAGGCCGGTCCCCTTAATTATTAAGGGGACCGCCCCCGTTTACTAGCCGGTCCCCTTAAACATTAAGGGGGCCGCCAAGTAAAAATGTATTTTTGTTGGTTTTAGTTTTTGATAGCAAAATAATTTTATGTATATATATAGATTTATTATATATCAAAAATACATTGGGTTTTAATGGCACGAGGAAGGAATACTTGACATTTTATTAACATTTCGTTAAGAAAACATTTCTTGAAAATTTTGGATAAAATGATCAAGATGTCAAGTCGACAAATGTGTTAGGGGGTGAGAGTAAAAGTGCATGTTTATATATATATATATATATATATATATATATATATATATATATATATATATATATATATATATATATATATTTATTTTGTGTGAAAACGTGGGATGTTGAATGGAGTTAAGAAAAGATGAGGTAATGACGGAGATAGGTGCTGACGGTGACGGGAGTTTGTTTCATCCATAGTTTTCTTGACTCGACGGTCAAAGTGCTACTTCTACGTTAATCCACTTAACTCACTTCTCTTCATCACCATGAGTTATGTGACAGTGGACACGGAAGATTTTCGTGTTGAACGTTAAAGTTCAAAAGATGCAAAAAGGGAAGAAAAGGTTCGAGGACGAACAATTTCTTTTAGTTCTAGATAATCAACAAATGACGTATCTAGGTTATGTGCGTATATATTTATATGTATATATATATATATATATATATATATATATATATATATATATATATATATATATATATATATATATATATATATATATAGTATGTATAAATAGTAGTATAGGAATATATATGTATACATGTATAAGGAATAATCTACTAACTAACATACAAGAACAAACTACACTAGGCATTAAAGACTAATGGGGCATGCAATTTGCTAGTTCATATATCTACGCATATAATGGTGAGCATGAAAGAGCGGCGTACCTTTTGGTCTTCAACATGTGGTCTTCAAGTTCTTCAAAGCATATTAACTTATAAAAGTCAATTACGAAAGAGATATCGCCATTCCCGATGAGTTTGCAATCTAGCCACTTGGTCCCCATGATCTCATTGGTCCATAGTTGTTTGGCCCAAACATGGTTTGCAATTGACTCGGATGCATATATGGTGGAAGTATTCCCCAAGGATTAAAGCTTGGTGAATTTGGGTAATTCCACATTGGGTAACTATTATTATGACGGTTTGGTATATTTTGGTTTCTTTTAGGTTGAGGAGTTTTAGGCCAAGGGTGCGGACTAGGTGGTCTTCTTGGTGGAGGTGTTTTTGACCTTAACCTTGGTTTAGAGTATTTTACTTCATTTTTTAAAGATGGTTTATAAAAGGTTTTTACTTCCTCATCACTAGCTATGGGTATTTTTCTATCTTTCATAAGTATATACTTAGGTTTTGACACTAAAGGTTTTTGCTCACTAGTTTCACATTTAAACTTTACATTCTTAGTTTGACTATTTGAATCCTTAGTTGAATTAAATCCTAATCCGGTTTTATCACTTGATATTCTTTGAATACTTATTATTTCCCTAAGAGAATTACTACTATTTTCGAATTTGTTAAGCCTACAAATTTCCTCCTTAAGTATTTCATTTTCATTTTTAGTTTCTTGACATGTTTTACATTCAAGAATTTCTTTTCCCTTTTCTAAGTTATGTAGTTTAATTTTTAATTCTAGTATTTTTTTTTTCTAATTGATTATTTATGTGTTTTAGTGATTTATTTTTAGTCATTACTTTTTGGCCTAATATACATAACCTATTATATTCGTTATCTAGGTCTTTTTCATCTAATGATAAATTTTCATCACTAAAGTATTCGGTTTCGGAACGTACCTCACTTGATGTCTTAGCCATAAGACACTTCTCCTCTTTTGTGGTTTCTTTCTCGTCTTCTTCACTGTCACTCCATGCTCCTCCAATGAATGCCTTTTGGTTTTGCTCCTTTGACATCATAGGGCATCTCCCAATGAGATGATTTGGATCACCGCATTTGAAGCACTTCCTCTCGCTCTTGCTACCTTTGTCGTCTTTGTTTCTTTGGAGTGTTTTCCTTTCGTCATGTGGTTGTCTAACGAATCTTCCTCGTCTTTTGAAAAACTTCTTGAAGTCTCTTACGGCCATGGCATATTCTTCATCATCACTTTCGGAGGTTGAGCTATCCTCGTCACTTGATGCTTTCCTAGCTTTCAACGCGATTGACTTGCTTTGCTCTTTCTTTCCTTTGACCATCTCGAAGTCTTTCTTGATTATTGCTTCGTAGACTTTCAAGTTGCCAATCAACTCGTCAAGTTGAAGAGTTGACAAGTTCTTTGATTCTTCAATCGCCGTAACTTTAGCCCGCCATTTTGGATGAAGAGCCCTAAGAAATTTCCTGACAAAATTCTTACTAGAAAAACTCTCATCAAGTGCCTTTAAACTTGTGATGATTGTGTTAAACCTAGCAAATACATTATCAATTGATTCCTCTTCCGGAATCGTGAATTGTTCATATTGTTGAACAAGAAGATCTATTTTATTATCTTTGACTTGACTATTACCTTGGTGAGTTATTAGTAAAGAGTTCCAAATTTCTTTTGCGGTTTCGCACATAAAGATTCTTTCATATTCTTTACGTGGTAGCGCATTATGAATAACCATTTTAGCCTCATTATTTTTAGAAAGTTTTCTTTTTAAATCATCACTTTGTTTTTCAAAAGGTACAATTTCATCCTTTTTAGTTTCAAGATTATGTTGAATAGGTAAAAAATCACCATTAGTAATAACATGCCAAAGATCTAGATCTTTTGACTTTACATAAGTTTCGAATCGATTTTTCCAATATAAAAATCCATCACTTTCAAATAGTGGTGGTCTTTGCATAGATTGCCCTTCTAAATATTTTTCAGATTCCATAGATCGTTTCAAGTTTTAAAATACAGTTAATTTTAAAAATCTTGTTTGACCTGGCTCTTGATACCAATTGTGGAAAACTAGAAGGGGGGTTGAATAGTTTTACGTCTTTTTAATTTATGAAAACTTTTGTTTACTCTTTAAAACTTCGATTCTATCTTATGTGAATTCAACTCTTGATCAATATGAACATATATAAGCAAATATAGATAAGTAATGCAAGTAAGATAAATATAATGAAATAAGAGAGAGAGATGGAAAGATCAAACCACAACACGGAGATTTATAGTGGTTCGGCTACAAGGACACCTTCCTTGCCCTACTCCACTCCTCGAGTCACCTACTCGAGAGTTTTCTTCACTATGTCAACAAACTCCCTTATGGCGGAGAAACCTTACACAACTTTAGCTTACACCGGCTTAACGACACAAAGCTAGATGTCGAGTCCTAATCGTAGCTAGAACCAATCTCACAACTTATACACAACTTCTACACGACTTAATCACGACTTCTTCACAACTTCTTCACAACGGCTTTACGACTTCTTCACGACTTCTTCTTCACGACTACTTCGCGACTACTTCTTCACAACTACTTCACAACTACTTATTCACAACTACTTCACAACTAATTTACAACACCACTACGTAATTACACTTAGATCTACTTATCACAACTACACAACAATTTACACAACAACACAATTGAATGAGGTAAGTAATAACACTTCTTCACTAGTTGAAGTAGAGTTCTTCTTTTGCACTTTTGGTGGTGAAAGCTTGGATCACTTAGAAACCAAAGCTTAAGATTATATGATCAAAAGATTTTGAAGATATGAAATGTGATTTAAAACAGAAAGTTTTAGTGTGCAAAAGGTGAGTAAAAGTCCAGGAGAAGGCTGGTATTTATAGGAGAAAAATTGGATAGCTGGAGGTCTACTGGAGCGGGGGCGGTCCCCTTAATAATTAAGGGGGCCGCCTAGTAAAATTAAGGGGGCCGCCCCTTCTGTCCGTTGGCCAATTTTGTCCTTTTGTGGGGAAGGTTTTTCTGGAACATTTTAACTGATTTTGGTTAAAAATTTGAATTCATATTTTTATAAAAGATTAAACATTTTTATTTAATGCCAAAAATGTTTTTCAAAAATATATAAAATGTTTTTGATGTTCTATAAAAGATCTAGTTATTAAGAAAATGTTCCTTTGATCATATAATGCATTAAGCATTAGTTCATTCATACCTTAAGTGATTTGAGTTGTAGAAATAGATATTTTCAACTAAATACTTGTTTACGTCATAATTTTCCGATTAATGATTTTACATTTTGTGATTATCAAAACGTAGAGATATCGAAAAATATTAATAACGTGTTTAGGCATTATTTATATCAACATATCTGACAAGAATCACACTTCTGAATCACTTCCCTGGTGTCTCAGTGCATGGTTGGCCATTAGTATCCCTGCCGCATTAACTTTGCCACGACGGATCTCGGCCCGGAGTGCATCCCACACGCTCCCTAATGTACTTCTCGGATGATATAATTAGCTTGGAGCGGTCCGACACATCTCAGCATCGGTCCCAAATAGGATTTCTTGAAAAGTACATCGCCTACCATAGTAAACTGGTTTATCTTTATTCGGAGAGACCGAGCCTCATTTTGATCCTCCGGCCAAATGCCTTCTTGCTTGCACCGAATGATTGGGGTCATCCAATTTTCCTTCTCTTCCTCTACAATGGCATTGACTACCTCCTCCTCTGTTGATGGCTTTTCCAAAACTTCAACTGTGGTTTCCTTTGTTAGGTGGTCGAAAGCCATGGACGCTAATTTGCTGAGTATATCGGCTTTCTGGTTCTAGGCCCTTGGGATACTTCGGATTTTGAACTGATAAAAGCATGCGATCTGCTCTTTGGCTTTGGCTAGGTATTTTATCATACTATCTTTGGATGCCACGAATTCCCCGTTAATCTGGCTTGCTACCAAATTGGAGTCTACCCTGACTTCCAATATCCGGATTTCCATCTTTCGAGCGACCCTCAACCCTGCCAGCAAGGCTTCGTATTCTGCTTCGTTGTTGGTGCTCTTGAAGTTTAGCCGAATAGCATAGGTGTACTCCGTTTGATCCGGGCTAATCAATACTAGGCCTGCTCCGGCACCTGATTTACTGGAGGCTCCATCGGTATACAACACCCATTGTTCTTGATTAGAGATGTTACATATCTCCTTACCTTCCTCTCTCATATCATGACCGGATGTCCCCATGGGTATTTCTGTTATGAAATCCGCGAGGACTTGTCCTTTGACCTCGCTTCGGGGGGACATAAGTGATGTTGTAAACTCCTAATTCCACGGAATATTTGACCATTCTCCCGGATGCTTCGGCCTTATTCAGTATTTGCTTAATGGGCTGATCGGTGATAACTTTTATTGGATGAGCTTCGAAATACCTCCGAAGTCTTCTAGACATGTGCAGTAGGGCTAGAGCTAACTTCTCGACCGGAGCGTAATTCTGTTCGGCCTCGTGCAACGTTCGGCTAACATAATGTATCGGGATTTGCTTCCCTTCCCTTTCCACCAAAAGCACTCCACTCATTGCCCCTTTCGATGCCGAGAGGTACGCGTACAGGTCTTCTTTTGGTCTCGGAGTTGCTAGGTAAGGAAGTTCGAGGATCATCTTCCTCATCTCTTGAAAAGCTTCTTCGGCCTGGTCCGTCCATCGATATTCGTCCTGATTTTCTTTTGTAATATTTCTTAATGTCTCAAAGAACGGAAGTGCCCTTTCTGCTGACTTGGATAGGAAACGGTTCAAGGCTGCCAGCTTACCGCTTAAACTCTGCATCTCTTTGAGCGATTTCGGAGACTGCATGTCCACAATAGCCCTTGTTTTCTTCGGATTTGCCCTAATTCCTTCGGACGTCACCATGTATCCCAGAAATGTTCCTTCCTCTACCCCAAAAGAGCATTTCTTGGGGTTCAACTTCATATTGATTCTCCGAAGGTTATCGAACGTTTCAGCTATGTCAGCCAGTAACTCCTTTTCAGTCTTGCTTTTTATTACCATATCATCTACGTAAGCTTTGAGATTTCTTCCTATCTGCGACCGGAAGGCTGAATCCACTAACCGTTGGTACGTGGCTCCAGCGTTCTTTAATTCGAACGGCATTTTGGTGTAACAGTACGTCCCATGCTCGGTGTAGAAGGCCGTTTTTTCCTCGTCCTCTTTGTCCATTTGCACTTGGTGGTATCCTTTATAAGCATCCAAAAAATATTTGTACCGGAATCCCATAACTGACTCTATCTTCCAATCAATGTCGGGTAGCGGGTAGTAATCTTTTTGACAAGACGAGTTGAGGTTTTTAAAATCGATGCACATCCTCCAACTACCGTCGGATTTCTTCACCAAAACTGGGTTCGAAATCCACGTGGGGTATCGCACCGGCCGAACTATTCCAGCCTTTACCCACTCTTCCACCTCTTTGGCTATGGCCTGGTTCTTTTCGTCCGAGTAGGTTCTCTTCTTCTGTGCCACCGGCTTATCTTGGACGTTCACATTTAGCGTGTGTTCGGTGATCCGTCGGGGTACCCCCGTCATATCCGCAGGTTCCCAGGCGAACACATCCTGATTGTTTTTTAGCAGCGTGATTAGCTGTCTTCTGCATTCCGAGGAGAAATTTCCTCCGATGGTTACCAGCTGGTCCAGGTAAGCCGGATGTACCATTATTGCTTCCGTTTTCCTCGGAGCTTTCTCTGTTACGTCGGCACTCTGAGGTTCCTTCCTTGCCCCTTTCTCTATCATCTGTTTCTCCTCCAACTTGCGACATTCTGAAACAATTACTGACCGGGTGACTAAGGTCGCTATGCCCTTAGGGGTGGGAAATTTCATCATCAAATGGATAGTTGAAGGAATGGCCCGTAGCTTCTTCAAACCCAAGCGTCCCAGAATAATGTTGTATGGAGAAGGAGATCTTATCACGGCAAACTTCATCATAGTCCGATGCAATAAACCTTGGCTCCCAAAACAAACTTCCAATTCGATCTTCCCTAATGGCTTTATGGACTCCCCCGCGAATCCTATCAATGGAGTGTTGGTTTCTTTTAGTTTGGCCTTGATGGAGGGGCACAAGTGCTCGAAACAGTGTTCATACATTACTTCAACCGAAGCACCCTGGTCTACATAGATCCTTCGTATAGTGTAACCCTCCACCTCGGCTTCAACTATCAAAGGTTCGTCCGACACGTCTCCCGGAAGGATGGCCGGAAAACTGATCGGGATGTTCATCCATTCCTCCTCGGCGTCTATCATTTTCCTTTTCAAGTATGTAGGACCAGCCATCTCGGCCTTTGGGTAGATCGAGTAGTTGGTCCCACGGATGGCGCCAATTTGTAAAAGTAATTTCTTGCAATCACTTCGGACAAATAAAGAGACCCTTCGGTTAAACTAGCTAATGGTTCTTCCGAGGAGCTTGTGTGTCGATCCCTTCGGCTACTGAGGATCCTTCGGGTATCTGCACACAACAACACGCGTTAGGCTCGCCCCGGGTGTTATCCCAGGACCCACCTCCGGCGTGAGAGTAAGTATTTAATATTCCGAGGAGCTTTGAACAGTAGTATGAAGTAAATGCTAATGAATTAGTTAATTGAGAGTAGTAAATGTGCTGGGTATTTATAGTGCCCAGCCTTGGTACCTGAAATGGCGGCGCCGGGTTTTCAGGAAACATGTCTCAGACACAATCCCGTAAATCCCGGGGGGGGGGGGGGGGGGGCGGCGGCGGCGGCGGTGTCTGCAGCTGCCATCTGTCAAGAGATAATGCCACTTGTCCTGTTGTTGACAGCTGCTTTATCCGAACGATCTAGGTGCCTTCCGGCCATCACCGGATGGTCGTGCTTCTTCCGGCGTCCGGACGAGTTGAGCCGTCCGGACACATACGCCAACATCATGCGAGACTTCATGTGATGCACACATTTATCAAATGATTTTTTAATAAAAATTGTGTGATGCTCCATGTAAAATTCCGCCGAACTTAGAAAGTGCCGGACCGAAGAACAGAAGTTGACGATCGGAGTCCGGAGCACAAACAGTACACCGAAGAACAGAAGTTTTGATGATCGGAGTATTGGAGATCAGAAGTTTTGATGAGCGAAATATCAGAGAACAGACGTATCAGATCGGAGGTCAGAAGGTTTGATAACCGGAGGTCGGAGCATAAGAATCGCGCCGAAGAACATGGGCACGTGCCTCGGAGCGGCGATGAACCTACTAGGGGAATTTTCAAAGTTTAGCTATTGTAGTCGCATAATTAATGTGTATAAGGTTATCCGATGGATTTTCGGAAAAAGCGGGAAAGTGCAAACCGCAAGCCTCATGTTTATAAGTATCTAGTAACCATTTTACCGAAGGGCCAGAACTTGGTCGTTAAACTTCAGTTATATTTAAGGTGGTATGTCGGGGTCAACTGACCGAAGGACAAGCATCAGCTCATGAAGATTACCACGCTCGTTTATTGAGTACCGGAGCGGCATATAACCGGACGACCAAATGAGAAAATGTACAACCGAGGGGGGAAGCCTATGCCGAAGGCCGCAACCGAAAGTCGACCGAAAAAAGGATTTAATGATTGTTGGTATCAGGAGCTGAAAGTGAAAGCATAGGATCAGATCTTATTGGCAATGTTTTGTTGGGTTGGTCAAAGTAATCACTTCTTGAAGACTTCGAAGATGGGAGAACAAAGTGTTGTTGATCATCAGATCTATGTTGTTTAATGAACATGTTAGATCCGTTGTTTTTTTTTTCTCTTTTTTTACATCATCATCGTGTTTTTTTTTTTGTTTAGGAGTGTGTTGTTGTTGCCATAATATGTGTTGATGAAATGGAAGAGTAATCAAGCTGAGCCAGCGTTTAGTAAACGGTTTGTCATAAATAGGTGTAGTAGTTGTTGGAAACTGGTAAGAGTGGTCGACACTGGCATGGGGAAGATGAAGATACAAATATTTATTTTTATGATTGGTCATTCATCTGTGAGAGAAGTAAAGTAAAGAACATCTTTTTTGTGTTGGTCCCGTGAAGTATTTTTTTTTATTGGTCATTCAAAAAGACCCCGCCTTCTTGGATGTTGAAACTTCTTGGCATTCTTGAAAGAATCAAGTTTGTTTGCAATGAAAAGTCAAGTAGAATGGTTGAACGTTTGATCACTCGGTTCGGATATTGTTGTTCACCCCTTCATGTATTACTATTTTTATAAAATAACTTCACATATTCGTCTGCTTTTTCAATTTCTGGACATGGCTTCGGATTTAGATTGCACACTAATAATTAACAGTCAATATCATAGAGTTTTCAGGCTAGGATATTTTGTCCACAGTTCTTTTAAATAGTGCCGACTCTGTCTGTTCGTGTCACATAAATCACGATAATTCACAAGTTTCAATAAGAATTTAAACAACTACTGTGGATGTTCTCGAATTAGCGAATCGTGTTTATGTACTTTATTTGTAAGTTGCCTAATAATTTTCACTTCTAACACATAGGTTTGTGCATAGCAGACGGCATTTCCAAGAAGATAACATGCAAAGTAATTTTATACAACTTTTCATTGAGTCTATATACTTGCATTTGTTCATGACCTTATAAAGCACATGATAAGAGAATAAAAATGGGATACATACCAAGCATTGGACACTTAGTCCAATGGTTAGGCGCTGACTTATTAACTTGGAGACCCGGGTTTGATTCTTGTGAAGGCCCATTTTTGCATATTATTTTCCAGCCACATGTTACCCAGATGAAGGGTTCATGCCGAAGAGCAGAAGAAGGGTTCATGCCGAAGGGCAGGAGAAGAGTTCATTCCAAAGGGAAGATGACGGATGAACCAACTCTGGATGAACCATACTGAACCGGACCAACTCCGAGTAAACCATGCGAACCGAGGATGACGGATGAACCACACCGAACAGAGGATGACGGATGAACCAACTTCGAATGAACCATACCGAACTGAGGGTGACGGATGAACCACCTCCGAAAGGGTGGATTGGAAGCAAGACCTATCATTCTTAACTCCGGTAGAGTGAATGACGAGTCCCACGGATGGCGCCAATTTGTTGAAGTAAAACCTTGTAGGAAGGTCCCACTTCTATGTATCGTCCTCTGGAGTGACTCCTTCGGACCTTGCGAACTGCTACAAACAAGAAAGAACCCGTTAGAAGGAGTCTCGAGGCCGGAGCCCCGGGACCACCCTCCGACGGTCAAGTCAGTTCTCTACTATATATGTAATTCTAGAGAGAGAAAGTAGAGAGAGGTAGGAGAATATGTGTATCTATACAACCACCAAGGGTGGTGTATATATAGTACCTGAGTTACTGTAGATGATGTCAGCCTAGGGAACATGTCTCCTTAAAACCTGGGTGGTAGATACACGCGCCCTTCATTCAGACGCGCCTTAAGTACACGCGCCCTTCGCAGGATGAACGGTAGGAATGAAGGTACCGGATGAACAGGAGGGATGAAGGGTATGGCCGAAGGGTATAGGGTGAAGGGTATGGCCGAAGGGTCCGGACGAAGTATGATGTCCGGACACATACACCAACAATGTCCATTGTAGGTGATACAATGACTGATGAGACCATCAAGAATTCTCTTTTCGAATGTAAGGTGTGGTCTGTGGCATTTGGTTGAAATGTTGGAACTGGTGGGGTGTTACTCCTTTTATCTTTCACTATGACGAACCTTTAATTTGACCAAGCATATGAGTGTTTTGACATTGTAGGTTCTGTTAGAGTTAATGTTTAACTTTTAATATATGTATGTCCGGTTTCGAACCCGAGACTCGGGATTGCACACAAAAACGTGAGAGTTCCAATGGATGAATAAATTAAATATGTTTATGTATTTTATTTATTCATTTCACAAACAAAATACTTAACGACAGTTAGTACTTAACGGTGTTAAAGATAACGACCGTTAAAGGACTAAATGTGCAAAAGGGAGATTAGAAGAATCTAGAACCCATACCCTTGGGTTGGATCGGTCGAATGGCTGTGTTTGGGCCTAGGGTCGGTTGGTGATAGCTTTGGGAACAAGCTAGGGAATACCTATAAATACAATTCATTGTGTTTAGGGTTTTACTAATCTTGAATCCCTAATTGCCAAACTTCTCTTCTCTTCTTCCCTCTTGCTAGAACCGATCGGACATTTTCTAAACCCACTAGGGTTTGCCGATTCATAGTATAGCAACAAAGTGTTTGGTTGTTTGTGATTCTTGAACCTAGCTTATCCCATTGGAACGCTAGATTACGTGTGTACAAGAACGAGTGACTAGCTTGTTTTAGCTAGTGTTTTTCCTCTTGTTTGGTTCGACATTCATAAACCTTTGTTAGGGTTTATACTTGTTCTTGGTGATCGCATAAGGTACGTGTCTATTTAAGTTTAATTAATTACTTGTTCTTGTAGATCTATCCGCTGCGTGTTCTTGATGATTATATGTGTTTATGGTTTTATATAGTTCACATATTCCAACAGTGGCATCATGAGCCTCGTTTTTGAACTTGTAATTAATTACTTAAACCTAAAAATTGGATCTTGTAGAGATTACATGCAATTATATTTTTAGGGTTTTGTTTATTTTTTTTTAAACCCTAATATGGGTCGATACCTATATATTAAAAATTAGGGTTTTAGTTTTTTAATTAAAACTTGAGAAACCCTAGGATTGCATGAAAATTTTTAGGGATTAATTAGTGAGTACCGTATGTGACGTTACTAATTAATTAGATACGTACATGAGATATTGACATGATAATATGGAATGCATGATTATGTGATCAATATGGTATCCTTGACAAATCTTGCATATTTGTCATGGTTTGATTTGTATGATTTTGTATTGAATTATTTGCTACATGATTTAAATAAATCTTAAATTGGGGAAGACCTCAATATATATTAATTAAAAAGTTATGTGCAATGTGGTATCTAACTAACCAAAACTTACGCGGCCAAGTTATTTGGCGTCTGTGGACCATTGGGCATAATGAGCTCGAAAACCAATGGGAGTTTTGTTAGTTACATACATTTAAAATTTCACATAGAATTAATATTAGGATTTATTGAAAAAGGTTTGCATGTGGCTATATGATATCGTGGATGATCATATATTTGTTATTATGTGTTTATTTATTTTTTGTAATTACTTGATCTTTTGTGTTTATATATTATGATGGATTGCAACACACAAGAGGGTAATTTTCATAATAAAAATAAATAAGACTAATAACTATGAAACCTTTGTAGTAATTTTATTTATTGCCAAGTCTTATGTGCCGATAGTGGTTCGCTTCGCACGGTAATTTGCTCCCAGGCGAGACTAGCAATTAATAAATTATTACATAAAAATTGTTTTAGCAAGAAAATCATATTTTTTTAGTTGATTGATTGCAACTGTACAAAAGTGGTCGAAGCGGCGGACCTATTATTGACAAACTATAAAGTGGGTTTAAGGTTGGTTCACATTAAATTGTGACCTTAAAGGGGCACGGTTTTAACCAGCTTCGGCGGCTGTCGTCCCTCCGCTCGCCTGTGCGTCAATAATAGACTTACCAAGTACACCATGAAAAAGTACGAAGCATCTTAAGGCAATGTTGTAATTTGCTCAACGCCTCAATTAAAAAATTTGATGATTTGAGCTACGAATAAGTAAACGGTTTTGTTTTGCAAACATATATGATACAAAGATGAATGCATGACATCTTTGTACATATTTTTTGATCTTACACATCAAAATTTATTACCCTTTAAATTTAAGTTATATGTCACCCAACTACAAAAAGAAACACCTAAGGTTTCATCCTATATCACTAGCAGCCAAAGCTGAATGTTGATGTTCAAAGGGTGGTCATCTAAGGGTAAATTGAGTACTTTATTGCTAGCAGCCAAAGCTGAATGCAATAAACCGACGTCAATTTACTGTTTCTTAAGTTGGTTAACTTAATTGGGCACTTTCATTACTAGCAGCCAAAGCTGATGTAATGGAACGGCGCCAAGGCATAAAGATTTGGGGATGAAACATGCTTACATTTTGCAACTGATGTTGGCAATATAATGTAAGTCCCAAGATTTCTAGGAATTGCAATTTGACATTGGCAATTGGGTGATCCCGTACCTTATTGAGCACTTTCATTGCTAGCAGCCAAAGCTGATGTAATGAAACGGCGTCAATTAGGATCCTAGTTTTCAGTAAAAATTAAATGGTTTTTAACCAATGGGTGTTTAATTTTCATGAAATGTTTAATTATCGAAAGTACTAACTTTTGAACTTTTTTCTGTAGAAATGGCCCAACCCGGAAACTCGTCAAACTTAACCTCTTGTTTCAAGATGATGCTTGAAAAAGAGAAATTGACTGGGACTAAGAATTTTAACGATTGGTATCGCAATCTAAGGCTTGTTCTTAGGATTGCCAAACGTTATGAATGTCTTACTGAGGACCTTCCGGTTGCTCCTCCTGCAAACTCGCCTAATGAAATACTTAGGGAGTTCAATGAAGCTTATGACAAGCACAATGATGCGGCTTGTCTCATGTTATCGGGAATGGACACTCAACTGGTAAAACAGTTTGAGAAATATGGCCCGAAAAACATGATTGAGGAACTGACACGCATGTTTCAGAAACCTCCCATGGCTGAATTGTATGATGTACTTGACAGCTTAGGCAAGTGCAAGCAGGACGCAACAACACCCGTCAGTACTCATGTGCTTGAAATGAAAGGTTATCTTAACCAACTAGATACACTTGATTGCGGGTATGTGGAAGACGTTAAAGTTGGCCTCATCAACAAATCCCTCAATGAGGAATTATATGGTGACTTCGTGCGCAACTTTAACATGCATTGCAAGGGGGAAGACTTTTTCTGAATTGCATGCAATGCTCATTGAGCATGAGAAGGGACTCAATAAGAAAGCTCCTACACCTGCTGTTATGGCAATAAGAGGTGGTAGAGTAGCTAAGCCCGGTAAACCGAAGCATGTGAACAAGAAAGGAAAGGGCAATGCTGACAAGGGCAAGCAGATTGTGACCTATCAGCAAAAGCCAAAGAAGCATAATCCTCCTCCCAAGAAGGATCATCCTAAAAAGGATACGGCTGCTTGTCACCACTGCAATACTCCTGGACATTGGAAGAGGGACTGTCCACTGCTACTTGAGGAGTGTCGCAAGAATAAGAATGCCAAGGCTGGGCAGGGCGCCAGCACTTCAGATATTTTTATGGTTGAATTGTTTTCTTTTCCTCGTAAGCAAAATGCCTGGATATATGATACATGATGTGGTACTCACATTTGTAATACACCGCAGGGGCTTAGAGGAGCGAAGAAGCTGAACTATGGGGAATGCTACTTGTACTTGGGAAATGGAATACGTGCAGCAGTAGAAGCCATAGGGACTTTTGAGCTAGTTTTACCTTCTGGTTTAATATTAGTGTTGAACAATTGTCATTACGCACCTTCTATTGTTAGAGGTGTCGTTTCAGTTTCTTTGTTATTGGATTTGGGTTTTAAGCATACTTTTAATGATAATGGAATTTTTGTTTCTCTAAATTCTGTTTTTTACTTTAATGCTATTCCATTAAATGGTGTGTTTGAAATTGACATGGAGAACCATGTATCCAATAGAAATAATTCAATGTATAGCATCGGGAATAAGAAAGTCAAGTCTAACTTGGACTCGTCTTATTTATGGCACTGCCGTCTTGCCCACATAGGCAAGAATCGCATGGAAAAGCTGCAACACGATGGGCTTTTGAATAATATCAATGATGATTCAGTTGATAAATGCGAATCTTGCATATCTGGGAAGATGACAAAGAAACCTTTCCATAGCAATATGGAGAAGGCTTCGGATCTACTTGGATTGATACACACGGATGTGTGTGGTCCACTTAGACATGTGTCTAAACGCGGTGCTGTCTACTTCTTGACCTTCACGGATGACTATAGTCGTTATGGTTATGTTTATTTACTTAAACATAAACATGAAGTCTTTGAGACATTCAAGGTCTTTAAAAATGAAGTAGAATTACAACTCGGAAAGAAGATTAAGGCACTTCGATCTGATCGTGGTGGTGAGTACTTAAGCCAAGAGTTTAAGGATTATCTGGGTGAGTGTGGCATTGTGCAACAACTCACTTCTCCTTATACGCCACAGCAAAATGGTGTATTTGAAAGGAGAAATCGTAACTTGTTAGATATGGTACGATCCATGTTTAATCTTACAACTCTTCCCTTATCCTTTTGAGATTATGCTCTTGAAACAGCTGTTCACGTGTTAAATAGGATTTCAACTAAGAAGGTTGATAAGACTCCATATGAAGTATGGACTGGAAAAGCTCCCAACTTTTCTTACTTAAAGGTCTGGGGTTGTGAGGCGTTTATTAAACGTGACTCACCTGACAAACTCCAACAAAGATCTGTTAAGTGTATCTTCGTAGGATACCCTAAGGAGACGAAGGGTTACTACTTTTACTTCCCACCTGAAAATAAGGTCATCGTGGCTAGGTACGGTGAATTTCTTGAGGATAATCTAATATCTCAAGAAATCAGTGGGAGAGTGTATGATCTTGAAAATGATCATGAAGATACGTCACCTTCTGAAGGCACTAACACACTTCCTGTGGAACCTGAAAGTTTAGGTCCTCCACCTGAAGTAGAAGTGGTACCCATCCGTAGATCTTCAAGATCTGCAAAGGCTCCTGACCGTCTATGTTTAAACATAGAGGATGAGGAATCTACACTATTGGATCACATTGATGAGCCAACTAGTTATAAGGCTGCCATTAATAGTCCTGAAAAGGAAAAATGGCAAGTAGCCATGGATGGGGAAATGCAATCCATGAAAGACAATAAAGTCTGGATTGAAGTAGACCTTCCACCCAATGCTAAGGTAGTTGGGTGTAAGTGGCTCTTCAAGAAAAAGACTGACATGGATGGCAACGTACACACCTATAAAGCTCGTTTAGTGGCTAAAGGCTTTACCCAAACATACGGTGTTGACTATGAGGAGACATTTTCTCCTATGGCCGACATTAGAGCTATTAGGATTCTTATAGCCATAGCTGCCTACTATGACTATGAGATTTGGCAAATGGATGTCAAAACCGCCTTTCTGAATGGTCGCCTAGATGAAGATATCTATATGGCGCAACCTGAGGGGTTTGTGAATCCACAATTTTCTGAGCGTGTATGCAAACTTCAAAGATCCATTTATGGATTGAAGCAAGCATCCAGGCAATGGAATAAGAAATTTGATTAGGAAATCAAGAAGTTTGGATTTACTCAAAATTTCGATGAGCCATGTGTATACCACAAAGTTAGTGGGAGTAACACTACTTTTCTTGTCCTATATGTCGATGACATATTAATCATGGGAAATCACATACCAAGCCTTAATGAAGTTAAGGATTATCTTGGTAATTGCTTTGCCATGAAGGATTTAGGAGAAGCAGCGTATATCCTTGGAATCAAGATCTATAGAGACAGATCTAAACGGTTAATCGGATTAAGCCAAAGTGCTTACATGGATAAAATATTGAAGAGATTCAATATGCAAAATTCCAAGAAATGATATTTGCCCATGCAAGTTGAACACGGCTTATGCAGCGAAATGTGTGCTTATACACCTGAAGAGGTGGCATACATGAAGAAAGTTCCGTATGCTTCGGCAGTAGGATCTATCATGTATGCAGTTAGATGTACAAGGCCAGATGTGGCATTCGCTCAAAATTTGACCAGTCGTTATCAGCATAATCCAGGAAAAGATCACTGGCATGCTGTTAAGAACATTCTTAAGTATTTAAGGAATACTAAAGATATGTTTCTTGTTTTCGGGGGAAATCCAGACGCAGAACTGAATGTTACATGTTTCTGCGATGCGTCCTTTCAGACTGATAAAGATGATACGAAGTCTCAGACGGGTTACGTTTTTGTCATAAATGGAGGAGCTGTGGACTGGAAGAGTAAGAAGCAGAGCACAACGGCCATGTCTGCTACAGAATCTGAGTACATTGCTGCATCGGAAGCAGCACAAGAAGCTATTTGGATAAGGAAATTCATTAAGGATCTTGGAGTGATTCCTTCAATAGAATTACCTATAAATGTGTATTGCGACAACTCTGCTGCAATCACATTCGCCAATGAACCTGGAGTTATGAAAGGCGCCAGACACTTTAAAAGAAAGTATCACTATGTTCGAGAACAAGTCGATGATGGTGAAATAAAAGTACTCAAAGTTCACACAGATGACAATCTGGCTGATCCTTTCACGAAGGCATTACCTAAGGAGACGTTTAATCGTCATGCTCAGGGTATTGGTCTTCGTTTAGCAGATAGTTTCATGTAAATCTGGTGGATTAGTATTTTGATAGGGACATGTAAACAATTATTATTTTAATGAAATAAAGTGTGGATAACGTTTATTATCATTATTAATATTTGTGTCCTATATTTGCATGTTTAAATCCGTGAATAATCTATTTATTCTAAATAGTCCGTTGTCAATTAATAATATGGGAATATTATTGAACTAAGACAAATGTGAGGATTGGTAGAATGTATTGTAAGGTTAAGACACCAATGTCACATGATATTCAATATTGGATAAATTGAATATAAGACTTATCCCAACCACATGATTATACTTTATGGATCATAGTCATCAAGTATATTATGAATATTTATCCTCTGACTTGAGATGCCAGATAATTGCTTAGGATGTAGCTCATTTTCTGTGAGATAGTCTAACGCTATCCGTAAAAGGTAGTTATAAGGGCTATTTTCAGAAATGATGCGAAGTTCGAGGGTTATGCTCGCAGTCAATAAGGGATTTGTTCCTTCAACTTTGTGTTGAAGTGTAATACTGCTTGGCCACTCGTATGATTAACAAGATGTTTGCGTGCGCACGCCCAAAGTCAATCTGGAAGACGTTCAGATGTTTTGGTAATCTTGTTCAATTATGTATAAACGAGAAACTACTGTTAATTATGGAATGACAAAGATCCATATCCAAATTAACACGGTATTAGTAACAAAAGGATAAGTATGATGATTAAATCATCACGTGGTTTTTCCAGGAAAACCATACTCGGATCGAGCTGGGGGCATTGGGATCTGTTAAGCTAGACTAGCCCATGTCATTACTATATTAATAGTTATCCAAGTGGGAGCTGTTAGAGTTAATCTTTAACTTTTAATATATGTATGTCCGGTTTCGAACCCGAGACTCGGGATTGCACACAAAAACGTGAGAGTTCCAATGGATGAATAAATTAAATATGTTTATGTATTTAATTTATTCATTTCACAAACAAAATACTTAACGACAGTTAGTACTTAACGGTGTTAAAGATAACGACCGTTAAAGGACTAAATGTGCAAAAGGGAGATTAGAAGAATCTAGAACCCATACCCTTGGGTTGGATCGGCCGAATGGCTGTGTTTGGGCCTAGGGTCGGTTGGTGATAGCTTTGGGAACAAGCTAGGGATTACCTATAAATACAATTCATTGTGTTTAGGGTTTTACTAATCTTGAATCTCTAATTGCCAAACTTCTCTTCTCTTCTTCCCTCTTGCTAGAACCGATCGGACATTTTCTAAACCCACTAGGGTTTGCCGATTCATAGTATAGCAACAAAGTGTTTGGTTGTTTGTGATTCTTGAACCTAGCTTATCCCATTGGAATGCTAGATAACGTGTGTATAAGAACGAGTGACTAGCTTGTTTTAGCTAGTGTTTTTCCTCTTGTTTGGTTCGACATTCATAAACCTTTGTTAGTGTAACACCCCAACCCGACAAGGGTAAAGATGTCACGCAAATGGCTCCATATCAGATCAGACAAAACATACAATCAAAGTAATACAATGATTCTCAAAGGTTACAAATGAAATCTTACAATACAAAGGGTTACAAAGGGAAATAAAAGCTGCCTATCAAATCCATAAATACATCTCTTCTAATGGCTTCTACTCAAAGTCTTCTAGGTCCAAAGTCTCTTCACTCTTACCCAGCTTCCAACTAAAACCTGCCGCGGGAAAAGAAACGCGGCTGAGCTACTAGAGCTCAGTGAACAGATATAACGTAACAAGCAGTAACATAATGAATAATACATGAGTAAATGAGAATGGAAGCATAAGTACATGGTAAGAGTACATGGTGTCATAAGGGAAAGGATAAAGGTGCATGGAAAAGAAAGGTCAGTAATCCACTACGAGCCCATAACATGAAATCATAATCATAATCATAATCATAGCCATAAACATGTAGAGGGGAGACCTCTTAGTATCCTGTGAATATGAGGGGTGTCCTCAATCATGGGTATCCTGTAAATATGAGGGGTGTCCTCAATCATGGGTATCCTGTAAATATGAGGGGTGTCCTCAATCATGGGTTGGAGTAGCTAGCTCCCGGAGTGTGAAAGACGTGTATCGCACACACCATCAGTCACCATGAATAACATAACATAACATAACATAACATGAACATGAACAAATCTAGGATGCATCCATACGCCCCAGGTGGCCATAATCTGCCTCTACGTAAACATAACATGCAGGGACGGGACAGGTCATCACTCTCCTGCCCTAGAGTCATGCCATCGGTGCATCGACTGACATGGACATGAAACCCTCATGCCTAGTGAGTGGCTCGTAGTATCAAACTGAGGGTAAAGGTCAAGTATCATGGATCATGTTTTAGTTTACTTGCATAGGTCAATATCATGTTTCATAAGTTCAACATCATGGTTCATAAACATGGTTCATAAGCAAGGGTTCATAAGCAAAGGTTCATGGTCAAGGTTCATAAGCAAAGGTTCATGCATGAAATGTTCATAATCATAAAAGGTTCAATATCATGATGGTTCAAAAGATCGGAGTTCATGAATGAAGGGAACATAGCAATGGTATAGGGAAACCCTAATATGAATCATAATAAGAGAATGAAGGCCCCTTAATAAAGAAGCAGAATATCTGTACCTCAAACCGCAAATGAAAAACAACCAGAAAACGAAGAGATCGGAAGTAAGCTCCATCTTCAGCGAATCTACACGAATTTATGATCGTCTGATTAATAACTTATTTTAAATCTGATTACTTATTTTAGTCGGCTTTCCATTTTTAGTAACTTTTCTTACGACTTTTCAATTTAGTTAAATTGGGTTTAATGTCTAAACGGTAAATTACATAATTATACTAACAATTCTTATATTTTGTATATTTTAGTACTTCATTAATATCTCATGTAATTAAACTCTAATTCATGCACTTGACCCTACTGTCTTTTTCTTCGCCCACATTTGACTCCGTTCCTTGATACTAAAATATACACACTCACGCCTCTATTACGCATACCTCATGCCAGAACAAAGCCACCATAGACCTCATTCTTTATTTCTATAACCCGTATTTCAAGCTTAGTATATTACGTGCATGTAACACTTAGTATATATATCACGTAGCCCATATAATTAATGAATATATTACTAGCTTACTTCAATGACCCAATTGACTCACCAATATTTACATGCAAACACACCCTAATTGATTACTTTAGACACGTTAATGAGACCCACACCAATTGAACTCATCGTTTAACTAATTCAATAACACACTCAATACCCTTTTTTAAAACAGTATACACACTCCTTTTTATACCAAACATGTCGAACCATTTATATGTAAAATAATGAGGCCCACAACAACCCACACTTGACTATATCCAAGTCTGATCACACGCAACCTACTATACACCATTTACTTTAGTTTATTTCACAGTAAACATGCATGAGATGACACCAGTTTACATGTTCACATATACATGCGTATGACACCAGGTTCTAGCTACCCTCTTAGACACCATATCGACACATATATGCCTCCAACAAACATGTATGAATCTGGTCTTTACTGTCCAGTTAAGATTAACTCATTTAAATCCTTTTATCTTCTTTTTAGATCGACCCAATCTCACCACTTCGACCCTTGTTTCCTGTCCATTTAAACGTGGCTAGAGCCCACATGCAATCACAACTTATCAACCATATTAACCCATGCAGTGACAACAACAGGCCTTACACAAACCAACATAAATTCACACACACCACAACCTTTATGCTAAGCTCGACAAAACTACTAGACCATAACCCTCGCTAAAACAATTATTTGACACGCACACAACACACACCATTGCAGCCCTATTCCACATTCACACAACACACCACACACCCACATAAAATCATAGACTTCCTCATACCATTCGATCATTAACACAGCCCTTTTTTTTATTTACTTTATGGGTTTCGAAAACAAGACAAGCATGTATGTTTACTCTTTTATTTTGGTTTGAAAAAGATTTGCTTCATACGTGCATGTAGTGTTGAACACAATAACTCAAAACAGAAAACATGGAAGTCGAACAAGTTATGGGTCGTTATATATGCAAGCTTTTACAATCGTTATATTATGCGTTACTCTTTATGATTTCTTGTGACGCTTATACCGTATTCGTACATGTATATTAAACTGATTTATATCTTTTCATGCAACATGTGTTCGTTAATAAAGAGATCATCGAAAAGAAATGAAGTAAGGTTGTAGTTATACCCTCTTTGCGTGATAAGAGGAGGGAATGATTGGCCAAAGGAAACCACGAGTACCGGCCCTAGCACCTGCTGTAGCACCATGTCCCAAACAGCCAAATAGCAGCCACCAAAGTCCCCTTGCTTTGCTCTTGAATCGCACAGGAAAGATGAAAGAAAAAAAAAGAATAGCAGCCGACAATTGTATAGGTGTTTTTAGGGTTTTAGTTTAAAGGATTTTGGTTTAGAAGTGGGACAGGTCAAATTATAGAAAGGAGTGAATGAGGGTACCGAAACGGTTGCTACAAATCAGGGATATCCAAATCCCTTATTTTGACTAAATATTGATTTGTAACGTGTGAATGAGGGTCCCAAGTTTTTAGTTTCACAAAGTTGGAAAAAAAAAAAAAAAAAAAGGAAATATAACATGTGATGGACACACTAGAAAGAAAATTGGAAGTTTCCATTCTTGACATAAACATTTAGTTGGTATGTTTATTTATAATTAGACTTTTAATTATTTGGCCTATGTGATACATTTAAACGTGACATATTTTATACTATAAGGTTCTTACATAATTTTATATAATACTTTAGGTTATGTGCTCACATTGCATGGTTTCGAGTCATAACATATTATATAACTCAAGTTTTAATTTATAGCGTAAATTATAAGTTCTTAAAATTTCAAATTTGAGGGTATTTTAGTCATTTCGGATTGAGTTAAATTTTGGGGTTTTACAACTCTTCCGCTCTTAAAAAGAAATTTTCGTCCTCGAAAATTGAAGTCGCAAAGTTAAACGAAGTCGCAGCAAGTCACAAAAAGGTCGTCACAAACATTCTCACGCCCGAGGAGGTTCTTCCAAAAAGATCTTCAGACCGAATAGTTCCTCATGACTCAAATCAACATAAAGTGAGTTCAAATTCCTCAGAAGGAGACAAATTAGGTCGATTTCGATCAAAAGGTCCATGCAATATAAATTGAACGATAGGCAAATCTTCTAGAAAGCTCATATAGAATGCGAACAAGATTTCAAATCAAATTAACTGTATCAACAGCAGGAAGTTCTAAAAGGAGTTCAAGATTCATAACTGAGGTCAATGGGATGCAAATCGAGAGTTCAAACTCAAACAGATATCTAATGAACAAAAGCATAGTATACGCATAGATAGGATGAACCTAAAGTCTCACTAATCACGGATAATCTGTCGGAGATCAAATTCTAAACTTCTTAGGTACTTCCCAAAATATCCTATGTCCACAACAAGTGCACGTTATATGATGTAAGTATTATCACGTTGGCCAGACGTCATAATACTGGCATCATATAAATATGCCCTCATGATGGTCATACTTTATCTCAAGTCGTAATCAAAACCACCTATCTTAATCCACCTAGTACTTCTACAGTCTCAGAGGTCCCCAAAATCAAGCAACATAACTAAGAGAACGAAAATACTCGAAGAGTAACGGAAATCCGGGAATGTCAATCAGAACTTAGGTACGTCGTCAATAGCGTCAATACTTCATAACTCACCGAAATCAACTCATCCAATATAAGTGGTTACTTCAACATCCGTCCTTTCTGGAACATAAATCGCACAGTTCCTTCCATAATTCATCAACATTCCATACAACTCATTACTCAACAAATGCAGAGTGAACATAGAACGGAATTACTAACAGAGAAACCCAAATCATTCAAAGGACTTCATTATCAGGTAACGGAATTTAAGTAGGTTGAGAGGAAACGAATTACGTCATCGATAGCTTCATCATTCACAGAATCATCTCGTCTAAACACAAATGTCTACTTCAAAATTCGTCCATTCAATTACTAAATTTCAAAATTTGTTCCAAGTTGGAGTGGTTCATTTATGTTTGTCCATCTTATCTCATGGTGAAAAGGAATTACAAACTTGAGTCTGATTCCTCAAGCCTTCAGCAACTCTTCTTGATATGGTGATGTCGTAACGGAAGTCTCTGACACGATCATCGTGCATCCCTCCATCCGCAAGTATGCTTCTGCTCTCAATTCATCTTAGTACAACTAAAATGAATAGAGAAGCAAGACTGCGCGTCTTCGATAGGTCTTCCAGCATAGCTCCAGGTTATGTGTTGAACGATTCGTCTCTTACGATCTGGTTATCTTGATGCCCGAGCTGCAATCTTCACGTGTTGCATGATGTGTAGTCGAGTACTATCCAGTTCCTCTCTTCTTCTTAGGTGCTTCTTCTAAGGTACACTTGTCGCAACCATCTTCTACTATTCTCCCACCAGGTTTCTAACGTTGATAATTGTCTTCGATCTTGACCCTTTCTGTGGGAAACTCTGTCTTCACATTATACAGGGTAGTGTTGTCTACTAAGAGCTCTGAACGTCAATCAAATTTCTCTTCCAGAAAAAAAGTTATCTCAACTTAATACAAGAATGATTTCCACGTTCCTCTTTCATCTCTGAACACAATACAACGTCATACTATGACAATTTGTCCAAATACTCGCAGAAACTAGATTGTATCAGATACATAAGAATAGCTGACATAATAGCCAATACAATTGACATCATTAGAGCCCTTTATAATGAGTACAAAAGTAGCTTCAGGAATCATCTTAGGGAAAACTTCACGTACGCTTCGTGTCACTTTCCTTCTTATTCATGAATACCACTGAAATAATTCCCGGAGGTTACTCTCGGTTAGTTAACCCCCTTCTTAGAAGTTCTTGTGGTTGCTTTTTCAGTCCTTCAAATGTAAAATGATGCACTCAGATACGGAATTTCAAAGGAAGGCCAAGTCAATCATTGATACGCGGAAATGGATAATGATTTCTGATAGTGGTACAGTTTCGTTTACGATAGTCGATATGCCAACGCATACTTCACTCTTTCTTCTTCATAAACCAACAAGAGCATCCAAAAAGAATCACTGAGGTGAACAAAAATCATATTCCATCAGCTCCTTTCATCTCTCAACTTCTATGGTACCATGGTTTCTTCAACTGAGATCAGTTCAATGCTCACTCTACTTCCCAAGTCGGAAGGAGTACAAAGGTTCATCAGAGAATACCGGAAAATCTTCGTACAACGAAATATTTTCAAATGGCAGAACTTTCCAAGGGTGGATAATAATGGTTTTCAGGAAAACTTGATAATCATATGAGTTCAGGATTGGTGCTTCCATAGTGGCAGAAATTTTAGCAGATTCAAGTGTAGAAAATCATCATAACAAAATAGGGTGAAGCAGATTGTTAAAGGTCACATTTCAGATACGGTAGTCTATGGTAGCTTCACAAATAGCCACCCAAACCATAACTAAAAGACTGTACAATCAGACATATCAAGGTCAACAGATTCATAGAACGAATACAGTCGTCAAATCAGACAGATAGTTCATATATCAGAATCAAGTACGTGGTTCAACAAAAGTGTTGAGATGGATAAACGAACAGTTCAAGGATGTGTATCATTGGTAATACGAACGTCGTATAATTGTCAAAAGTAAGATGTACGGAATATCAGTTATCAGCATCATCGTGCTTAGTTAACAAATCCATACGGAGATAGTATTACATCATATTCTTCCAAAAGAAATGGCTGGCAAAACAAAGTTCATCATTCAAAGGGAGGGAACAAAACTTCCTATATTCGTGGTTAATAATTACCAGAATTCTCATAGGAGTAGTAATGGATCATACAAGGTTAAGTAGTATCGGACGATACATTCACATTCAGCATAAGCAATGAATTCACAAAATGTGTCGAACACATTATGGTTGAATGGCTTACGACATGGTCGGAAAGGTGTTAAACAGCTTATCAAACAAATCGGAGGTGGATGTCAAAATCTGAAAATGAAACTTACATGGTGTAAGGTATCCAGGTGGGTTTTTCGAGGTATTCCAAACTTACTTGGTTACTAAGCTTAAGTTGTAAAACTTCTAACTCCTGAAAAGTTTCTGATGAGGTTTAACTAAGGGCAGAGGCACGAATCAGAGTGATGCGGAAGTAAATGATACTCACATATATGTCTTACTCTACCCATTCCTCACTGGTCAAATTTAGGTTCCTATAGGGAGATCCTAAAGCAAATCTTACAGGTTATCTTATGAGCACTTACAGGGAAACTTAATGGTCCTACTTACACAGGCCAAGGGTAAATGTATTACGAATCGCAGCCTGTCTCTGATACCATAATTGTAACACCCCAACCCGACAAGGGTAAAGATGTCACGCAAATGGCTCCATATCAGATCAGACAAAACATACAATCAAAGTAATACAATGATTCTCAAAGGTTACAAATGAAATCTTACAATACAAAGGGTTACAAAGGGAAATAAAAGCTGCCTATCAAATCCATAAATACATCTCTTCTAATGGCTTCTACTCAAAGTCTTCTAGGTCCAAAGTCTCTTCACTCTTACCCATCTTCCAACTAAAACCTGCCGCGGGAAAAGAAACGCGGCTGAGCTACTAGAGCTCAGTGAACAGATATAACGTAACAAGCAGTAACATAATGAATAATACATGAGTAAATGAGAATGGAAGCATAAGTACATGGTAAGAGTACATGGTGTCATAAGGGAAAGGATAAAGGTGCATGGAAAAGAAAGGTCAGTAATCCACTACGAGCCCATAACATGAAATCATAATCATAATCATAATCATAATCATAGCCATAAACATGTAGAGGGGAGACCTCTTAGTATCCTGTGAATATGAGGGGTGTCCTCAATCATGGGTATCCTGTAAATATGAGGGGTGTCCTCAATCATGGGTATCCTGTAAATATGAGGGGTGTCCTCAATCATGGGTTGGAGTAGCTAGCTCCCGGAGTGTGAAAGACGTGTATCGCACACACCATCAGTCACCATGAATAACATAACATAACATAACATAACATGAACATGAACAAATCTAGGATGCATCCATACGCCCCAGGTGGCCATAATCTGCCTCTACGTAAACATAACATGCAGGGACGGGACAGGTCATCACTCTCCTGCCCTAGAGTCATGCCATCGGTGCATCGACTGACATGGACATGAAACCCTCATGCCTAGTGAGTGGCTCGTAGTATCAAACTGAGGGTAAAGGTCAAGTATCATGGATCATGTTTTAGTTTACTTGCATAGGTCAATATCATGTTTCATAAGTTCAACATCATGGTTCATAAACATGGTTCATAAGCAAGGGTTCATAAGCAAAGGTTCATGGTCAAGGTTCATAAGCCAAGGTTCATGCATGAAATGTTCATAATCATAAAAGGTTCAATATCATGATGGTTCAAAAGATCGGAGTTCATGAATGAAGGGAACATAGCAATGGTATAGGGAAACCCTAATATGAATCATAATAAGAGAATGAAGGCCCCTTAATAAAGAAGCAGAATATCTGTACCTCAAACCGCAAATGAAAAGCAACCAGAAAACGAAGAGATCGGAAGTAAGCTCCATCTTCAACGAATCTACACGAATTTATGATCGTCTGATTAATAACTTATTTTAAATCTGATTACTTATTTTAGTCGGCTTTCCATTTTTAGTAACTTTTCTTACGACTTTTCAATTTAGTTAAATTGGGTTTAATGTCTAAACGGTAAATTACATAATTATACTAACAATTCTTATATTTTGTATATTTTAGTACTTCATTAATATCTCATGTAATTAAACTCTAATTCATGCACTTGACCCTACTGTCTTTTTCTTCGCCCACATTTGACTCCGTTCCTTGATACTAAAATATACACACTCACGCCTCTATTACGCATACCTCATGCCAGAACAAAGCCACCATAGACCTCATTCTTTATTTCTATAACCCGTATTTCAAGCTTAGTATATTACGTGCATGTAACACTTAGTATATATATCACGTAGCCCATATAATTAATGAATATATTACTAGCTTACTTCAATGACCCAATTGACTCACCAATATTTACATGCAAACACACCCTAATTGATTACTTTAGACACGTTAATGAGACCCACACCAATTGAACTCATCGTTTAACTAATTCAATAACACACTCAATACCCTTTTTTAAAACAGTATACACACTCCTTTTTATACCAAACATGTCGAACCATTTATATGTAAAATAATGAGGCCCACAACAACCCACACTTGACTATATCCAAGTCTGATCACACGCAACCTACTATACACCATTTACTTTAGTTTATTTCACAGTAAACATGCATGAGATGACACCAGTTTACATGTTCACATATACATGCGTATGACACCAGGTTCTAGCTACCCTCTTAGACACCATATCGACACATATATGCCTCCAACAAACATGTATGAATCTGGTCTTTACTGTCCAGTTAAGATTAACTCATTTAAATCCTTTTATCTTCTTTTTAGATCGACCCAATCTCACCACTTCGACCCTTGTTTCCTGTCCATTTAAACGTGGCTAGAGCCCACATGCAATCACAACTTATCAACCATATTAACCCATGCAGTGACAACAACAGGCCTTACACAAACCAACATAAATTCACACACACCACAACCTTTATGCTAAGCTCGACAAAACTACTAGACCATAACCCTCGCTAAAACAATTATTTGACACGCACACAACACACACCATTGCAGCCCTATTCCACATTCACACAACACACCACACACCCACATAAAATCATAGACTTCCTCATACCATTCGATCATTAACACAGCCCTTTTTTTTATTTACTTTATGGGTTTCGAAAACAAGACAAGCATGTATGTTTACTCTTTTATTTTGGTTTGAAAAAGATTTGCTTCATACGTGCATGTAGTGTTGAACACAATAACTCAAAACAGAAAACATGGAAGTCGAACAAGTTATGGGTCGTTATATATGCAAGCTTTTACAATCGTTATATTATGCGTTACTCTTTATGATTTCTTGTGACGCTTATACCGTATTCGTACATGTATATTAAACTGATTTATATCTTTTCATGCAACATGTGTTCGTTAATAAAGAGATCATCGAAAAGAAATGAAGTAAGGTTGTAGTTATACCCTCTTTGCGTGATAAGAGGAGGGAATGATTGGCCAAAGGAAACCACGAGTACCGGCCCTAGCACCTGCTGTAGCACCATGTCCCAAACAGCCAAATAGCAGCCACCAAAGTCCCCTTGCTTTGCTCTTGAATCGCACAGGAAAGATGAAAGAAAAAAAAGAATAGCAGCCGACAATTGTATAGGTGTTTTTAGGGTTTTAGTTTAAAGGATTTTGGTTTAGAAGTGGGACAGGTCAAATTATAGAAAGGAGTGAATGAGGGTACCGAAACGGTTGCTACAAATCAGGGATATCCAAATCCCTTATTTTGACTAAATATTGATTTGTAACGTGTGAATGAGGGTCCCAAGTTTTTAGTTTCACAAAGTTGGAAAAAAAAAAAAAAAAAAAGGAAATATAACATGTGATGGACACACTAGAAAGAAAATTGGAAGTTTCCATTCTTGACATAAACATTTAGTTGGTATGTTTATTTATAATTAGACTTTTAATTATTTGGCCTATGTGATACATTTAAACGTGACATATTTTATACTATAAGGTTCTTACATAATTTTATATAATACTTTAGGTTATGTGCTCACATTGCATGGTTTCGAGTCATAACATATTATATAACTCAAGTTTTAATTTATAGCGTAAATTATAAGTTCTTAAAATTTCAAATTTGAGGGTATTTTAGTCATTTCGGATTGAGTTAAATTTTGGGGTTTTACAGTTAGGGTTTATACTTGTTCTTGGTGATCGCATAAGGTAGGTGTCTATTTAAGTTTAATTAATTACTTGTTCTTGTAGATCTATCCGCTGCGTGTTCTTGATGATTATATGTGTTTATGGTTTTATATAGTTCACATATTCCAACAGGTTCTTGGGAACGCAAATGTTATTGGGATTCCGGGGCTCGTCATGCAATAATGGAGTTGTGCTCGAGAGTGAAGCACATAAATGATGTAAAGTTACAGTTCATTTGGTAAGTTGTACGTGCTTATTTGATTTCACTGCATTCTGAACTTAAGTGTATGATATTAAAAAAAAGATAAAAAAAACAAGTACAAAGTTAGAGACATGTAAATCAAGAGAATTGGGTCACTTTTTGCTTCGAATTTGAGTGATTTGGTCTTTGTTTTGAGTCACTTATTACTGATGTTTTGGGTCATCATATGAATTACGAACAACCTGATTACAACTAACCACCAGTCCACCACCGACCTTTTGTAGCTAGTTCTAACTAACCAATTACCCGCTACATTCTGCTAACGATACTAATTAATGGTTTCGTACTACAGTAATGTAAAACCAAAACTTGTTGTATACTACACTAACGCGTTGCAACTCACATGACAAGCTTAAGTTGGTTCAAAACCATCCGACTTTAAAGATCTTGACATGCTAATCAAAACACACGTACACATTGCATATATCAAAAGGAATTCAATCTCGTGTTCAAACAATTTATTTTTTTCCTTGTTGATTAATGTGTTACGAGTTGAATTTGAGCAAATTTAGACGCAACATGCAATTCGGGAGACAAAAACCAAAAATAGCAAGTAACTATTTATAGACCGCTTTTGTGTGGATATCTTGCTAGTGCATATATAACACATGTACACATTTATCTACTGAGTACTGATACTGAACGAAACGCCCCTTTGACGCTCAAAAGGATGATAAAAAGAGAATCGCATAAAAGTTTATCTCTAAACATTCTCAATGAATGTTGTCATTCACATAGAAAATAGGAGATGCCAAAGTATATGCTATATGCACAATAGAACATACGTATAGTTCTTTTTGGGCTATAAATTGATTTCAAATGAATCAACATGAGTCAACAAACAATAAGAATTTTTGAAGTGTACGGATGTATTACTGGGTAACTACTCCTTTGGCAGTTAAGAAGTCGCGGCTAAAACTAACCGCCAAGGGAGATTTGCCCTGCAATCCATCTTCTACATATCTAACGGTACATTGTTTAAAAAAGAAGCATTTTTAACTATATTTATTACATTGTTTCCAAAAGAACTTCCAATGAAATAGCTCAAATATTACGTATCGAGTTTACGAATCACATGCACATCAGAGGTACGTGCAGTGTACTCCATATCCCCTTTACCAATCACACTTGTTGACTAGTTTTTCTTCACCTGTAAACTTGCATATACCCTTCAAACTACATACTTAAGATAGCAAATAATTCATTTAGTTTATTTATATAAATATACAACACAAATATATATCTAGTTACAACTAGAAACGAAAGAAATTAACAAATTTGAAACTACAAACTTTCAAAGTAATAAGGTGTAGCACTTTTGGAAAATAATTGTAAGTGGGCCGTATTTGATAAATGGGCCAGTTATTGTTCCTCACCTCATCCGTGATAAGCCCAACAAAATTAAGGTGCATGTGTTTGGGATCGCTTATCTTTTAGAAAAATGATTTGTATGCCTAAAACTTAAACCTAAAATTAGATCTAAAGATGTGATTAGTGCATTTTAAAACTTAATTGGTGGGAAATGATGAAAGAGAAAAGGTTCATGACACTTGTCAAAAAATGAATGGTATAGGTCTATTAATAGGTATCATTGTTAGGTCTAAGTATCATAATTCTATCTTTTATGTTTGAAGTTTGGGTTAACAATCATTCATATTTTGTAAAAAGATACATATTTGAGAATACTAGACAAATACTCGCGCATAGCGACGGTGTAGAGCGGAAATAATTATACTTTCGAACTTGTTATGATGTGACCCATGATGCAACACTTAAAGGTTTAATTTATAGTTATTGTGAAAAAAAAAAAAAAAAAAAAAGGTTTATGTGATAAAAACAAAAAATAATAAAATTTTGAGAATTAAAATATATTTAAATTATTAATTTAATAGTGCATGTTGTTATCATTTTTAATTAAGAGTATATTAGTAATTATATTTTTGTCATTTTGAAAGTTTTAAGCACAATTATACACTTTTTATACGTATTAAAGATATCACATGTATCCAAATGTTTCATAATTATGTGCATAACATAACTTCCTTGTAATCATCTTTTTAATGTTGCTAAATCATGTGAATATGTAAACATTGATAATATATCACATGCCCAAGTTCTCCATGTTCGAATTTGTACAATTGACGTATTGTGTTATACGAAACAAAATGAACCTTTCATAGGCTTAACCGCTTAAATGAAAAATCTTACTACTTTGATAGTGTAGAAGTCATCAAGAAATCGGTCTTGCTACTATATATTGAATGAATAATCACGCTATATACTAACGGCATCTACTATTGCTAAATTTTATAAAGCTTTATAAGTGTTTCATTTCATCACATATCAATAAATTTTAAACATTTTTAGTTTATAAACCTTTTCTCACTTAATAAAAATAATGTTACAACTTTACAAATGCTCCACATTACTCATGCATTAATTATATTGAGTTCATGAAGAAGATCAAAAACTGTGACCTTTTCATGCTACCTACATTTCTCATTATGGTTGAAACAAGATATAAATCTTTTCAAGTTTCTTAAACCTATTCATGAACCTCTTATAGTGAAGCTCTAATGACGAATTAGTTGTTGCCCATCCTCAAGATCATTTTGGCTGTACACTTAGCACTCAATTAATTATTACATGTAACTGACGCAATTTTTGGGTGGTTTGGGTTGTTGGACATTACTAGTATTAAGGTTAGAGTCATGTTTCAGCAAAAATAAACACTATCAAATATACACTTTATCTTATCTATCCATATATATATAATAAACAAAGGTTTTTTTTTGAAATGGTTCCACGTCACTAATGCCATGTAATTAATGCCACGTGTAATTCCACCTAAGATGAAGCTTTGACTTTGAAGTTTTAAATGGCAACTCTGAAATTCGATTAAAACATAATTAATTCAATTCCAGTTTCAAATTTAAAAATTGATTTAGTAATGAACATAGGTTTAACATGTAGCTACACATTCAATTTGTAGTTATGACATCTATCTATGGTTGACTTTCGATCATTGCTCTTGAGTCCTCAAATACATGTTCATATTTGTTAAATTTTTCGTTCTAGACTTTGTCTTTATGTTTTAGTTCTATCGTTTTATGGATTTGTGGTTCTAACTTTTGAAATCGGAATATTAAAGGAATTGACTTGGTTTTTAAGTATCACCTTTTTTGTGTCTATTTACGAATTTATGTTTCAAGTGATGTTTAATGTGTTGTTTCTTTGGCAACAGGTTCACTATAAGTTGTGTTGTTTCTTTGGCAACAGGTTCACTATAAGTTTCTCTGAGATCAACTTTAAGTTGATCTAAGATCAACTATAAGTTTGAGGTTCACTATGAGTTTCTATATTTTATTTCATATTATTTTGTGTTAGTTGACACATATTTGAGGTTTTTGGTATTTGTGGATTATCTACATATAGTATTTAAAAATCACAATTTAATCTTGCTTGTGGTGTCTGGGAAACTAAGTTTTTTGAAATTTGTGTAGATTTATCGTGAGCATTGATGCAACCGAACTGTTTGATAGAATGCCTCATTACAAGAATATTGGAAAATGTTGGAAATGCTCTATTTACCGTTTAAATACCTTTGATTTTATGTATATGTACGCTATTTTGACGTTCTGACTTAGACCGGGTTACTACCAAGTTTTGATGATTAATATTGTATGCAATTTAGTGCTACAAACAAGCTAGCTAGGCCTATGATGATGGAATTTGTGAAGCTACATTGCAAGTTATTGCATTAAACCATGATTTGTAAATAATATTCTTATTGAGGTAAGTTCTATGTATCCAACATCTGATTCTGTGCTAAACTATATTTTTCTAAGGGCTAAATATACGAGTAGCCCGGTCTCTTAAGGTGTTGGGCTTTTTTGGCCCAAAAAAAGTCGCTTTCTCAAAATAGCCCAGAAAATAAGCGACCTTCAAAAAGTCGCTTAAAGCGACTTTTTTTTTCAATTAAGCGACTTACTATTTGTGTCCTTTTGCAGCCAAAAAGTCACTTTTTAAGCGACTTTTGCTAGATTTTAAGCGACTTTTTGACTTTTTAAGCGACTTTTCGCTAGGGGCAAAAAAAAATGCCACGTGTCGCTCCCACATTTAGTCGCTTATTCCTTGGGCTATTTCGAGAAAGCGACTTTTTTGGGGCTAAAAAGCCCAACATTTTAAGCTTCGGGCTATTTGTAGAATTTGCCCTTTTTCTAATCACATTGTTTCTTGCAGGATGTTGATCCTCTTATGAAGGCTGTAATTATGGGATCGGGGATGGAGTGGAGTTATGAATTTAATTTGAAAGCCGTGCCAAAAGAAGTAAGACAATTTTTTGAGTCACTTACTATTAAATGGTCTAATTGGTCAAAAGAACATTAAAAAAAAAAATCTTTTAAATAGTTTGAGCATGTTGATAAATGCCAAAATACATTGTTAAGGTATACAAAGGTCTGTATAGGATGCTATTTAGAGAATTTGGATTACAAGCAAATGGAAAAAAGAATTGGTCAACTTGTACCCGATCCATTTGACCCATATATTGTACGTTTTTTTATTCAATTCTTGGTTTTATGATCTTAGTTTCATCAAAAGTGTTCATGTTTGCTCCATTATAGGTTGAAGGCTATTACAAAGTAAATTTCTTAACTTGACAGTAACTTTCCATGTTTCAGTTTCTATTAGTGTAGAGCCTTAAATTTGCAACTATGGAGATTTACAATATATATCTTTTCATGTATAAGTATTTGATATGAGATACCATAGAAGTTACATTGGTGCAATCTTTGTATGATTCCGTGGGGTACACTAAAAGTATGTTGTTATTTAGTCTCTAAATGTATGAGCCTTAAATACCAATTTGTTAACAAGTAATGGCAACCCATTAATAATCAGAGGACAAGATGATAAGGACAAAATATGGACGTATAAACGGTTTTTGAAAGCAATTGAAGTAGATAAACAAGTGAGCAATTTTAATTAAACTTTTTAAGTATTCTCAAATGGGTTGGGTTGGGATTAGCTAATCTACATACATTTTTAACAATTAACATGTTAGTTATTTGACCCATTATGTGCTTCTCATTAACTACTTTTTTTTTTTTTTTTTTTTTTTTTTTTTTTTTTTTTTTTACTTTCCCATTATATTATATGTATTCGGGAGTTTAGACAGATTATGTAAAGATGATTTTGTGCTTTCTTGTCGTCGAATTCAAAAAAATTTTGAACGAATTTTGTTAAAGTTTTTTCATGTTGCGATGATATAGTGATACTCTCATCATCCTTTGAAATCCATTGCTAATTCCTTTTTGGGGAAAGGTTCAGTTGACCAAATTTTCAACATGTGACGAACTTCTTGCACGAGTGCAAATTGATATCCGTTTGAGAAAAGTGCTTCACTTAAGAAGCTTTTAGTCAACCTACGTCCATTTTGTGTTGATTGGCTTTTTTAATATACTTATTTTGAACATAAGATAGTTTGGAATGTGAGGTTCTTTTTTCATGCTTAACATCTATTACATGTAAGTTTCACGTATGAGCATCATCTAATATAATTGAAAATAATGTAGCGTGGGTTGCCATATAATGAAAACTTTAATCTCATGTTCCGGAATTTTTATATGTAAACCTCTTTTTTTCTATTAGTTGTTATGCATATTTCGCTTCATATTTGATCATTTACACTTGTTACTTCAAACATCTGATTTGTTTTTTTTTTAACCTTTTAAAAGCTAATCACAGGTTTATAAGCTAGTATATATAATAAAAGAAGGTTTTTTTTAAATTTGCCATGTCATTTATTCCATGTGTCACTCATGCCATGTCATTAAAGTCATGTCACTAAAGCCACATGACATTATAAAATTACCTTACAGCCTCTAAATTGAATTATACGGAGTAATTGTTTGACTCAATTAATTATTTTCGTTACACATACCATATTAAATATTCCTTTTTCAAATCTTACTAATTAATTCCACATATTTTTCAGATTTTAGAATCGTCTCTCTTATTCAATTTTACTTTCAATTTCAAAATTTTATTGTTGTCTAGAATCCTCTCAAGTTGCATGTAAGTCTACATACTCTTGGTTTTGATTTTAATGATTATTTGATCGTAGACAATGAGAAAAATGAAATTAGCCTTGATATTTTAATCTATCATTAGCAGGTATGTTTGCCGGTCCCAATGTCGACAATTGGTATGGATTTTTGTGTTTGTATTAGTCAAAGTCAATATGTTGTAGAACACGTTAACATAGCATTCTTATTAATTTGAAAATTTGAACTTTTTTTAATCGGTGTCTTTAGAGATGATGTTAAAAAGAGATTCAATAGTGTGAAGGCATACAAGTCATTGATTTAACGACATGGTTGCCAAAGATGATCAGAGAAAAGACCATTCTATACAAATTTGTTTTGGTAAGTAAATTTCGTCTGTACCTTATTGATTTGAGTTGGTTTTTTGTGCCGAATTTGTTAGATGTGATAAATGCAAGATCATGGGTGGATGTGTCCTTTTACATATATCGTGAAAAATGGTCCTGTCGATGGCCTGATGTGCTTAAACGGGATAAATATTAAACAACTTGCTTGCAAGGGCTGTCACTAACATTTCGTTGTTTAACACCGGTCACTTGTGTTCTTCAGGTTACTATAAGTTCGGGCAAATAGCATAACATATAGCATTTGAATATATTTCCGTAAACTTAAGAACATGTTAACTTGAAATTTGAAAATGGTTGGGGGTTGGCCTTACTATACTTTCTCCGTTTTATTAGTTTGTTGAACTGAATTTAGTATCATCTTTTCCTATCCAAACCCTAAACACCCCTAAATATTGTGTTGCGTTTGGTTTTTGTTTTATATTATTTGATATTCTTGTATGATTCTTTGTCGTGGGTATAAGATCCCAACACTTTCTATAACAACATAATGAAGACATTGTGTCCTTTTCAAAAAGTTATTGACCTTGGAATCAACATATTTTACTGTTAACTATTTGATATTTTAGTTATTCTAAAGGCACTTGTTACACAACTATATTTATATACTCGTGTAGCACTTGTGCTATAGGCTACTTTTTTTTTTTTTTTTTTTGAACGACAACTATTTTTCTCACACAATATATCTCACACGTCCTAAGCAGGATTTGAACTCGCAACAATTTGGTTGGGGAGCTTCTCACACAACATGAAGTACCATTGGGACACAAGCCTTTTGATTGTTGCATAGGCTATTGATTGTCGTAGACAGATTTTGAATAGCTGATCCTTTATATTGGCCTATTGAAACTGTTTTGTTAGGTTTTTCTTCAAGTATCAAAATATTGTATAGCGGGAGTAGATATGATTACAAGAAGATCTAGCTAGATGATGAAGATCCATGCACTTAAACCCTCAATTTATATATAGATAATGTGAATGTGCCTTGGTCCGGCCTCCTTGACTTGAAAAAATGTATGTAGGTAGGGCATGATGCATAGTTGCATACAAAGTTTCATTCAGGCATAAACTAGAATACCTTAGAGTTCAACTATTTTATAGTAAGCATGGATATCAACACTAGTACATTAAGGACAATTCGCGTCCACTTTTTTTACATATTTCCAACGTCATGACGTCGGCATAATGAGTTGCCGACGACATGACGTCGACACACTCTTGTCGAGAATGCTCCGTTGGGATTCAACTTCCCGAAAAACAACCCCGACGACAAAGTGGGACCCACACGTTTTTCTAGTCAAACATTTTTGTGGTTCGACAATATTGTCCCGACGACACGTCGTCGGGACCATAGTAAATAATTAACGATTTAATTAGCAAACTTAATTAATTATAAGTTAATACCGACGACATGACGTCGGTATTAACTTATAATTGTCAACAAAAAATTAATAATACCGACGTCATGACGTCGGTTTTATTTATAAAAGTCAACAAATTGTATATAGTACCAACGTCTTGTCGTCGGTACTATATACAAGGTCAATGAAATTGTATATAATACCGACGTCATGACGTCGGTATTATTTATAAAAGTCAACAAATTGTATATAATACCGACGATAAGACGTCGGTAATATCTACAAAAGTCAAACTTCAAAAAAGTCAACAAATTGTATTATGTACTATCTATATAATACTGACGACATGACGTCGGTATATTTAAAATAATACATTGTTTTTACTTAAATGCCAACGACATGTCGTCGACATTTAGTTGTATTGCAGCTGCACAGCTGCAATTTCCAAATTTTTTCAGCAAAAATTTGAGGCAAAAATCCACCATAACCTGCTTTCTAACCATTACATTCCAAGACATTCAATACATCCAATACCACTAGAAAACGGCTATAAACTTTATAACGGCTAAAACGGTGATATATAACCACTAAACACTTATAAACTTTACAAAACGGCTATAAACTTTATAACACCCTCAAAATACGTTATAAACTTTACATAACGGGTGTTTTAATCGCTAGACCTAGCTGGTATATCTACAAATGTTGCAATATCCGCAATGTTCAAAGATAATAAGATTCGGGTCGCCAAAATATAGTTTCAAAGATAAAAACAACACAAAATAACACATATACCTCTACAGCCCCTCGTCGTCATCCATATCATCGCTACGACGATCCTCATCATCATCACTCTCGTTGCCTGAGCTACTCTCGCTGCCAGAGCCACTCCCGCTCCCGCCTGAGCCACTCCCGCTCCCGCCTGCGCCACTCCCTCCCGCGCCACTCCCGCTGCCGCCTCCTACCTCACCTCGAGAACCAACCTGGCTAAGAAACTCGTGCCATCGCGGGTTGCTCGAGACAAAACCCATCAACAAATCGAGCTGCTTCTGAGTTGCCGACGCTTTCTTCTTAGCTTTTCTGCTCTTCTTCTCAGCTTCATCAATTTTCTTTTGAGCTTCAGCAAGCTTCTCGTCGATCTGGGGCCAGTGTACACACCTAAAAACGAAATAATCAAAATCTAAAAACGGCCATTTCAATGCATAAGATGAGTCATTTGGTATTATCCCACTGTACATACCTGGAGGTGGAGGCGGGGTGTATGGTAACGGTGGCCTCCTCAAGCCGGGTACCACCCTGCCCCTGCCGGCTATGTGACCCCGCTGCTTGCCCTTTATTACCTGGGCAAGTATCTGCTCCTCTGTGTACGCCACCCCTGTAGGCGTATCCAATCCGAGATCCCTTAGCCTGACCATCTCTTCCAATGTAGTTTAAAAAAGATGAGAAAATTATTATATTAGTCGAGTTAATTACTAGATTATGTTTCAATAGATCATTAAAGTGCGTGTTTGAAAAAAAAAGAAAAGAAAAAAGAAACGATACTTACATACTGAACACGAGCCTCATCCTGCAACCATACACCATTCTTGCAGTGTGTGTCAAAAAAGCTCTGGATGAGGGACAGGTACTGATGGTCCTCGCTGTTCTCAAACTGTATATACACATGCATATAGGATGAAACAAATTAAATGACAAATCAAACACCATATATATTTTATTTAGTATAAATACTTTTAATTAATATATAATTAAAATTAAATAATCTTATAAAAATAAAATGTGTCTTACATATTCGTGTCTAGAAGCGGCCAATGATCTGGAACCATGGCGGCTGTAAACCTTGTTCTTCTTTCGGTTCTCTTTGTTCACAGCCGCTCGTTTCACGGTCTTCTCCGACATGTATAACTCCACATGCTTCTCCCACACAGACTGCTCCATGTTCGGAGGAGGGTTTCTTCGTATCTCCTCCACATTCTCAGCCCCACCTCCCTCGTAAAGAAATCGCGCTTGAGGTCATATTTGTTGTCCGCGTATCGCTTAGCCAGATACGCATTGATGTCGGTCAGAATTTTGTCCCAGTGCGATTCGCGCATGTGGCGCTCCAAATTAAACGTACGCTGCAATCAAATATTGTTAAAATTAATATAAATATATAAATAAATAAACACATTTAAATAAATATACACATTTAAACAAATTTAAATAAATGTACACATTCAAATAATTAAATATAGAGATATAAATAAATAAACAAATTAAAATAAATATGCAAATTTAAATAAATAAACACGATAACATAACAATATAAAAGGAAAATGAAATAACTGACCCCGAGCTGTGGAAGGATATGCGCCTTCTTCTCCCGTTCTATATCGTACCAGGAGGCATAGTGCAACGGCAGCTGCCTAATCTGCTCGCTGACGTAATTGCTGACCACCCTGAGTGCTTGCCCACATGACAATACGTCCCCTGATCATTAGTCTCGAACTCAATCGACTGTGGGCCGCTAAGTTCCACAGATTTCTTGAGCGCCACGTTCTTCGTGGCTTGGCGTCGACGCGGCCTGCCGCCATCCCGACCTCCACTACCCCTGCCTCCCCCCCCTCGCCCTACCTCCTCTTCGAGGTCGTTGTGATCCTGCAATTGGAGTGAGTGAAAACGTCATAAAGTAACATGTAACCAAATTCAAATGATCAAGTTTAAGTTTCTTTGAAAATAATCTAGAAATTCTTACCACCACGGCACCCACTCTCAATATGACGGGGAGGAGAAGGTAGGTCACCGGCACCGTCACCACCATGACTGCGCGCTACTGCTGCTGCTATCTGTAAAAGTACAAGTTGAATAACATATAGAAATTCGGGAACAAATTAACATAAGCATGCACACATTCAAAATAAATATACACATTTAAACAATCCATAACAATTTCATTAAAATAAGTGTCGTTTTACAAGTTACATTTTAAGATCAATCTGCACAATCATAATCACTATCATAAACAACATTAGTCGCAACTTCAACTTGCTTAGTATAAGTGGCAGTGGGCTTTCGCATCTAATGGGAAATTCACTGTTTAATGGCTTGCTTCTATTGTTGACCAAAGTATCTACACCAGTTTGCCCTGGGCCTTAATAATTGCTGGCATAATTGGGTCCTGATAAAGATCAATATATGTAAATGGAGAACCGTGAATAACAGGCTTCCGACTCTATGTGCTCTTGCTTTGAGAGGTATTGCTGCCAATTCTCTTTTATGTCCATTGTAGGTGATATGGAGAACTGAGGATGACGGATGAACCACCTCCGAATGAACCATACCGAACTGTGGGTGACGGATGAACCAACTTCGAATGAACCATACCGAACTGAGGGTGACGGATGAACCACCTCCGAAAGGGTGGATTGGAAGCGAGACCTATGATTCTTAACTCCGGTAGAGTGAATGACGAGTCCCACGGATGGCGCCAATTTGTTGAAGTAAAACCTTTTAGGAAGGTCCCACTTCTATGTATTGTCCTCCGGAGTGACTCCTTCGGACCTTGCGAACTGCTACAAACAAGAAAGAACCCGTTAGAAGGAATCTCGAGGCCGGAGCCCCGGGACCACCCTCCGACGGTCAAGTCAGTTCTCTACTATATATCTAATTATAGAGAGAGAAAGTAGAGAGAGGTAGGAGAATATGTGTATCTATACAACCACCAAGGGTGGTGTATATATAGTACCTGAGTTACTGTAGATGATGTCAGCCTAGGGAACATGTCTCCTTAAAACCTGGGTGGTAGATACACGCGCCCTTCATTCAGGCACGCCTTAAGTACACGCGCCCTTCGCAGGATGAACGGTAGGGATGAAGGTACCGGATGAACAGCAGGGATGAAGGTACCGGATGAACAGCAGGGATGAAGGGTATGGCTGAAGGGTATAGGGTGAAGGGTATGGCCGAAGGGTCCGGACGAAGTATGATGTCCGGACACATACACCAACAATGTCCATTGTAGGTGATACAATGACTGATGAGACCATCAAGAATTCTCTTTTCGGATGTAAGGTGTGGTCCGTGGCATTTGGTTGAAATGTTGGAACTGGTGGGGTGTTACTCCTTTTATCTTTCACTATGACGAACCTTTAATTTGACCAAGCATATGAGTGTTTTGACATTGTAGGTTCTTGGGAACGCAAATGTTATTGGGATTCCGGGGCTCGTCATGCAATAATGGAGTTGTGCTCGAGAGTGAAGCACGTAAATGATGTAAAGTTACAGTTCATTTGGTAAGTTGTACGTGCTTATTTGATTTCACTGCATTCTGAACTTAAGTGTATGATATTAAAAAAAAGATAAAAAAAAAATTACAAAGTTAGTGACATGTAAATCAAGAGAATTGGGTCACTTTTTGCTTCGAATTTGAGTGATTTGGTCTTTGTTTTGAGTCACTTATTACTGATGTTTTGGGTCATCATATGAATTACGAACAACCTGATTACAACTAACCACCAGTCCGCCACCGACCTTTTGTAGCTAGTTCTAACTAACCAATTACCCTCTACATTCTGCTAACGATACTAATTAATGGTTTCGTACTACAGTAATGTTAAACCAAAACTTGTTGTATACTACACTAACGCGTTGCAACTCACATGACAAGCTTAAGTTGGTTCAAAACCATCCGACTTTAAAGATCTTGACATGCTAATCAAAACACACGTACACATTGCATATATCAAAAGGAATTCAATCTCGTGTTCAAACAATTTATTTTTTTCCTTGTTGATTAATGTGTTACGAGTTGAATTTGAGCAAATTTAGACGCAACATGCAATTCGGGAGACAAAAACCAAAAATAGCAAGTAACTATTTATAGACCGCTTTTGTGTGGATATCTTGCTAGTGCATATATAACACATGTACACATTTATCTACTGAGTACTGATACTGAACGAAACGCCCCTTTGACGCTCAAAAGGATGATAAAAAGAGAATCGCATAAAAGTTTATCTCTAAACATTCTCAATGAATGTTGTCATTCACATAGAAAATAGGAGATGCCAAAGTATATGCTATATGCACAATAGAACATACGTATAGTTCTTTTTGGGCTATAAATTGATTTCAAATGAAACAACATGAGTCAACAAACAATAAGAATTTTTGAAGTGTACGGATGTATTACTGGGTAACTACTCCTTTGGCAGTTAAGAAGTCGCGGCTAAAACTAACCGCCAAGGGAGATTTGCCCTGCAATCCATCTTCTACATATCTAACGGTACATTGTTTAAAAAGAAGCATTTTTAACTATATTTATTACATTGTTTCCAAAAGAACTTCCAATGAAATAGCTCAAATATTACGTATCGAGTTTACGAATCACATGCACATCAGAGGTACGTGCAGTGTACTCCATATCCCCTTTACCAATCACACTTGTTGACTAGTTTTTCTTCACCTGTAAACTTGCATATACCCTTCAAACTACATACTTAAGATAGCAAATAATTCATTTAGTTTATTTATATAAATATACAACACAAATATATATCTAGTTACAACTAGAAACGAAAGAAATTAACAAATTTGAAACTACAAACTTTCAAAGTAATAAGGTGTAGCACTTTTGGAAAATAGTTGTAACTGGGCCGTATTTGATAAATGGGCCAGTTATTGTTCCTCACCTCATCAGTGATAAGCCCAACAAAATTAAGGTGCATGTGTTTGGGATCGCTTATCTTTTAGAAAAATGATTTGTATGCTTAAAACTTAAACATAAAATTAGATCTAAAGATGCGATTAGTGCATTTTAAAACTTAATTGGTGGGAAATGATGAAAGAGAAAAGGTTCATGACACTTGTCAAAAAAAGAATGGTATAGATCTATTAGGGGCTGTTTATTTATTTTTGTTAGCTAAGGGAGAATGGGCCCCACGTTCCATTGCTTCATCTGAATGGGGAGAACCTTATATTTCATACTCTCCCAATATAGACGAGTTAGTGGATTAATGTAGGCCCCACTTACAAAAGTAATATTAAAATATCTATTTTGAGTCCACACTTGTTGGCTAACAGAAAAAGAAACACCACCTTAGTAGGTTTCATTGTTAGGTATAAGTATCATAATTCTATCTTTTATGTTTGAAGTTTGGGTTAACAATCATTCATATTTTGTAAAAAGATACATATTTGAGAATACTAGACAAATACTCGCGCATAGCGACGGTGTAGAGCGAAAATAATTATACTTTCGAACTTGTTATGATGTGACCCTTGATGCAACACTTAAAGGTTTAATTTATAGTTATTGTGAGGGGAAAAAAAAGGTTTATGTGATCAAAACAAAAAATAATAAAATTTTGAGAATTAAAATATATTTAAATTATTAATTTAATAGTGCATGTTGTTATCATTTTTAATTAAGAGTATATTAGTAATTATATTTTTGTCATTTTGAAAGTTTTAAGCACAATTATACACTTTTTATACGTATTAAAGATATCACATGTATCCAAATGTTTCATAATTATGTGCATAACATAACTTCCTTGTAATCATCTTTTTAATGTTGCTAAATCATGTGAATATGTAAACATTGATAATATATCACATGCCCAAGTTCTCCATGTTCGAATTTGTACAATTGACGTATTGTGTTATACGAAACAAAATGAACCTTTCATAGGCTAAACCGCTTAAATGAAAAATCTTACTACTTTGATAGTGTAGAAGTCATCAAGAAATCGGTCTTGCTACTATATATATTGAATGAATAATCACGCTATATACTAACGGCATCTACTATTGCTAAATTTTATAAAGCTTTATAAGTGTTTCATTTCATCACATATCAGTAAATTTTAAACATTTTTAGTTTATAAACCTTTTCTCACTTGATAAAAATAATGTTACAACTTTACAAATGCTCCACATTACTCATGCATTAATTATATTGAGTTCATGAAGAAGATCAAAAACTATGACCTTTTTATGCTACCTACATTTCTCATTATCGTTGAAACAAGATATAAATCTTTTCAAGTTTCTTAAACCTATTCATGAACCTCTTATAGTGAAGCTCTAATGACGAATTAGTTGTTGCCTATCCTCAAGATCATTTTGGCTGTACACTTAGCACTCAATTAATTATTACATGTAACTGACGCAATTTTTGGATGGTTTGGGTTGTTGGACATTACTAGTATTAAGGTTAGGGTCATGTTTTAGCAAAAATAAACACTATCAAATATACACTTTATCTTATCTATCTATATATATATAATAAACAAAGGTTAATTTTTTTGAAATTGTTCCACGTCACTAATGCCATGTAATTAATGCCACGTGTAATTCCACCTATGATGAAGCTTTGACTTTGAAGTTTTAAATGGCAACTCTGAAATTCGATTAAAACATAATTAATTCATTTCCAGTTTCAACTTAAAAAATTGATTTAGTAATGAACATAGGTTTAACATGTAGCTACACATTCAATTTGTAGTTATGACATCTATCTATGGTTGACTTTCGATCATTGCTCTTGAGTCCTCAAATACAGGTTCATATTTGTTAAATTTTTCGTTCTAGACTTTGTCTTTGTGTTTTAGTTCTATCGTTTTATGGATTTGTGGTTCTAACTTTTGAAATCGGAATATTAAAGGAATTGACTTGGTTTTTAAGTATCACCTTTTTTGTGTCTATTTACGAATTTATGTTTCAAGTGATGTTTAATGTGTTGTTTCTTTGGCAACAGGTTCACTATAAGTTGTGTTTTTTCTTTGGCAACAGGTTCACTATAAGTTTCTCTGAGATCAACTATAAGTTGATCTAAGATCAACTATAAGTTTGAGGTTCACTATGAGTTTCTATATTTTATTTCATATTATTTTGTGTTAGTTGACACATATTTGAGGTTTTTGGTATTTGTGGATTATCTTCATATAGTATTTAAAAATCACAATTTAATCTTGCTTGTAGTGTTTGGGAAACTAAGTTTTTTGAAATTTGTGTAGATTTATCGTGAGCATTGATGCAACCGAACTGTTTGATAGAATGCCTCATTACAAGAATATTGGAAAATGTTGGAAATGCTCCATTTACCGTTTAAATACATTTGATTTTATGTATATGTATGTTATTTTGACGTTCTGGCTTAGACCGGGTTACTACCAAGTTTTGATGATTAATATTGTATGCAATTTAGTGCTACAAACAAGCTAGCTAGGCCTATGATGATGGAATTTGTGAAGCTACACTGCAAGTTATTGCATTAAACCATGATGCAATTCCCGTAAATAATATTCTTATTGAGGTAAGTTCTATGTATCCAACATCTGATTCTGTGCCAAACTATATTTTTTTAATCACATTGTTTCTTGCAGGATGTTGATCCTCTTATGAAGGCTGTAATTATGGGATCGGGGATGGAATGGAGTTATGAATTTAATTTGAAAGCCATGCCAAAAGAAGTTAGACAATTTTTTGAGTCACTTACTATTAAATGGTCTGATTGGTCAAAAGAACATAAAAAAAATTCTTTTAAATAGTTTGAGTATGTTGATAAATGCCAAAATACATTGTTAAGGTATACAAAGGTCTGTATAGGATGCTATTTAGAGAATTTGGATTACAAGCAAATGGAAAAAAGAATTGGTCAACTTATACCCGATCCATTTGACCCATATATTGTACGTTTTTTTATTCAATTCTTGGTTTTATGATCTTAGTTTCATCAAAAGTGTTCATGTTTGCTCCATTATAGGTCGAAGGCTATTACAAAGTAAACTTCTTAACTTGACAGTAATTTTCCATGTTTCAATTTCTATTAGTGTAGAGCCTTAAATTTGCAACTATGGAGATTTACAATATATATCTTTTCATGTATAAGTATTTGATATGAGATACCTTAGAAGTTACATTGGTGCAATCTTTGTATGATTCTGTGGGGTACACTAAAAGTATGTTGTTATTTATGTGATATCAATTTGATTAACTATTAGTCTCTAAATGTATGAGCCTTAAATACCAATTTGTTAACAAGTAATGGCAACCCATTAATAATCAGAGGACAAGATGATAAGGACAAAATATGGACGTATAAACGGTTTTTGAAAGCAATTGAAGTAGATAAACAAGTGAGCAATTTTAATTAAACTTTTTAAGTATTCTCAAATGGGTTGGGTTGGGATTAGCTAATCTAAATACATTTTTAACAATTAACATGTTAGTTATTTGACCCATTATGTGCTTCTCATTAACTACTTTTTTTTTTTTTTACTTTCCCATTATATTATATGTATTCGGGAGTTTAGACAGATTATGTAAAGATGATTTTGTGCTTTCTTGTCGTCGAATTCAAAAAAAATTTGAACGAATTTTGTTAAAGTTTTTTCATGTTGCGATGATATAGTGATACTCTCATCATCCTTTGAAATCCATTGCTAATTCCTTTTTGGGTAAAGGTTCAGTTGACCAAATTTACAACATGTGACGAACTTCTTGCACGAGTGCAAATTGATATCCGTTTGAGAAAAGTGCTTCACTTAAGAAGCTTTTAGTCAACCTACGTCCATTTTGTGTTGATTGGCTTTTTTAATATACTTATTTTGAACATAAGATAGTTTGGAATGTGAAGTTCTTTTTTCATGCTTAACATCTATTACATGTAAGTTTCACGTATGAGCATCATCTACCGCTCGAGCATATAATTGAAAATAATGTAGCGTGGGTTGCCATATAATGAAAACTTTAATCTCATGTTCCGGAATTTTTATATGTAAACCTCTTTTTTTCTATTAGTTGTTATGCAGATTTCGCTTCATATTTGATCATTTACACTTGTTACTTCAAACATCTGATTTGTTTTTTTTAACCTTTTAAAAGCTAATCACAGGTTTATAAGCTAGTATATATAATAAAAGAAGTTTTTTTTGAAATTTGTCATGTCATTTAATCCATGTGTCACTCATGCCATGTCATTAAAGCCATGTCACTAAAGCCACATGGCATTGTAAAATTACCTTACAGCCTCTAAATTGAACTATACGGAGTAATTGTTTGACTCAATTAATTATTTTCGTTACACATACCATATTAAATATTCCTTTTTCAAATCTTACTAATTAATTCCACATATTTTTCAGATTTTAGAATCGTCTCTCTTATTCAATTTTACTTTCAATTTCAAAATTTTATTGTTGTCTAGAATCCTCTCAAGTTGCATGTAAGTCTACATACTCTTGGTTTTGATTTTAATGATTATTTGATCGTAGACAATGAGAAAAATGAAATTAGCCTTGATATTTTAATCTATCATTAGCAGGTATGTTTGTCGGTCCCAATGTCGACAATTGGTATGGATTTTTGTGTTTGTATTAGTCAAAGTCAATATGTTGTAGAACACGTTAACATAGCATTCTTATTAATTTGAAAATTTGAACTTTTTTTAATCGGTGTCTTTAGAGATGATGTTAAAAAGAGATTCAATAGTGTGAAGGCATACAAGTCATTGATTTAATGACATGGTTGCCAAAGATGATCAGAGAAAAGACCATTCTATACAAATTTGTTTTGGTAAGTAAATTTCGTCTGTACCTTATTGATTTGAGTTGGTTTTTTGTGCCGAATTTGTTATATGTGATAAATGCAAGATCATGGGTGGATGTGTCCTTTTACATATATCGTGAAAAATGGTCCTGTCGATGGCCCGATGTGCTTAAACAGGATAAATATTAAACAACTTGCGTGCAAGGGTTGTCACTAACATTTCGTTGTTTAACACCGGTCACTTGTGTTCTTCAGGTTACTATAAGTTCGGGAAAATAGTATAACATATAGCATTTGAATATATTTCCGTAAACTTAAGAACATGTTAACTTGAAATTTGAAAATGGTTGGGGGTTGGCCTTACTATACTTTCTCCGTTTTATTAGTTTGTTGAACTGAATTTAGTATCATCTTTTTAATTTACTCACAAAATTAAAATGGTCAGTTGGTAGGGGCAAGCCGTTGTTTTCCACCTCGAAACTTATAGTGACGTAAAATGTCAGGCCATTTACGATGCTGTTTTCCCCTTTACCTGACATAATGGACATAATTGTTTTATTCTTATGCTCCTTTTACGTTATTTGACTATTATATATACTCATTTAATATTATTTTGGTTTATATTTCCAAGTAAATCGAATATTCTACATGTTCTAAAGCTTACAGGCTTAATTTACATGCACAAGGTTTACCGGATACCAAATGAAAACAAATTGTGGTGCCCTTTTGCTTGGCATGAATGTTAAAAAGACAATGGTTGATGTATGTAGTTAATTCATGATCATTTTATACAAGTTATATTTGATGACCATCATATGAAACATTTCTTGACATTTAACATGTGACATTTAAATAATAAAATAGTATTATAGAATGGATGTCTTACATTTGTGATATTGCATGTCTATTTATAATAGACATGTAACTTTGACAATAAGAAATATAAACCCTAAACCTAATAAGGCCTAAGCCCACAACCTATCTAATAGCTTGAGGTATTGATTTTCCCTATACAAGATGCCCGGTTTGTGATGAAGATCTCGAGGTATTGCTTACATGGTTGTCTTGTTTGGGCTCACATTCTTAACAAGTGGTATCTCTTGGAGGTTATTGGAGCTTGCGTAAGGGTTGTGTTGGGATCGGTTTCCTCAACAAGCACGACTCGGTTATTGCATCTACTGGTTGAGAGTGTACGTGGTTTAGAGTGTACGTGAGGGCACGGGCAAAGCCATGATTTTTAGTAGAGGGAAGTCGTTCATGCTTAACGCAAAAGATCATAGTGATAGGTATCGCTTCAAAAATCAATCTATAGTGTTGTCTTTAATTGTTATTCATATATTAATTTTGTAGACATTTCTATAGAATAAGAGGGCTGAATGTAAAAAGCTAGTAGTAAAGCGGCTTGTAGTTTAAATAACTAATAAATGAAATGGGTTGATTAAGGGTGGCTCATATCCACTAGTTATCCTACTAGCTCCGCCCTTGCGTGAGGGTATACAAGTGTGTCGAGTCAAAGCGTCGATTCTTGTATTTTCGTTTATTATAATGAAGCAGCTGTTTACTTAGCCAGAAGAGCCGAACCATGTTAAGGGGTGTTTCGGTAAAAGTGCGCTTTATCAAATTGTGTTTCCCAACTGCACCTCCCCATTTACTTTTAGAAAACGCAGTTTTGGAGTCTTCAAAAAGTAGATAAACACTTTTTACCTTTTCCTATCCAAACACTAGATTCTCTTCTTTTGCGTTTTCAAGTTGTGTTAATCAAATAATCGAAACCCTAAACACCCCTAAATATTGTGTTGCGTTTGTTTTTTGTTTTATATTATTTGATATTCTGTATGATTCTTTGTCGTGGGTATAAGATCCCAACACTTTCTATAACAACATAATGAAGACATTGTGTCCTTTTCAAAAAGTTATTGACCTTGGAATCAACATATTTTACTGTTAACTATTTAATATTTTAGTTATTCTAAAGGCACTTGTTACACAACTATATTTATATACTCGTGTCGCACTTGTGCTATAGGCTACTTTTTTTTTTTTTTTTTTTTTTTGAACGACAACTATTTTTCTCACACAATCTATCTCACACGTCCTAAGCAGGATTTGAAGTCGCAACAATTTTGTTGGGGAGCTTCTCACACAACATGAAGTACCATTGGGACACAAGCCTTTTGATTGTTGCATAGGCTATTGATTGTCGTAGACAGATTTTGAATAGCTGATCCTTCATATTGGCCTATTGAAACTGTTTTGTTAGGTTTTTCTTCAAGTATCAATATATTGTATAGCGGGTGTAGATATGATTTCAAGAAGATCTAGCTAGATGATGAAGATCCATGCACTTAAACCCTCTATTTATATATAGATAATGTGAATGTGCCTTGGTCCGGCCTCCTTGACTTGAAAAAATGTATGTAGGTTGGGCATGATGCATAGTTGCATACAAAGTTTCATTCAGGCATAAACTAGAATACCTTAGAGTTCAACTATATTATAGTAAGCATGGATATTAACACTAGTACATTCAGGACAATTCCCGTCCACTTTTTTTACATATTTCCAACATCATGACGTCGGCATAATGAGTTTCTGTTAGCAATCATTTTATGTCAATATAAAGTGATGGTCATTTGACGTTTTAGATGTAATGTGTCAAGTATAATATTTAGTTTAGATTAGTGGGCTATATGTATTAGCTTTGTTAGTTATAACTTGTATATGTGTAATACAAGTATAGTCCACTAGATAGTCCAAGTAAAAGCCCACAAGCCAAGTGTTGGCTGTGGCATGCGTATAAACACACACACTCTTTACTCTTCACAGGGTGCCTCATTATTTTACATTACAAAAGAGTGTGTGTGTGTGTAAAAGCAAAACCTCTCAAGTCTTTGTATTATCTTCAAAGTTGAATATAATCATTAGACTTGTAAAATATCCACATATCTCTCTTATTGTTCTTGACTTAATATGTTATGAGTGTCATCAAGTTTGTGTTTATTTGTATGATATAGAAGTGGGTCGATCTCTACAAGTGGTATACATGAGCCAAGCAACAAGGTAGAAAGTTTGTGTCTTAGTGTGTTCGGTTTGTTTGCAAAGAAACCAACTGTTGTGGTTTTTGGATTCTCAAAAAGGCACGAAGTGGGTTCTTTTTAAGGAAATCGAATAGTGAAAAATCTTGTATTAGGTTGTGTTTGTTCTTGGTTTGGCAAACTTGTGATTTTTCTTCACTTGATTGCTGGGAAAATATTGCACTTTGGTTGGTGTTCTAAGTGTTCTTGATAGAAATATTTTTGAGAACAAAATATTTTGATGTTTTTGGAATACTTTGGTTAGTTTATTTGATTAATCAGTGTTTAAAGTTGATGTGATTGGTACAACTTGCTCAAGTTGGTGAAAAGTTGTAAGAAATAATATCTACTAGGATAAGATCAAGTGGGCAAGTGACTCTTAAGTCAAAGAAGTTGGGATAAGTGCAAAAAATCGTCATTCAAAGTGTCCAGCGCGATCTATCGCAATTGCAAGAAAAAATTGCGTTTTATCGCAATTGGCCTCTGAGCTGGTCTATCGCATTTGAGCTCCTATCGCAATTCAGGACTTATCGCAGTTCAAGTTTTATCGCTGTTCAACCTTATCGCAATTGGAGCTGAATTATCTTATCGCAATTGCAAATGCGATAACTATCGCAATTGGTCTAAGATCAGACTTATCGCAGTTGACAATTCCCAGTTCTGTCCGAGATATTTAGCCAACTGCGATATCGGACAAAGAAGAGTCTCAGATATCGGACAACAAAGGATTTTGAGCAGTTTTCAGAATTTGCATTTTCAGTCCCTGTACTTTCCAGCAGCCTTTGGGAACTTCCAGTATTGGCAGTTTTGGCCCTTGTACTTGTGTGAATTAAGTTCAAAGTTAAATAACTTTTAAGGATTTGATTCGAACGTAATTTCGTCAACTCAAAAGTTTACAATCATTGTAAATTTTAACTTTGTCTTAATTATACTCTAATCAAATTTAGTAACGTTATTTAATTTGCTTCGTTTACATATCTTACAACATCAACGATCATCCACAACAAACCAAAGCCTCACGTCAACAACCAAGTTTAACCTTCAACAACTACAACAACTACGTCTATTTTGTTGAAACGATCCTCAATCCACTTTATCATACCATATCTTAAAGATGACTACACAACAAGACATTCATGCCGCAGGTTCAGAAAAACCGTCCTCCAATGTTAGAAAAGGGTGGTTACCTTCCATGGACGAGTCGTATGCTTCGTTATATGAAATCAAAACCTAATGGACAAGGTAGACTCTTGGCTAACTCTGTTGAGAAAGGTCCATTCAAGCCTCGTAGGACGGAACTTACAGCTGAAGATCGAACTTCAGAACCTCCCGTTGCAACAACTTACAAAATCCAAGAAGAAAAGGATTATACGGCAGATGATTGGAAGCAAATTGAAGCTGATAACTTGGCAATGCATCTAATCCAACTTGGGTTACCTCAAGATATATTTTGTGCTGTAGACAGTTGTGAAACTGCTCATGCAATGTGGGAACGAGTCAAAAGACTTTGTTATGGTACAGATATTGGTAAACAAGAATTGGAAAACAAGCTTCTGACTGAATGGGAGAAGTTCACATCTACACCAGCTGAACAGATTGAATCTTACTACACACGGTTTTGTACTCTAATGAATGAGTTGATCAGAAACAATTTGGCACCTAAACCAATTGTTCAAAATATCAAGTTCATCAACAACCTTCCTGAAGAATGGGGACGATATGTTACTATTGTCAACCAAACACAAAACCTTCACAAGATGAACTATGATCAGCTTTATGACTTCCTAAAACAAAACCAAGCAGAGGCAAATGAAGTCAGACAAGAGAAACAAGCAAAACAACAAGATCCTCTTGCACTCATAGTCCAAACACCTACACCTGCAACAGTTAATGCACAACCTTCATCATCATCTTCATCCCAACAAGTCATGCAACAACAATACAATCCTCAAACACCGTTCTACCCACAACACCCAGATCAACATGATCAGGATGAGTCAACTGATGCTTTGACTCAAGCTTTTGCCTACCTATCAAAAGCATTCCAAGGACGTTACTCCACACCCACCAACAACAATCAACGAATCTCATCGAACACTCGCAACAAGCAGATTGCACAGCCGAGTTTCAACATGGGACAGCAAGGACAGATGGTTGGGGGATATGGGAATCAGCAGGGATATGCTCCAAGATATCAGATGGGAAATCAGAATGCAGGGCAGTATGTTGGTAATCAGATGGGTCAGTTTGCAGGGAATCAGATGGGTAATGCTGTTGGTAATCAAAGGGTACAGAATGCTGGGAATCAGTTTGGGAATGTTGCTCAGGGAGCTGGGAACAGGAATCAGGGTAATGTGATGAAGTGCTTCAACTGTCAGGGTGTTGGTCATATGGCTAGGAACTGTCCAGACAAGCCGAATAAGAGGGATCCAACTTACTTGCAGAAAGCATTAATGTTGGCAAACAAGGAAACGGCTGGGCTTCAGTTAAGTGCAGAAGAGAATGACTTCATGGCTATTATGGATGCTTCAGAAGATCTTGAAGACATCGATGCAAATTGCATTTTTATGGCTAATCTTCAGGAGGCAAAGTACGACACGGACTCAGAAGCACCTCCTGCTTTTGACACTAATGCGGTTTCTGAGGTACAACCATATGCTACATGTCACAATAATGAAATGTTTGATATGTCACCTCAAAATGAACAGTATCCTGAGACTCCTAATCTCATTTATGATACATACATGGACGAACCAAGTTGTAGTAATACTAATTTGGTAACTCCAGATATGGATCCTAATGAAGAATTCGAGTCACAGCATACTGATAATGATGAGGAAACACGTGCAATGTTTGAATCATTATTGCATAATTGTAGTATTGAAATTGAGAAAGTTAAAACGGTCAATCGCGAGGTTAAGGCCGCGAATGAAAAATTGACCGCTGAGCTTGAGAGTTATAAGGTGAATGCAAGAGCTTATGATTTTCATAACGAAAAACAGTCAGAAATTGAGGTTAGCTTAAGAGATTCTGAGTTAAGAGAGAAACGTTTACAAATAAAATTTGACACTCTCGATGTTAATTTGAATTTGCAAATCAAATCTCTTAACAACGACATTTCTGAACTAACCAACCAGCTTTCAAAACAAAAATCAACTTATTCCAATCTTGAAAAAGAAAAGAAGGAGTTGAATGAAAGGTTTTCAAAACGTGAAAAAGATCTTCAAAAAGAGATCACTGACAAAAAGGAAACCATTGCAAAGTTGGATGATTTGCTTGTAAAAACGGGTCATTCTGTACAAACAGTTAATTTGTTAATAAACGATCCAAACCCGATTTTACATACATTAAAAAAGGTGGCTATCGGTTATGAAAACCCTTATATTCTCAAGAAAGCTCAGAAAGAACAAAATGTGCTTTTTAATGGTAATTTAATAAATGCTATCCATGACCCTCCTTCGGGTTATGATTCGGATGAAACGATTGAGCGTACAGAAAAGAGACGTGTCAAAATGAGACAAATGAACCCATAAATTAAACCAATTGATTATAACAAGCTTAACACAGAATCTGGGGTTCATCTTGTTAAAAAGGAGTCACCTCTGTTTTTTCAAAAACCAGTGGTTTTTACAAGACAAAAAGCTATCTCAATTCATCTGTCTAACATTCAACAAATGGCATCTAAAAACACTTTTGATACATGTGCAGCTAGACTAAATTTGGTGGATCTTAAACAGAGAATTGAAACACTTCAAAGTATTGTGGCTTCCAAAACAAACAGTCAAAAATTTGAATGGTTTTCAGGTGTTCAGGATGAAATTAAAGAGATTTTTGAATTGGAAATTAATCCACACATTTCTGCAATCTATGCGGTTGTTCAAAATGTGGAAAATAATCTTTTGTAAGAGTCAGCAGCATTTGTTAAGGACCACAAATCCTTAGTGAATGAAGCCAATGAATACTTGGAACACATAAAAGTTTTGGAACAACAAAATGACTCTCTCTCTTTCGAAGCTCTATCGACCGATATCATGTCTATTATTTTCCAAACATATTATGTTGAGGATGAAGAACGACTTCGAGCTGAGACTTCTCAAATTGTTGAAAAATATGAAAAGGCACTTTTGAAGCTTGAAAAACAAAATTGCACTTATTTTAAACAACTTGATACGAAAAAGGAAGAATGCAAGTATGACAAAATGTCGTATGAGCGTTCTTACAAAAACATGCAAGATCAAATAAATCTTTTGAAGTCTCAGCTTGCAAGTCAAAAAGGGCAGGGTGAGGAAACTAAGGGTATTGCACCATTAACCCCCTTGCCTAATGAGAAACAAAAAGGGAAAGCTGTTGTCAAGAACACTAATGTGATAGCACCTGGCCTTTATAGGATTAGTCCCACTACTGCGTCTGCCTCTACATCTAAAACATATAGGGCGATAGACAAAAGTATTAAAGATAATCCAAACGAGATTAGGACTGCTAAAACACCATCTCAGGACAACAACATAAATTCTAATGAGTGTGCCTTACCTTCTACAGGAATAGAAAGCAACTCTAGGAGCAAAAGACAGTCTAGGAGCAATAACAAGAAACCTAGTGTCTCGCCTGTTTCTGAGAGTGCAAGCAAGAAAGTAGAAGAACACCCTAGGAATTTACCGCTTCCCAAGAAGAAACATTTTTCATCTAGTTGTAATGTTAAGACTCCTGTTTCTAATGCATGTAATGATTCTGATTGTTTAATGCAAAAGATATCTTTGTCTGTAAATGCTTGTGATGATAATGTTTCTACTAATGTGAAAAATAATGATATGCCAGAACAGAAAAAGGGTCCTTTAGTAACTAAGGCTAAGTCTAGATATATTCGAGGACTTATTGCAAAAGCTAGGAAAACAACTAGCAGCCTATTGCCTAAGGATCACTCTAAGTTTTGTGCATGGAAACCAACGGGTAGAATGTTTACACCTAAGAATGGCACATTAGAAATAGTTCCCAATGCATCAACGGAAACCATCTCTAAGTGTACTCCACCTGTTACATCTAACCCCATGGAACCAAATGTTACACGGTTTCCATATACAAATTCTTCTGTTCTTCTCAGGTCATTGAAATCTGTCTTTGGATCGTCGACTCGGGTTGCTCCAAGCACATGACCGGGAATCTGAAGCTGCTGATCAATTTTGTATGGCAGTTCATGGGGACTGTACGTTTTGGGAATGATCATGTTGCGGCTATTCTGGGTTATGGAGATCTTCGGTTTGGAAACTACTTGATCACTCGGGTTTACTATGTCGAAGGGTTGGGACACAATCTGTTCTCTGTCGGGCAGTTTTGTGATGCAGATTTAGAGGTTGCTTTTAGGAGAAACACTTGTTTTGTCAGGAATTTGGTGGGAAATGATCTCTTAATTGGGGGTCGTGGCACCAATCTCTATGCAATTGACATAAACCAAATGGCCTCTTCATCTCCTATTTGTCTCATGACCAGGGCAGGCGAAACAAAATCCTGGTTGTGGCATAGACGTTTGTCCCATCTGAACTTTGACACGATCAACAAGCTTGCCAAAGACGACATTGTCTCCGGTCTTCCTAAATTCAAATACACCAAAGAACACCTATGTCCATCATGTGAGCAGGGAAAGAGCAAAAGAGCAACATATAAACCTAAACCCGTACCTAGTTCGGTTGATAGGTTGCATCTGTTGCACATGGACTTATGTGGCCCGATGAGAGTTCAAAGCATAAATGGGAAAAAGTATATTCTTGTAATTGTTGACGACTATTCAAGATATACATGGGTGAAGTTTTTGAGATCAAAAGAAGAAGCACCAAGCACCATCATCACCTTTCTGAAGCGGATTCAAGTTCTACTTCAAGCTCCAGTTAGGATAGTACGAACGGATAATGGCACGGAATTTGTCAATCAGGAGTTAAGAACATTCTTTGAAGAAATTGGTATTACTCACCAGACATCAGCTGTTAGAACTCCACAGCAGAATGGATTAGTTGAAAGAAGGAATCGAACCCTTGTAGAAGCTGCTCGCACTATGCTGATCTATTCCAGTGCACCTTTATTTTTATGGGCTGATGCTGTTTCTACTGCTTGTTTTACTCAAAACCGATCCCTAATCCATCCAAGATTCAATAAAACCCCATACGAACTTGTCAACAACTGAAAACCGGATATTTCTTATCTTCATGTATTTGGCGCTTTATGCTATCCAACAAATGACAGGGAAGATCTGGGAAAGTTGAAGGCTAAGGGTGATATTGGAATCTTTATTGGGTATTCTGAAAACTCAAGGGCATTCAGGGTGTATAACAGGAGAACGAAAAAGATCATGGAGTCGATGAATGTGAAGTTTGATGAAATTTCACAAATGGCTTCTGAGAGACTCGCTCTAGAACCCGCGCTTAACCCGATGACTTCTAGACATATCAGTTCGGGACTCGCACCTCAAGGAGCTCAATCAATTCATGTCGAACAACCCACAACTCAAGAATTGGATAATTTCTTCGAGTTCATGTACGATGAATACTATGGTGGCGCTTCGAAAAATGCATCTAACCAACATTCCGCTGCATCCACTCAACAACCACCACCACCTCCACCAAATCCAGATGCATCCACAACATTCGAAGCTGGCGCACCACCTCCCTCACCATCAAAATCATCTACATCTACTCCAACAACTCCATTCATTGAAATTGTTCTTCCAAGAATTGATGAGCAAGAACAAAATAATGCTGTGTTAGACGATGAAGTCTTTGAAAACCCGTTTGGAATGGAATCTGGTGAATCATCTTCCAGATTACATGAACCGACTAACACGCAGTTATTCAGTCCAAGGTACCCTTCAACTCTACAGTGGACAAAAGACCATCCGATTGAACAGGTTATTGGTGAACCCTCAAGACCAATTCAGACGAGAAAACAACTTCACACCGATTGCGACATGTGCATCTATGTCTGCTCAGTCAGTCTCATAGAACCTAAGAACATTCGGGAAGCAATGGCAGATAATGCCTGGATTGAAGTGATGCAGGAAGAACTTCTTCAATTTCAAATCCATGACACCTGGGATTTAGTTCCAAGACCAATTGACAAACTAGTCATTGATCTTAAGTGGTTATGGAAAAACAAAAAGGATGAAGAAATGACTGTGATTCGCAACAATGCTCGTCTGGTGGCAAAGGGATACAGACAAGAAGAAGGGATAGATTTTGAAGAGTCATTCGCACCGGTTGCAAGTCTTGAAGCTGTCAGGATTTTCTTAGCTTATGCCGCTCACAAGAACATCACGGTTTATCAGATGGACATCAAGACAGCATTCTTGAATGGAACTCTGAAAGAAGAAGTGTATGTGAGTCAACCAGACGGTTTCGTTGACAAAGATCATCCGGAATACGTCTACAGGCTAAAGAAGGCAATCTATGGTTTGAAACAAGCCCCACGGGCGTGGTATGACGAGTTATCATCTTTCTTGTTGTCAAATAATTTCACCAAAGGAACGATTGATCCAACCTTGTTTACAAGAAAATACAAAAATGATATTTTGATTGTTCAGATTTACGTGGACGACATAATATTTGGGTCCACTAATCTGACACATTCAAAACATTTTGCAAATCTCATGAAAAGCAAATTCGAAATGTCCATGATGGGTGAATTAAAATTCTTTTTAGGCTTACAAATTCATCAATCCCCACGTGGAATTTTCCTTAATCAAGCTAAATACACAATTGAGATTTTGAAAAAACATGGTATGGACAATTGTGACTCTGTTGGTACTCCAATGGTCACTTCACCAAAAATTGGCGCTGACCTATATGGGAAACCCATGGATCCGAAGAAATATCGGAGCATGATTGGTTCTCTCATGTACCTAACTGCAAGCCGACCAGATATTCATTTTGCTGTTTGCTTACTTGCACGGTTTCAGGCAAGGCCTACCGAACTTCACCTCCAAGAGGTTAAACGGATCTTTCGATACCTTCGAAGAACCATTAACATGGGTCTTTGGTATCCGAAGGATTCGGAGTTTACACTAATTTCCTTTTCAGATGCTGATCATGCTGGATGCCAAGTAACAGCAAAAAGTACATCAGGCGGAGCGCAATTTCTGGGAGAAAAGCTAGTAGGCTGGTCGTCAAGAAAACAAGATTGCACTGCTTTATCAACAGCAGAGGCCGAGTATGTGTCTCTATCTGCGTGTTGTGCTCAAGTCCTTTGGATGAGAACACAACTCACAGATTATGGTTTCTCTTTCCACCGCATACCTTTGTATTGCGATTCAAAAAGTGCCATAGCCATCTCGTGCAACCCAGTGCAACATTCGAAGACCAAGCATATTAGAGTCCGCTACCACTTCATAAAAGAGCACGTTGAAAAGGGTACCGTTAAATTGTTTTTCGTAAAGACTGAATACCAACTCGCCGATCTATTTACTAAGGCCCTCCCAAAAGAGCGGTTTGAAAACTTAGTTCGTCGAATTGGCATGCGAAGCCTAACTCCCGAAGAGTTAGAAAGTCTTCTCGAATCTTATTGATTTACTTCATAAAGCTTCGCATGTAAATATATATGTGTAAATATGTTTGTAAATAGTTATGTATATATTTTTGGTAAATATATATATATATACTTTTTTCAAAAACAAAAATATAAAAATAGAAAACTTCAAAAAGACATAAAAAATATAAAACATCAAAAACCAAAAATATTCTTCTTACGACATGTCTCTTGTCTAATCAATATTCTGTACGTATCTAGATATGTCATTCAACAATGATACGGACATGTACAGATGCTTGAGCGAGAGTTATTTTTTATGTTTTTCTAAAACATGTCGTTTCTCAAATTTATTCATTATGGCTTTCGTGCATTTCAGTACGGAACCCGTTCTTAAACGTGAAATCTTTTAAATGTAGCTCGGGTATGCCGGAAAAGGTTTCAAATAAACGCTACATTGAATGACTTCTGATTATTTCCGATCAGAACTCGCAATGTTAATGGCGAAAAGCTAAAACCAGTGAGCACTTAATCAAAATTGTTTCAAAAGATGTTTCAAAGTCTTTTTATAAATTTTGTGCTCACAACAACTTCCTCGAAGACCCCTAAATGCTTTTTAAACTCAAAGGTTTAAACCATTTGCTCTGATTAAGGGGGAGTTGAAAAAGAAAAATGTTCCACGTTTCATGCTCAAATCCATCTTGTTCTCCAAAACGTCTTGCTTTTCATCTGTTGATATCAAAAATATCAATGCATGCTATTTTTGAGGGGGAGAAGATGAGATTAAAATGTGATCAAAAAGTTTTTGTGGTTTGAATCTCAAGACTCAGGGATAACCCTTGAATTGATGAAACTAACTGTCCGTTCTCGAAAAGACATGTCCTGGACGGGTAATAATTTCAAGCTGGTTTACCAGTGATGCAAGCGTGTCTCGCAAAGGACTTGTCTGAGTAGAATGTACCAATTCGAGAGATGATCTTTGAATATGACCAGGACGGGTAATAACTTCAAACTAGTCTAACTAGTGATGTAAGCGTGTCCCGCGAAGGTTATGTTCATTGAAAGTCAATCAATTCAAATGTGCGAACTCTACCCAACATGTGCAATTTATTACAAAAATGCATGAGCACATGTGAAGGGGGAGTGTTTCATAAATGCAAAACTCTCGATGTGTTAACAAAATGTGTTTTCTAATAAACACGTTGAGAGATTTTCACAAGGTTTAATGGCATGTGACAAATAATCTAGGATAATCATGGAGTAATAAGGTGATTATGGTTAGGTTATGTCCAATGATCCGCCAGAACCGGAGGGATCTACCCAAGGACTATTCCAATAGCTTAGCATTAGAAGTCCTTAGGAAAGATTGAAAAAAGGAGTATAATGAGAAAGGAGAAAGAAGGGGTTGAAGAATGAAAAAGAAAAGTTTTTGTAAGGGTGAAAAGAAATAGCCCTCCATGAAAACTTAGGACAGAAACCGGGTCAATACATCTGCTATCGGTACTCACTAAGGTGATACTGGTATTGAAGACAAGACGTCATGGACCCAGTGACGCATTTACACCACCCCTCCTTGCCACTCAGATATCTCTTAAAAGATATTTGTTTCATTTCTCACGGAGAACACTACATAATCTATCGACCTCTCACTCCGAGATGTGTTGATATTGAAAAGGTGGCACTCTGCTCCATGCCTCCGACGACTAAAACCAAAACGCACATAATTGAGTCTAGAGACATGAGATTCATCAAAAGATCTCTTAGGAACACTTCCTATGCAATACACTTGTGTTCATCAAAAAGATACAAGTTGTATGAGTCTTAATGAGATCCAAGGATCTTGCCTCACGACATGATGGCCGAAGGACGAATTATTGCTAACTGTTTTATGCAGGTACCGACGAAAGTCTATCAACCATCATCATCTGCTATGACGACGCATCTGGACAGAAGAAGCAGATCAAGGCAAGTCAGACCAAAAGATGATTCCTTGAAGATCGCAGCGCATGAAGGAACACTGAATGAAGGATATTATACAGTGACACACGAAGTTCAAGATGTCAAAATCTAAAGACCAATCACGGGAGCATCATTGAAATGACCATCCCTTAGGGGGAGATTGTTAGCAATCATTTTATGTCAATATAAAGTGATGGTCATTTGACGTTTTAGATGTAATGTGTCAAGTATAATATTTAGTTTAGATTAGTGGGCTATATGTATTAGCTTTGTTAGTTATAACTTGTATATGTGTAATACAAGTATAGTCCACTAGATAGTCCAAGTAAAAGCCCACAAGCCAAGTGTTGGCTGTGGCATGCGTATAAACACACACACTCTTTACTCTTCACATAGTGCCTCATTATTTTACATTACAAAAGAGTGTGTGTGTGTGTAAAAGCAAAACCTCTCAAGTCTTTGTATTATCTTCAAAGTTGAATATAATCATTAGACTTGTAAAATATCCACATATCTCTCTTATTGTTCTTGACTTAATATGTTATGAGTGTCATCAAGTTTGTGTTTATTTGTATGATATAGAAGTGGGTCGATCTCTACAGTTTCCGACGACATGACGTCGACATGAAGTCGACACACTCTTGTCGAGAATGCTCCGTTGGGATTCAACTTCCCGAAAAACAATCCCGACGACAAAGTGGGACACACACGTTTTTCCAGTCAAACCTTTTTGTGGTTCGACAATACTGTCCCGACGACACGTCGTCGGGACCATAGTAAATAATTAACGATTTAATTAGCAAACTTAATTAATTATAAGTTAATACCGATGACATGACGTCGGTATTAACTTATAATTGTCAACAAAAAATTAATAATACCGACGTCATGACGTCGGTATTATTTATAAAAGTCAACAAATTGTATATAGTACCGACGTCTTGTCGTCGGTACTATATACAAGGTCAATGAAATTGTATATAATACCGACGTCATGACGTCGGTATTATTTATAAAAGTCTATTTATAAAAGTCAACAAATTGTATATTATACCGACGACAAGACGTCGGTAATATCTACAAAAAAGTCAACAAATTGTATTATGCAGTATCTATATAATACCGACGACATGGCGTCGGTATAGTTAAAATAATACATTGTTTTTACTTAAATGCCGACGACATGTCGTCGACATTTAGTTGTATTGCAGCTAGAAAATGGCTATAAACTTTATAACGGCTAAAACGGTTATATATAACCACTAAACACTTATAAACTTTACAAAACGGCTATAAACTTTATAACACCCTCAAAATACATTATAAACTTTACATAACGGGTGTTATAATCGCTAGACCTAGCTGCTATATCTACAAATGTTGCAATATCCGCAATGTTCAAAGATAATAAGATTCGGGTCGCCAAAATATAGTTTCAAAGATAAAAACAACACAAAATAACACATATACCTCTACGGCCCCTCGTCGTCATCCATATCATCGCTACGACGATCCTCATCAACATCACTCTCGCAGCCTGAGCTACTCTCGCTGCCAGAGCCACTCCTGCTCCCGCCTGAGCCACTCCCGCTCCCGCCTGAGCCACTCCCGCTCCCGCCTGCGCCACTCCCTCCCACGCCACTCCCGCTGCCGCCTCCTACCTCACCTCGAGAACCAACCTGGCTAAGAAACTCTTGCCATCGCGGGTTGCTCGAGACAAAATCCATCAACAAATCGAGCTGCTTCTGAGTTGCCGACGCTTTCTTCCCAGCTTTTCTGCTCTTCTTCTCAGCTTTTCTGCTCTTCTTCTCAGCTTCATCAATTTTCTTTTGAGCTTCACCAAGCTTCTCGTCGATCTGTGGCCCAGTGTACACACCTAAAAACGAAATAATCAAAATCTAAAAACGGCCATTTCAATACATAAGATGAGTCATTTGGTATTATCCCACTGTACATACCTCGAGGTGGAGGCGGGGTGTATGGTAACGGTGGCCTCCTCAAGTTGGGCACCACCCTGCCCCTGCCGGCTATGTGACCCCGCTGCTTGCCCTTTATAACCTGGGCAAGTATCTGCTCCTCTGTGTACGCCACCCCTGTAGGCGTATCCGATCCGAGATCCCTTAGCCTGACCATCTCTTCAAATGTAGTTTAAAAAAGATGAGAAAATTAATATATTAGTCGACTTAATTACTAGATTATGTTTCAATAAATCATTAAAGTGCGTGTTTGAAAAAAAAATTATAAAAAAAAAAAAAAAAAAAAAAAAAAAAAAAAAAAAAAAACACACGATACTTACATACTGAACACGAGCCTCATCCTGCAACCATACACCATTCTTGCAGTGTGTGTCAAAAAAGCTCTGGATAAGGGACGGGTACTGATGGTCCTCGCTGTTCTCAAACTGTATATACACATGCATATAGGATGAAACAAATTAAAATGACAAATCAAACACCATATATATTTTATTTAGTATAAATACTTTTAATTAATATATAATTAAAATTAAATAATCTTATAAAAATAAAATGTGTCTTACATATTCGTGTCTAGAAGCGGCCAATGATCTGGAACCGTGGCGGCTGTAAACCTTGTTCTTCTTTCGGTTCTCTTTGTTCACAGCAGCTCGTTTCACGGTCTTCTCCGACATGTATAACTCCACATGCTTCTCCCACACAGACTGCTCCATGTTCGGAGGAGGGTTTCTTCGTATCTCCTCCACATTCGCAGCCCCACCCTCCCTCGTAAAGAAATCGCGTATCGCTTAGCCAGATACGCATTGATGCCGATCAGAATTTTATCCCAGTGCGATTCGCGCATGTGGCGCTCCAAATTAAACATACGCTGCAATCAAATATAGTTAAAATTAATATAAAGATATAAATAAATAAACAAATTTAAATAAATATACACATTTAAACAAATTTAAATAAATGTACACATTCAAATAATTAAATATAGAGATATAAATAAATAAACAAATTTAAATAAATATGCAAATTTAAATAAATAAACACGATAACATAACAATATAAAAGGAAAATGAAATAACTGACCCCGAGCTGTGGAAGGATGTGCGCCTTCTTCTCCCGTTCTATATATTACCAAGAGGCATAGTGCAACGGCAGCTGCCTAATCAGCCCGCTGACGTAATTGCTGAACCACCCTGAGTGCTTGCCCACATGACAATACGTCCCCTGATCATTAGTCTCGAACTCAATCGACTGTGGGCCGCTAAGTTCCACAGATTTCTTGAGCGCCACGTTCTTCGTGGCTTGGCGTAGACGCGGCCTGCCGCCATCCCGACCTCCACTACCCCTGCCTCCCCCACCCCTCGCCCTACCTCCTCTTCGAGGTCGTTGTGATCCTGCAATTAGAGTGAGTGAAAACGTCATAAAGTAACATGTAACCAAATTCAAATGATCAAGTTTAAGTTTCTTTGAAAATAATCTAGAAATTCTTACCACCACGGCACCCGCTCTCAATATGACGGGGAGGGGAAGGTGGGTCACCGGCACCGTCACCACCATGACTGTGCGCTACTGCTGCTGCCATCTGTAAAAGTACAAGTTGAATAACATATAGAAATTCGGGAACAAATTAACATAAGCATGCACACATTCAAATACATACACATTCAAAATAAATATACACATTTAAACAATCCATAACAATTTCATTAAAATAAGTGTCGTTTTACAAGTTACATTTTAAGATCAATCTGCACAATCATAATCACTATCATAAACAACATTAGTCGCAACTTCAACTTGCTTAGTATAAGTGGCAGTGGGCTTTCGCATCTAATGGGAAATTCACTGTTCAATGGCTTGCTTCTATTGTTGACCAAAGTATCTACACCAGTTTGCCCTGGGCCTTAATAATTACTGGCATAATTGGGTCCTGATAAAGATCAATATATGTATATGGAGAACCGTGAATAACAGGCTTCCGACTCTATGTGCTCTTGCTTTGAGAGGTATTGCTGCCAATTCTCTTTTATGTCCATTGTAGGTGATACAATGACTGATGAGACCATCAAGAATTCTCTTTTCGGATGTAAGGTGTGGTCCGTGGCATTTGGTTGAAATGTTGGAACTGGTGGGGTGTTACTCCTTTTATCTTTCACTATGACGAACCTTTAATTTGACCAAGCATATGAGTGTTTTGACATTGTAGGTTCTTTGGAACGCAAATGTTATTGGGATTCCGGGGCTCGTCATGCAATAATGGAGTTGTGCTCGAGAGCGAAGCACGTAAATGATGTAAAGTTACAGTTCATTTGATAAGTTGTACGTGCATTCTTGTTGGACTTTAATTGTATAAGTCTAATTATTTAGTGTCCATATGTATATAACAAAACATAAAGGACCAAAGTTGTTCGTTGGTTAGTTTATAACCGTAAAGCGGTTATGGAAGTTAGTAGTTATTTTCGGTTAAAGCCAAGGGACATGTTGGTTCAATGGTACCGATTAGAAAACTATAAATAGTGATCAATGTAATCATCGTATAGTGTGTCTTCTGTAAACAATGTAAACAATAGTTTGCATGGAAATAATAGAATCACTTTCTTGTTCTATCTTGCCTTATTCGAACATGTTGAAATGAGATCATCAATTTCTCTACATTGGTATCAGAGACAAGTTTCATTTGAGACAAATTATGTTTGAGAAGTTTGTTGGTAAGTAAACGATCAATGTTAACCATTGTTTGAGTGAATGAAAGGGATCGAAATGTGAGAGACAAAAGTTTGTAAACACACACACTGTTCTTATTGATAATGAAACTGGAATTGTTATATTACAATTGACTCGACATTATCCTATATATATGCAGTGAATCGACATGACTTTTCCTAAACATTTGTGTCGATTCATTACATGTACTAACTGCCAAATAACTACCAAATTAACTGTCATCTTAACTAATCATTCCTAACAGGCTGTTTGGGACTAAAAAGTCCAACCCATATTTCCAGCCTTTACCTAAACGACCCATTACATATACAATAATACTAAATACATAATAATTGTCTTTTTAACATCTAAAAGCATTACAAACTAGGTCTTCATTCTCCCCTCTAATCTTTTAGATGTTGAAATCTTCACACTTGGCTTGATTTTCAAATGATGATAACAAGGTCATCATCACTAGACGTGTGGCTTGCTGCTTCCTTCATTGCTCCTTCTTCCTTGTCATTCATTCCTTCCATAGTTTCTTCAATGTTGCTGATCTCTTCCATTGTTCCTCCTGTAATTTTGCACATTTTCTTCTGAGTTCCATCTGGTAATTCTTCATGATCCATAAAAGCTTGGTGTTTTTCTTCTAACCCCGCAATTCCACTGCTACTTTCTTCACCGAAACAATACCCTTGCTTCTGATTTTCTTCCACCCTTCCTAGCCTTATTTGCCTGGACCTATTCTCCTCTTCATTACAAATTTTTACCATGCCTATGTACTCTTTATAATACTCCTTAACTATTTCATATTCATCCTGTTCGATTCCCAGCAACCTTGCAATCTCTTTCCACTTATTGTTTAACGTTACATCCATATAACCTCCTAATCTATCTACAAACACATACAAACCCAGCAAGTCCAATTGTTTTTCCCTAATCATAGGTGTAAAACCCTCTATCACGTCTTGTTCTAAATAGCCATAATAAAACCACTCCAATAACTCCACAAACCTCTTTCCTAGTATCTCCCAATTCGCATAAAGCAACTTATCTACTTTTATTAAATCTAGAAAAGACATAAATCTGGGAAAACTATTTATTTTCATGTAGTACAACGTACCATTCATACTTAGGTAGTGATCATCAACATAATCTGTATCGGTTTTCCCATCTACTTTCAATTCCTCCATGCCTTTGATTAAAGAGCATTCATCTTCTTCCATATCCAGTGACTTAAAGTAATCATCTAGAAACCTGTTATGATTTTTGATGATGGTTTCTTCGTCCTGTTCCATTAATCCTGCATCTTCTTTCCATGTTTCTTTGGTGTCATCAAACATGTATCTAACCTTGCACTTGTTGTGTCCATAGATCACAACGTACCCTTGTTCTTTGAGTTGTTCAATACTAAGCACATTTAACGTGGTTTCTGGTGTATAGACCACGTTAGATATCACCAAACGTCCTTCACTCGTATCAACGAATGCTTCTCCCACACCATATGAAACTATGAACTTCTTCTCTTGTTCCTCCACATCTTCAACCTTGAATATTTTAATCATACGTTTGAACAAATGCTTTGTAGGACACATATGACGTTTGTACGCACTACTTACGTACCAAATGTTGTTCCAACTTCCTTCGTCCGTCCCTTCAACCATGTAGTCAGTCACTATATGAACCGTCTCGTAATACTTCAACTTCTCTCCTTCCTGCATATAGATTGGTGCTTGAATTGGTGTTGTGATTTCCCTTTTATTTGGACAGTTTTTAACAACATGCCCCTTTTGCCTACAACCAAAACATTTTGCCCTTGCTTTCTTTGATGAAATAACACTGCTCTCTTTTGCCTTCCCCTTCAACTTTGATGCGTTAAAGGTAATTAAGTCTTCAATCTGTTGTTGTAGTAACTTCTTTCCTTCAGGGGATATCCTTTTCCTTTGGGGCTTCCATGTTGACAGTTTTTGTGTTGGGGATAATTCCCTATGCAGGAATTGTTTGTCGAATTTGATTTCTTCATTTTGAGTCGATTCTTCCCAGGGATTAAACCATTGGCTCTGATGCCATTGTTGTCTATTAACGTAAACGATTGTTTGCATAGTTATAATAAATCAAGTTCCTTGTTCAATCTTTGTTCATTAGAAAATCTGTAAACATGAGAATCTCGAATTGAATTCTCTACAGCGAATTAACAGATTCTACATTGGCATCAGAGACCAGGTTGAGATCCTGTGAGAAGAATAGAACCTGTGAAAGAAAAAGGAAGAGAGACAAGGTTGCAAGATTACAAGTTGTGATTCAAGTGTTTGATCATGAAGATCAAAAGAGGGAAAAGACACCAAGGAGAACACGCTGAAAAATATCCTTGTATTTTCAGTCGGATCGTTTGATTTCTTTATCTTCCAAAGAAACAAACGAACTTGAATAAGAGAGACGTAAAGGAGATAGTGCACGATCTGTTTTGCGTAGGAGTTGCAAACATCAAACGTTATTGGTGGGACAAAACTTCGTTGGAGACATCGAAGGGAAGGAAGGAAACTCTTTAGCGTTGACAAGGAGACGTGGAACAAGAGTAGTAAGCACTGAATTTTCTCTTTTATGATTGCTATTAACGCGACATAGGGAAGGAGAAGGATATACATCTCGTTTGGAATATAGAACGAGTGGGTAAAATACTTTGTGAAAACCGGTTGAAAACAAAAAAACACAAAGTAGAAGGAAAACGTTGTTGTGGTGAAAAGTAGTAGCGTATACGTGGGATAAAGAAGCAAAAGGAGTACTCAAGAAAGGATTTTGGTGTGGAAGAACAACAACAACAACAACGAAAGTCAGAAGCAAAGGAAATTTTGTTTCGGTGCAATAAAAATCAAAAGCAATGGAAATTTTGTTTCGGTGCAATAAAATCAGAAGCAATGGAGATTTTGTTTCGGTGGAATAAAAATCAGAAGCAATGGAAATTTTGTTTCGGTGCAATGAAATCAGAAACAAGGAAATTTGTTTCGGTATAGGATACCAAGACTGGTACCAAATATTTGTGTGTAGGAAGGTTTGTGATTTTGAAGTAAGAGAAGAAGAAAACACTAAGAAACGTTGGGGAACCAAGATCAAAACAACACACAAGGGAAAGAAATTTAGCAACAGCACTTGCTGTGGGAACTACTGGAAAACAGCGACACAGAAAGGAGGAAAACGTTGGAACTTTGTGAATGTTTGCTGCAGTAAAACGACACAAAGGAAGAAAAGAAAAAGGACGTTTCAAGGTATAAAGGAAAAGGAACAACATCATTTAGTTGTGGTTAGAAACTGTGTACGAAGAAAAGAAAGAAAAGAAAATTTTATACGTGTGGACAACAACTGTTGGACAAAACCTGCTGTTGGAAGAATACTCGATCAAAATTGCTGCTGGAAGAAGTACCGAGGAAAACAAGTGGAGTTTGTTTTGTTTGAAGTCGACACAAACAAAACCAAAAGGACAACAAAGTTTGTAGAAGAAAAGAAGTAACTTGTTTTCTGGGTGCGATAACAACAACAAGACAACAACAGTGAAGATCACGAAGAACAGAAGAACACGGAGAAGAACATGAAGATTCAAGGAACAAGACTTAAACAATTAGGGGGGAAATGTTGGACTTTAATTGTATAAGTCTAATTATTTAGTGTCCATATGTATATAACGAAACATAAAGGACCAAAGTTGTGTTGGAATATGTGAACTATTAATTAATCATAAACACATAACATCATCAAAGCATGCAGCGGAATAGATCTACAAGAACATGTAATTAATTAAACATAAATAGATACGTACCTTAATGATTCCTAGCAAGAACAAGGAATCTCTTGAACAAGAACAAATAATATAAACCCTAATTGGGAATATATTGGATCGACTAAACCAAGATCACAAGCTAAAGGAAGCTTGTCACTCGTTCCTGTACACACGTAATTATAGCGTTTCAATGAGAAAAGCTAGTTTCTTGATCACCAATAACCAAACTCTTTATAGCTTTATTAGAATCGACCAAATCCGAGTGGATTTAGAAAGAGGGTCGATCGTTGGAGCTAGAGGGAAGAGAGGAGAAGAAGTTTGGCTAAGTTAGGGATTCAAGACTAGAGAAAAACTAAAACACAATGAATGGTATTTATAGTTTTCCTTTTCTTTGTGCCCAAGAAACCAAAACCGACCCTTAATCCCTAAAGGGAGGGCTCGGCCGATCTTCACATCCCATAAGGGATTCTAGATCCTTCTTTCCTATGTTACACCCCGTGCCCGATTAGACCAAAAATTTAAAACTTTTTGACTTTATACGCGGAAACGCTTGAACCATGACCCATACATGAACAGAATACTTTAAATATCGATAAGACTATAAGTAGTCTACTCAGACTAAAAGTAGTCTACACAGACCAAAGTAGTCTACACCGACCAAAAGTAGTCTACACAGACCAAAGTAGTCTACACAGACCAAAAGTAGTCTACACAGACCAAAGTAGTCTACACAGACCAAAGTAGTCTACACAAACTGAAAGTAGTCTACACAAGACCAAAAGAGACCCGTGACGACTTACATCCACGCCAACTCACTCAAAGCCATTAACATAACATACAAGTCGTTTATATACTCAATCAACCCGATTTACTACCCACAATGGGTAAAAACACTCTTAACCCAAACACCCCTTTAACTGCATAACACTTTTAACATCCTTTTTGACCCATTTTCCGGAAAGACAACTTCTATGACCCAACAATTAAATGAAACTTTCCAGATTTCATTAACACATCATAAACATCATTTTCATACAAAAACATTGACCGTTTGACATCCCGGAATGGTGCTTTACAAATTGGACGGGTCATGCACATAACCCCTTTTTGACCCATTTCATGACAAAAGCCACATACGACTTTCACAACACTTCAAACTCAACCAAAATCATTACTTTAATACATGTAATATGTTCCAATATACACTTGACCCGTTTACACACCAAAATGGGTACATTTACCCTTTTGCCAAACACCCCCTTTAAACATTCACTATAAACCACTTAACGCACTTGGACACACCGTTAACCACCCAAACTTTACCAAAAGCATTACATTAACATACCCAATGTTTTCCAAGGGCACTTGACCCGTTTACAATCCAAAATAGGTATGAACACGCTTAAACCAAACACTCCATTATCATTACTCAAAAACACTTAAAACACACTCGACACATCATTAGACCACCAAACCATTACACGACTTTGACACACATTATAGGACTCATAAAAGAGACTCTCGGGGGTACAACATTGACTCAAGCTCGGTATTCTACCTAGCTCCTATGCTTATTATCTCCCGAATCCGCTTCCAAATCCCTATGCTATAATCCAAGCCAAGTTATCCTCATCGCCATTAACCTACAAAACGTTGACAACTAAAGGAATAAGCTTACGCTTAGTAAGTAAAACGATAATCACATAATATCATACTTCAAATCAAACACATAAGCATCACATATCTCCAAACACTTACTTAGCTACTCCACTCTCTAATTCTTGCATAATCACCTAACATCAACTTACCATCACAACCAAATTCACCACTTAGATCTTATTCATCCTAGCACATAAGCACATATCCAATCTCTTATCACTAACCACAAAACATACATAACACATACATGTTAGACATCCATATAATACATGCCATCATCATTTTACTTACCTTGGTCCAAGCTAAACAACATCAAGAACATCATCATCATCATAAGCTTCCATCATCATCATCATCATCGATCATCATCATCACATAATCAAAACCTAATCACATAATACTCAATTACATAAACAAGGGTTACCAAACCCATCAAAACATAACCATTTTCTAACCCATATCATCATATGATCATATCTTGATCATATGATGAAACCCCACTTTCTTTCTCATCTATAACAAGACATAGATTACTTACTTGTGATGATTATTAATGAGGGAAGGCTATAGACACATAATCTTCATCATCTTCTTCATGGATCATCACCTAGCTAGTTCCCTCCTTTTTCTCCTCTCACTAAAAACCGGACTTCAAGTCCCATCTCAAACAATGTGGAGAATTCTAGAAATGACTAGTTATAACTAGTTAGGTACAAGTTTGGGATGTTGGCAACAATGGTCCCTCAAGTCTCTTTCTTTCATTTTAGCCACAACTAACTTATATCACATAATTAACACTTGGCAATCTAGGTCCCTTTAGTTTATTCCTCATATCTTATATTCCTACATTAGTCATACTTTGACTATTAATTTGACCATCGGGTTTGACTTTCCACGTAACTTCGTTGACCAACCAATTACATCCAACCTTAGCATATTTCATCTAGGGTGGGGCCTACTCGTAACCGGGATACGGGTCTAACAATTCTACCCCCCTTATTTAGATTTCGTCCCCGAAATCTTTCGTTCTTTACTAACCAACATCTAGTCACATAACCCCTCTCATTCCTAACACCTTTAACCCCTAGTTTACTTAGTTCAACGATCTAAGTGATCTTGCAATTCTATGCACACTATAGCACATCACATGCCCTAATCCACATTACTCCCGCTTACTTCTATATCACACAACTCCTGCTTAGATTTTACATAATACAAAACATACTTATTACAACTATCCATCATTCTAATCCACTCTATTATCGTCACTTCACAATCCCACTTGCTTTACCCCCTACTCTCATTCTTATACTACTTGATACTTAAGAAACTCGTACTAGTTGACTTTACATGATCACACCCGGCTAATACGTTCACATTCATTTATCTTCATTCATCATCTTTTGCACCACACCGCAAGGCCCATCCTATCATCATTACAATTTCTCCACTCCATCAATGTCCTTCTAAGTCTCAACTAAAGCCATGGTCTAACTCTAATCCTCCTATCTTAGTCCTTAAAATTTCTACGAATTCTAAACTCTCGCTTTCTACTTCTCTAACCCTACTCGTGCCGTGTCGGCAACACATAGCCCACTCGTTTATAATTCCTCATTTACATGGAGAGGCGTCCCAATCGATGTAAATCAAGAAATATAAACTAGTGGTTATGTACTCCCGACATAACACCACTACTCTTAATTCCCAATCTAACTTTTATTATTTCATCATTTTCTTTTTATATTTCATTTGATATTTAAATTCTTCTATTTTCTAGCTTGGATCCGCTTTACTTTAACATTTTCCCCGAAAGGACTTTCACACATGCCAAGGATGTAGGCAATCTTTGCCTGTGAAGGCAATGCATTTTTATCCCGAAGGATCTTTAACATTCATCCCGAAGGATTCCTTAACATTCCTTTACTTGGTCATCCCGATGGATACCACATTTAACATTCATCCCGAAGGATCATTACATTCATCACTTTACCACTTTCACATTTTAACATCGGATCCAAGCCATAAGCACCACAAACACACATTATTACATTCGTTTATTATAGTAATTACCGCTAATCGCCTTAGTAGTAATATGATAATTTTAGAACAACGCCTTTATCTCATACACACTCTTTACATTTTTAATCCGCCTTAGTTATTTTCACATCTTTACTTTACCTCTTGCATTCTTAGCCTTCGTTAATCATTTTCACATTCTTACTTTACATTTTAGTCCACCCGACTCATTTACATCTAGACCTCTCACATTTTACCAACCTTAACTCATGCATTCATTATAGTGATTACAGCGCCGTAATATGATAATCTCAAGACAACTTCTTTATCTCACACATACCCCTCTCATTCTTTCTTACGTTTTTAATCCACCACATTTTTATTTCCATATCTTATCTCTCTTCTTTTAGTCTCACTCGCTTCCTTTACATATAGATCTTACATAGATCGTCAACTACAACACGTTCATTATTTATTAATAATTACAGCTAATCGCCTTAGCCGTAATATAATTATTTCATAACAACACCTTAGCTTCACACATATTCATCTCATTTTAGCTATTATCACTTAAGAAATTTCGCTCTATTTCATTATTTACTCAACTCCTATGCCTTTTTCTCAATTTGTAACTAAGTTCATCACAAACTTATTATGCCTATATATTTTTATTTCATTTCTTCACCACACACATTCAACGTCACCACATGTTCATACTTATACTCCTAATACTTTAACTCTCCACTAACCCGCCTCTAATACCTCTTTAATGATCACCATGCTAAATATAAATGCTCACAAGGCCATGCCTTGATCATCCCTATCATACAAGTTACGCACTTTCATTTTTAGTCACATTTCTTATAACCCACTACACAATCTTATTACACCTATTCACCCTCGCTACTACCATAGCACATAATCACATAATCATATAATAATTACCGAGACAGCCCGAGGTGCACGGTAATCCTATCACTCACACACCAAGTCTCCCACAACATATATCACACAAGACACATCCCTAAGTCCCCATCATACTACCCATATAACAATCACATCATTCGTTTCAAACTCTACATCCACATCCTATAACTCACAAACTATTAGCCCGCCTATCTCAAACTTAACTTAACGCGTCTACGAGTGGTTTAAGTCTAGGCAACCTAAAGGAAACCTAATTCACTTAAACCGAGGCTTTGATACCAAGTTGTTACACCCCGTGCCCGATTAGACCAAAAATTTAAAACTTTTTGACTTTATACGCGGAAACGCTTGAACCATGACCCATACATGAACAGAAGACTTTAAATATCGATAAGACTATAAGTAGTCTACTCAGACTAAAAGTAGTCTACACAGACCAAAGTAGTCTACACCGACCAAAAGTAGTCTACACAGACCAAAGTAGTCTACACAGACCAAAAGTAGTCTACACAGACCAAAGTAGTCTACACAGACCAAAGTAGTCTACACAGACCAAAGTAGTCTACACAAACTGAAAGTAGTCTACACAAGACCAAAAGAGACCCGTGACGACTTACATCCACGCCAACTCACTCAAAGCCATTAACATAACATACAAGTCGTTTATATACTCAATCAACCCGATTTACTACCCACAATGGGTAAAAACACTCTTAACCCAAACACCCCTTTAACTGCATAACACTTTTAACATCCTTTTTGACCCATTTTCCGGAAAGACAACTTCTATGACCCAACAATTAAATGAAACTTTCCAGATTTCATTAACACATCATAAACATCATTTTCATACAAAAACATTGACCGTTTGACATCCCGGAATGGTGCTTTACAAATTGGACGGGTCATGCACATAACCCCTTTTTGACCCATTTCATGACAAAAGCCACATACGACTTTCACAACACTTCAAACTCAACCAAAATCATTACTTTAATACATGTAATATGTTCCAATATACACTTGACCCGTTTACACACCAAAATGGGTACATTTACCCTTTTGCCAAACACCCCCTTTAAACATTCACTATAAACCACTTAACGCACTTGGACACACCGTTAACCACCCAAACTTTACCAAAAGCATTACATTAACATACCCAATGTTTTCCAAGGGCACTTGACCCGTTTACAATCCAAAATAGGTATGAACACGCTTAAACCAAACACTCCATTATCATTACTCAAAACACTTAAAACACACTCGACACATCATTAGACCACCAAACCATTACACGACTTTGACACACATTATAGGACTCATAAAAGAGACTCTCGGGGGTACAACATTGACTCAAGCTCGGTATTCTACCTAGCTCCTATGCTTATTATCTCCCGAATCCGCTTCCAAATCCCTATGCTATAATCCAAGCCAAGTTATCCTCATCGCCATTAACCTACAAAACGTTGACAACTAAAGGAATAAGCTTACGCTTAGTAAGTAAAACGATAATCACATAATATCATACTTCAAATCAAACACATAAGCATCACATATCTCCAAACACTTACTTAGCTACTCCACTCTCTAATTCTTGCATAATCACCTAACATCAACTTACCATCACAACCAAATTCACCACTTAGATCTTATTCATCCTAGCACATAAGCACATATCCAATCTCTTATCACTAACCACAAAACATACATAACACATACATGTTAGACATCCATATAATACATGCCATCATCATTTTACTTACCTTGGTCCAAGCTAAACAACATCAAGAACATCATCATCATCATAAGCTTCCATCATCATCATCATCATCGATCATCATCATCACATAATCAAAACCTAATCACATAATACTCAATTACATAAACAAGGGTTACCAAACCCATCAAAACATAACCATTTTCTAACCCATATCATCATATGATCATATCTTGATCATATGATGAAACCCCACTTTCTTTCTCATCTATAACAAGACATAGATTACTTACTTGTGATGATTATTAATGAGGGAAGGCTATAGACACATAATCTTCATCATCTTCTTCATGGATCATCACCTAGCTAGTTCCCTCCTTTTTCTCCTCTCACTAAAAACCGGACTTCAAGTCCCATCTCAAACAATGTGGAGAATTCTAGAAATGACTAGTTATAACTAGTTAGGTACAAGTTTGGGATGTTGGCAACAATGGTCCCTCAAGTCTCTTTCTTTCATTTTAGCCACAACTAACTTATATCACATAATTAACACTTGGCAATCTAGGTCCCTTTAGTTTATTCCTCATATCTTATATTCCTACATTAGTCATACTTTGACTATTAATTTGACCATCGGGTTTGACTTTCCACGTAACTTCGTTGACCAACCAATTACATCCAACCTTAGCATATTTCATCTAGGGTGGGGCCTACTCGTAACCGGGATACGGGTCTAACACCATAGTCTAGATCCTTCTTTCCTATTTTCACGTTTAGTCCTTTAACGGTCGTTAGTTAAAACCCCGTTAAGTACTAACCGTCGTTAAGTGTTTTTATTGGTGAAATGAATAAATAAATAAATACATGAAATATATAAATATTTAATTATTCATCATTGAAACTCTCACGCTAATGTGTGCAATCCCGAGCCTCGGGTTCGAAACCGGACATCCATATATTAATATTTATACACAAAAACTAACAGCTCCCACTTGGATAAACATTAATATAGCAATGACATGGGTCAGCCTAGCTTAACCTTCCCAATGCCCCCAGCTCGATCCGAGTTGTGGTTCTCCTGGTAAAAACCACGTGTGATGAAATTAATCATCATACTTATCCTTTTGTTACTAATACCGCGTTAATTTGGATATGGATCTTTGTCATTCCATAATTAACTTAGTTTCTCGTTTATACATAATCGAACAAGATTACCAAAACATCTGAACGTCTTCCAGATAGACTTTGGGCGTGCGCACGCAAACATCTTGTCAATCCTACGAGTGGCCAAGCAGTATTAAACTTCAACACAAAGTTGAAGGAACAAATCCCTTATTGACTGCAAGCATAACCCTTGAACTTCGCATCATTTCTGAAAATAGCCCTTATAACTACCTTTTACGGTTAGCGTTAGACCATATTACAGAAAATAAGCTACATCCTTGGCAATTATCTGTCATCTCAAGTCTGAGGATAAATATTCATGATATACTTAATGACTATGATCCATAAAGTATAATCATGTATTTGGGATAAGTCCTATATTCAATTTATCCAATATTGAATATCATGTGACATTGGTGTCTCAACCTTACAATTCATTCTACCAATCCTCACATTTGTCTTAGTTCAATAATATTCCCATATTATTAATTGACAACGGACTATTTAGAATAAATAAATTATTCACGGATTTAAACATGCAAATATAGGACACAAATATTAATAATGATAATAAACGTTATCCGCACTTTATTTCATTAAAATAATAATTGTTTACACGTCCCTATCGAAATACCAATCCAACAGATTTACATGAAACTATCTGCTAAACGAAGACCAATACCCTGAGCATGCCGATTAAACGTGTCTTTAGGTAATGCCTTCGTGAAAGGATCAGCCAGATTGTCATCTGTGTGAACTTTGAGTACTTTGATTTCACCTAGTTCGACTTGTTCACGAATATAGTGCATCTTTCTTTTAAAGTGTCTGGCGCCTTTCATAACTCCAGGTTCATTGGCGAATGTGATTGCAGCAGAGTTGTCGCAATACACATTTATAGGTAATTCAATAGACGGCATCACTCCTAGATCCGTAATGAAATTCCTTATCCAAACAGCTTCTTGTGCAGCATCCGATGCAGCATTGTACTCAGCTTCTGTAGCAGACATGGCCGTTGTGCTCTGCTTTTTACTCTTCCAGTCTACTGCTCCTCCATTTATGACAAAGACATAACCCGTTTGCGACTTCGTATCATCTTTATCAGTTTGCCAGGACGCATCGCAGAAACCTGTAACATTCAGTTCTGCGTCTGGATTTCCCCCGAAAACTAGAAACATATCTTTAGTATTCCTTAGATACTTAAGAATGTTTTTAACAGCATGCCAGTGATCTTTCCCTGGATTTTGCTGATATCGACTCATCAAATTTTGTGCGAATGCCACATCAGGCCTTGTGCATCTAACAGCATACATGATAGATCCTACAGCCGAAGCATATGGAACTTTCTCCATGTATGCCACCTCTTCAGGTGTAGAAGCACACATTTTGCTACTTAAGCCATGATCTACTTGCATGGGCAAATATCCCTTCTTGGAATTTTGCATATTGAATCTCTTCAATATTTTATCCATGTAAGCACTTTGGCTTAATCCGATTAACCGTTTAGATCTGTCTTGATAGATCTTGATTCCAAGGATATACGCTGCTTCTCCTAAATCCTTCATGGCAAAGCAATTACCAAGATATTTCTTAACTTCATTAAGACTTGGTATGTGATTTCCCATGATTAATATGTCATCGACATATAGGACAAGAAAAGTAGTGTTACTCCCACTAACTTTGTGGTATATACATGGCTCATTGAAATTTTGAGTAAATCCAAACTTCTTGATTTCCTCATCAAATTTCTTATTCCATTGCCTGGATGCTTGCTTCAATCCATAAATGGATCTTTGAAGTTTGCATACACGCTCAGGAAATTCTGGATTTACAAAACCTTCAGGTTGCACCATATAAATGTCTTCATCTAGGCGACCATTCAGAAACGCGGTTTTGACATCCATTTGCCAAATCTCATAGTCATAGTAGGCAGCTATGGCTATAAGAATCCTAATAGCTCTAATAAACGGCTACAGGAGAAAAAGTCTCCTCATAGTCAACACCATATGTTTGGGTGAAGCCCTTGGCCACCAAACGAGCTTTGTAGGTGTGTACTTTGCCATCCATATCAGTCTTTTTCTTGAAGAGCCACTTACACCCAACTACCTTAGCATTGGGTGACAGATCCACTTCAATCCAGACTTTATTGTCTTTCATGGATTGCATTTCCCCATCTATGGCTGCTTGCCATTTTTCCTTTTCAGGATTATTAATGGCAGCCTTATAACTAGTTGGCTCATCAATGTGATCCAATAGAAAAGTTTCCTCATCGTCTATGCTTAAACATAGGCGTTCAGGAGCCTTTGTAGATCTTGAAGATCTACGGATGGGAACCACTTCAACTTCAGGTGGAGGACCTAAACTTTCAGGTTCCACAGGAAGTGTGTTAGTGTTCTCAGAAGGTGACACATCTTCTTGATCATTTTCAAGATCATACACTCTCCCACTGAATTCTTGAGTCAAGAAAATCTCCTCAAGAAATTCACCATATCTAGCCACAATGACTTTATTTTTTGGTGGGAAGTAAAAGTAGTAACCCCTTGTTTCCTTAGGGTATCCTACGAAGATGCACTTAACAGATCTTTGTTGGAGCTTATCAGGTGAGTCACGTTTAACAAACGCCTCACAACCCCAGATCTTTAAGTAAGACAAGTTGGGAGCTTTTCCAGTCCATAATTCATATGGAGTCTTATCAACCTTCTTAGTTGGAACCATATTTAATATGCGAACAGCGCTTTCAAGAGCATAGTCCCAAAAGGATAAAGGAAGAGTTGTAAGATTAAACATAGATCATACCATATCAAGCAAAGTACGATTTCTCCTTTCAGATACACCATTTTGTTGTGGAGTATAAGGAGAAGTGAGTTGTTGGACAATGCCACACTCAGCTAGATAATCTTTGAACTCTTGGCTCAAATACTCACCACCACGATCGGATCGAAGGGCCTTAATCTTCTTTCCGAGTTGTAATTCTACTTCATTTTTGAAAACCTTGAATGTCTCAAAGACTTCATGTTTGTGTTTAAGTAAATAAACACAACCATAACGACTATAGTCATCCATAAAGGTTAGGAAGTAGGTAGCACCGCGTTTTGACACATGTCTAAGTGGACCACACACATCCGTGTGTATCAATCCAAGTAGATCCGAAGCCTTCTCCATATTGCTATGGAAAGGTTTCTTCGTCATCTTCCCAGATATGCAAGATTCGCATTTATCAACTGAATCATCATTGATATTAGGTAAAAGCCCATCACTTAGCAGCTTTTCCATGCGTTTCTTGCCTATGTGGGCAAGGCGACAATGCCATAAATAAGACGAGTCCAAGTTAGAATTGACTCTCTTATTCCCGATGCTATACATAGAATTATTTTTATTGGATACATGGTTTTCCATGTCAATTTCAAACACACCATTTAATGGAATAGCATTAAAGTAAAAAACAGAATTTAAAGAAATAGAAATTCCATTATCATTAAAAGTATGCTTAAAACCCAAATCCAATAACAAAGAAACTGATACGACACCTCTAACAATAGAAGGTGCGTAGTGAAAATTGTCTAAAATTAAAATTAAACCAGAAGGTAAAACTAGCTCAAAAGTACCTATGGCTTCTACTGCTGCACGTATTCCATTTCCCACGTACAAGTAGCATTCCCCATAGTTCAGCTTCTTTGCTCCTCTAAGCCCCTGCGATGTATTACAAATGTGAGTACCACATCCTGTATCATATATCCAGGCATTTTGCTTACGAGGAAAAGAAAATAATTCAACCATAAAAATACCTGAAGTGCTGGCGCCCTGCCCAGCCTTGGCATTCTTATTTTTGCGACACTCCTCAAGCAACAATGGACAGTCACGCTTCCAGTGTCCAGGAGTATGGCAGTGGTGACAAGCAGCCGCATCCTTTTTGGGATAATCCTTCTTGGGAGGAGGATTCTGCTTCTTTGGCTTTTGCTGATGGGTCACAATCTGCTTGCCCTTGTCAGCGTTGCCCTTTCCTTTCTTGTTCACATGTTTCGGTTTACCGGGCTTAGCTACTCTACCACCTCTTATTGCCATAACAGCAGGTGTAGGAGCTTTCTTTGTGAGGGCCTTCTCATGCTCAATAAGCATTGCATGCAATTCAGAAAATGTCTTCCCCTTGCAATGCATGTTAAAGTTGCGCACAAAATCACCATATAATTCCTCATTGAGGGATTTGTTGATGAGGCCAACTTTAACATCTTCCACAAACCCGCAATTAAGTGCATCTAGTTGGTCAAGATAACCTTTCACTTTAAGTGCATGATCACTTACGGGTGTTGTCACATCCTGCTTGCACTTGCCCAAATTGTCAAGTACATCATACAATTCAGCCATAGGAGATTTCTGAAACATACGTATCAGTTCATCAATCATGTTTTTCGGGCTATATTTCTCAAACTGTTTAACCAGTTGATCATCCATCCCCGATAGCATGAGACAAGCTGCATCATTGTGCTTGTCATAGGTTTCATTGTACTGACTAAGTATTTCATTAGACGAGTTTGCAGGAGGAGCTTCTGGAAGAGCCTCAGTAAGACATTCAGAACGTTTGGCAATTCTAAGAACAAGCCTTAGATTTCGATACCAAGCGTTAAAATTCTTAGTCCCGGTCAATTTTTCCTTTTCAAGCATCATCTTGAAACAGGAGGTTAAATTTGACGAGTTTCCGGGTTGGGCCATTTCTACAGAAAAAAGTTCAAAAGTTAGTACTTTCGATAATTTTTAAACATTTCATGAAAATTAAACACCCATTGGTTAAAAACCATTTAATTTTCACTGAAAACTAGGATCCTAATTGACGTCGTTTCATTACATCAGCTGAGGCTGCTAGCAATGAAAGTACTCAACAAGGTACGGGATCACCCAATTGCCAATTTCAAATTGCAATTCCTAGAAATCTTGGGACTTACAATATATATTGCCAACATCAGTTGCAAATTGTAAGCATGTTTCATCCCCAATTCTTTTATGCCTTGACGCCGTTTTATTACATCAGCTGAGGCTGCTAGTAATAAAAGTGCTCAATTAAGTTAGCCAATTTAGAAACGTGTAAATTGACGCCGTTCCATCACATCAGCTGAGGCTGCTAGTAATGGAAGTGCTCAATTTACCCCTATTGACTTCATTCTTTGAATCATCACATCAGCTGAGGCTGCTAGTAATGATAGAATGTCATCTTAGGTGTTTCCTTGTTAATTGGTCGGCATATAACTTAAATTTTTAGGGTAATAAAATTTTGATGTGTTAAATCAAAAATTATGTACAAAGATGTCATGCATTCATCTTTGTATCATATATATATTTTCAAAACAAAACCATTTACTCATTCGTAGCTCAAATCATCAAATCTTTTAATTGAGGCGTTGAATAAATTACAACATTGCCTTAAGATGCTTCGTATTTATCGTGGTGTACTTGGTAAGTCTAAAATTGACGCACAGGCGGGCGTAGGGACGACAGCCGCCGAAGCTGGTTAAAACCGTGCCCCTCTAAGGTCACAATTTAATGTGTACCAACTAGAACCCACTTTTTAGTTTGTCAATTTTAGGTCCGCCGCTTCGACCACTTAGTACAGTCGCAATCAATCAACTAAAAGAATATGATTTTCTTGCTAAAACAATTAATGTAGTAAATTTATTATTGCTAGTCTCGCCTGGGAGCAAATTACCGTGCGAAGCGAACCACTGTCGGCACATAAGACTTGACAATAAATAAAATTACTACAAAGGTTTCATAGTTATTAGTCTTATTTATTTTTATTATGAAAATTACCCTCTTTTGTTGTTTACAATCCATCATAATATAAAACACAAAAGATCAAGTAATCACAAAAATAAATAAACACATAATAACAAATATATGATCATCCACGATATCATATAGCCACATGCAAACCTTTTTCAATAAATCCTATTATTAATTCTATGTGTAATTTTAAATGTATGTAACTAACAAAACTCCCATTGGTTTTCGAGCTCATTGTGCCCAATGGACCACAGACACCAAATAATTTGGCCGCGTAAGTTTTAGTTAGTTAGATACCACATTGCACATAACTTTTTAATTAATATATATTGAGGTCTTCCCCAATTTTAGATTTATTTAAAACATGTAGCAAACAATTCAAAGCAAAACATACAAATCACACCATGACAAATATGCAAGATTTGTCAAGGATACCATATTGATCACATAATCATGTATCACATATTATTATGTCAATATTAATTGTACGTATCTAATTAATTAGTAACATCACATACGGTATTTACTAATTAATTCCTAAAAATTTTCATGCAATCCTAGGGTTTCTCAAGTTTTAATAAAACAACTAAAACCCTAATTTTTAATTAATATGGATCGTCCCATATTAGGGTTAAAAAAACAAACCCTAATTTTAATTAATGCATGTAATCTCTACAAGATCCAATTTTTAGGTTTTAAGTAATTAATTACAAGTTCTAAACGAGGCTCATGATGCCACTGTTGGAATATGTGAACTATAAATAAATCATAAACACATAACATCATCAAAGCACGCAGCGGAATAGATCTACAAGAACATGTAATTAATTAAACATAAATAGATACGTACCTTAATGATTCCTAGCAAGAACAAGGAATCTCTTGAACAAGAACAAATAATATAAACCCTAATTGGGAATATATTGGATCGACTAAACCAAGATCACAAGCTAAAGGAAGCTTGTCACTCGTTCCTGTACACACGTAATTATAGCGTTTCAATGAGAAAAGCTAGTTTCTTGATCACCAATAACCAAACACTTTATAGCTTTATTAGAATCGACCAAATCCGAGTGGATTTAGAAAGAGGGTCGATCGTTGGAGCTAGAGGGAAGAGAGGAGAAGAAGTTTGGCTAAGTTAGGGATTCAAGACTAGAGAAAAACTAAAACACAATGAATGGTATTTATAGTTTTCCTTTTCTTTGTGCCCAAGAAACCAAAACCGACCCTTAATCCCTAAAGGGAGGGCTCGGCCGATCTTCACATCCCATAAGGGATTCTAGATCCTTCTTTCCTATTTTCACGTTTAGTCCTTTAACGGTCGTTAGTTAAAACCCCGTTAAGTACTAACCGTCGTTAAGTGTTTTTATTGGTGAAATGAATAAATAAATAAATACATGAAATATATAAATATTTAATTATTCATCATTGAAACTCTCACGCTAATGTGTGCAATCCCGAGCCTCGGGTTCGAAACCGGACATACATATATTAATATTTATACACAAAAACTAACAAGTTGTTCGTTAGTTAGTTTATAACCGTAAAGCGGTTATGGAAGTTAGTAGTTATTTTCGGTTAAAGCCAAGGGACATGTTGGTTCAATGGTACCGATTAGAAAACTATAAATAGGGATCAATGTAATCATCGTATAGTGTGTCTTCTGTAAACAATGTAAACAATAGTTTGCATGGAAATAATAGAATCACTTTCTTGTTCTATCTTGCCTTATTCGAACATGTTGAAATGAGATCATCAATTTCTCTACAATTCTGAACTTAAGTGTATGATATTAAAAAAAAGATAAAAAAACATTACAAAGTTAGTGACATGTAAATCAAGAGAATTGGGTCACTTTTTGCTTCGAATTTGAGTGATTTGGTCTTTGTTTTGAGTCACTTATTACTGATGTTTTGGGTCATCATATGAATTACGAACAACCTGATTACAACTAACCACCAGTCCACCACCGACCTTTTGTAGCTAGTTCTAACTAACCAATTACCCGCTACATTCTGCTAACGATACTAATTAATGGTTTCGTACGTACTACAGTAATGTTAAACCAAACTTGTTGTATACTACACTAACGCGTTGCAACTCACATGACAAGCTTAAGGGTATGTTTGGCGCACGAGCTTATCAGAGCTTATCGTAGCATGAACTTATTTTTTTAGAAAAATAAGCTACCATTGAAAATAAGTCTCGTTTGGCTGACACGGCTTGAAGGAGCTTGTTAAAAAAATAAGCTACTAAATGAAATGCTAGTTGTACTAGCATGTAAAAAAAAGTTCCAGCCACCTGCTCCAGCAACCAGCTCCAGCAACCCGCTCCAGCGATCCGCTCCAGCTCCTACTTGTGCCAAACATACCCTAAGTTGGTTCAAAACCATCCGACTTTAAAGATCTTGACATGCTAATCAAAACACACGTACACATTGCATATATCAAAAGGAATTCAATCTCGTGTTCAAACAATTTCTTTTTTTCCTTGTTGATTAATGTGTTACGAGTTGAATTTGAGCAAATTTAGACGCAACATGCAATTCGGGAGACAAAAACCAAAAATAGCAAGTAACTATTTATAGACCGCTTTTGTGTGGATATCTTGCTAGTGCATATATAACACATGTACACATTTATCTACTGAGTACTGATACTGAACGAAACGCCCCTTTGACGCTCAAAAGGATGATAAAAAGAGAATCGCATAAAAGTTTATCTCTAAACATTCTCAATGAATGTTGTCATTCACATAGAAAATAGGAGATGCCAAAGTATATGCTATATGCACAATAGAACATACGTATAGTTCTTTTTGGGCTATAAATTGATTTCAAATGAATCAACATGAGTCAACAAACAATAAGAATTTTTGAAGTGTACGGATGTATTACTGGGTAACTACTCCTTTGGCAGTTAAGAAGTCGCGGCTAAAACTAACCGCCAAGGGAGATTTGCCCTGCAATCCATCTTCTACATATCTAACGGTACATTGTTTAAAAAAGAAGCATTTTTAACCATATTTATTACATTGTTTCCAAAAGAACTTCCAATGAAATAGCTCAAATATTACGTATCGAGTTTACGAATCACATGCACATCAGAGGTACGTGCAGTGTACTCCATATCCCCTTTACCAATCACACTTGTTCACTAGTTTTTCTTCACCTGTAAACTTGCATATACCCTTCAAACTACACTAGCAGGGTACCCGCGCGTTGCAGCGGCGGGTACCATGCAATTGTAATATTTAGCGAAAATTTCTTTTAGTTTTATTTTTTACGATAAAATAGATATACGGATGACAGTAATTTTAGTTTTGAATAATTTTATGCAATAACAAGATTTTTCATATAAAAACTGTAGATTATCCACGTGATTTTGTGACAATATTGAGTTGGTAGCTGGTATATTGTAAAGCTATGGGGTTAAAGTAGTTCATAATGGCCTGTAGTCGCAAGTTATCATTAAATAATAACACCATATCGAATTTTAAAAAGCACTTACATTATACTAAAAAAATTTAGTTCTCTAAAAGCAATGTTTGTTATATTTAACCCACATAAATGGATGATACAAGTAAAAGAGTACTTATAAAGATAAATAAAAACTAAATATTCAAGAAGTCATTTAGGTTACTTTAAAGAGTATAATTATTATTATTATACAAATATAAATAATAAATTTAAAATATATAATTAGCACTTAGCACTTTGCACCTTTACATCCTTTGCTTCTTCAAAAATTTTCCGATTTTTATAAAACATAGTTTTTAGCTTTTTGCGGTAAGTTTTATCAAAAAAATTCTAAAAGGTGTATGCATTTTGAAACTCTATTGATTTAATAATATCGTTTTCGGACGACTTTTATGGGCTAGCCGAACCGGTGGTGACTCCGGTTCCCGGTTGAACCTGTTGGTCCGGTCCATTTTTTAAAATCATATGTTCCATCAACTTGTTTTATTAGTTTAATATGTATAATAACAAGTATTTTTCATATTAAGGGTATTTTAAAGATAACATCTATTAGGTAATTATTGCTATAAACGTTTTTTTTTCTTATATTAAATTACTTTGTATTTTTTTTATTAATTATTAAAAAAAAAAAACATGTCTACAAAGAGTGCTTTAAAGTGTTGCAACCAATGCTATTATAGATGTACTTCTTAATGTCTTTCCCTTTTTTTTCCTTTACTTGTTTTTGTTTTTATTTATTTTTTCTTTTGTTATGATTTTTTTTATTTGGGTTTTATTGTTCATTTTTTTTTGTCTTGTTTCGCTTAAAGGATTAAATAAAATCTTTTCATATGGCTTCGGATTTGATGACGATTAATAATAAACCCCAAAATTCTACTTTAATATATCGAAACCGAGACCAACCGGTAATTTTGGGATTTATTTATATAACTGCGTTACAAATAAATACGATAACTGAGACCTATAAACCAGTTTAGATTATATGAGATTAGATCTTGGAATATTGTTATTGGATATGTGTATCCGCCTCGTAGAACTTGAGTTTGAACACAACGCGAATCGGCACGAGTCTAAACTTAATAATACGAGAAATGTTGATTTCTGATGCATTAAACAAACATGGACATATTTATAGTCATTTTTAACGGAAAAACAATTCTAAAAATATTGGTGCAACTTAGAACGTCATACGAGCACTTTTGGTATGCTAAACGAGCCCTAGAGCGTTTTTATCAAAAGAATAGTGAAATTACATAAATGGTCCCTGGAGTTCATAATTGGCCGTGCCCTAGGGTTAGATAAAATTACACATTCGGTCCCTGTGGGGATATAACATCCCACACTCCTCTCTCTCTCCTCACTTTTATCAAAACCCTAGAAACTAATATACTCACTCCTCTCCACTTATAGCCGCTGCCGGCCACCTCTCAAACCACCACCAGGGCCACTCAGTACACCACACCACCACCATATAAGCCCTCCACGTGATCTCCTTATCACGTTTTGCTACAACACGCGCCAAGAAACACCCTCCACCACCACGACGCGCCTCCACCGCCACGATAACCACAAAAACCGAGTAGATCCGAGCGTTTGGAAGGTAGGTTACACCGATTCACCCACGTGAGTGACTCGGTGTGAGTCAACTCGTACATAACAAGTTGACTAACACTATTTTGGTTCGGATTTGGGTATAAAAACATGTGAGTTAACCTTTTTAATAACTAAAAACATGTGTTCGAGTTTGGTATCATTTATTTGGGTTTGTGTGGTCAAATCGAGGTCAAGCCGTGAGCGGTTTATATTTGTGTTTCATTGTTTGTGTCGAGATTGTGGTTATTGATATGTTGTTATTCTTGTTGTTTGTCATTTCATTTTTGGTTCGGATTAAGGGTTTGGTAAACCCGAGTTATGGTCGGATTTGGTTTAGGATTAGATTGGAAGTTGGTTTGTTGTGTAGTTGAGGTTGTTGTGGAGTTGTGGCCGAGGAGGACGAAGGGTCCGTTTGGTTTGTTGTGGCGTACCGATGTCTTTCTGGTACTAAACCCAACACCAAAGACAAATACTTTAGTTCTTTTTCTTTACTTTCTTTAGGCTTCAAGATTTTGGTGTCGAACACAGGTAGGTTTGTTATAGATTTTTGAAGTCAGATATGGTTCCCAGCGAGCGTATTTCTAGAGAAAGTGAAGATTGAATATGAGAAAGTGAAGATGGTTTTGTTTTTTAGTTTTAAGAGTGGTGTAATTTATATGAATATCAGAGGTTTGTTACAAGTTTATATTCAATAGAATTAAATGACATTTAATTTTTTTTGTTGTTATAAGTTTATAGAATTTAAGATATTTAATTTTATAGGCTGTTACAAGTTTATATAATTTAAGACATTTGATTTTTTTTTCTTCAACTTTAATTATGCGTATGATACAAGCTTTGTAAAACACTTATTTCCATTATAAGTAATTTATTGAATCTGAATTTTTAAGCCTTGTATTTAATTTGGTTGTACAATATGCTTGATAATTTGTATTTTTTATGTAAGGGGTGTTTTAATAACTGTATTAATTGTATTTATTGACCAGTTAATTAATTGACTACATTAAATAACATTAATGGTTTTTTTTTTTTTTTTTTTTTTTTTTTAATATGTGCATTAAAATTATGTGTATTAAAATGATGTACACTATGCTTCTTTTCTTGTAAGTCTTCAAAAATTACAAGCATTGAAAGCTATACTTGTAACAACCCATACTTTTTAAAAACACTTAAATTTCTAGGCTTTTAATTATATGTGTATGCATCTTTCCTATTAAAGAAATGTTTTTGGTCTTAAACATTTTAAGACTTCTAAATATAGATGCCCTAAATACATTATAAGGTAGTATAGATACTTAAATATACTCGGGTTGATAGCAAATAATTCATTTAGTTTATTTATATAAATATACAACACAAATATATATCTAGTTACAACTAGAAACGAAAGAAATTAACAAATTTGAAACTACAAACTTTCAAAGTAATAAGGTGTAGCACTTTTGGAAAATAATTGTAACTGGGCCGTATTTGATAAATGGGCCAGTTATTGTTCCTCACCTCATCAGTGATAAGCCCAACAAAATTGAGGTGCATGTGTTTGGGATCTCTTATCTTTTAGAAAAATGATTTGTATGCCTAAAACCTAAACCTAAAATTAGATCTAAAGATGTGATTGGTGCATTTTAAAACTTAATTGGTGGGAAATGATGAAAGAGAAAAGGTTCATGACACTTGTCAGAAAATGAATGGTATAGGTCTATTAGTAGGTTTCATTGTTAGGTCTAAGTATCATAATTCTATCTTTTATGTTTGAAGTTTGGGTTAACAATCATTCATATTTTGTAAAAAGATACATATTTGAGAATACTAGACAAATACACGCGCATAGCGACGGTGTAGAACGAAAATAATTATACTTTCGAACTTGTTATGATGTGACCCTTGATGCAACACTTAAAGGTTTAATTTATAGTTATTGTTAGGGAAAAAAAAGGTTTATGTGATAAAAACAAAAAATAATAAAATTTTGAGAATTAAAATTTATTTAAATTATTAATTTAATAGTGCATGTTGTTATCATTTTTAATTAAGAGTATATTAGTAATTATATTTTTGTCATTTTGAAAGTTTTAAGCACAATTATACACTTTTTATACGTATTAAAGATATCACATGTATCCAAATGTTTCATAATTATTATGTGCATAACATAACTTCCTTGTAATCATCTTTTTAATGTTGCTAAATCATGTGAATATGTAAACATTGATAATATATCACATGCCCAAGTTCTCCATGTTCGAATTTGTACAATTGACGTATTGTGTTATACGAAACAAAATGAACCTTTCATAGGCTTAACCGCTTAAATGAAAAATCTTACTACTTTGATAGTGTAGAAGTCATCAAGAAATCGGTCTTGCTACTATATATATTGAATGAATAATCACGCTATATACTAACGGCATCTACTATTGCTAAATTTTATAAAGCTTTATAAGTGTTTCATTTCATCACATATCAATAAATTTTAAACATTTTTAGTTTATAAACCTTTTCTCACTTAATAAAAATAATGTTACAACTTTACAAATGCTCCACATTACTCATGCATTAATTATATAGAGTTCATGAAGAAGATCAAAAACTATGACCTTTTTATGCTACCTACATTTCTCATTATGGTTGAAACAAGATATAAATCTTTTCAAGTTTCTTAAACCTATTCATGAACCTCTTATAGTGAAGCTCTAATGACGAATTAGTTGTTGCCTATCCTCAAGATCATTTTGGCTGTACACTTAGCACTCAATTAATTATTACATGTAACTGACGCAATTTTTGGGTGGTTTGGGTTGTTGGACATTACTAGTATTAAGGTTAGGGTCATGTTTGAGCAAAAATAAACACTATCAAATATACACTTTATCTTATCTATCTATATCTATATATATATAATAAACGAAGGTTAATTTTTTTGAAATGGTTCCAAGTCACTAATGCCATGTAATTAATGCCACGTGTAATTCCACCTAAGATGAAGGTTTGACTTTGAAGTTTTAAATGGCAACTCTGAAATTCGATTAAAACATAATTAATTCAATTCCAGTTTCAAATTAAAAAATTGATTTAGTAATGAACATAGGTTTAACATGTAGCTACACATTCAATTTGTAGTTATGACATCTATCTATGGTTGACTTTCGATCATTGCTCTTGAGTCCTCAAATACAGGTTCATATTTGTTAAAATTTTCGTTCTAGACTTTGTCTTTGTGTTTTAGTTCTATCGTTTTATGGATTTGTGGTTCTAACTTTTGAAATCGGAATATTAAAGGAATTGACTTGGTTTTTAAGTATCACCTTTTTTGTGTCTATTTACGATTTCAAGTGATGTTTAATGTGTTGTTTTCTTTGGCAACAGGTTCACTATAAGTTGTGTTTTTTCTTTGGCAACAGGTTCACTATAAGTTTCTCTGAGATCAACTATAAGTTGATCTAAGATCAACTATAAGTTTGAGGTTCACTATGAGTTTCTATATTTTATTTCATATTATTTTTTGTTAGTTGACACATATTTGAGGTTTTTGGTATTTGTGGATTATCTTCATATAGTATTTAAAAATCACAATTTAATCTTGCTTGTGGTGTTTGGGAAACTAAGTTTTTTGAAATTTGTGTAGATTTATCGTGAGCATTGATGCAACCGAACTGTTTGATAGAATGCCTCATTACAAGAATATTGGAAAATGTTGGAAATGCTCCATTTACCGTTTAAATACATTTGATTTTATGTATATGTATGCTATTTAGACGTTCTGACTTAGACCGGCTTACTACCAAGTTTTGATGATTAATATTGTATGCAATTTAGTGCTACAAACAAGCTAGCTAGGCCTATGATGATGGAATTTGTGAAGCTACACTGCAAGTTATTGCATTAAACCATGATTCAATTCCAGTAAATAATATTCTTATTGAGGTAAGTTCTATGTATCAAACATCAGATTCTGTGCCAAACTATATTTTTCTAATCACATTGTTTCTTGCAGGATGTTGATCCTCTTATGAAGGCTGTAATTATGGGATCGGGGATGGAGTGGAGTTATGAATTTAATTTGAAAGCCATGCCAAAAGAAGTAAGACAATTTTTTGAGTCACTTACTATTAAATGGTCTAATTGGTCAAAAGAACATAAAAAAATTCTTTTAAATAGTTTGAGCATGTTGATAAATGCCAAAATACATTGTTAAGGTATACAAAGGTCTGTATAGGATGCTATTTAGAGAATTTGGATTACAAGCAAATGGAAAAAAGAATTGGTCAACTTGTACCCGATCCATTTGACCCATATATTGTACGTTTTTTTATTCAATTCTTGGTTTTATGATCTTAGTTTCATCAAAAGTGTTCATGTTTGCTCCATTATAGGTTGAAGGCTATTACAAAGTAAATTTCTTAACTTGACAGTAACTTTCCATGTTTCAGTTTCTATTAGTGTAGAGCCTTAAATTTGCAACTATGGAGATTTACAATATATATTTTTTCATGTATAAGTATTTGATATGAGATACCATAGAAGTTACATTGGTGCAATCTTTGTATGATTCCGTGGGGTACACTAAAAGTATGTTGTTATTTATGTGATATCAATTTGATTAACTATTAGTCTCTAAATGTATGAGCCTTAAATACCAATTTGTTAACAAGTAATGGCAACCCATTAATAATCAGAGGACAAGATGATAAGGACAAAATATGGACGTATAAACGGTTTTTGAAAGCAATTGGAGTAGATAAACAAGTGAGCAATTTTAATTAAACTTTTTAAGTATTCTCAAATGGGTTGGGTTGGGATTAGCTAATCTGAATACATTTTTAACAATTAACATGTTAGTTATTTGACCCATTATGTGCTTCTCATTAACTACTTTTTTTTTTTTTTTTTTTTTTTTTTTTTTTTTTTTTTTTTTAACTTTCCCATTATATTATATGTATTCGGGAGTTTAGACAGATTATGTAAAGATGATTTTGTGCTTTCTTGTCGTCGAATTCAAAAAATTTTTGAACGAATTTTGTTAAAGTTTTTTCATGTTGCGATGATATAGTGATACTCTCATCATCCTTTGAAATCCATTGCTAATTCCTTTTTGGGGAAAGGTTCAGTTGACCAAATTTACAACATGTGACGAACTTCTTGCAAGTGTGCAAATTGATATCCGTTTGAGAAAAGTGCTTCACTTAAGAAGCTTTTAGTCAACCTACGTCCATTTTTTGTTGATTGGCTTTTTTAATATACTTATTTTGAACATAAGATAGTTTGGAATGTGAAGTTCTTTTTTCATGCTTAACATCTATTACATGTAAGTTTCACGTATGAACATCATCTAATATAATTGAAAATAATGTAGCGTGGGTTGCCATATAATGAAAACTTTAATCTCATGTTCCGGAATTTTTATATGTAAACCTCTTTTTTTCTATTAGTTGTTATGCAGATTTCGCTTCATATTTGATCATTTACATTTTGTTACTTCAAACATCTGATTTGTTTTTTTTAACCTTTTAAAAGCTAATCACAGGTTTATAAGCTTGTATATATAATAAAAGAAGGTTTTTTTGAAATTTGCCATGTTATTTAATCCATGTGTCACTCATGCCATGTCATTAAAGTCATGTCACTAAAGCCACATGACATTATAAAATTACCTTACAGCCTCTAAATTGAATTATACGGAGTAATTGTTTGACTCAATTAATTATTTTCGTTACACATACCGTATTAAATATTCCTTTTTCAAATCTTACTAATTAATTCCACATATTTTTCAGATTTTAGAATCGTCTCTCTTTTTCAATTTTACTTTCAATTTCAAAATTTTATTGTTGTCTAGAATCCTCTCAAGTTGCATGTAAGTCTACATACTCTTGGTTTTGATTTTAATGATTATTTGATCATAGACAATGAGAAAAATGAAATTAGCCTTGATATTTTAATCTATCATTAGCAGGTATGTTTGCCGGTCCCAATGTCGACAATTGGTATGGATTTTTGTGTTTGTATTAGTCAAAGTCAATATGTTGTAGAACACGTTAACATAGCATTCTTATTAATTTGAAAGTTTGAACTTTTTTTAATCGGTGTCTTTAGAGATGATGTTAAAAAGAGATTCAATAGTGTGAAGGCATACAAGTCATTTATTTAATGACATGGTTGCCAAAGATGATCAGAGAAAAGACCATTCTATACAAATTTGTTTTGGTAAGTAAATTTCGTCTGTACCTTATTGATTTGAGTTGGTTTTTTGTGCCGAATTTGTTAGATGTGATAAATGCAAGATCATGGGTGGATGTGTCCTGTAACATATGTCGTGAAAAATGGTCCTGTCGATGGCCCGATGTGCTTAAACGGGATAAATATTAAACAACTTGCGTGCAAGGGCTGTCACTAACATTTCGTTGTTTAACACCGGTCACTTGTGTTCTTCAGGTTACTATAAGTTCGGGCAAATAGCATAACATATAGCATTTGAATATATTTCCGTAAACTTAAGAACATGTTAACTTGAAATTTGAAAATGGTTGGGGGTTGGCCTTACTATACTTTCTCCGTTTTATTAGTTTGTTGAACTGAATTTAGTATCATCTTTTTAATTTACTCACAAAATTAAAATGGTCAGTTGGTAGGGGTGAGCCGTTGTTTTCCACCTCGAAACTTATAGTGACATAAAATGTCAGGCCGTTTACGATGCTGTTTTCCCCTTTACCTGACATAATGGACATAATTGTTTCATTCTTATGCTCCTTTTACGTTATTTGACTATTATATATACTCATTTAATATTATTTTGGTTTATATTTCCTGGTAAATCGAACATTCTACATGTTCTAAAGCTTACAGGCTTAATTTACATGCACAAGGTTTACCGGATACCAAATGAAAACAAATTGTGGTGCCCTTTTGCTTGGCATGAATGTTAAAAAGACAATGGTTGATGTATGTAGTTAATTCACGATAATTTTATACAAGTTATATTTGATGACCATCATATGAAACATTTCTTGACATTTAACATGTGACATTTAATATATCATAATGTTCTAATCTCTTGGCATTTAAATATTCTTTTTAGGCTCGGTGAAGTATCATGTATGCATGTATACTGTGTCAAGTAAAGAGTTCAATAGTAATATGCATAGGCGTGTCCTTTTCTTTAAATTGTAATATCCATTTACAATTCTGAAATTGCAGGTCTATAATATTGCAGTCCTTAAAATTACAAGTCTATGCAAATTTTCGCTTTTTGTTTCAAGATCAACATCTTTTACATAGTTGAACAATGTTTATTTCAGACTTTTTTAAGCCACCCGTGATTTATCACGGGTTTATAGGCTAGTAACTGTATAATAATGTGAGAGACCAAAAACTCATAATTGAATTATTAATTGCAATGATTTACATAATTACCCTTAAAACTACTTTTTATTATTTAGTCATCAATAAAAAATGACTAAGATGTTCTTCCTTGATTAATTTCAGTGAAAATTAATAATACTTAGAGCACACGGTACTAAGGGCTGGAGAGGATCACGCCGACCGGTAACATCAACCTATGGCGCGAGAACGACACCGGACTTGGTGCCGTCCCAGCCAGCCCACGCAATCCGTTATTATTATTATTTTTCTTTTCTTTTCAAATGTGAACGTTTATAACGGCTAAACGAAAAAGGACGTTAGGGTGACCAAAACAATGATACATTTTGGTTCTAAGTTCTCGACCAATACAATAAACAAGCCAAGAATAATGGTTACAAAGAGAGTTCCAAGAACATGTTGACCGGAAAGTGAACTCCGATGAACCAAGAAGTTGGGAAGTTTAACTCGCTTGTCGAATAAACAACGAGGCTTAGCGGCGATGATGAAGATATGATGAACATCTGCCGCTTCTAGTTCACAAGAAATGTTTCGTGAAATGATGCAACAACAATTCGCTTTACACTATGATGCGCAGATAGAACAAATGAACCGCAAGACTATGCCGAAAGTTGAATTTATCAAATCTCAAACACGGAACGAGGACTTGAGGACGCTTGCAATGAGCACCGACAGGATAGATCGAGGCGGCCAAAGAAAGAATTCCGGACCAACGTTATCCTTAAAACTAGTTTAGTTTATGTACTTATATTTTTATGTTGTGTACCTTTTATTTTTATGTTGTGTTTTTTAGGTCTTTTTATATTTTATGTACTTTTTTTATTTAATGAAATTTTAATTTTAGTTAAATGTGCTTTCATTTGAAAAAAAAAAAAAAAAAAAAAAAAAAAAAAAAAAAAAAAAAAAAAAAAAAAAAAAAAAAAAAAAAAAACTCTAGGATTCATAGATGTTCTTAACACCATATATGAAAAAAGAGTAATATATGCTAAATTAAAGGAAAAAAAGTATTAAGATGACATCACGATTTTCTATTACATTATACGGCTATTACATTAGAGGCTACGGTACCATAACGCCTGAGGCGGCGTTATGCCCAGCTGGCACAGTGTTGCCCGCCTTATGATATCAAGGTCGTTGAGTTGGCAACGCCGTTAAGCCCGGAGTTACTCCAACAACGTGGAGAGAAACGCTGCTTTTCAATATGGTAATAAGACTACTTCAACTTGAATATTTATGTATTCTTGGAATGTCATAAATAAATGAAGTAATAAATTAACTTGAAATTACTATCGAAACCAAATTGTGGTGTTCATGATTACTTTAGTTATACATGTTTATATTTTATTGTAAAGTTATAAATATGAAGTCTGTTAATTGTTGCAAGACTTATAATAAAGTAAGACGTTAACTTGTTATATTTTTTAATTAAGACATATACAAGAAGTCACTGAGTTGATCAATGATTTATAACGTATATTGGGATTATAACAGTTTATGTCTTCTTGTTAAGACATGGACAAGAAGTGACTTAGCTGAAAAGTACTTGTGTTATAAAGCATGCAATTGGCTTGGAAATTCTATTATACCATTAAGCTGACTTAGTTGGTGAATAGATAAGCCTAACGAAATATATTTATCTTACATATTGTAAGATTGTCTTACAATATTAATCCTAATGAAATACATAATGTTTATGGTACGTTCCGTTAGGAAAATCAAACTCTTGTTATATTGTTTGATTAAAGATAACAATATCTTCCTTTCTTCCAAAAGTTATCAAGGTTAGAAAATTGAGTATGGGTAGTATATACTCAATAAGACTCCAACCTAGAAGATTAATAAGACACCATTTATTATGGAATGTGATGAATCACATTAAGTCTTAAAATTGAAATTCTGAATTTGTTAAACTGCTTTTGAGTAGGTTATTAACAAACTTAATGTAAGGAACTGTCAACATGTATTTGTAATGTCCCAAAAGAGAACAATTTTGTGTTGCTCTACTTGCTAAAGTATTTATAGATAGTCTATAAATTGTAAAAGGTAAGTGGGAGTTTTATCTTGAAAAGATAAAGTTACAAGATACATAATCTTCTAAAAATACACTAGTAAAGTCATGATGAGGATTAAACATGTTAATGTTAAATCTCAAGATGATGGAATTCTCATTCATAGATCCGTAAGGATATCTCAAATATTTGAATAATATGTTGAGGATTATTAGTTACAGGATTATGGTAAACCTGTTGGTCATTAAGATGAATTGCAAATATTGAATTTAGCAAGTTACTCATACTATGAATGCTTAGATGCAGTCCAGAAAGATAACTAGTTTTGGAAACTTAGTTAATCTTGAACTCTATAGTTACACTATAGAATAAAGATGAGTTTCTTCAAAAGGAATGAAAATCCTAGTGGTTTAAATCTTTGTGTAGAAATCATATGGACAAATTTTGTATACATATTTAACGTATGGAAAAATTATTAATCACACTTAAGCAATTAACTGTGATTGAAATTCTTTCTAGGCACATTAAATGTATAAAGATTATGATTGTCATTCTTAGTTTCATAAATATGAAATTAACAATGGAATATCAAAACTCTTTCTTGAGTAATTACTTGTGCGAGGACGATAAGTAATTAAAAGGGGTATTTGAATTCAAAATAATCTTTGAAAGTATACAAAGTGCAATAATTCATGAAGGATTAAGGCATGCATCTAGGAGATATACTTATGTTTAATTATTAAATTCAGTTTTGATTTATAATTAAAATAAGACGATTTCTCAGTATTCCTGAAAGCTAGTGGGAGTGTTATATTTATTTTCTTATTTCATATATGCTGTATAACGTATAGGAAGTAACATTCCATTAACATTAAATGTTAAGTCTTAGTTTGGAATGAAACTTCACTTGGAAATTTAGGAAATAAACATACAACCATGGGATATATGTTTATTGTTATAAACATAAGCGGTAAAAATAATTGATTCTAACAAGACATCATATACTATTAGAGAGTCTGAATAGAAACATATCTTTGAAAAGATATAACATGAATGAAATCTAAGTTTGACACAAGGATTTTTCATGTACATCATGTTGTTTGTTGTATCATGCTTGGATGAAAGATGATTTGACAACATTAATATCTAATTGAAAGTTATTAGTTAACTAATTGTAATGAATATGGTTGGATATAGAATTAACATCCTCATCCTGGAATTGCTCCTAAATTCTAAGCATGAACCATATGGCAAATTGTTGCGTAACTGATATAGCCGACAAATCTTGAAAGATTGGAAGGTATCAAACATTACACAATGGATATTAAAGTTTACGAGATTTTAAAGAGCATATTGTTGTTTGCATACAATGATGCTAATAAAATTGAGATGACACTCAATACTAGTCATGGTAGGATTTCATCCCAGTTAATGGCCATGTATACTAGTTATGCTTAACTGTGAGCATAGTTGCATTATACATTAAAGAATTAGAATACTTTAAACTATAAAAGGTTTGATAGTTTAATTGTCATAAATTGATGGTTGAGGATGTCACACATTTTATGAAATATTATGTGGCAATACCAAGATAGTTGAATGCACACATACAAGAATTTCACTAATTGAATTCTTGAAATAAGTATTCTCAAAATTTCGATAGATCAAGATTAGTTGATTTATGCCTTGTCAACAAGTATGATTGACATGACATGAGGCATAATTCATTAATGGGAATTATCATGCATTGATCTATTTAGTATTTGGATAAGGGATGTTAAGCAATTATTATTTACAATGAATTTAAGTACTTGGTACATTAGTTTTCATTAATAATAGATTGTATCCTATAATTGCATGTTTAAATCCGTAAATAACTCATGTTATTCTAAATTGCCCGTTGTCAATTAATGATATGGGAATATCATTAAATTAAGACAAATCTGAGTATTGGTAGAATATACTTGAAAGTATATTGATGCGTTGACATGCCAATTTCACATGATATTTAATGAATTGAATATATGACTTATCCCAACTTCATGAGTTTACTTTATGGATCTTGTCATCAAGTAAATCATGTGTATATAGTTATTCTCAGACTTGAGATGCCAGATAACTGTCATGGATGTAGTGCATTTCTGTGATTCAATTTACCGCTATACGTAACTGGTAGCTATAAGGATTATTTTCAGGAGTGTTGCAAAGTTCATGGGTTATGCTCGTAGTCAAGATAGAATTTGTTCCTTCAAATTGTTTGAAGTTTAATACTGCTGGGCCCCTCATAGGGTTGACAAGATGTTTGTGCGGCCGCACCCAAGATCTCCCCTGAATATGTTCAGAAGATTTGGTAATCTTGATCAATCAGAAACAACGAGAAACCGAATGGTTAATAAAGAATGACTGAGATCCATATCTTTATTAATGTGGTATTAGAAACAAAAGGATAAGTATGATGATGAATCATCAAATGGTTTTCCAGGAGACCATCCTCGAGTTGTACTAGGGGCATTGGCGTGTTGCTAGACGCTAACCAATGTCATTACACTATTAATAGATGTCCAAGTGGGAGCTGTTAGTTTTGTGGACAAATATTAATATGTGTATGTCTAGAATCGAACTCGAGATCACGGGATTGCACACTTTACGTATGAGAATCGATGTTAAATAATTAATATATAAATAGTTATATTTAATTATTAAATCACAAATAAAGTAACTAATACATGAGGGACTTATTAGTACGAAAACCAAACCTTTGGGGTGTTGGTTGCAACCGGTCGAACAAGGAAAAAAGGAAGGGTCTGAGTGTCGTTTTATGAAGCTTAAGAAGGTGCTAGCAATAACTTGTTGGACAAGGTTAAATGCTATCAATAAATACCCATTGGTCTCATTCGGTTTAGATGGACTAGCTAGTACCGATCAACTATAATAACCCTTTATATCCAATGTACCTTATTGACGAATGTGTATGAATATAAGATATTATATTCATGCAAGTTTATGAATAATATACATGCATGCAACGTGTAGATACATGTGATATGTAATTGCATGAAGATATTAACTTTATCACTTTGATATGATCTTGTGATACGTAATCCCTAAACAAGGAATTTGTGTTCCGTTGTTTTATTTGTGATTCAAGAACTAGCATTCACATCGAATCGCTATTAGTACGTGTGTACAAGATCGTGGTATTAACTTACTTTAGTTAATTCCATTTTGGATTGAGAAACAAAACGGTAAGGGGTTTCTCGTTAATCCAATTGTTTATTAAAGAAGAGGAATTGAAGTTTAGATCCTTGTTCTTGCTAGGATCAAAGGTACGTATCTTTAATATTCGGTTAATCTCTTTACATGTTAAATTATGATTCTTTGCTTCTGCTACGTTGTTTGGTAATGTAGAATTATTTATATAATTGTTATGGTATTTAAATTCTAACACCTTGTGGTCTTACGACAGAGTGGACCCTTCAAGTGGGCCTTTCTTCTATTTCAACCTCTATACTTGAGACAAATATTAAACTATGTTGTGTGGCCAAAAACGAATGCATATATATAGTCATTTCATTTACACTTAAAAGAATGCTTCCGAATATTTGTATTAGATCTTTGCCTGCGGTATTGGGTTACTTTTGGCTGCAAATTTGAGTACTTTTTGTTATTGCTTCGAGTCACTTGTAATTGATGATTTGGGTCATCATATGACCACCAGTCCACCACCCACCTTTTATAGCTAAATTCTAACCAAGTAACTAACCAATTACCCGTTACATTCTGTTAATTACCATAATAACGGCTTTCAACTATACTAACGTTAAAACCAAAACTCATTATATACTACACTAGCACACTGCAACTCACAAAACAAGCTTAAATCGGTTCAACATCATCCCACCTAAAAGATTTTGACAACAGTATTCAAAAACACATGTACATACTGAAATAGATATCAAAAAGAAATTCAATATGTGTTCAAACAATTTCTTTTTTTCCTTGTTAATGATGTAATACATTTCTTCACTACTTTGTATGTGTTAGATTTGAGCGAATTCCAGATGCAACATGCAATTCAGAACATGTAAAAGCAAAAATCACGAGTAAACTATTTATCGACCACTTTGTGTGGGACTGTGGGTACCTTGCTAGTCCATAACACATTTACACATGTATCTATTAAGAGTAGTATTTACTATTTAGTAATATGACACTGAACGAAACGCCACTTTGAAGCTCAAAAGGATATGATGGTAAAAATAGAATCGCATAAAAGTTTATCTCCAACATTCTTATTGAATAGGAGATGCCAAAGTATATGCCATATGCGCAATAGAACATACATTCATACATATAGTTATTTTTTGCCTATAAATTGATTTCAAATGAATCAAATCAACAAACAATGAAGATTGCTGAAGTGTATGGATGTATTACTGGGTAACTACTCCTTTGGCAGTTATTAAGTCACGGCTAAGACTAACCGCCAAGGGAGATTTGCCCTGTAATCCATCAATTTTACATGAGTATCCCATACCTGATCTAAAAAACAAGCATTTTCAACTCCATTTGTCACATTAATTGTTGCCAAAGAACTGCGAATGACACAGTAGGAAAATCGAGTTTCCTTCAAGTTTACAAATGATGCATGAACATCAATACATCATGGGTACGTACTACACAACCCCACTACCAATCACACTTGTTAACTAGATTTTCTTCACCTTTGATGTTGCATGTAACCTTTAAAATATTTTCAGTTCATAGACATACTTAAAAGAGCAAATACTAAATGTCGTTTAAATTAAATCTGGTACGTAAAACTAGAAACTAAAGAAAGTTTACAATTTAAAAACTTTAAAGTGATAAATGGTTATAGCTCTTTAATAATAACTAGCAGGGTACCCGCGCGTTGCGACGGCGGGTACCCTCAAAAAATAATTTCCGGTGAATCATGTATTTTAGTTTATTATATTTTTTTTGACAATAAATTACGGATATCAAGAATTTCATGTGACGTATTTCAGCTTCTTAACTAAGGAATTTATTTCGTCTTTTTGGGTATTTTCTAAGGTCATTCGTATAACATGAGTCCGTTTGTCCCATGCCCGTTTAGCCCGTGCCCGCTTGGCCCGTGCCCGTTTGGCCTGTGCCCGTTCGGGCTCGAGCCCTTTGGCCCGTGCCCGTTCGGGCTCGAGCCCATTCGCCCCGTTGCCCGTTTGGGCTTGAATATTTGTATAATATGCTTTATTATTTGTATTAGTAACATTTAATGCATGAATTGTGTTTAAGTTGGTTGTATAATATGCTTAACAATTTGTATTTCTAATGTAAGGGGTGTTTTAATAACCGCATTAATTTTATTTATTAACCAGTTAATTAATTGACTACATTAAATATCTTGACCATATTAATAGTGCTTTGTATTGTATTTAATGTTAGTAAGTGTGTTTTAATTAGTTGTACTTTTAGGTTAAGAACTTGTAATGCTGAATTTTAAGTATTTCTATTTAAAGATTATATTTAATGTTAGAAAATGTATTTTAATTAGTTGTACTTTTAGCTTAAAAACTTGTAATTGTATTTAATGTTAGAAAATGTGTTTTAATTAGTTGTACTTTTAGCTTAAAAACTTGTAATGCTGAATTTTAAGTGTTTGTATTTAAAGAAGGCATTAATGCTTTATAAAGGAGTAAGATTTTTGTAAAATATAAAATATAGGGTATAAAGTATATGGGTATTTATTAAATTGGGTTAATGGCATCTAATAGCAACGTATTTTTCCATTTCTTCAAATATCAGATACGAACACAAAAAAATACCATTATACCCATCCAACTCTTTGCACCGTGTAACAACCGCGAATTTCCATATCCTTGCACAACCTTAAGCTCGATATGATCTATTTATTTAGTTTATGTGTTCACTATTATGTGTGTTTGCGAGCTAGACCACACACGCGACTCGGCACAAATAAACCTAATAACACGTAAAATATTGATTTTAGCGAGATAACACGAACATGGACGTATTTATAATCAATTTGATTGGAAAAATTGTTTTAAAATCAGTGGAACACATTAAAATCATTCGTGAAAATGTCTCGGTACTCAAATCTATCTCGGTTACGTGTTATAGGAAGTTTGGCCAAATGCCACTTCCCACCCCGCGCCCAAGTTACACAATCAGTCCCTAAGGGACATTATGTATTTATTCTTAGTCCTTTAACTATAAAAGCCTAAGTTATACCCTCATTTAGGGTTATTTCCTTCTTTTTCACTCACCAGCCGCACCCTATCTCTCTCTCTTCACCCTCTTTTCTCCAGCCAAAATATCCGGCAACCTCCACAAGACCACACCGCCGCTCCTTTTATTACACCACCACCACCAAACCTCAACTCTTGCAACCCTTACCCCGTTTCTAAACAACACGCGCTCAAAACTTTCATTCCAACATCACCACGCGCCATCACATAATTTTTTCGACCAAGATTCGTTGATATCCGAGTGTATTAAAGGTGGGTAACACCGAGTCACCCGTGGTTGTGGCTCGGTGTGCAACAACTCGACTGTGTCGAGTTATATTTATAGTTTTTGGTTCGATTTGAGGGTTAAAACAAATGGGTTTTACATTTTTATTAACTAAAAATCAGTAATAAACGTTTGGTATCTTTTATTGTTGTGTGGTTGTGTTCTTCTTTTGTTGTTACCGTATCATCATGATACTACCATGTGTTTTGCTGTTAAAAATGTGAATACATTCAAATCGGTAATATGCATCTTATCAGATTTATGATTTTGTTAAAAATGTTAATACTCTTTAATTTTGTTAAAAAAAGTGTTTTATTTAGTTGTACAATATGAATATCCATTGAAAGCTTGATTAGATTGTACATTGTGGTTAAATGGTTGTATATTTTGGTGAAGGGGTAAATTAAATTGTGTATTAATTGACCACTTTAATAGCATTAATGTGGTGTTTGTTGTACAATATGCTTATTTTCTTGTAAGTCTCAAAATTATGTGCATTAAAGTGTTGTACATCATGTTTTATTTCTTGTAAGTCTGAATTTTAAGACTAAGAGGAGAGAGATTCATCCCTACATTATATGTAGTATAGATAATAATAATAATAATAATAATAATAATAATGATAATAATAATAATAATAATAATAATAATAATAATAATAATAATAATAATAATAATAATAATAATAATAATAATAATAATAATAATAATAAAAGGCCTTTTATAAAGACTAGATGATCATAAAAAAGTTAAAAAATAGATGATGAAAATTTTGGTTACACTTGAAAAGCATCTAGAATCGGATCGATTTATTTATTAGTGGGCTACTTTATTCAAGTAGCCAAAACATAAGCACTTTTAACCAAAGTTATACACACATGCAACTAACATCGTACATGTTTGAGGTTTAGTTTATCGTACATGTTTTATACTCTTCGATCGTAATTATATTGTCACCATAGCAACCCTCATAAATTGTAACACCCCGACCCGACAAGGGTAAAGATATCACAATAATGGATTCATATCAGATCAAAACAGAGCATACATCTACAGTAATACAAAAATCTCAAAGGATTACAAATAAAATACTGAATCTATAAGGTTACAATGAAACTTTCAAAACTAATTCTAAACATAATAACTTCAGTCCAGCTCTAATCCAGAATAGCTACCAAGCCTTCTAAGTCCAGAGGTACACTCTCACTCATTCCCAGCTTCCTACCAAAACCTGCCGCACACGAAAAGAAACGTGCGGCTGAGCTTAAAAAAGCCCAGTGAACAGATATATAGATGACAGAAACAATAACGGATAGCAATACAGACACAAATCAGAAATACAGATTATACAGATACTGAATTAAAGTGAAAGAATAGGAAAGGAATAAGGGTAAAAGAAAAGAAATGAGAAAGAGATAATGTACAAACCAGGTTAGGGAAATACAGAAATCCATCACGAGCCCAGAGATAACAGATAATAACATAACAGAGTAATCATATAATAATCCAGAGGGGATGCCTCTCAAATAACAGATAATATGAGGGGTGACCTCATGTATTAAATCGGAGTGATCAGCTCCCAGATATATGTGAAAGACGTGTATCGCACACACCATCAGTCACCAGATATATATAACAGATAAACAGATACATAAACAGATAACAGATAACAGATAACAGAATCAGAACTAGGATGCATCCATGCGCCCCCTGTGGCCAGAAACTCCTCAGAACACACCAGATAAAATAAATCAGGGACGGGACAGGTCATCACTCTCCTGCCCTAGAGTCATGCCATCGGTGCATCAATGACATGGACATGAAACCCTCATGCCTAGTGATTGGCTCGGATATCAGACTGTGGTCAAGGTCAGATGTCATATAATAAACAGAGTCATATCTACGGGTTCATGGCAGAAGGGTCATGTCAACAATTCAGATTAAGATAATAAGGTTTAAATCAGAGTTTATCAGATTAAGTTTAATATCAAAGCTTAAGTTCAGATTAAAAGGTTTATTTCCCAAAAGTCCAAAAGAGTAATCAAAGGTTAATAATTACAAGTTTATAGCAATAGTCCATTTCAGAAGTTCTTGTCAAAAGTTCATTTAAATCAATCCTTTAATAATGGTTTTCATGGAACTGATATTTCAAAATAGTTTTCATAAAAATGGTCTTCCAAAACTTTTAGTAACTTCCATTTCAAACGGTATAGCTTCTTTTTAAAATAGCTTTTAATAAAGGTTCAAAATCAATTAGGTTCAGATAAGGATTTAGCAGGTTAAGGTTTATACCAAAATTCAAATCAAAGTTTACACAGATATATCAGGTTAAGGTTCAGAACATGGTTCACAGATCAGATTCAATCAAGACTCACAAATTCAAGGTTCAGAACAAGAGGTCAATCAGAGTTCAGGAAAAGGTTCAGAATAAAATAATCATAGCAGAGGTTCAAACAAAAGGTTCAAGACAAACAGATCACAACAAAGATTCACAACAGAAGGGAACATAGCAATGGTATAGGGAATCCTAATAAGGAAAATGAAAAACTGAATAAAAGGGAAATGAAACGCCCTTACTGAAAAAGGACAGAATATCTGTACCTTATTAGCACAGCAGAAATCAAACAGACAAACACAGAAATCAGATGGTCAAGACCTCTCCTTCTTCACACCTAAGGAAGAGGAAGACAGAATTACTAAAGTTTCTTATTCAGATTATTCCTTTTAGTTTACCTTTACATTTTAAGTACTTTCCAGATTTAGTAAGTTCCCATAATTAGCAGGTTTCCAGAATTAATCAGATATTATCATTTAAGATTAGGTTAAACCCTTATTCAGAGATTATTATGGAATAACAGTACATTTTATCATGTTACAGAAGTTTAGGGTTTATTATGACAATTATACAAAGTTTAGGGTTTTAAATGCAACTTCATTAATTTACAAGGTCATTAGTGAAAAATACTTTAAATTACAGAGTTAAATGCTCACTTTATTCAGAATTACCTTTATTCCCTTAAGTTTCATAATTTACAGATTACACCCCTTTAATTTCATAATTTACAAAATAAAGCTTATAATTTCATATTTTACAATTTAATCCCTACAATATCCATAATTACCAACCAAACATATTATATTTCAAATTTACAGAGTATACCACCAGAAGTTAGTACTTTACATATTTGACCCCTCAGAATTCAGAATTTACATATTTAGCCCTTTAAGTTTACAAAACATATATATTAAATCATAATTACATAACAATTACATAATTAGCCCAAAAATCCTCAAAATTACACAACAACCTTTTTATATCAGTATTAACACAAAACAACTTCAGAATTCCAGATTTACACTTTTGGTCCCTCACTTTTAATTAATTTCCAAACGAAACCCTAATTTCCCATTAATTCATTATTTTGCAAAATTTACACTTAGGACCCCAAAGTTATATTTTTTCCACATTCTTACAGATGTATATGATCTTACAAAAATATCCCAGAAGTTTCAAAGTTGGCAAAATAGGTCCTTATACATTTTACTTCAAATCGGTAACACTTTTTATAAACAATTACCAACCCTAATTTTCACCAATCATTGAACCATCATTAATTCATCATTAAAACACATTAAATGATCAGATATTCATCCAAGAGATCAAACCCTAGAAGCCACGATTTCCTTTTATTTTATTTCTTTATTTTTCTAAAATCCGGTTTTATCAATAATTAACCACGTTAATTTTAAGCTTCTAAAAATCAAAACCATATTTTTCCCAGATCATATTACTTATAAGGAACCCACGAAAAATAGTGAACATGCCCAGAAAATTCGTTTAACATATATTGCATATTTACGTATGTTTTAGACACTAAAATTACAACGACTTGATTTAGGCCACCATAATTCGATCTATCATTTTTCCCAGGTCTAATATATCATAAGAGGTCTAAATAAAATAGCCATCATGCCCAGAAATTCGGATTTCATATATTTGCAATTTACGTGTTCTATAGCCATTATATTATCATACGCATAGAATTAGCATTCATGGATCGATTTGCATATTTTATATAAGTTATATAACATCTAAATATCACTGGAAAAATGCCATATTAATTTTATCACGTTTGGTTAAGTCGCAAGAATTATTACCTTGATTTTGATCTACTCGACAAGAAATTAAGAACAAGCACGAACCAAAGAGAAAACGCAGCAACCATTAATTTTCCTAGCCTCCTTGCACCTCCAATAATCCCAGAAAAATACTTGTTCAATCCCAGAATTCGTGTGCTAGCCATGGTTGATTTATTTAGATCGCTAGGGTTTTTTTCCTAGTTTTGCGATTTGGTTTTGTGAAAAGAAATAAAAGATTTGATTATATCTCTTAAAAACCGACTTTGGGGAGGGCTTAGGACCAGAATTTCGGAATTATAATCATCAATTTATTTGGGATTGATTTTCTTAGACCTTTCCTAATTTAATTTACATATTATTTAATTTTAAAAGGTTTAACATTATATTTATTTAAATTGTATAATTCGGAATTTCTAAATAATTGTGTATGATTATTTTTGAACATTTTAAAATGATGTAACATTGTCCCAGAAATTTATTTGTTTCAGATATAGTTCGATTTCAGAAGTTTTGGAATTATTTCGGAATTTTATAAGTTGTTTAATAAGGTTCTATGTTATCAGGGGTAATTTGGTAATTTTACAGGTTATCTGAATTTCAGGTATTACAACTTCTTCCCCACTAACAAAAAAATTTCGTCCTCGAAATTTGCTGAAAGCAGAAAGAAAAGAGAGCAGGAAACAAAACAAAGATATAACGAACTAAGACGAGAATTGAGGTGAAACGAAACAGAACACAACTGACCGTGAACAGACATATGAAATATTTGATTCTCATAACTCGAGCTTGCAGATTCCCTAAATGGTTTCAGGTCCTCAGAACAGACATAACATACTGAATCCAGATCAGAAGGATAACATACCAACGTAGTAGATGAAAATCATATTCTCTCGGAAGAGACAAGGAATACATGGGGTTTTGACGGATATATGGTTCACAGAATTTGATTAGACAGATCAGATTTGAACATACAGAAAATAGATTATCGATGACATCAATAGCAGAAAGTTCTATAGCAGAAGCTAAGATTAGTATCAGATGTACAGAGGTCAGCAAAACGCATGACGAGAATCCAAACGTATCAATTCGCATAACGGTGGAAGCAGATTACGTGTATAGGTAGAATGAACTTAAAGTCTCACTAACACAGACGATCTCAAACAGTTATCAGAATTTCTAAAGCTTCTAAGGCACTTCTCGAAATATCCTATGCCCACAACAAGTGCACGTTATATGATGTAAGTATTATCACGTTGGCCAGACGTCATAATACTGGCATCATATAAATATGCCCTCATGATGGTCATACTTTATCTCAAGTCATGAACAGAACAAACTTATCCTACTCCACCTAGCCTTCCTACGGTCTCAGAGGTCATCAGAATCCAATACTCTAACTAAGAGGAAAACGAATCACTTGAAAAGTTAACGGAAGTCTCAAAATGTCTATCAGAATTTGGTACATCAGATCATCCATCATTCGTCAAATTTCAGATAACAAAACTATCATCCGACATACGCAGAATGAACACAGAGCGGAATTACTGATAAAGAACTTAAATCATTCAAAGGATTTATCATCAGGTAACAGAAATTTAGATAGGTCAAGCAGAAGTGAATCACATCATCCATAGCTTCATCCGTCACAGAATTTATTCGATTCAGAATTTTCTTCTATTCAAAGTCATGATCTCAGTTCTATTCTCAAGTCTGCTTCTACTCTCAATTCATCTTAGTACAACTAAAATGAATAGAGAAGCAAGACTGCGAGTCTTGGACAGATCTACTAGCACAGTTCGGAATTCGCCAACTCAGATTGCCGTCGTCATCGGATGCCCGGTAGTGGTGTCTGCTACAATCTCTGAATGCCAAATCACATCTTTTCTTCCAGAACAAAGGTCATTCCATTTAATACGAAGATGGTCTACATGTTTCCTCGTTCGTCTTAGGGCACAACATGTTGTCATACTATGACAATTGTCCAGATACTCGTGAAAACATGATTCTTATTAGCCAATACTATTGGCATTATTTAAGACTTATAATGGTCACAATGAGTACGAAAATAGTTTTCATGAATCTCTTCAGGGATAATTCATATCTAAATCATATCACTAATCTTTACGAATAAAACTGAAATACTTTACGGAAATTTTTTTTTTTTCAGTTAGTCATCTCCCATCTTAGGAGTTCTTGTGGTTGCTTCTTCAGTCCTTCAAACATTTAATGAGGTTGTCTGATACAGAGTTCACAAGGATGGAATAATTTAATCATTTATACTCGGAAATGAGAAGTGATTACGGTTGAGATTACGGTTAGGTATTTAAAGGGAACACTGAGGTGAAACAAAATCATATCTCATCGGTTTCTTCAATTTCTCAACTTCTATAGCATCATGGCTCGTCAACCGAGATCGGTTCAGAATCAATTCTACTTCTCAAACGGAAGGAAACTCAGAAGTTTCATCAGAAAATGCCAGAAAATTTGTACAACAAAACTTTCTAGGGGTGGATACTAATAGGTGTCAGGAGAATTTGACAATCAAATGAGATCAGGGTAAATATAGTGATAAGCTTAACAGATTTAAGCGGTTCAAGATTATTATAACAAAATAGGGTGGAGCAGATTGTTATCTTTCAGATGCGGTAGCCTATGATAGCTTTTACGAAGAGCCAGTCAATCAATAATCAAAAGATCTCCAAAATCAAGTATATCAATAGTAAACAGATCCGCAGAACGTATATGGTCACTTAACCAGACGGATAGTTCATATGTCAGAGTCAAGTACATGGTTCAGTATAGTGTGGGGATAGGTACGCGAACAGTTCAAGGTGTTGGAGTTTTTGGTTTAGCTTTTAGCATAAGTGACAGGTAGGGTGTACATCATTGGTAATACGAACATCGTATAATTGCAGAAGTGAGACTTATGAGATATCGGATATCAGCATCATATGCTCAGTTAACAATTCCATACAGAGACGGTATTTGCATCAAATCCTTCCAAAGAAAAACTGATTGGCAAATAAGATTCATCATTCAAGGGAGCAAATAAGATTCATCATTCAGGACAGAATAGGATCAGAGGATACATTTATATCCAGCATGGGTCATGAATTTATAAGATGTGTCAAACACTCTAAGGTTAAATGGTCTTCGGGATGGTCGGAGAGATATCAGACTGTTTATACAACAGATCAGAAATGAAGGTCAGAATCAGGTAGTGGCAGCAAAAGTTTAACAATTTGTAATCATGGCAGGGGTTCCAAAATTGTTTCAAACGCCAAAGGTGAGACATAGGAGGATAGTCGTCAATATTAGATGATCAAATCAATCAATCCTTATAAGGATAAAATCAAGGTTACTGTCAAAGAAAGACGGATCAACAAAGCAGATTTTACCGTTCAGAATGAGAGGGAAAACATCCGTGTATTCGTGGTTAAAACACCACAAGGCTTCTCATGGGAACAGAGATGGTTAAGTAGAAATCAAATAGTGTCAGAAGATTCATAGATGATTTTTAGAAACGAGGAATAACTAACAGAATGTATCAAGTGTATCATCGTCATGGGAATTCTCAGATTGCCCAAAGAGGCATCAGAATGATTTACAGAAGGTTCAGAGGTCGGAGTGGAGATCGGAAAGCAAGGATCAAATAATGTCAGACAATTACTACGCAATTTCCAATGCTTCAGATTTTATTTAGGTTTCACTCTTAGGTGGTGCAAGGCATAAGCTCCAAATTTTCAAATGTGATTTAACCAAAAGCAAGACACGAATCAGAGTGGTGCGGAAGCAAGATACTTAAGCAAATGACTTATAGTCTACCCATTCCTCACTGGTCAGAATTTAAGTTCCTATAGGGAAATCCTAAAGCAAAATCTCAAAGGTTATCCTACGAGCGCCTACAGTGGAAACTTAGTGGTCCAGACTTCACAGGTCAAGGGTAAATGTATTACGAGTCGCAGCCTGTGATCTCTGATACCATAAATTGCGTAGGATATGAATCCATTATTGTGATCTCTGATATCCATTATTGTGATATCTGTAAGAATGTGGGAAAAATATAACTTTGGGGTCCTAAGTGTAAATTTTGCAAAATAATGAATTAATGGGAAATTAGGGTTTCGTTTGGAAATTAATTAAAAGTGAGGGACCAAAAGTGTAAATCTGGAATTCTGAAGTTGTTTTGTGTTAATACTGATATAAAAAGGTTGTTGTGTAATTTTGAGGATTTTTGGGCTAATTATGTAATTGTTATGTAATTATGATTTAATATATATGTTTTGTAAACTTAAAGGGCTAAATATGTAAATTCTGAATTCTGAGGGGTCAAATATGTAAAGTACTAACTTCTGGTGGTATACTCTGTAAATTTGAAATATAATATGTTTGGTTGGTAATTATGGATATTGTAGGGATTAAATTGTAAAATATGAAATTATAAGCTTTATTTTGTAAATTATGAAATTAAAGGGGTGTAATCTGTAAATTATGAAACTTAAGGGAATAAAGGTAATTCTGAATAAAGTGAGCATTTAACTCTGTAATTTAAAGTATTTTTCACTAATGACCTTGTAAATTAATGAAGTTGCATTTAAAACCCTAAACTTTGTATAATTGTCATAATAAACCCTAAACTTCTGTAACATGATAAAATGTATTGTTATTCCATAATAATCTCTGAATAAGGGTTTAACCTAATCTTAAATGATAATATCTGATTAATTCTGGAAACCTGCTAATTATGGGAACTTACTAAATCTGGAAAGTACTTAAAATGTAAAGGTAAACTAAAAGGAATAATCTGAATAAGAAACTTTAGTAATTCTGTCTTCCTCTTCCTTAGGTGTGAAGAAGGAGAAGTCTTGATCATCTGATTTCTGTGTTTGTCTGTTTGATTTCTGCTGTGCTAATAAGGTACAGATATTCTGCCCTATTTCAGTAAGGGTGTTTCATTTCCCTTTTATTCAGTTTTTCATTTTCCTTATTAGGATTCCCTATACCATTGCTATGTTCCCTTCTGTTGTGAATCTTTGTTGTGATCTGTTTGTCTTGAACCTTTTGTTTGAACCTCTGCTATGATTATTTTATTCTGAACCTTTTCCTGAACTCTGATTGATCTCTTGTTCTGAACCCTGAATTTGTGAGTCTTGATTGAATCTGATCTGTGAACCATGTTCTGAACCTTAACCTGATATATCTGTGTAAACTTTGATTTGAATTTTGGTATAAACCTTAACCTGCTAAATCCTTATCTGAACCTAATTGATTTTGAACCTTTATTAAAAGCTATTTTAAAAAGAGCTATACCGTTTGAAATGGAAGTTACTAAAAGTTTTGGAAGACCATTTTTATGAAAACTATTTTGAAATATCAGTTCCATGAAAACCATTATTAAAGGATTGATTTAAATGAACTTTTGACAAGAACTTCTGAAATGGACTATTGCTATAAACTTGTAATTATTAACCTTTGATTACTCTTTTGGACTTTTGGGAAATAAACCTTTTAATCTGAACTTAAGCTTTGATATTAAACTTAATCTGATAAACTCTGATTTAAACCTTATTATCTTAATCTGAATTGTTGACATGACCCTTCTGCCATGAACCCGTAGATATGACTCTGTTTATTATATGACATCTGACCTTGACCACAGTCTGACATCCGAGCCAATCACTAGGCATGAGGGTTTCATGTCCATGTCATTGATGCACCGATGGCATGACTCTAGGGCAGGAGAGTGATGACCTGTCCCGTCCCTGATTTATTTTATCTGGTGTGTTCTGAGGAGTTTCTGGCCACAGGGGGCGCATGGATGCATCCTAGTTCTGATTCTGTTATCTGTTATCTGTTATCTGTTTATGTATCTGTTTATCTGTTATATATATCTGGTGACTGATGGTGTGTGCGATACACGCTCTTTCACATATATCTGGGAGCTGATCACTCCGATTTAATACATGAGGTCACCCCTCATATTATCTGTTATTTGAGAGGCATCCCCTCTGGATTATTATATGATTACTCTGTTATGTTATTATCTGTTATCTCTGGGCTCGTGATGGATTTCTGTATTTCCCTAACCTGGCTTTGATACCATAAATTGTAACACCCCGACCCGACAAGGGTAAAGATATCACAATAATGGATTCATATCAGATCAAAACAGAGCATACATCTACAGTAATACAAAAATCTCAAAGGATTACAAATAAAATACTGAATCTATAAGGTTACAATGAAACTTTCAAAACTAATTCTAAACATAATAACTTCAGTCCAGCTCTAATCCAGAATAGCTACCAAGCCTTCTAAGTCCAGAGGTACACTCTCACTCATTCCCAGTTTCCTACCAAAACCTGCCGCACACGAAAAGAAACGTGCGGCTGAGCTTAAAGAAGCCCAGTGAACAGATATATAGATGACAGAAACAATAACGGATAGCAATACAGACACAAATCAGAAATACAGATTATACAGATACTGAATTAAAGTGAAAGAATAGGAAAGGAATAAGGGTAAAAGAAAAGAAATGAGAAAGAGATAATGTACAAACCAGGTTAGGGAAATACAGAAATCCATCACGAGCCCAGAGATAACAGATAATAACATAACAGAGTAATCATATAATAATCCAGAGGGGATGCCTCTCAAATAACAGATAATATGAGGGGTGACCTCATGTATTAAATCGGAGTGATCAGCTCCCAGATATATGTGAAAGACGTGTATCGCACACACCATCAGTCACCAGATATATATAACAGATAAACAGATACATAAACAGATAACAGATAACAGATAACAGAATCAGAACTAGGATGCATCCATGCGCCCCCTGTGGCCAGAAACTCCTCAGAACACACCAGATAAATTAAATCAGGGACGGGACAGGTCATCACTCTCCTGCCCTAGAGTCATGCCATCGGTGCATCAATGACATGGACATGAAACCCTCATGCCTAGTGATTGGCTCGGATATCAGACTGTGGTCAAGGTCAGATGTCATATAATAAACAGAGTCATATCTACGGGTTCATGGCAGAAGGGTCATGTCAACAATTCAGATTAAGATAATAAGGTTTAAATCAGAGTTTATCAGATTAAGTTTAATATCAAAGCTTAAGTTCAGATTAAAAGGTTTATTTCCCAAAAGTCCAAAAGAGTAATCAAAGGTTAATAATTACAAGTTTATAGCAATAGTCCATTTTAGAAGTTCTTGTCAAAAGTTCATTTAAATCAATCCTTTAATAATGGTTTTCATGGAACTGATATTTCAAAATAGTTTTCATAAAAATGGTCTTCCAAAACTTTTAGTAACTTCCATTTCAAACGGTATAGCTTCTTTTTAAAATAGCTTTTAATAAAGGTTCAAAATCAATTAGGTTCAGATAAGGATTTAGCAGGTTAAGGTTTATACCAAAATTCAAATCAAAGTTTACACAGATATATCAGGTTAAGGTTCAGAACATGGTTCACAGATCAGATTCAATCAAGACTCACAAATTCAGGGTTCAGAACAAGAGGTCAATCAGAGTTCAGGAAAAGGTTCAGAATAAAATAATCATAGCAGAGGTTCAAACAAAAGGTTCAAGACAAACAGATCACAACAAAGATTCACAACAGAAGGGAACATAGCAATGGTATAGGGAATCCTAATAAGGAAAATGAAAAACTGAATAAAAGGGAAATGAAACGCCCTTACTGAAAAAGGACAGAATATCTGTACCTTATTAGCACAGCAGAAATCAAACAGACAAACACAGAAATCAGATGATCAAGACTTCTCCTTCTTCACACCTAAGGAAGAGGAAGACAGAATTACTAAAGTTTCTTATTCAGATTATTCCTTTTAGTTTACCTTTACATTTTAAGTACTTTCCAGATTTAGTAAGTTCCCATAATTAGCAGGTTTCCAGAATTAATCAGATATTATCATTTAAGATTAGGTTAAACCCTTATTCAGAGATTATTATGGAATAACAATACATTTTATCATGTTACAGAAGTTTAGGGTTTATTATGACAATTATACAAAGTTTAGGGTTTTAAATGCAACTTCATTAATTTACAAGGTCATTAGTGAAAAATACTTTAAATTACAGAGTTAAATGCTCACTTTATTCAGAATTACCTTTATTCCCTTAAGTTTCATAATTTACAGATTACACCCCTTTAATTTCATAATTTACAAAATAAAGCTTATAATTTCATATTTTACAATTTAATCCCTACAATATCCATAATTACCAACCAAACATATTATATTTCAAATTTACAGAGTATACCACCAGAAGTTAGTACTTTACATATTTGACCCCTCAGAATTCAGAATTTACATATTTAGCCCTTTAAGTTTACAAAACATATATATTAAATCATAATTACATAACAATTACATAATTAGCCCAAAAATCCTCAAAATTACACAACAACCTTTTTATATCAGTATTAACACAAAACAACTTCAGAATTCCAGATTTACACTTTTGGTCCCTCACTTTTAATTAATTTCCAAACGAAACCCTAATTTCCCATTAATTCATTATTTTGCAAAATTTACACTTAGGACCCCAAAGTTATATTTTTCCCACATTCTTACAGATGTATATGATCTTACAAAAATATCCCAGAAGTTTCAAAGTTGGCAAAATAGGTCCTTATACATTTTACTTCAAATCGGTAACACTTTTTATAAACAATTACCAACCCTAATTTTCACCAATCATTGAACCATCATTAATTCATCATTAAAACACATTAAATGATCAGATATTCATCCAAGAGATCAAACCCTAGAAGCCACGATTTCCTTTTATTTTATTTCTTTATTTTTCTAAAATCCGGTTTTATCAATAATTAACCACGTTAATTTTAAGCTTCTAAAAATCAAAACCATATTTTTCCCAGATCATATTACTTATAAGGAACCCAAGAAAAATAGTGAACATGCCCAGAAAATTTGTTTAACATATATTGCATATTTACGTATGTTTTAGACACTAAAATTACAACGACTTGATTTAGGCCACCATAATTCGATCTATCATTTTTCTCAGGTCTAATATATCATAAGAGGTCTAAATAAAATAGCCATCATGCCCAGAAATTCGGATTTCATATATTTGCAATTTACGTGTTCTATAGCCATTATATTATCATACGCATAGAATTAGCATTCATGGATCGATTTTCATATTTTATATAAGTTATATAACATCTAAATATCACTGGAAAAATGCCATATTAATTTTATCACGTTTGGTTAAGTCGCAAGAATTATTACCTTGATTTTGATCTACTCGACAAGAAATTAAGAACAAGCACGAACCAAAGAGAAAACGCAGCAACCATAAATTTTCCTAGCCTCCTTGCACCTCCAATAATCCCAGAAAAATACTTGTTCAATCCCAGAATTCGTGTGCTAGCCATGGTTGATTTATTTAGATCGCTAGGGTTTTTTTCCTAGTTTTGCGATTTGGTTTTGTGAAAAGAAATAAAAGATTTGATTATATCTCTTAAAAACCGACTTTGGGGAGGGCTTAGGACCAGAATTTCAGAATTATAATCATCAATTTATTTGGGATTGATTTTCTTAGACCTTTCCTAATTTAATTTACATATTATTTAATTTTAAAAGGTTTAACATTATATTTATTTAAATTGTATAATTCGGAATTTCTAAATAATTGTGTATGATTATTTTTGAACATTTTAAAATGATGTAACATTGTCCCAGAAATTTATTTGTTTCAGATATAGTTCGATTTCAGAAGTTTTGGAATTATTTCGGAATTTTATAAGTTGTTTAATAAGGTTCTATGTTATCAGGGGTAATTTGGTAATTTTACAGGTTATCTGAATTTCAGGTATTACATAAATAATCACTGTTTTTGTTTTTCTTTTGCCCGAATGCAAAGAGTTCTGAAGGTGAGTTGTCTTATATAGTGCAAGAACATATATTATCATCCATCAAAGTCTAACGATCAAGAATCAAATAGACCAGAAGATTTAAGTAGCATATCATGACAGCATATAACGTCACAACACGACAAAAAAAAACAAAACAAAAATTAAAAAACAAGATCTTGGGGCAATAAATGTGGCGTCGCTCATACGTTGTCATGTGGGATAATAAAGATAGGCATGTTGTCCCATGCCGCTTATTATGTTGTCGCATCCTTCTTCAACTTATCATGTTGTGGCATCCTTCTTCTACAGCTTGTCATGTCAAGTTGACATCACAAGAGAGGTAGTGGAGAAAGGTGCGACAACATAATGAACGGCTTTGAACAATAAGGAGCACAATGAAATACTCATGAAGATATGAAGACTGGCAAACCCAAGGAAACGAATCGGTTGCAATTTGGATGCTCGTGTTAAATAATAAAAGAGTATTATCGAATGGATGTCTTACATTTGTGATATTGCATGTCTATTTGTAATAGACATGTAGCTTTGATAATAAGAAATATAAACCCTAAACCTAATAAGACCTAAGCCCACAACCTATCTAACACTCCCCCGTAGTTTGAAGAGAGGCTTCCGAACGGACAAACTAGATTGAATGTTGAAAGCCGCTTCTTCTTTTTCTTCTCTTCTTTGTTGTTGGTTTGCACGAAAATAGACTTGTATTTGGTGACATAGTTGTATACTTCTTGACGATTTCCTCCTTTTTTTATGACGTTTGCTATTTTTTTTAAGCCATGGCTTGCTTTGCCCTTAGGAGAGAGCGACAATTTGGTGGCCAACGTTTGTCATTGACAACAACGATCTCCGGTGATGAAAGGAAAAGAGTATTGACAAGAAAATGAATTTAGTTGATCGGTGACTATTCAACATGACGGCTATGGTTTATAAATTAGATAACAATAAAATGCTAATTGTATGAAAAACAATAAAACGAAAGAAAACAAATAAATCGGGATCCCTCCCAATCATGGGCGTGTAGCCTATGACCGGAGGATACCAAATTTTTGTTGGTTGATTTTACCTAAAGCTCACATACCATGTTAAATAATAAAATAGTATTATTGAATGGATGTCTTACATTTGTGATATTGCATGTCTATTTATAATAGACATGTAACTTTGACAATAAGAAATATAAACCCTAAACCTAATAAGGCCTAAGCCCACAACCTATCTAATAGCTCGAGGTATTGATTTTCCCTCTACAAGATGCCCGGTTTGTGATGAAGATCTCGAGGTATTGCTTACATGGTTGTCTTGTTTGGGCTCACATTCTTAACAAGTGGTATCTCTTGGAGGTTATTGGAGCTTGCGTAAGGGTTGTGTTGGGATCGGTTTCCTCAACAAGCACGACTCCGTTATTGAATCTATTGGTTGAGAGTGTACGTGAGGGCACGGGCAGAGCCATGATTTTTAGTAGAGGGAAGCCGGTCATGCTTAACGCAAAAACATCATAGTGATAGGTATCGCTTCAAAAATCAATCTATAGTGTTGTCTTTAATTGTTATTCATTTATTAATTTTGTAGACATTTCTATAGAATAAGAGGGCTGAATGTAAAAAGCTAGTAGTAAAGCGGCTTGTAGTTTAAATAACTAATAAATGAAATGGGTTGATTAAGGGTGGCTCATATCCACTAGTTATCCTACTAGCTCCGCCCTTGCGTGTGGGTATACAAGAGTGTCGAGTCAAAGCGTCGATTCTTGTATTTCCGTTTATTATAATGAAGCTGCTGTTTACTTAGCCAGAAGAGTCGAACCATGTTAAGGGGGTGTTTCGGTAAAAGTGCGTTTTATCAAATTGTGTTTCCCCACTGCACCTCCCCATCTACTTTTAGAAAACGCAGTTTTGGAGTCTTCAAAAAGTAGATAAACACTTTTTACCTTTTCCTACCCAAACACTAGATTCTCTTCTTTTGCGTTTTCAAGTTGTGATAGCCAAATAATCGGAACCCCAAACACCCCTAAATATTGTGCTGCGTTTGTTTTTTGTTTTATATTATTTGATATTCTTGTATGATTCTTTGTCGTGGGTATAAGATCCCAACACTTTCTATAACAACATAATGAAGACATTGTGTCCTTTTCAAAAAGTTATTGACCTTGGAATCAACATATTTTACTGTTAACTATTTGATATTTTAGTTATTCTAAAGGCACTTGTTACACAACTATATTTATATACTCGTGTAGCACTTGTGCTATAGGCTACTTTTTTTTTTTTTTTTGAACGACAACTATTTTTCTCACACAATCTATCTCACACGTCCTAAGCAGGAGTTGAACTCGCAACAATTTGGTTGGGGAGCTTCTCACACAACATGAGGTACCATTGGGACATAAGCCTTTTGATTGTTGCATAGGCTATTGATTGTCGTAGACAGATTTTGAATAGCTGATCCTTCATATTGGCCTATTGAAACTGTTTTGTTAGGTTTTTCTTCAAGTATCAAAATATTGTATAGCGGGAGTAGATATGATTACAAGAAGATCTAGCAAGATGATGAAGATCCATGCACTTAAACCCTCAATTTATATATAGATAATGTGAATGTGCCTTGGTTCGGCCTCCTTGACTTGAAAAAATGTATGTAGGATGGGCATGATGCATAGTTGCGTACAAAGTTTCATTCAGGCATAAACTAGAATACCTTAGAGTTCAACTATATTATAGTAAGCATGGATATCAACACTAGTACATTAAGGACAATTCGCGTCCACTTTTTTTACATATTTCCAACGTAGTTGCCGACGACATGACTTCGGCATAATGAGTTGCCGACGACATGACGTCGACACACTCTTGTCGAGAATGCTCCGTTGGGATTCAACTTCCCGAAAAATGATGTGCGTGGTTTTGTAACCTTACAACAGGTTTTACCTCTCGAGGGATCTCAAGAGGCTTACAACCCCACCAGGCAGTGTACCTGACCGATGTAGTATAGTGTAGTGGTAAGTACGGGGGATTGATCGTTCTCCACAGGGAATAGTGTTCGTTAGGTATGAAAGGCTACTCTAATTAGGTCTAAGGGTTGAGGAAGATTCTTTTTTATGTTTTTATAGTTTTATGAAAGCAAGTAAAATCTCGGGTTTGAAGGAGTGGGCGGAATTAGTTGCTAGTCAACTAACCCAATTTACTACGAATGCAAATAAAATAAAATAACAAAAATGAAATGTGGTGAGAAACTTATGTGTAGAGAAATGTGTTTACTTAGATTTCCTTACTCCCTAACTATCTTTTACCGGTTAATTAGTGTGTATTAGTCGCGTGGATGACGGGTGTATTCCTTAATACCATTCGTGGGGTGGCGTACTTACTTCCCCAACTCTACAAGCTCCTACTTCACTCTATGTCGAGCCGGCTAGGAAGCTCCTAACATGGGATCACTAGAATTCGCTTGTGCATTAAATACAACCATAAAAACCTTTAGTACGCATTTGGTTCATGTTTCTTAAAACGTTCAAGCAAGTTACCGAATAGGAAGTTAGCCAGTTTTCTTAAGCCTAACATAGATAAGCAATCATCCAATACAACTAACAACACACTAACAACCAATAATCAATAGCTAGGTTTCATTAGATCTAAGCAAACACAAGATAAAATTAGCCTAACATGTTAAACAAAAGACAAGCATAAGATAGAATCAAACAACACATAGACATATTGAATGATTAATTGATAACTTATCTTTCAATGAAACATGGAAGATCTCAAGGCAAAAAGCCCTGAAAAAGTAGCTAAAATCGTCTTAGGGTTTTATCCCAAAATTCCACACACTAAGCTCTCCCTAATGACAAAAGATTAGAAAACTTATATATAGATTTTTGGATCTGACGGCGTCACCTTATGGAGTGTGACGCCGTCACCTCGCCGCTTTTAGGGTTCCCGGGTGACCTTCTTGACGCCGTCCCTCTTTAGCTCTTCAAAAATCCATTCTGGCTTATCAAGGCTTGACGCCGTCTAACCCTGAACGTGACGCCGTCCCCTTATGATTTAAGCCGTGACGCCCTTGATTTAGTTAAAGCGTGACGCCGTCAGAATTCTCATGCTAACTCACTGGCCCGTCATGAGTAAATTTCACATCCCACTTTTCTTGCCAAGGCATGACGCCGTCAAGAGATGATTCTGACGCCGTCAAAGGTAAATTTCAGCCGATTTTGAGACTTTGCCGTTTTCTTCACTTTAATGCTCCAAAAACGTCCAAAATGCCTCCTTTTCCAGATTTCTCCTCAAAAGTACCTAAAATGACAAAAGGAACGATTTAGGGCAATATTTGATCAAATAAATACGATTTCGGGCTTAAATGACCCCTTAAAAGCGGTACACTTTTCGCCTCATCAAATACCCTTACACTTGAGATTTGCTTGTCCTCAAGCAAATGCGCTTTTATTCTAATCAAAATACAAGTTAGGGGTCATTTAATGCAAACATAAAAGTAATTACAACAAATAATCGTTCCACTTCAATCATAATAAGCACGGAGATTACATACTAGCACCTCACAAGTAGTGTTTAGATACTCACATCTCTCAAGTGTCATCAAAATAAATCTCATAAATGAAAACGGAAAATATCTCTCACTACCTGTCATAGCAAATAGATTACCATAGGCTTGGGAAAGGATCGAAAACCTCCTCCACTAGGCGTAAGCACCTAAGATAAACTATCAAAGAGGGCTTTTAAATGGGTTATAATGTTAGGTGTAGGGAAAAGGAAAACACGGTTTTGTTGGATACGGGATATTTTACTGGTGGCGAGTTAAAGATCTTGATCAATTACATGTACTATACAATGTTGCTAAGCCAAGACTAGACTCGATCTTAAGCTAAAAACAAAATAACAAAAACATAAAATAAACATGAAATGAAACGGGATGGTAGTCCGTATGTTTTTTCTATTTTTTTTCTATTTTTTTTTTTTTTTTTTTTTTTTTTTTTTTTTTTTTTTTTTTGACATACACTTTTACCCTACCATCCAAAATAATACATCATAGGGGCATTGCATTCCCCTTACACTTGAATTTTTACATAACTTTACAAATACTAATCTAATGACTCGAATTAAGATAATTGAAAAACTTGGAGTACTTTTAAAATATTTAGCACATATGGGGGTAATAAATGATGTTCTTCCCCATTACTCCATTACACTAGTACTTTACCCATGAGTCCCAATCGTCCCAAAACAATATGTACAAGGATATGACTCGACTTAGCAACCATGTAATCAATTAGATAATTAACTTGGGTTTAAACAAATGTTGTAACAATAATGCACTAAAGATGAGTGCATACAAGGTAGGCTAAGGCGATTTGGGTGTACATTTTAGTGGGGTGTAACAAATTCTTCCTTTAAGTAAAATGCTTAAAGGTCGAAACGAAAAGATAGGCTCTGAGGGGTGTACTAGGGGTATCGTGTACTAAAAATGAGTACAACGCAAAGGGTGTGGGAGAATTACTTGACCAATGTAGCCAACGTAATTATAACAAAAACACAGGTGTAAAACAATGGGTTAGTCCTAATGCCTCTTATCATGTAGTAAATCTAACTACACGAATGTAGTCTCACTTGTGGCCTCGGAATGGTCCTAACGCAAGTTCTAGAATCTAAGTGCTACCGGTACACACATCATAGCATAAATGCTTTTCCTACCAATTCTAGGGGCGAACCTCACATATTTGGGGTGGAAAATTTTTTAGTGGTACGGTTTTTTGTCTAGTCATATAACTCCTATCCATGAGACGCTCATTAAAACTAAAGTTTCACTCCTATATGTTGTAAAAAATTTTAAATTTGGCACTAAAATTACCTTAACAAGTATTTATCTCAGTTTTATTACACATCTACTATCAAACAAACAAAAATCAAGCGTAATTGTATTCTCTAAAATCGTACTTTTACCCTCCCCTTACACTTAAGATGAACATTGTCCCCAATGTTCAAATAACAAGATGTAAAAGCATAAAGTAAAAGAATGAAATCAAATACTCCCCTGATTCGCTCGTTGGATAGTGAAATCACACGGTTAAATCTTCCTCCAAAGAGAATGTTGAAGCTCCATGACTAATGCATCGCCATAAGCTTGATCCAAAAACATTTCCTTGTCCAAAATAACCTGTTAAACCTGAGAAAACAAACACGAAAACCTGCATAACATCGGCGGGATAAAATCTATATATAAGGATATAATGCTTGTGGAATGATAATTTTGCAGATTCCTGGAGATTATAAGTTGGGGATTTTAATAAAAACTTTTTATGAAAACAAAACTTTCAAAAATTTCTGGAAATTAAATCTGACGCCGTCAGGTTATAACCCCTGACGCCGTCAGAAATGACCTGACAAAAATTTTCATTTTAAGTTTCCGGAAAATTTCTCGAAAAACCTTTACCTTACTTCCTGGAAATCCTGCAAAACATCACTATGACTCGATACAAGCATTTGACTCAAACAATTACTAATATGTATGCTAATTTATTATTATTACGATTCATGTTAATATGTGTTCTAATAAACCGATTTAGATTTCCCTTACACTTATCTTTTGCAAAATACCTTTATATGTAGTTAAGACGAAGTTAAAAACAAAATAAAGCATTTTCACAAATTACTTTTGAACATGAATCAATAATGATAAAAATTAAACACACACACGGAAAATAAAATCAAACAAACAAATAAATAAACACACAAAGCAAATAAAACAAATAAAGCTTGGGTTGCCTCCCAAGAAGCGCTTTTCTTTATTAACGAGTCTTGTAGCTAGACTCAAAGTCACGTACATTACGTGACTCCATCATCGGTCACGGTTCCTAGGCCATTCTCCTTCCCGGTTTTATATTCCGGTCCTAATTTCAAACAATCCTTGTAGAAACCGAATATCCTTTTCATAACATAGTCTACTCCTTTACTTCTATCCTCATCATTCCTATAGTAGACCGCTTGCTTAAGCTCCTTCTCAACATTTGACAAGTGTTGGAATTGTTCTATCTTATATGGCATTTGGTAGCTTACTTCATCGGTCTCATCCTTAAATCTAACTATCCCTAAGGAAGGTTCATAAGTCATTCTAGAGACCTCAACAAATGGTTTTCCAAAAACCACTTGAGTCAAGGATGCATCGACTATTGGGCGGATATCTTCTACAATTACAAAGTCGGTGACATAGGTGAAGTTTCCTACATAAACCGGTAATCCCTTAACTCTTCCCGTGAAGTTACTCATCCAACCCTTGTCAGGGAGCATCCTATACCCAAGTTGATTTTTCATTATCAAGTTGTAGTGGGCTCTAGTCATGATGTTTATGGGCGATCTAAGGTCGATGTAAGCTTTCCACACATGTAGATGTCCGATGTTGCATGGTATGTTGAGATTAGAAGGGTCGCCTATTTCTATGATTGGTCTACCTAGGAAGTATGGTGTCTCGGGGTCATCGAATAAGTTTGTATGATATGCACGCTCTTCCTTAGTGGGTAGCCTATTGAAGTAGTCCTCATCATCATCTACTTCTTCAATCTCACTTGTCCTAACTTCCTTATCCACCTCGACTTTCCTATCCTCATCCTTAGGTTCACTATTATCCTCATTCCTATCAATTGGTTTAATAGTGACAATGTTGACAAAGTGGACGTGTTTGGATGAAGAGGGGTCTTTTACTTGGGGTCCGCTATTTGTGTTCCTAGCGTCCTTATGTGGAGGTGATAACACTTGGTTATGGAGAGCTTTCAACAAGTTGTCAATTTTATTGGTCATCTCCGTCTGTTGTTGATTGAATTCGGTCTCGAATCTAGCTATCCGAGCTTCTTGAGATGCCATAAATTGGGAAATCAATCCTTCAAAGTTATTGGTACTACCATTGCCGGAAGGATTGTTGTTGAAAGTACGGTTCGAGTTGGAACCGCTTGATTGGAAACGATTAGGTGGGTTGGAAGAATTGGTTTGTTGCGAGTTTTGGTTTTGTTTCCACCTAAGATTCGGGTGATTTTTCCATGAGGGGTTGTACGAATCACCGTAGGGGTTTGGCTCGGGTTTGAAAGTGTACCACTTGTCTCCCGCTCCGTCGGTACGCGAGGATGCGTAGTCCACAAAAGCTTGTTCGGGGAGTTCCATGCAATCACGAGTGTCGTGGGGACCACTACATAATTCACATGAAGAAGTGATTTTGTTCACTTGGCTTGAAAGTTTAGGAGCCTTGTAGGATTTCATGAGAAACTTGACTTGGTCTTCAAGTTCTATGATCCTACGGTCGGAAGTGCTTGAATTGTTAGAAGGCAAAGATATTGCCTTGACCGTTTTATTCAAATCACGGGGATCACTCCAACTTTCGTTGTCATAAAGAGCAAGATCCTCTAGGAGAGCCCATGATTGTTCCGCACTTAGATCACGTAGCTTGCCACCGGCCGATTGGTCAATGGTTTACCTCGTGGAGAGATTGATATGGTCATAGAAGATTTGGACTTGGAGCCAAAGTTCTATGCCATGGTGAGGGACTTTTTGGAGTAAGTCCTTGAATCGAGTCCATGCCTCGTAGAGAGTTTCGCCTTGACGTTGTTGGAACATCAAGATATCATTCCTTAGCTTGGTAGTTCTTCCCGGTGGAAAAAACTGAGCAAGGAAACGAGTGGTGAGATCATCCCAAGAGGTAATGGATCCTGCGGGTTGACGTTCTAGCCACTGACTAGCTTGGTCCCGCAGAGAGAATTGGAAGAGACGCAATCGGGTCGTCTCTCGAGTGGCAACATCAAGGTCTATAGAATCAACGATTTTAAGAAAGTCCTTGAGATGTTGATTAGGATCTTCAGAACGAAGTCCATGGAATGCGCATCCACTTTGCACCAACCGGATGGTGTCGGATCGCAAGGGTGTGATATTGGCTCCTTGAGTGAGCTCAATGGTGTTTCGATAGCCATGGTGGCTAGGACGGGAATACTCTCCTAAAGTACGGGCTCTAGGAGGTGGTGGTGGTTGTTGTGGTGGTGGGTTGTGTGGGTAAAGGATATTACCATCTTCCATGATGTCGGATGGTATGGTTACGAACAAAGACACGAAGAAAATAGATAGACTAAAGAAAACCTAGAAAAATAAAATAAAAATCTCACTAGAAAGGAATCTAGTGAGTAGACCTAATAGAAATAAAAATTCAACCTAAACAATAACTATTCCCCGGCAACGGCGCCAAAAACTTGATGTGCGTGGTTTTGTAACCTTACAACAGGTTTTACCTCTCGAGGGATCTCAAGAGGCTTACAACCCCACCAGGCAGTGTACCTGACCGATGTAGTATAGTGTAGTGGTAAGTACGGGGGATTGATCGTTCTCCACAGGGAATAGTGTTCGTTAGGTATGAAAGGCTACTCTAATTAGGTCTAAGGGTTGAGGAAGATTCTTTTTTATGTTTTTATAGTTTTATGAAAGCAAGTAAAATCTCGGGTTTGAAGGAGTGGGCGGAATTAGTTGCTAGTCAACTAACCCAATTTACTACGAATGCAAATAAAATAAAATAACAAAAATGAAATGTGGTGAGAAACTTATGTGTAGAGAAATGTGTTTACTTAGATTTCCTTACTCCCTAACTATCTTTTACCGGTTAATTAGTGTGTATTAGTCGCGTGGATGACGGGTGTATTCCTTAATACCATTCGTGGGGTGGCGTACTTACTTCCCCAACTCTACAAGCTCCTACTTCACTCCTATGTCGAGCCGGCTAGGAAGCTCCTAACATGGGATCACTAGAATTCGCTTGTGCATTAAATACAACCATAAAAACCTTTAGTACGCATTTGGTTCATGTTTCTTAAAACGTTCAAGCAAGTTACCGAATAGGAAGTTAGCCAGTTTTCTTAAGCCTAACATAGATAAGCAATCATCCAATACAACTAACAACACACTAACAACCAATAATCAATAGCTAGGTTTCATTATATCTAAGCAAACACAAGATAAAATTAGCCTAACATGTTAAACAAAAGACAAGCATAAGATAGAATCAAACAACACATAGACATATTGAATGATTAATTGATAACTTATCTTTCAATGAAACATGGAAGATCTCAAGGCAAAAAGCCCTGAAAAAGTAGCTAAAATCGTCTTAGGGTTTTATCCCAAAATTCCACACACTAAGCTCTCCCTAATGACAAAAGATTAGAAAACTATATATAGATTTTTGGATCTGACGGCGTCACCTTATGGAGTGTGACGCCGTCACCTCGCCGCTTTTAGGGTTCCCGGGTGACCTTCTTGACGCCGTCCCTCTTTAGCTCTTCAAAAATCCATTCTGGCTTATCAAGGCTTGACGCCGTCTAACCCTGAACGTGACGCCGTCCCCTTATGATTTAAGCCGTGACGCCCTTGATTTAGTTAAAGCGTGACGCCGTCAGAATTCTCATGCTAACTCACTGGCCCGTCATGAGTAAATTTCACATCCCACTTTTCTTGCCAAGGCATGACGCCGTCAAGAGATGATTCTGACGCCGTCAAAGGTAAATTTCAGCCGATTTTGAGACTTTGCCGTTTTCTTCACTTTAATGCTCCAAAAACGTCCAAAATGCCTCCTTTTCCAGATTTCTCCTCAAAAGTACCTAAAATGACAAAAGGAACGATTTAGGGCAATATTTGATCAAATAAATACGATTTCGGGCTTAAATGACCCCTTAAAAGCGGTACACTTTTCGCCTCATCAAAAAACAACCCCGACGACAAAGTGGGACCCACACGTTTTTCTAGTCAAACATTTTTGTGGTTCGACAATATTGTCCCGACGACACGTCGTCGGGACCATAGTAAATAATTAACGATTTAATTAGCAAACTTAATTAATTATAAGTTAATACCGACGACATGACGTCGGTATTAACTTATAATTGTCAACAAAAAATTAATAATACCGACGTCATGACGTCGGTATTATTTATAAAAGTCAACAAATTGTATATAGTACCGACGTCTTGTCGTCGGTACTATATACAAGGTCAATGAAATTGTATATAATACCGATGTCATGACGTCGGTATTATTTATAAAAGTCAACAAATTGAATATAATACCGACGACAAGACGTCGGTAATATCTACAAAAGTCAATCTACAAAAAAGTCAACAAATTGTTTTATGTACTATCTATATAATACCGACGACATGGCGTCGGTATAGTTAAAATAATACATTGTTTTTACTTAAATGCCGACGACATGTCGTCGACATTTAGTTGTATTGCAGCTGCACAGCTTTTGCGGAAAAAATCTACCATAACCTGCTTTCTAAACATTACATTCCAAGACATTCAATACATCCAATACCACTAGAAAAAGGCTATAAACTTTATAACGGCTAAAACGGTTATATATAACCACTAAACACTTATAAACTTTACAAAACGGCTATAAACTTTATAACACCCTCAAAATACATTATAAACTTTACATAACGGGTGTTATAATCGCTAGACCTAGCTGATATATCTACAAATGTTGAAATATCCGCAATGTTCAAAGATAATAAGATTCGGGTCGCCAAAATATAGTTTCAAAGATAAAAACAACACAAAATAACACATATACCTCTACAGCCCCTCGTCGTCATCTATATCATCGCTACGACGATCCTCATCATCATCACTCTCGCTGCCTGAGCTAATCTCGCTGCTAGAGCCACTCCTGCTCCCGCTTGAGCCACTCCCGCTCCCGCCTGAGCCACTCCCGCTCCCGCCTGCGCCACTCCCTCCCACGCCACTCCCGCTGCCGCCTCTTACCTCACCTCGAGAACCAACCTGGCTAATAAAAACTCGTGCCATCGCGGGTTACTCGAGACAAAACCCATCAACAAATCGAGCTGCTTCTGAGTTGCCGACGCTTTCTTCTCAGCTTTTCTGCTCTTCTTTTCAGCTTCATCAATTTTCTTTTGAGCTTCAGCAAGCTTCTCGTCGATCTGGGCCCAGTGTACACACCTAAAAATGAAATAATCAAAATTTAAAAACGGCCATTTCAATACATAAGATGAGTCATTTGGTATTATCCCACTGTACATACCTGGAGGTGGAGGCGGGGTGTATGGTAACGGTGGCCTCCTCAAGCCGGGTACCACCCTGCCCCTGCCGGCTATGTGACCCCACTGCTTGCCCTTTATTACCTGGGCAAGTATCTGCTCCTCTGTGTACGCCACCCCTGTAGGCGTATCCGATCCGAGATCCCTTAGCCTGACCATCTCTTCCTATGTAGTTTAAAAAAGATGAGAAAATTAATATATTAGTCGAGTTAATTACTAGATTATTTTTCAATAAATCATTAAAGTGCGTGTTTGAAAAAAAAAATGATACTTACATACCGAACACGAGCCTCATCCTGCAACCATACACCATTCTTGCAGTGTGTGTCAAAAAAACTCTGGATGAGGGACGGGTACTGATGGTCCTCGCTGTTCTCAAACTGTATATACACATGCATATAGGATGAAACAAATTAAATGACAAATCAAACACCATATATATTTTATTTAGTATAAATACTTTTAATTAATATATAATTAAAATTAAATAATCTTATAAAAATAAAATGTGTCTTACATATTCGTGTCTAGAAGCGGCCAATGATCTAGAACCGTAGCGGCGGTAAACCTTGTTCTTCTTTCGGTTCTCTTTGTTCACAGCCGCTCGTTTCACGGTCTTCTCCGACATGTATAACTCCACATGCTTCTCCCACACAGACTGCTCCATGTTCGGAAGAGGGTTTCTTCGTATCTCCTCCACATTCTCAGCCCCACCCTCCCTCGTAAAGAAATCGCGCTTGAGGTCATATTTGTTGTCCGCGTATCGCTTAGCCAGATACGCATTGATGTCGGTCAGAATTTTGTCCCAGTGCAATTCGCGCATGTGGCGCTCAAAATTAAACATACGCTGCAATCAAATATTGTTAAACTTAGTATAAATATATAAATAAATAAACACATTTAAATAAATATACACATTTAAACAAATTCAAATAAATGTACACATTCAAATAATTAAATATAGAGATATAAATAAATAAACAAATAAAAAAAATATGCAAATTTAAATAATTAAACACGATAACATAACAATATAAAAGGAAAATGAAATAACTGACCCCGAGCTGTGGAAGGATATGCGCCTTCTTCTCCCGTTCTATATCGTACCAGGAGGCATAGTGCAACGGCAGCTGCCTAATCAGCTCGCCAACGTAATTGCTGAACCACCCTGAGTGCTTGCCCACATGACAATACGTCCCCTGATCATTATTCTCGAACTCAATCGACTGTGGGCCGCTAAGTTCCACAGATTTCTTGAGCGCCACGTTCTTCGTGGCTTGGCGTCGACGCAGCCTGCCGCCATCCTGACCTCCACTACCCCTGCCTCCCCCCCCCTCGCCCTACCTCCTCTTCGAGGTCGTTGTGATCCTGCAATTGGAGTGAGTGAAAACGTCATAAAATAACATGTAACCAAATTCAAATGATCAAGTTTAAGTTTCTTTGAAAAAAAATCTAGAAATTCTTACCAAACCCCAACACCCGCTCCCAATATGACGGGGGGGAAGGTGGGTCACCGGCACCTCACAACCATGACTGTGCCTACTGGGTGCAGCCATCAAAAAAAGTAAAAAGTTGAAAAAAACATATATAAAAATTTGGGAACAAATTAAAAATAAGCATGCACACATTCAAATACATCACTTCAAAAAAAAATATACACATTTAAAAAAATCCCTTTAAAAATTTCATTTAAAAAAAGTGTCCCTTTTTACAAGTTACATTTTAAGATCAATCTGCACAATCATAAACACTATCATAAACAACCCTTAGTCGCAACTTCAACTTGCTTAAATATAATGGCAGTGGGCTTTCGCATCTAATGGGGAAATTCCAAATGTTCAATGGCTTGCTTCTATTGTTGACCAAATATCTAAAACCAGTTTTTCCCTGGGGCCCTTTATAATTGCTGGCATAATTGGGTCCTGATAAAGAAACAATATATGTATATGGAGAACCGTGAATAACAGGCTTCCACTTTTATGTGCTCTTGCTTTGAGAGGTATTGCTGCCAATTCTCTTTTATGTCCATTGTTTGGTATACAATGACTGATGAACCCCTCAAGAATTCTCTTTTCGGATGTAAGGTGTGGTCCGTGGCATTTGGGTTTAAATGTTGGAACTGGGGGGGTTTTTACCCCCTTTTATTTTTTCATTATGACGAACCTTTAATTTGACCAAGCATTAAAGAGTGTTTTGACATTGTAGGTTTTTTGGGAACCCCAAATTTTTATTTTGGGGTTCCGGGGGTTTGTCTTTCAAAAATGGGGTTGTGCTCGAGAGTGAAGCACGTAAAAGATGTAAATTTTCAGTTCATTTGATAAGTTGTAAAGTGCTTATTTGATTTCACTGCATTTTGAAATTTTAAATGTATTATATTAAAAAAAAGATAAAAAAAATTTTTTTCCCCAAATTTTTGTTAAAAATTAAAAAAAAAAAAAATTTTTTTGGGGGGCAAAAATTTTTTTCGAATTTGGTGATTTTTTTTTTTTTTTGGTTTTTCCCCTTTTGGGGGGTTTTTGGTCCCTTTTTAATGTTTTTTAACAAAACCTTTTTTTTCACTAACCCCCACCCCCCCAAAAAATTTTGGGGGTATTTTTTAATTTTTAAACCAAAAATTCCCGCTCTTTTTTTTTTTAAATACTTTAAAGGGTTTTGTATCCCAAGAAAAACCCCCCAAATTTTTGTTTATAATAACCTTTTGGGTTTAAAAAGAAAACAATTGGGTTTAAAAAACCCCAAAAAATTTAAAAATTTTTTCCTCGAATTTTAAAAAAAAAAATTTTCAAAAATCAAAAGGGGGAAATTTAAACTCGGGGCAAAAATTTTTTTTTTTTCCCCTTTTTTTTTTTTTAAAATTTTTTTCGTTTAAACAAATTTTTATGAAAAAGCCGAGAAAAAAACCAAAATACAAAAATTTATGGTTTTTGTAAAAATTTTTTGCCATGCTTTTTAAAAAAACATTTTTCCCTTTTTATTTTAATTTTTTTAAACAAATTTTAAAACCCCCAAAAGGTTTTTAAAAAAAGAATCCTAAAATTTTTTTTCTAAAAATTTTCCAAAAAAAATTTTTCCTTTCCCAAAAAAAAAAGGGGGCCAAAAAATTGTAAAAATTGGGACTAGAGAATCCCATGTTTTTTTGGGGTTTTAAAATTTTTTCCCCAAAAAATTTTTAAAATCAAAAAAAATTTGAAAATTTAAATTGGGATTTCCTTTAAAATTTTTGGGAGAAAAAAATTTTTCCCCAAAACCCAACCGGGGCCAAAGGGGAAAATTTTTCCCGGGGGTCCATCATTTTTCAAAACTAACGGACAATTTTTAAAAAAGGAAACATTTTTAATATTTTAATTTCCCTTTTTCCAAAAGGGGAAATTAAAAATTTTTTTTCCCAAATTTTTTACGAAAAAATTTTTACCTAATCAAAATCACATAAAAAGGGCGGAATTTTTACCCATTTTTTTTCCCCCTTTCCCCCCCAAAAATTTTGGGGTTGGGAAAAATTTTTTTTCCCCTGTTTTTGGGGAAAAACCCTTAAAACCCCATATTAAGATAAATTTTCTTTTAAAATTTTTTTAAAAAAAAAAACCCCAAAAATTATTCCGGGGTTTAAAAAGAAACAAAAAATTTTTTAAAAATTTTAAATTTTTAAAAAATTTAAAGGGAAAAAAAGTTTAGCATTTTTTGGTTTTTTTTAAATTGGGGCCTAATTTAAAAAGGGGTTTTGGGCCCATTTTTCCTTTTTAACCCCAAAAAAATTAAATTTTTAATTTTTTTTGGGATCGCATTTTGAAAATTTTTATTTGTTGGTTTTTTAATTTAAAAAAAAAATTTTTTTTAAAATTTTTTTCAATTTTAAAACCCCATTTTGGAAAATGGAGAAAATTTTTGACCTTGGGCAAAAAGAAGGGGTTTTAATCGTTTTTTAATTTTTTTTCCTTTTTTTAAAGGTTCCCATTTTTAAAACCTACCCCTTTTTTGAAGTTTTGGGTTTAAAAATTTTTATTAAAAATTTTTAAAAAAACAATTTTTTTGAAAATTTAAAAATTTTGGGGCTAGGGAGGGGGTTTAAAGGGGGAAAAACCCCTTTTAAATTTTCCCCTTTTTGAACTTTTTTTAAAAATTTTTTTTCAAAATTTTTTTTTTTCAAATTTTTTAATTTTTAAAGGGGAAATTTACTTTTTTTAAATTTACCCTTTTTTTTTTCATCTATAAATATAATCAAAGGTTTTTTTTTGGTTTTTTGCCCCAAAAAACCAAATTTTTTAAATTTAACCCTTAAATTTTCCCCAAACCCCCAAAATTTTAAGGGTTTACTTTGAATTTTTTTAAAGGGGGAACCTTGTTTTATAAAAAAATTTTTTAAATTAAATTTTTCCCAAGGGGTTTTTTAAATTTTAAAAAATTTTTTGAAAAAATTTTTAACCCCCAAACCCATTAAATTTTTTTCACATCAGGGAAAAAAATATCACATTTGCTCCCTTTGGTTTTCACAAAATTATTTTTTTTTTTTTCTTCCCCCCTTTTTACTTTGGGGTTTTGGGGCCCAATTTTTAAGGGTTTGAGGCCCCAACTTTAGAACCCCCTTTTTTAAAAGGAAATTCTTTTTTAAAAAATTTTTTTTTTAAAAATTTAAAAAAAATTTAAAAGTTTAAAATTTTTTTTTAAAGGGGGTTTTTTTTTTTCTTTGGGAAAAAGGGAAATTTTAAAATTTTTCTTTGATTCCCTTAATTTTTTTAAAAAAAAAATCAAAAATTTATTTTTACAAAAAAAATTTTATATTTTTTTCAAAAATTAAAAATTTTTTTTAAATTTTTTAAATTTATTTTTTTGGGACCCCCGGGGTTAAAAATTTATAAGAAAAATTTAAAAAATTTTTTCCCCCCTTTTTTAAACCTTTCTTTTTTTTTAAAACTAAGGGGTTTTTTAAAAAAAAATTTTGGGAAATAGATTTTGGTTTTCAAAACCCCCTTTTTTTTTTAAAATCTATTTTTAAAAAAAAAATTTTTTTAAAATTTAAAATGCCCCTTTCCTTGGGGGAAAAATAAAAGGGGGGGGTTAAAAAATTTTTTTTAAAAAAATTTTAAAAATTTTTTTTGTTTTTTACTATTTTGTTAATTTTAAAGGAAAAAAATCAAAATAAATTTAAACCCCCAATGAAAAAAAAAATAAAAGATGCAATGATGTCATGGAATGATTTAGAATTAAAGTTTCCTTTTAAGGAAACAAGTTACTAAATAAGCAAACTTGTAATTCTTGGTTATTATGTGAAGTGTAAAATGTGTACTTAAGAGACTTAAGCTAGTATTTATTATTTGCTAAAAGATATTCCTTTATTTGTCATTAACAAAACTAAGAAAAGATCAAAGAATATAAATAACGTTTTTGAGACGCTATTTGTATTAACAATCTCCCCCCTTTTTGTTGATGACAAAACATAAGGTATATTTTTGAGCAAGAGAATAAATATAGCATGAGTTCTTAAAAATGTATATTAAGTTTGTTTATTAAAGAAAAGTTTTGTAAAAATGTATGTATTGTGATGAATCACAGTTAACGCAAACTTAGTCCTTTCTCCCCCTTTTTGTCGAAACAAAAAGAGTAGCGTAGCGGAATGCGATTTTGAGAACTTTAAAGCTCCCCCTTGTTTTATACTCCCCCCTAGATGGAGTAATCAAGGAAATGATGCATGAATCTACAAAACAAACGTTAGTATATGAAATGCTTATGAGATGCTCCCCCTCGATGTATACTCCTCACTTCTCGAGTACCAACGTATACTATGAAGGGTATGATATGCTGCAAATGAAGTGTTAGTAATGAATGACTTCAATGAAGAAGTAGAATGCTTGTGAAGTGTTCTTCCAAACAATCCTTTCAATATGTTTTGACTTTGAAAAAGTCAAAGTAAGTGTCTGATCATTATTTATACCTAAAGTAATCATAATCAAGGTATAATATATGCAATATTAGGATGTTAGTTCATAATGAGAATGATAATATGCAATATGTTGATCACTCATAAGCATAAAACATCACATTCATAGATATTGAAAATTTTGTGACAAAAGTCACAATAATGAAATGATGTTACAAGTAGAATAAAAAGACATCCTAGAAAGAAATAAAAAGTTCTAAACAAACAACTTAAAAGGTCCTAACAACTAGTCTAGAGAGCTCTTATTGAGGAGGATGAGAGATGGCGTTTAAACGTTCAAGAACATGGTTCAAGATGAACCTCATCTCATTTTGAAGCTCATGGACCAAGATGTTGGTCCTTTGGGCCAAGTGAGCCGTTCTCTCACAGTGTGCGCAATCATGACTTGAAATGTCGGGAGGAAGACTAGGCTCCAAGTTTTGTGGTGGTGGTGGTGATGGTTGTTGGTTGTTGTTGTTGTTGGATGGTGGTTGTGGTGTCTGGAGGGAGTTCATAAGGATGTTTTGAATGTCCATGGTTTCATGAAGACGATGGTCAACCATACTCGAGAGAGTATAGAGTTTGTTTAACTCCGCACTTATCTCCTCTTGTGTTTGAGGAATGTTGCTCCACATCGCTTCATCTATGGCGATGAGTGTTGAAGTTGGTGATAGTGGTGGTAATTTGTGGATGAGGTTGTGGTGCTTCACGGTATAGAGGACCATGAATCTCCGGGTGGAGAGGATGGAATACCATAGGTTCTAAGTTTTCAAGACTTATTGGCGGAGGATTGGTTGATGTGGGTGGAAGATCTTCTAACTCATCAAGATATGGTTGTGAGATGTTGGTGGTGTCCTAAAGAGTTCCATTGGTTTAAGTTTTGGTGAGGATGGTGATGATGCAGACTTCTCAGACTGTGATGGAGCGGGAGCGGGAGCGGGTGGTGGTGTGGTTGCTACAGGAGTAATGGTAGGAGGTGGTGTTTTTATGACTACAAGTGAAGGAGTTGGAGTGGATAAAGTAAGGAAGTTTTCACTAGCAATGGGTGAGGATATGTTTAGTGGTGATGATTCTTCAGAGGATGAGTTGTGAATGTTGATGAAACAACAAGGTTTGACAATAATACGGGCTGTCCTTTTTGTGGCTTAGATGTGGAGGAGTTGTTTGACTTTGTCATTGAGACTTTTTGGTGAAGTATAATAGCTAAGATGTACAGGAGAAGAAATGGTTGTGATGTGAATTGAAGATCCTAAAGTGCTAATTTATAGACAGAAGGTTTGTGAGTCTGTGTGTTTGGATTTGATGTGAATCCAATAGAGAATGTTGGTTTCTAATGATTTGGAACAAAAATTTGTGCAGGTCATATCAAGGAAGTCAATCCATTGAGCTTTGGTTGAGTAATGTGTTGTGGATTTGAAGTAAATACAAGGAGATAGTGGAAAATCTTATGATTTGATATTTCCACGGATTTGACGGATCCCTAAAAAGGGTTCCTTCTTTGTATCAGTTTGGTAACTCACACCTAAAATTCAAAAATTTAAATTTTGGTGGGAAATTTTGTTCCTAAGTTTCTAAGAATTCCTAAATGATTCTAAGATGAATTATGATCAGTGAATGAATCCTAAATGATACTAAACACTAAGATTTAAGAATCGGGATAAGTTGAAAAAGTTTTAGAATTTTACTGGGAAACCTGCGGATCCAAGTTGAATCAAAGGCGGAACCAAAGTTAGGGATCCGCCTAATCCGCAAGTGGGCGGATGGCGGATCCAACGATAAGCCTTGGCGGAGCCCAGGTTTAGGATTCGCCGGATCCGTATGCCTAAAACTAAAAAACTAAACAGAACATATGTCATATTTCGCGTTTTCGATGAAAACCCGAAAAGTCACCTAGACCTTACTTAACATCTAATATGTATAGCAAAACAACTAAATATGATAATATTAACACACGATTGTACATAGTTTGATCCGTTCTTAGAGACTTACCGTTTTAGGTGTTATGCCAAACATAGGTTATAACCCGGAAAATTGATAACCATGATGGTTATCTACCTGCAAATGTTAGTTATTACACATACATAACAAGTATTATCATATAAAGTCTAGACACATAGAAGTTTAACATCACAATATCCAACATTGTTCAAAACCAAACACTCCATCAACTAAGCTTCTTCTTCAACTTCTTCATACCCTTGTGCAATTTCATCATCCAACGACCAAGATTCTTCACCATTCCTTTGATGTTTCGATACTCAGCGGATTCATTTTGAATTGGAGGAAGATGGCTCAAGTATTCGTGTGGAGGAATCCTAGAATTTGGCAAACCATCATCTTCACTCATTGAAGATGATGAGGATGATGTGGGTACACGAGGACGTTTACCTTTATCTACACTTACCCTAAAGTCGCTCAAAGGAACGAAGGTATGTTCAATTTCATTGTAATCCGGAACAAAGCCTAAATGGTTTGGACGAGCGGGTGCAAAGGCTCTATAGAGTCGGGTTAAGAGCATACCATAAGGCATTGCAATCTTGCTTTGAACCGGAATGTCACACATTCTTTTGGCAACATAATAAGCAAGATTGAAGGGTTGACGAGTAGAGATGTTGTACATCATATGACACAAACAAGCATTGATGTGATCACGGTTTCCTATGGTGCACATCACATTAGCCCTTAAGACCTCCTCTATTTTCTTGAATTCGGGTTTGAGTTCATTTAGCTCCATTGCAAATGGATCTCTAGCAACTTCGCGACCACGATACATTCTTGTGGGGTTGTTCTTAGGAATGAAGAGATGTTCCCTAATCACTTCTTTTGATTCGAGAGGAGTGACATATGGTGCCGTCCTATCGAGATTGGATTCTAAGATTGTTAAGGACCATTTGTCCGAGTAAATACATGTCCCTTGGTTTGGAATGCCTAAGACCTCACCAAATTGATCAAGAGGGATGTTGACAAGATTTCCATTTAGAGTAAAATGAAGACTTAAGTAACCTTGGTCACTCGAACTAAGACCTACACTAGCATAGAACTCAAGTATGAACCTAGGAACAATTGGTTCATCTATATCTAAAAGAGAATCAAATCGAATCGCGGCTAAGTGTTCCCTAAGTTGTGTTCCTTCATAGAACGATGAATCTACGACTCTACCCTCATGGACATACTTTTTCTCTAAGGCTTTGAAAATTTTGATTTGGGCATTGGTTAGACCTTTGGTTTTGTGGACTTCGGGTAAGTAGTTAACGGTTCTTTTGTGATCGTAGTTTGTTGCGGGAGGCATGATTTTCCTAAGTACAAAAGTTACATAGTTTTAGTTAAAATGATCAAAGTAAGTGTAAAATTCCTAGTGTGTGCCTACATGGGGACAATGTGGAGGTGCGGTTATCTCGACTCCTTTTAATGCAAGAAAGATTAGTTTATGCAAGTTTTGTTTATAAACGAGAGATAACCCAAACGCTCCTATTTCAATGTAGCTACGGTTGAATGTACCCGAAAATACATATTAATTATGTATTCCCTTTAACATTCAAGAGACATTATGCAAGTGAAGTCTAAAAGATAACGTTTTTTGCATTTTTATGAACAATGTTCAAAAATATCATTTTACCTAGTCGTTAGAAGATTTTAGTAAGAAAATTTTCATGGGGTTTTTGTTAAATTAAGACAATGTGCTATGAGATGCAATTCCTAACTAAGAAAAACATGTTTTTAAGTATAATGCAGTAAATATGCTTCATGATTTTTCAAGAATTATGCATATACCCCAAGTTTTGGTTTTGTGCATGAAATGGAAATCCTAGACGCAGATCAGGAGTATAAATATGATAAGAATACTTACAGTGGTGTTAGAAGCACAAATTTGTGGAAGAAAATGGTCTAAATTGTGATGGAGATTAAGTGTGTGTCGAATACAGTAAGGTGATATGTTTTGGAGTGAGGAATGAATAGTAGTTGTTCTTGTTTATTTAATAATAAACTGAACTCTGCATGCGACGGATCCGGCGGATCCAAAACAAAGGATCCGTCCTTGTTATCGATTGGATCCGCGGATCAGAACACATGTTTTGGTTTAGTGTCGTGTGTGACTAAACTAATGTTTATACTAATGTTTCACCTAATCACTAGGTTCCATTAATCCTAATCCAAGTCTAAGATAGTTGAAAGGTTCTCGTTTAAGTGGTTTTGTGAGAATATCGGCAATGTTGTCCTCTGAGGAAACTTTCTCAATTGAGATGATTCCCTTCTGTACATTGTCGCGAAGGAAGTGATGGCGTATTTCAATATGTTTGGTTCTAGCGTGTTGGACTGGATTTTTGCTTAGATCGATAGCACCTTTGTTGTCGCAAAGAATGGGAATGTTGTTGAGTTCAATTCCATAGTCGACGAGAGCTTGTTTCATCCACAGTGCTTGTTGACACGCCTTTCCTGCAGACACATACTCTGCCTCTGTTGTTGAGATTGCGAGGGCAGTTTGTTTCTTAGCGAACCATGATGTGAGACAATATCCTACAAAAGTACAAATACCGCTAGTACTTTTCCTATCAACATAGTCACTTCCATGATCTGATTCAGTATACACTATGGTTTCTACACCCGTTCCTTTGGGATACCATAATCCTAAGTGTGTAGTACCTTTGATGTACCTAAATATCCTTTTAACGGCTTCAAGATGGGATTTTTTGGATCTTCTTGAAAACGTGCACATAGACAAACACTAAACATAATGTCAGGCCTACTAGCCGTAAGATAGAGTAAACTACCAATCATTCCTCTATATTTAGTGCTATCTACGGATTCATTTTCTTCATCCTTAGTGAGTTTGGTTTCGGAGGACATGGGTGTTCTCATGGGTTTTGAGTCTTCAAGACCAAACTTCTTAAGCATATCTTTGATATACTTTGATTGGTTGAAGAATATCCCATCTTCTAATTGTTTAATTTGGAGACCTAAGAAAAAGTTAAGTTCCCCCATCATACTCATTTCAAACTCGTCATGCATGATTTTTGAGAAATTGTCGCATAACTCTTGACAAGTTGAACCGAATATAATGTCATCCACATATATCTGGACTATGATAATATGTGATCCCTTTTTCTTGGTGAAGAGAGTATTATCTACTAGGCCCATGGTATACTTATGGTCAACTAGGAAAGTCTTAAGTCGATCATACCAAGCCTTTGGTTCTTGCTTAAGTCCGTATAAAGCTTTCTTAAGTTTGAAAACATAATTTGGTTTTTCAAAGTCGGCAAAGCCGGGAGGTTGTGCAACATATACTTCTTCATTTATAAAACCATTTAAGAAAGCACTTTTGACATCCATTTGAAATAACTTAAAATCATGTGCACATGCATATGCAAGTAATATTCTAATAGACTCAAGTCTAGCTACGGGTGCAAAGGTTTCATCGTAATCTATACCTTCTTGTTGATTGTAACCTTGAGCTACTAGCCTAGCTTTATTTCTAGATACTATACCATTTTCATCCATTTTATTTCTAAAGACCCATTTGGTGCCTATTATGGTTTGGTTTTTAGGTGGAGGGACCAATGTCCGAACATCATTTCTAATAAATTGATTTAGTTCTTCTTGCATAGCAATTACCCAAGATTCATCTTTTATTGCCTCGTCTATATTTTTAGGTTCAACAGTTGAAATAAAACAAAAATAATTACTTTCATTTTGAGCTTTGGATCTTAATGTTCTTTCATTAAGTTTTCCTATGACGTTTTCTAATGGATGACTTTTAGTTTCTTTAATATTGACTATTTCTCCTTTTACGGGTTCATTGTCATTTTCAATGTTTTCTATATCATTAACCATTTGACTTTCAACTAAGTCATCATCTACCAAAGGTGATGTCTTAGAGGGAGGTGGACTTTCGTTGAATGTTACGTTCAACGATTCCTCGACTCTTGATGTTTCCTTGTTTAATACAATGTATGCTTTACTGTTTTGTGAGTACCCAAGAAATACACCTTCATACGACTTTGGGTCGAACTTAGTGAGATAATCCTTTGTGTTTAAAATGAAGCACTTGCTTCCAAAAACTCTAAAATATCCTAATGTAGGCTTTTTGCCTCGATAAATTTCATAAGGAGTTTTATTTAAAAATTGTCTAATTAAAACTCTATTTAGGATATATGTAGAAGTATCTACAGCGTGACACCAAAACTTTTGAGGTATGTTTTGTTCATTTAACATAGTTCTACTCATTTCTTGAATTGTTCTATTTTTACGTTCTACTACACCATTAGATTGAGGTGTACGAGGAGCCGAGAAATTATGAGTTATTCCATTATTATCACAAAAATTTCCAAATTGGATTTCATTGTCAAATTCTCGACCATGGTCAGTTCTAATAGATACTATATTACTTCCTATTTGATTTTGAATTTTCTTGCTTAGAATTTCAAATTTATCGAATGCCTCATTTTTAGTTTTCAAAAACTTTGTCCATGTATATCTAGAGTAATCATCTACTATGACTAAAGTGTAAAAATTTCCTCCATAACTTTGTATAGCCGACGGGCCAAACAAATCCATATGTAATAATTCTAGGCATCTAGATGTAGATACCATGTTTTTAGCCTTATGGCTATTATGTACTTGTTTCCCAATTTTGCAAGCATCACAAAAGTGTTGGTCATATTTCAACTTGGGTAGGTTCCTAACGAGTTCTTTGGATGACAAAGATTGAATATGCCTCATATTAGCATGACCTAAGCGTCGATGCCATAGAGTTGAGTTTTCGTCCAAGGAGGTAAGACATAACTTATCTTTAGGTGTTTTATCTAATTTCATAACATAGACATTATTCTTTAAAACACCTTTTCCTACGGTTATGTCATCTTTAAGTATTTTACTTCCATTTTCACTGAAAAGGACGTTATACTTTTTGCGGCACAATTGACTTATACTAAGTAAATTAAATCCTAAATTATCTACATGAGCAACATCATCAATAGATAGAGAGTCATGAGAGATTGTACCTTTTCCGATGATTTTACTTTTAAGCTTGCTACCGAATGTGACATTACCTCCATCATACACTTGGTAGGTTGAGAAAAGATTTTTGTTTCCCGTCATGTGTCTTGAGCACCCACTATCTTTGATCCACTCATCAGGTTCAAGATCAACTTTCAAGCATACCTAAGTTCATAAAAGACGCAAGCATTTGGTCCCCAATATCTCATGGGTCCGTTTGGGTTAAACATGACATTATCATGGTTTATGTATGTAAATGGTGGACAATTGTTCCACGACATATAACTAGGACCATGAAAGTTTCTAGGCATGTTTTGGTTCCAATTATTTTGATAAGTGTGTTGTGGATTAACTATACTCTTTGGAAAGGGGTGTTTGGGAAAACTCATTTGAGGTCTCTGTTGATCCGTTTTAACTCTATATTCATTTCTAGTTTGACCTCTTCCTGGAGATACTGCTGGTTTGTGTTTATTATTGGTTATACTACTGTTAGGTTTCTTAGTAACTTTAACAAACTCGGAACGTTCGACTTTGTGAACATTCTGTTCAACTTCTGTACCCGCGGATCCTTTGGATACACCTGGCAGATCCAAATTTTTGGATCCGTCGGATCCGTGAGTGTCCAACTTGGTTGAATCAGATTTATTCACAGTCTGTTCCTTATGATCACTTAAGGTTCCTAGTTTCATAAAGCCTAGTCCTGTTTTATCATGAGGTAGTTTTTGCATTTTCATTATTTCATCTGCACAACTTATGTTTTTATCAAACCTTTTAAACTTTGAATTTTGTTTGATTAAATCTTCCTGTGCGGTTCTTAAGGTTTCTAGTTCAAGTTTTAGTTCTTGACAAGACACACACGGTTCTTTACTATCTTTACCTTTTTCAATTCGTATTGCTTTTTCTTTAAGCCAAAATACTTCATTTTCTAAAAGTGTTGTCTTTGTTTTCAAAAATTTGTTTTTGTTTATGATTTTTAAAGTGACGTCGCACAGTTTGTTATATTCTACTTCTAAGGTTTTGTCATCTATAGAGGAGTATGAATCAGAATGTACCTCTTCTGTGTCATTAGCCATAAGTGCAATTTCGTTGTTCTTAGGCTCATCATCATCATCTCCTTCACTATCGCTCCAAGCTCCACTAACGAAGGCTCTTTGAGACTTGGTCTTTGGAGGCTTTGGACATTCTCCTATTAAGTGACTGGAGTCACCACACCTATAGCATTTCCTATCAACCTTACCTTTCTTATCATCACGATCTTTCCGAGAGGATTTCTTTTCATCACGAGGTGGTTTTACAAACTTTCCTCGTCTCCTGAAGAATTTCTTGAAATCCCTCACGGCCATGGCATACTCTTCATCATCACTGTTTGAACAAGACTCATCATCATCACTTGACTCGACTTTGGCTTTCAAGGCAATAGACTTAATCTTCTCCTTTTTGCCTTTGACAATTTCCGAGTCTTTTTCCATAATCATTTCGTGAACTTTTAGGTTTCCTATGAGCTCATCCAATGTCATGCTTGAGAGATCCTTAGATTCTTCAATAGATGTCACCTTTGCTCTCCATTTTGGATGGAGTGCTCTTTGAAATTTCCTAACAAAATTCTTACTAGAAAAAGATTCATCAAGTGCTTTAAGTGATGTAATAATAGTATTGAACTTAGCAAACGCACTATCAATGGTCTCATCTTCAGAGATAACAAATTGTTCGTATTGTTGGACAAGAAGATCAATTTTGTTATCTTTTACTTGTGAGTTCCCTTGATGTGTGATAATAAGAGATTGCCAAATATCCTTAGCCGTTTTACACATAAAAACTCTTTCATATTCTTTCTTAGGTAAGGCATTATAAAGCATCATTTTGGCTTCATTATTTTTGGCAATTAGTTTCTTTTGCTCATCACTGTGACGAGTAAGAGAAGCTCCTTCATCCCAACCACCCGAAATATTATTACTAATAGGTTTGTAATCACCATCAACTATTATATACCATAGATCTATATCCTTTGACTTTACATAAGTCTCAAAGCGATTTTTCCAATAAATAAAACAATTTGGTTCAAATAGAGGTGGTCTCTGCATAGATTCCCCTTCTTTAAAGTTTTCAAAATCCATGGATCGTTTTAAGTTTTAAAATACAATATATTTTAAAGATCTTAAGTAACGTAGCTCCTGATGCCAATTGTGGAAAACTAGAAGGGGGGTTAAATAGTTTTTACCGTTTTTCAAACTTTATTTGCTTTGTTACTATATGTTAATTCAAAGAAAACAATCACAAATAAATAATCACACAATGTAAACAAAAGATAAAGAGAGGAAAGATCAAACCACACGACACTGTTGTTTATAGTGGTTCGGCTACAAGAACTCTATTCCTTGCCCTACTCCACTCCCCGAGTTTCCAACTCGAGAGTTTATCTTTCACTAAGAAACAAACTCCTTTCCTAGGCGGAGAAAACCTTTACACGTCGCTTACTTCCTTTTCCGTACTAAGCTAAACACCGGGTTCTTTCACAAGGTAGAACCAACCTGACGTCGCCTATTTACTTTACCGACACTAAGCTAGATGTCGAGTTCTTTACAAGGGTACAACCACTCCCTACACTCTTTGTGCTTTAAGGACTAAAGCACTAACCACACTCACTAATTACAAATGATAGATATGATGTGTGAAACAAACTACAATATCACACAGTAATGCAACTAAAGGATTACGGTTCTGTAGATCCTTGAATGCTTGATCTCTCTTCTACAAAATGAAAGATCAAAGTGAAATGCAACTATGAATGATGTTAGTAAGATATGTACTGAATGAATATGTGTGTTAAAGCTATATGAGTGATGAGAAAGCCAAATGATCAGCTTGCTATTTATAGGCAAGCTGATCTTCATCTCACGGATCCCACGAATCCCTTAGAAGGGATCCGTCCTTCATTGGACTTGGATCCATGGGAGGATGACAGCTAAGGATTTGTTGTATCTTACCAAATCTTCCATATCTTACCAAATCATCCAAGATCCTCAAATGTCAACTATGTAACTTGCAAATCTAAACAAGATATATCAAAGATATTGTATGTGATGTATGCAATGATGTCATGGAATGATTTTAGAATTAAAGTTTCCTTTTAAGGAAACAAGTTACTAAATAAGCAAACTTGTAATTCTTGGTTATTATGTGAAGTGTAAAATGTGTACTTAAGAGACTTAAGCTAGTATTTATTATTTGCTAAAAGATATTCCTTTTATTTGTCATTAACAAAACTAAGAAAAGATCAAAGAATATAAATAACGTTTTTGAGACGCTATTTGTATTAACAATCTCCCCCTTTTTGTTGATGACAAAACATAAGGTATATTTTTGAGCAAGAGAATAAATATAGCATGAGTTCTTAAAAATGTATATTAAGTTTGTTTATTAAAGAAAAGTTTTGTAAAAATGTATGTATTGTGATGAATCACAGTTAACGCAAACTTAGTCCTTTCTCCCCCTTTTTGTCGAAACAAAAAGAGTAGCGTAGCGGAATGCGATTTTGAGAACTTTAAAGCTCCCCCTTGTTTTATACTCCCCCTAGATGGAGTAATCAAGGAAATGATGCATGAATCTACAAAACAAACGGTTAGTATATGAAATGCTTATGAGATGCTCCCCCTCGATGTATACTCCTCACTTCTCGAGTACCAACGTATACTATGAAGGGTATGATATGCTGCAAATGAAGTGTTAGTAATGAAAGACTTCAATGAAGAAGTAGAATGCTTGTGAAGTGTTCTTCCAAACAATCCTTTCAATATGTTTTGACTTTGAAAAAGTCAAAGTAAGTGTCTGATCATTATTTATACCTAAAGTAATCATAATCAAGGTATAATATATGCAATATTAGGATGTTAGTTCATAATGAGAATGATAATATGCAATATGTTGATCACTCATAAGCATAAAACATCACATTCATAGATATTGAAAATTTTGTGACAAAAGTCACAATAATGAAATGATGTTACAAGTAGAATAAAAAGACATCCTAGAAAGAAATAAAAGTTCTAAACAAACAACTTAAAAGGTCCTAACAACTAGTCTAGAGAGCTCTTATTGAGGAGGATGAGAGATGGCGTTTAAACGTTCAAGAACATGGTTCAAGATGAACCTCATCTCATTTTGAAGCTCATGGACCAAGATGTTGGTCCTTTGGGCCAAGTGAGCCGTTCTCTCACAGTGTGCGCAATCATGACTTGAAATGTCGGGAGGAAGACTAGGCTCCAAGTTTTGTGGTGGTGGTGGTGATGGTTGTTGGTTGTTGTTGTTGTTGGATGGTGGTTGTGGTGTCTGGAGGGAGTTCATAAGGATGTTTTGAATGTCCATGGTTTCATGAAGACGATGGTCAACCATACTCGAGAGAGTATAGAGTTGTGTTAACTCCGCACTTATCTCCTCTTGTGTTTGAGGAATGTTGCTCCACATCGCTTCATCTATGGCGATGAGTTTGAAGTTGGTGATAGTGGTGGTATTTGTGGATGAGGTTGTGGTGCTTCACGGTATAGAGGACCATGAATCTCCGGATGGAGAGGATGGAATACCATAGGTTCTAAGTTTTCAAGACTTATTGGCGGAGGATTGGTTGATGTGGGTGGAAGATCTTCTAACTCATCAAGATATGGTTGTGGAGATACTGGTGGTGTCCTAAAGAGTTCCATTGGTTTAAGTTTTGGTGAGGATGGTGATGATGTAGACTTCTCAGACTGTGATGGAGCGGGAGCGGGAGCGGGTGGTGGTGTGGTTGCTACAGGAGTAATGGTAGGAGGTGGTGTTTTTATGACTACATGTGAGGGAGTTGGAGTGGATAAAGTAAGGAAGTTTTCACTAGCTCTTAAGGTACATTATCTTCCAAATCCACTTCCAAATCCTTAGGCCATAGTCCAAGTACTTCCAATCCGCCGCACATAAACCTACAAAAACATTGACAACTAAAAGAATAAGCTTACGCTTAGTAAGTAACCCGACATAAAACATATCTCATACATACATCTCCACATAAGCATCATAATCACATAAAAGCCTCTAAGCTACGTCATACCACTCATATCATACATATCCTCATACATAATTACATCTATTCATCACAACCATAACCAACAACATACCTTAACTAGTCCAAATCCAACAAGTTACATACCCTTAGTCAAGATCACTAGCCATCCATCATTAGCTTACAACCATCCTAATTCCAACTCTTATACTCATATACAACCACAATACATACATGATAAATACACATATAATACATGTTTTAGGGGGATTTACTTACCTTCAATCCAAGCTAACTATCATATCATTATTTCACCACAATTATCATCATCCTCACTAGTCACCATCATGATCATCAACATCATCATCCTCATAAACACCTTAAATCATAAAATCATACAAACACTTAACATATAACACAATACATCATAAACAAAGGTTATAAAACCCTTCAAACCTACTCTTCTTCCCTTTTAAATCATCATATAATCATACCTTGATCATATGATGATTTCCCACCTCAAACATAACTCTTAATCTTATACATCATCAAATAGAATACTTACTTGTGAAAGATTATTACTAGGAAGAACCATAAACTTGAGAGCTTCATCTTCTTCTTCCTAAAACCATCAAGACTAACTTTTCTTCCCTCCCTTTTCTCCATAGAACCGGCCTTCCAACTCTCTCCCAATAATGATAGAAAAGCCAAGAATATCCTGGATATAACTAGTTAGGTGGCACTTTGGCCCTTTGACATAATTAGCCCCTCAAGTCTCCTTGCTTCTATTTTAGCCACAACATATTATAACTTCTTTAATACTAGGAAACATTAGTCCCTTAAGTTATGCATCGTATTTTATATTACTACATTAGTCATACTTTGACTATTAGGTTTGACCACAATGCAACATTCGTTGACTGGCCAGTCACATAAGGTCTTTATCCACTTTCATCTAGGGTGGGGTCCCAACACCTGGGAAACGGGTCTAACAATTCTACCCCCCTTATTTAGATTTCGTCCCCGAAATCTTTCGTCTATTTCTAACCAAAACTTAGTCTCATAACTCATCTCATTCCTAGCACATTAACTCCTAGTTTATTTAGTGCAACGATCTAAGTGATCTTGTAAATCTATGCATACTATAACATATCACATGCCCTAATGCACATTACTCCCGCTTACTTCTATACCATACAACTCTTGCTTAGATTTTAAATAATATAAGACATTCTTATTACAACTAATCATCATTCTAATCCGCCCTATTACCGTTACTTCACCATCTCACTTGCTTTATCCTCTACTCTCATTCTTTGACTACTTGATACTTAAGAAACTCGTACTATTTGACTTTGCATAATTACACTCGACTAATACGTGCACGTTCAATTATTTTCATTCATTATATTTCGTACCACGCCGCAATGCACATTATATTATCATTACAATTTCTCCATCCCATCAAGGTTTCTCCTAAGTCTCAACTAAAAGCCATGGCCTAATTCTAATCCTCCTATCTTAGTCCTTATAATTCTAACTAATTCTAAACTTCCGCTTTCTACTTCTCTAACCCTACTCGTGCCGTGTCGGCAACACATAAGCCCACTCATTTATATTTCCTCATTTACATGGAGAGGTGTCCCAATCGATGTAAATCAAGAAATATAAACTCATGGTTATGTACTCCCGACATAACACTACTACTCCTATTTCCCAATTTAACTTTTATTATTTCACCTTGTTTATACTTCGTATTTCCTTTTTAGACTTGGATCCATATCATTAACACATTCATTATGGGGATACTTTTATTGCCATGGATGTAGGCAACCACATTTGCTGATGAAGGCAATACTTTTCATCCCGAAGGATCTTTAACATTCATCCCGAAGGATTCCTTAACATTCGTTTACTTGGTCATCCCGAAGGATACCACTTTTAACGTTCACCCCCGAAGGATCATTAACATTCACACTTTATCACTTTAGCAATGGATCCAAGTCATAAGCACCTCACATACATTATTACATTCATATATTTTAGTGAACGCAGGTGCATAGAGCATATGAGCCTGCTTATTATAATTACACAATTCTATGTGTTTATCATCTCTTACCACAACTTACATTATTTAACCCTCGTTGCTAATTCCGCATCTTTATCATTACTCTTTTAGTCTCACTCGCTTCCTTTACATGTAGACCTTACATAGATCGTCAACTATAACACATTCATTCGTTATTAATAATTACCGCTAATCGCCTTAGCCGTAATATAATTATTTTATGGCAATACCTTAACCTCATACATGCCCATCTCATTATAGCTATTAGTACTTAGGAAATTTCACTCTATTTCATCATTTACTCAATCCCTGTGCCTTTTCTCATTTTATAACTTTACTAAGTTCATCACGGACTTATTATGTATAAATTTATATTATTTCTTCACCACGCTATGCTATAACACATATTCAACATTACCACACGTTCATAATTATGCTCCTAATACTTTGATCTTCCACTAACCCATCTCTAATACCTCATTAATGATCATCACACTATTTATAATTACTCATGAGGCCATGCTTTGGTCATTACTATCACACAAGCCATGCACTTTCATTTTTAGTCACATTTCCTATAAACCACCACACAACTTATTACATCCATTCGCCCTCGTTAAACTACCATAGCACACAATCACATAATCATATAACAATCACCGACAATATCCGAGTGTGCGGTAATCTATCATTTAAGCACGTCTAGTCCGCCATGGACTTACATTACGTTCACACCAATACTACACACATGAACAACTCCTAACACCTTACGCTCATACAACATATCACGTATTCCACCTCATAACTTAGACAATCAATGACTCGAGTTTAACTCATTAATTCTACCATTAGTAAGTCCACATTCTCAATGTTCACATTATATCCAACCAAAACCTAATCCCACTATTGCTATAAGCACTTTCACATCGCACACCTAAGGCATCTATTTTCCACGTCTAATTCATTACTTCTATATTTCGCTACATTCACATAATCATATAATAATTACCGATACAACCCGAGGTGCATGGTAATCCTATCACTCACACATCAAATCTTCCACAACATAAATCACATAAAACACATCCATAAGTTCCCATCATTATACTCATATAACAATCACATAAATTATTTCAAAACTCGACATTCACATCCTATAACTTACATAATATTTGCCCGCAATTCTTAAACTTAAACTTAACGCGTCTACGAGTGGTTTAAGTCTAGGCAATCCTAAAGAAAACCTAATTCACTTAAACCGAAGCTCTGATACCAAGTTGTTACACCCCGTGCCCGCTTAGACCAAAAATTAAAACTTTTTACGCGGAAATGCTTGACTTTTACGGACATCCTGTTACTCTTTTGACCACTGACAAAAATCTATAAACTTTTAGGACTTGAGACTATTTTTAAATGAAACTAGACTCAATTACCTTCAAAACGACGGGTGGCACGACCCGTGACGACTTACGGATTAAAAGATATGATTTTTCAAAGTTTAACCGAAAAACTGCCAGCGACCTCCATCCGATCGGATCGCCAGCCATCCGATCGGATGGGAGGTTCTGCCCAGATTTTGCACTTTCAAAATCCCTGCTTGGAAACCCGACCTCCCAAACTCGAAACTTGACCAAACTTTCTAGATTTCTTTAATATGCCCTTGGGCTCATTTCCGACAAAAAACATTTGTCGTTTGACCACCCGGAATAGTACTTTAAATTTTGACGGTTTATGCATAAAACCCATTTTGACCCATTACACAACAAAACCACTTATAATACTTCATTTTCTCACCAAACTTTACCAAAAGCATTATATTAACATAACAAACATGTTCCAAGGGTACTTGACCCATTTACTACCCAAAATGGGTATATTTACAACTAAACCAAACGCCCCTTTAACTTTACTCACAAACGCTTAAAACACACTTTGACTCATCGTTAGACTCCCAAATCGTTATGACTTCTCTAACATACCATTGGACACTCGACTTTACTTTACAAAACACTAAAAGACTCTCGGGGTACAACTTTGACTCGAGCTCGGTATTCTACCTAGCTCTTAAGGTACATTATCTTCCAAATCCTTAGGCCATAGTCCAAGTACTTCCAATCCGCCGCACATAAACCTACAAAAACATTGACAACTAAAAGAATAAGCTTACGCTTAGTAAGTAACCCGACATAAAACATATCTCATACATATATTTCCACATAAGCATCATAATCACATAAAAGCCTCTAAGCTACGTCATACCACTCATATCATACATATCCTCATACATAATTACATCTATTCATCACAACCATAACCAACAACATACCTTAACTAGTCCAAATCCAACAAGTTACATACCCTTAGTCAAGATCACTAGCCATCCAACCTTAGCTTACAACCATCCTAATTCCAACTCTTATACTCATATACAACCACAATACATACATGATAAATACACATATAATACATGTTTTAGGGGGATTTAATTACCTTCAATCCAAGCTAACTATCATATCATTATTTCACCACAATTATCATCATCCTCACTAGTCACCATCATGATTATCAACATCATCATCCTCATAAACACCTTAAATCATAAAATCATACAAACACTTAACATATAACACAATACATCATGAACAAAGGTTATAAAACCCATCAAACCTACTCTTCTTGCCTTCTAAATCATCATATAATCATACCTTGATCATATGATGATTTCCCACCTCAAACATAAATCTTAATCTTATAAATCATCAAATAGAATACTTACTTGTGAAAGATTATTACTAGGAAGAACCATAAACTTGAGAGCTTCATCTTCTTCATCCTAAAACCATCAAGACTAAATTTTCTTCCCTCCCTTTTCTCCATAGAACCGGCCTTCCAACTCTCTCCCAATAATGATAGAAAAGCCTAGAATATCCTGGATATAACTAGTTAGGTGGCACTTTGGCCCTTTGACATAATTAGCCCCTCAAGTCTCCTTGCTTCTATTTTAGCCACAACATATTATCACTTCTTTAATACTCGGCAACATTAGTCCCTTAAGTTATGCATCGTATTTTACAATGTTGCAAAAATCGTGAATCGGTAGCGTGGTGGTCGACCACCCTGCAGCGATTAATCGGCCAAGGCGGGATTAATCGGTGATTAATCGGATTGGCATTTTTTGCATGTTTTGGGTATTTCTGGAGACCAAACTAAAGATCGTAACTGATTCCAAGCCTACTATGTTTTCAAACCTCAATAAAAGGCTCCAATTCTGATTATGAGGCTCATTGTGTGTTATAAGTGAAATAAACGATCCCCAAATTAAGTAGAATGCCTAAATTTTTAATTTTTTTTAAACCTGGCCGATACGGCCGATTTCTGGCCGATACGGCCGATTTTTGGCCCTTTTTTTCCCCAAACCGATATTTTGTCCGATTTTCATAATTCGACAAGGTCGGCGGCCGATTAACGATATATCGGCGATTAATCGGCCGCCACGGCCGATTTTTGCAACATTGGTATTTTATATTACTACATTAGTCATACTTTGACTATTAGGTTTGACCACAATGCAACATTCGTTGACTGGCCAATCACATAAGGTCTTTATCCACTTTCATCTAGGGTGGGGTCCCAACACCTGGGAAACGGGTCTAACAATTTACCATTTAAATACATTTGATTTTATGTATATGTACGCTATTTTGAAGTTCTGACTTAGATCGGGTTACTACCAAGTTTTGATGATTAATATTGTATGAAATTTAGTGCTACAAACAAGCTAGCTAGGCCTATGATGATGAAATTTGTGAAGCTACACTGCAAGTTATTGCATTAAACCATGATGCAATTCCAGTAAATAATATTCTTATTGAGGTAAGTTCTATGTATCCAACATCTGATTCTGTGCCAAACTATATATTTCTAATCACATTGTTTCTTGCAGGATGTTGATCCTCTTATGAAGGCTATAATTATGGGATCGGGGATGGAGTGGAGTTATGAATTTAATTTGAAAGCCATGCCAAAAGAAGTAAGACAAATTTTTGAGTCACTTACTGCAAGAAAAGTCTTATGCAGCAGCCAAGGGATTTTGGCGAAAACTTGTGCAAATCTAATCTAACTCTAAACCAACTTTTGAACACATGTTTTTCCACCTAATTGAAGCTCAGAAAAGCCAACTAATGGGTCTCAATAAGCTCAGCTTATGCTGAGCTTATTCAAGGCAGTTGATGCTTTTCTTAATGCAAACAAAGATCCAAAACCTCAAAATCTAACCTATAGCTCAGAAATCTACTTAATCCTACTTATATTATCCTCAATAAGCTCAAACCAAATTCAATCAAATGCAAGTGAACAGTACTTATGCTAAATGAATCTCAATAGACCAAATTTAAAATCATGAAATCCAACTGATGCTACTGATGCTTAATTTTAAACTACAACTAACTGATTTCTCCACAAATCCAACTCAACTATGATTAACTAAAGTACTTATGAACTAATAAGCTGGAATCATAAAACAAAAAGCAATAATAAGCAGTTTCTCAAAATAAGCTAAAAATGGAAAAACTTACAAAAACTCCCTCAGCTGAACAGAGGGTAATCTTCAACAAAGCCTATCTTTAGATAGGCTAAAGGCTTCCCTTTCTCCTTTTAGACTATCAATTCCTTCTGAATAAGCTCAGCTTATTGGATAAGCTGATGTTTGACTTTTGTTGACTTTGAGATAAATTCAGAATTGAACAAAACAAAAGCTCACAAATAACTAAATAGCTTAAATGAGCTTATAAAATGGATAAAACAGCTTATTGAAGCTGGCTTTTGTAAATATTTTTTGGATTTTTAAGACTTTTTTCAATATTTTTGGATTTTTGCAAATAAAATGAACAAGTTATGAAATAAACAATGTAAATAAGCTAGAAATGGCTTGCATAAGCTACTGAGACAATGATTAAACTAATAAGAAACTTAGAACTTAAAGAGATTCGAATTGATAAGAAACATAAACTAAAATTTCATTAATAACTTTTAAAAATTACAACTGAGAGATTACAACTGAATTAAAATGATTATACTAAAACAGTAAATAAAATGGCAACAATTTTTTAAGACATAAAAATTGGACAAACTAATCTAATGAAAAGAGCTCCCTATTTATAGCCGAAGGAGGATCATTCTAGACCTGCCAGCTTGGCAATCCGTGTGCATCATCAGCTCTTATCAACCCTTGATCATTTCTTGGATGCTACTCAATCAACCTCAGCCGTCTGATCAGGTATTGTGAGGTGTCCCAGCCAATAGAGGCTTGCCACGTGTCCAAGCGTGTGTTTCCTGCCCTCATCTGACACCCCTGACATCCAATGATTTGACAATCATACCCTTAATTGGGTAAATTGGGGGTACGGGGTTATTAGGGTTCATCTGGTAAAAGGGGGAAGAACAATAGGCGGGTAAGTGTTTTTTTTTATTTTTTACTTTTGTTTGACCGAAGCTTTATTATAAGCTTTGACCGGGTTGGGTTGTTGGGTCGGGTAGAGGATTTGGGAATGGTGGACTGGGTAAAATTATTTTGGGCTTGGGGTTAAGATAATGGATTGTGGGCTGAGTTTGTTTAAGGGTTTAAGGGATTGGGTTTTTAAGTTTAAATCCGGACTTGATTATTGTTTTAGGATTTTGGATTTAGCAAATGAAATACAAGGGCCAAAGATGTAAAATCTGAAACTCTAGGGTCTGATTTTTCCACTTCTCCAAAATAAATCCAAGGGCTTGTCTTGACAAATGATGATTCTTTGAGAGTTGACTTTGACTTAAAACTTCCCGGCATCGGCTACAAATAACACTTCCATATCTCGTGCTCGGTTTCCCGGTCTTTGCTTGATTTTTGTCCTTTCCTTTGATATCCGTGCCTGCATATGTAAAAACATAAAAACACAATATATTTGGCATAATTGGTTAGTTTTTGGTCTATTTGGGTCCGGTTTTGGTCAAGAAAAGGTATGTGTTTAAGCACATACCAAAATTCCCCCAGACTAAGCTATTGCAATGTCCTCATGCAATGTTATAAAAACACGTTTTTGAAACCGAAAATTTCCAATCTCTTTTTACTAACTTTGAAAAGTAGCAAAATTTTCAAAAGAGATTAAGAAATCTTAAGTTCTAAAAACTCCCCGATTTTCCTTTTTATTCTATTTTTGTATTTTTCTTATTATTCATGTGACGGCTTTGTCGACAATCATTATCTGACGATAACTTTTAGGGTCATCGAGTAGGAAACACGACTCATAAAGAATTGACCATACGGATAAAATTCGTCGTTCCTGATTTTTCACGAGTCCCCAAACTAAGCTTAAAAACGAAATCATTGTCATTTACAAGTTAGATTGCCGACACTACCCATGAAAGTTACTTGTGTAATTACTTCTCGTTCCCAGATTCCTATTTTCCTCTATTTATTTTATTTTTGGTGAGAAATGAATTTCTTCAAATTCTCGTTTCGATAATTTTTAGTCCGATAAAGATACCTAGTTTAGACGCTAAATAGTTTCCAAACCTTCCCTTGAAAACCGTTGCATACAAAAATGAGGTCCACATCAAGGTCTCTGATTTAACACGATTTTGAGGATATCCCTTTTATTTGCGACCGAAACAACTCATCTACGAGTCCAGAGACAGAAGCCTTTATTAGGATACCCCCGGAGTCGAAGTTTGGCATTTTTAACATTATTTAAGCACATTAACGTATTTAATCCTTGGCCCTTTATAACAATCACAACATCGGCTGCGAACCGGCAAGATGTGATAGTCTATTATGACCTTGGAATTTTTCCTCTGCCTTTATTAGAAGTCTACAACATCGGCTGCGAACCGGCAAGATGTAGAAAACTTTTTATGGCTTTGGATTATTATTATTCATTATCATATTCATTAATTATTTGTGTTGCCAAACCCCAAGTCCTACGGCTTTTATAACAATCCTAATATCGGTTGCGAGCCGGCAAGATGGAATAGTCTATTACACCGTAACACTGACAGTACCTTGATGTGTACCCAACTTTCATAAGCAAGAATTCTCTAAGGAAGAAATAAAAACTAATTATCGCCAAAACCAAAATACCTTTAATTATTCCTAGATTACTATTATTGGGTGAAACAAGCTTATGGGAACAAGAAGCCACAAGTAACTTTGATGAGCTCTAAAGAGATCCAACTACTCCACGTTTAGCAATCTAACTTATAAACAACTCTATCATTTCTCGTTCTTCGCAAATTTAAAATCTTAAATAATAAGATCCGCGAATGCTTAGCCAAATAATCAAGCCATGCATATATAAAGTCGAATACGAGAACTTGCAAACTCTTAAAAAGAATTCGCGTTTTATAGCTCCTTGTGTAAAAGACTAGCACAAGCTTATAGATTATAAACGGTTAAGGGAACAAGCTAGGGCTCAACACGCCCGGTCAAGTCAGAATTTTATTCCTACCCTCACCAGCGGAAAATCAACAAAAATGTCAAAATTTATTATATTTTTGCACAAATTTTTTTTTTAAATTTTCTCATTTTTTTTGGATTTTTTTCAATTTTTGAGGAAAAACGGGTTGCATGAGTAAACGGCAAAAATCAAATCGCAAGATTACCCCCCCCCCCCCAGACTAAAACGAGACATTGTCCTCAATGTCTTAAAGGTAAGGGTTCTCCTACAAAAATCTAAGACCGTTTATTAATTATGCCAAAGAGAAACGTAAAACGATAAGATTTAGGATATCGGATAAGCAACGAATGATGAAACTCGAGTAGCGTGAAGGAAACTACGAGCACGAGAGTCATCAATTATCGGGCAAATCCTGTACACATCACAGAAAACACGAAACACAAGATATGGAAGAGGAGACCTCTTCATGTTTTATTAGAAAAGAGATAAGAAGATAGATGGATAAGCATGGGGTGCCTCCCACGAAGCGCTTGTTTTTGGTAACCGAGTCACATGAGCTTGACTCGACCCCGAATTTATTTGTCCATGGGGGAGCATGTGGAAAAAGAAATCTCCATCGGACTTTCGTTCAAGATGTTTGGATAAACACTGAAGCATACGAAAGTTCCAATCCGATGAGATACCCGCGGTATTTTAGAAAGAAGAACCAGAAATGGTAATACCGGGGTCAAAGATGGTATCCTCACTCCCAACGGAGTGAAGGATGGGAGAAGGCATAGCATATGTGATGAAGAGCATAAAGATTTTGATGATGATCATAATAAGCTCTTCATCATCAGTAGATGTATTGTCAAAAGTCTTGGGTGGGAGGGTTGGGATGAAATCTTCATGAGAAGGTATACCTCCCCCCAGACTAGAATCTTCCTCCAGATCAAAATAGAATTTATCATATTCTGGAGGAGATATCAAAAGAGAAAGTTCATCGGAGAACTTGTCGAGATAAAGATCATTCATATCAAAATGAAATGATTCATATTCGGGAGGAGAGATATGAGCATGAGAAGTGGTACTGCCACTACTCGTCTCCTCCGAATGATCAATATCGAAGAAGAAGGTTTCAAAAGATGGGATAGAAAGATTAGAAGTGGGATTGCCACTAGCCGTGTCAAACGTAAAACTCTCATATTCGGTACAAGCATCCTCGAGCTCGAGCTCCAAAGGATCTGACGGCTTTTCTTCAAGAATAACTTCTTCAACTTCTTCCGGGGAAGGGAAAGGAACGGTTCATCAATTATTTTTAATGAATCATCTTCCCCCGGATCACTGTCAGTCTCAACAATTTCCGGAGAAATTGGAGTTTTATCAAAGAACACCTCGACCTCTTCCCTAGAGATAACATTTTCTTCAATCGTAGGAGAAGGATGGGAAGAGACGGAATCAAGAATCTCGATGTGATAAACTTGTTCTGGAGGTGGGACAAGTGGTGTGCTCTTAGAGCTAGCAATTTCCACCGCTTCCGTTGTAGTCTCCGTTTCATCTTCATCATCGTCGTCAAGAACACTCTTAGTATTTGCAGCACAACACTCAAACCATTTGTTCGATCCAGGATTAATTTTCATGGCCTTGAGCTCAGCACGTTTTTCTGACATACTCTTGACCGTGAATCTTGAAAGGTTTGGATCAATTCTTTTAGGAGCAATTACGGGATCGGACTTTTGATCAACCGTAGCGACATTGCATTTGTCGGTTTGAGGTTTTGAATTCGGATTAATATTAAACGTAACTTTTTCCTTATCGACCCGCAAAGTAATTTCTTCACCATAGACATCGATCAAAGCACGCCCGGTCCTCAAAAATGATCTTCCGAGAATGAGAGGAACCGGGGGGTCGGCGTCAAAATCAACTACCACAAAATCTGCTGGAAAATGGAACTTCCCGACCTTTACAAAGACATCCTCGGCTACACCTTTAGGAAGGGTTATGGACCGATCCGCAAGCTCGAGGGTCATGCAAGTGGGGGTGAGTTCGGGTAGAGACAATTTTTTCCAAACTGACAACGGCATTAGGTTGATGCTTGCAACAAGATCGGCTAAGGCGTGGCATTCAACCATTCCCGGAAATTCACATGGGATGAGAAATTTTCCAGGATCTCCAAGCTTTTCCGGAAGCTTTTTGAGAATTGCCGCGGAGCAGTTTTCGTTCACTGGAGTTTTTGTCATTTCAAATAATTTTTCCTTATTGCTCAACAAACTTTTGAGTGTGGAAGTGAACTTTGGCATCAGAAGTAAAGCGTCCGCGAAGCTTATATCAAAATGTAATTCTTGGAATATTTGAAAGAATTTTTCCATTTTACTCGAAGCTTTATCGCGGAGCTTTTGATCATTCATTCTTGAAGGGTAAGGAAGTGTGGTCTTAACGGGAGCTTTTTCGGGCTCAAGCACAACTTCTGGTTCAGATGGGTGGACGACCGGAGGTTGGACGTCTTTGGTTCCTCCGTTGTTAGTAGGAGGTTCCATGTCCTTGGTCGCCTCGGGTTCACGGTCGACTACCTTGGGAGGTAGAGAAGAAGCGGTAGCCGGAGCCGTGGGTCCATCATATGAAACACCGCTCCTAGTAGTGATCGCCTTAGCATCGCCCCTCGGGTTGGCGATCGTGTTGCTTGGAAGAGAAGTAGTACCCGAGCCCGAGGGTCGATCATTTAAAGCCTTCTTTAGTTCAGATATTTGACTACTTAACAACCGATTCATTTCTTCTTGAGATTTTTGGTTTTGAAGAATCAGTTGTTTCAATAACTCATCCGAGGCCGATGGATTTTGCACAAAACCTTGATTTTGATTATTGTTAAGATTTGGCCCTCAGTTGTTATTTTGATTAAAACCCTGGTTGTTGTTTTGAAAATTTCCCTGATTAAGATTTCCTTGGTTTTGAAAATTTCCTTGATTCGGGTTTTGAAAGTTCCCTTGATTTGGGTTTTGAAAATTTCCTTGATTTGGGGCTCGGTTAAAATTTCCCTGATTTTGAAAACCTTGATTACCCCGATTTTGATTTTGGTTATTTGGAACATTACGGTTCTGAACTTGCTGATTTTGATTTTGGGTAAAACTGGGTGGTCCGAGAAAATTGTTAGAACGGTAGCTGAGCAAATTACGGTCTCCTTGGGGTTGGTAACCGTTACCTCCCTGATTGTAGGTTCCCGTAGCAGCGTAAACATTCTCTTGAGTGTAGCCACCGGAGGCTGGGCACTCGAAATATTGATGTGGACCACCACAAGTTTCACAACTATGGTTAACAACATTGACTTGATTGTTGTTGTTTTGAGTTGAAATCTTAAGATAGCCGTTGACAAATCATTCATTTGTTTAGAGAGAGCGGCTATCTCGGAGGTAGAAGAATCAGTGCTAGATCTTGTTGACTCATTCCTCTCGGCAGAGGAATCCCAAAAATTATGGTGGGCGGTCATGTTTTCAATAAGATCATAGCACTCTTCGGGTCGACGTTTCATAAACGTACCACCGGCAGCAGCATTAATCGTATCACGGTGTCGTAATGTCAAACCGTTATAGAAGGTATCTATAATAGTGACCAATAACATATTGTGGTTCGGACACCGATCAATCGATAACTTGTAGCGTTCCCATGCCTCAAACAATGATTCATCGGGAAGCTGACGGAAATTGCTAATCTCATTCCTTAATTTCGTCACCATCGACGGTGGGAAATATTTTGCCAAGAACTTCGTAACCATTTCATCGAAACTACGAATGGAGTTCTTGGGAAGACGATCAAACCAAGCGGTGGCATGATGCGTCAATGAATAAGGAAAGAGATATAGACGGAGGGCGTCATCGGAGACCCCATTTTGTTTCATGCTTTGGGTGACGGTTATGAATTTGTCAAGATGCTTGTTCGCATCATCACCTGGCAAGCCATGGAATTGGCACGAATTTTGGACTTGTTGAATCATATGATGCTTAAGTCCAAAATCGGCGGCTTGAATATTGACGGGGGCAATCGGGCCACCACATCTGTGCATTGTGGGTTGGCACAACTCCTCCATCGTTCGGAGATCGGGAGCTGGCATGTGATTATCACCACCCATCGGTAGGTGTTGATTGTTTGGGTCGTCGGCCATTTCCTCAACGGTTGAGAAATGAACACGGTTGTTATGACGAATAATCCTATCGGGATTTGAGAACGGTGAAAGAAGAGGTTGAGAAGAAGAAGATCGGGTGTGCATACACTAAAAACAAACACAAAATCAAAAAGGAAAACCAAATTTGAAAATAAAATATTTTTGGATTTTTATATTTAATGAAAAATTAGAATTATTATCTTTTGGTGATCGTTGATCAACCGTACTCGTTTCTTTCAAAACTACGCGCAGCGTGGCGGAGAAGCAAAGGTCCACTCGAAAGTGATTAAAAACCCGCCTCTTTCGGTCTGCAATTTAATGTCAAGACCATCCTTAAACCCCGTGTATAGGTTGTAGTAAAGAAATAATCCGAGTAACGTTTAATTTCACGATCTCTTTTGTTGTTTATTTCGGAATGGTTTACAACGCCCTCTCGAGAGCGAGGATTTATTATTAATGGTGAAAACACTTTAGGAAAAGTGTTTTTTAATTATTATATTTTTGTATTTTTTTTATTTTTATGAAAACGAAAACTTCCGAGGAAGGGTCTTCAAAACACGATTCTTCGGCGAAACTCCAACTCTTTTCAAGCCTTCCCCGGCAACGGCGCCATTTTTTGATTCATCGTTTTTAGTCCAAATGAAAAGGCAACGAATGCGTTTTCCCCGGGTCGTGTCCCAACGAAGGTCGAATATCGAGTTGTCGTTACGTTGTCGAATTGTGTGGTGAATGAGTGTAAAAGAGTGGTTGATTTGTGATTTTATACTACGAATAATGAAATTATAAAAGAAATTAACTAATTAAGCTAATAGAACAATTAAACTAAGCAAGTAATCCTAAAAACGAAAATTAGAATTTAAAAACGTTACGCGACGAAATTTAAAACGTAAATAAAAAGTGATTTTCTAAAATTTAAAACCTAAAAATATAAAAATAATTTTCCTAAATTAGAACTGATAAAAGAAAATTTTTGGAAAAAGAAAATTATTTTTTTGACTTTTTTAATAATTTTATATGAATTAAAAACTAATTAAACTGATTTAAATGATTTAAAAATATTAAAACACTTTGAAAAAAATCTGAAAATTTCTGAGTAATTATAAAATTAAAGAAGCTATCTAGGAAAAATAATTTGAGAAACTAATTTTGCCTAAATAAGCTGTAACAGAGAATAAGCTAATGAGAAATAAGCTAAAAATAAGCTACAGCTTAACCAAAAATTCCAAAAAGCTCAAATTTAATAAAACACAATAGTATAAGCTAAAAACAACTTAAGTTGACCAGAAAAGCTCAAGGCATAAGCCCAAAAAGCTGCTGTAGCAGTTGCAAAGTGGACAGAAACAAGGCTTTTATAGCCAACTTTGGAGCCTAGATAAGCAGTCCCAATAAGCTGAGAGATTGAATCTTAAGGGGGCAAAAGATACTCAGAACTACTGGCTATCCAAAAGTACTTTAAAATCCAATTTTCAACTTCATTTGCTTATCTAAATTGACCCTTGAAAAAGTGCTTATAGGCTGAATTTGAAACAAGCTATTTAGCAGGTCTGATTGTGGGTATTTTAAGACTCAGAATAAGCACTCAGATAAGCTTAAACTATGAATACCAGATGATGAGCTTCAAGCTACCTATGTTGACTATCTAAAACCCAAAGATCAAGATCAAAACTTATCTAAATAAGCCCAAAATTAATCCAAGTTCAGCAGCAGAAAGCAGTGCAGGCCTGCACCAAAAGTCTTATGCAGCAGCCAAGGGATTTTGGCGAAAACTTGTGCAAATCTAATCTAACTCTAAACCAACTTTTGAACACATGTTTTTCCACCTAATTGAAGCTCAGAAAAGCCAACTAATGGGTCTCAATAAGCTCAGCTTATGCTGAGCTTATTCAAGGCAGTTGATGCTTTTCTTAATGCAAACAAAGATCCAAAACCTCAAAATCTAACCTATAGCTCAGAAATCTACTTAATCCTACTCATATTATCCTCAATAAGCTCAAACCAAATTCAATCAAATGCAAGTGAACAGTACTTATGCTAAATGAATCTCAACAGACCAAATTTAAAATCATGAAATCCAACTAATGCTACTGATGCTTAATTTTAAACTACAACTAACTGATTTCTCCACAAATCCAACTCAACTATGATTAACTAAAGTACTTATGAACTAATAAGCTGGAATCATAAAGCAAAAAGCAATAATAAGCAGTTTCTCAAAATAAGCTAAAAATGGAAAAACTTACAAAAACTCCCTCAGCGGAACAGAGGGTAATCTTCAACAAAGCCTATCTTTAGATAGGCTAAAGGCTTCCCTTTCTCCTTTTAGACTATCAATTCCTTCTGAATAAGCTCAGCTTATTGGATAAGCTGATGTTTGACTTTTGTTGACTTTGAGATAAATTCAGAATTGAACAAAACAAAAGCTCACAAATAACTAAATAGCTTAAATGAGCTTATAAAATGGATAAAACAGCTTATTGAAGCTGGCTTTTGTAAATATTTTTTGGATTTTTAAGACTTTTTTCAATATTTTTGGATTTTTGCAATAAAATGAACAAGTTATGGAATAAACAATGTAAATAAGCTAGAAATGGCTTGCATAAGCTACTGAGACAATGATTAAACTAATAAGAAACTTAGAACTTAAAGAGATTCGAATTGATAAGAAACATAAACTAAAATTTCATTAATAACTTTTAAAAATTACAACTGAGAGATTACAACTGAATTAAAATGATTATACTAAAACAGTAAATAAAATGGCAACAATTTTTTAAGACATAAAAATTGGACAAACTAATCTAATGAAAAGAGCTCCCTATTTATAGCCGAAGGAGGATCATTCTAGACCTGCCAGCTTGGCAATCCGTGTGCATCATCAGCTCTTATCAACCCTTGATCATTTCTTGGATGCTACTCAATCAACCTCAGCCGTCTGATCAGGTATTGTGAGGTGTCCCAGCCAATAGAGGCTTGCCACGTGTCCAAGCGTGTGTTTCCTGCCCTCATCTGACACCCCTGACATCCAATGATTTGACAATCATACCCTTAATTGGGTAAATTGGGGGTACGGGGTTATTAGGGTTCATCTGGTAAAAGGGGGAAGAACAATAGGCGGGTAAGTGTTTTTTTTTATTTTTTACTTTTGTTTGACCGAAGCTTTATTATAAGCTTTGACCGGGTTGGGTTGTTGGGTCGGGTAGAGGATTTGGGAATGGTGGACTGGGTAAAATTATTTTGGGCTTGGGGTTAAGATAATGGATTGTGGGTTGAGTTTGTTTAAGGGTTTAAGGGATTGGGTTTTTAAGTTTAAATCCGGACTTGATTATTGTTTTAGGATTTTGGATTTAGCAAATGAAATACAAGGGCCGAAGATGTAGAATCTAAAACTCTAGGGTCTGATTTTTCCACTTCTCCAAAATAAATCCAAGGGCTTGTCTTGACAAATGATGATTCTTTGAGAGTTGACTTTGACTTAAAACTTCCCGGCATCGGCTACAAATAACACTTCCATATCTCATGCTCGGTTTCCCGGTATTTGCTTGATTTTTTTCCTTTCCTTTGATATCCGTGCCTGCATATGTAAAATCACAAAAACACAATATATTTGGCATAATTGGTTAGTTTTTGGTCTATTTGGGTCCGGTTTTGGTCAAGAAAAGGTATGCGTTTAAGCACATACCATTTCCCATTATATTATATGTATTCGGGAGTTTAGACAGATTATGTAAAGATGATTTTGTGCTTTCTTGTCGTCGAATTCAAAAAAAATTTGAACGAATTTTGTTAAAGTTTTTTCATGTTGCGATGATATAGTGATACTCTCATCATCCTTTGAAATCCATTGCTAATTCCTTTTTGGGGAAAGGTTCAGTTGACCAAATTTACAACATGTGACGAACTTCTTGCACGAGTGCAAATTGATATCCGTTTGAGAAAAGTGCTTCACTTAAGAAGCTTTTAGTCAACCTACGTCCATTTTGTGTTGATTGGCTTTTTTAATGTACTTATTTTGAACATAAGATAGTTTGGAATGTGAAGTTCTTTTTTCATGCTTAACATCTATTACATGTAAGTTTCACGTATGAGCATCATCTAATATAATTGAAAATAATGTAGCGTGGGTTGCCATATAATGAAAACTTTAATCTCATGTTCCGGAATTTTTATATGTAAACCACTTTTTTTCTATTAGTTGTTATGCAGATTTCGCTTCATATTTGATCATTTACACTTGTTACTTCAAACATCTGATTTGTTTTTTTTTTTAACCTTTTAAAAGCTAATCACAGGTTTATAAGCTAGTATATATAATAAAAGAAGGTTTTTTTGAAATTTGTCATGTCATTTAATCCATGTGTCACTCATGCCATGTCATTAAAGTCATGTCACTAAAGCCACATGACATTATAAAATTACCTTACAGCCTCTAAATTGAATTATACGGAGTAATTGTTTGACTCAATTAATTATTTTCGTTACACATACCATATTAAATATTGCTTTTTCAAATCTTACTAATTAATTCAACATATTTTTCAGATTTTAGAATCGTCTCTCTTATTCAATTTTACTTTCAATTTCAAAATTTTATTGTTGTCTAGAATCCTCTCAAGTTGCATGTAAGTCTACATACTCTTGGTTTTGATTTTAATGATTATTTGATCGTAGACAATGAGAAAAATGAAATTAGCCTTGATATTTTAATCTATCATTAGCAGGTATGTTTGCCGGTCCCAATGTCGACAATTGGTATGGATTTTTGTGTTTGTATTAGTCAAAGTCAATATGTTGTAGAACACGTTAACATAGCATTCTTATTAATTTGAAATTTTGAACTTTTTTTAATCGGTGTCTTTAGAGATGATGTTAAAAAGAGATTCAATAGTGTGAAGGCATACAAGTCATTGATTTAATGACATGGTTGCCAAAGATGATCAGAGAAAAGACCATTCTATACAAATTTGTTTTGGTAAGTAAATTTCGTCTGTACCTTATTGATTTGAGTTGGTTTTTTGTGCCGAATTTGTTAGATGTGATAAATGCAAGATCATGGGTGGATGTTTCCTTTTACATATATCGTGAAAAATGGTCCAGTCGATGGCCCGATGTGCTTAAACGGGATAAATATTAAACAACTTGCGTGCAAGGGCTGTCACTAACATTTCGTTGTTTAACACCGGTCACTTGTGTTCTTGAGGTTAGTATAAGTTCGGGCTAATAGCATAACATATAGCATTTGAATATATTTCCGTAAACTTAAGAACATGTTAACTTGAAATTTGAAAATGGTTGGGGGTTGGCCTTACTATACTTTCTCCGTTTTATTAGTTTGTTGAACTGAATTTAGTATCATCTTTTTAATTTACTCACAAAATTAAAATGGTCAGTTGGTAGGGGCGAGCCGTTGTTTTCCACCTCGAAACTTATAGTGACGTAAAATGTCAGGCCGTTTACGATGCTGTTTTCCCCTTTACCTAATATAATGGACATAATTGTTTCATTCTTATGCTCCTTTTACGTTATTTGACTATTATGTATACTCATTTAATATTATTTTGGTTTATATTTCCAGGTAAATCGAACATTCTACATGTTCTAAAGCTTACAGGCTTAATTTACATGCACAAGGTTTACCGGATACCAAATGAAAACAAATTGTGGTGCCCTTTTGCTTGGCATGAATGTTAAAAAGACAATGGTTGATGTATGTAGTTAATTCACGATCATGTTATACAAGTTATATTTGATGACCATCATATGAAACATTTCTTGACATTTAACATGTGACATTTAATATATCATAATGTTCTAATCTCTTGGCATTTAAATATTCTTTTTAGGCTCGGTGAAGTATCATGTATGCATGTATACTGTGTCAAGTAAAGAGTTCAATAGTAATATGCATAGGCGTTTCCTTTTCTTTACATTGTAATATCCATTTACAATTCTGAAATTGCAGGTCTATAATATTGCAGTCCTTAAAATTACAAGTCTATGCAAATTTTCGCTTTTTGTTTCAAGATCAACATCTTTTACATAGTTGAACAATGTTTATTTCAGACTTTTTTAAGCCACCCGTGATTTATCACGGGTTTATAGGCTAGTAACTGTATAATAATGTGAGAGACCAAAAACTCATAATTGAATTATTAATTGTAATGATTTACATAATTACCCTTAAACTACTTTTTATTATTTAGCCATCAATAAAAAATTACTAAGATGTTCTTCCTTGATTAATTTCAATGAAAATTAATAATACTTAGAGCACACGGTACTAAGGGCTGGAGAGGGTCACGCCAACCGGTAACATCAACCTATGGCGCGAGAACGACACCGGACCTGGTGCCGTCCCAGCCAGCCCACGCAATCCGTTATTATTATTTTTTTTTTTTCTTTTCAAATGTGAACGTTTATAACGGCTAAACGAAAAAGGACGTTAGGGTGGTCAAAGTAGCCGAATTTTTTTAAACAACTACCCACTTTTTTCAATTTTATACTCTTTAAAAATTTTATAAATACCTCATTAATCTTCTAATTTTTGTACACACTTCTACATTCATTTCTACCTCTAAACTCAATAATACTTCTCTTATTTCTACCTCTAAGCTAATAATATGAATCTCGATCATCAATTAATCAATCAAATAATCGCCAACCTGCAAAACCAAATACCGAATTTCTCATCTTCTTGTAATCTAAACACACCAACATCCGTAAATTCTATCACCTCAAACGCCAACCAACTTCCACCATTCGGCTTGTCATACAAAATCCCAAACCAATTACCCAACTTTAACCCATTTGCCAACCAATTTACACCCGAGTGACTTCAACTATGGCAACAATTTCAACTTCAACAACAATTCTAACAAACCCAATTTTCCCAACAAAAATTCCAACCACTATATCAACCCTAATTTTCCCAGAACATGTTGACCGGAAAGTGAACTCCGATGAACCAAGAAGTTGGGAAGTTTAACTCGCTTGTCGAATAAACCGCGAGGCTTAGCGGCGATGATGAAGATATGATGAACATCTGCCGCTTCTAGTTCACAAGAAATGTTTCATGAAATGATGCAACAACAATTCGCTTTACACTATGATGCGCAGATAGAACAAATGAACCGCAAGACTATGCCGAGAGTTGAATTTATCAAATCTCAAACACGGAACGAGGACTTGAGGACGCTTGCAATGAGCACCGACAGGATAGATCGAGGCGGCCAAAAAAAGAATTCCGGACCAACGTTATCCTTAGAACTAGTTTAGTTTATGTACTTATATTTTTATGTTGTGTACCTTTTATTTTTATGTTGTGTTTTTTTAGGTCTTTTTATATTTTATGTACTTTTTATGTCTTTTTTTATTTAATGAAATTTTAATTTTAGTTAAATGTGCTTTCATTTGAGGGGAAAAAAAACACACTCTTGGTTTCATAGATGTCCTTAACACCATATACGAAAAAAAAATAATATATGCTAAATTAAAGGAAAAAAAGTATTAAGATGACATCATGATTTTCTATTACATTATACGACTATTACATTAGAGGCTACGGTACCATAACGCCTGAGGCGGCGTTATGCCCAGCTGGCACAGTGTTGCCCGGCCTTATGATATCGAGGTCGTTGAGTTGGCAACGCCGTTAAGCTTGGAGTTACTCCAACAACGTGGAGAGAAACGCTGCTTTTCAATATGGTAATAAGACTACTTCAGCCTGAATATTTAGGTATTCTTGAAATGTCATAAATAAATGAAGTAATAAATTAACTTGAAATTACTATTGAAACCAAATTGTGGTGTTCATGATTACTTTAGTTATACATGTTTATATTTTATTGTAAAGTTATAAATATGAAGTCTATTAATTGTTGCAAGACTTATAATAAAGTAAGACGTTAACTTGTTATATTTTTTAATTAAGACATATACAAAAAGTCATTGAGTTGATCAATGATTTATAACGTATATTGGGATTATAACAGTTTATGTCTTCTTGTTTAGACATGGACAAGAAGTGACTTAGCTGAAAAGTACTTGTGTTATAAAGCATGCAATTGGCTTGGAAATTCTATTATACCATTAAGCTGACTTAGTTGGTGAATAGATAAGCCAAACGAAATATATTTATCTTACATATTGTAAGATTGTCTTACAATATTAATCCTAATGAAATACATAATGTCTTTGGTACGTTCCGTTAGGAAAATCAAACTCTTGTTATATTGTTTGATTAAAGATAACTATATCTTCCTTTCTTCCAAAAGTTATCAAGGTTAGAAAATTTAGTATGGGTAGTATATACTCAATAAGACTCCAACCTAGAAGATTAATAAGACACCATTTATTATAGAATGTGATGAATCACATTAAGTCTTAAAATTGAAGTTCTGAATTTGTTAAACTGCTTTTGAGTAGGTTATTAACAAACTTAATGTAAGGAACTGTCAACATGTATTTGTAATGTCCCAAAGAGAACAATTTTGTGTTGCTCTACTTGCTAAAGTATTTATAGGTAGTCTATAAATTGAAAAAGGTAAGTGGGAGTTTTATCTTGAAAAGATAAAGTTACAAGATACATAATCTTCTAAAAATACACTAGTAAAGTCATGATGAGGATTAAACATGTTAATGTTAAATCTCAAGATGATGGAATTCTCATTCATAGATCCGTAAGGATATCTCAAATATTTGAATAATATGTTGAGGATTATGAGTTACAGGATTATGGTAAACCTGTTGGTCATTAAGATGAATTGCAAATATTGAATTTGGCAAGTTACTCATACTATGAATGCTTAGATGCAGTCCAGAAAGATAACTAGTTTTGGAAACTTAGTTAATCTTGAACTCGATAGTTACACTATAGAATAAAGATGAGTTTCTTCAAAAGGAATGAAAATCCTAGTGGTTTAAATCTTTGTGTAGAAATCATATGGACAAATTTTGTATACATATTTAACGTATGGAAAAATTATTAATCACACTTAAGCAATTAACTGTGATTGAAATTCTTTCTAGGCACATTAAATGTATAAAGATTATGATTGTCATTCTTAGTTTCATAAATATGAAATTAACAATGGAATATCAAAACTCTTTCTTGAGTAATTACTTGTGCGAGGACGATAAGTAATTAAAAGGGGTATTTGAATTCAAAATAATCTTTGAAAGTATACAAAGTGCAATAATTCATGAATGGATTAAGGCATGCATCTAGGAGATATACTTATGTTTAATTATTAAATTCAGTTTTGATTTATAATTAAAATAAGACGATTTCTCAGTATTCCTGAAAGCTAGTGGGAGTGTTATATTTATTTTCTTATTTCATATATGCTGTATAACGTATAGGAAGTAACATTCCATTAACATTAAATGTTAAGTCTTAGTTTGGAATGAAACTTCACTTGGAAATTTAGGAAATAAACATACAACCTTGTGATATATGTTTATTGTTATAAACATAAGCGGTAAAAATAATTGATTCCAATAAGACATCATATACTATTAGAGAGTCTGAATAGAAACATATCTTTGAAAAGATATAACATGAATGAAATCTAAGTTTGACACAAGGATTTTTCATGTACATCATGTTGTTTGTTGTATCATGCTTGGATGAAAGATGATTTGACAACATTAATATCTAATTGAAAGTTATTAGATAACTAAGTGTAATGAATATGGTTGGATATAGAATTAACATCCTCATCCTGGAATTGCTCCTAAATTCTAAGCATGAACCATATGGCAAATTGTTGCGTAACTGATATGGCCGACAAATCTTGAAAGATTGGAAGGTATCAAACATTACACAATGGATATTAAAGTTTACGAGATTTTAAAGAGCATATTGTTGTTTTCATACAATGATGCTAATAAAATTGAGATGACACTCAATACTAGTCATGGTAGGATTTCATTCCAGTTAATGGCCATGTGTACTAGTTATGCTTAACTGTGAGCATAGTTGCATTATACATTAAAGAATTAGAATACTTTAAATTATAAAAGGTTTGATAGTTTAATTGTCATAAATTGGTGGTTGAGGATGTCACACATTTTATGAAATATTATGTGGCAATACCAAGATAGTTGAATGCACACATACAAGAATTTCACTAATTGAATTCTTGAAATAAGTATTCTCAAAATTTTGATAGATCAAGATTAGTTGATTTATGCCTTGTCAACAAGTATGATTGACATGACATGAGGCATAATTCATTAATGGGAATTAACATGCATTGATCTATTTAGTATTTGGATAAGGGATGTTAAGCAATTATTATTTACAATGAATTTAAGTACTTGGTACATTTGTTTTCATTAATAATAGATTGTATCCTATAATTGCATGTTTAAATCCGTAAATAACTTATGTTATTTCAAATTGTCCGTTGTCAATTAATGATATGAAAATATCATTAAATTAAGACAAATCTGAGTATTGGTAGAATATACTTGAAAGTATATTGATGCGTTGACATGCCAATTTCACATGATATTCAATGAATTGAATATAGGACTTATCCCAACTTCATGAATTTACTTTATGGATCTTGTCATCAAGTAAATCATGTGTATATAGTTATCCTGAGACTTGATATGCCAGATAACTGTCATGGATGTAGTGCATTTCAGTGATTCAATTTACCGCTATACGTAACTGGTAGCTATAAGGATTGTTTTCAGGAGTGTTGCAAAGTTCATGGGTTATGCTCGTAGTCAAGATAGAATTTGTTCCTACAAATTGTTTGAAGTTTAATACTGTTGGGCCCCTCAAAGGGTTGACAAGATGTTTGCGCGGCCGCACCCAAGATCTCCCCTGAATATGTTCAGAAGATTTGGTAATCTTGATCGATCAGAAACAACGAGAAACCGAATGGTTAATAAAGAATGGCTGAGATTCATATCTTTATTAATGTGGTATTAGAAACAAAAGGATAAGTATGATGATGAATCATCAAATGGTTTTCCAGGAGACCATCCTCGAGTTGTACTAGGGGCATTGGCGTGTTGCTAGACGCTAACCAATGTCATTACACTATTAATAGATGTCCAAGTGGGAGCTGTTAGTTTTGTGGATAAATATTAATATGTGTATGTCTAGAATCGAACTCGAGACCACGGGATTGCACACTTTACGTATGAAAATCGATGTTAAATAATTAATATATAAATAGCTATATTTAATTATTAATTCACAAATAAAGTAACTAATACATGAGGGACTTATTAGTACGAAAACCAAACCTTTGGGGTGTTGGTTGCAACCGGTCGAACAAGGAAAAAAGGAAGGGTCTGAGTGTCGTTTTATGAAGCTTAAGGAGGTGCTAGCAATAACTTGTTGGACAAGGTTAAATGCTATCTATAAATACCCATTGGTCTCATTCGGTTTAGATGGACTAGCTAGTACCGATCAACTATAATAACCCTTTATATCCACTGTACCTTATTGACGAATATGTATGAATATAAGATATTATATTCATGCAAGTTTATGAATAATATACATGCATGCAACGTGTAGATACATGTGATATGTAATTGCATGAAGATATTAACTTTATCACTTTGATATGATCTTGTGATACGTAATCCCTAAACAAGGAATTTGTGTTCCGTTGTTTTATTTGTGATTCAAGAACTAGCATTCACATCGAATCGCTATTAGTACGTGTGTACAAGATCGTGGTATTAACTTACTTTAGTTAATTCCATCTTGGATTGAGAAACAAAACGGTAAGGGGTTTCTCGTTAATCCTATTATTTGTTAAAGAAGAAGAATTGAAGTTTAGATCCTTGTTCTTGCTAGGATCAAAGGTACGTATCTTTAATATTCGGTTAATCTCTTTACATGTTAAATTATGATTCTTTGCTTCCGCTACGTGCTTTGGTGATGTAGAATTATTTATATAATTGTTATGGTATTTAAATTCTAACACCTTGTGCTCTTACGACAGAGTGGACCCTTCAAGTGGGCCTTTCTTCTATTTCAACCTCTATACTTGAGACAAATATTAAACGATGTTGTGTGGCCAAAAACGAATGCATATATATAGTCATTTCATTTACACTTAAAAGAATGCTTCCGAATATTTGTATTAGATCTTTGCCTGCGGTATTGGGTTACTTTTGGCTGCAAATTTGAGTACTTTTTGTTATTGCTTCGAGTCACTTGTAATTGATGATTTGGGTCATCATATGACCACCAGTCCACCACCCACCTTTTATAGCTAAATTCTAACCAAGTAACTAACCAATTACCCGTTACATTCTGTTAACTAACCATCCCACCTAAAAGATTTTGACAACAGTATTCAGAAACACATGTACATACTGAAATAGATATCAAAAAGAAATTCAATCTGTGTTCAAACAATTTCTTTTTTTCCTTGTTAATGATGTAATACATTTCTTCACTACTTTGTATGTGTTAGATTTGAGCGAATTCCAGATGCAACATGCAATTCAGAACATGTAAAAGCAAAAATCACGAGTAAACTATTTATCGACCACTTTGTGTGGGACTGTGGGTACCTTGTGTTGGAATATATGAATCATATAAATACTATAAACATATATTTACATCAAGAACACGCAGCGGAAAGATCTAATGAACATGTAATTAATTAACTTAAATAAACACGTACCTTAATCGCGTAATTACCAAGAACAATCAAGAACCCTAATTGGGTTGTGAATGTGTCGAACCAAACAAAGGGAAAAACACCAAGAATCACAAGCTAAAATAAGCTTGTCACTCGTTCTTGTACACACGCGATATTAGCGTTCCAATGGGAAAGCTAGGTTCAAGAATCACAAAACAACCAAACACTTTGAAAGCTTTACTTGACACGACCAAATCCTAGTGGATTTAAAAGAGGGTCGTTCGTTGGAGCTTAGAGGGAGAAGAGAAGAAGAAGTTTGGCTAGTTAGGGATTCAAGATTAGGGAAAAACTAAACACAAGTGAATTGTATTTATAGGCAATCCCTAACCTCCTCTCCAAGACACCAAAAATCCGGCCCTCCCCTCTAAGGAAAGTCTAGGCCGACTTTTGCCCCAAGTAAGGGATTCTAGATCTTCTCTTCCCTTTTTCACATTTAGTCCTTTAACGGTCGTTATCTCTAACTCCGTTAAATACTAACTATCGTTAAGTATTTGTTTAAGTGAAATGAATAAATATAAATATAAAATATATTTAATCTATTCAAACCATTGGAACTCTCACGTATTGTGTGCAATCCCGAGTCTCGGGTTCGAAACCGGACATACAAATATTAATTCATTATACACAAAACCTAACAGCTCCCACTTGGATAATGATTAATATTGTAATGACATGGGCTAGTCTAGCTTTAACAAATCCCAATGCCCCCAGCTTGATCCGAGTATGGTTCTCCTGGAAAAAACCACGTGATGATTAAATCATCATACTTATCCTTTTGTTACTAACACTGCGTTAATTTGGATATGGATCTTTGTCATTCCATAATTAACAGTAGTTTCTCGTTTATACATAATTGAACAAGATTACCAAAACATCTGAACGTCTTCCAGATAGACTTTGGGTGCGGCCGCACAAACATCTTGTCAACCCTACGAGTGGCCGAGCAGTATTATACTTCAAAACAAATTTGAAGGAACAAATCCTTTATTGACTACGAGCGTGACCCTTGAACTTTGCATCACCTCCGAAAATAGCCCTTATAACTACCTGTTACGGATAGCGTTAGACTATCTCACAGAAAATGAGCTACATCCTCGGCAGTCACCTGGTATCTCAAGTCTAAGGATAAATATTCATGATATACTTAATGACTATGATCCATAAAGTATAATCATGCAGTTGGGATAAGTCCTATATTCAATTTATCCAATATTGAATATCATGTGACATTGGTGTCTCAACCTTACAGTACATTCTACCAATCCTCACATTTGTCTTAATTCAATAATACTCCCATATTATTGATCGACAACGGACTATTTAGAATAACATTAGTTATTCATGGATTTAAACATGCAAATATAGGACACAAATATTAATAATGAGAATAAACGTTATCCGCACTTTATTTCATTAAAATAATAATTGTTTACATGTCCCTTATCCAAATACCAACCAGATCAAGCATGATAATTTCCATTAATGAATTATGCCACAAGTCATGACCACCATACTTGTTGACAAGGCATAAATCAATTAATTTGATCTATCGGAATTTTGAGAATACTTATTTCAATAATGAAATTCTTGTATGTGTTCATTCATCTATCCAGATATTGACACATACTTCATTAAATACGTGACATCCTCATCCACGAATTTATGACAATTAAACTACCAAACCTTTGTAGTTAAAGTATTCTTAATTCTTTATGTATAATGCAACTATGCTCATAACGAACATAACTAGTATACATGGTCTCCTAATAAGGATGAGCTCCCACCATGACTAGTATTGAGTGTCATCTCAATCTTACTAGCATCATTGTATCCAAACAACAATTCGCTCTTTTAAAGTTCCGTAAACTTTAACATTCATCGTGTAATATTTTGATATCTTCAAATCATTCAAGATTTGACCATAATATCAATCAAGCAATAACTTGCCATATGGTTCATATTTAGAATTTTGGAGTAAATCCAGGCTGAGGATGTAAATTCTAAACCATATCCATTACACTTAGTTATCTAATAATTACAATTAGATACTAATGTTGTCAATCATCTTGCATCCAAGCATGATACAACAAGTAACATGATGTACATGAAAAATCCTTGTGTCAAACTTAGATTTTGTTCATGTCATATCTTTTCAAAGATATGTTTCTATCTAGATCTTCTAATAGAATATCATGTCCATTTAGAATCAGTTATTTTTACCGCTTATGTTTATAATCAAATAAACATATATTTCAAGGTTTTATTTTCTATATGAAGTTTCATTCCAAACTAAAACTTAACATACAAATGTTAACGTTAATGGAATGTTACTTCCTTTATGTTATACAACATATATGAAACAAGAAAATAAATACAGTACTCCCACTAGCTTTCAGGAATTAAGAAATACCTTATTTTAATTATAAATCAAAACTAGATTTAATAACTAACCATAAGTATATCTTCAAGATGCATACATTAATCCATTTACAAATGATTTGCATTTTGTATACTTTTAAAGATTATTTGAATTCAAACACTCCTTTCAATTACTTTTCGTCCTCGCTCAAGTAATTATTAAAGAAAGAGTTTTGATATTCCATTATTAACTTCATATAAATTAAACTAATAATGACAATCATAATCTTTATATATTTAATATGCTTAGAAAGAATCTCAATCACATTTAATTGCTTAATTGCGATTGATAATCTTTTCACATATTAAATATGTATACAAATTTTGTCCATATGATTTCTACACAAGAATTTTAAATCACTAGGATTTTCATTTCCTTTGTAGAAATTCATCTTCATTCTATAGTATAACTATAGAGTTTAAGATCAACTACGTTTTCAAACTAGTTATCTTCTTGAACTGCATCTAATTTATTCATAGTATGAGAAATTTGCCAAATTAAATATTTGCAATTTATTAACAGGTTCATCAAAATCCTGTAACTCATAATCCTCAACATATTCTACAAATATTTGAGATATCCTTGCGGATCTATGAATAATAATTCCATCATCTCGAGATTTAACATTAACATGTTTAATCCTCATTATGATCTTGCTAGTGTATTTTAGAAGATTATGTATCTTGTAATTTTATCTTATCAAGATAAAACTCCCACTCGCCTTTTGCAATTTATAGATTACCTATAAATGCTTAGCAAATAGAGCAACACAAAACTTGTTCTCTTTTGGGACTTTGCAGATACAAATTGACAGTTCCTAACCTTAATTTGTTAATAACCTACCCAACAAGTAGTTCAACAAATTCTGAACTTCAATTTTAAAACTTAATGTGATTCAACACATTCCATGTTAAATGGTGTCTTATTAATCTTCTAGGTTGGAGTCTAATTGAGTATTTTCAATCCATACTCAATTTTCTAACCTTGATATCTTTAGGAAGATTAGAAGATATAGTTATCTTTAATCAAACAATTTTCCAAGAGTTTGATTCTCTTAACTGAACATACCATAAACACCATGTATTTCATTAGGATTAATATTGTAAGTCATTCTTACAATGTATAAGATAAATATATATCGTTTTGGCTTACCTATTTACCAACTAAATCACTTTAATGGTACAATAGATTTTCCAAGCCAATTGCATAATTTATAACATAAGTGCCTTTTAGCCCAAGCCACTTAATTTCTATGTCTTGTCAAAAAAGACATAACTGTTATAATCCCAATGTACGTTATAGATCATTGATCATCTCAATGACTTCTTGTATATGTCTTAATTAAAAAACATAACAAGTTAACATCTTACTTTGTTATAAGTCTTATAGCAATAAAAGACTTCATATTTATATCTTACAATATAAACATGTATAACTAAAGTAATGATGAAACCCATAACTTGGTTTCAATAGTAGTTCAAGTTAATTTATTACTTCATATATTTATGTCATTCCAAGAATACATAAACATTCAAATTATGAAGTAGTATAAGATTATTTCATTTATTTATGTCATTACAACAATACATAAATATTTACATTTGAAGTAGTCTTATTATCATATCGACACTTGTTCTAATAATTATCTAATTTTAGAAACTTGTAAATTAACATAGTTTCATTATTTTAGCCGAGGCTGCAATGATGAAAGTATGTAATTTACCTTGTCATTAATATCTAGTAATGAAAGTAGATATTAACTTCAAGTGTTCTATAAATTAGAACGTGTATAAAACACATTAGAACATTGATCTCTTACCTTACAGTCAAGAGATCTCTTTAAATCATATTCCTTTATGTTGTTGCTTGCACACAATAAGATCTCTCCCACTTGTGCATGGAACAACATTACGTATCAGATAAACAACACGTCAATAGTTTGCTTATTTGATTAATATGATTGTGTCATAGATATAAGTAGATATAGAATCACCTCGTCTAGTAAGGAAACGTACACGACTATCCTTAATACCACAAGTGTCTATAATTGGAAAGTAATCACCTCAAGAAATTCTAGAGATAATTCGGGTAACTACCAAGACTTGTAGCTCCCACTGAATTTAAGATCACTGCATGAACTCATTATTCAGTAATTTCAGCACTATGCTCCCACTGGCTTTGACAACATTGTAAGTGTTGCATTACCAGTAAAAGCAAATAGCGTGCTGTTTACTTTCCTACACCCTTGATGAATTCCTTACGTAATACTACTAAGGTACTCAAGGAATGTATTCTACTTTGTAAATGATGGAATATCCATCAATGCAATTAACTTGAAAGAATTGGGTATGCAATTTATTCCTTAGTTAGGTCTACCATCCCCATCATGGTATGTAGCACCTTTAAATGGCTAAGGCATAATAACTAGATCAAACATTCTAGTTTGCCTTTTACCAATTTTGCGGTAATTAGTCTAGTTTCTAATTTAATAACTCCTAACCATGCAATTTCTGAAGAAATTCGCCATGAGTTATTTCTTAGAATTTAGACGATTCAATTATCCTATTATACCTTTCTCACTCATGAAAAGGAATAGGATTAAGTCTCACTCTTCACACGAGAAGTAGACTAGGTTTATCCTTTAAGTAAGGTTGACTCTTTCCAAATACCCCTACAGGGTGCAGATCAACTTTCCACTTAAAGGAAAACCCTCCATTTACGGTTTTAGTGTTGCATTAAATACATTAAAAGAATTTTCAAAATTCAATTTTAGTATTTTCGATAATAAACATTTCAAGAAAATTAAACACCCATTGGTTAAAATAACCATTTAATTTTCACTGAAAACTAGGATCCTAATTGACGCCGTTTCATTACATCAGCTTTGGCTGCTAGCAATGAAAGTGCTCAATAAGGTACGGGATCACCCAATTGCCAATATCCAATTGCAATTCCTAGAAATCTTGGGACTTACATAATATGCCAACCTCAGTTGCAAATGTAAGCATGTTTCATCCCCAAATCTTTATGCCTTGGCGCCGTCCCATTACATCAGCTTTGGCTGCTAGTAATGAAAGTGCCCAATTAAGTTCACCAACTTAAGAAACTGTAAATTAACGTCGGTTTATTGCATTCAGCTTTGGCTGCTAGCAATAAAGTACTCAATTTACCCTTAGACCGCACCCTTTGAACATCAACATTCAGCTTTGGCTGCTAGTGATGTAGGATGAAACCTTAGGTGTTCCTTTTTGTAGTTGGGTGGCATTTAACTTAAATTTTAAGGGTAATATGATTTTGATGTGTTAAATCAAAAAATATGTACAAAGATGTCATGCATTCATCTTTGTATCATATATGTTTTCAAAACAAAGTCCGTTTACTCATTCATAGCTCAAATCATCAAAGTTTTTAATTGAGGCGTTGAACAAATTACAACATTGCCTTAAGATGCTTCGTATTTATCGTGGTGTACTTGGTAAGTCTAAAATTGACGCACAGGTGGGCGTAGGGACGACAGCCGCCGAAGCTGGTTAAAACCGTGCCCCTCTAAGGTCACAATTTAATGCGTACCAACTAGAACCCACTTTTTAGTTTGCCAATTTTAGGTCCGCCGCTTCGACCACTAAATACAGTCGCAATCAATCAACTAAAAAATTATGATTTTCTTGCTAAAACAATTAATGTAGTAAATTAATTATTGCTAGTCTCGCCTGGGAGCCAATTACCGTGCGAAGCGAACCACTGTCGGCACATAAGACTTTGCAATAAATAAAATTACTACAAAGGTTTCATAGTTATTAGTCTTATTTATTTTTATTTTGAAAATTACCCTCTTTTGTCGTTACAATCCATCATAATTATTAAACACAAAAGATCAAGTAATTACAAAAAAATAAATAAACACATAATAACAAATATATGATCATCCACGATATCATATAGCCACATGCAAACCTTTTTCAATAAATCCTAATATTAATTCTATGTGAAATTTTAAATGTATGTAATTAACAAAACTCCCATTGGTTTTCGAGCTCATTGTACCCAATGGACCACAGTCGCCAAAAAAAAATTTGGCCGCGTAAGTTTTAGTTAATTAGATACCACATTGCACATAACTTATTAATTAATATATATTGAGGTCTTCCCCAATTTAAGATTTATTTAAATCATGTAGCAAATAAATACAAAACAAAACATACAAATCCAACCATGACAAAATATGCAAGATCTTGTCATGGATACCATATTGATCACATAATCATGTAGTCCATATTATTAATCAATATTAAACTTGTACGTGTTTAATTAATTTTAGTGACATCACATACGGTATTCACAAAATTAATCCCTAAAAATTTCATGCAATCCTAGGGTTTCTATCAAGATTTTAAATCAACCATAAAACCCTAACCAAAATATGTAGGTGTCGACCCATGGAGGGTGTCGACCTACTTTTGGAAAAAAAATTAGGGTTTAAAAACCCTAAAAAAAAAAAAAAAATAATTACATGTATCTATTCAAGATCCAATTTTTAGGTTTTAGTAATTAATTACAAGTTCAAAAACGAGGCTCATGATGCCACTGTTGGAATATATGAATCATATAAATACTATAAACATATATTTACATCAAGAACACGCAGCGGAAAGATCTAATGAACATGTAATTAATTAACTTAAATAAACACGTACCTTAATCGCGTAATTACCAAGAACAATCAAGAACCCTAATTGGGTTGTGAATGTGTCGAACCAAACAAAGGGAAAAACACCAAGAATCACAAGCTAAAATAAGCTTGTCACTCGTTCTTGTACACACGCGATATTAGCGTTCCAATGGGAAAGCTAGGTTCAAGAATCACAAAACAACCAAACACTTTGAAAGCTTTACTTGACACGACCAAATCCTAGTGGATTTAAAAGAGGGTCGTTCGTTGGAGCTTAGAGGGAGAAGAGAAGAAGAAGTTTGGCTAGTTAGGGATTCAAGATTAGGGAAAAACTAAACACAAGTGAATTGTATTTATAGGCAATCCCTAACCTCCTCTCCAAGACACCAAAAATCCGGCCCTCCCCTCTAAGGAAAGTCTAGGCCGACTTTTGCCCCAAGTAAGGGATTCTAGATCTTCTCTTCCCTTTTTCACATTTAGTCCTTTAACGGTCGTTATCTCTAACTCCGTTAAATACTAACTATCGTTAAGTGTTTGTTTAAGTGAAATGAATAAATATAAATATAAAATATATTTAATCTATTCAAACCATTGGAACTCTCACGTATTGTGTGCAATCCCGAGTCTCGGGTTCGAAACCGGACATACAAATATTAATTCATTATACACAAAACCTAACACCTTGCTAGTCCATAACACATTTACACATGTATCTATTAAGAGTAGTATTTACTATTTAGTAATATGACACTGAACGAAACGCCACTGTGAAGCTCAAAAGGATATGATGGTAAAAATAGAATCGCATAAAAGTTTATCTCCAACATTCTTATTGAATAGAAGATGCCAAAGTATATGCCATATGCGCAATAGAACATACATTCATACATATAGTTATTTTTTGCCTATAAATTGATTTCAAATGAATCAAATCAACAAACAATGAAGATTGCTGAAGTGTATGGATGTATTACTGGGTAACTACTCCTTTGGCAGTTATTATGTCACGGCTAAGACTAACGCCAAGGGAGATTTGCCCTGTAATCCATCAATTTTACATGAGTATCCCATACCTGATCTAAAAAACAAGCATTTTCAACTCCATTTGTCACATTAATTGTTGCCAAAGAACTGCGAATGACACAGTAGGAAAATCGAGTTTCCTTCAAGTTTACAAATGATGCATGAACATCAATACATCATGGATACGTACTACACAACCCCACTACCAATCACACTTGTTAACTAGATTTTCTTCACCTTTGATGTTGCATGTAACCTTTAAAATATTTTCAGTTCATAGACATTGCATACTTAAAAGAGCAAATACTAAAATAAATTAAATCTAGTACGTCAAACTAGAAACTAAAGAAAGTTTACAATTTAAAACTTTAAAGTGATAAATGGTTATAGCTCTTTAATAATAATAATAATAATAATAATAATAATAATAATAATAATAATAATAATAATAATAATAATAATAATAATAATAATAATAATAATAATAATAAAAGGCCTTTTATAAAGACTAGATGATCATAAAAAAGTTAAAAAATAGATGATGAAATTTTTGGTTACACTTGAAAAGCATCTAGAATCGGATCGATTTATTTATTAGTGGGCTACTTTATTCAAGTAGCCAAAACATAAGCACTTTTAACCAAAGTTATACACACATGCAACTAACATCGTACATGTTTGAGGTTTAGTTTATCGTACATGTTTTATACTCTTCGATCGTAATTATATTGTCACCATAGCAACCCTCATAAATAATCACTATTTTTGTTTTTCTTTTGCCCGAATGCAAAGAGTTCTGAAGGTGAGTTGTCTTATATAGTGCAAGAACATATATTATCATCCATCAAAGTCTAACGATCAAGAATCATATAGACCAGAAGATTTAAGTAGCATATCATGACAACATATAACGTCACAACACGACAAAAAAAAACAAAACAAAAATTAAAAAACAAGATCTTGGGGCAATAAATGTGGTGTCGCTCATACGTTGTCATGTGGGATAATAAAGATAGGCATGTTGTCCCATGCCGCTTATTATGTTGTCGCATCCTTCTTCTACTTATCATGTTGTGGCATCCTTCTTCTACAGCTTGTCATGTGGTGTTGACATCACAAGAGAAGTAGTTGAGAAAGGTGCGACAACATAATGAACGGCTTTGAACAATAAGGAGCACAATGAAATACTCATGAAGATATGAAGACTGGCAAACCCAAGGAACGAATCGGTTGCAATTTGGATGCTCGTGTTAAATAATAAAAGAGTATTATCGAATGGATGCCTTACATTTGTGATACTGCATGTCTATTTGTAATAGACATGTAGCTTTGATAATAAGAAATATAAACCCTAAACCTAATAAGGCCTAAGCCCACAACCTATCTAATACTCCCCGTAGTTTGAAGGGAGGCTTCCGAACGGACAAACTAGATTGAATGTTGAAAGCCGCTTCTTCTTTTTCTTCTCTTCTTTGTTGTTTGTTTGCACGAAAATAGACTTGTATTTGGTGACATAGTTGTATACTTCTTGACGATTTCCTCCTTTTTTTATGACGTTTACTATTTTTTTTAAGCCATGGCTTGCTTTGCCCTTAGGAGAGAGCGACAATTTGGTGGTCAACGTTTGTCATTGACAACAACGATCTCCGGTGATGAAAGGAAAAGAGTATTGACAAGAAAATGAATTTAGTTGATCGGTGACTATTCAACATGACGGCTATGGTTTATAAATTAGATAACAATAAAATGCTAATTGTATGAAAAACAATAAAACGAAAGAAAACAAATAAATCGGGATCCCTCCCAATCATGGGCGTGTAGCCTATGACTGGAGGATACCAAATTTTTGTTGGTTGATCTTACCTAAAGCTCACATACCATGTTAAATAATAAAAGAGTATTATTGAATGGATGTCTTACATTTGTGATATTGCATGTCTATTTATAATAGACATGTAACTTTGACAATAAGAAATATAAACCCTAAACCTAATAAGGCCTAAGCCCACAACCTATCTAATAGCTCGAGGTATTGATTTTCCCTCTACAAGATGCCCGGTTTGTGATGAAGATCTCGAGGTATTGCTTACATGGTTGTCTTGTTTGGGCTCACATTCTTAACAAGTGGTATCTCTTAGAGGTTATTGGAGCTTGCGTAAGGGTTGTGTTGGGATCGGTTTCCTCAACAAGCACGACTCCGTTATTGCATCTATTGGTTGAGAGTGTACGTGAGGGCACAGGCAGAGCCATGATTTTTAGTAGAGGGAAGCCGGTCATGCTTAACGCAAAACGTCATAGTGATAGGTATCGCTTCAAAAATCAATCTATAGTGTTGTCTTTAATTGTTATTCATTTATTAATTTTGTAGACATTTATATAGAATAAGGGGGCTGAATGTAAAAAGCTAGTAGTAAAGCGGCTTGTAGTTTAAATAACTAATAAATGAAATGGGTTGATTAAGGGTGGCTCATATCCACTAGTTATTGATGAACTCAAATAAGTACATTTTATTACTATCATTTATCCTATTAATTTGACTTGTTTTACTATATTATGTATGAGGATTGATACTTAATCGTTTACTTTTGTAATTCTCAGGTAAAAACAAGCATTTGGTGAAACTTGGCGATTTTGGACTAATAATGGAGCAAAACATGCATAAAGTGAAGAGTCTACTGTAATGGACAAGATCAAGTCAATTCTGCTCCAGATGCGCCGCATCTCACTCATGACATGCGCCGCATCTCTATCAAGATATCACCAGATACGATTCAAGATACAAGAGGACATGCGCCGCATCTAATCATGGAGTTACGCCGCATCTTCTGGCGGTGTACGAATATTCCTGAATATTATAATCTTGGACCCCACGCGAAGTTAAGTCAATGCGCCGCATCTACTTAGTAGATGCGCCGCATCTTCCCTCAGACAGAAACTATAAATACCCCGTAGACCAGACGAATTAAAGAGTTCCGAACATTATAACCTAAGTCCGAACAGAAGAACCGAAGGACGAATTCAGTCAAGGAGGCAGCACAAGACACACCTAAATCAAAGATACAAGAGCTGTAAGAAGGTGCTGCATGTGTTTAATTCATTAAGTAGTTTTGTTTTATTGTGTTAGCAAACTTTAATTCATCAGGATTGGTGGCTTGTGTAATGTGACAACGAAAGATTGCACTCCCTTTAATACTTGCTTTCCCATCAATTAAAGTTTATATGTTGATGTCTTTGGTTACTACTTATTAGTGCATTGATAACCTCTGTGTTTATTAGTGGCTTGCGGGCATTTGACTGCGGGACATAATGTGGCTCCCACAGTTATTACTAAATTGATCACTTAGGAATAACTTTTAGACATAAGTAATAATTAAGGGTTTACTCGCCGATAAGAATAGGACCAACGAGAAAGGGTTAACTACATACACTTCATATAAAGCTATCAATAAAACAAGTGACAATCTACTTAATCATAAGGACAGCCCTCTTATTGTCTCGAGTATCTATCTGTGTACGTGTGTGCTACTTGCTGATTCGTGCCTATTGGTTTATTTTATTATTTAATTGCAAACAAACCGTGCCAGTCTCTCAGGCTGAAACCCCCTTGCGTTAGGATATTAAAATACTGATTAGAATAACGAGATAATACGTTCCACTCCTAGTGATCGACACTCTACTTACCATTATATTCATACTGACCGGGTACACTGCTCGTTAAGTGTGTGTGTTATTGATAAGTCGGCTAAATATAAATTTAAAACTTGAGTAGGCATTAAAACTGCTAAAACTATACTACGACACGCATACGCATCAAGTTTTTGGCGCCGTTGCCGGGGAGTGAATTGTTATTATCTGTTAATTTGATTAGTATTTTAATTAGGATTTTCTTTTATTAGATTAATTGCATCATTGTATTATTTTGCATATTTGTTGTATTGTGTGTTAATTGTTTTCTTTTATTTTTGTGTGTTTTTATTTTTGTTTCGTGTGTTTTTTTTTTTTTTTTTTTTCGTATTTTTCTGTTCTGCTATCGTTGTACTGTGCTAAATCAAACGATACGGCGCATCTGATCTCTCAGATACGGCGTATTGCGTTTAATTTTTAAAATACAACGCGTTTAATTAATTCGATACGACGCATCTTTTCCCCAAGATACGGCGTATCTGTTTTTAATAAGAAATTTTTTTTAAAAGCGATAAAGTAATACGACGCATCTGCTTTTGCAGATACGGCGTATCTGTTTTTGATAAAAAAAAATTTCTAAACGTTAACGCCATACGACGCATCTGCTTTCGTAGATACGGCGTATCTATTATTTTAATTAAAAACAGTTTGCGAATTATTAAACAGATACGACGCATCGATCTATATCGATACGGCGCATCTTTCTGAATCAAAAATCGATATTTATTTTTAAACGTAACGAAAATACGGCGCATTAACTTTCGTTAATACGACGCATTTAATTTTAATTAGATAAGCTGATTTTTGATTATTTAATTCGATACGGCGCATTCAAAATTCTAAGCGGCGTATCTATTTTCTGAATAAAGTCTGATTTAATTTTAACGTATTAAGATACGGCGTATCCAACTCTTTGGATACGGCGCATCGTCTGCTGATATCAGCTATTTGTATTTTTATATCCGTTTCTATATTCATTAATTTCTCTTCTTGCGAACAGATCCTACTGATGCTTTTGTGATTATTTCAGGAGAAAAATGGACGGATTCGGAGAACTGATTGACTTCGACTTCGAAGCCAATTTTATGGATGGAGTATTAGTGCATGATAAATCACCCGAACGTTACAATGGGGATTACATTGAACTTAATGACCTTGATGGACCATTAGCATCCAATGACCTGTTCATGGATGATGCGGAATCTGAGTTAGAAGAAGGAGAAATTGTGGATAGTCCAAAATTCAACGTTATTAATACTCGGAATTACGATAAATTTGAGGGATATGATGGTTCTTGGGATTATGGTAGAAGGATCCACGCCAATTGTGCTTACAATTTGCAATTCCCATGCATGATTGGATACAAATGTATTGACGCCAATTTCTTTCCTATTTTGCCGATCAATGTTATGTCAAGAAGCTTTTACAATTCTATTATGAGAAATAAAGTGGAGTGTAGGGGAAAGAATGTAGTTGGAGCCTTCATTAATGTCCCGATCTTCGTTGGACGCTTTACTATTGTTACTGAGTTCGCAGTTGTTGAAGACATGAATGCCTATCGTGACAGCAATATGGGCGACGTGATTGTTGGAAAACCATTCTGTAGGGAGATCACTATTAATGCAAAGCGATTTGAAGGAAAGATCACCTTTCAATGTGGAAGCGACATTATCACTTATATGATGCCCCGAACTCACCCTGGATTTAAACATGCTACTAATAGGGTCTGCTACAAATTCTCTCCATTCCTTTTTATTAGTAATGATGACATGAAGAGAGGGATTGAGTACCCATATCAAATGATGGAAGGATTCTATAAAGGAGTTTTGAATTTGGGACCTGAATATATACGTGACGAATTAGTTGCTAAATGGATCCTACGTGGTCATGTAGGAATCAATGATCGATATTAAAGAGCTGAACGTGAGTCTAACTTGAAGACTCTGGAATAAAGACAAGTGCTGGCCGGGAGACAACCCGGAGAATTTTTATTATTCTGTTTTCTGTGTCGAGTCAGTCAGGCCCGCATGAGGATACGGCGCATCTCAATTCTGAGATGCGACGCATCTCCTGCAATGGTCATATCTTATTTTAATTTTTCTGCATTTTTTATTTTCGACTTTAAAACTTTTTATCAGTTTATTTTAATGCGGCGCATCCCTGGTTAAGGATGCGGCGCATCTATTATTCTGATCCGTATTTATTCCAGGCTCGATACGGCGTATCTTCTTCCATAAGATACGGCGCATCGACTGACCTGATGATTTTCAGTTTTTATTTTTTTTAAGTTTTATTTTTATCTAACTACTAATGTATTATGCAAGCTTGAACCTTTCTTATCTTAGGTGTGTTTTAAAGTGTTGGTGGTATTATAGTTTCCTGGATTTCATGTGGATACATCAAGTATGAAGCTTTAAACGTTCTAATCCACAAGAAAGATGATTTTTGCTCTTATACTAATGGAGGATCATACCGAGCAAATCTCAGGGGAGTTTTTCTGTTCTAATTCTTTTATTTTCCAGTTTTTAACCTTTTATACAAACAACGAGGACGTTGTTTAACTTAAGTGGTGGGATTGGAGAATTAGAACACTTAACATCTACTTGTCCTAAACTTTTTCAAAAATTATGCTTAAAATGTGCTTAATATATCAAACTTAAAATTTTTTAGCATGTTTTTGTTTAAAATCTAAGTTGCATAGCTGCACACATGACGTTATTTTCAAAAATTGTGATTTTTCAAAATTCACAAATCTATGAGTGTGCCGGTGACTTGTAAACTTTAGAACTTGGCTTGTATACTATTCGAGACCACCATAATGAGTATTATTTATATAGTTGGAATGACTTGTCTAAATTGGTAAAATTCTAGGATTACACCCAAATAGCCTTTATATGTTATGTGTTATTAACTAACTACACTGGTTAGTTAACCCCCGTATAAACCCTTTTGTTACTCTCATTTTTAGAGTAAGATACCCCTAGAAAAACCCTCAGAGCCATTCCTTTCGTTTCTTACACCTATGTTTAAAATGTTTCGTTACACCCTTACACCTTAGCCTACCCTGTAGATTAGAATCCGTGGTTGGTTAATTGCTATAGGCAAAGTGTGTTTCCTTACATTACCTGTGTTCGCGTGCGTAATTCATTATCTTTGGTTAGGTCGGGAAATTGCACAATGGAATTGGAGTGAAAGTAAATATTGTATATCTTTGAGTTTATTTTTCGTGTGTTTACTACTTTCACTATTACCGTTATTTCTGAAGTTATGAAAAATATGGAAAAATTATCCAGAATTATCATTATAGTGATGTGGTGAAATTTTACACATCTTTGTTTATGTATAAAAAAAAAATAAAAAAAAATAAAAAAAAAATAAAATAAAAAATAAGAAAAGAAAAAGAAAGAAAGAAAAGTTGGAAGTTAGTTTTAAACCAACGATGTAAAGTTATGTAAGTGGTCGATATCACCACTATTTGTTGTACTATATTTATGGATTGAATGGGAATTGGCAGTTATGGGAACGCCAATTAAGGTTTATTCTTTGATTAAGATCTTGTTGAGTATAATTCGTGTCTACCTAAAGCGTGTGTTTCAAGTGTTAAAGCGTGAGTTATTCAATGATATGAGTCTTATTCATGGGATGGTTGGGATAGTGATTAACCACACTTAGGATTTTAATTTATTTGTTTTGTTTATTTTTCATTTTACACCAATTTATATCCCAAATGTTATCCATACCCTTTATTATTCTTTATCCAACCAAACCTTTGATTTATTGAGATTAGGGATTTGAGCAATCTTAAGTATCGTAGTCGTGGATTCGGCTATGTATTTATGATTTTGTCGCCCTTTTTGATATATTATTATTGGCGAAGTTTGGACCTATCTTTAGCCTATTCGAGTTAAGGATTTGAGCAATTGCAAGTATCGTGTTCGTGGATTCGATCATGTATTTGTGATTTTGTCGCCTTTTCTGGAATTTGAGATCGATAGTGATCAAGAATAATTAACCCTTAAGCCTACAAACCCTTTTTACCGCTTTAGACTTGTTATTCCTTAGCTTTAGTGGAGGAGATGTGTATACTTGCCAAGCTTATGATAGAATATTCGTCACGACTGGACAGTTAAACGATTAGATTTGCTTTTATCAACTTATTTTATTTTACTTCTAATTCGTTAAGTGTTTGGTTGTGTGATTATGAAATAAACGAATACATGCTTAAATATAAAAATAAATCCTAACATCTTTTAGGATACATTTTCATAAAAGAAATTCTAAGGTTTACTTGGGGACAAGTAAAGTTCAAGTGGGGGGATATTTGATGAACTCAAATAAGTACATTTTATTACTATCATTTATCCTATTAATTTGACTTGTTTTACTATATTATGTATGAGGATTGATACTTAATCGTTTACTTTTGTAATTCTCAGGTAAAAACAAGCATTTGGTGAAACTTGGCGATTTTGGACTAATAATGGAGCAAAACATGCATAAAGTGAAGAGTCTACTGTAATGGACAAGATCAAGTCAATTCTGCTCCAGATGCGCCGCATCTCACTCATGACATGCGCCGCATCTCTATCAAGATATCACCAGATACGATTCAAGATACAAGAGGACATGCGCCGCATCTAATCATGGAGTTACGCCGCATCTTCTGGCGGTGTACGAATATTCCTGAATATTATAATCTTGGACCCCACGCGAAGTTAAGTCAATGCGCCGCATCTACTTAGTAGATGCGCCGCATCTTCCCTCAGACAGAAACTATAAATACCCCGTAGACCAGACGAATTAAAGAGTTCCGAATATTATAACCTAAGTCCGAACAGAAGAACCGAAGGACGAATTCAGTCAAGGAGGCAGCACAAGACACACCTAAATCAAAGATACAAGAGCTGTAAGAAGGTGCTGCATGTGTTTAATTCATTAAGTAGTTTTGTTTTATTGTGTTAGCAAACTTTAATTCATCAGGATTGGTGGCTTGTGTAATGTGACAACGAAAGATTGCACTCCCTTTAATACTTGCTTTCCCATCAATTAAAGTTTATATGTTGATGTCTTTGGTTACTACTTATTAGTGCATTGATAACCTCTGTGTTTATTAGTGGCTTGCGGGCATTTGACTGCGGGACATAATGTGGCTCCCACAGTTATTACTAAATTGATCACTTAGGAATAACTTTTAGACATAAGTAATAATTAAGGGTTTACTCGCCGATAAGAATAGGACCAACGAGAAAGGGTTAACTACATACACTTCATATAAAGCTATCAATAAAACAAGTGACAATCTACTTAATCATAAGGACAGCCCTCTTATTGTCTCGAGTATCTATCTGTGTACGTGTGTGCTACTTGCTGATTCGTGCCTATTGGTTTATTTTATTATTTAATTGCAAACAAACCGTGCCAGTCTCTCAGGCTGAAACCCCCTTGCGTTAGGATATTAAAATACTGATTAGAATAACGAGATAATACGTTCCACTCCTAGTGATCGACACTCTACTTACCATTATATTCATACTGACCGGGTACACTGCTCGTTAAGTGTGTGTGTTATTGATAAGTCGGCTAAATATAAATTTAAAACTTGAGTAGGCATTAAAACTGCTAAAACTATACTACGACACGCATACGCATCAGTTATCCTACTAGCTTCGCCCTTGCGTGAGGGTATACAAGAGTGTCGAGTCAAAGCGACGATTCTTGTATTTTCATTTATTATAATGGAGCTGCTGTTTACTTGGCCAGAAGAACCGAACCATGTTAAGGGGGTGTTTCGGTAAAAGTGCGTTTTATCAAATTGTGTTTCCCAACTGCACCTCCCCATTTACTTTTAGAAAACGCAGTTTTGGAGTCTTCAAAAAGTAGATAAACACTTTTTACCTTTTCCTATCCAAACACTAGATTCTCTTCTTTTGCGTTTTCAGGTTGTGATAATCAAATAATCGGAACCCCAAACACCCCTAAATATTGTGTTGTGTTTGTTTTATGTTTTATATTATTTGATATTCTTGTATGATTCTTTGTCGTGGGTATAAGATCCTAACACTTTCTATAACAACATAATGAAGACATTGTGTCCTTTTCAAAAAGTTATTGACCTTGGAATCAACATATTTTACTGTTAACTATTTGATATTTTAGTTATTCTAAAGGCACTTGTTACACAACTATATTTATATACTCGTGTAGCACTTGTGCTATAGGCTACTTTTTTTTTTTTTTTTTTTTTTTTTTGAACGACAACTATTTTTCTCACACAATCTATGTCACACGTCCTAAGCAGGATTTGAACTCGCAACAATTTGGTTGGGGAGCTTCTCACACAACATGATGTACCATTGGGACATAAGCCTTTTGATTGTTGCATAGGCTATTGATTGTCGTAGACAGATTTTGAATAGCTGATCCTTCATATTGGCCTATTAAAACTATTTTGTTAGGTTTTTCTTCAAGTATCAAAATATTGTATAGCGGGAGTAGATATGATTACAAGAAGATCTAGCTAGATGATGAAGATCCATGCACATAAACCCTCAATTTATATATAGATAATGTGAATGTGCCTTGGTCCGGCCTCCTTGACTTGAAAAAATGTATGTAGGTTGGGCATGATGCATAGTTGCATTCAAAGTTTCATTAAGACATAAACTAGAATACCTTAGAGTTCAACTATATTATAGTAAGCATGGATATCAACACTAGTACATTCAGGACAATTCCCGTCCACTTTTTTTACATATTCCCAACGTCATCACGTCGGCATAATGAGTTGCCGACGAAATGACGTCGACACACTCTTGTCGAGAATGCTCCGTTGGGATTCAACTTCCCGAAAAACAACCCCGACGACAAAGTGGGACCCACACATTTTTTCAGTCAAACATTTTTGTGGTTCGACAATATTGTCCCGACGACACGTCGTCGGGACCATAGTAAATAATTAACGATTTAATTAGCAAACTTAATTAATTATAAGTTAATACCGATGACATGACGTCGGTATTAACTTATAATTGTCAGAAAAAAATTAATAATACCGACGTCAAGACGTCGGTATTATTTATAAAAGTCAACAAATTGTATATAGTACCGACATCTTGTCGTCGGTACTATATACAAGGTCAATGAAATTGTATATAATACCGACGTCATGACGTCGCTATTATTTATAAAAGTCAACAAATTGTATATAATAACGACGACAAGACGTCGGTAATATCAACAAAAGTCAATCTACAAAGAAGTCAAGAAATTGTATTATGTACTATCTATATAATACCGACGACATGGCGTCGGTATAGTTAAAATAATACATTGTTTTTACTTAAATGCTGACGATATGTCGTCGACATTTAGTTGTATTGCTGCTGCACAGCTGCAATTTCCAGATTTTTTTCGCAAAAATTTGCGGCAAAAATCTACCAAAATCTGCTTTCTAACCATTACTTCCAAGACATTCAATACATCCAATACTACTAGAAAACGGCTATAAACTTTATAACGGCTAAAACGGTTATATATAACCACTAAACACTTATAAACTTTATAACACCCTCAAAATACATTATAAACTTTACATAACGGGTGTTATAATCGCTAGACCTAGCTGATATATCTTCAAATGTTGTAATATCCGCAATGTTCAAAGATAATAAGATTCGGGTCGCCAAAATATAGTTTCAAAGATAAAAACAACACAAAATAACACATATACCTCTACAACCCCACGTCGTCATCCATATCATCGCTACGGCGATCCTCATCATCATCACTCTCGTTGCCTGAGCTACTCTCGCTGCCAGAGCCACTCCTGCTCCCGCCTGAGCCACTCCCGCTCCCGCCTGAGCCACTCCCGCTCCCGCCTGCGCCACTCCCTCCCGCGCCACTCCCGCTGCCGCCTCCTACCTCACCTCGAGAACCAACCTGGCTAAGAAACTCGTGCCATCACGGGTTGCTCGAGACAAAACCCATCAACAAATCGAGCTGCTTCTGAGTTGCCGACGCTTTCTTCTTAGCTTTTGTGCTCTTCTTCTCAGCTTCATCAATCTTCTTTTGAGCTTCAGCAAGCTTCTCATCGATCTGGGGCCCAGTGTACACACCTGGAGGTGGAGGTGGGTTGTATGGTAACGGTGGCCTCCTAAAGCCGGGTACCACCCTGCCCCTGCCGGCTATGTGACCCCGCTGCTTGCCCTTTATTACCTGGGCAAGTATCTGCTCCTCTGTGTACGCCACCCCTGTAGGCGTATCCGATCCGAGATCCCTTAGCCTGACCATCTCTTCCTATGTAGTTGAAAAAAAATGAGAAAATTAATATATTAGTCGGGTTAATTACTAGATTATGTTTCAATAAATCATTAAAGTGCGTGTTTAAAAAAAAAAAAAAAAAAAAAAAAAACACGATACTTACATACTGAACACGAGCCTTATCCTGCAACCATACACCATTCTTGCAGTGTGTGTCAAAAAAGCTCTGGATGAGGGACGGGTACTGATGGTCCTCGCTGTTCTCAAACTGTATATACACATGCATATAGGATGAAACAAATTAAATGACAAATCAAACACCATATATATTTTATTTAGTATAAATACTTTTAATTAATATATAATTAAAATTAAATAATCTTATAAAAATAAAATGTGTCTTACATATTCGTGTCTAGAAGCGGCCAATGATCTGGAACCGTAGCGGCTGTAAACCTTGTTCTTCTTTCGGTTCTCTTTGTTTACAGCCGCTCGTTTCATGGTCTTCTCCGACATGTATAACTCCACATGCTTCTCCCACACAGACTGCTCCATGTTCGGAGGATGGTTTCTTCGTATCTCCTCCACATTCTCAGCCCCACCCTCCCTCGTAAAGAAATCGCGCTTGAGGTCATATTTGTTGTCCGTGTATCGCTTAGCCAGATACGCATTGATGTCGGTCAGAATTTTGTCCCAGTGCGATTCGCGCATGTGGCGCTCCAAATTAAACATACGCTGCAATCAAATATTGTTAAAATTAATATAAATATATAAATAAATAAACACATTTAAATAAATATACACATTTAAATAAATTTAAAAAAATGTAAACATTCAAATAATTAAATATAGAGATATAAATAAATAAACAAATTAAAATAAATATGCAAATTTAAATAAATAAACACGATAACATAACAATATAAAAGGAAAATGAAATAACTGACCCCGAGCTGTGGAAGTATATGCGCCTTCTTCTCCCGTTCTATATCGTACCAGGAGGCATAGTGCAACGGCAGCTGCCTAATCAGCTCGCCGACGTAATTGCTGAACCACCCTGAGTGCTTGCCCACATGACAATACGTCCCCTGATCATTAGTCTCGAACTCAATCGACTGTGGGCCGCTAAGTTCCACAGATTTCTTGAGCGCCACGTTCTTCGTGGCTTGGCGTCGACGCGGCCTGCCGCCATCCCGACCTCCACTACCCCTGCCTCCCCCCCCCCCCTTGCCCTACCTCCTCTTCGAGGTCGTTGTGATCCTGCAATTGGAGTGAGTGAAAACGTCATAAAGTAACATGTAACCAAATTCAAATGATCAAGTTTAAGTTTCTTTGAAAATAATCTAGAAATTCTTACCACCACGGCACCCGCTCTCAATATGACGGGGAGGGGAAGGTGGGTCACCAGAACCGTCACCACCATGACTGCGCGCTACTACTGCTGCCATCTGTAAAAGTACAAGTTGAATAACATATAGAAATTTGGGAACAAATTAACATAAGCATGCACACATTCAAATACATACACATTCAAAATAAATATACACATTTAAACAATCCATAACAATTTCATTAAAATAAGTGTCGTTTTACAAGTTACATTTTAAGATCAATCTGCACAATCATAATCACTATCATAAACAACATTAGTCGCAACTTCAACTTGCTTAGTATAAGTGGCAGTGGGCTTTCGCATCTAATGGGAAATTCACTGTTCAATGGCTTGCTTCTATTGTTGACCAAAGTATCTACACCAGTTTGCCCTGGGCCTTAATAATTGCTGGCATAATTGGGTCCTTATAAAGATCAATATATGTATATGGAGAACCGTGAATAACAGGCTTCCGACTCTATGTGCTCTTGCTTTGAGAGGTATTGCTGCCAATTCTCTTTTATGTCCATTGTAGGTGATACAATGACTGATGAGACCATCAAGAATTCTCTTTTCGGATGTAAGGTGTGGTCCGTGGCATTTGGTTGAAATGTTGGAACTGGTGGGGTGTTACTCCTTTTATCTTTCACTATGACGAACCTTTAATTTGACCAAGCATATGAGTGTTTTGACATTCACTAGTACACAAACTACATTTTAGATCGGTTATGTCATATTTTTTGAAGCGGTTTTGAACCGTTCTATATTAAAGCGTACTAAATAATGGGGTTGTTTTTTACGACGGTTTTCAACCGTTTTAAATAGTTGCATTTTTTACAACTTTCATATAGAACCGTTCTAAAAGGTTGTCAATAATTAAAATATATATATACATATTTGATGAAGTTTGATTGTGTATTTTTATAAGGCATTTTTATAGGTGTTATTGTTGTTGCCATCCGAGAGCAGTTGGTGTATGCGACGTTTTTCATCATGTGTTGATCTTCTAGTGGTACAAATTTATGCGGTCAAAATGACAACATTGGAGGACATTTTGAGTAGATTTATTACCTCAAATGTAAATTGTGTATGAGTGTATCAACAGTATCCTACATTAAAGAAGAGTCAAAAGAAGACTAAAACAAATATAACTAAAATAAATAAATTTAAAGCACATGAAACACAATAAAGAAACCCACAAATATAAAATGAAAAAAATAAATAAAAAAATAAAATCTTCAAAAGTACCTTATACATGAATGATGAACACATGTAAAATCATGAGTGTATATATTTAGGGAATGAAATATGTGCTGTTCCAGATCTGAAAAAAAAAACATATGAAAAGCATTAGATAGTTGTTATGTAAAAACATGAATGTATTTAGGCAATGAAATATGTGTTCTTCAAGATCTGCAAAACATAAAACATATTAAAAGCATTAGATAGTTGTTTTTAGTATGAAGAAAGAGAAAAATACACTATCTAAATTTAAAAAAGTGAAAGAAAAAAGTATGAAGTTAATAGATAAAAGGGAAGGAAGGATGAAAAACACAAAGGAGGGAAAATTCCCGCATCTTTGACGTGAAATTTTTTGAAAAAAAAGGGAAATTTTTTAGGACGGTTTATTTTGCACCGTTCTAAATAATGTGAAGACAGTAAGAACCGTTCTAAATAACTTATTATTTACAGCGATTTGTTATATAACCGTTTTGAATAATGCTTTTATTTCATTTAAAGCGGTTGAATGTGTGAACCGTTTTAAATTGGTCGTTGTAATAAATGCTATGTGTAGTAGTGATTGTAGGTTCTTGGGAACGCAAATGTTATTGGGATTCCGGGGCTCGTCATGCAATATTGGAGTTGTGCTCGAGAGTGAAGCACGTAAATGATGTAAAGTTACAGTTCATTTGATAAGTTGTACGTGCTTATTTGATTTCACTGCATTCTGAACTTAAGTGTATGATATTAAAAAAAAGATAAAAAAAAAGTACAAAGTTAGTGACATGTAAATCAAGAGAATTGGGTCACTTTTTGCTTCGAATTTGAGTGATTTGGTCTTTGTTTTGAGTCACTTATTACTGATGTTTTGGGTCATCATATGAATTACGAACAACCTGATTACAACTAACCACCAGTCCACCACCGACCTTTTGTAGCTAGTTCTAACTAACCAATTACCCGCTACATTCTGCTAACGATACTAATTAATGGTTTCGTACTACAGTAATGTTAAACCAAAACTTGTTGTATACTACACTAACGCGTTGCAACTCACATGACAAGCTTAAGTTGGTTCAAAACCATCCGACTTTAAAGATCTTGACATGCTAATCAAAACACATGTACACATTGCATATATCAAAAGGAATTCAATCTCGTGTTCAAACAATTTCTTTTTTTCCTTGTTGATTAATTTGTTACGTGTTGAATTTGAGCAAATTTAGACACAACATGCAATTCGGGAGACAAAAACCAAAAATAGCAAGTAACTATTTATAGACCGCTTTTGTGTGGATATCTTGCTAGTGCATATATAACACATGTACACATTTATCTACTGAGTACTGATACTGAACGAAACGCCCCTTTGACGCTCAAAAGGATGATAAAAAGAGAATCGCATAAAAGTTTATCTCTAAACATTCTCAATGAATGTTGTCATTCACATAGAAAATAGGAGATGCCAAAGTATATGCTATATGCACAATAGAACATACGTATAGTTCTTTTTGGGCTATAAATTGATTTCAAATGAATCAACATGAGTCAACAAACAATAAGAAATTTTGAAGTGTACGGATGTATTACTGGGTAACTACTCCTTTGGCAGTTAAGAAGTCGCGGCTAAAACTAACCGCCAAGGGAGATTTGCCCTGCAATCCATCTTCTACATATCTAACGGTACATTGTTTAAAAAAGAAGCATTTTTAACTATATTTATCACATTGTTTCCAAAAGAACTTCCAATGAAATAGCTCAAATATTACGTATCGAGTTTACGAATCACATGCACATCAGAGGTACGTACAGTGTACTCCATATCCCCTTTACCAATCACACTTGTTGACTAGTTTTTCTTCACCTGTAAACTTGCATATACCCTTCAAACTACATACTTAAGATAGCAAATAATTCATTTAGTTTATTTATATAAATATACAACACAAATATATATCTAGTTACAACTAGAAACGAAAGAAATTAACAAATTTGAAACTACAAACTTTCAAAGTAATAAGGTGTAGCACTTTTGGAAAATAATTGTAACTGTGCCGTATTTGATAAATGGGCCAGTTATTGTTCCTCACCTCATCAGTGATAAGCCCAACAAAATTATAAAAGATAAGCGATCCCAAACACATGCACCTTATATATACCTTTTGCCGTTCAAAAAAAATATTTAAAAGTTGTCAGGTTTTTAAAGGCAACATTTTTTAAAATTTTAAATGAGAAATTGAAGTGTTAAAAAAGGGTATTTTAGAAAAGCCATTGTATTCATTTTTAAGCATTTTTAAGTTTTCAATATTAAGAATAAATGTTTTATAAGTAGTAGAGATAATTATTTGTTGAAAAGTCCATTTAGTTTTTTATAGATTTTTTTGAAGTTAATTACTTTTGAGAAGTGGGTCATGTTAAACACTATTAAATATACACTTTATCTTATCTATATATATATATATATATAATAAACAAAGGTTTTTTTTTTTTAAATGGTTCCACGTCACTAATGCCATGTAATTAATGCCACGTGTAATTCCACCTAAGATGAAGCTTTGACTTTGAAGTTTTAAATGGCAACTCTGAAATTCGATTAAAACATAATTAATTCAATTCCAGTTTCAAATTTAAAAATCGATTTAGTAATGAACATAGGTTTAACATGTAGCTACACATTCAATTTGTAGTTATGACATCTATCTATGGTTGACTTTCGATCATTGCTCTTGATACTCAAATACAGGTTCATATTTGTTAAATTTTTCGTTCTAGACTTTGTCTTTGTGTTTTAGTTCTATCGTTTTATGGATTTGTGGTTCTAACTTTTGAAATCGGAATATTAAAGGAATTGACTTGGTTTTTAAGTATCACCTTTTTTTTGTCTATTTACGAATTTATGTTTCAAGTGATGTTTAATGTGTTGTTTCTTTGGCAACAGGTTCACTATAAGTTTCTCTGAGATCAACTATAAGTTTATCTAAGATCAACTATAAGTTTGAGGTTCACTATAAGTTTCTATATTTTATTTCATATTATTTTGTGTTAGTTGACACATATTTGAGGTTTTTGGTATTTGTGGATTATCTTCATATAGTATTTAAAAATCACAATTTAATCTTGCTTGTAGTGTTTGGGAAACTAAGTTTTTTGAAATTTGTGTAGATTTATCGTGAGCATTGATGCAACCGAACTGTTTGATAGAATGCCTCATTACAAGAATATTGGAAAATGTTGGAAATGCTCCATTTACCGTTTAAATACATTTGATTTTATGTATATGTACGCTATTTTGACGTTCTGACTTAGACCGGGTTACTACCAAGTTTTGATGATTAATATTGTATGCAATTTAGTGCTACAAACAAGCTGGCTAGGCCTATGATGATGGAATTTGTGAAGCTACACTACAAGTTATTGCATTAAACCATGATGCAATTCCAGTAAATAATATTCTTATTGAGGTAAGTTCTATGTATCCAACATCTAATTATGTGCCAAACTATATTTTTCTAATCACATTGTTTCTTGCAGGATGTTGATCCTCTTATGAAGGCTGTAATTATGGGATCGGGGATGGAGTGGAGTTATGAATTTAATTTGAAAGTCATGCCAAAAGAAGTAAGACAATTTTTTGAGTCACTTACTATTAAATGGTCTAATTGGTCAAAAGAACATAAAAAAAATTCTTTTAAATAGTTTGAGCATGTTGATAAATGCCAAAATACATTGTTAAGGTATACAAAGGTCTGTATAGGATGCTATTTAGAGAATTTGGATTACAAGAAAATGGAAAAAAGAATTGGTCAACTTGTACCCGATCCATTTGACCCATATATTGTACGTTTTTTTATTCAATTCTTGGTTTTATGATCTTAGTTTCATCAAAAGTGTTCATGTTTGCTCCATTATAGGTTGAAGGCTATTACAAAGTAAATTTCTTAACTTGACAGTAACTTTCCATGTTTCAATTTCTATTAGTGTAGAGCCTTAAATTTGCAACTATGGAGATTTACAATATATATCTTTTCATGTATAAGTATTTGATATGAGATACCATAGAAGTTACATTGGTGCAATCTTTGTATGATTCCGTGGGGTGCACTAAAAGTATGTTGTTATTTATGTGATATCAATTTGATTAACTATTAGTCTCTAAATGTATGAGCCTTAAATACCAATTTGTTAACAAGTAATGGCAACCCATTAATAATCAGAGGACAAGATGATAAGGACAAAATATGGACGTATAAACGGTTTTTGAAAGCAATTGAAGTAGATAAACAGGTGAGCAATTTTAATTAAACTTTTTAAGTATTCTCAGATGGGTTGGGTTGGGATTAGATAATCTACATACATTTTTAACAATTAACATGTTAGTTATTTGACCCATTATGTGCTTCTCATTAACTACTCTTTTTTCTTTTTTTTTTTTACTTTCCCATTATATTATATTTATTCGGGAGTTTAGACAGATTATGTAAAGATGATTTTGTGCTTTCTTGTCGTTGAATTCAAAAAAAATTTTGAACGAATTTTGTTAAAGTTTTTTCATGTTGCGATGATATAGTGATACTCTCGTCATCCTTTGAAATCCATTGCTAATTCCTTTTTGGGGAAAGGTTCAGTTGACCAAATTTACAACATGTGACGAACTTCTTGCACGAGTGCAAATTGATATCCGTTTGAGAAAAGTGCTTCACTTAAGAAGCTTTTAGTCAACCTACGTCCATTTTGTGTTGATTGGCTTTTTTAATATACTTATTTTGAACATAAGATAGTTTGGAATGTGAAGTTCTTTTTTCATGCTTAACATCTATTACATGTAAGTTTCACGTATGAGCATCATCTAATATAATTGAAAATAATGTAGCGTGGGTTGCCATATAATGAAAACTTTAATCTCATGTTCCGGAATTTTTATATGTAAACCTCTTTTTTTCTATTAGTTGTTATGCAGATTTCGCTTCATATTTGATCATTTACACTTGTTACTTCAAACATCTGATTTGTTTTTTTTTTTACCTTTTAAAAGCTACCCGTGATTTATCACAGGTTTATAAGCTAGTATATATATAATAAAAGAAGGTTTTTTTGAAATTTGTCATGTCATTTAATCCATGTGTCACTCATGCCATGTCATTAAAGTCATGTCACTAAAGCCACATGACATTATAAAATTACCTTACAGCCTCTAAATTGAATTATACGGAGTAATTGTTTGACTCAATTAATTATTTTCGTTACACATACCATATTAAATATTGCTTTTTCAAATCTTACTAATTAATTCCACATATTTTTCAGATTTTAGAATCGTCTCTCTTATTCAATTTTACTTTCAATTTCAAAATTTTATTGTTGTCTAGAATCCTCTCAAGTTGCATGTAAGTCTACATACTCTTGGTTTTGATTTTAATGATTATTTGATCGTAGACAATGAGAAAAATGAAATTAGCCTTGATATTTTAATCTATCATTAGCAGGTATGTTTGCCGGTCCCAATGTCGACAATTGGTATGGATTTTTGTGTTTGAATTAGTCAAAGTCAATATGTTGTAGAACATGTTAACATAGCATTCTTATTAATTTGAAAATTTGAACTTTTTTTAATCGGCGTCTTTAGAGATGATGTTAAAAAGAGATTCAATAGTGTGAAGGGATACAAGTCATTGATTTAATGACATGGTTGCCAAAGATGATCAGAGAAAAGACCATTCTATACAAATTTGTTTTGGTAAGTAAATTTCGTCTGTACCTTATTGATTTGAGTTGTTTTTTTGTGCCGAATTTGTTAGATGTGATAAATGCAAGATCATGTGTGGATGTGTCCTTTTACATATATCGTGAAAAATGGTCCAGGCGATGGCCCGATGTGCTTAAACGGGATAAATATTAAACAACTTGCGTGCAAGGGCTGTCACTAACATTTCGTTGTTTAACACTGGTCACTTGTGTTCTTTAGGTTAGTATAAGTTCGGGCTAATAGCATAACATATAGCATTTGAATATATTTCCGTAAACTTAAGAACATGTTAACTTGAAATTTGAAAATGGTGGGGGGTTGGCCTTACTATACTTTCTCCGTTTTATTAGTTTGTTGAACTGAATTTAGTATCATCTTTTTAATTTACTCACAAAATTAAAATGGTCAGTTGGTAGGGGCGAGCCGTTGTTTTCCACCTCGAAACTTATAGTGACGTAAAATGTCAGGCCATTTACGATGCTGTTTTCCCCTTTACCTAACATAATGGACATAATTGTTTCATTCTTATGCTCCTTTTACGTTATTTGACTATTATATATACTCATTTAATATTATTTTGGTTTATATTTCCAGGTAAATCGAACATTCTACATGTTCTAAAGCTTACAGGCTTAATTTACATGCACAAGGTTTACCGGATACCAAATGAAAACAAATTGTGGTGCCCTTTTGCTTGGCATGAATGTTAAAAAGACAATGGTTGATGTACGTAGTTAATTCACGATCATGTTATACAAGTTATATTTGATGACCATCATATGAAACATTTCTTGACATTTAACATGTGACATTTAATATATCATAATGTTCTAATCTCTTGGCATTTAAATATTCTTTTTAGGCTCGGTGAAGTATCATGTATGCATGTATACTGTGTCAAGTAAAGAGTTCAATAGTAATATGCACAGGCGTGTGCTTTTCTTTAAATTGTAATATCCATTTACAATTCTGAAATTGCAGGTCTATAATATTGCAGTCCGGCCTTAAAATTACAAGTCTATGCAAATTTTCGCTTTTTGTTTCAAGATCAACATCTTTTACATAGTTGAACAATGTTTATTTCAGACTTTTTTAAGCCACCCGTGATTTATCACGGGTTTATAGGCTAGTAACTGTATAATAATGTGAGAGACCAAAAACTCATAATTGAATTATTAATTGTAATGATTTACATAATTACCCTTAAAACTACTTTTTATTATTTAGTCATCAATAAAAATGACTAAGATGTTCTTCCTTGATTAATTTCAATGAAAATTAATAATACTTAGAGCACACGGTACTAAGGGCTGGAGAGGGTCACGCCAACCGGTAACATCAACCTATGGCGCGAGAACGACACCGGACCTGGTGCCGTCCCAGCCAGCCCACGCAATCCGTTATTATTATTTTTTTTCTTTTCTTTTCAAATGTGAACGTTTATAACGGCTAAACGAAAAAGGACGTTAGGGTGGTCAAAGTAGCCGAATTTTTGTAAACAACTACCCACTTTTTTCAATTTTATACTCTTTAAAAATTTTATAAATACCTCATTAATCTTCTAATTTTTATACACACTTCTACATTCATTTCTACCTCTAAACTCAACAATACTTCTCTTATTTCTACCTCTAAGCTAATAATATGAATCCCGATCATCAACTGATCAATCAAATGATCGCCAACCTAGAAAACCAAATACCGAATTCCTCATCTTCTTGTAATCTAAACACACCAACATCCGTAAATTCTATCACCTCAAACGCCAACCAACTTCCACCATTCGGCTTGTCATACAAAATCCCAAACCAATTACCCAACTTTAACCCATTTGCCAACCAATTTACACCCGAGTGACTTCAACTATGGCAACAATTTCAACTTCAACAACAATTCTAACAAACCCAATTTTCCCAACAACAATTCCAACCACTATATCAACCCTAATTTTCCCAACAACAATCCGAAGCTGCGGGATCGTTGTCACCCTAAAAACGTTCTAAGAGCAAAGCCACAAAACCTGGGGAAAAGAAAAACGATATATGTCGTACGGTTTTGAGTCAAAACAAAGAGTTAATTTTGGCGGAATATTACGAACATGTATCTGAGGATCCGAATGTCGGCTCCGACCAAAACAATGATACATTTTGGTTCAAAGTTCTCGACCAATACAATAAACAAGCCAAGAATAATGGTTACAAAGAGAGTTCCAAGAACATGTTGACCGGAAAGTGAACTCCGATGAACCAAGAAGTTGGGAAGTTTAACTCGCTTGTCGAATAAACCGCGAGGCTTAGCGGCGATGATGAAGATATGATGAACATCTGCCGCTTCTAGTTCACAAGAAATGTTTCATGAAATGATGCAACAACAATTCGCTTTACACTATGATGCGCAGATAGAACAAATGAACCGCAAGACTATGCCGAGAGTTGAATTTATCAAATCTCAAACACGGAACGAGGACTTGAGGACGCTTGCAATGAGCACCGACAGGATAGATCGAGGCGGCCAAAAAAAGAATTCCGGACCAACGTTATCCTTAAAACTAGTTTAGTTTATGTACTTATATTTTTATGTTGTGTACCTTTTATTTTTATGTTGTGTTTTTTTAGGTCTTTTTATATTTTATGTACTTTTTTTATGTCTTTTTTTATTTAATGAAATTTTAATTTTAGTTAAATGTGCTTTCATTTGAAGAAAAAAAAAAAAAAAAAAAAAATAAGGAAAAAAAAAAAAAAAAAACTATAGGATTCATAGATGTCCTTGACACCGTATATGAAAAAAGAGTAATATATGCTAAATTAAAGGAAAAAAAGTATCAAGATGACATAACGATTTTCTATTACATTAGAGGCTACGGTACCATAACGCCTAAGGCGGCGTTATGCCCAGCTGGCACAGTGTTGCCCGGCCTTATGATATCGAGGTCGTTGAGTTGGCAACGCCGTTAAGCTTAAAGTTACTCCAACAACGTGGAGAGAAACGCTGCTTTTCAATTTTTTTTTTCTTTTAATTTTGTTTTGTGGGATTTAAATGGGTTGTTTTTGTGTTTTTGTAGTGTATGTTTTCTTGTAGTGTGTGTTAAACAATGATATTTTGCAAGGAAGAAGAAAAAAAAAATTGTGGAACTGGTGGTGTAGCCCAACGAAGAAGACAAAGAAATTTTTTTTTTCTTTCTATAATTACATATTCAGTTTGTTTATATTTGTTTTGTTTTTATAAATGACCTTAGTTAAATGTGGGCTAAATGTGTAAGTGGACTCGGACAAATTTTAAAGTTTAATAAGATTTTTTTTTTCCTCGTATGTTTTTGTTAAGTAATTTTAATTTGTATTTTTATTTAATGAATGCAATATTAGTTTATTTAAATAAATGGAAAAAAAATGTGGGGCCTAAAAAAGTAGTGTTACTAGCTGTTTTGATAAGGGTAATTTTTTGAAGTTTGCCTCAAAATGTTAAAAGGGTTACATAACCGGACGGGGTCTATGCCCCTTTTAGTAGCAGCTAGGCCAAACCCTCCCTAAGAGGGTTTTTTTTTTTTTTTTTTTTTTTTTTTTGGTCCCAAGTTTTTTGTCCAAGTGCAGATTGCACACAACTTTGTCCAAGTGCAGATTGTACACAAAACACAAAAGGCAACAAGTAACAATCTGAATATCATTTTTAGGGAGGGTCAATATATCCACTTTTTTTTTTTTTTTTTTTTGTCCCAAGGTTATAAGTATGTTTTTAACTTTCTAGTTTTGTGAAGATTTCTAAAGTGAGGTTGCTGAATTGTCCAAGTGCTACAAGATTCCACAGAAGCAGATTCCACACAAGCAGCTAACAAAAGCAGGCTCAGATTTGAAAACGTAATCGTCATCGCCTTATAGCGACTATTTTATTGAGCATATTCCAGAGATTTTCCGTCCACACGTAATAAGTATACATAATGTTGTGGGTGATGGAAATTGTGGGTTTCGGTGCGTTGCCCACGGTATTGCTCAAGACGAAAATAGGTGGCCCGAAGTTAGACATAGGTTATTGCAAGAGTTAGACAGTAATAGATTACTTTACATACGTATGTGGACGGAATATGACTTTAACCGACTTTGCTGGTCAGTAAGCTGGTTCGATGGAGGTGCACCTGAAGATCACTGGATGATTATGCCAAACATGGGGCTGGTTATTGCTTCACACTTTAACCGACCTGTTGTATTTATATCCCAGCGGGGTTGGAATACGTGTTTTCCGCTTTTTTCCAGTCCAAACTTATCACAAGGAACTGACCCCCTTGTGATTGCCCGTGTGGGGGAGGGCTCCTGTGCTCACTACATTTGTCTGACGCTAGACAGAGATTCTCCACTTCCGCATAACCACCCACAATGGAGGAGGTTCAGAGAACAAGATGCATCCGAATGGGAAGCTTTATATCACAATCGATTGATGTTGTAAATTATTATACAGACAAAACATTGTAAATGATTACTGATTTATGTTGTAAATTATTATACAGACAAAACATTGTAAATGATTACTGATTTGTGTTGTAAATAACTGTTTGTATTATTTAAATTAACAATACATTACTTATTTATGTTGTAAATAACTGTTTGTATCATTTGAATTAATTCTTTGGCCAGGTGGAACAAAATAATCCTTACTTGTGTCGCTGTCAGAGAGGATTCATTGTAAAGAGGACATCCGGTAAAGAGCATAGTTATGGTCAACCGTATTACGCATGTCCTTTTTCAGTGGTAAGTAATCATACGGTTGCTTAGTTATGTAAATTATTTGTTTGTTAATAATACATTTCTTATTATTTTCTTAACATGTAACAGCCAGGAACAGATGACTATGGGTGTGGGTACTTTATGTGGAAGGATGAGTTTCAAAAGAAGTACTTTAGTCAAGCCTCTTCTTCAACGCAGTGCTCAGACTGCGTTGCTAAAGCTAATAAGATTGACCAGCTTGAAGCAAGAAACAAGACGTTATTGTGTCAAAACAAGCTGTTGATGACAAGAATAAAGACGTTGGAGATGGAGTTAGAATTGGCAAGGAATCCTGAGGATCACGCTTGTCAGTCGGGTGCAAGGCTTCATGATCTTTTAAATGAAATTAATAATCTTCATATGTAGTAGATGTTGTTATTTTTAAATAATGTGTTAATGTTGTTGTTTAATTGAATAATAACAGTTGTTGTTGTAGTTGTTTAATGTGGTAATGTTTAACGTGCTATGTTGTTGTTGTTAATTAAATAAAAATACATTAGACGTTAATTATATAAACGTAACAAATAAACACAAAAAAAAAAAAAATTACACAAAATAAAATACATTAAAAAAAAAAAAAAACAAAAAAACAAAAAAGGACAAAAAGGTATGCAAAAAGGGTGGAGAAGGAGGGTGTGTTGACTTGACCAAGCTGCCGCCGCTGTACTGTCTGCTTTAAAATTTGTATATTTTGACTAAAGTAAGCGGACCTCATATGGTAGGGAGGGTCCGGTTAGTATGACCCATGCAAAAAGGACACATAGCTTTTAGAGAGGGTTAGAATATCATTTTTAAGGAGGTCCATATATATCCCTACCCATGTTAAAATTGATGTGTCTTTTTTGATTTTATGGTGTTGTGACACGTTAAGCTGTTATACGGATAACATGTCGGCACATGTGAAAGCACTTTGAGACAAAAATAAATACTCCGTAAAACAAAGAATTTGACTATTGTAACCTTAACCGCGTCATATTAATCTCCATCCGAGTCAACACGAGTCAACGACTCAGTAACCCCCCCCAAATAACCCTAACCTTCCAACACACGCTATCTAGGGTTCTTCTTATTATCCAATTTTAGGCCTTATTTGTACCCTTTTCATTCTTCAATCTTTTTTCTTTTATAAAATTTGAAATCCTTAATGAACAATAGCAATGGACCCAGAAAACACTATAATTCTGGACATATCTTCCGATGAAGAAGAAACAACTGGATGGAACGACAATAATAATGACGACGACCATAAATGGCTAACTGACTTACTTGACGAAGTTAGTAAAGATGATGACGTGGCAAGTCAAAAAGGGGTTCAAAAAGTGATGGTGGTTGATGACAATGATGATGACGATGATTGTGTTGTTCTTGAGAGTGATCCGAATGAGGCGGTGAGCGTTCGAGACGAGTCGAAGAATGCGAAAGATGGGGAGGAGTATGAGGATGAGCTTGTTGTTGTTAGTGAAAAAGGGCAGGTGAGAATCTTTTGTTAAATTTCGATTAGTTTATCATTAGTTGCTTAGTTAATGTGTCGCATTGTGTTTTAAAATGTGATTATTGATGTCCCCGCAATCATAGGCAAATGCGATTATTGCGTGTTTAGTGTCCTTTTAATTATATATTTAGTGTTTGGTTAATGGCAAACCTAGGGTGGTTTACGGGGTTATCATGGGTCCGGGTCCACGGCATTGTGTTTTAAAATGTGATTATAGCGTTTTTCGAGTAGGAGATAATGAGGTGTAAGTGTTTAGATTATTATATTATTGGGTGTTTGGAATTTTGTATTAGAAAAAGTAATTAGGTGGAGTTTTGTGGGTGGGTGGTGGGGAGACGGGAATTGGTAAAATAAACTGTTTTGGATAATTAACTTGGGATTTGTTTGTTTTAAATTGCTTATTTGATTGTTTTTAGAAACTATAAATAGTGTTATAAAACTCGGCGTAGGTGGCCATATTCCTAGGCGATGTGAGGTGAATCTGCCATATTAGTCGGCCAGGTAAAGATTGGTCAAAATCGATAAAAAACCAGCCATATAAACATATGGTTGTCTGATAATTAAAGATTGAAAGATGTGAAACATCCAAACACTATCTATGTCATGTAGTATTTTCAAAACGCCACCCTCCCTCCTTATATAGTTATTGGATTTTTGTGCATTTTTATTCATTCTACATATTGAAATTTAACTGAGGGATTATTTGTTTGTTATGACTTGCTATTTGAGGCTGTTTAGAAGGGTAGTTTTCTTGGATTGTCTTGTTAAAATTTAAAACTTAGTTGTAGTGACTATTAATAGTGTAAATGGAATGTGTTCTTAGTTTGTATGCTAGCAAACCAGGAATACGGGGAAGAAGAAATGGAGGATTAAAATACCCTGTGCTTGGTTTCTATTTCATGTTTTCCGATGTTTCGTAATTTGGAAAGAAATCTTAATTTGCAAAAAGGACTCTTTTACAATTCACGCGGTCTCTTTAAAAAAATGGTAGTTACTCATACATTCTTATGTTGCCTAAACAAAGGTTCTTCATTGTTTACCATTGGCATTTATGTATAAGTAGTTATTGGTTCATAAAGTGACTCCAGTTGGCTTTTTCTTTTATGAATGAGTTAACTGTCACAACTTATGACCTTGACTGTATGCTTATAGGCATAAGGTATTGGCAACAAAATGTCAAGGGGTTTGCTCTGCAACTGTGCCGCAGATCTGCAAGTGGAGAAACAAGGATGTTCACTTGTTCGTGGTCCACTGAAACCCGGTTGAGTATTCTTTCTGATGATATCTTTCCTAATATTCAGTTCATTTGCCTATTATGGATATCAAACAGATGCTTAACACGAGGCTTTAATTGGGCCAGTTGAGTTATAACTCCATTGGAGTAGGTGTCGGGTGGCAGGTGTTGATTCTCTGATATATTGTGTTGCTCTTCTCCTTTAGATTATTCATGTTATAGTGTTTTATAGTGGTGTGGTGATGCTCCTTATCTACTGTTAGCTCATGTAGTAATGTTGGTTAGCTTTGTGTTTGTTCATAGGCTTGGCGTATGTCTATCTCTTGCATATTTTTGGCTGACTTCCCTGTTTAGGTTTCTATTCCATAAAAAAACTGCATGTCTATATATTTATTAATGACAAGGAGATGAAAGATAATGTTGTTTCTTTGAAACCTGAGAGCAAAATGAGTGGGGCAGGGAGGTTGGATCAGTTTGGCCTTTAAACACCCCTTATGAATTCTATGAATAATTTACAAATTAAGTTTGACCACAAAACTTATTATTCAGATAATGATCATAAGTTTTAAATTAAAGCAAATTTAGAGGTTGTAAACTTCATGCCACGGGCCACATTTCGACCTGTTCTCTACCTTGTTGAACATTTTTGTTTTTGCCCATTTGACCCTTCGGTTATAAAACAAACCCATTCTGACCTATTTTCACACAAGGTGGAGTGAAATTTTTACTCTATAACATGAACTCGTTAATTTATCTGAACTTCTGAATTGTGATGATTTCTAAAAAAAGCAGTAGATTATTACATGATATCCTTTACCTAATAATTTTTGTTCTTGCTGTAGGTTGCTTGTCGAGATTATCCCCATTCAAGGCATCTCTGTATCAAATTCCCTTTCGCCACTACCCCAAACCAAAACCACTGTGAACAGGTTTGTTCAAGATTCATTTATCTGGCCTTTATTACACAATAACAAGCAAAGCTACAAATCATACCCTTCTAACCTATACTATTTATTTGAATTTCAGTGCTACTGTTATGTTTGTGACTCACTAGCCCCATGTATCTATTGGGGCAACGGCAGTGCAGGCACAGACCATTGTCATGCCACTGATAAAGATGAATTGTGGAAACTCGCAAGGAAAAACACCATAAAAGGTAGTAAAGGCGTCCAACCTGTTCATAAAGTTGCCCATGCATCCCTATCAAACCGACAGCACCCAGTGGTCGTTCATAGACCAACACCGCCTCCGGTTCAACGTCAGAGCCAGATTCCAAGACCAGGATCGATCCATGCGGTTCAAAGATCAGCTAACTTTGGGCGCCCACATACCGTCAACCAAAACAGACGCCATATACTTTCATCAATGAGGAAATTGCATCCAGATTTGGTCTCTCCAAATTCAGCTAGAAAAACGTGGTTTGGCACTCAAAATCAGAGACCATTTAAAAGAACAGCTAGTTCAGCTGGGGTTGCGACCACTGCCATCAGAAACACAATCAGTTCATACAGGGGTAATTTTGGAAATGGTAGTGGGCGGCAAAACTACCATGTCAGTGGAATGCTTTCAGGATCAGATCAATCTTCAGGATCTTCGCAACCAAATGCTGTCAACACTTCTGTTCCGTACCCTTCTCAAAGTCAACATTATCAACGACCAACTGTGAATAATCCACCATTGCCCCCTCAACGTCAATTTACCAATCACTTGAATCCAAATGTCCAATCTCAAGTTAATTCCAACCTGGCTCCACAAAGTCAACAGTATCGACCTGCAACTGTAAATAATCCACCATTGCCTCCTCAACCTCAATTTACCAATCACTTGAACCCGAATGTCCAATCTCAAGTTAATTCCAACCTGTCTCCACAAAGTCAACAGTATCGACCTTCAACTGTAAATAATCCACCATTGCCTCCTCAACCTCAATTTACCAATCACTTGAACCCGAATGTCCAATCTCAAGTTAATTCCAACCTGTCTGCACCAAGTCAACAGTATCGACCTCCAACTGTAAATAATCCACCATTGCCTCCTCAACCTCAATTTACTAATCACTTGAACCCGAATGTCCAATCTCAAGTTAGTTCTAACCCGTTTCCCAATAACCTACAGTACCCAGTATCCCATCTGGTCCCACCATCGTCCTCCCAACCCCAAATGGCATCCAGTCAGCCGAGTTATACAGTTCCTGCCCAGTCAAGTTATTCTGCTCCTTCTCAGACTCAACTTAATAGCCTGTTGGTTCCCGTTTCAGATCATACCCAGAACTTTTCACTAGAAAATGAAGCTCAGAGTGTTGTAAAGGATTTTTTGAAAGATTACGGGCTGGATTTGCCTTCGAGCCAAGATTCTGGCACAGTTGAAGGTGCAGGGCCAGTTAACGAGTCAACGGTCCCTCTCGACTTAGCAGATTATCAGTATGATTGGATTTTTGAAAACCAGCCTGCTGGACCAGGGTTGGACATTACATATGGGCTGACTGACTTGTCATCTGATTCTTCTTTTATAGACACAGGTCCTATTTTCGACTTATAACCGGTGCATTTCAAATGTTTTTTTGCTCAGCAGAGAATGAGGAAGCGTTTAGGATTCAACATTCATGCTTTGTTTGGATAACTGGAGGATTTGATGGCTGGTCCATGTTTTGTTTTCCCCTATTCGGGATTATGCTCAACTTAGTTTTGTTTCATCGTTAGGATAATATGTATCTATTTAGTTTTTATTTCTATAACTAGAAAGAAGGTTACCTAAATGTGATTATCTTTTTATCTATTTAGCAGTTTGTTATATTTAATGATGTCAATTGGTTTCCATTTTCGTGCACTGAGCTATGGATTTTTTCATGTAACTTTGTGCCAGAACTAGAAACCTATGCTATTGAGTTTAGTGTATACGATCATCAAATGAAAATGAGAAGACCGTGAATTATTATGCGAAGCGCATTGAGCAACTTGCTGATATTCATGAGGCAATTGAACATGGCAAGCCGAAAAGAAAATGTGCATCACTTTTGAGTTGAGAAGAGTTGGAACTCATAGTCTCAACTGGTCGAACATCTGGGCAAAATTGGTCCATAGTTTCAGCCAGTTTTGGCCTTAAGTACATCATTTTGGGTTCTGTGGTTTGAAAAATTTTCCAGCTTCCGGATGTTTAGTATTCCAGGCAATGGCACAAATTATGTTACAAATGCAATGAAATACTCGTAAATTTTTTAAGCTTCCGGTTTTTCTAAAACTGCTACTGACTTGCATTGGCTTCACATTCTCAAGAAAAAAGTGGTCTTTGTCTCAAATCATTGACCTCGTCAAGATTATAACTGGTTTTTGGGCCATGGCATATTATAGTGGTTTCCCTTTTATGCTTTGGACTTTCACTACAACATGTTTTCGATCTCCTCACTACATACGGTGATGGATCATACTAAGCTCCAATGATGTCCTCCCATTCCTGGCTATTTGAAATTTAATGTAGACGGGTGTGTTAGAGGGAAGCCAGGGTGCGGCAACAGTGGGTGGTTTACTTCATAACAGCTCAGGTGCTATTTTTCGCTATGTTCTCCATACCAGTTGATGTCATGGACTTGAATGAGGCTGAGGTGCGAGCTATTAAGGTTGCTTGTAGTATGGTTGTTAGATGTTTTTTTGACTTCAACTCCTAAGGGTAGTTTAGTAACTTTGGTACTACATAACTTAGCTAGTAGTATAAGGGCATTTTGGTCATTTTGGTTGTATCTTAAGATGTAAGTTTTCTTTGTACCTAAGTTTTGTATGTCGGTTATTCACTCTTATAAAGAGTTGGAAAGTCTTTGTAAACTATCATTAGACTTTGACTTCATAAATAAAATACCAGCTTTGTGCTCCCATCTTCGGATCTTGTTCTTTCTGCTATGGTCTAATCTTCTACTGCTGGTTTGGTCTGGTTTTTTGCTTCTGATTATCCTTCCCTAAATCCTAACAAATTGGTATCTTAGCCACTCGATCGATTGAAGCAAGCTGCAACAGTTTTGGGTTTCTAATCGACATCAGCTGTTTTGGTTGATTTCAAGATTCAATATCTTGATATCATTTGGATTTGTTTTTGCTTGGTGTTTTGTTCATAGTGGTTGTTGTCGATCAATCTTGGAAACATCAGGTTTGTTTGTTGTTTTGTTATTGTTCAATTGATTTTGCTTGTGCTCGTTTGATAAGTTGAAGGTGTTTGTTGATTGGGATTAGGGATAGTTAGAACATGTGTTGAATCGATCAGTTTGTGTAGAGATTGTCTAATCTCTGTTTTTTTGGGATCGATTAGTTAACTGGGATTTAGGATAATCAGAATATGGGATTTTGGAATTGTGCCAATATTTTTTATTTCATTGATTTCGTTTGGTAGTTGGTCACTGAATTTTGGATCAGTCTTGTTATATACAAACTTCGTTTGGAACAGATTTGACATTGATTTGCTTGGTTTTTTGAGTGATTGTTCACTTCGAAAGTAACCTACAATTAGGTTATTTAGGTATTTGTATTTGGCATTCGAATTTGGCCTATAATTCTTATCACATAAGTGGGTCATTTGTATTATCCGTATCATATTTGAGGCATTTGAATTATCATGTTCGTCAAGTTATTCATTAACTTGAATTTGTTTGATACTTGGATAATAAGTTTGAATGTTTGACCATAATACTTATGATATAAGTGGGTCATTAGAATTTGAATTTGGTATTTGCATTTGAAGATCGATTTGGTGTTTAAAGACTTGGTTATAATCAGGTCGTTTGAATTTTGTTTGATCGCTTGGAATTTGTCAGTTTTGAAATTTGGATCTTCGTTTGTTGAGCTTTTAAAGTTGGTTGCTTGGATTTGATCATCTTTTGTTGAAGATCGTTTGGGCTGATTTGTTTGTTTGGTTAGCCGTTTTGAATGTGTCGGCTAACATTTGATTGTTCGTTTTGAATTTATCGGCATTTGCTTTGGACCGATTCTGTTTCGGATAGCTTTCGGGAATCGATCGTTTGATTTGAAATTGGCTAGTATCTCTAGCATTTGGAAGTTTCAATATTTGATTTGAAGCAGGAGGAGGAATTGAACTCAAGGTGGAGATTGTTAGATGTTTTTTTGACTTCAAATCCTAAGGGTAGTTTAGTAACTTTGGTACTACATAACTTAGCTAGTAGTATAAGGGCATTTTGGTCATTTTGGTTGTATCTTAAGATATAAGTTTTCTTTGTGTTGGAAAATTGGTTGGCAAAAGTGACTTTTGACCAACTTTGGACACAATTATCTATATGTATGTGTCATATATATAAGTAATAGTTTGTAGGTTCGCGTTCTCCTCAAAGAGAGCTTCGAAATGAGCCTTTATGTGTCCAAAATAGAGTTGATGTGAATGAGATATCGGGTCTCAAAGTTGGGCATTCGGTACCATGCCTAAAGAGGAAAAGTTGTTTATTTTCAATCTCACATCGGTGGGATGGGTAAACTTAGAGGGAGTCTACTGTGTATAAATAGAGGCCCTAATTCCACAAGTTTGATACACATCAAATCAATAAGTATTATTGATTTCCAACATAAGGAATACGCATCTCTTAAGATGAAATTCCTGGCAGTTTAGTTAAGTCCGACAGTACAACTTATTGTTTTGGCTGTTGTACCCTGGGAAACAGACGGCGAATCTGTTTTAAGGGAAGCGTGTCAAACACGTGCCTCGGCTTTTAGTGCTTCGTTATTGATCTCTATTTGGTGATCAAGTAAGTCTTTTTGACTATTTTATTTTAGTGTTTTATTTAATTATCGTTTATTAATGTCTACATTCTGTCTATAATTATTTTTCTATTATTTATTTTCTGTTAATTTTATTTATCGTAATTTGGATTTTATTAATAAAAGTGTAACCGTTTCCCTACAATCTTAAAACAGATTTTGTGTAACAGAATTAAAACACTATTATTAAAATCGGATTAATTTAATTAACAGATTTTATACAAATTGTTTTTCTGCTGAAACCAAGATTGTGTTTCTTTGAAAATGAGTTTTATAGCCTTTAATTAGCAGATTTGGTATAACAGATTTATAAACGATTTTTAAAACAGTTTATTGAATCAGTTTATATTGAAACCATGATGAGTTTCTTTTAAAACTGATTTCTTTTAGTTTGTTTATTAAGTATGTTATTGTTTAAATCTGGGTTTATTGAAACCAATTTTGTGTTTCTTTGAATCATATTTGGTACAAGTTTACATAAACCATGTCGAGTTTACACTAGTACAGAAAGTGGCTTTCGTCACACCAAAAATGTGTGACGATATGCATATAGTCACACACGTTTTTTTGGGTGTGTGTGACGAAAGGTCGCGCCACCGTAGGTAGCATATGGTCACATTGTTTAGTTTGTGGCCGTTTTCATTGAAAAAGAGTGACCAAAACCCGAATATGTGTGACAAATTAGGCACAAGTTTTGTTGGATTTATCAGTTTTGTGTGACCGTAAACACTTTATAGTCACACAAATGTTTTTTGAGAGTAACTATTGTTCGTCCTTTGGCCACATAAATATATAATATATGTGACATTTGAGATGATTTATTCAAGTAAATGTGTATTTTGTGTGACTATTTCCCGTCGTATAGCCACATGAATATATAATAAATGTGACGTTTGTGATGATTTAGTCACACAACGTGTGTTATTTTTTTGGAGTTAGTCACATACAATTTAAAAAACAGTGGCCAAAAGTGTTAATAAGTGTGACCATATGCTGTTTAAAGTGAAGAAATGTGTATTTTGTGTGACTATTGTTCATCCAATGGCCACTTGAATTTTATGTTTGTGTGGCCTTTTGTAATATTTAGTCACACAAATCATGTTTGTTTTTGGTATTTAGTCACATACAATTAAGCAAAAAGTGGCCAAAAGTGTTAATAAGTGTGACTATATGCTGTTTAAAGTGAAGAAATGTGTATTTTGTGTGACTATTGATCATCCAATGGCCACTTGAATTTTATGTTTGTGTGGCATTTTCTAATATTTAGTCACATAAAGCATGTTTGTTTTGGGTATTTAGTCACATACAATTAAGTATAAAGTGGCCAAAAGTGTTAATAAGTGTGACCATATGCTGTTTAAAGTGAAGAAATGTGTATTTTGTGTGACTATTGATCATCCAATGGTCACATGAATTTTTAGTTTGTGTGGCCTTTTGTAATATTTAGTCACACATCGAATTAAACAAAGAGTGACCAATAATGTTGATAAGCGTGACCATATTATGTGACTGTATCTTTTAGTCACAGGGTTACTACTGCTATTACTAAGTTAGTACTGTTGGAGCAGAGTTGCTACTGCTAGTACTAAGTTAATCCTGCTGAAGCAGAGTTACTACTGCTCGTACTATGCTAGTGCTGCTGGAATGAGTATATATATATAAAACAGAACCAAAAACAAAAAGAAATTTCAAATTGAATAAAACTCAAATGTATATAACTGAACAGAATATACAATTGTAATGTCGTACATAATCAAATTCTCAAGTACCATAATTTAAAGACTTTTGACTCTTCGCCGGCTTAGCTTGCTTTAGGGCTTCAATAGAGACATTACTTTTGCGCTTCGATGGTGCTGTTGGTCCACATTTGTTGTCACTTTTCTTTTGCATCGTAGTTGGTGGTGTAACCTGTAGTAACAAAAGACGCTTATATCAAACATTGGATTATATATAAAGAATTATATATGTAGGTTGAAAAAACACATGTATGTACCCAAAGCAACGATATTTGATTTCTTTAAGTGCCACAGTTTGCACTTAAATGGCTAAAAAAAGAATTTTTGCATGTACATATCAGAAATTATTTAAACAAAAGAATAACAAGAAATATGTTGAAATACATACTGTTGGCAGTGCTTGTGTTGGAGACACATTTTGTTCCGATTGGGAATCTGGAGGCCCGTTTTGTCGTGACTTAGGCTTTTTCTTAGGTCCGACAGTTTTAGCAGGTTCCTATATGTATATATAAAACACGTTACATTATATAAACAAAAGAATAACAAGAAACATGTTGAAATACATACTGTTGGTACTCCTTGTGTTGGAGACACATTTCCTTGCGATTGGGAATCTGTAGACCCTTGTTGGCTTACATCTGAGGCTACTGGCAATTAAGATGACAAATTTAACTGCACCCCTTGTTGACTCAACTGTGCCATCAGTTGAGTAAGTATTCTCTTTGTTTATGTAATCTCATTGGAAAATTTCTTGATCTGGTCATCAGATTCTTTCTGCACAAAAAATATAGGAAATGTTGGGATTAAAAGTCTTCTTGATGCTTTTAGAGTAACTGATGCTCATATTTGTGTCAATGCTGCTCAGCTGGAGTTAGTGCTGCTCATGAACTTCAATGAAAATTATGCCTAGTGTTTACTACTGCTAGTACACAGTTACTGCTGTTAGTACGCAGTTAATACTGCTGGTATACAAGTTACTACTGGTAGTACACAGTTAATGCTGCTGGTATATAAGCATACTAATAGAATTTGCAGTCAAACTTACAAGTTTGTCTCCCACTGATGTAATCTCATCGTCTGGAAATTCGCCGTCATTGTTTACCCTTCCTTTCAACCACATTATACCACGCGTGGGTTCTTCATCTGCTTCAATCTCTTTATTTTCGATCTAATAAACATCAAATGCATACACATGTAAAGTTAAAACAAGATAAACGAAAATATGAGGATGCATACACATGTAATCTTACCATTTTCTCTTTCACATAAACATATCCACCTCGTCCCATTTTATGCTGATAAATATTTTTGGAACGCGACATTTTAGCTTTATCAGATATCTCCTAAAAACACAAAATCATAAGGCGTTTACATGCGGTAATGCTGCAAACTGAAAATTATGAAATGACATATAGACTTAAATAAAGATGACTAATTAAAACCTTGTATGCATTGGTGGTCGTGTGGTTTACAAACTCGACCCAGTCTTCTGATTTCACAAATCGACTATACTTGGCCGGGACTTCATTCAGTTTGGAAGGTGTATTTAGGTGGGGCAAAATGTATTCTTCTCTGAGCTTCGTTCTGAAATTCCTTAGCAGTTTACCAAGACGAGTCATTACCAATTTTCTGAATGTCACGTCAACATCAAAATATCGCTGCAAAGATTAACACAATGTTGTTAATTAGTTGCACATAATGTAACTGCATAGATAAACTTATGTAGTAATGGGTTAAAAAATATTATATATGTACCGTGATTTTAGCCCATAGTTTATCTCTTGATTCTTTATTCACATTCCTCCAGGAAAGAATCTTCAAACCTATGTACTCACGAACCAGATCTCCTAAAAAACTCGAAAACAGTGCTCTGTGTAACCCTGATACCCTATTCAATGCATCAAAGGTTACCTTGAGCTTTATTCCACCAGGGTTGCCATATTTCATGCGAAACTTAAATAGCCTGGTTATGCCTCTCTTAGCTAGTATCCGATCTGATTGGTTGGTTCCAGGTGCATCTAGATCTTCATCATCAGAATACTTTTCGGATTCATATTCTATGTTGTTATCATCATGTTCATTATCAGCAGGAAGCAAAAGATGATTATCAACAATGGGTTGAATTCCCATGACTCTTGAGTAACAATGGGTACAAGAAAATGATTCTGGCTTTGAGAGTAATGGTGATAGAAGATTTGATTTTTGTGTTTTCTTTGCAGTCTTTTTTTTAGAAGAGAAAAGAGGGTATAGGAAGAATATGAATCGTACCTTATTCTTGGTAACTGCTTCTAATTAGGCGATTTCAAAATTTTGGATCAAAATTCTAATTTCAAAATAACAATTGAATTATTTAAAAATTTTGCCTTTAATTTGAACCTGTTAAATAAAGCATAAACTTGAATAAATCAAAATTTTGGCTCCAAATGTTATATATCATTATCTTAATCGCAAATCATGAACCAAGATCTAGAACAAAGATCATGAACACAAACTGCATATCAAATCAAGAACTTAAATTTACACAATTACACTAAGATCATGAACACAAACTGACACCATTTAACACAAACTGCTACCATTAAATCATAAACCAACATGAAATCAAGAACACAAACTGCTACCATTAAAAAAATATGTGCAATCATCAAATCAACAACACAAACTGCTACCATTAAATCTAACTGTGCAATCATCACATCAAGAACACAAATTGCTACCATTTAACAAACCAAAATACTATCATTACAGTTATAAAATAGATACAGTTAAACTACCAATTACCAGTTATTGTACCATTAATAATTACATTTAACCAAATTAAATGTCTAAACTACTACTACCATATTAAAGTACCAAATACCATTTACACAAACACAAAAGTTGTTAATGGATGCCCTAAACCCCTAAACCATCTTCTTACATGGCAGTCCCAAGACAATATCCTGAGTAAATTTCTTTTTGTGTGCCTTTTTAACTGGTATTTGAGAGGATTGACTTTTGGGAGTAGCTTGAGAGGATTCAGCTTTGTCATTTACCTACAAGTTGAACGAGTATAATGGATTAAGTCTGGAGAATGTCATAAAAGTAGCGAAACAACACTTATTAAATGGACCATTATTACCCCTTTTGTGTCAGCATCACCAGATTCTTCATCGCTAGAGAAATAGAAAGGGCTCTTTCTCTTCCAATCTGTGTTTTCCCATACCTCCTAATAGTTCAACATACCATGTGTTTTAAAAAATTTAATTTATGGTATAAAGGTATACAACTTTAGCCATAAACACATAACAACTTTAGTATACCTTGTTGGAAATGATTTTGAATTTGGACCTAGGGATTTTTGCCTTTGAACCTGTTAAAGCATAAACTTGAATAAATTAAAAATTAACACAGCTTTACATTAGAATCGGTAACAACCCCAAACATCACCATTTATAGATCAAAAGCCTGTTACTAATTATTGTACAATGAATCATCAACTGATATGTGAAAACATTAAAAAACATACCTTTCACTACAAGAAAAGTGGCTTTTTAGGACGTACAAAAGCGTCATAAAATGGTACTTTATAGGACCTTTCATTTAATAGGACCAAGGATGAAAGCGTTTCATGTAAGGGGGTTGTAATAGGTCAAAAGCGTCCTAATATCTCAAATACCCTTATGAAACCAATTTTATGGTCGTATTATATGTCTATGAACAACCCAAATAGCGTCCTAATAAAACCATATTAGGACACTTTTATAATGTTTTGACATGTGCTTACCTACTTTTAATCTTTTGACATACATAAAAACGTCCTTAAAAGTTAATTGTTAGGACGCTTATGATGTAACATCATAGCTATTTTAGCAACCAAGAAAAGGGTCCTAATAACTCAAATAAGATTATGATACCAATTTTATGGTCGCATAATAGGTCTATAAACAACCCAAATAACGTCCTAATAAAAACATATTAGGACACTTTTACAATGTTCTAACATGTGGTAACCTACTTTTAATCTTTTGATACACATACAAGCGTCCTTAAATGTTAATTCTTAGGACGGTTATCATATAACATTATAGTTACTTTAACACCAAGAAAAGAGTCCTAATATCCCAAATACGATTATGAAACCAAATTTATGGTCGCATAATATGTCTATGAACAACCAAATAAGGTCCTAATAACAACATATTAGGACACTTTTACAATGTTTTAACATGTGGTTACCTAATTTTAATCTTTTGATACACATACAAGCGTACTTAAAGATAATTGTTAGGACGCTTATCATATAACATTATAGCTACTTTAGCACCAAGAAAAGGGTTCTAATATCTCAAAGAAGATCATGAAACCAATTTTTTAGTTGTATAAAATGTCTATTAACAACCTAAATAACGTCCTAATAACAACATATTAGGACACTTTTACAATGTTAAGCGTCCTTAAAAGTTAATTGTTAGGACGCTTAATAAGTTTAATAGGACAATTTCAAAGTCCTAACAAGTCATATGATAGGACGCTATTTTCAGCATGCACACTCTATTTTACGATATGAATAAAACATCAACTAATTATTAAATGAATAAAATGAAATTGTATTTCAAATAAGCAATTGTCATAACAAAAGCACTAAACATAAATAAGGAATAGACATTATCCAACATAAAGTTTGTAACATTAAACAAGAAATTAAAGCAACAAGAAGCTTAGTCCGGGGTCATCATGCATTCTTTCTCAATCCTCACGGACCACCTACAAATAAACATCCATGTATAAGCATTAAGCTCCATGTTATTAAAATTATTGGTATCACAAGTTTAACAAAGACATACCGAGATAAAGGGACAAGGCCATGCTATGGTTGCACCAACACAGTCTGCAATTGTGGCAAATAACCCATATGGTCTCACCAACATTTCATCTCTTTTTGTTGGTACTTGAACGTTTACCTCACACCATCCTCGTCCAATCTCTGTACCACCAACTACATCATTTGGGGTCAAAGCTCCTCACCCATCCTTTTGCTACAGTCTCGGTTGAGTTTAGAATGCTTTTAAGGAAAACTTCATCGCCGACCTAGATTTCAGTTTTCAACAAATATTTATCAATTTATAGTCAGACACATGTATTAGCTTAAACAAATGTAATACACAGGTAATGATATGAATTTAAATGGTGCCTCAACCTCTAATACAAATGCTACTGCAGGTATGGAGGCTGGTGTAGACAAAGGAGGTCAACCCGACAAGACCCGACAATCATTATTTAGTTATATTTTTTTTTATTGATCAGTGTATGCTTAATATGTGAAAATATGTATCTGACGTTATGAAAATGCAACAATACTATATTGGAGATGCAACAACTAATGAGATATGTAACTGATGCGCGTGATGTGTCGTTGCGGTTTAGCAGTTTTAATGCCTACTCAAGTTTTAAATTTATATTTAGCCGACTTATCAATAACACACACACTTAACGAGCAGTGTACCCGGTCAGTATGAAGATAATGGTAAGTAGAGTGTCGATCACTAAGAGTGGAACGTATTATCTAGTTATTCTAATCAGTATTTTAATATCCTAACGCAAGGGGGTTTCAGCCTGAGAGACTGGCACGGTTTGTTGCAATTAAATGATAAAATAAACCAATAGGCACGAATCAGCAAGTAGCACACACGTACACAGATAGATACTCGAGACAATAAGAGGGCTGTCCTTATGATTAAGTAGATTGTCACTTGTTTTATTGATAGCTTTATATGAAGTGTATGTAATTAACCCTTTCTCGTTGGTCCTATTCTCATCGGCGAGTAAACCCTTAATGATTACTTATGTCTAAAAGTTATTCCTAAGTGATCAATTTAGAAACAACCGTGGGAGCCACATCTTGTCCCGCAGTCGGATGCCCGCAAGCCACTAATAAACACAGAGGTTATCAATGCACTAATAAGTAGTAACCAAAGACATCAACATATAAACTTTAATTGATGGGAAAGCAAGTATTAAAGGGAGTGCAATCTTTCGTTGTCACATTACACAAGCCACCAATCCTGATGAATTAAAGTTTGCTAACACAATAAAACAAAACTACTTAATGAATTAAATACATGCAGCACCTTCTTACAGCTCTTGTATCTTCGATTTGGGTGTGTCTTGTGCTGCCTCCTTGACTGAATTCGTCCTTTTGCTCTGCTGTCCGAACTTCGGTTTTAGGGTTTCGAACTCTTAAATTTGTCTGGTCTACGGGGTATTTATAGTTTCTGTCTGAGGGAAGATGCGGCGCATCTACTAAGTAGATGCGGCGTATGTACTTAACTTCGCGTGGGGTCCAAGATTATAATATTCAGGAATATTCGTACACCGCCAGAAGATGCGGCGTAACTCTTGATTAGATGCGGCGCATGTCCTCTTGAATCTTGGATCGTATCTGGTGATATCTTGATAGAGATGCGGCGCATGTCAAGAGTGAGATGCGGCGCATCTGGAGCAGAATTGACTTGATCTTGTCCATGTCAGTAGACTTTCACTTTATGCACGTTTTGCTCCATTATTAGTCCATAATCGCTAAGTTTCACCAAATGCTTGTTTTTACCTGAGAATTACAAAAGTAAACAATTAAGTATCAATCCTCATACATAATATAGTAAAACAAGTCAAATTAATAGGATAAATGATAGTAATAAAATGTACTTATTTGAGTTCATCAAATATCCCCCACTTGAACTTTACTTGTCCCCAAGTAAACCTTAGAATTTCATTTATGAAAATGTATCCTAAAAGATGTTAGGATTTATTTTTATATTTAAGCATGTATTCGTTTATTTCATAATCACACAACTAAACACTTAACGAATTAGAAGTAAAATAAAATAAGTCGATAAAAGCAAATCTAATCGTTTAACTGTCCAGTCGCGACGAATATTCTATCATAAGCTTGGCAAGTATACACATCTCCACCACTAAAGCTAAGGAATAACAAGTCTAAAGCGGTAAAAAGGGTTTTTAGGCTTAAGGGTTAATTATTCTTTATCACTATCGATCTCAAATTCCAGAAAAGGCGACAAAATCACAAATACATGATCGAATCCACGAACACGATACTTGCAATTGCTCAAATCCTTAACTCGAATAGGCTAAAGATAGGTCCAAACTTCACCAATAATAATATATCAAAAAGGGCGACAAAATCATAAATACATAGCCGAATCCACGACTACGATACTTAAGATTGCTCAAATCCCTAATCTCAATAAATCAAAGGTTCGGTTGGATAAAGAACAATACAGGGTATGGATAATATTTGGGATATAAATTGGTGTAAAAATAAAAATAAACAAAACAAAACAAATAGATTAAAATCCTAAGTGTGGTTAATCACTATCCCAACCATCCCATGAATAAGACTCATATCATTGAATAACTCACGCTTTAACACTTGAAACACACGCTTTTGGTAGACACGAATTATACTCAACAAAATCTTAATCAAAGAATAAACCTTAATTGGCATTCCCATAACTGCCAATTCCCATTCAATCCATAAATATAGTATAACAAATAGTGGTGATATCGACCACTTACATAACTCTACATCGTTGGCTTAAAATAAACATCCAACTTTTCTTTCTTTCTTTTTCTTTTCTCATTTTTTTTCGATTTTTTTTTTTTTTTTTTTTTTTTTTTTTTTTTTTTTTTTTTTTTTTTTTTTTTTTGAAACATAAACATAGATGTGTAAAATTTCACCACATCACTACAACTTTCTTTCCGGATAATTTTTTTTTCATACTTTTCATACTTTCAGAAATAACGGTAATAGTGAAAGTAGTAAACACACGAAAAATAAACTCAAAAATATACAATATTTACTTTCACTCCAATTGCATTGTGCAATTTCCCGACCTAACCATAGATAATGAATTACGCATGCGAACACAGGTAATGTAAGGAAACACACTCTGCCTATAGCAATTAACCAACCACGGATTCTAATCTACAGGGTAGGCTAAGGTGTAAGGGTGTAACGAAACATTTTAAACATAGGTGTAAGAAACGAAAGGAATGGCTCTGAGGGTTTTTCTAGGGGTATCTTACTCTAAAAATGAGAGTAACAAAAGGGTTTTATACGGGGGTTAACTAACCAGTGTAGTTAGTTAATAACACATAACATATATAGGCTTTTTGGTGTAATCCTAGAATTTTACCAAGTTAGACAAGTCATTCCAATTATATAAATAATACTCATTATGGTGGTCTCGAATAGTATACAAGCCAAGTTCTAAAGTTTACAAGTCACCGGCACACTCATAGATTTGTGAATTTTGGAAAAATCACAATTTTTGAAAATAACGTCATGTGTGCAGTTATGTAACTTAGATCTTAAACAAAAACATGCTAAAAAATTTTTAAGTTTGATATATTAAGCACATTTTAAGCATAATTTTTGAAAAAGTAGGACAAGTAAGTGTTAAGTGTTCTAATTCTCCAATCCCCCCACTTAAGTTAAACAACGTCCTCGTTGTTTGTATAAAAGGTTAAAAACTGGAAAATAAAAGAATTAGAACAAGAAAAACTCCCCTGAGATTTGCTCGGTATGATCCTCCATTAGTATAAGAGCAAAAATCATCTTCCATGTGAATTAGAACGTTAAAACTTCATACTTGATGTATCCACAGGAAATCCAGGAAACTATAATACCACCAACACTTTAAAACACACCTAAGATAAGAAAGGTTCAACTTGCATAATACATTAGTAGTTAGGAAAAATAAACTTAAAAATTAAAACTGAAAATCATCAGGTCAGTCGATGCGCCGTATCTTATTGAAGAAGATACGCCGTATCGAGCCTGGAATAAATACGGATCAGAATAAAGATGCGCCGCATCCTTAACCAGGGATGCGCCGCATTAAAATAAACTGATAAAAAGTTTTAAAGTCGAAAAAATAAAAATGCAGAAAAAAATAAAATAAGATATGACCATTGCAGAGGATGCGTCGCATCTCAGGACTGAGATGCGCCGTATCTTCGTGCGGCCTGGACTGACTATAAAACAAAGTAAAGGATAGGATGCGTCGCATCTGTTTAGGCAGATACGGCGCATGTAGTTACCAAACAGACTGTTAACAGTCTGTTGCAAAAATGGCTCGTTCCACGGTTTAATCTCATACGTCCTCTCGTTCTCTCATGCTGAACTTAATGCCAGTCTTCGTCAAACATAACAAGAAATATAAACAGTACTGAGTTTTCCTCCACTCTTCCCGTCTTATGTTCGGTCACTTCAGCTAGCGTCTCTTGGTTTGGTTCAGAATGTAATCCTTCTTGGTGATGCTTGAGTCATCATTTATCCTGAAAATAAACAACTTGCACACGAGAGTAGCGGACCGATCAAGGTAAATATCAAAAATCAACTTATCTAATTAAAATTATATTCGTCGTATTAACAAAAGTTAATGCGCCGTATTTTCGTTACGTTTAAAAATAAAAGATTTTTGATTCAGTAAGATGCGCCGTATCGACAGAGATCGATACGCCGTATCTGTTTAATAATTCGCAAACTGTTTTTAATTAAAATAATAGATACGCCGTATCTTCAAAAGAAGATGCGTCGTATGGCGTTAATGTTTTAGAAAAAAATTTTATTAAAAACAGATACGCCGTATCTGCAAAAGCAGATGCGTCGTATTACTTTATCGCTTAGAAAAATTTTCTTATTAAAAATAGATACGCCGTATCTTGGGTAAAAGATGCGTCGTATCGAATTAATTAAACGCGTTGTATATAAAAAAAAATTGAACGCAATACGCCGTATCTGAGAGATCAGATGCGCCGTATCGTTTGATTTAGCACAGTACAACGATAGCAGAACACACAAAAAACGAAAAATAAAACAAAAATAAAACACACGAACAAAAACAAATAAAAGCAAAAATAAAAGAAAACAAATAGCACACAATACAACAATTATGCAAAATAGTACAATGATGCAATTAATCTAATAAAAAGAAAAACCTAATTAAAATACTAATCAAATTAACAGATAATAACAATTCACTCCCCGGCAACGGCGCCAAAAACTTGATGCGCGTGATGTGTCGTTGCGGTTTAGCAGTTTTAATGCCTACTCAAGTTTTAAATTTATATTTAGCCGACTTATCAATAACACACACACTTAACGAGCAGTGTACCCGGTCAGTATGAAGATAATGGTAAGTAGAGTGTCGATCACTAAGAGTGGAACGTATTATCTAGTTATTCTAATCAGTATTTTAATATCCTAACGCAAGGGGGTTTCAGCCTGAGAGACTGGCACGGTTTGTTGCAATTAAATGATAAAATAAACCAATAGGCACGAATCAGCAAGTAGCACACACGTACACAGATAGATACTCGAGACAATAAGAGGGCTGTCCTTATGATTAAGTAGATTGTCACTTGTTTTATTGATAGCTTTATATGAAGTGTATGTAATTAACCCTTTCTCGTTGGTCCTATTCTCATCGGCGAGTAAACCCTTAATGATTACTTATGTCTAAAAGTTATTCCTAAGTGATCAATTTAGAAACAACCGTGGGAGCCACATCTTGTCCCGCAGTCGGATGCCCGCAAGCCACTAATAAACACAGAGGTTATCAATGCACTAATAAGTAGTAACCAAAGACATCAACATATAAACTTTAATTGATGGGAAAGCAAGTATTAAAGGGAGTGCAATCTTTCGTTGTCACATTACACAAGCCACCAATCCTGATGAATTAAAGTTTGCTAACACAATAAAACAAAACTACTTAATGAATTAAATACATGCAGCACCTTCTTACAGCTCTTGTATCTTCGATTTGGGTGTGTCTTGTGCTGCCTCCTTGACTGAATTCGTCCTTTTGCTCTGCTGTCCGAACTTCGGTTTTAGGGTTTCGAACTCTTAAATTCGTCTGGTCTACGGGGTATTTATAGTTTCTGTCTGAGGGAAGATGCGGCGCATCTACTAAGTAGATGCGGCGTATGTACTTAACTTCGCGTGGGGTCCAAGATTATAATATTCAGGAATATTCGTACACCGCCAGAAGATGCGGCGTAACTCTTGATTAGATGCGGCGCATGTCCTCTTGAATCTTGGATCGTATCTGGTGATATCTTGATAGAGATGCGGCGCATGTCGAGAGTGAGATGCGGCGCATCTGGAGCAGAATTGACTTGATCTTGTCCATGTCAGTAGACTTTCACTTTATGCACGTTTTGCTCCATTATTAGTCCATAATCGCTAAGTTTCACCAAATGCTTGTTTTTACCTGAGAATTACAAAAGTAAACAATTAAGTATCAATCCTCATACATAATATAGTAAAACAAGTCAAATTAATAGGATAAATGATAGTAATAAAATTTACTTATTTGAGTTCATCAGTAACGTCCCCTATTCTGCAATTTATTCATGCAGCAATTTGCATATTTCTCAATTGTCATCCAGAGAATTTTTGCTGTCTAGTCATAATTAAATGGTATTCTAGAATCTAGACATTTGAAATTGCTAGGGAGAACTACTAAACTGAAGCCTAAACTTCCACAACATAGAATATCCAGTTAGCATAATGCAAATCATATCTATATGAGGTCTCAAATGTCACGCAATCACCAAAGTGGCACAATGGTGGCTCAAACCAATATCAGGCTATCAGCATCCTAAAATTGCACATTGCATATCTGCAACTACTTTACTTAGTTCAGAAAGGTAATTTCCATTCAACTAGCTTGTTACGCCATGCAAATCTATATATTTGGTAATCAATTATGAGTCATCTTCCTAGCATGTCACAATAGAGGGTCACCCTACTCAAGACAATCTTATTTCACATAGGCCATGTGGTCATTCCTCATTTCCCTCTTTGGCATTCCTACAGTCCTACGAAATCTCAAGAAATGCATACTTATTGCATCTGCTTAAAGTAGCAAGACTCTAAAACAACCCATGCATTCTGCATCACTGTTACTTAATCGGGTCACCCGATAACCCAAATCACCCGACCCGACATAACCCGACCCGAATACCACCCGAATCACTGTTATATTACTTATAATATAATTTCTGATGAAGAACAGTACATTTTGGTTGTTAATGTTATTCATGATTAAAAACTAATACGAAAAAAGAACAGTGTTGTGGTCATTTAAAGGGTGGAAAAGCAACGATTTATAATAGAAACATACCCGTAAACGTGGAGGTTCATTGGTTACAACGGGAGAATGTGGTGATGTAAGAGGTGGAACACTGGAACTATCCGTCGACCCTTTCATCTCTGATATCTGGGCTTGTAACTGTTCATTTTCACTAGTAAGTTCTCCACATCTAGACTTCAATTCGTTGTTTTCTCTATGACATGCTGAACGACTTGGTATTACACCCCAAACATCAGAAGCACGAACACCTAGACCATACATGACTGCATCACCATTTTGATCTTTACCCATAACTTTAGAAAAAATATCATCTGGTCCAGGCTTATCAATCGAACCCTCGGGCAGATTATCACTAAGTTGTTTCATTTTTTCCTGCATTTTATATCTACATCAAGAACATATAGGAAAGGCATGTATTATGAAAAAAGCATATTGTGTTTAACTTCTGCTATTAATACACTTTTCCAAACATAAAAGCATATTACTTACAATCGCATTTGCAGCGTCAACATTTTTGGTATTTCCATCTTTGGAGAAGCATGCATTAAAAATTTCCAATCGACTTGGATCTTGTCCCAAAGATGACTGTATGAATAAAAAGAAAATGAATATTAACAGTGGATATCGACAGGATACATTAACAATCCCACTGTCTCCATACAGTTACCTTTAACTCTTCACGGACGCGAGCATAACTTTTTTTACCGGTTCTTTGGAGCATCTTCTTTTTTTCCCGATTCGCCTTGTTTTTTTCACTTAAACTCTGCAGTAGGAAAGTAAAATATCAAAATGGGAAATTAAGTAATGTTATTTAAAGTGGAAGAGTATTTCACACCTTAGTCTTTTCTTTATTCCAATACTTCACAAGTCTCTTCCATTGTTTTTTTTGCACTTGCTTTGGCCTAGAACGTATTTGTTCCTTAACTGACAAAGACGGATCATGGTAGAGTTCCTTAACTCTTGCCCTCCAGTTCTTCACCTTCCGCCCAAATGATTGCAATATCCATTTTTCTCCAGCTTCCGGAATATCAAATTTATGTAATAGCTCACATTAGAAAACAAATACTTTATTCATTAACATACACATTTAACATTGTGTACCTTTAAGAGTTCAAGCAAAGCTTTTTTTTTTGGCGGCGTCAACTTTATTCCATGGTTTATAAATCGGACAATACTTTCCACTCCTTGAAAGGGTTCCCATGAAATGGGTCAGCTGACTACTTTTGTCGTTAATAGGTTGTCCGAGTTCATTAACTAAAATAGGAATTCTATCCCCTTTTTCTTGGGCCCAAACTTTTGCCATACGTGTTGGTCCTCTCTTTCTTTTGCTTACAATCCGAACTACAAAAAGTGAACATGATTTACAATAGATATGTATACATTTAAAATACTAAATAAATTGAAATGGAGGCAATATGTTAGCGTTGTATGTTTTCTTGTTTTAATTTAAGTTTATTATATATTCTTCTTATATCACACAATATATGATTTTTAAAACGATGCAATCAAGTAGATCAGGTTAACCTGTTTCATTTACTGCTTGTGTAACTTCATGGTCTTCTTCATTTTCAAGTTGCTGAGCTTCAAACTCTTCTTCAACTAGATCATCGTGGTCGTTTTCTAAATCGTTCTCATTCTCCAAATCATCCTCATTCTCCAAATCATCCATGTCTTTATCTACATCATCTTCAGAAGTAACTTGTTCTTCACTATCTTCATTCATATGTATGTCTTCAATATCATCATTTTCAGCATCATATTGTTCTTCATTGTTATCTATAGTAAAAAAAAAAAAAAAAAAAAAAGAAAAAGGTAAGCATCGAAAACAGTTAACTGAATATACACTTAATAATAATTTAATATCATATATATAATATTTGAAATTTATTTATAGGTACCATCAGATCTCAAGTCACGCTCCCCGTTGTCATCATCGTTGTCAATTGCCAATAAGTTTCTCTTAGCTACATTTAATCTCCCTCTCTTGACAGAATTAGAATTTTATAAATCTTTTTCCTTCAACTGACCCTTTTGTTTTGTACGATTTGTATCAGCTAGTTGATCATTTCTCGTTTGGCCTTGGTCGGACTCCTGTACCCTACTATGTATCGCCCTTCTTGTATCAATCAGTTGTCCCTTTTGCAAATGAGATTCTGAAGATGTTAGCACACGGGAGACATTCGGAGCAGTCAATCATTTTTGTGCTAAATTAGCATATCTAGTCATGGACATTGGAGCAATGTATTTTCGATGCTGTTTCATGCAACTAGAATTGTTAGAAAACAAACAGAAAGAAATTATATTAGCCAAATTTATTATTAATACCTTTTTATTTGTTTGTGTAGCCGCTTCTTCTTGGTTATCTTGCTCAGCATTAAGATCAACGTCTGAACCAGACATATAGTCTACATCTTTCTCACTGGTATCCGTTGGTTTCTTTTTCTTTTTCTTTGTTTTGTCACTCTCTACTAGACTTGTCAAAGACTTAGCAATATTTTTCACTCCCAAAGCTTGTAATCTCTGTTGGTTTTCTTGAATCCTTGACCTTCTGGACATTTCATAATCATTCGTATTTCTCGTGGAGACTTGGCGTTGCATCCTTTTATTTTCCATTATTGGTGCACAAAACAAATAAAATTATGATGAGATTGCAAAGAACAATAGTCATTTGAGAACAACAAAACTGAAATCAAATCACTAAACCAACATCCATTTAAATTAAACAGTTTGTAGCAAGCATTAAACCAACATCCATGGCCACAACCTATATACAGCCTTAAAAGCTACAACTTAGAACCGAATAGCCGACTCTAAACAACATTAGGAAAAAAACGCTCGTGACCACAAATCTAAGACAATTCACTTTCACACTCAACCACCCTACCATCACATATGAAATCAGCCATATAAAATCAACACCCACAACGTAACACAAACTTTAAATGACATTACAAAGTACCTTTGACCAGAGATTATACAACATGTGTAAAATCAATACTGATGACCACACACGACAGCCTAAAAGACATCACAAAGAATTGTGGTTATCCACTAATAGCATCCAAATAAGAAAAAGGTTTTGGAAAATGGTCATCCGCAACTAAAATACAACTTGTAGCACATCACAAATAAGCAGCACTTATGATCACATATGAGACTCATCACAAGAGGTCAACCAAACACAAACCCGAACCCACCATTTCTCACACTTAAGACTCATCACAAAGGTTAAACAAACACTAACAATATATAACAATAACATTATATAACAATGATAATAACAATAATAATAACAATAACAATAACAATAATAATAATAATAACAACAATAATAATAACAATAACAGAGGGTTCCATTACCTGTTGAGTCAGATCTTCACTCAAAAGTGAAAACCCAAAATCGTTGTTTTGCTGCCCACTTACAACCCTAAACCGAAATTGAGATTTTAACCGTATGTAAAAAACGATTTCCATTAATAAAATCGTATCAAATACTTGATTTGCGAAAAGATATGCTTGATTTTTGCAGCGCCAAAACTTTTTTATTAATCTGAATTTTTCCCCAAAAATTTTAAGCGGGTTCATATGAGTATGTGAATACAATGTGAACGTGGGTGGGTAAATTTTACCCAAAATTTTAGGGTATAATTTGATGTATAATTAAATTAATTAATACTAGTATATTGTATATGAAATGTATTATATATTGTATATATAATATATAGGTATTTTATTGTATTTGAAACTAAAAAAGAACTAGAGTATTACCCGGTCGGTGCTCGGGTTATCAACTAAATTTATTTAAAAGCTTTTTACCGAATAATAAAATTTATTATGAAATTAAGTATAATGTTAAAATAAAATCTTAAATCTTGACTCGGTATCCCGCCAAATTGATTTTTTTTGGGTCGTGGTCGGGTTGACCTTTTCAGGTTGACATCTTATAACCCATTTGACTTGAAATCAACCCATTTGACTGATTCAACACATTGATATCGTTGTTTTTGAAGATTGTTGGTGACATTGAAGCGTCTTTCCCGTATTCTCAAGAAAGCTTCGACGGGCGGGGTAAAAAAAGCTTCACGGCGATACAAAAATGCACTTTGGAAATTAAACAACTCTCAACGGGTGATCCCCCGGATAAGTTTGATGAATATTTAGGAATGCCGATAGAACATCACGCGAGTGGCTTACATATTTTTGTGATGCGGTCATTCATTTATATCGTCGAGAGTTCTTACGTAAGCCGACTTCCCGACGGGATTTATCCTAAGTGGTCTACGTTTGTTAAAGCGTATCCGCATCCAGTTGACCCGAAATAAAAGAAATTCACGCGACTACAAGACGCGGCATGACGAATCTATGTCCCAACCGGTGCTGGTATCTTATGACCCAAGTGTACTACCGGAGTTACATGACGAATCTAAACCGGAAAAACCCGAACCTAAAACGTAAAGTCTATGAAATAATAACTCTAGGGATGCAAAATTAATTTTCTTAAATTCTAATCAGTAAAATAAATTTTTAGAAAAAAGAATTATATTTTTTTGATTGTTATTTAATTTTTTATGAATTAAAAGCTAAATAAAAGAAATTAAATCAAGAAAAATAGCAAAACTATTTAGAAAATTATGAAATATGTCTGGTAAAAACTTTAAACTATTTAGAAGATAATAAAATTAAAAACTTTGAAAAAGCTAATATGAATAAACTGTAACAAGTTGAAACAGTTTATAAGCAAATAAGGAAAAGAAGGCTTAAAAGAAAAATGGTGCAAGTGTCTAATGAAAAAGACCCAAGGGCATGATGGTAATGTGTGTGTGTGGTGAGCTGGGTGGCCAGGGTTCGAATCCCAGTCTGTGCACTTTTACCTTTTTTTTTTTTTTTTTTTTTTTTTTTTTTTTTTTTTTTTTTTTTTTTCTTGTAAAAAGCTATTAAGCACTAATAAATAAGCTATTTTTGAAATAGCTATTAAGCACTAATAAATAAGCTATTTTTGAAAAGACAACTAATTTGAAAACTACAAATAAGCTGAGAAACAGCTTATTAAATCAAACAGTGGGCTATTAAGGAGCAAAAAGCAATATGAACAATGATGATAAGCTAATAAAAGCTAAAAGGATCTAAGAATCTGGACTGAGTTGATGAGGTTTTACTCTTTAGTACTACCATCGTATTGCTTACGAGCATGAATGCTTCATGTATCTCTGTGTGAGATTCAAATAGTTATCCGCTACATTGTTGTTTCGTATTCCTTGGAACGAATTCGTTGTGAATTATGAAATCCTAGGGCTTTTCAATGATTTTGATCAGATTGGCGAGGTATCTCATCGCTTGGCGTTACTTTCCCAGTTATCTCACGTATACGATGTATTCCATGTATCTCTTCTTCGTGAGTATGATTATCACCCACTTCATGTTGTCTCTTGCCGTTCGATCTATTTCGAGAAGATCTTTCTTATAGTGAGGAACCTGAGGCCGTTTTGGAGCGTCAGGAAAGAGTCATGAGAACTAAAACAATTCCATTAATAAAGATTCTTTGGAAGAACCATCCTGAGAGCGAGGCTACTTGGGAGACCGAAGAATCAATACGATCCAGTTATCCACATTTTCAACCCACCAATTTCCAAGCCCACCTCGACACAATGAAGAAGTCCATACTCCACCTGGACAAATCTTTCCCGTTTTCAACCCACCACAAGAACAGGTGAACAATTCACCGAAAAATGAACCGGTGCAGAATACACCGGTTTCAAACCAAGACCCAAATCCACACGAGTTAACAAACGAACAACTTCGCCTAATGGATCAAGACATGCAGGTCTTGATGGAAATGGAATATAATGAAAGACAAGAGGAAAGGGCTCGTTTGGAGCGGGAAGCAAAAGAGGCTGAAGAACGCAGGGAAAGGTGGGAGTGTGGTTTTTTCACACCTTCCGAATCAACTGAAGATGGTTACCCAGATTCAGATGATACTTTTCATTAATCGTTCGCTGTTTACGTTAATCGTTTGTTGTTTTTTTCAAGTCGTTGTTTAATGTAGGTTCAATTTCATGTTTAATGTATTCTAGTTGATGTTTAATGTAGTTTCAGTTTGCTAAGATATTCGACGTTACAAGTTTTATTAAAACTTTACATTTCTAATTACAAAACATATACATTTTACCAAAACTTAAACTAAAAAAAAAAAAAAAAACATATAGTTTTTGCAAAAAGAGAACCAAGGGATTCGAACCCTGGTCTCCCAGCTCACACGCACACAGCCTAACCATCCTGCCCTTGGGTCTTTTTCAGTTTATTTCAGCTTATTCCAATAAGCTGGGATATTTCTTTTATTTTTCCTAGGAGTAGTATAACATTTAGCACTTTCCTGTATTTTTTTGGTAATTTCCATTTTCATTTAGTATTTTTATTTCATTTTTATTTTAAATTCAGTCTTTAAATCATAATAAATTAAATAAAAGTCAGAAAAATATAATTCTTTTTTCTAAAATTTTCTTTTATTAATTAGAATTTAGGAAAATTAGTTTGGCACCCATAGAGTTAGTATTTCACCATTTCGACGTTTAGGCTCGGGTTTTACCGGTTTAAACCCGTTTTCAGTTTTTCTTTACGTTTTTAGCCACACGTACTTTAGAGCATCGTTTTTCCTACCTTTTAAGTCGTTTTTAATTTATGTTCACTTAAGATGAGAGGGCCCACCACTATGACAATGAATGTTTGGCGGGTCAGAAAACCCCAACCCGAACCTGACCTATTTAAATCATCGGGTCAGCTATGTCAATCCTAACCTGTTTACACATAACCCGAACCTGACCCATTTAACCCATATATATACTTGGGTTGGCGGGTTAAATAGGTTACACGGGTTGAAAAGTTTAAACGGGTTTTGAGTTGACCCATTTAACCCGTTTTTGATACAAAAGTTGCCACATTACACGAGTTAAATAGGTTAGACGGGTTAAATGGGTTTGTGGGTCGACCCGTTTAACCCATATAATAAAATATAAATAATTTTTAATTTAAGAAAAAAATCTTAAACGGGTTGGCAGGTCGACCCACTTAATTTATTCACAACCCGAACCTGACCTGTTTAATAAACGGGTTAGATGGGTCGACCTAAACCCAACCCGAAATATATTTAGACTCAACCCGAACCTGTTACTTTTCGTGTCGGTTTCAGGTCGGGTTTCGTGTCGGGTCATAAATTGCCACCCCTACCCCTAGGTAGTAGTGCCTCTCTTTCCAGAAATGCTTCAAACTGAATTGGGTGAAGGTTCAGTCATCCCAATTAAACTATATTATGGGTATGCGTAAGTAGTTTCTCGACCTTTTATTTTCTTCAGGCTTTTCATTTCTCATCATTACTTGTTTTAATTCTTTCATTTCTCATTAATACCTCTCTTAATTTTTTCAGTTCATGTATCTACCTTTTTCTCTATATATATGTTGGTTTTCTTTTAATTTTTTCAGTTCATGTATCTACCTTTTTCAGTTCATTACTTTTTCTCTATATACAACCTTGTGAAAATGTCTGAGAAGCCCTACTTGAAGGAACTGAAAGATATTTGTGGTTCTGATAAGCTTCATGATTGTTTTAAGTTTTTGAATATTCAGGAGATACCGATTAATGAGGTGAACATGATAAATGTGGCCGCTGTGAGAGACGACATGCGTATGAATGTGGATAAGAGAACCGAGCGTATGAGCAAGATTTTTTAGCTAAATTTGGATGAAGAACAGGCTACAGGGGATGTTTATGATTCACTCCTCGAAGTCCAGATCATTGAGCGATGTTTGGTAGAATCTCTTGCAAGTGTTGTTGTTGATTTTGAGAGGTTGATAGCATTGAAGAATGAGACCATTGAGCTGCTGAAGGAGTATGATGAAGACTGAAGGTAGTGTAGGGTTCTTTTGTGGTTTTTGGGTCTTTTGGTCTTATATTCTTGGGTTAGGTAGTTGTTTGGGTACCTGTTTCTAGGGATTTACCCTAGAACAATTTTGATTAGGCGTATAGGTACCTATGGTTATGTAGTTGTTTAGGTAGTTGTTTGGATGAAGAACAAGCTGTATGGGATGTTTTATGAACTTTATTATATGTTTATGTTGTCTATAATGTTTAATATTTTAATGTTATGAACAGATTTATGGTTACTGGACGTTTGTTTTGTTATGTGCTTTGATGAAATGTTTAGCAACATAATTTTGTATGATCATAATCTGTATGTGTTAATGTTGATTATGTTGGGGTGTTGGAGACGAGAGATTTGTTGTGGTGTTGGAGAAGAGAGGTTTGTTTCATATCTTTGGGCTTATTTTGGGCTTGGCTTATTTTGTTTTTAACATATGTTTTGGGACCAAATCATCAAATCAAACTCACTTTGTCCATCTCCAAATACACGATCATTCCACCATCCAAAATTGCCAGCAGGACTCACCACCATCATCTCCGTCAATTGATATCCGACAACCGGAAATCAGCACCATCATCAAGACCAGGTAATACCTCATAATTAAAACCCTAATCGTTTTTGCTAAATTTTTATCAAACACAATCTGTGGTTAATTGAATTAGTCTCCATTTCTTTTTGTTGAAATTATCTATGGTTATCTGTGGTTAATTGAATTAGTTTTTTTTATTGTTGGTTTGTTTAAGGCAGGTTTAAGATGGATACGAGTTGGATGTCTTTACCAAGATTTACCATTGAATATAAAAAAGGTCTTGACGACTTTCTTAATTATATATTTTATATTGAGGGTAAAAATGGACAGATTTCATGTCCATGCATTGATTGTGGTAATCAGATATGGGTAGATCGGGCCGAGGCTAGAACACATCTGCTATGTGTCGGGTTTATGAAAGGTTATACAATTCCACCTATCAGTTCCAAATCATGTGATGCTCCTATGTTGGATGCTGAAGATGACATGCAAGGGTTGGTGAATGATGCCTTCCATCGGTTTGGTGATAACACACAAGAAAATGAAATGGGAACACAAAGTGAAAGTAGGAGTATGCTAAACTTAAAGGCAAATTTTTTTTATAAAGTGTTGGAAGAGGCAAAGAAAGAACTATATCCTGGGTGTAAGTTCTCAGTTCTTTCTTTTATCATTAGACTATTTCATGGTAAGTGTGTTGGGAAATGTAGTGATAATGGTTTCAGCATGATGCTGGATACAGTGAGGGAAGCCTTCCCCAATGCTTCCATACCGAAGTCATTGTATGAACTAAGGAAGATAATTCGAGAGTTGGGACTTAGTTATGATAAAATTGATGCATGTCCTAATGATTGTATGCTGTACTGGAAAAATACATTAATAAAACAGAATGTGATATATGCCATACGTCAAGGTATAAAGCAAGTGAAGATGATTCTGCAGATGAGTCAACCACACCTGATACAGATAAGAAGATTGGAGCAAAGGTTTTGCGTTATTTTCCGCTCATACCACGATTGCAAATGTTATTTATGTCATCTAAAACAGCTGCCTCCATGAGATGGCATGAAGAGAGTCGCACGAAAGATGGTTACTTGAGACATCCTGCAGATTCCCCAGCATGGAAAGCATTTGATTTTAAGTATCGTAAGTTTGCCAATGAATCTCGTAATGTCAGGCTTGGTTTAGCGAGTGATGGGTTTAACCCTCTTAGAATAATGAGTGTTTCTCATAGTACATGGCCTGTTGTTTTGACGCCATATAATCTACCTCCTTGGATGTGCATGCATCAACCTTATTTCTTTCTATCTTTACTTATACCTGGCCCATCTGCTCCTGGGAATAATATAGATGTCTATATAGAACCGTTAGTGGCTGAGCTAAAGGAGTTGTGGGATATTAACGGAGTAGAGACTTATGATGCATCAACAAATAGTAACTTTCGGATGCGTGCTTGTTTGTTATGGACGATCAGTGACTTTCCTGCTTATGCAAATTTATCCGGATGGAGCACCAAAGGTAAACTTTCATGTCCTAACTGCCATAAACATACAAAATCAACACGCTTGACTCATGGCAAAAAATATTGTTTTATGGGACATCGTCGATATTTACCTACTGATCATGCTTTTCGAAAAGATAAAAACTCTTTTGATGGCACAGTAGAACAAGACAGGCAACCCCGTGGCTTAACAGGACCAGAAGTACTTGATGAGTTAAATGGTTTTGAAATTAAATTTGGAAAACTTGTGAAGAGCAACCAAAATTTACCTTTTAATTAGAAGATGAAAAGTATTTTTTTTTTTAGTTACCGTACTGGAAAGATAACTTGCTACGCCATAATCTAGATGTAATGCATATTGAGAAGAATGTTTGTGACAGTGTCCTTAGAACGCTAATGAATCTAGATGGGAAGACCAAGGATCATATAAAAGCACGGCTTGATTTACAAGAAACGGGCATTAGACGTGAACTTCATCCTATAGTTCAAGATAACAACAAAGTTTATTTGCCACCTGCTTGTTTCTCAATGGATAAAAAAGAGAAAGATATTTTTTGTCATGTGCTTAAGAAGGTGAAAGTTCCAGATGGTTATGCAGCTAATATATCAAGATGCGTAGAGTTAAAACCTCCAAAACTGTTTGGACTTAAAAGTCATGATAGCCATATTTTGATGCAGCAGTTGCTTCCCCTTGCCTTGCGAAATGTGTTGCCTAAGCACGTGCGCTATCCTGTGATGAAGCTATGTCGTTACTATAAACAATTATGCTCAAAGGTTCTTAATCCAAATGATTTGGTTCAAATGGAAATCGAGATTGGAAAAATACTTTGTGATTTAAAAAGGATTTTTCCGCCATCATTCTTTGATGTCATGGTTCATCTTTCGGTTCATCTTGCTTCAGAGGCAAGATTAGGAGGGACAGTTCATTACCATTGGATGTATCCAATCGAGAGGTGCACATTACTATTTTAGTAAATACCTTTATTAAAAAATATTATTGAATCTGAAATTCTTGGTTTTGATATCTCAGGTATTTATCTACATTAAAATCTTACGTGCGAAACAGGAGTAACCCGGAGGGTTCCATTGCAGAAGGATATCTAGCTGAAGAGTGTGTGTCGTTTTGTTCATTGTACTTATCCAGTGATGTTGAGACCGTACATAATAAGACAAGTCGAAATTATGATGACGATGGTTATGAGGATGTTTTACCTATCTTTTCTATGTCGGGTCGACCGATTGGTGCTACAAAGGTAGAAATAATGGACCTTGACATTTTGGCTAAAGCACATTCATATGTGTTGTTCAATTGTAGTGAAGTTGATGAATTTCGAACGTAAGTAATTATATTAGTTGTGAGTTTCATAAATTATATTATACGATTAATAGTTGTCGTTGTTATCATCATTATCATCTGTTAACACTGCAGTGAACATCTGGCGATGGTTCAGCATGAAAATCGGAAAAAACGTAAGCGTGACATTCAACGTTTACATAGTGAGACTTTTGAGTCGTGATTTCAAGATCATGTAAGGAATATACACAGGTTTATTACTTTTGGAAAATAATTATAATGACATAGCATTTTCAACCTACTAATACCCGGGTGTATAACAAAACAATTAACACATCTTGCCTTAATTCAGGTTGAGGAGCTACATACTAGAGGGGATCACAGAATCACAGAAAGTCTAAGGAACTTGGCTAGTGGTCCATCTGAGTTTGTGAAAAAATATAGGGGATTTATCATAAATGGTTTCCGATTTCCCACAAAAGATGTAGAAAAGAATAGGAAAACACAGAATAGTGGGGTTATGCTTCAGGCCATGAAAAACAGCTTCTCGAGTGCTACAGATAACAATCCTATCGTGGGAGATGTAACTTACTACGAGGTTTTGAATGATATCATTGAGTTGGAGTATGCTATTGCCCACTGTTCATCAGAGGCTCACTGTAGTTAGTTAATGATCTGCATTCAGTATCTCGGCTTAGATAAGCCTGTTTTAGTTTTGAATCTCAAAAGTAGCTTATTAAGGGGTGTTTGGCTAAGGGTCAAAACGGGTAAATAAGGTAGTGTACTGTTCATTTGCATGTTAGGGAACTTTCAATCTAGCTTAATGTAATGTAGATAAGTTGTTTTCAGGTGACCATAAGGTGTTTTGAGGATTTTTCTATAATAGAGTGATTATTCCCCATTTTAAGCTCAAAACTGTTGGATTGAGCTTATTATAGGGATAAGCAGTTGAGACCCCTATTTTTGCCAATTTCATGTTGATTTCAGTCCATAGTAAGTAGTTGATAAAGTTTCCTAAAGCCTTGGTCAAAACTAGCTCAAATCAGTCCACTATTGATATAGCAGACTTAATTTTTGGTTTTCCCCATTTGCAGCACATCCTTTTGTTTTTTAATTTACTCATGTTAAGTTGTTATAAGCTCAAATTTTGCACAGAGTTAGTTGGCTGGCTTATCTAGCTATTACTATTTTTTCTAGATTTTTAAGAATTTATTTGGAGTGCTTTTTCATTTTTCATGGCTTGAAAAAGCCTGTTTTTCCCCTGCACCAAGGTTACAACAGCAGCCCTTAGTGGCTTTTTAGCTTCTTTTGTCATTTAACAGTGCTTATTTCCCCTATTGTGGCTTATTTTAGTTGTCCTTTTAGTTTATTATTAGTCATCTAGTTTATTTCAGTCTTGCCTCAGCTTATTAGTAGCTTATCAGCTTTTTTTCCTTTAAGCCTTAGTTTATTACTTGTTTTTGTCAACTGCTCAGTCCTTTGGGCTTATTTGTATGCTTATTTCAAGTTTCCAGCAATAGTTGTAGTTTTGAAAAATGCTTATTCATTAGTGCTTTTCATGTTTGTAAAAAGAAAATTCAAAAAAAAAAATTCAAAAAGTCCAAGAGCAGGGATCGAACCCTGGTCTCTGGAATCCCAGACACACACCACTACCACTCTTTCCCTTGGGTCTTTTGCGTTTTATCCTTCTTTAATAATCCTTTTAACATTTATTCCCTCATTTGCTATTCGAATTACTTAGCTTATTCCCAGCTTATTTAAATAAGCTGGGACCTTTTTAGTATTTTTCCTAGGATTGTCGTATCATAAAGTACTTTCAGTAAAACCTATGAGACCCAAGTGACAAGGGTCCTACAAAATTTTGTTATAATAAAACTGTTGCGAATAACCGTTGTAAAAACCTGATGTTTTATTACTTAAATAGCTAGTGTCCTATTAAGTTTTGTTATCATAAAACTTTTGTGAATAAGCGTTCCATAAAACTGATCTTTTATGACTCAAATATCAAGTGTCCTATTATGGTTTATCAAGTTTTGAGACCCAAGTCTCAAGTGTCATATTAACTAATGTTTAAATAAAACTTTTGTAAATAAGCGTTCTAAAAAACTGATGTTTTATGACTCAAATAAGAAGTGTTCTATTATGGCGTATGATAATAAAACCATAACAAATAAGCGTACTATAAAGGTTAATGTTAAAAGACACAGGTGTCAAGGGTCCTATTAAGTTTTGTTAAAATAAAACTTTTGCAAGTAAGCGTTCTATAAAACTGATACTTTATGACTCAAATTTCAAGTGTCCTATTATGGTGGATGAATTTATGAGACCCAAGTGTCAAGTGTCATATCAAGTTATGTTTTAATAAAACTTAATTTGAATAAGCATTATAAAAAGCGGATATTTTACGACTCTAAAAAGAAGTGTCATATTATGGTGTATCATAAAAAAACCATTATGAACAAGCGTTCTATAAAGGTTAACGTTATAAGACCCTACTGTCAAGGGTCCTATTAACTTTTGTTATAATCAAAAACGTTTTCGAATAAGCGTTCCATAAAACTGATGTTTTATGACTCAAATATCAAGTGTCCTATAATGGTGTATCAATCTATGGGACCCAAGTGTCAAGTGTCATATTAAGTTATGTTTTAATAATACGTTTGCGAATAAGCGTTCTAAATAGTTAATGTTTTATGACTTATGTATCAAGTGTCCTATTATGGTGTATTGTAATAAAACCATAATGAATATGCGTCCTTTAAGGGTCCTATTAAGTTTTGTTATAATAAAACTTTTGCGAATAAACGTTCTAAAATACTGATATTTTATGACTCAAAAATAAAATGTCCTATTATGGTGTATGATAATAAAGCCATTATGCATAAGCGTCCTATAAAGGTTAACATTATAATACCCACGTCTTAAGGGTCCTATTAAGTTTTGTTATAATAAAACTTTTGCAAATAATCGTTTTAAAAAATGATGTTATATGACTCAAAAATGAAATGTCCTATTATGGTGTACGATAATAAAACCATTGTGCATAAGCGTCCTATAAAGGTTAACGTTATAATACCCACGTGTCAAAGGTCCTATTAAATTTTGTTATAATAAAACTTTTGTGAATAAGCGTTTTAACTAACTGATGTCTTATGACTCAAAACTCAAGTGTCCTATTATGGTGTATTATAATAAAACAATAATTGTTGGGAATTATCACATGGTACAAGTGAAGACAGACTTAAGTTTTGTTGTGTCGATATTAAGTCTGGTTTGAGTTAGGTCTTGTAATGTAAAAGTTAAGTCTGGTAGTTATTATTAGGTCTTGTAGTGTAAAAGTTAAGTCTTGTAGTGATTATTTTGTTTCTGTATTTTTAGATGGAGAGGATATGCATGAGTTATATTAGGAAGTGATATGGCATATCTTCTTAGTAATGGGCCGTATTAGGGTTTCTAGCTTATGTTATAAAAGAAACATACGGCTTACACATTGTAATAACCATTATTGAAAAACATTTTCTATAGTGAATCAAAGATCCATAGAGGATCAAGAGTTATTAGTCATTCTACGTTCAATTGTTCATAAAGAAAACCTTGTTAGAAACTTTGATTGTTCTTATTAGTATTCCGCTGTGCAAATCATTGTTTCTATAATCCTAGTTGGGCAAGATCTTGGTTCAACAAGTGGTATCAGAGAACCTTTTGTTACTAAACCTGTAGTGACTAAATCAAAGCCTGAGACAGTCAAACCTAGTTGTGCCCAGCACATAAAAACTCCTAGGGAATCTGTTAATATTAATGAGTCACCTAGAAGCAATAGTGTTCACAGAGAAAGTAGGAGTAGTTACACTTATGCTCCTAAAAGATGTTTTGTTTGTGGAAGTCTAGGTCACTTGATTAGGGACTGTGATTTTCATGAAAAGAGAATGAAGAGAGAGGCTGAGAAAAAGAGAATGAATGCTAATATTGGTTATGGTTCAAATAAACCAGTTTGGAATAATGCTAACAGAATTAATCATGCCAACCAGTTTAATCCCAGACCAACCCAACAGTTTTACTCTACCCGACCTAACTCTTATGTTAATACTGGTAGACAAAATTTTAAGTCTGGCTTTAGGAACTCTAAATTGAATAGGCAAAATGGTAATTTTATGAGGCCTAATGTGAATACTGGTTATGTTAATTCTGTGAGACCCAAACAACCATTTCAAAAACCACAGGTGAATGCAAACATTCAAAGAAATAACTTTTATAAATCATCTTCACCTGTGAGAAGACTAGTTGTAAATCAAACAAATTCAAATGGGGGTTCTGCTGATAACCTCTCAGAATGCTGGGCTTGGAATCCATTTAAAAATGAGTATACCTATAAGTCCAAACATAGTTTCACTGGGGCAGATTCATACAAAACCTTCAAGTATGTTGCTCCACAAAGAGGATTCAAGCCCACTCAGGCCTGGGTTGTTAAGAAAAACTGATTTCTCTTTCTTAACTTTGTATAGTTTGTATATTTGTTTATTCTTAGAATGTTTTCAGTCTTGCTGTTCTAAATGGTTATTCTTATTTTCAGTAGTTAATTTGTTTCCAACTTTCCATAGTACGTTTGTTTTTGGTATATTGTGCATAACTTTGTTTTGCAGTTTTTGACTAAAGAACCTTGAAAGTTTTATTCATTATAAACAAAGTTACAAACAAGGCAACCACCAACATAGCACATCAAAAGACAAAAGCCTAAACCCTAGCAAGCCAAACACCAACACCTACATCTTCTTCTTCCCTTTGCCTTTATCCTTCACATCAGGCATGGTCTTCTTGGTCTTCTTCTCACCCATAAGGTCTCTGACCTTTGGACTTAGGAGTCCTAGAACCTGCTTGTTTGGTGTTGGATGAGGCACAACCTTGGTGCTCTTGGATGTCACAGTCTTGGAGGTCTCTGCTTCATAATCAATAGAAGAATCCTCTGAAGAAGTTATATCTTCTGAAGTCTCCTCTGCTTCATCCTCTGAAGAAGAGTCCTCTGGCACTTTCTCAGTGAGATCATATGCTGCTAACCAATGTTTCAGTATTGTCTCCCTTGCTGTTTTGTTTCTTGTTATTGAGGAGCAACCTGGTGGAAAATATCCACCCCATCCTCCTGATGATGAATCAGAAGATGAGCCGTTTGGATCCCAAGAAGAATCGGATGAAATCTCTATGATTTATGAGTGGGAAGGATCCATTATACTAATAAGGTTTTTCTTTTGGTTTGTGATGGTTTTGTGATAATACAATGGGTGGTTTTATAGGTAAAATCAAGGTTTAATGCTATTAAATGCTCGGTTGGTGTATGGGTTAATACTTGCAGGCAAAGAGTAATTAATTGTAATTTATGGAAAGTTGACCATGTTTATTTTTTTTTCTTTTCGTTAGCTTAAGTTTAGTGTTAAAAAAAAAAAAAAAAAAAAAAAAAAAAAAAAAAAAAAAAAAGAAAAAGAGGAGGAGGAAAAAGGGGGGTTTACACTTAAGGGGAGGTAATGTACATTTAAGGGGAGGCAAATGTACAAGTTTTTAAATTGGGTAGCCTTAAGTGTTAAATCTGGAAGCTTGTGTGTTGACCTTTTCTTGCAAATATTGGTTTTTGTCTCCCTTTCTTGTTGTTGAACTAATTTTTGCAGAAAAGATTGGAATGATGATGATGTAAAGCCTTGCATTCGCTAAAATCAGTGTGTAAGTCCACTCTTTTGGTTAGGTCTGGTAAGTTTATGATTCGGCCTGGTTGACTAATTTAAGTCGGGTAGTGTTAAAATTATGACCGTTAGATCTGGTCAGAGTAATAAAGATTTATCTAAAATATTACCGTTGCACTATTTTCGGTAAAAAGAGATATTTACGAAGTATATAAGGCTAAAATTTGATATATTTTATCTCCTTTTATTCTTTATTTTCTTCCCATTTTAAATCATCTTTATTTTAGACTCACGACTCTGTTTATACGCAAATATTTTCAAACCCTACCCTTCCAATCAACCAGGCCTAAATCATTAACTCATCCATGGCTAACCTCAAGTTTGTTGACAAGCATAATCAAGTTGGTTTCTTGAAAAAACCAGATCAAAGTGCAGGTTTCGAGGAGATTGTGGATTTCCTAAAAGGTTCTTACATTTGTTATTCATTACTTCATAATCCTACTATTTATCAGTCCCTTGTTAAGCAGTTCTGGGGGTCGGTTACCTCTGAGACTCTTGATGATGGGACACCATGTTTAAGGGAAATTATTGACAAAAATAGTTTTACCATTACTGAAGCCTCCATTAGGGGAAGTCTCCAATTGGATGATGCTTTAGGAGAATTTGATTTGCCTGATAATGATATTTTGGAGGGATTGGATAACATTGGGTACCCCACTGATGGAAGTTTTACCTTTTGAAAAAGTCATTTTACACCACAGTGGAGGTTTTTAGTACATCATTTACTTCAAAGCTTAAGTCCCAAGAGTCGTGGATGAGATCAATTTGGAAGCAGAATTGCTTCTGCATTGGTCTGTTTATCACTTGGAAGGAAATTTAATTTTTCAAAACTAATTTTTGAAGGAATGGTGAAAAATGCTAAGGACCCTAAATTTTTAATGTATCCATGATTTTTGCAAATGGTCTTGAACTATGAAACTAAGGATAAAGTTCCTTACATCAGTGTGGCCTTTACTCTAAAACTTTTTGCAAATATAAAAAGGGGTTTTCAAGGGGCACATAGACCTTTGCTTGCTGCTATGCTTGGTACTAACAATGCAGGTACATCTGGAGCTGCTCAAGTGCAACCTGATGAGGAACAAGCCCAAGCATCATCTAGGTCGGCTACACCCTCACCATCTGCTGAAAGAATACCTACACCTATCCCACAATCTTCACCTTCACAACCAAATGTTCCAAGTCCTGCAAGGGAGGAGGAACATGCACCAATAACTGTGGAAAATCTTCTCATTTTAGTTCCTCAACTGCAAAAGAAGATAGCTATTTTGGAGAAGTCTAATGAGGAACTCAGAAGAGCTTATGTGACTTTGGTGCAAAAAGTAAAGAAAATGGGAATGGAAATGAAGAAAAAGGGTGTTCCTTTTGATGATGAGGAGGGAGAAGCTGAAAATTCTTCCAAACAGGGGAGGAATTTGGAACAAGAACAAGAAAACATTTTTCAAACACCAGTTCAAGAACCTCCAGTTCAAGAACCTGTCACCACCATCAGTCCAGAGACACTGGAAGTAGCAGAAACTTTGGCTCTATCCATGGGCAAAATTAAACAAGATAGGAAGAAAAGAAGGTTAATTTTATCTGCTGAGGAAGAGACTGCAAAGTATGGCACAATGTCTGATGAAAAGTCTGATAATGAAATTAATACTGGTGAAGGAAAGTCTGGTTCTTTAGAGTCTGGTAATGAACTTAATTCTGGTAATGAAGAGCAACATTCTGCACAAAGAGAAGGAAAGCAGGTTGTGGATGAAACTTCAAAGCCAAAGAAGTCTAAAAGAAAAACAAGAGAAGAACTAGCATCTGAGGCTGAAATTGAAAGGATTAAGGCACAAGATATTGTTGAAGAAGAAAGAAAAAAGAGGCAAGATGCAGTTTATGCAAGACAATTGGCTGAAGAATCTGATGAATTTACAAAGCTGCTCAATGTTGATGATGAAGTGAGAGCAAAATATGAGGAGCTTCTAGCTGTTGAAGGTTTAACTGCTGATGAACAAGCCAAACAGTTAGCTGACTTCATAAATGCAAGAGACAATGATGATACATTGGGTGGATTCTTAGAAAAGTTCAAGCTTCAGAAGAAATCAAAGATTCCCAAGAAGATGACTATTGCAGAAAAGAAACATGATATGAAGATGTATCTAAAGAATCAAATGCATCTATCTTTGGAATAGATGAAAGGGAAGTCATATGAGGAGATTCAAATTGCATATCTCAAAGCATTTGAGAGAGATCAAGGTTATAAAGCTGTTGATTATGATGATGTGCAGAAATATTGTTTTCAGGGTAGGAAGGTTAAAGAGACTAAACTTGTTATTGAACTTGATAAAATGGTTGAAATACAACCTGAAGTTGAGAAGTCATCAGGAGAAGTGCAAGCTGATGTAGTAAAGCCAATTGTGTTTCAAAGAAGAAAAAGTTTGGAAAGAAAAAGTAAATACAAGAAAGTGATTGAAGAAGAGGAATCTGAGGAAGAACCTTCATCTGAAGGAGCCACTATGGGAACAATTGAAAGCTCAAAGAAACCTGCTAAGATAGTAAACTATAAAATTGTTATGACTGGAGAAAGAGCTTCATATATGATTATTAGGGAAGATTACTCTAATATAATGTATATGAATTTTGCTGCTATTTTACATGATATAAGCAGGGAGGATTTAAAGGAACTATACAAGGTGGTGAATATCAAATTTGGAGATAATCCACCTGAAGATGATATTACAAGAGTCTTTTGGGGAAATTTGAAAGTAATGTTTGGGCCACCAACTGATTCAAATATAGTGTGGAAACTCCCTGAACAGCAGAAGATTACCAGCTGGACCTACTTCTATAACTGCAAGGTACATTGTTTGTCTGTAAAAGATGGTGATATTTATATGCTTGCAGAAGTGGAATATCCTATGTCATCAAGTTTTTGCAAAGATATGATAAACAGAAAGTTGTCTGCTGTGAAGAAGGATGAAGTATATGAGCAGATATTGGATTCAATAAAATTGCAGTCATTAAGGGATGTAGCTTAAGGATGTTTGAAAGAATTTTCATAAGTTGTTAAGTGAGATTATTGGAACTTCTCACTTGGTGGAGGTGCCTTGCACTAACACAACAAAAGGTAATCAGTCCACCTTGTCTGACCCACACAAGGACTGGCTAATCCTGAGCAAACAGCTACAGGTAAAGATTGCTCAAATCCGTTTATGGCTGACAATTTGCCAAAAATTGTATGGTATTCAACTTACCATGTCTCACAGACAAGGAAAAGTTGGCTCACCATGAGGGTACGGGTCTGGTGTGATTCTCAAATCCGTTTGTAGCTGTGACAGTTTGCTCAAAACTATTAGGGTACTTCAACTCACCCATGTTGTTTCACAACTGAGAGTTGAAATGGTGCTCAATTCACCATGGATTTTACCCTTTTGGGTTTCCAAAGAATTGGCTAGCCCACATGTATATGGCTTGTGGTAAAGGCAGTGGAAAACCATATTTGGTAATTAATTCACCAAAGGTTATCTTCAACCTAAGAATTGGCTAGTCCTGAGCAAACGGCTACAGGTAAAGACAACTCAAATCCGTTTATAGTTGATGATTTACTTAAAATCATATGGTTATCAGTGTACCATGGTCTTAAACACCAAAACATTTGGCTACTCCAGTAGTGATGGCTATTGGTAAAGAGACATCAAATCCATTAAATTTTCAATGATTCACCTCTCACAGGAGTTAACACACATGGAAGTGATGAGAATAGTCTGAAACTTAAATGAATTGATGTACAAAATGTCAAGGTTGCTGCAAAGATCATATCAGAAGAACTTATCATGATCAACACTGCTGGATAAGGTTCAAGACATGTAGATAATTCCTAGTATTCAAAGATCAATCCTCAAAAGCTTACAAAGAAGGAACTTGAAACTCATGGAACATGAATATCAAGTTAGGGGAGGATTGTTGGGAATTATCACATGGTACAAGTGAAGACAGACTTAAGTCTTGTAGTGTCGATATTAAGTCTGGTTTGAGTTAGGTCTTGTAATGTAAAAGTTAAGTCTGGTAGTTATTATTAGGTCTTGTAGTGTAAAAGTTAAGTCTTGTAGTGATTATTTTGTTTCCGTATTTTTAGATGGAGAGGATATGCATGAGTTATATTAGGAAGTGATATGGCATATCTTCTTAGTAATGGGCCGTATTAGGGTTTCTTATGTTATAAAAGAAACATACGGCTTACACATTGTAATAACCATTATTGAAAAACATTTTCTTTAGTGAATCAAAGATCCATAGAGGATCAAGAGTTATTAGTCATTCTACGTTCAATTGTTCATAAAGAAAACCTTGTTAGAAACTTTGATTGTTCTTATTAGTATTCCGCTATGCAAATCATTGTTTCTATAATCCTAGTTGGGCAAGATCTTGGTTCAACAATAATGAATAAACGTCCTATAAAGGTTAAAGTTATAAGACCCAAGTGTCAAGGGTCTTATTAGGTTATGTTATAATAGGACATCTAGTGATCAAGTGTCGTATTACACTATCACATAATGGGACACCAACAACTAAATGTATTATAAAGTAATTTATTAGGATCCATATTTTAAGTGTCCTATTAAGTTATATGATAATAGGACCCCAAATAATCAACCATCCTATTATATAACTTTTTAGGACACCGCCTAAGTAGCTGTTATGTGTCTAAATACACATATATTTCAAAAGGACCCCAAACGCTCATATGTCCTATTAAATAGTTTTTTAGGACTCTAGTATCATACCGTCCCACGCAAAGGGTCCTAAAAAGCCACTTTTGTTGTAGTGTTTGTTGTTATTTGGATTCATTGTTTGCGTGTTTGTGTTTGCCAGAAGAATGTGTGTTTTGATTAGGGTTTATTGATTATTGTGTGTTTACAATTGATCGGGTAAAGGGATTAATTACAGGTTGAATATTGAAGTGGTTGTTTGGTTTAACTATGACGTGGCAAGAGGTGTAATAAAAAAGAAAAAAAAAAAAGCTAATGGTGCTGACGTGGCGTTGAAAACCGGTTATAGCCGGTAACTAGGGATGGCAACGGTTCGGGTTCGGGGCGGGTTTTAGTGTACCCGTGCCCGAACCATATCCCACCGGATACCCAATTAATATTATCCATCGGTTTTTCGGGTTTCCCCGCGGGTATCGGTTATCCGTAATTAATAGTTAAAGAAAATGAATATCATATCAAACGATTTAACGCAACGTACTCGGCACGATATTCACCAAAAAAATCAAATGCGCAAGAGGTTTCAAAAGTTAATCATTCTCATTTCCAAAAATAATCTCGTTTTAGCCTTTTAAAAGGGTTTGGTATCATCATTCGTGTAACGGTAGAGAACACCGACTCACGAGTAGTCACTCCAAAAAAACGAATAACCGAATAGTAGAGAAGAGTATTGACGATAACTCGAGTCGAGACGAGATGACGAAAACAAGTCAAAGAGATAACTAACAACAAACATATCAAATAAGATGAGTCGATTGGTAATCGTCGGTATTTTCCCCTAATCCCATTTATTAGTACAAGGTATACTCGTTTTATGATTTAAAACAAGTTTGGACTTACGACAAAATAATCTTTGGAAATAACAACATTTCGCCATGACCCTTTCATTTATCGAACGTTTCCAAGTCAAAAGACTTTATTGAAAATCAATTTCCCGAGTTATTTATAATATAACGAGTATTTATATAAATCGTAAACCCTAAACCCTAAACCCTAAACTTTAAACTCTAAACCCTAAACGTTAAACCAATCCGTAACTCAAACAATAACCAAACGAATAGTCTAATAAATCCAAATATAGTAGTGTACGGGTAGCATGTCTCGAATAGTCCAATAGCCCTCGTGTGTTCCATTTTTATCCCAAATGTCACACGTAAGGTTTTCAAAATCGGGATCCTACTTAAGATCCTATGGTAAAGATCGGGATCCTATAACATCTTAAGCTTTTAAAGATCCTTTGTAAGATCTGGATCCTTTTTGCTTTGCAGTATCGTAAAATCGTAAGATCCTGACAACCATGGTCTCACGTACACTTCTAATTTCCTTACTTCGTTATTAACCAAATTTAATAACAAATATCTCTACAACTTTTAATTTAACAATTGTTTTTATTTCTTTCTTTTATTTTGTCCAAGTCGAGTCAATATCAAGTCGCAACAAATGAGTTACTATTTCCTTTCGGGTCACAGTCAAACATTTATTCCCTCGGGTCAATAATAATGAACCCATCCCAAATCATCCCAAACATCACAAACAACTAGTTGGAAATATTGAGTTTGGAAGTTTATTATTCACAAAGCATGAGATACAACTAGTTGTTGCATCAACTCATTGTACATGGAAAGTCAATACTTGGTAAAAGGAAATTGGAGACTTTTTCGTACAACTTCGATTCACAGTTTACTTTTGGTGCACGCCTTTGGTCCCTTTTCCCGCCTAAAGTCTTGGGAACCATTCATCTACCTCTCCAGCCTATTTATACCTATCGATTGTATACCAAAGAACACACACACAAACACATATATCCCTTTCAATTCAAAGAAAACTTCAACAATGGCAGCAAATAATGGTAACTTTGAAAATGATGCAGAAGAGTACGAGTTCGTGTTAAACAACTATTTGCTGTTTGACGCAGTGTTTGATCATTTCGGGTATGAACCCGTTGCAGAATATGGGTCGTATAGGCAGGTAGATACGGGGATGAGGAGTACAATTTTGAACTGGCTGTATGCGCAAGACTTTTACTGGGATGAGGTTTTGGGAGTGAATGAGGTGGAGGAGGTGGAACAAGATGAAGAGGAGGAGGAGGAGCAACAGGCTGCGGAGGTGGCTCAAGGTGAGGTGGTGCAGCAAAATGTGGTGGAGCAGCAAAATGTGGTGGTGCATCAAAACCAGGGGGAGCAGCAAGGTGGGTTGTTTGAAGACCCTTATAATCTAGAAAAGAGGATTAGCGATCTTGAAATTCTGTTTAAATGACTCGAGGAAAGGAAGAAGTGGAAGGAAAGCAGGGAAGAGAGCTCTGGTTCTAACAAGTTGGTGTGCAATGGAGTGAAGCAGTATATGATGATGGTGTTTTTATGTTTATAGTATGTTTAGTATTTAGGTTGGATAATTAGATGTATGGTTGTAGCTTTTAAAAAATATCAATGAAATATTTGATGTTTAATTAATTGTTTGTGGTTGCTTGTGAATCGTTATCTGTGTTTCCCCTGATGTTAAAGGGGTGTTTGGTTTCTTGGATAATAGCAGTCTTTTTAGAAGACTATTAACACTGAAACATTAAACTGCGTTGTAATGCAAGAACAACAATATCACCAAAACTGTTACACTTAATCCCCTCCAAATGTATGAGTGCAGTATGGTTTTAAAAGAAAATTGAGTTCATACTGCTGAGAAAAAGTTTTTGCACAAAGTTTGTACTGCTGGGTAGCCGTTAGTACTGTCTGGGTTTTAACCGTGGTTTATTTATAGCCGTTGGGGTAATTTTTTTCAATTACTTCGCTTAAGGGTTTCATAAATTGGATAATTCTCTTTCTTTATATAATTTATACGATTTCTTCAAACTAAAGAAACAATTTATTGAAGTCGGTCCAATCATAACCCAGCACTCTAATCAAGCATTTAATCAATTTTCATGGCAAATTTAGAGTTTTGTGATACACATAACCAGGTTGCATTCTTGGAGAAACCAGAAGGGAGTCAAGACTTCCACCAGATAGTAGATTTTCTAAACACTACCCACATCAGGTATGCTCTTACAGTCAATCCTACTATCTATGTCTCTCAAATCAAACAGTTTTGGCAGACTGTTACTACCAATACATTTGAGAATGGAGACAAAGAGTTAATTGCAACAGTTGATGGCAAAACAATAACTATTACTGAGGCATCTGTTAGGAGGCATCTCCATTTAGCAGATGAAAATGGTATTAGTTCTTTGCCTAATACTGAAATTTTTCATCACCTTTCCAGAATGGGGTATGACACATCTTCTCAAATTCTGACTTTTCAAAAAGGATGTTTTGCCCCACAATGGAGATTCTTCATACATACCATCCTTCATTGTTTAAGTCCAAAGAAAACCTCATGGGAGCAATTCAGTAGCAATATTGCAACTGCTCTCATTTGTTTAGCAACAAACAGGACTTTTAACTTTTCAAAATTAATTTTTGATGGTATGGTGAAAAATGTGGATAACAAATACAAGTTTTTAATGTATCCAAGGTTTATACAAACGGTTTTGAATATAAGGAAAAATTTGCTTCTATCTCATAAAATTGTTTATCCAACTCCTTGCCTTACTCAAAAAAAATTTAGTAACATGAGCATGGCTTCTAGGGGGTTTAATGGGATAGTAGTTCCACTTTTTGAAACAATGTTGGTTCAAAATCAAAACATTCAGGGTGAAGGATCAACAAGCCCAGTTGAGTCCCATCACGCACCCACAGGTTCATCTGGTTCTCAATCAGCCTCACAACAAACTTCATCACCATATAGGAGTTCATCCAAAGAGGAATCTGTTGTTCCTCAGCCAAATATGGGGGAAATGCCCCATGATTCACCTCTCCCAGGAGGTAACACACCTGGAAGTGATGAGGGCAAAGTGTCACTAAAGGAATTGATGGATATTTGTACCAAATTGACTCAAAGGGTGACTGGCTTGGAGAAAGAACTCAAGGAGACAAAGAAAAAACTCAAGGAGACAAAGCAAGAACTCAAGGAGACAAAGCAGTTGTATAGTACTGCTTACAAGAAGCTCATTGAAAAAGTGAAGAAATTGCAGTCTAAAGTCAAGTCACTTAAAGTAAAGAGAAAGGCAAATATTGTGGAGTCTACAAGCTCAGATGATGATGATTCAGATGATAACATGGATGATTCTTCCAAACAGGGGAGGAAGACAGCTGATATTGATCAAAACCCCAATATTTCTTTGGTTGAAGAGAATGTTGAGTTTCAGGGGAGGCAAGATATGGGTGAAGAAAATTTGGATGCTGAAAATATTGGTACTGCTCATCAACAAGTTATGCCTGTGTATGATAGAAGGCAAAGGGCAGATAAAGGAAAGGGCATTATGATTGAAGAAGAGCCACCAAAGAAGGACAAGAAGAGTGTTCTTGCTCATATTAGTTTTGATGAAGAGGTAGCTAGTAAAGCACAGGAAGATGAAAGAACACAAGTTGAGATTGCAAATTTCCTTGATAAAAAAAGACTTGCAAATGAAGAAACTGAAGCAATGTTTAATCACGCTCAAGAAGTTCAGTCTATGATTGCTGCTGATGATGTTTTAAAGGAAAGGCTTGGTGAACTCAGAGCAGATGAAGTGTTATCCATTGAAGAGAAGTCAAGACAACTTGCTGAACTAATAAATTCCAGAAGAAAGTCTGCTGCAGAACAAAAAGCCAAAGAAAAGAGGAGTAAACCACCTAGTCAAGCTGAGCAAAGAAACACACATGATGAACATGGCTGGATACAAAAGGAAGCATTTCCAAGGTAAAAGTTTTGAGGAGATCAAGAGTGAGTTTGAAAGGGTTTACAGAAGAGTGAACACATTTATTCCCATGGGAACAGAAGAACCAACTAGAGCTACAAAGAGATATGGTCTAATATTGGAGTCTGAATCTTCAAAGAAACAGAAGATTGGTGAAGAAGAAGTACCTACAGCAGAGGATTCAAAGAAGCAAAAGACTGAAGAAGATAAAGAAGATCAAACAGTTGAAGAAGAAGAAACAGCAGAGGAATTAACTGATGAAAGGCTTCAACAGCATATGTTGGTTATAATCCCAGATGCATTGAATGTTGATCCTATTCAACCTAAATATCCAATTATTGATTTGGATATACACATAGATACATTTGGGAAAGCTTGGAAGATAATCAGGGTAGGTGGACACTCAGAAGTTTATAAGTATTTTGAAGATATGCTGAAGATTTTTGATAGAGAAGACTTGGACAAGCTATGGAGTCTGGTTCAAGAAAGGTTCAGATCTACAAATCCTATACAAGACAAAGAAAAGGAGCTATGGGTGGAATTGAAGAGGTTGTATGAACCGATCCAAAAGATATCTTATGGCATTTTCGAGCTCATGAGTTGAGTACAAAATGCAGACTATATGATACATGTGGTGTTTACCATGTATCTAAAAAGAATGGAGTGGATGTCTACATGCTGATAGAAAAAGATTATCCATTAAGGGAAGCTAGCTTATTTGTTATGTTAGATGCTAAGCTCACAGTTACTGATGAAGACTCAATAATGGCAAGAGAGTTACTGAGAAAGATCTTCAGACAAGCAAAAAGGAAATAATGTTAGTACTGCTAGTGTAAGTATTAGTACTGCCAGGTTTAACTTTGTACTAACAGGTTTAACTTGGTATAGAAGATATTTGGATTTTGTAACAATTTTCTTTAATAAAACAGATGGTCTATAAGAGGAATACAAAAGATGGTATAATCGAAAAAGACCCAAGGGCGGAGATGGTTGAGTTGTTGGTGTTGTGAAGGGGAGGTCACAGGTTTGATACCTGTGGCTTCCTTTTTGGTATTTCCCTCCCCAAAATTTTTAAAAAGCCCCCCATATTTTTTCAGCAAGTTTCAAATTTCGCACATTTCTCACCAATCACAGCCACCGGACACCAATCACGGCCACTAGTCACCATTCACCAGTCACGTCACAGCCACCAGTCACAATCCACCGTTCACCAGTAACCAATCACAGCCACCACTCACCATCCACCACTCGCCGGTCCGGCCATCAACAATTGAGGGAGGTTCATTTAGATCTAAATTAGGTACTTTTTTTAATTAGAAAATCAATTTTTTTTATGCAATGGTGAAATTATATTATTCTCGAAATTGTTTTTTTACAATTATAAAGATAGCAAATTCTGCCCAGACAGATTCCAATTAGTATGTGCTTGATGTTTGTGATCAAAGGGAATGTTGAGTACCACAACAATACCCACTGTCCATTGTAATTATACACAAATGATTTGATGCTTATATTGGTTTAATTTGTGACTTGTAGGATATATAGTTTTTTCAAGTTGTATTTTAGGTTTAACATGAATGAAAAATAGCATCTTCAACTTGAAAACCAACTATTATTACATAACAAAATTCTGCATACATAGATGCACTGTTGATTGCATAGTTGATTACATAGCAGGAGAAAACATAGTACTTGTTACAGTAGCATCATAACATCAAGACATACATAGCTAGCCAATGGTCCTTTTCCCTTTACCCTTAGTGAGTTCAATTAGGCCTTTTCCCTTTCTCTTCTTTGCTTGGATTTCTTCCCAAGTTTCCTGATTTGGTAGGCCTAGAACTTGTTCCCTTTTTCCTAGGATTGACAGAGTGTGAACTGGAGGAGGTTTTTTGGAGATTGTGGCTTTTTTGAGACAGCTTCATCTTCAGATGTTGAATGGTAGCTAGAAACCCAGTTATCATTAAAAAAAAGCTACTGTTAAAGGAGCTAAAATCAGAGCTTAAGTCAACAACCTTTCCCTTAGGTGGTATCTTACCAAAGCTACCTGTAGGAGGTAGGGGAAATTCCAATCAGGTTTAGGAGACATTAGTTCTGATGAATCAGAGAATATTTCAATAACATTTGGCTTGGAAGTCATTATGGATGAGGTTTAGTGTTTGACAGGTTTTTGATGGTGTAATGTTGTGTGTAATGTTGTGTTTATGTAATGGCCATTTAAAGTAAAGAGGATCACATAGTTCAATGTATAAGTAAATGCCATTAAAGGCTTGGTTGGTATGTGCAGGTAACTTCCTGCATTTAGGTGTAATAAACACAATTTGACTTTGACTTTGACTTTCTTAAGTATATTTTAATTTTCAATTTGCAACAAAAACCATTAATACTAGATTTTACTAATGTATAGTTGTAATATTTTCAAAATAAACATTTTATCCCACATTAGAGTTGGGCCCAAACGTATCAAACATTTACAATTTTATATTGGTTTAATTTGTGACTTGTACTAGCAGTACTAACTTTCACTAGCAATAGTACCTTTTGTACTACTAGTGGTAAATACTTGGTTTACTTATGCACACATGATTTGATGCTTATATTGGTTTAATTTGTGACTTGTAGGATATATACGTTACCATTTGACCTCAACAATAGCATGGACAAGTCTTGGATGAGAACTAGTAGGACCAAGAAACAATATATTGCTGGAGTAGAAGCGTTTATTAAGTATGCAGAAACCAACTTGCAGAAGATGAGGAACATCGACCCATGAGGTAATAAACAACAGCTTAAGATGCCATGTCCGTGTATCTCATGTTTAAACCGCATAGAGCAGAAAGTGGAGGATGTGCAGTTCCATTTATTCTACTACGGGATTAATCAAAGCTACACAAAATGGGATAAACATAGAGAAAATGATGAGCAAGCAACAACTGCCCAAATACCTGTTAATGCTACAACAAAGGAGTTTGTTGACGACACGGATTTCGACATGGATTTTGGTCCAGAAATTCCAATAGATGGCCCAGCAACAGTAGACATGGTTAATGCTACAAAAGAGTGTTTTGATGAGGATGACCTTGCTAAGTTTCAACAACTATTATTAGACGCGGAGAAGCCACTTTACGAAGGATGTCCTGACTTTACAAAGTTGTCCGCAATAGTTAAACTACTCAACTTGAAGGGTAAATATGGAGCTTCTGATAAGTTCTTTACTGAATTACTAGGATTGTTAAAAAAGATGCTACCTGCTGGTAACGAAATGGTTGAAAAAACTTATCAGGCCAAAAAACTAGTGAGAATGATGGGATCAGGATACAAAAAGATACATGTATGTAGCAACAACTGCATTCTTTACTGGAAGGTTAACAAGAAGTTGACTGTTTGTTCAACTTGTGGGACGTCAAGATGGAAGGTGGATAGTAAGACACACAAAGTGTACGAAAACATTCCGGCAAAGGTAATGTGGTACTTTCCAATTATACCAAGACTGCAACGCCTCTTTAAGTTAGAAAGTATTTCAGAAGATCTAACATGGCATGCAACAAGGAGGATAACAGATGGTGTTTTACGTCACCCCGCAGATTCACAGGCATGGCGTACCATAAATGAAAAATTCCCCGAAATTGCTAAAGATCCGAGAAATCTACGGCTAGGAATATCGGCTGATGGGGTTGACGTCAACTCAGGAAATAGGCATCACAGTGTATGGCCAGTTTTATCTGTCATATACAACCTTCCTCCATGGTTGTGTATGAAAAGAAAGTTTATCATGCTTTCGGTATTAATATCGGGATACCCGGGAAATGATATCGATGTATTTTTAGAACCGTTGGTTGATGATCTGCATACCTTATTCGAGGAAGGGGTTGATACATATGATGCTTCCAAAAAAGAAAACTTTAATCTGCGTGCCGTTGTGTTATGGACGATAAATGATTACCCTGCACTTGGTACATTATGTGGCTGCCCATACAGTGGATTCAAAGGTTGTGTAGTATGTGGGAAAGATACACACTGTGTTAGACTTTCCGCCTCATCCAAGCAAAGTTATGCTGGACACAGACGATATCTACCATACAACCATACGTTCAGAACGCAAAGGAAGGCGTTTAATGGACAAGAAGAACCACGTCATGCTCCAAATCCATTGACCGGGGAACAAATATACAACGAGGTACAACATATTGAAAATAAGTGGGGAAAAGGAAAAACCTCGAAAAACCAAGCAGATACCAGAGGCAGAGGTGGGAAGATTAAAAAGTAGAAAAGGAAAACAACAGAAGAAGAGGGTAGTTCAAGCCAATCAAATGAAGCATATTGGAAGAAATTCAACATTTGGTATCGAAAGCTAAGGTATTGGAGGCATCATTCTGTTTCGCATTGTATTGACTTCATGCATGTAGAAAAGAATGTTGGTGAGAGTCTACTCAGAACTTTGCTGAATGTTCCTGGAAAGACAAAAGATGGAATGAATGCTCGACTGGATCTGGAAGAGTTGGGGATAAAAGAAGAGTTGTTTGCTAGGCAAGAAGCAGACAAAACAACACTACCTCCAGCAGGTTACACATTAACGAATGTTGAAAAAGACATCTTTTGTGAAACGTTAAGCAACATCAGGGTACCACAAGGCTATTGTTCAAATTTCTCTAGTTTGGTCAGCCTAAATGATAGGAAGCTCATTGGCCTTAAATCGCATGACTATCACATGCTAACGCAAGAGTTTTTGCCCATTGCTATACGTTCAGTCATGTACCCGCCCACACGATATGCTATTATCAGGTTTTGTTTTTTCTTTAAATCTATATGTAGGAAAGAAATCAGCTTGCAAGAACTAGATAAGATGCAAGAAGAACTTGGTGTGACACTGTGCCTACTCGAGAAGTTCTTTCCTCCATCATTTTTTGATATTATGATACACTTGACTGTGCACCTAACTAGGGAGGTAAAATTATGTGGTCCCATATGCTTTCGGTGGATGTATCCCTTCGAAAGATGTATGAAGGTTATTAAAGGACATGTGCGAAACAAAAATATACCAGAGGGATGCATTGCTGAGGAGACTATCATGGAAGAAACAATAGAGTTTTTTAGCGAATATCATAAAACCATGAAAACTATTGGTATCCCAGCTGATAAACATGTAACCAATGAAGATGAGGACGAAAAGCCATTGTCGGCCGGCAAATCAAGTGAAGTTTTCGGAGAATTCTTTTAGAAAGCACATTTGTATGTAATACAAAATATAGATGAAATTCAACCGTATATCCAGTAAGTGTTACTAACACATGTCGATTTTGTTGCTTAAAATGTTCTATCAAATATAATAATCAAAGACATTTATTTGTTTCAGGCAACACAAGGAACTTTTGAAAACAAAAAACCCGGGTAAAAAAATGGCATTGCTGGAGAATGAGTACAGTAAATCTTTTGCTATGTGGTTACGCGAAGAGGTAATTACTCATATGTTGTTTATAATTGTTTGTTTGTTGCTAAATCTTTTTCAGTCATAGAACCTATCATCATAATTGTTCCTCCTGTATATGACATTAGATAGAGGTCCACCAGCACACCATTTCATTATCCCAAACACTCCTATTCCTTAATTATTTGTTTGTTGTTCCTGCAATTTAAATGTAATATATACTTGTAATGAAATTCAGGTTGAGAGAGAGTTAGCGATATCCAAAGATAGTGTATCAGAAACTGTGAGGTGGATATCATTTGGACCACGCGCCAGCATAGTGAAATACGAGGCATATAACATCAATGGGTATATATTTCGTACGAAAAGTAATGATGGCATAGTTTACCAGAACAGTGGGGTTAGTGTTGAGGTAGTAGATCTTCACATATCCAAAGAAGTTGCAACCACAAGAAAAGCATTTTATTATGGGGTTTTACAAGAGATATGGGTACTAGATTACCGTTTCAGGCAAATTCCTCTTTTCAAATGTGATTGGGTTAATCTCAAAACTAGTGGGGTCAAACGCGATACTCTTGGTTATACGTTGGTAGACCTGAGTAATTTAGGCCACAAGGATGATCCGTTCATATTAGCCTCACAAGCAACACAAGTGTTTTATGTGAAAGACCAGGCACAAAAAAATTTGTCTATTGTCTTTAGAACACCTACCAAGAATTACAAAGATACATATGACGAAGTCGATGAGGAGTTTAGTACAGTCATTCACGAGCACAATGAAAACATATTGCCACGTGTAAGTAAACAAGACTTGGGCAAGGAATCACAAAGTGACTACTATCGAACCGACTGTGAAGGTATTGTTATACGAAAATCCAAGTAAAGCATGTCATGCTGCAAGTTAAGACTGCTAGTGTAACAGTTAAGACTGCTGGTTGAAGTTAAGACTGCTGCTCAAGGCTAAGTGCAAGGTTACTGCTGGTATTGTTAAGTTAGTACTGTTAGATGATTAGCTGTTGTTTCTGTAATTTAGCCTGTTGTAATGGATTTTGACTCCAAAAAGTCAAGCTTTTCAATGGCAATGAAAAAATTTGCAGTTTTCACTATTATATATCCACTTGCAGTCAAGCTTTATTGTATTTGCAGTTTCCATTTATCATGTATATGCACTTGCAGGCACTTTAGTAACATGTTACTTCATTAAAGTTGAAAATTCAATTTAGAAAGTCAAGTAACCTAGTTCCTAGGGGCAAGTAACATACTTACATACTACTGCATTAAACTAGATAGACTATAAAATCCCAGCATTGTAATGGGGCAAATGAAGAGTCATGACTAATAGTCTGAACTCAATTCAGTGAATATCAAATTAGACTCAAACTAGATAGACTATAAAATCCTATATCTAACCCCTCAAAATTACATAAGTTATCAGAAATGTGTGACCATATGTATCGAATTGTGAGTACACTTAAATAATGTGTGACAAAATATGACTCTATGATTTAGACACCTAAATAAATACTTCATGTGATGACCATATGTAACATCTTGAATTTAGTCACACAAACACTCAATGTGACTAATATCAAGGTTAATGGTAACTGAGTTCACAGTTTGCTATAAATAATAGTCACATGAATATTTCACAGTGTGACTATTTTGAATGTATTGGTCACATATAATACCCTTATAATGTGGTCATAAACATAATTTAGATACACATTTGTGGTATGGTGTGACTATTGTATATCCTATAGTCACATGATTGTGCTACAATTAAATGTGACCATACACATTAGGATTTGGCAGGCAAACACATACTAAACTTTAGACACACATATTAACTTAAGTGACCATATGTATCGAATTTTGGTTACACTTAATCATGTATGCCTATGGTTTAGTGTGACCATATATGACATTTGGTCACACTGTTCAAGTGTGTGACATATATTTGTCACTTTTAAATGCATATCGTAACTAAAGCTTCAAACTTACTTTTCAGTTGTCACACATTCCAAATTCATATGTGGCTAAATTTTCAACAAGAACTAGCGCTCACGTTTAAATAATGTGTGACAAACTTGACTATATGATTTAGCCACATACACAATTACTTCATGTGACCATATATGGATTTTGGTCACACTGGTCAATTGTGTGACATATATTTGTCACACATGTATATATATAGTGTGACTAATGTTTCAAACTTATTTGTATCCGTCACACGTCCCAAATTATAAGTGACTAAATAATCAAAATTTTTTTTACCAGATACCTATAGTCACGAAAATAATCAAATGTGTGGCTGTAGCCTCAGATGTAATTCCGAAATGGTCACACAAGTCGGATTAAGTGTGGCTGTTTCTTTTATTCTGTTACATTTAGTCACATAAAAAAGTTACTGTATCACCGTTAAAAAAACAGCATGTGTGACGAAAACCCATTTTTGTACTAGTGTTATTCGATACCATATTGTTTTAACAATTTTTTTTAACTGTTTTTGTGTTTAAATATTCACAAGTTAACTGATAAGAACATAATTTGTGACCCTAGTGAATCTTGTGAAGATAATTGGTGCGCTGATTACTAACATGGTTGCAAATCATGATGAAATCAGATTCATTGAAACCAAGTGGAGTTTCTTTGAAACAAATCTCATAAAATACAAGTTGTTATTTTATTAGATTATTAGAACCCAAGATGAGTTTGTTTGAAACAAAATCTGATAATATACAAGCTGTTGTCATATTTTGGTAGAAAAGTTTCTTTGACTTGTTTAGCTTATTTAAACCAGGTTGAGTTTAATTATAAACTAAATATAGTTCTTGAAACTTTATGCATTTGAAAGTAGATCTATAGAAACTTTATTGAGTTTCTTTGGAAGAGTAAATCTATTTTGAAACCTTGTCGAGTTTCATTGTAGAATTAGATCATGTGTTACAGATCTATTAAAATATTCTTAAAGAAGATTGACAAAATCATATTACAAATTTGTTTTTGTTTAAAAACATTATGTAATATGCGATATTGTTTAATTATTTTAATCGAAAGACTTCTTTAAAAGCGGTTTTGTACAATGGATCTTACAAAACAGTAGTGTTTTAAACAGAATTCGATGTAGTCATTTTTGTTAAGTAACACTTTGTGATATAGTAAGTTGTTAATTATTCCAAATTTTGTTTTATACTAATAACGGAATCTCGTATTAACAGAATGTTTAGAATGTCACGAGTGACATCTAAAGGATCTGCTCTCGAACTTGATGAAAGGGAGACCGATACTTGAGTTATGTGAACGGTAGATGCTTCAAAGCATTCATATTTTATGTGCCATAACTATGGGTTAAATGGCATGAATGACATGAAAATTGTTGCCAAGGTGGGATCCGACCTTAGATAATAGTGGATTAACACTTAGGCATCATGTCATGAGTATGATGATAAGAGTTTGGTTAACTCTTTCAAAGCAGCAGAAAATGGAGAGATGCAATTGATGGGCAACTCTACAACTGCTAATAACAAGGGAAAAAGAAATGTGATGTTGAAATTCACATGTGGAAAAGAGCTTAAGTGAACTAACACGTTGCATGTGCTAGAGATTCGTAGGAATCTTGTGTCTGGATGGTTGCTTAATAAATTTGGCTTTCTTTTTATTTTAATAAAATAAAATTGAGTTATAATTGAACAAAATTTTGGTTGGTACGGGTTATGCCCTTCATTAAATGTTTAAGCTGAATCTAACTTTTTTTAATGATTGTTTTAATAAAAATGAGTATGAATTCAGCTTATTTGATTCTTTAAATGTATAGCATGGCCAACTCGGACACGTTAATTTTAACTCAATACGTTGTTTAATTAAATAAACGAACACGGATTACAAACGTAAAACTTGTGTTGAAGCCAAATTGACAAGATTGTCTTTTTCACTCGGTTGACCGAAAATTAACCGAACCCCTTGATTCACGTGGTTTTATGTGATTTGGAATCGGTACCTACTAAGGTAGCAATTAGCGAGTACTTCATCGTAATTGTTGATGGTAGTACAAAATATTGCTATTTATACTTACTTGAGAGTAAGGATATAGACAAGATTGATCTATACAAATAAGTTGAGAATCAACTTATTATCGAAAACAAGGCGGTTCGAAGTGATAATGGAGGTGAATATGTGTCTCCATTTCCAAATGTATGTGATAAACATTGGAATAAGACACAAATTTATTGCTCCTTATACGCCTCAACAGAATTGTTTAATGAAAAGAATCGTGCCTTAAAAGATATGGTTATGCCATGTTATTAAAGTCTTGGTTTAAACCATGGCATGTGGGGGAAATCGATTCTATCGGCTACTTATCTTTTAGATAAGATCCCTTGTAAGGAAAAGAAGAGAGTTCTATGAACTATGGATGGGATGATAACCATCCTATAAGTACTTACGAATGTGGGGGGTGTCTATCTGTCCCGACACCCAAGGTTCAAAATATTTGACCTAAAACTGTGGATTGCATATTTTTGTGATATGCTCATTACAGTAGTGCTTATCATTTATTTGTATATGATTAAGAAAATCTGAATATATACAAAGATACGATAATGGAATAAAGGAAAACTTTCATTGTTTGAAACTATGTTTCCTTATTTATCCGAGAAAAATTGATGTTCATCTAGACTAGATGATACAATTGTCCATGATGAGAGGCAACTAAATGATGATGTCCTTCATGATGAGATACATTAAGATGATAATGTTGTTCATGATAAGAGACAACATGGGATTGATTATGATCTCCATGATGTGAGACAAGATCAACCCAGAAGAATGGGTTGAACCTAGAAGAAGCAAACAGGCAAGAACCGAAAAAAATTTTGGATCTGATTTGTTTCTTTTATGGTAGAAAATGAACCTACTTCTTACAAAGAAATGAAAACTTCCTCAAGAGGGGCTTAATGGAAAGAAGCCATCAAATGTGAAATAGATTCTATTTTACAAAAATGATATATTATAGCTCGTGGATTTACCTCCTGGTGGTAAACCACTAGGCTACAAATGGTTTATACCTAACAACTACAAAAGGCTTTCAATAAAACCATTGATAAGTATAAAGCAAGATTGATAACTAAAGGGTTTAGACAACGAGAAGGTCTAGCTTACTTTGATACATATTCGTCAGTTACACGAATAACCTCTATTAGGATGGTACTTGTTATTGCTGCTTTAAGAAATTTGGAAGTCTGCCAAAATGTATGTGAGAATGGCTTTTCTAAACAGGGATTTAGAAGAAGAAATCTACATGAACCAACTTGAGGGTTTCATGGCTCCTAGACAAGAGAGCAAAGTTTGTAGGCTTGTTAAGTCACTATACGACTTAGAAAAAGCTCCCAAACAATGATATCCAAAATTTCTACCACGTCATGTCAGAACGTGGATTCAAAATTAATGGATGTATATCACTGGTATATATGTAATCGTGTGTTTATACATAGATGGTATACTTATCACTCGAAGTGATAACAAGATGAACAAATCCACTAATGAAATGTCGGAGTCAAGATTTGACAAGAACTACATTGGTTGTTTGATATGGTTCTTGGAACTAAGATCATATGAAACCAGATGGATTTGTTTTAAAGTTAAAAACACTATAAGGACTATATTCTTGAGAGGTTCAATGTGGGGGATTCCGGCCTAGCTAGAACTCCAACGACATCTTTTGAAATCTATTTAAAATAGAGGAAGAGGTGTTGCCTATTTTGAATACTCAAAGAATATTTTGCGTCTTATGTGTCTATAACTTGTGTGAGACCTGATCTATAAATTATGATCAGGTTTAGGAAATATACGAGTAATTCAAGTGATGACCACTTGAATAGTATTACACGAGTACTATGATACTTATGATATTGCATTTTGGAAGATATCCAACTGCTATATAATGGTAAAGTAATGCAGATATGGATTCTTACATAAAAGAATCTAGATCCACTAGAGCGGATGTATGGACTCTACGTAGGAAGCCATGTCTTGGAAATCTTGAAAGTATTTCAAACAGACTTTTATAGTGAAATCTATGATGGAATTTAAATTTATTTTTTGAAATAAATTTATAGAATCTTCGGGATATCTACGTTTATTCGTAGAGGACATACCAAGATGGTGTAAACCGGTAACAACCATCGATATAAAGTGTGATAGTCAATTGGAAATTGACAGAACTCATATCACAATGTAAAACGGTAAGTCGAGACATATCCATCATAGACATTGATTGGTGCGGCAACTACTCTCAACTAGAGTTATCACAATTGACTATGTAAAGTCAATAGATAACGTCGCGGATCCGCTTACGAAAGGCTTAAGCAGAGAGTTAGTTAGTAAGTCGTCTAAAGGAATGGGACTAAAGCCCTTAAAGGAATGAGTTTATATGAAGGAAAACCTAACCCATTTGATTGGAGATCCCAAGATCTGGGTTCAATAGGACAACCTAATCATATAAATGTGGGGGAAGTCACGTCAGTATGGGGAAGTTACTTAACATTGTAACTTCCTAGTCCATTCCTATAATAAATGTGACTTGTTAAGAGGTTAAACATATGGCTTTTATGATTCAAGATGAAATCATAAAGCATAATGATTCAAGATGAAATTGCAAGCATATGTTTTTAATGATTCAAGATGAAATTACCTATGTGAGAGAGAAGTGGGGTCGCTTCGAAGGGAATTGTGGGGGGCGCAAATCCTAAGAGCTCTTGCAAAACCAGGAAAATGTTCAGGACCATAATGAACATGACTATGAGGACTTAACAATGTTAGGGAGAGTCTTGTGTGAAGTGTATTGTCGTCTACATAAACAGCAGCTCAGTTCAAAGACATCGCGTCTACTGACAGCTAGGAGGCTAAGTGCATTTCACAAGGGAAGGTTCAAAGGGTCACACCTACCTATCCTTTGCAAGATTCAACTATTGGAATTTCATCGTAAATTTTGTCTATTACGACCGATCTCTATTCATGTGGGGGATTGTTGGAAAATTGGTTGGCAAAAGTGACTTTTGACCAACTTTGGACACAATTATCTATATGTATGTGTCATATATATAAGTAATAGTTTGTAGGTTCGCGTTCTCCTCAAAGAGAGCTTCGAAATGAGCCTTTATGTGTCCAAAATAGAGTTGATGTGAATGAGATATCGGGTCTCAAAGTTAGGCATTCGGTACCATGCCTAAAGAGGAAAATTAGTTTATTTTCAATCCCACATTGGTGGGATGGGTAAACTTAGAGGGAGTCTATTGTGTATAAATAGAGGTCCTAATTCCACAAGTTTGATACACATCAAATTGATTTCCAACATAAGGAATACGCATCTCTTAAGATGAAATTCCTGGCAGTTTAGTTAATTCCGACAGTAAAACTTACTGTTTTGGCTATTGTACCCTGGGAAACAGACGGCGAATCTGTTTTAAGGGAAGCGTGTCAAACACGCGCCTCGGCTTTTAGTGCTTTGTTGTTGATCTCTATTTGGTGATCAAGTAAGTCTTTTTGACTATTTTATTTTATTGTTTTACTTAATTATCGTTTATTAATGTCTACATTCTGTCTATAATTATTTTTCTGTTATTTATTTTTTGTTAATTTTATTTATCGTAATTTGGATTTTATTAATAAAAGTGTAACCGTTTCCGACACTTTGTACCTAAGTTTTGTATGTCGGTTATTCACTCTTATAAAGAGTTGGAAAGTCTTTGTAAAATATCATTAGACTTTGACTTCATAATAAAAATACCAGCTTTGTGCTCCCATCTTCGGATCTTGTTCTTTCTGTTATGGTGGTAAATCAAAATGGTGAGCTTAACATGGATAAGATTTCTATTGAGAGCGATTCTCCAAATGCGGTTTCATGGGTTTTGAACCCAGAATGCAGACCATGGAGGTTGTTATTGCTTTTTTTTACAGATTGAAGCCTTCTTATCGAGCGGATCCAACCGATCAGATGTTCACATTTCTAGGGATAGGAATTCCAAGGCTAACAAGTTGGCGAAAGAGGGTGTTGATCGAGCGGATCTCTTGTCGTTTGTTACCCTACTACTAAATCTATATGATGTTATTTGTTAGCTTCTGATTGGGGTTGCTAGGAGGGAGTCTGCAGTAGCTTTTGTATCAAATTGTATAAGTGCTCTTTTTATATGATATGCTATATACTATTTCCAAAAAAACGACATATGAAGAACAACTTGGTTATGTTATATTCCAAATATAACATATGCCTTATATACGTGTGTAGGACTCATGAAATCTTGATCGATATTCAAAGTAAATATGTTGTTTAGCAAAAATTTCTTATGAAGTATGAAGACACAAAGTCTTCCAACTGAAATTTGACATGTGAATTTAAGCACTTGCTAGCAATTACGTAACCAATCAATGAAACTAATACCTGAATTGACAAAAATCAGTTTGCAACTACTTTTTGCTGCATGTTGTTGGCCGTCATCGCCTTTTAATCAGCCAACAAGTGTAAGTCACTTGAACCAACATTCGTCAAGTTCAGCATTTTCTTGAACTTAACATGTTTTCTTTAATACTCTTAACGATTGATACAATTGTAAACTATGTGTTTGAAATTTTTAGACATACCATGTATGTATGTATTTGTGTACATGATGGGAATTAACTAAATACATTAATAGGTTAATCGTCATTGGATTGAGTCAAATACAGTTTATAAGGTGTTATACTGATCCCACTTAGAAGCAAAGTAAGACTGAAAGTCGGTATTTGCCTGAAAAGTTTCCAATGGCATTAGCTACACAGTCACATAATACGGTTAGCATTTTGATCTGTAGCCTCAACGTCTTTTGATGTTGTGAAGTCCATGACAGAAAATAAACTTTTTGTAAGAGTTGATAGCAATTATCTAACCGTATGCAAATACAGAAGTATGTAGTTGATTGTCGAGCTCATTAAAAATAAATATATTATTAGACTTGAAACTAGCCGTTGCAATTATTAAAAAAAATAATAATAATAATAATAAAAAAAAAAAACGTTGCAAAAAAAAAAAAAAAAAAAAAAAAAATCCACACTATCCCTTTTTTCTCCATAAATACATCAAAACTACACAATATTTATACATATCTTCTCAATATATCATTCAAACAACATATATCTCATTCCTTTTATTTTCCAAATGAATTCCGATACGATTATGTTCACCGACTCAGAAGAAGAACGAGAAGTTACAAGTCGGAGATTGAATTTTATTGCAAGATCGTTGTCGTTTATTAAAAATACACGAAAAGCAAATCGCCCGGCGATAAAACTGTTGGGTTCGTAAAACACCCAATTATCTTAAACAGGATTTGAACACAAATTAAGCCAAGTGTTTGCTAAACCGAGAACAATTCAAGTCACTGAGAGAACAGCCTCTCAGTGAGTCATCTTCAGGATGCTTAAGGCGAGTTCAATAAAGGACTCACTCTCAGGAAGGCGGTACTCCCTGAGTAGGACTTAAGCCAAAGAAGAAGATGATGGTTCAGTGAGTGTTAGACAAGAACTCACTGAACCCCAGTCTCCTCAACAACATTAAAGTGATTGAAGACTGAGGAACCAATGCCTGTGAAGAATAGGCGGGAACAAAAGGGAAAGATCTGAGAAGATAAGTGTTGGTCCCTTTACACGCTTAGAGTTAACTAGAAAGTTAATCTATTTGTGTTAATGACTAATACAATGTTATGATTAATTCTAACAGTTATAAAACGTGAATATAAAAACTCAAGGTAATTTTCAACGTTTAAATTCTTATTAGAAATGAATAAAAGAATCTATACCCAAGTGTTTTGCGGAACAAACACTTAGGATTGAATAGACAAGGTATGGTGGTGTCTCCTATCTAAACTCAAGTTTTGCTTGAGTGGTAACAATGCGACCTCACTGAGCTATCTCAGGGATGCGTTACTCTTTGTAGGAGAGAAGTTGTTTTGCAAAAGTCTAAGCTTTTATTGTACAAAACACACACCCAACTTCTCTCCTTCTTAATCTATTTATACACAAGTAATCTGAGTAAAAGTAATTAAAATATTACAAGTTGTTGAGCAAGCGTGTCTGACAATTACAACAGTAATTGTCATTTCCAAGAACTAATTGAAATGGCTTATTAAGTCTTTAGAAGTGGTTGGTCTGACACTCCAAGACTTTAAGCCGTCTTAGGAAGGATTTCTTCCTAACAAGATAAGATTTGATCTTATCTTAAATCCTTCCTAGATATTTCTGCCTTTCTTCTCAGGCACTTAGTTCTTAAGGACACGCTTCTCAATTATCTTTCATAATTACTTCATTGTTGTTGAGGAGACTGGGGTTCAGTGAGTTCTTGTCCAACACTCACTGAACCATCATCTTCTTCTTTGGCTTAAGTGCTACTTCAGGGAGTACCGCCTTCCTGCGTAGTGAATCCTTCTATTTGAATTCTCCTTAAGCATCCTGAAGATGACTCACTGAGAGGTTGTTCTCTCAGTGACTTGAATTGTTCTCGATTTAAGTTAACACTTTGTTAATTTGTGTCCAAATCATGTTTTAAGTATTCTTGGGTTTTTCATGACCCAACAATCTCCCCCTATTTGGATATAAATTATTCCTAAGTGTTTTGATCAGTTATGAGTGAGCTAATGACTTCTACTCATACTGAATGTACTAGAATGTAAATAAGGACACTGAAATAATAAAAACATCATCTTATTGATATCATTACAAGTCCTAACAAACTAAGTACAAAAAGGGATAGTGGGGGTATTCAGGCAGATCTATCAGTTCAACTTAATACCAAGGGCTTCAAGCTTGGGCTTCTTTGACTGCAGCTCTTGTTGGTCAGGATGCTCATTGATTTTCCTTTTCAGATCTTGACAAAACTTCACATTTTCAGGACTCTTGAGTGGAGAGGCCATCATTAGAAATCCAAGCATAGCTTTGATCCCTGACAAATCGATGTCACTCCACCTTTGGAAGGCTTTGTCTCCGAACTCATCAATGAAGAACAAACCTCTTTCAGGTTGTTCAATGACCATATTGTTCCTGAAAGGAACACCTTCAGGGAGAGCCCTATTGCAGTCAAGACCAGGAATCTTGATCTCAGGCTCAGCTTCTATCTTTTTTCTTTTCCTTGAAGAAGACTGAGAGGGAGCTGGTTGTGCTGAATCAGGAAGAAGAGATGGAGTGCCAAGTTCCTAAGGTGCAGCTTCCAATCTTTCGTACCTCAGACTCAAGGACTTCAACAGGCTAGGGATCACAACATTTGATTTCTTTGATATTAATGGACCTAAGTCATCCAATTCTGTGATCCCAAAGTCAGCGAATCTGAAGGGGGTATGAACATCAAAGTTTCTCATGTCAGCCCCTCTGTAGACAATCACACTGGCAGGATTGGTGTTTCGATGAATATGAACATCAGTGATTGGTTCTGGCTTCAACCTGTTTGTCATATACCACTGATATTTCTTAATCCTGTTCTGCCTGATCTCTTCAGCCCTTTTATTCCTTTCCTCCCTTTTCTTCCTGAGAGTGATCATTTCCTCAGTCTGAGCCTTTACAAAAGTCATACCACCTTCTCTTCCTGAGAGATCCTTAGCTTCAAGACCAATCTTCTCAGCCTCTTCATGAACAACCTTAATGATAGCAGGCTTGCTCACCTTTTCTTCCTCCTTTAACTTCTTCTTTGCTTCCTCTTCCTCTAGGTAAGCACTGAGTTCATCAGCTGAGAAGTGGTGAAGAACTCCATCAATGTCATACGGGATCCTGGGTGGTGATTCAGGATCCTTTGCAACCGAGATTGGTGCAGGTTGAGGCTCAGGATCAGTGAGGATGCCTTTGCCTTTTTCTTGATGGGTGGAAGAAGCTTCAGGAATCTCCCCCTCAGTGTGAGAAGTAGGAGAAGGAGGTTTCTGGCTTGTGGAAGCTTCAGGGACTCCAGTGTCTTTCTCCCCCTCAACTGTTGCTTGAGCCATGGTGACAGCAAGAGTTGGAGCCACTGGAGCAGCAGGACCCTTGAAAGCTTGATAGATCTCAGTCATCATTGATTTGATGTCCGAGGTGTCTTTCTGAAGAGTTGAGATCTGATCCGCTAGAGATGCCTGAGAAGCTTCGATGCCTGACATCCTTGACCCAAGAGACCATGCCAAAGATGTTGAAGATTGTGCCCAAGTACCCAGATGTTTTTCCTGAAGACCCAAGGAAGTCCTGATTGAGTCCAATAAAGAGGTGAGACCCTGAATCTTAGAATCCTTCAGTAAGCTGAGAAGATCACTGAATTCAGCTGATTGCTTCTGGTAAGTCTCAGCAGCCTGAAGGACCTTCTTGTTGAGTACGGGGTCATCCTTGACAGCTGTTTGAATAGTTCCAAGGCTTTTGTTGATGCCTTCAAGAGTAAGATTGAACTTCTGGAAATGAAGATCAATAGCTGTCAGGGAGTTATTGGTGTCAGAATGTATCTCGATCACATCATCATGAAAACTTTCAACATCTGCCTTCAGGTTGGCATAGTGAACAGCAGCTTCAGTGTGATGATCGAACATCTCTTTAGTGAGACCATTGTAAAGAACTCTATTGGTCTTGAGTAGGAACTTGACCAATTTTCTTTCAGTGAGGGGAAGAGAGTCATCATACTTTTTGAGGATGTCCCCAGTATCAGAAGAATCAGAAGATTGAGAACCTGACTCTTCACTTTGGCGTGGAGATGACTGATGTGATTGTTCAGGTTGTTCGGGTTGTACATCAGTTTCCATATCCTCACCTGCCTCAAAAATTTCCTCTTCACTCTCTTCCCTGAGCTCTTCATCAGACTCAATAAAAGCCTGAAAGTCCCCCATGGACTCAATACCCAAAAATTCAACCGGCTCCTCTTTATAAAAAGACTCGCCTTTGGTTTGGTCAGGTCCTGACCCCGTTGTCATAATAACTGAGTGGGTTTGCTCAGCCTGACTAGCCATAATAACTGGGGTAACACCAGCCTGGCTTTTGGGGGCAGGTCCTGAGAGGATTGGACCGCCTGAGGGGTTTATGGGTTCCGTATCAACAGGTTGTTTCTTTCCCTCTGAGTCTTTGTCCCCCTTAGCACCTTCAACCACTGATGGGTGTTTTCCAGTGGTATCACTAGGTACTAATTGTGAAAGTTGGTGGACCCCCTTCCCATCAGGATTGTGCTGTCCTTTTAGGGATTTAGGGTCCTTTTCTCCCTGAGATCCTGAGGGTGATTGCTCAGGAACGTTAGCGGGATGTGAATGTTTGTGGGTCCCCTTCTCAGTAAGGTAGTGCTGCCTTACCAAGGATTTAGAACCCTTTCCTCCCTTGGGAACTAATTGTTTTTTGACAGTTCCTTCATCGGGATGTGAGGAGGGAATGCTTCCTGATCCCTCTGACTTGTTTATGTCAGTTGAACCATGTGGAAGGGGTGTGCCCGAGGTCACTGAGGATGATTACTCAGTGACCTCCGTTGGCCTTTGTTTTGAGGTCAAGATGGTCTCAGAAATGGGTGTCTCAGAGGTCTCGGCCTTTTTCAACCTCTTTTTAAGGTTTAGTTGGTTTTGAGGATCAGTCTCAGTGGCGAGTGGCTTGGGTCTAACCACCTGGCTGGACTGACCCTTCTTTGTCTTCTTCACCTTTTTGGTCGGTGAAGGAACTGGTGAGATAGCGTCGTTACCCTGAATGACTGATTGCATGTATTCAGTCAGGGCAATATGTGTAACCTCACTGATGCTACTGGTGAAGTTTGACTTGTGCAGGACGTCAGGCTTCGTACCTTCTGCATCAGGCCTCACGTAGTCAGAACCAAGTAGGTCCTAAAGCACACAGGAAACAAATCTAGGGTAGGACATATGCCTTTGCCTATGTTTTCCTGAGAGCTTAGCAACAAGGTCTCGGAAGATTATTCCTTCGATGTCAATTTTTGTACCCTCAAGGAGACTGAACAACATCAATTGTTGTGATGAGTTCAATTGTTCCGTAGAGGATTTATTTCCACCCAGGACCTGAATGACAAATGTCATCAGTATCCTCCAGATAGGATGGAAACATGTTTTGACTACTGGAGCCTTCTCCAATAAGCCTCCCGCAGACGTTGTAGGACGTCTGGGGTCATGGGGTGCTAGAAAGATCAGTTCATTCTTTATGTCCTGATCAGTAGGGTTGGGTGCAAATGCTTCAGCAAAGTCAAGGCCTGTGGCTTTGATGAAGGTTGAGTAGTCAAAGGAGAGGGTTCTGCTCCCATTCATCACCGTGAAGGTGATGATTGACTCTTTGGTGTCTTTGGGGCTGGTAGCCACAGCCGTGCACCAGAATTCCCTCAAATAGTCATGGTAGATAACTGAGGGGGTGTGGGTGAAAGCCTTTGCAAGAAAACAATTACGAAGAAATTTCATAACGTTCTTGTAGGCTGGGTAGTTTTGTGGAAAAGAGAAATTTCCTACCACATTGTTCTTTGTTAGGTCAACGTCCCCAGTGAGGAATTCCACATTGGGGGCGTATACTATAGCATTAGAAGAAGCCATTTGTGGGTAAGTCTGGGTTTGACTAAGGTTTTTGGGTTTCTAAAGCTTAAGAATACACACACAATTTGTTTTTGAGAATTAAAATGGCAGAGTTTTGCTTAAGTTCTATAAAAACGTGTGTGTGTTTCTTTTGGTTGGGTTATTTATAGGGAAGTGGAGATGGGGGTGTTTTAGACATTTGAGCGATCTTAATTTATTCAAAAAGAATTATTGGAAATTGTTTTGAATAATATGTTTTGGGATCCGCATTTAATGCCAACACTCCACTTTCCTGGTTTGGCGCAACAGTCGAAGTGAACAGTTGAGCAGTTCTGCAAAAGTGTAATTTGCAGAGATGAGTCATCACATATTTGTAATGTGATTGGAGAGGCATTTAATGCCAAGTGGGAATGTGGTGGCCCAGAGGTGGAAGCCAGAAAGGCAAAAAGAACAAATATTCTTGAATTAAATATGAGTTCAGTTACCAACCTCGGACATTTACTAACTAGATACTTAGAGCATTTAAGTCAGTATTTAATGTCTCTTTTCAGGGCCCTGAATGACATTTCATTTAGTGATGGTTTTTCAGGGACTTGGGATTAGTCACTGATGATTCAGGAATATGGAATGATTCCTGAGCTACAAGGATTCAGGAACTTGGGTTTAGTTCCTGAACCCTAAAGAGTTTAGGAACTTGGGTTTAGTTCCTGAGGTTAAGGATTCAGTGAGATGTTTTCACTGATATACATATTGAGTCAGGGACAAAAGGTTTTAAGAATTATACTTCAGTTGGAAGGATTCAATCAGTGGACTGATTCTCTATATCTAGCATTCCTAATTCAGCTTTCAGCCTTGTGAAAGTTGGTTCATCCAAAGGTTTGGTGAAGATATCAACTAACTGATATTCAGTAGGGATGAAGTATAATTCAATGTCACCATTCATGACATGGTCCCTGATGAAGTGATATCTGATATCAATGTGTTTTGTTCTCTGATGAAGAACAGGGTTGTTTGAGATTGCAATTGCACTTGTGTTATCACAAAAGATGGGTACCATCTTATAATGAATTCCATAGTCACTGAGTTGACTTTTCATCCAGAGTACATTTGCACAAAAACTAGCTGCTGCAACATATTCAGCCTCAGCTGAGGACAAGGCAACTGATTGTTGCTTCTTAGCACTCCAACAGACTAATTTCCCACCAAGTATTTGGCAAGAGCCTGAGGTGCTTTTTCTGTCCATGTTGCATCCAGCATAGTCAGAGTCTGAGTATCCTTTAAGATCAAGTCCTGAGCACTTTGGATAGTATAATCCAAGGTTAGGAGTGCCTTTCAGGCACCTGAATATCCTTTTCACAGCAGTGATATGAGATTCTCTTGGGTCAGATTGATATCTGGCACATAGACATACTGAGAATTGGATATCAGGCCTTGATGCAAGTAGATACATCAGTGATCCTATCATTCCTCTAAATAGAGTTTGATTTACTGGTTTACCAGTGAGATCAGGACCAAGGTTGTTTGGGGGGACCATGGGAGTTTTGACTGAGGCACAGTCACTGAGATCATACTTCTTCAGTAGATTCTTTACATACTTCTCTTGACTGATAGTGGTTCCTCTATCAGTCTGCTTGATCTGTAGACCAAGGAAGTATGTCAGTTCTCCCATCATGCTCATTTCAAACTTCTTTGCCATAAGTTTTTCAAATTGTTTGCAAAGTTTGAAACTTGTTGAGCCAAAGATGATGTCATCAACATACACTTGTACTAGTATGACATCATTATTTGTCTTATAGATAAACAAAGTGTTGTCTATCTTGCCTCTGAAAAATTTGTTTTGGATTAAGAAGGCTGAGAGAGTCTCATACCATGCCCTGGGAGCTTGTTTTAGTCCATAAAGGGCTTTGTTAAGCTTACAGACATGATCAGGAGACTCATGGCTTTCAAATCCAGGAGGTTGCTGAACATAAACTTCTTCTTTCAGTGAACCATTTAAGAATGCACTTTTAACATCCATTTGGTATACTCTGAAGTTCATGTATGTAGCAAAAGCAAGGAAGATCCTGATGGCTTTCAACCTTGCTACTGGTGCAAATGTTTCTTCATAGTCAATGCCTTCTTGTTGATTATAGCCTTTGGCTTCAAGTATGGCTTTGTTTTTAATGACTATGCCATTTTCATCAGTTTTGTTTTTGAATACCCATTTCATGCCAATGACTGAGACATTCTCAGGACATTTGACCAAGGTCATTACCTTGTTTCTGTCAAATTGTTCCAGTTCATCATGCATGGCCTGAACCCAACTTGGATGTGTAAGTGCTTCTTTAACACTTTTGGGTTCAATTGTGGAAATGATGTCCACAAATAGGCATTCATTGGCTGAGGCTGCTCTTAGACTAGCAACCATGCTCCTGGTGAGCATGCCTTCAGTAGGCTCTCCGATAATATTGACAAGTTCAATGTCCTGAGACCAAGTCCAACTTTCCTGAGGTCCTGGATATTGATTTGAACTTGTGGTGGCCTGATTGGGTAGAGGGGTTGGTTCTGGAGTAGACACATGATCATTGATTGGATCTTGAGTGTCTACCAGATCACTGAGATTGTTTGGTTCTTGAGTATTTTGAACAGACTGATTGATTTCATCAGTGTTTGCATGTGCCTCAACAAACTCAGTGATGGTTGGGTTAGGTAGGTTGTGAGGGATTATGTAATAGGAGAGGTTAGCATCATTTTGATACTGAGTAGAAGGATTGTTTTCAGGAAGATATTCATCAGGAGGATATCTTGAAGAATTATCAATTCCTATCTCTTCTACTGAGGCAGTTGAGAACCTGATTGCATCAGTGCTCTCATCAAAGGTAACATGAAATGTTTCCTCAGACTGTTGTCTCCTTGTGTTGAACACTCTGAAGGCTTTTGAGACAAGTGAGTATCCCAGGAAGTATCCATCATCAGCTTTTGCATCAAATTTCCCTAGGTGATCCTTGTGATTATGAATAAACACAGGACACCCAAAGACATGAAAGTAGCTGATGTCAGGGATTCTTCCTTTGAATAACTCATATGGGGTTTTCCCATGTGTCACAACCCGTAATTTCAGGTCACTTTCCTAACCTCGACAAATCACCATTCATGTCCATCATTCATCATTCATTTCAGCGTAACCGGTTTGGTTTAGCTGCAAAATTTATGCATCATCAGTAGGATCATTGCATTCGGACTAGTAATAGTCTGCATATCATTATATTTACATTTTCATACTATTCCACTCGTAGGTTTATCAAATTAATATTTTTGTTACATTTGACGTTTTACGTATAATTACTTTTAATTAAAACGTTAACGCGCGATCAATAAATGTGACTAACACGTCCGACAATCCCCACGATGGTCCCGATATATTTTTATACTCATTTTAACATCAAGAAAATTATAAAATTCAATTACCCGGTATTTTGCGAATTTATTTAATTTATATCGTACGTTTAATATAATTACGACGGTTTTTGTAAAAACTAAACAATAATTACCCGAACACCCAATATTTGTACCCAACATATTTTTGTAATTTTTATGACTTCGTTAAGTCCCGACTAACTCCGTTAAATTTTATTTCTAGCAAACGCGGTACCCGATTACACCTAAAACTAATTTAATTACACATAAACAATATATAATCATCACATGGTTTAATCAAAAGAGGCCCCCCCCCCCCCCCTTCTCTCCTTTGTGCGCCGGCTCTAGCCACCCCAAAACACATCAAAAGTTGCAAACTTCACTTCTCATTTAATGCACACTAAATCTTGTCTAATATATATACTTAACTTCCACATTTTCACTTCATTTTACATAATATCTCAAGTAAACTCTCTCATCTCTATATGTGTGTGTGTGTGTTCGGCAAAACAAGAACAAGAGGAAGAAAACATCAAACTTTCAAGATCAATCCATAATCAAGTCCATCTAGTATTCCTTTAAGGGTTTTGAAATACAAACTCAAAGGTTTCTTAGGTTTTCATCATCTTTTTATCACTAATACTTCAAGTAAGTTGTCAAAACTCATTTTCATAATTTTTCCAAGTTAATATCATGTTTATATAATTTTTGTAGAAGATTTACAAGTATATGTTAGTTATACCACTCTTTATAATATTTTTACAAGTTATGAGCCCTAGAAGTGTTATATACTTAGATCCTTGTTAGATCTACATGGATGATGATGTTTAGGACCCTTGACACCTTAAAAAGATATATGGTAAGTTTTAGAAAGATTGGTTGTTGTTTGTGACATTTTTGGACAAGTTACTAACTAGAAAATCAAGTCTTAACAAGTAAATAAAACATTCTGTCCTTAAAAGTGAAACGTGGGAAAATCAGTAGGTGTGAGATAATTTTTGGCCAAATATTTAGAAAATACATTCCGAGACGAAGCCGTGGCCGAAAACGGGGATAAAAACGAGTTAATAACGAAGGAGATATGATTTTTCAAAGTTTAACGACAAAAACTAATCTTCAGAAAATAACATGCTGTTACACGACTTTCGACGGACAAACTGAGGCGTTTAACGCGACCTAGATGACCCGGGCTACTGAAAATATATTAGTACATGTTTATACGAAACCACGGATATAAAGAACGTCGAAAACGAGCTAGTAACGAACAAGATACACGCGTTTAAACATCGATAATATACCTTTCATTTTGACAGCTTTTTAACTAGAAAATGTTTACGTACTAGAAACTATATTTTTCACGTAACGACTATGGAGAACCGTAATTCTTACCCGTTGGAACACGTACAATCAAAGACTTATTAACACGACTATCATATTACATTTCATGTTTTCAAAACGCCGATACTAACACGAACGTTTTATACACTTTATTACATGACTAGTTTTGACGAAACAAGTTAACATATTTATATCAAGTTTTGGAAGAACCTTACATATTAACGATAACTATTATTTTCAAAGTACGAGTGGTATAGGTTACATATACATGTACATGCACTACATTGCCTCATAATCTAAGTAGATTATGCTCATTCATGATAGGTAGCGGCTAGTGTACGCGCCTTGTTGTTCCCGTTCATCGCATACTCATAGCATTGTTGTACCATCACTTGAGGTGAGTTTTCATAGCCCCGTTTTTCAATTTATTATTTTATTTCAAATCCCACGGGGGAGAATACATTGCAACCATTTTTATATGCGAGCCCTAGTATCAAATTCCTTGTACATAGATTAAGTTACCTTGTTGCCATATGAAAGTCCCCTATATCATGAACCGTTAATTTACCTGTAAGCGAGAGTGAGTGGATAGATCTATCGAGGGTGACGCCTCCATCCGTGTTGGCTTTGACCAACAACCGATAGCGGATGCATTTCATGTCTTTTTATTAGAGTGCCTGGCAAAACACTCTGAGGGGCACCACAGATTCAGTCATAGTTTCGGGGTCATGAGCTTAAGTCTATTGTACACCATTTTTATGTGACTTATGTCATACACTTTAACTTGTGGCTATCGTATACCTTCATTTTATTAAACCTATGATCTCTCACCAACTTTATGTTGACCGTTTTTAGCAATGTATTTTCAGGTAATTAGCTAGCGTGTGGACATGCATTTGGCTATTTTGGAGTCGCGGGGTCGACTTGCATCACTTATTTTCATGCACTTATGTAAACGTTTGATCTACTATGGTTCTGTTATATAAACTTGCAACATCATTTGGGACCTATGTTTTGTAAACTCTGATTTTATTTATGATCAAACGTGTATTTTCAAACGGCACTTTAGGTCGTTCAATATATCCATTGTATGAGACGCCATGAAAGTCACACCAAGGTATTCATATCCGCTGCCATTAACAGGTAAATTCAGGGTGTGACAGATTGGTACCAGAGCAATGGTTATAGCGAACTAGGCTGTCCTCATACCCTAGACTATAACTACCCCAACGGTAGCGTCTCATCATTTCATCATAAGTGCATATTTATTATTTATGAGTTTCATTACATGAGTTATTCATTTCATTTTGCATTGTTTCCCCAGAGATATGTCTTCTAACTCCCGCCCGATTATCATACTTTCCGATGTGGACATTGAGGACGCTATGTCTTCCACTATACCCGTGGTTACACCTGTTCAGCCTGCACCACTTTCACCACCTTTGGCACAGGATACCGAGGCTTTCTACGAGGATGAGGTTGCTCCTACTCCTCAGATTTCACCCATTGCACCATCTCTTGTTACCCGTCCTCTGACAGAGTCATCATCCCATACTTCATCAGTTCCAGCCGAACCTGTTCTTATGTTTCCTCGCCGCAAGACGATCATTGGTGCTCGTAAGAGCGTACGTCGTGTTACCACTACATTCAGGACACCAGACATTCCTACACTACCACCATCATCAGATTTACCCACTACTACACCTGCTACTACTCCTTCACCTGCTTTATCTTTGCCGCCTAAAAAGCGTGCAAGATGCACTACCCCAGCCTTACCCACTACTCAGATTTCAGATTTACCACCACCTGCACATTACCACATTGGAGAGAGCTCGCAGGCTGCTGCTGCGAGGGTACCCACTGCTCTTACCTTGGACGCCCAGCTGACTGATCAGCAGGGGCAGTTAGCTAGATTGAGTTACCGAGTAGATGAGATCCTTGCGTCTCGACTAGATGTGGTTGAGGAGGATGTAGAGGATTTGGTTCAGGGTAGAGTTTCTATTGATGTGTCTTATCATGGGCTGGAGACACGTCAGCTAGCGCATCAGGAGTTGATAGACCAGTTGAGGGATGAGTTACCCGAGATTCGGGACAGAGCCGAGCAGACTCAGGAGGAGCTACGCCGCCAGGCTATTGAGTTGGCATCAGTTAGAGCTGCTTTGACTGCATCACAGAGCAGAGAGACCGATCTTCAGTTGCGAGTGGAGCAGCTGGAGAAGGTTGCTGTTTCCATGTCCAAAGTGGTCAAACTTTGGAAGCGTGGACCAGGTGGACCAGGTGGAGCACCAGGGAGTGCTTAGTGTTAGACTTTATCATGTAGCTTGTACTGTATTATCCTAGTCCCGGGGTGTGGGACATAGTTATGAACTTGTTGTCTTTTGGTTGTAGTACAAACAAATGTATCAAGTATGACTCTACTATGTAGGATTTGGTTGTGCTATTATGATATCGGTCCACGTAGGCCGAAATTTTCATGTATGATATTCATGTGTTGTGATTATTCTATGAAATTTCATGTTGTGGTTGTTCTCATCGTGATTCCATTGTATTTATACATGTCGTGGTTGTATTTATACATGTTGCGTTTATATTTTTCTCGTTGTGGAAATATATATACAGGTTGTGGTTGTATATATTTTGTGCGATAATCATTTCTAGTATGATTGTGGTTGATGTATTCTGTTGTGATGTACCAGAATTATGGCACCTAGGAAAACAAGAGCCAAGGCTGCTGCAACGGCTACCCCAGATATGACTCAAGCTGCTATCAGGAAACTCGTTAGGGACAGTATAGCCGAAGCCCTAGAGATTGAAAGAGCCGCAGTTGCCGCAAGAGCTGCCGAAGATGCTTCTCGGATTGGAACATCGGGAGAAGCTAGCAACGGGACTAATGGAAAGAAATGTACGTACAAGGATTTCAAGAGTGGAGACCCTACTTTGTATAAGGGTACTGAAGGGGCTACTGCCATGGTTCGATGGTTCGAACATACCGAATCCGTGTTTATCTTATGCAACTGTCCGGATGATTCCAAGGTAAAGTTTGCCGTTAGTACACTCCGTGATCAAGCCTTATCATGGTGGAACTCTTACGCGAAGCCCATAGGGATGGAGAATGCTTACAAGATCACGTGGGATGAATTCAAGAAGCTAGTGACTAAGAAGTTTTGCCCACGAACTGAAGTGAAGAAGTTAGAGATAGAGTTTTATGATCTGGTAACCGTGGGGAATGATATCGAGACTTATATTAGGAGGTACCAAGAGCTAGCCGCTCTATGCCCATCTATGGTGCCTGATAATGAAAAGTTGGTTGAGAATTTCATTGGTGGCTTGCCCGAAAACATCCGTGGTGATGTGATTTCTTTTGATCCGCAAACTCTTGATGAGGCAATCAGGATGTCTCAAAAGCTCATAGCTCAAGTTCTGAAGAAAGTGACACCCGCCAACAACAACAACAACAATAACTCCAACCGAAACCGTAACAACAACAATAACACCAACAATTACCGGAACAACAACAACTACTCCAATAACCGAAACAACACCAACCATAACAACAACAACAAAAGGAAATGGGATAACAACCAAGGTAACAACGCCAACCAACCACCACCCAAGAGGCAAGAGACTGCGAAGGCCTATGCTGCAGGTCCGACAGAAAAGAAAGGTTACTCCGGTACTCTACCAAAGTGTAACAAGTGCCAAACACATCATAACCCGGGAGATTGCCCTAGGCCTTGTCAAAATTGTGGGAAAGTTGGTCATCAAGCTAATGGATGTAGGTCTGCTCCTGGGGGAAACCATCAGAATCCACCGCCAACGTGTTATGGTTGTGGAGAAGTGGGACACTTTAGGAACAATTGCCCGAAGGTAAGGAATCAAGGCGGAATAGCTCGAGGGAGAGCTTACGTCATGGGTGGAGATGATGTCCGCGAAGACCCGAAGGTTGTCACGGGTACGTTCCTTGTCAATAATCGTTATGCTTCTATTTTATTTGATTCGGGAGCCGATAGAAGTTTCGTTTCACTTACGTTTGCACCTTTACTCAACATTACACCAACCGCACTAGACATTTCATTTCAAGTTGAACTAGCTAATGGGTCTTTAGTTAACACCAATACAGTTCTCCGTAATTGCACCATCAATTTCCTTAATCATCCATTCAACATAGATCTTATGCCCGTAGAACTTGGTAGTTTTGACATTGTCATCGGCATGGATTGGTTGTCCCGTCACCGTGCAAAAATTATTTGTGATGAGAAGGTTGTTCATCTTCCTTATGATGGGGAGACATTAGTTGTTCGTGGAGAGCGAAGCGGAACTAGACTTAGTATCATATCATGCATCAAGACCGCGAAGTACATCAAGAAGGGTTGTTATGCATTTTTGGCTCACATTACTGAGAAGAAGTCGGATGAGAAACGACTTGGGGATGTACCAATTGTTAAGGACTTTCCCGAGGTTTTTCCGGAAGAATTACCTGGACTACCCCCTACGCGTCAAGTTGAGTTTCAGATCGACTTAGTGCAAGGAGCCGCACCTGTTGCAAGAGCACCGTATCGTTTAGCGCCTTCCGAAATGCAAGAGTTGTCGAACCAATTACAAGAATTACTGGACAAGGGATTCATTAGACCGAGTTCCTCGCCTTGGGGAGCACCGGTTTTGTTTGTGAAGAAGAAAGATGGATCTTTCAGGATGTGCATTGACTACCGAGAACTGAACAAGTTGACGGTGAAGAATCGTTATCCACTCCCTAGGATTGACGATTTGTTCGACCAGTTGCAAGGTTCTAGTTATTACTCCAAGATTGATTTGAGATCCGGTTACCATCAGCTTAGAGTTCGGGAGGAGGATATCCCGAAGACCGCATTTAGAACACGTTATGGACACTATGAGTTTCAAGTGATGCCGTTCGGATTAACTAACGCACCTGCGGTATTCATGGACCTCATGAATAGGGTGTGTAGGCCGTATCTTGATAAGTTTGTGATTGTATTCATCGACAACATCTTAATTTATTCCAAGAGTAAGCAAGAACATGAAGAACACCTCAGAACGATTCTAGAACTGCTCAAGAAGGAGCAATTGTATGCCAAATTTTCTAAGTGTGATTTTTGGATACGAAGGGTTCAATTTCTTGGTCATGTCATTGATCGCCAAGGACTACAAGTTGATCCAGCAAAGATTGAGGCAGTTAAAGATTGGGCTACGCCCAAGTCTCCGACAGAAATTCGCCAATTTTTAGGACTTGCCGGATATTACAGGAGGTTCATTGAAGGGTTTTCTAAGATAGCTAAGCCGCTGACCAAGTTGACACAGAAGAATCAGAAGTACGAATGGGGAGATAAGCAAGAGTCCGCATTTCAGTTGTTGAAACAGAAGCTTTGTAGCGCGCCGATTTTAGCACTACCAGAAGGAATTGAAAATTTTGTGGTATATTGCGATGCATCACACAAAGGGCTTGGAGCAGTGTTAATGCAGAACGAGAAAGTGATTGCTTATGCGTCACGTCAGCTTAAGAAACACGAGAAGAATTACACTACACACGATTTGGAATTGGGTGCTGTAGTTTTCGCACTCAAGATTTGGAGGCACTATCTTTATGGCACCAAGTGTGTGGTATATACCGATCACAAGAGCTTACAGCATATACTTGATCAGAAGGAACTCAATATGAGGCAACGTCGTTGGCTAGAGTTGCTTAGTGACTACGATTGTGAGATCCAATATCACCCGGGAAAAGCTAATGTTGTAGCTGACGCTCTTAGCAGGAAAGAACGACCCAAACCTTTGAGGGTCAGGTCATTGGGAATGACAATTATTTCACCTTTACCATCAAAGATCTTAGAGGCTCAGATTGAAGCACTCAAAGAAGAAAACCGACCACACGAGAAGATTTATGGTATGCCCGAGAACAAGAATGGTTTTGTAAAGAGGTCCGATGGAGTGTTATGCTTCAAGGACAGAAGTTGGATACCCCTTTATGGTGGAGTACGAGAGTTGATTATGCATGAGTCGCACAAGTCGAAGTACTCTATTCATCCAGGTTCTGATAAGATGTATCAGGATCTCAAGCAACTTTATTGGTGGCCCGATATGAAAGCAGAGATAGCGAGGTATGTTAGCAAATGTCTTACGTGTGCTAAAGTGAAAGCCGAGAATCAGAAACCGTCAGGGTTACTTCAACAGCCAGAGATTCCTCAATGGAAATGGGAGCGTATTACAATGGACTTTGTTACTAAACTTCCTAAGACTTCAGGTGGATTCGACGCTATTTGGGTTATAGTAGATCGTCTCACCAAATCAGCCCATTTCATACCGATTAGAGAGACTTATTCCATGGACCAACTCGCTAGACTTTATGTCAAGGAAATAGTCTCAAAGCACGGTGCACCAGTCTCCATCATTTCCGACAGAGATAGTCGTTTTACTTCAAATTTCTGGAAGTCACTACAAAATGCATTCAACACCAAATTAGACATGAGCACTGCCTATCATCCTCAGACCGATGGTCAGAGTGAGAGGACGATTCATACATTAGAAGATATGCTCAGGGCGTGCGTGATTGATTTTGGACATGGTTGGGCTAACCATTTGCCATTAATCGAGTTTTCTTATAATAACAGTTATCATTCGAGCATAAAGGCCGCACCATTTGAGGCATTGTACGGTCGTAAATGCCGGTCCCCAGTGTGTTGGGCCGAAGTTGGTGAAGTACAATTAACCGGTCCAGAGATGGTACGAGATACAACCGAGAAGATTGTTAAAATTCGAGAAAGGCTCGAAACAGCTAGAAGTCGACAGAAAAGCTATGCAGATGTTCGACGCAAACCATTGGAAATTTCAAGTTGGAGATAAAGTCATGTTGAAGGTTTCGCCTTGGAAGGGCGTGATCCGATTTGGGAAACGCGGGAAGCTGAACCCGAGATACATTGGGCCATTCAAGATTCTGGAAAAGATTGGTCCGGTAGCCTACAAGCTTGAACTTCCGCCAGAACTCAGCAACGTTCATAACACATTTCATGTTTCAAACCTCAAGAAGTGTCTTTCCGACGAGTCGTCCGTTATTCCACTTGAAGAAATTCAACTAGATGACAAGCTTAATTTTGTGGAAGAACCGGTAGAAATCATGGACCGTGAGGTCAAGCAATTGAAGCAGAGTCGAATTCCTATCGTGAAGGTTCGCTGGAATTCTCGAAGAGGACCCGAGTTTACTTGGGAACGAGAAGACCAAATGCGACGCAAGTATCCACACCTTTTTCCCGAGCCTGCTTCTGAAACCAACAACAATTGAATTCAGGGACTGAATTCCCTTTTGGAGGGGCGACTGTCACAACCCGTAATTTCAGGTCACTTTCCTAACCTCGACAAATCACCATTCATGTCCATCATTCATCATTCATTTCAGCGTAACCGGTTTGGTTTAGCTGCAAAATTTATGCATCATCAGTAGGATCATTGCATTCGGACTAGTAATAGTCTGCATATCATCATATTTACATTTTCATACTATTCCACTCGTAGGTTTATCAAATTAATATTTTTGTTACATTTGACGTTTTACGTATAATTACTTTTAATTAAAACGTTAACGCGCGATCAATAAATGTGACTAACACGTCCGACAATCCCCACGATGGTCCCGATATATTTTTATACTCATTTTAACATCAAGAAAATTATAAAATTCAATTACCCGGTATTTTGCGAATTTATTTAATTTATATCGTACGTTTAATATAATTACGACGGTTTTTGTAAAAACTAAACAATAATTACCCGAACACCCAATATTTGTACCCAACATATTTTTGTAATTTTTATGACTTCGTTAAGTCCCGACTAACTCCGTTAAATTTTATTTCTAGCAAACGCGGTACCCGATTACACCTAAAACTAATTTAATTACACATAAACAATATATAATCATCACATGGTTTAATCAAAAGAGGCCCCCCCCCCCCCCTTCTCTCCTTTGTGCGCCGGCTCTAGCCACCCCAAAACACATCAAAAGTTGCAAACTTCACTTCTCATTTAATGCACACTAAATCTTGTCTAATATATATACTTAACTTCCACATTTTCACTTCATTTTACATAATATCTCAAGTAAACTCTCTCATCTCTATATGTGTGTGTGTGTGTTCGGCAAAACAAGAACAAGAGGAAGAAAACATCAAACTTTCAAGATCAATCCATAATCAAGTCCATCTAGTATTCCTTTAAGGGTTTTGAAATACAAACTCAAAGGTTTCTTAGGTTTTCATCATCTTTTTATCACTAATACTTCAAGTAAGTTGTCAAAACTCATTTTCATAATTTTTCCAAGTTAATATCATGTTTATATAATTTTTGTAGAAGATTTACAAGTATATGTTAGTTATACCACTCTTTATAATATTTTTACAAGTTATGAGCCCTAGAAGTGTTATATACTTAGATCCTTGTTAGATCTACATGGATGATGATGTTTAGGACCCTTGACACCTTAAAAAGATATATGGTAAGTTTTAGAAAGATTGGTTGTTGTTTGTGACATTTTTGGACAAGTTACTAACTAGAAAATCAAGTCTTAACAAGTAAATAAAACATTCTGTCCTTAAAAGTGAAACGTGGGAAAATCAGTAGGTGTGAGATAATTTTTGGCCAAATATTTAGAAAATACATTCCGAGACGAAGCCGTGGCCGAAAACGGGGATAAAAACGAGTTAATAACGAAGGAGATATGATTTTTCAAAGTTTAACGACAAAAACTAATCTTCAGAAAATAACATGCTGTTACACGACTTTCGACGGACAAACTGAGGCGTTTAACGCGACCTAGATGACCCGGGCTACTGAAAATATATTAGTACATGTTTATACGAAACCACGGATATAAAGAACGTCGAAAACGAGCTAGTAACGAACAAGATACACGCGTTTAAACATCGATAATATACCTTTCATTTTGACAGCTTTTTAACTAGAAAATGTTTACGTACTAGAAACTATATTTTTCACGTAACGACTATGGAGAACCGTAATTCTTACCCGTTGGAACACGTACAATCAAAGACTTATTAACACGACTATCATATTACATTTCATGTTTTCAAAACGCCGATACTAACACGAACGTTTTATACACTTTATTACATGACTAGTTTTGACGAAACAAGTTAACATATTTATATCAAGTTTTGGAAGAACCTTACATATTAACGATAACTATTATTTTCAAAGTACGAGTGGTATAGGTTACATATACATGTACATGCACTACATTGCCTCATAATCTAAGTAGATTATGCTCATTCATGATAGGTAGCGGCTAGTGTACGCGCCTTGTTGTTCCCGTTCATCGCATACTCATAGCATTGTTGTACCATCACTTGAGGTGAGTTTTCATAGCCCCGTTTTTCAATTTATTATTTTATTTCAAATCCCACGGGGGAGAATACATTGCAACCATTTTTATATGCGAGCCCTAGTATCAAATTCCTTGTACATAGATTAAGTTACCTTGTTGCCATATGAAAGTCCCCTATATCATGAACCGTTAATTTACCTGTAAGCGAGAGTGAGTGGATAGATCTATCGAGGGTGACGCCTCCATCCGTGTTGGCTTTGACCAACAACCGATAGCGGATGCATTTCATGTCTTTTTATTAGAGTGCCTGGCAAAACACTCTGAGGGGCACCACAGATTCAGTCATAGTTTCGGGGTCATGAGCTTAAGTCTATTGTACACCATTTTTATGTGACTTATGTCATACACTTTATACTTGTGGCTATCGTATACCTTCATTTTATTAAACCTATGATCTCTCACCAACTTTATGTTGACCGTTTTTAGCAATGTATTTTCAGGTAATTAGCTAGCGTGTGGACATGCATTTGGCTATTTTGGAGTCGCGGGGTCGACTTGCATCACTTATTTTCATGCACTTATGTAAACGTTTGATCTACTATGGTTCTGTTATATAAACTTGCAACATCATTTGGGACCTATGTTTTGTAAACTCTGATTTTATTTATGATCAAACGTGTATTTTCAAACGGCACTTTAGGTCGTTCAATATATCCATTGTATGAGACGCCATGAAAGTCACACCAAGGTATTCATATCCGCTGCCATTAACAGGTAAATTCAGGGTGTGACACCATGTCTCTTGACAATTATGGATCTGTTTTGTGTATAACAGGCAGTTTTGACTGCATCAGTTCAAAAATGGTTGGAAAGGACTGATCCACATAGCATTGTCCTAGCAGCTTCAATGAGTGTTCTATTTTTCCTTTCAGCAACACCATTTTGTTCAGGTGTGTATGGAGAGGAAAAGTTTTGGGGAAATACCTTTCTCATCACAGAAACATTCAAGTTCATAATTTTTGAACTCAGTCCCATTGTCAGTTCTAATCTGTTTGACCTTAATGTCATTTTGATTTTCAATGTTCCTGACAAAGGACATGATTGTTTCAGCTGCCTAACTCTTTTTGATCAGGAAGAATACCTAAGTGTATCTAGAGTATTCATCCACTATGACCAGAGTATACTTCTCATGGTTAGTCGACCTTAGACTGATAGGTCCAAATAGATCCATATGGAGAAGATGTAGGCAGTTCCTGATGGAAAAGTTGGTTTTGGTTTTAAAGGATGCTCTGTGATGTTTACCTTTTTCACAAGTTGAGCATGGTTTATCCTTTGAAAACACAAGTGATGGTAAGCCAAGGACCTTGTTTTGTTTTACAAGATTGTTTATGTTTTTAAAGTTCAGGTGGGTGAGTCTCTTATGCCAAAGCCAGTTGAGAGTATCAGTGGCCTTAGCAAAGAGACAAGTTCCATCCTGAGTTAGACTGGACATGTCTAATACATAAACATCTTGTCTTCTTGGTGCAATGAGGACAATTTCCTTATTTGCATTGAAGATGGTTCCTTGTTTATCATCAAACTGAACTATGTATTTTGCATCACATAGTTGACTGACACTTATCAGATTATACTTAAGACCATTTACATAAGCTATCCTAGTAAAGACAATACCATTGCAGTTTACTGAACCATAACCCTTAGTGAGACATGTTGAATTATCTGCAAATATCACTTTGGGTCCTGGTTCTTCCACATATTTGTGCAGACACTCCTTAACACCAGTCATGCTCCTTGAATATCCACTGTCTAGATGCCAAATAGGATCCCTGGCATTCTTCTGCACAAATAGTAAACTGGGTCAGTTCTTTCTAGGACTCCATTTCATGGAGGGTTTGGTTTTGTAGGTCTTTATGAAAGTATTAATTGATTCATGGTCAGTGGTTGAGTGGACTGAGCTACCACATGTTTTGCATTTAATTGCAGGGGTAGCCTCAGTAGTCTGAGAGGATTGTTTATTCATTCCTCTTTTTGACTGAATGACCCTCTCTTTTCCTGAGGATTTCTGAGTGGTACTTCCACTAGATTCACAGTGTTTGTCATTTTGACAATCCTCAGGATGATGATCATTGAATCCACACAATGGGCAAGGTGGAAAAGGCTTGGCCTTTTGCTTCTGTTTCTCCTTAGAATCAGAAGGGTAGTTCAGGCACTGAGCCTTAAGTCTTGAAAAGTTTGACATGACTGAGCATTTTTTATGATTAGAGGTCCTGTGATCTTCCTTTTTGCAAATCATGCAGTAAAGGACTCTATAGCAGTCATCAGTGAGATGATTTGTATAGTTGCACAGTTCACACTTTTTCAGGGGTTTGGTTGGTTTGGGTTTGGTCTTTGAGGAGGCTAGTTTTTGTTCCTTCTTTAATTGAGAAGGTTTTTCAGAAGATACAATCTTCTCACTTAGCTTCCTGACCATTTCAGTCAACTGATCAATTCTTGGATCAGGACTTTGGGTTGCTACTTCAGAAGGGACTGAAGTTGATGAGTCATCAGTATTTACTGAGACTTCAAGGGGTGGTCTTCTCAGGAGGATTCTACCTTTTCCTGATCTCTTCTTTGGAGAGTGTGGGGAGTAAACCAATGGTGGGAGGTCTGAGCTTGGTGCAGCACCCTGAAGGATATTTAGTGGAGGGAGTGGAGGAGTTGATTCTGATTCAGGCTCACTGATTGGATCAGAAATACTGAGTTGGTCAAAGAGTCCAAGCATACCTTTCAGAGCCTGACTTTTAGGGAGCAAGATGTTTCCAGTCTCAAAGTTTGGCAACTTACTGACTGGGTTGTCCCTGACAATCCAGTCATTTGAATTGGGTTCCATCTCTTGCTCAAAGGATATGTCAGCTGGAACAAAGGTCATTTCACTGGGACTCTCACTGGAGGTTTCAGTGAGGTGGTCAATTCCTATAGTTATCTTAGGAATTAAGCCCACAGAATCAAAGACCTTAGGGTTCTTTTTGGTCCAGCTTTCAATGACAGCTTTTTTTTCTTAAGTTCTGTTTGAAGGGCTTGGTTTTGTTTCAAAATTTCAGTGTTCTGAATTTGTAGAGTAATAGATTCTAGTTTGGCTTGTTTTAATGCAAGCAGTTCATCTCTACATTTATTCAATTCTGACACAATTTTGTTATATTTTGAAAATAGGTTAAGCCTTTGTTCCTCAACAAACTTTAGATCAACACAAATATAAATCATGTAAGACTGCCAATCAGAATCATCATCCATAGAAAGTAAAGTATTTACCTTCTTCATGGTGATGTTGACCCACTCTCCATTCCTAGCATGGCTTTTTCCCACAGCCACCTGATCCTCTTCAGAAAGTGCCATCAGTGCACTAACTCTTATTTCCTCATCTGAGGAAACCTCTTCTTCATCCCAGTCATATGCTTCAGCTACTAATACCTTGTTCTTTGTCTGAATAGGTTAAGATGTTTGAGCATCCTGAGACAATATAGGGTTAGTTTCAAGAAGTGAAAGTTTAGCTTTGATTTTCCTATATTTTGTTTCAAAATCCTTTTGACCCTTGTTTTAAAATTGTTGGGTGGACTGAAACATTTTAGGTTGAAACTTGCTAGTTCCTGAGGAACTGTTTCCTGAGAACTTGTAAGAGGGTTCTGAGATAGTTTTAGAATAACAGTCCCTAGCAAAATGACCCTTTTTACCACATTTAAAGCATTCAGTGGTCTCATTTACTTTTGGTTTTGTAAAGTTGGACTGATTTCTTTTGATGAAACGTCTTGAACTAGCAAGGACTTCCCTTTCTTGGAATTCCAAGTTCAAGTCGTTCAGGTACTCCTCACCAGTTCTTTCATCAATTTCTTCTTCAGAATCCTCTTGAATATCCTGCACAACACCATTAGAATAGAAAGCAGTTGATATGGGTGTGGAGGTTAAGGCCTTTTTGGACTCAAGAGCTTTTGAGTCAGGGTATCTCCTTGAGATCAAGTTGTCTTCATAGACAAACTTCCCATAAATTTCAGGGAGCTCAAGGGTCTGAATGTGGTTAGCATTCCTCAGGCCTTGTTAGAAGTTGAGCCACTTCTCAGGGAGACTGTTGACAAAGCCAACATTTGCCTCATGCTTAGACAGTACAACACCATCATTTGATAATTCATTTATCAAAGTCTTGTATCTGGTGTAGGTCTGTGAGAGACTTTCAGAGTCTTTTGCCCTGAAAGTATTATACTCAAGTTTAAGGTCCATAACCCTATTTTCCTTGGTATCTGAGGGACCCTCAAAGCTGTTTACCAAGTCATCCCAAGTTTGCTTGGCTGTTAGACAGTTGATGACTGATTCCATTATATCGTCAGGAAGACATGATATAAGGATGCTTTTCAGGCGTTGGTCTTGATTGACCACCCTCCTCTCATCAATGGTCCATTGGGCCTCAGGCTTGTTTAGCCCTTCGGCTGTCTTAGGGACAAATGGGCCATCCCTGATACAGGTGATGTAGTAAGGTTCCATACCGGTAAGATAGCAAATCATACGCTTCTTCCATTTGCTAAATTTCCCAGCTTCAAGTCTGGGTGCAACAGCGGAGTAGCTGCCACCCTTTTTGTCGACTAGCTGGGGTACATTGATATCAGCCATAGTAGGATCTTGGTTTTAAAAACCTAGAGCACTCTTGGTTAGTTTAAAAAGATTTTATAAACCAGAGGCTCTGATACCACTTGTTGGTCCCTTTACACGTTTAGAGTTAACTAGAAAGTTAATCTATTTGTGTTTATGACTAATACAATGTTATGATTAATTCTAACAGTTATAAAACGTGAATATAAAAACTCAAGGTAATTTTCAACGTTTAAATTCTTATTAGAAATGAATCAAAGAATCTATACCCAAGTGTTTTGCGGAACAAACACTTGGGATTGAATAGACATGGTATGGTGGTGTCTCCTATCTAAACTCAAGTTTTGCTTGAGTGGTAACAATGCGACCTCACTGAGCTATCTCAGGGATACGTTACTCTTTGTAGGAGAGAAGTTGTTTTGCAAAAGTCTAAGCTTTAATTGTACAAAACACACACCCAACTTCTCTCCTTCTTAATCTATTTATACACAAGTAATCTGAGTAAAAGTAATTAAAATATTACAAGTTGTTGAGCAAGCGTGTCTGACAATTACAACAGTAATTGTCATTTCCAAGAACCAATTGAAATGGCTTATTAAGTCTTTAGAAGTGGTTGGTCTGACACTCCAAGACTTTAAGCCGTCTTAGGAAGGATTTCTTCCTGACAAGATAAGATTTGATCTTATCTTAAATCCTTCATAGATATTTCTGCCTTTCTTCTCAGGCACTTAGTTCTTCAGGACACGCTTCTCAGTTATCTTTCATAATTACTTCATTGTTGTTGAGGAGACTGGGGTTCAGTGAGTTCTTGTCCAACACTCACTGAACCATCATCTTCTTCTTTGGCTTAAGTGCTACTTCAGGGAGTACCGCCTTCCTGCGTAGTGATTCCTTCTATTTGAATTCTCCTTAAGCATCCTGAAGATGACTCACTGAGAGGCTGTTCTCTCAGTGACTTGAATTGTTCTCGGTTTAAGTTAACACTTAGTTAATTTGTGTCCAAATCATGTTTTAAGTATTCTTGGGTTTTTCATGACCCAACAATAAGAGTGTCGGACCAAACACTCTTATCTAGTCAGATACCAACCTTCCCTATTGCGGCTAAAAGTCATGGAGTGTCAGCCAACAACTCCCAAAGTCTTATTAGCCCATTCCTATTGGTTCTTGGAAATGACAATTACTGTTTGTAATTGTCAGACACGCTACCTCAACAACTTGAAATATTTTAATCACTTATACTTAGATTACTTGTGTATAAATAGATCAGATGGAGAGAAGTTATGTGTGCTTTGTATATTGAAAGCTTAGAACTTTTACAAAGTAACTTCTCTCCTACAAAGAGTATACAACTCACTGAGATAGCTCAGTGGGTATATTGTTACCACTCAAGCAAAACTTGAGTTTCGATAGGAGACACCATAAACCCTTGTCTATTCAATCCCAAGTGTTTGTTCCGCAAAACACTTGGGTAATAGATTCTTGGAATTATTTCTAATAAGAATTTAAACGTTGAAAAATATTATGTTTTTTATATTCACGTATTATAACTGTTAGAAATATTCTTTGCATTGATCTCAGTCATAAGCTCACTTAGTTTAACTTAATTTTTATTACTCGGTGTGCTAAGGGAACAACAAGTGGTATCAAAGCCTCTGGTTTATAAAACCTTTCAAAAACCCAGAGAGCTCCAGGTTTTTAAAACCAAGATCCTAAAATGACTGATACCAATGTACCCCAGTTAGTCGATAAAAAGGGTGGCAGCTATTCTGCTGTAGCACCCAGACTTGAGGCTGGCAAATTTAGCAAATGGAAAAAACGTATGATTTGCTATTTAACTGGGATGGAACCCTACTACATCGCTTATATCAAGGATGGCCCATTTGTCCCAAAAACTGCTGCAGGGCTAATTAAGCCTGAAGCTCAATGGACCATAGATGAGAGGAGGGTGGTCAATCAGGACCTTCGCCTGAAAAGCATCCATATATCATGTCTTCCTGACGATATAATGGAATCAGTCATCAACTGTTCTACAGCCAAGCAAACTTGGGATGACTTGGTAAATAGCTTTGAGGGTCCCTCAGATACCAAGGAAAATAGGGTCATGGACCTTAAACTTGAGAACAATACTTTCAGGGCAAAGGACTCTGAAAGTCTCTCTCAGACCTACACTAGATACAAGACTTTGATAAATGAGCTATCAAATGATGGTGTAACTTTATCTAAGCATGAGACTAATGTTGGCTTTGTGAACAGTCTCCCTGAGAAGTGGCTCAACTTCTTACAAGGCCTGAGGAATGCTAACCACATTCAGACCCTTGAGCTCCCTGAAATTTATGGGAAGTTTGTCTATGAAGACAACTTGATCTCAAGGAGATACCCTGACTCAAAAGCTCTTGAGTCCAAAAAGGCCTTAACCTCCACACCCATATCAACTGCTTTCTATTCTAATGGTGTTGTGCAGGATTTTCAAGAGGATTCTGAAGATGAAATTGATGAAAGGACTGGTGAGGAGTACCTGAACGACTTGATCTTAGAATTCCAAGAAAGGGCACTCCTTGCTAGTTCAAGACGTTTCATCAAAAGAAATCAGTCCAACGTTACAAAACCAAAAGCAAATGAGACCACTAAATGCTTTAAATGTGGTAAAAAGGGTCATTTTGCTAGGGACTGTTATTCTAAAACTATCTCAGAACCCTCTTACAAATTCTCAGGAAACAGTTCCTCAGGAACTAGCAAGTTTCAACCTAAAATGTTTTAGTCCACCCAACAATTTCAAAACAAGGGTCAAAAGGATTTTGAAACAAAATATAGGAAAATCAAAGCTAAACTTGCACTTCTTGAAACTAACCCCTTATTGTCTCAGGCTGCTCAAACATCCAAACCTATTCAAACAAAGAACAAGGTATTAGTAGCTGAAGCATATGATTGGGATGAAGAAGAGGTTTCCTCTGATGAGGAAATAAGAGTTAGTGCACTGATGGCACTTTCTGAAGAGGATCAGGTGGCTGTTGGAAAAAGCCATGCTAGGAATGGAGAGTGGGTCAACATCACCATGAAGAAGGTAAATACTTTACTTTCTATGGATGATGATTCTGATTGGCAGTCTTACATGAATTATATTTGTGTTGATCTAAAGTTTGTTGAGGAACAAAGGCTTAACCTGTTTTCAAAATATAGCAATATTGTGTCAGAATAGAATAAATGTAGAGATGAACTGCTTGCACTGAAACAAGCCAAATTAGAATATATTACTCTACAAATTCAGACCACTGAAATTTTGAAACAAAACCAAGCCCTTCAAACAGAACTTAAGAAAGAAAAGGCTGTTATTGAAAGCTGGACCAAAAAGAACCCTAAGGTCTTTGATTCTGTGGGCTTAATTCCTAAGATAACTATAGGAATTGACCACCTCACTGAAACCTCCAGTGAGAGTCCCAGTGAAATGACCTTTGTTCCAGCTGGCATATGCTTTGAGCAAGAGATGGAACCCAAGTCAAATGACTGGATTGTCAGGGACAACCCAGTCAGTAAGTTGCCAAACTTTGAGACTGGAAACATCTTGCTCCCTGAAAGTCAGGCTCTGAAAGGTATGCTTGGACTCTTTGACCAACTCAGTATTTCTGATCCAATCAGTGAGCCTGAATCAGAATCAACTCCTCCACTCCCTCCACTAAATACCCTTCAGGGTGCTGCACCAAGCTCTGACCTCCCACCATTGGTCTACTCCCCACACTCTCCAAATGAGAGATCAGGAAAAGGTAGAATCCTCCTGAGAAGACCACCCCTTGAAGTCTCAGTAAATACTGATGACTCATCAACTTTAGTCCCTTCTGAAGTAGCAACCCAAAGTCCTGATCCAAGAATCGATCAGTTGACTGAAATGGTCAGGAAGCTAAGTGAGAAGATTGCATCTTCTGAAAAACCTTCTCAATTAAAGAAGGAACAAAAACTAGCTTCCTCAAAGACCAAACCCAAACCAACCAAACCCCTGAAAAAGTGTGAACTGTGCAACTATACAAATCATCTCACTGATGATTGCTATAGAGTCCTTTATTGCATGATTTGCAAAAAGGAAGATCCCAGGACCTCTGATCATAAAAAATGCTCAGTCATGTCAAACTTTTCAGGACTTAAGGCTCAGTGCTTGAACTACCCTTCTGATTCTAAGCAGAAACAGAAGCAAAAGGCCAAGCCTTTTCCACCTTGCCCATTGTGTGGATTCAAGGACCATCATCCTGAGGATTGTCAAATTGACAAACACTGTGAATCTAGTGGAAGTTCCACTCAGAAATCCTTAGGAAAAGAGAGGGTCATTCAGTCAAGAAGAGGAATGAATAAACAATCCTCTCAGACTACTGAGGCTACCCCTACGACTAAATGCAAAACATGTGGTAGCTCAGTCCATGATGTGTCGTGTGCGTATGCTCTAATTTATACCCACGGTATGTCGTTGTGGTTTTAGCAGTATTCAAGTTTTAAATTTATATTTAGCCGACGTATCAATAACACACACACTTTAACGAGTAGTGTACCCGGTCAGTATGAATATAATGGTAAGTAGAGTGTCGATCACTAAGAGTGGAACGTATTATCTAGTTATCCTAATCAGTATTTTAATATCTTAAGTTAGCTATACAACCTAATCTAACGCATGGGGGTTCAGCCTGAGAGACTGGCACGGTTTGGTTATGATTAAATATAAACTAAACTAATAGGCACGAATCAGCGAATAGCACACACGTACACAGATAAATACTCGAGACAATAAGAAGACCTGTCCTGATAGTTAAGTAGCTTGTCACTTGTTTTATTGCTAGTTTTATATGAAGTGTATAGTTCGATGCAACGCACCGAGATTAAGTCCTTTCTCGTTGGTTCTAATCTTATCGGCGAGTAAACCCTTAATGATTACTTATGACTATCCTATTTACCTTTCTTCCTACTTTTCTACAGACGATAGAATGCATAGGTGATAAAATAAATAGGCGAGGGCAGAGGCATGGCGACTCGATCAACGCTCAGCTAGACACAGAGGTTATCAATGCACTAATAAAAGTCACCAAAGACATCAACATATAAACTTTAATTAATGGGAAAGCAATATTAAGAGGAGTGCAATCTTTCCGTTGTCACATTACACAAGCCCATCAATCCTGATGAATTAAAGTTTACTAATACAATAAAACAAAACTACTTAATGAATTGAATACATGCAGGACCTTCTTACAGCTCTTGTATCTTCGTTCAAGGTGTGTCTTGTGCTGCTACTTCGTCTGAATTCGTCCTAGGGTTTCTGTCTTCTCGTACTTAGCTAAATGTCGAACTCTTAAATCCGTCTGTCTTAGGGGTATTTATAGTTTCTGTCTGAGGGTAAGATGCGGCGCATAGGATAAGTAGATGCGGCGCATTGACTTAACTTCGCGTGGGGTCCAAGATTAATATATTCAGGAATATTCGTACACCGCCAGAAGATGCGGCGTAACTCCATTATTAGATGCGGCGCATGTCCTTGCTGTCTTGGATAATATCTTGTGAAATCTTGATAGTGATGCGCCGTATGTAATAAGCAAGATGCGGCGTATCTGGAGCAGAATGTCTTGATCTTGTACATTTCAGTAGACTCTTAACTTCTTGCTTGTTTAGCTCCATAATTAGTCCAAAATCGCCAAGTTTCACCAAATGCTTGTTTTTACCTGAGAATTACAAAAGTAAACATTAACGTATCAATTCTCACAGATAATATAATAAAACAAGTCAAATAAATAGGATAAATGATGGTAATAAAATGTACTTATTTGAGTTCATCAAATATCCCCCCACTTGAACTTTACTTGTCCCCAAGTAAACCTTAGAATTAATCTTATGAAAATGTATCCTAAAAGATATTAGGATTTATTTTTATATTTAAGCATGTATTCATTTTTGTCATAATTCACACAACCAAACACTTAACGAATTAGAAGTAAAATAAAATATTTCGATAAAAGCAAATCTAATCGTTTAACTATCCAGTCGTGACGAGTATTCTATCGTAGGCTTGGCAAGTATACACATCTCCCCCACTAAAGCCAAGGAATAACAAGTCTAAAGCGGTAAAAAGGGTTTTGAGGTTTAAGGGTTAATCATTCTTCTTAATCTCTATCGATCTCAAATTCCAGAAAAGGCGACAAAATAACAAATACATGATCGAATCCATGAACACGATACTTGCAATTGCTCAAATCCTTAACTCGAATAGGCTAAAGATAGGACCAAGTAATCTTCACCAATAATATTATATCAAAAAGGGCGACAAAATCATAAATACATAGCCGAATCCACGACTACGATACTTAAGATTGCTCAAATCCCTAATCTCAATAAATCAAAGGTTTGGATAAAGAATAATATAGGGTATCGATAATATTTGGGATACAAATTGGTGTAAAATGAAAAAATAAACAAAACAGATAAATTAAAATCCTAAGTGTGGTTAATCACTATCCCAACCATCCCATGAATAAGACTCATATCACTGAATAACTCACGCTTTAACACTTGAAACACACGCTTTAGGTAGACACGAATTATACTCAACAAGATCTCAATCAAAGTATAACCTTTAGTTGGCTTTCCCATAACGTCCAACTCCCATTCAATCCATAAATATAATATACAACAAATAGTGGTGATATCGACCACTTAATACAAAACTTTACATAAGTTGGTAAAACAAACATCCAACTTTTCCTTTTTCTTTTTCTTTTCTTATTTTTTCGATTTTTTTTTTTTTTTTTTTAAACATAGATGTGTAAAATTTCACCACATCACTATAATGATAATTCTGGATAATTTTTCCATACTTTTCATGACTTCAGAAATAACGGTAATAGTGAAAGTAGTAAACACACGAAAAACAAGACTCAAAGATATACAATATTTACTTTCACTCCAATTGCATTGTGCAATTTCCCGACCTAACCATAGATAATGAATTACGCACGCGAACACAGGTAATGTAAGGAAACACACTTTGCCTAAAGCAATTAACCAACCACGGATTTTAATCTACAGGGTAGGCTAAGGTGTAAGGGTGTAACGAAACATTATAACAAAGGTGTAAGAAACGAAAGGAATGGCTCTAAGTGTTTTTCTAGGGGTATCTTACTCTAAAAGTGAGAGTAACAAAAGGGTTTATACGGGGTTTAACTAACCAGTGTAGTTAGCTAATATCACATAACATATAAAGGCTATTTGGGTGTAATCCTAGAAATTTACCAATTTAGACAAGTCATTCCAATTATATAAATAATACTTATTATGGTGGTCTCGAATAGTATACAAGCCAAGTTCTAAAGTTTACAAGTCACCGGCACACTCATAGATTTGTGAATTTTGAAAAATCACAATTTTTGAAAATAACGTCATGTGTGCGGCTATGCAACTTAGACTTTAAACAAAAACATGCAAAAAAATTTTAATTTTGATATATTAAGCACATTTTAAGCATATTTTGAAAAGTTTAGGACAAGTAAGTGTTCTAATTCTCCAATCCCCCCACTTAAGTTAAACAACGTCCTCGTTGTTTGTATCAAAGATTAAAAAGTGGAAAATAAAAGAATTAGAACAGAAAAACTCCCCTGAGATTTGCTCGATATGATCCTCCATTATTCGTATAAGAGCAAAAATCATCTTTCTTGTGGATGAGAATGTTTAAGCTTCATAATTGATGTATCCACAGGAAATGCAGGAATCTATAATACCACCAAGACTTTAACACACCTAAGTTAAGAAAGTTCAAACTTGCATAATACATTAGTAGTTAGTAAAAATAAAACATAAAAATTAAAATGAAAATCATCAGGTCAGTCGATGCGCCGTATCTTATGGAAGAAGATACGCCGTATCGAGCCTGGAATAATTACGAATCAGAATAGAAGATGCGTCGCATCCTTAACCAGGGATGCGCCGCATTAAAATAAACTGACAAAAAGTTTTTAAAGTCGAAAATAAAAATGCAGAAAAATAAAATAAGATATGACCAGTGCAGGAGATGCGTCGCATCTAAGGATGGAGATGCGCCGTATCTTCTGCGGGCCTGACTGACTCGACACAGAACAGAATAGTAAAAATTCTCCGGGTTGTCTCCCGGTCAGCACTTGTCTTTATTCCAGAGTCTTCAAGTTAGACTCACGTTCAGCTCTTTAATATCAATCATTGAAGGAGTCGGTAGCATCGCGCTCCCTCATCGCCAATTCAGTAATATTGAACACTCCTTGCTCGTCCTTAATTTCCACGCCGTTCTTCTTTAATATCTGTATAAATAAAGTTCTGTCCCTTTTGGGCAGAGATGACAAAATGATAGACGGGAAATTCTTATTATTAAATAGGCACAAATATGCAAGGTGGGGTGGTAGTTCAATAAACACATCATTATTCAAATTTGTATCCTCAACTATCCTCCTACGTTTGTTAATTACTACGCAATCATACCACTCATCATCAGAATCATTAACAATATCGCGTCTAAGTTCGGTAGGTACATTAAGGTCAATAAATTCCTCAAAGTTCTCATGATTGGGATTAGTTGAGTTGTTTTGAATCAATGTTTCTCCCATAAGCCTAGCTTCAAGATCGAGGTCCATACGCTCTCTTAATCCTAGCACATAGACGCCTCTAATTATGCTTTTAACAGGATCATGGCACTTATAGACTAGTTTATTATTCCCTACCCTTAATGAGATTTTTCTTTTAAACAAATCAATCTTAGCACGGGCGGTAGACAAGAAAGGTCTTCCAAGGATTAAAGGAATCTTAACATCCTCGGGCATATCTAATATAACAAAGTCTACAGGGAAAACAAACTTCTCAATCTTAACTAGCACATTATTAGCAATCCCTTCAGGTTGTTTTACCGTTTTATCAGCCAATTCAATAAGCAACTTAGTTGGCGCTAATTTTCCTAGTCCTAAGGTAGTGAATGTCTTAAGGGGCATTACACTAACACTAGCTCCTAAGTCAGCTAACACATTATTAAAAGATATATCATTAATTGAACAAGGTAAAGTAAAACTTCCTGGGTCCTTTTCTTTATGAGGCAAGGCATGTAAGTCGGTTGCAGAGCTTTCTTCTTTCATTTTAGCCTTGATCTCCTCTTCAATCTTTGTCTTCTCTTTGAGTAGTCTCCTTAAACTGATTGAAGAATTAAAGAAAAATTTGGGTCTTGCACCATCATTACCATTCATCAGTCTTCTAGGAAAAGGAATGTTAGGAGTGACTTCTTCAGTGGTGCTTATAGCCTTGACATGATCTCTTGGGTTGGTTTCAGTTGAGCTAGGTAAACTTCCGTATCCCCTTTCTTGAAGAACTTTGCTCATTTGACCAATTTGTTGTTCCAATGCTTTGATCGAAGCTCCTTGATTTCTTGTAATAGTGTCCGTTGAAGCTCGGATTTCTTTGATCATAGCAGTATTCTCCTCATGTCTTTTAGCAGCATCGGCCATAATTTGCTTTAAAGTGTCATCTAAAGTCTGCCTCCTTTCTTGATAAGTGGGATTAAAATTGTTCTTTTGATAGAATTCCGGAGTAGCTTCCCTAAATCTTCCTGAAGGTCGGAATGGTTGTCCAAATTGTGTGTAGTATGCTTCTTCAAACGTCTCACTTTCATTCTTATTAGGGCAATCTTTAGTGTAGTGAGGTCCTTCACATTTTTCACATCCAACTTGGGCAGCATACACTTTTTCATCACGCTTCTTCATCTATCTACTAATTTTATCCAATTGAGCTTGAATAGCAGCAAACCCGTCAAAATTAGTGCTGCTCTTAGATCTAGTAGAGGTTCCATCGTGCCATTTTTGAGAATGATCAGCAGCTTCTTGGATAGCTTTCCTAGCATTAGCTGCACTCATTTGAGGAACAGCTCCCTTAGCATCCAAGATTTGTCTTGTAGGCACGTCCAATCCTTGATAAAACAATATTATCTCCTGCATAGGGGTTAGATAGTGTTGAGGACATTTTACCAGTAAATCTTTAAATCGTTCCCAAGCTTGATAAAGAGTTTCATCAGGCTCTTGCTTGAAACTGTTGATAGCCTCCATCTTTTTAGCGGTCTTAGCAGGTGGACAATATCTTTTCAGGAATTTGCTCTTCAAATCTTCCCACGTTGTGATTGAACTAGCAGGTTCATTCCTTAGCCACTTATTAGCAGCTCCTTTAAGCGAGATTGGAAAGATTCTTAGCATGAGTTGATCGTCAGTGACTCCTTCCGTAGTAAACAAATCTGCAATCTCGAGGACCTTTTCAACATGTTCATTAGCATCTTCATGTTCCGATCCACTGAAAGCATTTTCTCTTAGCTCCTTGAGAAACTGACCCTTCAACTCAAACTTTGACTTATCATCAAACTTTGGTCTAGCAACTCCTGAACTGTAATCAGCACGGGTACTGTTCATGTATTCCTCCATAGTTGTGTTTTCGCCCATTGCTTCTGTTTCTTCTTCCTCTTTCTCTTCAGAAAAATAATCAAGCTCGAATGAACTTGAGATATCAAAGCTTTTTGTGTTGAAAAGCCTTTTAAGCGAATGAAAGGCTCGTTCAGGATCGTCGAAAGGTGTAATCAAGTACTTCGTAGAACTCCTGGTCATGCACTTCCTGAAACTATCACAAAAGCATCAGTAGGGTATGTTCAAAAAAGTAATATATCAGAAAATCAACAACGAAAACGGAATACGAAAAATTAAAGTTACTGATATCTGCAGACGATGCGCCGTATCCAAAAAGTTGGATACTCCGTATCTTATAATCATTAAAATTTAATCAGACTTTATTCAGAAAATAGATACGCCGCTTAGAAATTAGAATGCGCCGTATCAGTTTTAATTATCAAAAATCAATATACTTATTAAAATTAAATGTGTCGTATTAACAAAAGTTAATGCGCCGTATTTTTGTTACGTTTCAAAATACAAGATTTTTTTATTCAGAAAGATGCGCCGTATCGATAAAAATCGATGCGTCGTATCTGTTTAATAATTCGAAAACTGTTTTTAATTAAAATAATAGATACGCCGTATCTGTAAAAACAGATGCGTCGTATGGCGTTATCGTTTAGAAAAAATTTCTTATTATAACAGATACGCCGTATCTTGGGGAAAGATGCGTCGTATCGAATTAATTAAACGCGTTGTATTTTATAAAAATTAAACGCAATACGCCGTATCTATGAAAATAGATGCGCCGTATCGTTTATATTAGCTCAGTACAACGATAGCAGAACACAGAAAATACGAAAAATAAAAACAAATAAAAACAAACCAAAATAAACACAAATAAAAGAAAATAAAAACACACGAAAACAGAAAATATGCAAAATAATACAATGAATGCAAATTAACCTAATATACAACAGAGTTAGCGGTTAGAATAAAAATTAAAAAGAAAAACCTAATTAAAATACTAATCAAATTAACAGATAATAACAATTCACTCCCCAGCAACGGCGCCAAAAACTTGATGTGTCGTGTGCGTATGCTCTAATTTATACCCACGGTATGTCGTTATGGGTTTATCAGTATTCAAGTTTTAAATTTATATTTAGCCGACTTATCAATAACACACACACTTTAACGAGTAGTGTACCCGGTCAGTATGAATATAATGGTAAGTAGAGTGTCGATCACTAAGAGTGGAACGTATTATCTAGTTATCCTAATCAGTATTTTAATATCTTAAGTTAGCTATACAACCTAATCTAACGCAAGGGGGTTCAGCCTGAGAGACTGGCACGGTTTGGTTATGATTAAATATAAACTAAACTAATAGGCACGAATCAGCGAATAGCACACACGTACACAGATAAATACTCGAGACAATAAGAAGACCTGTCCTGATAGTTAAGTAGCTTGTCACTTGTTTTATTGCTAGTTTTATATGAAGTGTATAGTTCGATGCAACGCACCGAGCTTAAGTCCTTTCTCGTTGGTTCTAATCTTATCGGCGAGTAAACCCTTAATGATTACTTATGACTATCATATTTACCTTTCTTCCTACTTTTCTACAGACGATAGAATGCATAGGTGATAAAATAAATAGGCGAGGGCAGAGGCATGGCAACCCGATCAACGCTCAGCTAGACACAGAGGTTATCAATGCACTAATAAAAGTCACCAAAGACATCAACATATAAACTTTAATTAATGGGAAAGCAATATTAAGAGGAGTGCAATCTTTCCGTTGTCACATTACACAAGCCCATCAATCCTGATGAATTAAAGTTTACTAATACAATAGAACAAAACTACTTAATGAATTGAATACATGCAGGACCTTCTTACAGCTCTTGTATCTTCGTTCAAGGTGTGTCTTGTGCTGCTACTTCGTCTGAATTCGTCCTAGGGTTTCTGTCTTCTCGTACTTAGCTAAATGTCGAACTCTTAAATCCGTCTGTCTTTGGGGTATTTATAGTTTCTGTCTGAGGGTAAGATGCGGCGCATAGGATAAGTAGATGCGGCGCAATTACTTAACTTCGCGTGGGGTCCAAGATTAATATATTCAGGAATATTCGTACACCGCCAGAAGATGCGGCGTAACTCCATTATTAGATGCGGCGCATGTCCTTGCTGTCTTGGATAATATCTTGTGAAATCTTGATAGTGATGCGCCGTATGTAATAAGCAAGATGCGGCGTATCTGGAGCAGAATGTCTTGATCTTGTACATTTCAGTAGACTCTTAACTTCTTGCTTGTTTAGCTCCATAATTAGTCTAAAATCGCCAAGTTTCACCAAATGCTTGTTTTTACCTGAGAATTACAAAAGTAAACATTAACGTATCAATTCTCACAGATAATATAATAAAACAAGTCAAATAAATAGGATAAATGATGGTAATAAAATGTACTTATTTGAGTTCATCAGTCCACTCAACCACTGACCATGAATCGATTAATACTTTCATAAAGACCTACAAAACCAAACCCTCCATGAAATGGAGTCCTAGAAAGAACTGACCCAGTTTACTATTTGTGGAGAGGCATGCCAGGGATCCTGTTTGGCATCTAGACAGTGGATGTTCAAGGAGCATGACTGGTGTTAAGGTGTTTCTGCACAAATATGTGGAAGAACCAGGACCCAAAGTGATATTTGCTGATAATTCATCATGTCTCACTGAAGGTTATGGTTCAGTAAACTACAATGGTATTGTCTTTACTAGGATAGCTTATGTAAATGGTCTTAAGTACAATCTGATCAGTGTCAGTCAACTATGTGATGCAAAATACATAGTTCAGTTTGATGATAAGCAAGGAACCATCTTCAATGCAAATAAGGAAATTGTCCTCATTGCACCAAGAAGACAAGATGTTTATGTATTACACATGTCCAGTCTAACTCGGGATGGAACTTGTCTCTTTGCTAAGGCCACTGATACACTCAACTGGCTTTGGCATAAGAGACTCACCCACCTGAACTTTAAAAACATAAACAATCTTGTAAAACAAAACAAGGTCCTTGGCTTACTATCAGGGGCGGAGATAAAGGGGGTCCGGGGGTCACGTGACCCCCGACGAAAAAAATTGTTGTGTAAATTTTTGAAAATTTTCGGCTATTTTTGTAATTTGCCCCCCCCAATGGACCAATTTTAGTGTAGTTTCTAAAAATTATCATATTTTGCCCCCTCGATAATAAAGTTCTGGCTCCGCCCCTGCTTACCATCACTTGTGTTTTCAAAGGAAAACCATGCTCAGCTTGTGAAAAAGGTAAACATCACAGAGCATCCTTTAAAACCAAAACCAACTTTTCCATAAGGAACTGCCTACATCTTCTCCATATGGATCTATTTGGACCTGTCAGTCCAAGGTCTATTAACCATGAGAAGTATACTCTGGTCATAGTGGATGAATACTCTAGATACACTTAGGTATTCTTCCTGATCAAAAAGAGTCAGGCAGCTGAAACAATCATGTCCTTTGTCAGGAACATTGAAAATCAAAATGACATTAAGGTCAAACAGATTAGAACTGACAATGGGACTGAGTTCAAAAATTATGAACTTGAATGTTTCTGTGATGAGAAAGGTATCTCCCAAAACTTTTCCTCTCCATACACACCTGAACAAAATGGTGTTGCTGAAAGGAAAAATAGAACACTCATTAAAGCTGCTAGGACAATGCTAAGTGGATCAGTCCTTTCCAAACATTTTTGGACTGATGCAGTCAAAACTGCCTGTTATACACAAAACAGATCCATCATTGTCAAGAGACATGGGAAAACCCCATATGAGTTATTCAAAGGAAGAATCCCTGACATCAGCTACTTTCATGTCTTTGGGTGTCCTGTGTTTATTCATAATCACAGGGATCACTTAGGGAAATTTGATGCAAAAGCTGATGATGGATACTTCCTGGAATACTCACTTGTCTCAAAAGCCTTCAGAGTGTTCAACACAAGGAGACAGCAGACTGAGGAAACATTTCATGTTACCTTTGATGAGAGCACTGATGCAATCAGGTTCTCAACTGCCTCAGTAGAAGAGATAGGAATTGATAACTCTTCAAGATATCCTCCTGATGAATATCTTCCTGAAAACAATCCTTCCACTCAGTATCAAGATGATGCTAACATCTCCTATTACATAATCCCTCACAACCTACCTAACCCAACCATCACTGAGTTTGTTGAGGCACATGCAAACACTGATGAAATTAATCAGTCTGTTCAAAATGCTCAAGAACCAAACAATCTCAGTGATCAGGTAGACACTCAAGATCCAATCAATGATCATGTGGCTACTCCAGAACCAACCCCTCCACCCAATCAGGCCTCCACAAGTTCAAATCAGTATCCAGGACCTCAGGAAAGTTGGACTAGGTCCCAGGACATTGAACTTGTCAATATTATTGGAGAGCTTACTGAAGGCATGCTCACCAGGAGCATGGCTGCTAGTCTAAGAGCAGCCTCAGCTAATGAATGCCTATTTGTGGACTTCATTTCCACAATTGAACCCAAAAGTGTTAAAGAAGCACTTACACATCCAAGTTGGGTTCAGGCCATGCATGATGAACTGGAACAATTTGACAGAAACAAGGTAATGACCTTGGTCAAATGTCCTGAGAATGTCTCAGTCATTGGCATGAAATGGGTATTCAAAAACAAAACTGATGAAAATGGCATAGTCATTAAAAACAAAGCCAGACTTGTAGCCAAAGGCTATAATCAACAAGAAGGCATTGACTATGAAGAAACATTTGCACCAGTAGCAAGGATGGAAGCCATCAGGATATTCCTTGCTTTTGCTACATACATGAACTTCAAGGTATACCAAATGGATGTTAAAAGTTCATTCTTAAATGGTTCACTGAAAGAAGAAGTTTATGTTCAGCAACCTCCTGGATTTGAAAGCCATGAGTTTCCTGATCATGTCTGTAAGCTTAATAAAGCCCTTTATGGACTAAAACAAGCTCCCAGGGCATGGTATGAAACTCTTTCAGCCTTTCTGATCCAAAAAAAATTTGTCAGAGGCAAGATAGACAACACATTGTTTATCTATAAGACAAATACTGATGTCATACTAGTACAAGTGTATGTTGATGACATCATCTTTGGCTCAACAAGTTACAAGCTTTGCAAACAATTTGAAAAACTAATGGCTAAGCAATTTGAAATGAGCATGATGGGAGAATTAACCTACTTCCTTGGTCTTCAAATCAAGCAGACTGATAAAGGAACCACTATCAGTCAAGAGAAGTATGTTAAGAACCTACTGAAAAAGTATGAACTCAATGACTGTGCCTCAGTCAAGACTCCCATGGTTCCCCCAAACAACCTTGGTCCTGATCTCACTGGTAAACCAGTAAATCAAACTCTCTTTAGAGGAATGATAGGATCACTGATGTATCTACTTGCATCAAGGCCTGATATCCAATTCTCAGTATGTCTATGTGCCAGATATCAATCTGACCCAAGAGAATCACACATCACAGCTGTGAAAAGGATATTCAGGTACCTGAAAGGTACTCCAAACCTTGGATTATATTATCCAAAATGCTCAGGCCTTGATCTTAAAGGATACTCAGACTCTGACTATGCTAGATGCAACATGGACAGAAAAAGCACCTCAGGCTCTTGCCAAATTCTTGGTGGGAAACTAGTCTGTTGGAGTGCTAAGAAGCAACAATCAGTTGCCTTGTCCTCAACTAAGGCTGAATATGTTGCAGCAGCTAGTTGCTGTGCAAATGTACTCTGGATGAAAAGTCAACTCAGTGACTATGGAATTCAGTACAAGATGGTACCCATCTTTTGTGATAACACAAGTGCAATTGCAATCTCAAACAACCCTGTTCTTCATCAGAGAACAAAACACATTGATATTAGATATCATTTCATCAGGGACCATGTCATGAATGGTGACATTGAATTACACTTCATTCCTACTGAATATCAGTTAGCTGATATATTCACCAAACCATTGGATGAACCAACTTTCACCAGACTGAAAGCTGAATTAGGAATGTTGGATATAGAGAATCAGTCCACTGATTGATTTCTCCCTGACTCAATGTGTACATCAGTGAAAAAATCACTGAATCCTCAACCTCGGGAACTAAACCCAAGTTCCTGAAATCTTTAGGGTTCAGGAACTAAACCCAAGTTCCTGAATCCTTGTAGCTCAGGAATCATTCCATATTCCTGAATCATCAGTGACTAATCCCAAGTCCCTGAAAAACCATCACTGAATGAAAAGTCATTCAGGGCCCTGAAAAGGACATTCAATACTAACTTAAATGCTCTAAGTATCTAGTTAGTAAATGTCCGAGGTTGGTAACTGGATTCTTATTAAATATAAGAATATTTGTTCTTTTGCCTTTCTGGCATACAACTCATGGGCCCCCACTTCCCAACTTGGCATTCAATGCCCTCTCTCACACAATACACTGTGTGATGATGGAAACTCTACAACTTCTCCTTTTGCAGAAACTGCTCAACTGTTCACCCTGCCAGTTGCGAAAAAAGAGGAAAAGTGGAGTGGTGGCATTTAATGCGGATCTCAAACATCTTATTCAAAATAATTTCCAAAATAATTATATTTTGATTAAATAAAACCGCTCAAATACCAAAAATAACCCCATCTCCACTATCTTATAAACACCCCAACCAAAACAAACACACACACGCGTTTTAAAAAATCTAAGCTAAACTCTGCCCATTTTATCTCTCAAAACTCTGTGTGTGTTCATAGCAATTAGAAACCCAGTCCATTTGTCCAACCAAACACAAAAATGGCATCTTCTAATGCTATCACCCTCGCCCCAAATGTGAATTTCCCAATGGAGGGCGTGGATATGACCAAAAACAACGTGGTTGGAAATTTCCACTACCCCCAACAATATGAGGGGTACAAGGATGTGGTTAAGTATTTACATAACTGCTTCCTTGCCACGGATTTTACCAAAACCCCATCAGTCATTTATCATGACTATCTCAGGGAGTTCTGGTGTACCGCAACGGCTACTAGCCCTAAGGACACAGAGAATCAATCATCACATTCACTGTGATGAATGGGAAGAAACCCCTCTCCCTAGACTACAAGACCTTTCTCAAGGCCACTGGTCTTGATTTCGCCCAGACCTTTGAGGCAAACCCTACTGACCAGGAAATTAAAGCAGAAATGCTATTCCTTGGGCCTCATGACGCTAAGCGTCCTACTTTGTCTCCTGAAGCCTTGTTAGAAAAGGCTCCCATAGTGAAGACATGGTTTCACCCCATCTGGAGACTCATGATGACATTTGTCATTCAAGTCCTAGGAGGGAATAAATCCTCCACTGAGCAAGTGAACTCATCACAGCAAATGATGATGTTCAGTCTCTTGGAGGGTAGAAAAATTGATATCGGAGGTATAATCTTCCGAGACCTCGTTGCCAAGCTCTCAGGGAAACATAGGCAAAGACACATGTCTTATCCTAGGTTCATTTCCTGTGCGCTTCAGGACCTTCTTGGTTCTGACTACTTAAGGTCTGACGATCAAGGTACAAAACCTGACGTCTTGCATAAGACCAATTTTAGTAGTGACATCACTGAGGCACAACCCACCGCCCTGACCAACTACATGTTAGTAGTCATTCAGGATGAGAATGTTAGCTCCCCAGTACCTTCACCAACCAAGAAGGTGAAGAAGAAGAAAGGGGGACAGTCCAGTAAGGTGGTTAGACCTAAACCACTCGTCACTGAGACTGTTGCCTCAGGCACCCTTAACATTGTGGCCCAGACCTCTGAGACACCCACTGCAGAGACCCTTCTGACCACAAAACAACCGTCACCGGAGGTCACTGGGAAATCATCCTCAGTGTCCTAGGACAAATCCTTTCCGCATGTTTCCTTTGACAAAAACAAGTCAGAGGGATCTAAAACATCACCCATTTACATCCTAATGAAAGCACTGATAAATCACAATCAGAGCCTGAGGGAGTACAGGGTTCTATATCCTCAGTGGGGCAGCAATACTCCACTGAGAAAGGGACCCATACCCACTCACATCCTGCTAACGTCCCTGAGCAATCACACTCAGGGTCTCAGGGAGTTCAGGACCCTAAATCCCCAAAAGGACAGACCAATCCTGATGGGAAGGGGGTCCATACATCTTCACAAGGAGTGCCTCATGATTCCACTGGAAAACACCCATCAGTGGATGAAGGCGCTCAGGGGGACAAAGACTCGGAGGGATATAAACCACCCGCCGATACGGAACCCAAACCCACCTCAGGCATCTCAGGCACTTTTGTTCTCTCGGGAACTGACCCTAAAAGTCAGGCTGGGCAAACCCCCCCCCCCCCAGTTATTATGACTAGTCAGGCTGGTCAAACCCCACCAGTTATTATGACAAAAGAGTCAGAACCCGGCCACAACGAAGGTGAGCCCTCTTTTGAGGGGGAGCCGGATATCCTGAAGGCTCCTTCTCTGGCTGACTATGAAAATTTGTTAGCTGATGAGTTAGAGGAGGAGATTGATTTTGGTGATGATGATATCCCTGATGCTGAGGAGGAAATGGAGAGTCAATTAAACCCTCCTCAGCCCTCTGAGCAACAACATTCTTCTCCTACTCCTGAGGATCAACCACCTAGTTCCCCAACAACCTCATCATCATCATCAGGTGCTTCAGCCACTCCTGAGTGGTTGCAAAAGTATGACAATGCTCGTCCGGCCTCTGAAAGGCAAGTGGCCAAATTCCTTCGCAAAGTCAACGAAGGTCTTTACAATATACTCACGGATGAGCAATGGGATAAGCACACTGAAGTGGCAGCCTCCTATGCCGACTTCAGGGCTTCTGTAGAAGAATCTCAGGCAAAGATTCTTCAGGCCGCCAATCTCACTGATAAACAACTTGGCGACCTGAACAAATCTGTAGATGAAATAGCCACTGGACAGCATCAGGAACTCTCCAACATCCTCAAGGCTATTGAATCTGTCCAAGAACATCTTACAGATGATCCCACCTTCGTCAAAAGACTGGATGCATACTTGGCCTCTCAGGCGTCCACCTCCACCAACATTACTGAGCTTCTAAAGCTCCTTCAGGGGGTAGATCTTCAAGGTCTAAGGACACAGCAAGAGTCCATTCATCAGGCTGTTATTGCATCCAAGGAGCACCTGATAAGAATCTCTTCAGCCTTTGAACAGCTCTCAACAACACATAATGAGCTGGTCACCCACTACACCACCCATGTCACTGAACTCACCACCCACCAAAAGGAAATGGCTGCCGAATTAAGTGCCATGAAGAATGAGACTTCTGAGACAAAGTATATGGTCTCCAACATCCTATCTATTCTTCAGGCCTCTCATGCTCCTCCAACTCCTCAGTCAGTAGGTGTCTCCACTGAAGTTCCACCATCTGCTGAAGGGGAGAAAAATGATGATCCGATCCCTGATCCTACTTCTGCTTTGGTGACGGTCCCTAAGACATCCACCAGTCAACCCCCTCCCATTGACAAAGGGAAGAAAATCATGGTGACTGAAACAAACCCTCCTCCTGAAGCACGCTTAGTCAAGGCTTCAACTGAAAAACGTGCAGATCCTGATGCACCGTTCTATGTTGATTTAGAGGATGGGAGAAGGGTCTATGGGACTCATGAAGAACTTGCTGAAATCTTACACCAAGAAGATCTCAGGAAGAACCAAGAGAAAGAGCAGGAACTCAACAGGTTTTGTAATTTCTGAGGTTGCCAAGGAGGAAATTAAGGAGTCTGATAAAGAAATTCAGGGAGATGAATTCATCAGGATACAAGCCCAACTTCTTCAAGAACACAACAAACAAGCCAAACTTAAGGAAGAAAGGAGGCAGAGAATATATGAGAGGTACGTATGGCACATGACCAAAACCAAGGATGAAGGCACAATCACTGACATCACCATTCACAACACCAAACCTCTAAGCATAACAATTCATAGGGGGCCAAGAAAGTCTGAACATCTTTCAACAATCAAATTTTCAGACTATGGGTTAAGAGAATGGGATATGATGATGCCCATCCTGAGGAAGAAAACCTCAAGCAAGAATGCCCCAACCCTCATCAAGTCTCTAAGTGCTAAGTATGAGGAACTCTCAAAAGTGGCCAAAAGTCTTGGTATTAACCACGAGAGGGCACTTGCTTCTCAGGGACTGACTATCCCTGAACTTACTCAGAAGACCGGGAAGAAAAGAAAAGTTGTGGCTCTTGAACCTGAACAATACATAGCTGCACTTCACTGCAACAGGATTACTCCTCAGGGAGTCAAGTTCCGTCCCAACCTGGTCATCAAGGAACCTGAGTATGGTATCTTCTTTGTGGATGAATTTGGTCAGGAAGCCTTTCAAAGAGTCTCTGACATTGATAAAGTGGAAACGAAACACTCCTTGCCTACAAACTGATGGTGCTTAATATCAGGAGTCCTGATAATGAGGAGTTTTCAGGCTGATGGATCAAATGATGAAGGAACGAACCTGATAAAGAGGTGTTGATGTCAAAGAAGGCTAAACTTGAACTCATGGGTCTCGTTCAGGAACCTTGAGTATTTTGTACTTAGAATGATAGGACTTGTAATGATATGAATAAATTGATGAATGTTTTGTTATATCAATATCCTTATTTATTTTCTAGTACATTCAGTATGAGCAGAAGACTTTAGCTCACTCATACTGATCAAAACACTTAGGCATAATTTTATATCCAAATAGGGGGAGATTGTTGGGTTCGTAAAACACCCAATTATCTTAAACAGGATTTGAACACAAATTAAGCCAAGTGTTTGCTAAACCGAGAACAATTCAAGTCACTGAGAGAACAGCCTCTCAGTGAGTCATCTTCAGGATGCTTAAGGCGAGTTCAATAAAGGACTCACTCTCAGGAAGGCGGTACTCCCTGAGTAGGACTTAAGCTAAAGAAAAGATGATGGTTCAGTGAGTGTTGGACAAGAACTCACTGAACCCCAGTCTCCTCAACAACATTAAAGTGATTGAAGACTGAGGAACCAATGCCTGAAGAATAGGCGGGAACAAAAGGGAAAGATCTGAGAAGATAAGAGTGTCAGACCAAACACTCTTATCTAGTCAGATACCAACCTTCCCTATTGTGGCTAAAATTCATGGAGTGTCAGCCAACAACTCCCAAAGTCTTATTAGCCCATTCCTATTGGTTCTTGGAAATGACAATTACTGTTTGTAATTGTCAGACACGCTACCTCAACAACTTGTAATATTTTAATCACTTATACTTAGATTACTTGTGTATAAATAGATCAGATGGAGAGAAGTTATGTGTGCTTTGTATATTGAAAGCTTAGAACTTTTACAAAGTAACTTCTCTCCTACAAAGAGTATACAACTCACTAAGATAGCTCAGTGGGTATATTGTTACCACTCAAGCAAAACTTGAGTTTCGATAGGAGACACCATAAACCCTTGTCTATTCAATCCCAAGTGTTTGTTCCGCAAAACACTTGGGTAATAGATTCTTGGAATTATTTCTAATAAGAATTTAAACGTTGAAAAATATTGTGTTTTTTTATATTCATGTATTATAACTGTTAGAAATATTCTTTGCATTGATCACAGTCATAAGCTCACTTAGTTTAACCTAATTGTTATTACTCGGTGTGCTAAGGGAACAACAAAAACGCCTTCATCGAGATCATTATGGTGCTCATGAACGTTTAGTCGACGCCTATTTTTCTGAGAACCCGTTCTACGATGAACGTACTTTCCGAAAGAGGTTCCGAATGAGTCGAACTCTTTTCAACTGGACAGTTCGGGAGGTTACTATTCATAATCCATTTTTTAGTAGTAATGTTGATTGTACCGGAAAAGAAGGCATTTCAGCGTTGATGAAGTGCACCTCCGCAATTCGTCAATTGGCATATGGCGCGGTTCCTGATGCTTTAGACGAATATCTGCAGATGGGTGAAAAAACTTCTCGTCGATCACTTTATCATTTTTGTAAGTCTGTTATGGAAATTTTTGGTCCAGAGTATTTGAGGAAACCCACTATGACTGATGTCATAAAGCTTTATCAGCATCACGAAGAAATACACGGGTTTCCGGGTATGTTAGGAAGCCTTGACTGTACAGATTGTGAGTGGTTTGGTTGTCCGAATGCACACAAAGGTCAATCTGTTAGACGTGATCATGGTTCGATTCCGTTCATTTTGCTGGAAGCGGTTGCGTCACAAGACTTATGGATATGGCATGCTTTCTTTGGTACTTCTGGGGCGAACAATGACATCACGTTATGGATAGCTCTCCTTTATTTAACGATCTTAAACAAGGAATCGCACCGGAGATTCCATTTGTTGCTAATGGGGTAACTTACCCATTTGGGTACTATCTTGTTGACGGATATATTCGGAATTGGCAACACTCGTTAAGACGATTCCAGAACCAGCAGATGATGACCACAAGAGAATAAGGTATAAGCAAATGCAGGAATCGGCAAGGAAAAATGTAGAACGGGCGTTTGGTGTTTTGAAGAAGAGATGGGCGGTATTTGCCACTCCTACAAAAATCATGAAAAAAGAAAGAATAGTTGGTATGATGTATACTTGCATCATATTACATAACATGATTCGAAAAGACAAAAAAATGCAATATCTCCCGAATGGTACCCAGAGGAAGCACATCAACCGGATGACCCCATACGATCTGATGAACAAATGTGAAAGGTTATTAGGTACATCAGATCCTCTCAAACGCATCAAAACCTTCATGCCGATTTGGTCGAGCATTTGTCTCTTAATATTTAATTCCAGTTTTCAATTTAGTATTTTTAATTTCTAAGTTTGTGTAATGTTTTTAAGTTATGAATAAAAGTTTTCTATTTTGTATGTATACGTTTTTGTATTTATATTTTTACGTTTACGTTTTTAATTGTGTAAAAAATAAAAAATAAAAAATAAATAAATAAAAAATGGGAGTTAAGGTGAAGATGGGTTTCCCTTGCCCACTAAAAGGTGAAGAGAGGTGAAGAGAAGTGAGAGGAGAGAGAAAGCTGACGTGGCGCTGATGCGTATGGTGAAAAAAAGACTACCTTGCCTTCTAGCTTTAGACTGGATGGCAAGGAGGTGAAGGCTTCACCTTGCAACCCCAACTCACTCGTGAACTCCCTTGGCCATCACTATAATTCATGCGCGAGGTACAAAAACCAAGACAACTTATGGTGATGGCTTCACCTTGAAGGTTTACAAAAAAAAATGGGGCCCCACTTGTACCATTATATTGTTTTATATTTTGTGTGTGAGTATGTGTGGGGTATTTAGTGTGATATATTTGTATAAAGTGTATATTTTAATAAAAGGTGAAGTTAAAGGTGACCTTGCCCACTAAAAGGTGAAGTGAGGTGAAGAGAAGTGAGAGGAGAGAGAAAGCTGAGGTGTCGCTGAGGTGTCAGGTGAAAAAAACCGCTCCTTGCCATCTAGCCTTAGTGATGAAAAACTTAAGTAAGTTTACATGGATATGTTAAAATTCCAGTGTTGCAAAAATCGGTCGTGGTGGCCGATTAATCGCCGATATATCGGTAATCGGCCACCGACCTTGTCGAATTATGAAAATAGGACAAAAAATCGGTTTGGGGAAAAAAAGGCCAAAAATCGGCCGTATCCTCCAGAAATCGGCCGTATCGGCCAGGTTTTAAAAAAATTAAAAATTTAAGCATTCTACTTAATTTGGGGATCGTTTATTTCACTTATAACACACAATGAGCCTCATAATCAGAATTGGAGCCTTTTATTGAGGTTTGAAAACATAGTAGGCTGGGAATCAGTTACGATCTTTAGTTTGGTCTCCAGAAATACCCAAAAAATGCAAAAAATGCCAATCCGATTAATCACCGATTAATCCCGCCTTGGCCGATTAATCACTGCAGGGTGGTCGACCACCACGCTACCGATTCACGATTTTTGCAACATTGTAAAATTCATATACCAATTTTCCATAGGGAAACAAATAATTGATTCTTTGAACAATTAAATTCGACATAACTAAGGGCGAGTTTGTTTAGGGCCTTTTGGAATTAAGGAATACAATAATAGAAAAAATAATAGTTTGGTGTGAGGCTATGGTATTTAGCACAGTATTTAATACCTTTAGATAGAGGTTTCACCAAAAGTCCTCGTATCACATGACTATTCTGACATTTTACATAGTTTTCATAGGTAAACATGTAATTGTACCACATATAAGATTATTTTTAAATATTCAATTGTTTTCATTTTGCGTACATATTATTTTTTATTTATTTGTTTTTCTTTTTACTAATAAAATAATCTCAAAACATATAATAATAATCCCAATTTTATTATATAAAACAAACACCTTTAATAAAATCATTCTCATACTTTTCTTTCAATCTATACCAAATCCAAATCATATTCTAACCGTATTCTTATACCAAACGCACCCTAAATCAATTAGAAGCCTCCGTGAACTCCTAAGTTATTTTCGGACGATGAGAAAGTTTTAAGTTTTCATGCTATTGTTTTGGTACGATTGTTACTTATTGGGATTGTGAATTCTCCAGCACTCAAGTAACAATAAAATGTTGCTAAAAAAAGTAACAATAAAATGGAATAAAAAATGTCTAAACGCATTAGCTAAATCCGATGACCAACCAATTTCATTTCTTACTGCTTGAACGTTAATAGATAATTTTACACAATTCAAGAAAGCACAAGACGTGTGTGGAGAATCATTTCCAATGTTTAAGTTAATTTTGACAGTATGAGGTTTTACATGCTCATTTACCTTTGGAACATTGTACATAAAGGGTGGTTGTTACTTCGACTGCGTGTAAAACATCTGGTACAATAAAGTGCACATACCAGGCCGTCAATGGTGATTGACGGAATTAGGGGTGATGGTGGTGATGCTGAGTGCAAGATAACTTGAAAATAAGAAATAGAAGACACTACGTTAGACAGAGCGTGGGGGGAAGCCCCGGCGAACCGCCTCCGGTGTGAGAATCAGTCATGGTGATTATGTCATGAAAGTATTGAGGTAGAGAAGATGATATCTCCTGGGTTAAGTTAGGTTGCATACCTCTGTGATGACTTCCTTATTTATAGGTGATTGAACAAATAATTGCCAACCAAGCCTTCGATGGTGATCAAAGGAATAATGGGGTGTTGAGATTGCGCCAAGCTTGTTCTTAACCTGAAAATAAGAAATACGAAGACACTACGTTAAGTGATTGCGCAGGGGTTGGACCCTGCGAACCACCTCCGGCGTGCGAGTAAGTATGTGTAATGGTAATGTAGGTCGTAAATTTAGAGAGTGAAGTTAACTTACTTAGTTTTTGGCCCGACTATGCTATTTATAGGGGAGAAATAGGGCATAGTGGGCGGTTGCACATAGTTCGGAGATCATGGGGGCGTCCCATGGAAAGTGGTAACCGCTAGGGCTTTGTAGCCCACGATCTCTGTTTTGGCGGGAAAGCCAAGGGATAGAGGAGACGTGGGTTTGACCAGGTCAGGATGGTCCTTCGTGCTAGTCCCTTCGTCAGGAATACCCCAAAGGGCTTAGGGCTTCGATTGGCGGATTCCCACATGGTAACCAGTTCGCAGGCGAATGGTTTTACGCCAATGAAACGTGTTAGAAGATTAACCTGGGCCTCCGAAGGGAGGGCTTTCTACAGGCTCGAAGGGGAGTCCTTCGACCCGTTAGGAGGGTACATCATCAAGCCCCCCAGTCGAAAGTGATATATATGTACGAGTATAAATTGCATTCGACTCAAAAAAACATGCATTACACCTAATAAATTACACTCTCATGCGAAAATGAATGACTAACCAAACCGCGCATTTAATGCGGGCTAATGATTATCTTCCCACTTGGGCTGTAAACTCAAACGGCTTATTTATTCGGTATTAGCAAACATCACTTCAAAATTTAAATGCCCATTTAAGATCCGTAAGATCTTCAAAGTTAGGTGTACACGTGTGCGCTTGGGATCAAAACCGTCTGGGTACATAAACCCAAAATAATTAAACCCTAGCTCATTTTACCTCCCGCCCAAAATACACATTGCTCTGCAATCTTGTGCTTCCGTTGGAATCAAAAGGTAAAATTCCACTAAACCTTCCTTGATCTTTTATTCTTTTAATATGAGCATGGCCGCTAAGCGAATTATTAGGCAACAGACCTGTACCTTGTCGAAACAAGCCTTATCTGAGTTCCTGCTTGATTACCCTATACCCTCGGAGTACAAAATTATGCTCCCTAATAAGAAACAAAATATTTTCGATGCTCCCGAAGGGTTTGTGGGTTTGTATGTGCATGCATTCACTCAATCGAATCTTAGGATACCTATTCATCCCTTGATTTTAGAGTTTCTACAATACTATCAAGTTCATGTGTCTAGGTTAAACCCTTTTGGTCTTGCTAAATTGACCACCTACATCGTAATGTGTAAAGCATACGGCTATGAACCCACATTACGGTGCTTAGGGGTTTTGTGAATCTCTACCCTGGTGGCGATTGGGTAACCATTGCCAAAAGGGGTGAACATGACGTACCTGCTCTTGTCACGAAACCTTTTTCAAATATTAGAAACTGGAAAGGACAGTTTTTCTATGTTGAGAGTACTATCATACCTCCTGAGTATCCAGCATTGTTGGATAAAGCAAATATGTATGACGAGAAGAAGTACAATGACCCTCTTCCCTATGAGATAAGGAGTGACCCCTTGTACCAGCGTCTCGCACGCCACCCTGCTGACGTCCAAACATTTCCGGAGCCTATATTGTACATGGCTGGTTTAAGTGACAGCTGGGACGGGTCTCCGTCATCACCTGAAATAATTTATGAAGGAAAAAGTATGTATATATCTTACTTAAATAATTCAAATAACTTATCTGCTGATATTCATCTCCTTTTCGTTTGTTTGTGCAGAAATGGCTTTTCGTAATTTTGTTGTGGCCGGAGGTGCCAAGGAAGTTAGCTTTATGCCAAGGGATCCTCAGGATACGAGTTAGGAGTGGGATCTCCTTCCATCTCTGTCAATAATAATGATGTTGATGTCTCTCCACCCAAGCCTCTTGCTGTGCTCCCCCCAATCAAACCCCTTGGTACTGAGGAAGCTCCCCAGCTAGTGGAGGATGTTGGTGACTCTGATGATACCCCCTCCGGAAGTGATCAGCTCAGGATAGTAGGGTCCTCCGGCATTGCTGATAGAGTGAGAACAAGGAAAGGTACCAGTGCCAAAGTTGCAAAGACTGCTCCAAAAAGAAAACCCAATGTTCCTACACCCTCATCGAGGAATGTCAAGCAAAAAACAGAAAAAGCTCGTGGGAAAGCCATTATGTATGCGCCAGAGGGAATGGTTGATGAAGATGACATCTTAGGTAAGTGAAAATTCCTCAAGTCTTCCTTCCTTTCCGTAATATAGCGTATTTGGCTTATATCGCTTTCTTCTTTTTTTTTTTTTTTTTTTTTTTAGGTTTGCCAGATACGAAGGAACTGCCCAACGCTCTCTCCTGCCGCTTGCTTGTTGAGAATGTCACTCCTGCCTCATGGAGGAGTAAAATGAATGAGATGTCCATTGAGAAACTTTGCGATCTCAACGACAAAAGTTATATCCGGCAAGCAATGCTGGACAGCCATCTTAGCTTTCGCACCAGGGGGTTGCTTAACAAAGTCAAGGAAGCGAAGGAGGAGGTTGCTGCTGTTGTTCCAGAGAGAAAGAAAGGGAGAAAAATTATGCTGAGTTGGAGAAGAGGTGTGACGAAGCCATGGAGAACTTTGAGAAACATCCAAGGTATGAGGCTCTTCGAGACAAGATTGATGGTCTTGAGAAATAGCTTAAAGAATCGCAGGCTGAGTGTGGTAGGCTAAAACTGGAGGAAGCTAAGGTTGTTGGTTATGAAAACCAGGTGAGTGCCCTAGAGTCTAAGTGTACTGGGTTGGAGACTGAGAGGGCCAACTAGTGGAGCAGGATGCTAAGCGTTGTCAAGAGGTTGATAAGTTGAAGCTCGAATGCCAAAGTTTGAGAAAAGATAGGGCTGAGGTTGTATCGAAGGTTGTTCCCTACGTTGCTATGGAATTATATCATAGCGATGAGGTGGGGGAGGTTGTGGGTAAGCTAGTGAATGCAGCCATATTTCATGGCAAATGCACAACTTTAGAGGAGATTGCCGAAACCAAAAAACCAGTTGTGCTTTCGGAGGTGCCATACTATCGTCCGAATTCCGTTCGTGAGTATGATGAAGCTGGTAACGCATTTACCACGGCAGTGTACCCCTTTCTTGCTGAAGCAACCAAAGATCCTTCAGCCTCCATCGAAGATCTCCTTTCTAAAAAACCCAAGAGCATACAGCCTCCGTCTCCAACTAAAAGAACCTTGTCTGAGAAACCCAAGTCTGCGACTCATCTGGAAGACCCGAACTCTTCTATCAACAAATGAAGGCTGCCATGTTGGCAGTAATTTAGTCTGTAAGGGTGGCGTGTACCCTTTAAAACAATTTGGTTATGTTTAAAGGCTGGTGCCTTTGTTTAAGACAATTTATCATGCTTTTATCAGGCGTGTGCCTGTTGGAATAGTTTGTCTGGGCTTCGTCCCATAACTTTAAACAATTATATCTTTTGATGATAGCTACGCCTGTGCGTAGTCTTTGTGAATCTTAATTTGGAGGAATACTCTCCTTTTTTGATGCCATGCTTATCTTCTCTTACGCTCATTATAAGAACGTAAACATACAACCTAAGGTTATAACCTTATTGTGTGTATTTTGGACCAAGATTTCATGCAATCGTATAATTTGACTGCGACAGAGGGTCGCGACCCACTCCGTCTTTATCCTTAAGTTACAGAGGGCTTTTAATACCCTAAGACTTCATAGGAAAGTTAATGTGAATTGTAATGGATGTTAATGTTATACAAGACATGTGCCTTGCTTCATCCTTCGACATTGAAACTTGTAAAGTACTTGGTTGAACAAATCTATGTTGTATAAAACGAAACAAGAGATTTTGAGGGAAACATGTTATATCATTAAGTGGGTAGGGAGGATTACATCATTTGAAGAAATGAACACTAGACACCTACCATTAATGCTTCTTTCCCATGTGAGAAGACTGCGTTACATGAAATTGAAAACAACTAAGTGCTTTTTAAAGAAAGGTAAGTTCTTATATGTAAGACTTACGAGAGTTGGCGTCATGTCCAAACTTGTTAAAGACATTTTTTGCTTCTGCCCTTCGAGCTTCTATGTCTTTTTGCCACATTAATTCTTCTTTGACGCTAGACTCTTTCACTTGGTTTTGTTAGCTTTTATTCGAAGGACAACTTCCTATATGCCCTCAAGGCTTTGGGGAGTTTGTCTGCCCACTTATGCTGATATTGCCCTAGCTTCATCTCGATTTCGGTGACAATATCCTTGTCAACACAAACGAACCTTTGCTTCACATTCAGGCTTTTGCAGAAAGAAGGGAACACTCCTTCGGCAAAGTGTGGCCCTTCGTAAGAGGTGATAACTTGTGGGATTCCAAATCTGAAAATTATGTGTTCCCACATGAACTCTTCCACATCTTTTCCTTTTGTTGATGCCAACGGCTTGGCCTCAACCCACTTGGTGAAATGATCGATGGCTATGACCAAGAATTGTACCCCTTCGGGAGCTAATGGTAGGGGTCCGATTATGCTGACTCCCCATTGACCGAAAGGCCTTACTGTTATGCTAGATGTCGCATCATACTCTAAGGGTTTCAGGGCTTTGGAGTGTGTCTGACATACCATGCATGTTCTGATTGCTTCCCTTGCGTCTTCTAGTATGGATGGCCAGTAATAACCCCATTTTGTTACCTTCGAGGCGATGGCTCTAGGGCTTGTGTGTCTTCCACAAAATTCTTCATGAGCATTGTAGAGAATGTTCGAAGCCTGTTTTAATTCGACACAACGAAGCCAAGGAGATGAAAGACGCCTTTTGTAGAGATTATTGCCTATGAGCCTGTACTAGGGACTTTTGACTATGATTCTTCGTGCCGACTTTGAATTATCGGGAAAAATGCCGCTTATCAAGTACGTTTCTATTGGTGCTATCCAGCTGGAGCCTTCATCAAATGTTTCACTTCGTGCAATTGACCTGGTGGCCAATACTTCCACTAAAACCTCGCTGGGTAGATGAGCGAAAGCAGTCGATGCTAATTTGATTAGGGTCTCCGCCTTTTTGTTTTGGCTCATGTGGACATTTGTCACTTTGTGTCATTCGAAACCCTGAAGGAGCTTTTTAACTTCGTTCAAGTATTCCTTGATTATTGGCTGCCTTGCTCTGTAAGAACCCTTGATTTGACTAGTGACTGAAAGTGAGCCTACGAGGATGGAGAGGTCATGAACCTTCATGCCCTTCGCGAGTCGAAGGCCAGCCAGCAAGGCTTCGTACTCTGCTTCATTTTTTGTGGCCTTGAATTCAAAACGTAGTGCATAACAGTACTCCTTTCCCTCCGGATTAATTAGGATTAAACCTGTTCCGAAACCATCGGAGCTTGAGGCTCCGTCAGTGTATAATTTCCATCCCTCCGTTGCTGTTGGGGGAGTTTCTCCATTTTGGCTGTGTCTGGAAGGTGTTTCGTTGAGGACTTCTGCGGATGTCTGACTCTTGATGGAGCTTGGACTATTACGTCTTTTCAATGATCTTGGAGCTGGTAGGTCAATAGCTGCTTTGAACTTCGAAGGGTTGGCTTTGACTCCTTGCTTCGTTGACTTAATGGGTTTGAACCCCTTGAGTCGATATTCCTTGTCGTAGAGCTTGTCATCAGTCATCGGTGCCTGAGGAGTTCTGGTGTTCCTAGAATGTGTCCCTTCGAAGACCTTCCCCTCGGCTTTGTGCGGCTTCTTCAAGTCTGCTGTGGGACTATTTGGAGATCGCTTTTCGCCTTCCACTCTTCGTTTTGCGTGATGCTTTTTTGTGACAATATCTTCTTCGACATCCGCATTCCTGATAACATCATTCGGAGGTTTTTTAGAACCTTCCCTTTTTTTCTTGCTATCCTTCGGGCTGTGCTCAGAAAATACCGTCCCTATTCCGTTGGGTGTGTGAAATTTCACCGCTGCATGTATAGTGGAGACTACTATACCCATCTTTTGCATGGCGGTCCTCCCTATCAACAAGTTGTAAGGAGAGTTGGACCTTACGATAGTAAACATGAGGGTTTCTGTTCTTGTAATCCTGCCTTCTCCGATTGTTATTTCCAGCGGAACTTCTCCTAGAGGCCACGAGCGTTCGCCAGAAAACCCTACTAAAGGCATCTTTGAGTCAACCCTTTGAGACCTGACCGCAGGCGAAAGCTTTCGAAAGCAATGTTCATATATGACTTCGCAAGGGCTTCCGCAGTCCATGTAAGCTCCACTTATTTCTTGGCTAAAGATTAGGACTTTGATAATCACCGGATCATTCGAAGGGATCCTGCCGGCGATAGGGGAAAACGTTATTTCCCTTACCTCGTTTGCTTCCTGCTCCGGTACCTTCCTTTTCGAAGTGGTTTCGCTTCGATGTATCATTAGTATGGGGGCTTCGGTAGGGTTAGTATCCTTGGCCATTTGAGTGTCAGTCATCTTTTCTTTGCCTTTCTTGATTCCTTTTACCAGGTGTGCCAATTGCCCAGATCTTACGGCCTCTTCAATTTGTTTCTTTAGTTCCCTGCAACTGTTCGTATCATGGTCATTGTCTTCGTGGAAGTGACAGTACTTGCTGGTATCCTTGTTTTTGCCCTTACTTGTCATACGGGGAGGCGCCTCGAAGGTTTTGGCTGCCCTCTCCGTAGCAAGTATTTCCTTTGGAGACTTCGATAGACTGCTTAGCAAACCATGGTTGGGGCCTTTGTTGTACGGAGAAAACCTATCTCTGTTCTTGTTCTGTTCTTGGACCCCTCCCACGAAGAATGCTTCGAAAACTTGTTGTTGCTATCTTTATCTATCGGAGCCCCATTAGTGGACACCTCTTTTGCTTCGATCCAAGTATACGTCTTTTCGGTCAACCCCTTGTAAGTTGTCGGAAGGTCGGTGGACAAGAATTCCACCAAACTCCGATTCCGAAGGCCATGTACGAAACCAGAAATACGTTGATCTTCATGAAGACCCAAAATTTGCAAAGTCTCATCAGTGTACCTAGTAACGAAGGCCCTGGTGCTTTCGTTATCTTTTTGTTTGATGTTGTGCACCGTTAAATGAGTCCTTGTGAACTTCTTTTGCTGACTGAAGTGTGACCGGAACTTAGCTTTGAGATCATCAAGGTTGACGATGCTACCGGGCTTTTGCCCATTCCACCAAATACGAGCAGAATCCCGTAGGGTGTATGTAAACATATGACAGGCCACCGGCATAACCCACTTTTGCATCTTGATAGCCCCTTCGAACAAGTGTAAGAAATTGTCCGGATCCCCCTTCCCATCATAAGTCCCGACGTGTGAAGGCATTTTTAACCCATCAGGCAATGGGTAATCTTCTATCCATCTAACAAAAGGTGTAGCTGAACCCATAGGGTCTGAATATAGACAATTATAAGGTGGTGCATACATGGGGACAGTATTGTATGGATTGCTGTTTGGGGGCATTCCCATAGGAGTCTGGCCTGGGTAGGACTGATAAGGTGTATTCATGGCAAACGGGTAACTGTTTCCCATGGCGTACGGAGGGTACGCCATAGGATGGCCGAAGGGCATGCTCCCATAATTTTGGGGGAAGCTTGGGTTATTAGGCTGTCCATTTACTGGAGGATATAAATTTTGAGGATAACACTGAGTTTGGAACGAGGGGTACATACCATTGGGAGGAAGATTTCCTCCCATATTGATTATAGACGGATTGCCTTCTACGCCTGATGCGTGAGAAGGCTGCAACGGAACCCCAGCTTCAGTCCTTCCAAGATGAGCTGCTAGCAAGGGAGGCAAAGTCACCCCCTTTCTTCCCTAAGCTGGCTCCTACCGTTAGAGCCTTCGGTAACCGCCCCTTCTCTTCTTGTCGGAGCCCTCTCGGGGACTTCTTCGAAACCAACAGACCTTTTGCTTAGCCTTCGACCAATTGGAGACCCAATTCTTAAGGCCGATAGGGTTGGCCCTTGGGTCGGAGGCCTAGGTTCCATCTCCATTTCTTCATCATACTCATCACTCGAGTATTCCAACTCCCTTCGCACCTCAGCATTCCTGACTTGTCTGTTACGAGCCCTTAAAAGGGTTTCCAACACTTCGTGATTGGCTTCGACAAAGGCTGGGCTAATGACAGGTTCTGGGTTGGCTGATGTCAAAGCATGATTGTTGGTTGTGATTTCTGGGTGAGAACGTGTTGTGAAGGTGGAGGCGGTTATTGGGGGAAGGTTGTTAGGGTCGTCGGTTGGTATTGGTGTTAAGGTAGAGAAACCCGGCGGGGGAGTATCTTCTCTTCCTTGATCCATGCCGGAATAATAGTGAGATTAGTTGGTAGGTTATAAGCTCGGAATTAACGAGACCAATTGTAGCGGTCCCACGGATGGCGCCACTGATTGAACAAATAATTGCCAACCAAGCCTTCGATGGTGATCAAAGGAATAATGGGGTGTTGAGATTGCGCCAAGCTTGTTCTTAACCTGAAAATAAGAAATACGAAGACACTACGTTAAGTGATTGTGCAGGGGTTGGACCCTGCGAACCACCTCCGGCGTGCGAGTAAGTATGTGTAATGGTAATGTAGGTCATAAATTTAGAGAGTGAAGTTAACTTACTTAGTTTTTGGCCCGACTATGTTATTTATAGGGGAGAAATAGGGCATAGTGGGCGGTTGCACATAGTTCGGAGATCATGGGGGCGTCCCATGGAAAGTGGTAACTGCTAGGGCTTTGTAGCCTACGATCTCTGTTTTGGCGGGAAAGCCAAGGGATAGAGGAGACGTGGGTTTGACCAGGTCAGGATGGTCCTTCGTGCTAGTCCCTTCGTCAGGAATACCCTAAAGGGCTTAGGGCTTCGATTGGCGGATTCCCACATGGTAACCAGTTCGCAGGCGAATGGTTTTACGCCAATGAAACGTGTTAGAAGATTAACCTGGGCCTCCGAAGGGAGGGCTTTCTACAGGCTCGAAGGGGAGTCCTTCGACCTGTTAGGAGGGTACATCATCAATAGGCATAATAATCTGACAGAGCAGTTACAGAGGATGTGTGGAGGCAGTTACAGAGGTCATGGCGGTTACAGAGATCATGGCTGAAATCATGGCTATTGACCAGATCTTCTTTGACCAGTTCTGTTTGACCAGTTATGTTTGACCTTTAGGCTTCAACCTTGTCGGAGGTGAGGCTCCGAACAGTGACGGAGGCCAGGCTCTGAACCGTGACGGAGGTCAGGTTCTGAACCTCGACAGAGGTTAGACACTATGAGTGCTTTGGGTGAAGATTGGCGGATTCCCTTGCGGTAGCCATTATGAATGACTTTACGCCAACATTATGTGTAGGACGAAGGCGTAGGCTTCGTCCTTTAGGAGAGTACATCATCACCCTTTGTACAAATGGTAAGCTACGTACCAGAGTGACGGTAACGCTCGTTAGTAGAGCGGAGGGTACGTCATCAAGCCCCCCAGTCTAATGTTATGCATGCGAAGAGTGCATGGCTTTAGACTTATTATTGCTTTGTTAAAAAAGACTTGGTAACAATTTCTACTACTTTTGTTTTGTCATAGCCAATATAAAAGTAGCTATACTTGTTTTTAATAGCCCATATTTGACTCCATCGTGGTGGGTACCCCATTAAGCCCCCCAGTCTAATGTTATAACTTCGTAGGAGGCGTGAGATTAGACTTAAGTTGTCCTGAAACCCCTTGTTATATAAGGAGCGTATGTATTAGGTTTTGCCATATGACTTTAGCTTTTAGTTCTAAGCGAGTTTTGTCGGAACCCATTTGTACATACGCTGAGTTGTCGAAAGGTACTAAGGTTTGTGTATAAACTTAGCTTTGTTTTATAATGCTTACACCGTAATGGCATATTATCGCATATGTTAGGCTCTGGCAGGCTCCCGCACCTGGTTCAAGGATCATGGGCGTATCCCATGATTTTAGGTAACCGCTTGGTTAATGTCCTACGATCCCTATCTTGTCGGGGAACCCTTGATAGGGTTGTGAACGTGGGTTTGATTTGGTCTTATGAAACCTTTGTGTTAGTATCTTCGAAGAGCATACCCCAAAGGGCTTAAGGCTTCGATTGGCGAGTTCCCAACTGGTAACTGATGAACTCAAATAAGTACATTTTATTACTATCATTTATCCTATTAATTTGACTTGTTTTATTATATTATGTATGAGGATTGATACTTAATCGTTTACTTTTGTAATTCTCAGGTAAAAACAAGCATTTAGTGAAACTTAGCGATTTTGGACTGATTATGGAGCAAAACATGCAAGAAGTTAAGAGTCTACTGAAATGAAGAAGATCAAGACTAATCTGCTCCAGATGCGCCGCATCTCACTCGTTACATACGGCGCATCTCTATTAAGATATCACCAGATACGATCCAAGATACAAGAGGACATGCGCCGCATCTAATCATGGAGTTACGCCGCATCTTCTGGCGGTGTACGAATATTCCTGAATATTATAATCTTGGACCCCACGCGAAGTTAAGTACATGCGCCGCATCTACTTACAAGATGCGCCGCATCTCACCTCAGACAGAAACTATAAATACCCCAAGACCAGACGAATTCCAGAGCTTTTGGTCAGACATATATCAGAACCGAGGAGCAGAACCCTAGGACGAATTCAGTCAAGGAGGCAGCACAAGACACACCAAACGAAGATACAAGAGCTGTAAGAAGGTGCTGCATGTGTTTAATTCATTAAGTAGTTTTGTTTTATTGTGTTAGCAAACTTTAATTCATCAGGATTGATGGGCTTGTGTTATGTTATCATTCACTTCAACTCCCCTTAAAATTGCTTTCCCATCGATTAAAGTTTATATGTTGATGTCTTTGGTTACTACTTATTAGTGCATTGATCACCTCTGTGTTTATTAGTGGCTTGTGTAATGTGGCAACGGAAAGGTTGCACTCCCACGGTTATTACTAAATTGATCACTTAGGAATAACTTTTAGACATAAGTCATCATTAAGGGTTTACTCGCCGATAAGCTTAGGACCAACGAGAAAGGATTAACTACATACACTTCATATAAAGCTATCAATAAAACAAATGACAAACTACTTAATTATAAGGACAGCCCTCTTATTGTCTCGAGTATTTATCTGTGTATGTGTGTGCTACTTGCTGATTCGTGCCTATTGGTTTATTTTACTATTTAATTGCAAACAAATCGTGCCAGTCTCTCAGGCTGAAAACCCCCTTGCGTTAGGATATTAAAATACTGATTAGAATAACGAGATAATACGTTCCACTCTTAGTGATCGACACTCTACTTACCATTATATTCATACTGACCGGGTACACTGCTCGTTAAGTGTGTGTGTTATTGATAAGTCGGCTAAATATAAATTTAAAACTTGAGTAGGCATTAAAACTGCTAAACCGCAACGACACACCAACCACCACCAAGTTTTTGGCGCCGTTGCCGGGGAGTGAATTGTTATTATCTGTTAATTTGATTAGTATTTTAATTAGGTTTTTCTTTTTATTAGATTAATTGCATCATTGTATTATTTTGCATATTTGTTGTTTTGTGTGTTATTTGTTTGCCTTTATTTTTGTTTTTGTGTTTATTTTGTTTGTGTGTTTTAATTTTTGTTTTTATTTTTCGTATTTTTTCTGTTCTGCTATCGTTGTACTGTGCTAAATCAAACGATACGGCGCATCTGATCTCTCAGATACGGCGTATTGCGTTTAATTTTTTTAATACAACGCGTTTAATTAATTCGATACGACGCATCTTTTCCCCAAGATACGGCGTATCTGTTTTTAATAAGAAATTTTTTTTCTAAGCGATAAAGTAATACGACGCATCTGCTTTAGCAGATACGGCGTATCTGTTTTTGATAAAAAAAAAAATTTCTAAACGTTAACGCCATACGACGCATCTGCTTTAGCAGATACGGCGTATCTGTTATTTTAATTAAAAACAGTTTGCGAATTATTAAACAGATACGACGTATCGATCTCTGTCGATACGGCGCATCTTCTGAATCAAAAATCTTGTATTTTTAAACGTAACGAAAATACGGCGCATTAACTTTCGTCAATACGACGTATTTAATTTTAAATAAATATCGATTTTTGATTAATTAATTCGATACGGCGCATTCATAAATTCTAAGCGGCGTATCTATTTTCTGGATAAAGTCTGATTAAATTTTAACGATTATAAGATACGGCGTATCCAACTCTTCGGATACGGCGCATCGTCTGCAGATATCAGTAACTTTAATTTTTCGTATTCCGTTTTCGTTATTAATTATCTGATATATTACTTTCTCGAGCATACCCTACTGATATTTTTGTGTTGATTTCAGGAAGTGCATGACCAGGAGTTCTACGAAGAACTTGATTCAACCTTTCGAAGATCCTGAACGAGCCCTACATTCGCTTAAAAGGCTTTTCAACACAAGAAGCTTTGATCTTTCAAGTTCACTCGAGCTTGATTACTTTTCTGAAGAAAAAGAGGAAGTTGAAACAGAAACAATGGGCGAAAACACTACTATGGAGGAATACATGAACAGTACCCGTGCTGATTACACTTCAGGAGTTGCTAGACCTAAGTTTGATGATAAGTCAAATTTTGAATTGAAGGGTCAGTTTCTCAAGGAACTAAGAGAGAATGCTTTCAGTGGGACGGAACATGAGGATGCTAATGAGCATGTTGAAAAGGTCCTGGAGATTGCAGACTTGTTTACTTCAGAAGGAGTGACTGACGATCAAATCATGCTAAGAATCTTTCCACTCTCACTAAAAGGAGCTGCTAACAAGTGGCTAAGGAATGAACCTGCGAGTTCAATCACTACATGGGGAGATTTGAAGAGCAAATTCCTGAAGAGATATTGTCCACCTGCTAAGACTGCTAAAAAGATGGAGGCTATCAATAGTTTCAAGCAAGAGCCTGATGAAACTCTTTATCAAGCTTGGGAACGATTTAAAGATTTATTGGTAAAATGTCCTCAACACTATCTAACCCCTATGCAGGAGATAATATTGTTTTATCAAGGACTGGACGTGCCTACTAGACAGATTTTGGATGCTAAGGGAGCTGTACCTCAAATGAGTGCAACTAATGCTAGGAAAGCGATCCAAGAAGCTGCTGATCATTCTCAGAAATGGCACGATGGGACCTCTACTAGATCTAAGAGCAGCACTAATTTTGACGGGATTGCTGCTATTCAAGCTGAATTGGATAAAATTAGTAGAGAAATGAAGAAGCGTGATGAAAGAGCGTATGCTGCCCAAGTTGGATGTGAAAAGTGCGAAGGACCTCACTACACTAAAGATTGCCCGAATAAGAATGAAAGTGAGACGTTTGAAGAAGCATATTACACCCAATTTGGACAACCATTCCGACCTTCGGGGAGATATAGGGAAGCTACACCGGGATTATATCAAAGGAACAACTTCAATCCCGCTTATCAAGAAAGGAGGCAGACTTTAGATGATACTTTAAAGCAAATTATGACCGATGCTGCTAAAAGACATGAAGAGAATACTGCTATGATCAAAGAAATTCGAGCTTCAACGGACACTACTACAAGAAATCAAGGAGCTTCGATCAAAGCGTTGGAACAACAAATTGGTCAAATGAGCAAAGTTCTTCAAGAAAGGGGATATGGAAGTTTACCGAGCTCAACTAAAACAAATCCAAGAGATCATGTCAAGGCCATAAGCACCACTGAAGAAGTCACTCCTAATTTACCTAGAAGATCGATGAATGGTAATGATGGTGCAAGACCCGAATTTTTCTTTAATTCTTCAATCAGCTTAAGGAGACTACTAAAAGAGAAGACAAAGATTGAAGAGGAGATCAAGGCAACAATGAAAGAAGAGAGCCCTGCAACCGACTCAAATGCCTTGCCTCATAAAGAAAGAGACCCAGGAAGTTTTACTCTACCTTGTTCTATTAATAATATATCTTTCAATAATGTGTTAGCTGACTTAGGAGCTAGTGTTAGTGTTATGCCTCTTAAGACATTCGCTACCCTAGGACTAGGAAAATTAGCACCAACTAAGTTACTTATTGAATTGGCTGATAAAACGGTAAAACGACCTGAAGGGATTGCTAATAATGTGCTAGTTAAGATTGAGCAGTTTATTTTTCCCGTAGACTTTGTTATACTAGACATGCCCGAGGATGTTAAGATTCCTTTAATCCTCGGAAGACCTTTCTTGTCTACTGCCCATGCTAAGATTGATGTGTTTAAGAGAAAAATCTCATTAAGGGTAGGGAATAATAAACTAGTCTATAAGTGCCAAGATCCGGTTAAAAGCATAATTAGAGGTGTTTATGTGCTAGGATTAAGAGAGCGTATGGACCTCGATCTTGAAGCTAGACTTATGGGAGAAACATTGATTCAAAACAACTCAACTAATCCTAATCATGAGAACTTTGAGGAATTCATTGACCTTAATGTACCTACCGAACTTAGACGCAATGTTGTTAATGATTCTGATGATGAGTGGTATGATTGTGTAGTAATTAATAAATGCAGGAGAATAGTTGAGAAAACGAATTTGAATAATGATGTGTTTATTGAACTACCACCCCACCTTGCTTATTTGTGCCTATATGATAATAAGAATTTCCCGTCTATCATTTTGTCATCTCTGCCCGAAAGGGACAGGACTTTGTTTATACAGATATTAAAGAAGAACGGCGTGGAAATTAAGGATGAGCAAGGAGTGTTCAATATTACTGAATTGGCGATGAAGGAGCGCGATGTTTCCGACTCCTTCAATGATCGATATTAAAGAGCTGAACGTGAGTCTAACTTGAAGACTCTGGAATAAAGACAAGTGCTTACCGGGAGACAACCCGGAGAATTTTTATTATTCTGTTTTCTGTGTCGAGTCAGTCAGGCCCGCATGAGGATACGGCGTATCTCCATCCTGAGATGCGACGCATCTCCTGCAATGGTCATATCATATTTTAATTTTCTGCATTTTTTATTTCCGACTTTAAAACTTTTTATCAGTTTATTTTAATGCGGCGCATCCCTGGTTAAGGATGCGGCGCATCTTTATTCTGATCCGTATTAATTCCAGGCTCGATACGGCGTATCTTCTTCCATAAGATACGGCGCATCGACTGACCTGATGATTTTCAGTTTTAATTTTTAAGTTTTATTTTTATCTAACTACTAATGTATTATGCAAGCTTGAACCTTTCTTATCTTAGGTGTGTTTTAAAGTGTTGGTGGTATTATAGTTTTCTGGATTTCCTGTGGATACATCAAGTATGAAGCTTTAACGTTCTAATTCACAAGAAAAATGATTTTTGCTCTTATACTAATGGAGGATCATACCGAGCAAATCTCAGGGGAGTTTTTCTGTTCTAATTCTTTTATTTTCCAGTTTTTAACCTTTTATACAAACAACGAGGACGTTGTTTAACTTAAGTGGGGGGATTGGAGAATTAGAACACTTAACAATTACTTGTCCTAAACTTTTTCAAAAATTATGCTTAAAATGTGCTTAATATATCAAACTTAAAAATTTTTAGCACGTTTTTGTTTAAGATCTAAGTTGCATAGCTGCACACAAGACGTTATTTTTAAAAATTGTGATTTTCAAAATTCACAAATCTATGAGTGTGCCGGTGACTTATAAACTTTAGAACTTGGCTTGTATACTATTCGAGACCACCATAATGAGTATTATTTATATAATTGGAATGACTTGTCTAAATTGGTAAAATTCTAGGATTACACCCAAATAGCCTATTATATGTTATGTGTTATTAACTAACTACACTGGTTAGTTAACCCCCGTATAAACCCTTTTGTTACTCTCATTTTTAGAGTAAGATACCCCTAGAAAAACACTCAGAGCCATTCCTTTCGTTTCTTACACCTATGTTTAAAATGTTTCGTTACACCCTTACACCTTAGCCTACCCTGTAGATTAGAATCCGTGGTTGGTTAATTGCTATAGGCAAAGTGTGTTTCCTTACATTACCTGTGTTCGTGTGCGTAATTCATTATCTTTGGTTAGGTCGGGAAATTGCACAATGCAATTGGAGTGAAAGTAAATATTGTATATCTTTGAGTTTATTTTTCGTGTGTTTACTACTTTCACTATTACCGTTATTTCTAAAGTATGAAAAGTATGGAAAAATTATCCAGAATTATCATTATAGTGATGTGGTGAAATTTTACACATCTATGTCTATGTTTAAAAAAAAAAAAAAAAAAAAAAAAAAAAAAAAAAAAAAAAAAAAAAAAAAAAAAAATCGAAAAAAAATTAAGAAAAGAAAAAGAAAGAGAAAAGTTGGATGTTTGTTTTTAAACCAACGATGTAAAGTTATGTAAGTGGTTCATATGGCCACTATTTGTTGTACTATATCTATGGATTGAATGGGAATTGGCAGTTATGGGACGCCAATTAAGGTTTATTCTTTGATTAAGATCTTGTTGAGTATAATTCGTGTCTACCTAAAGCGTGTGTTTCAAGTGTTAAAGCGTGAGTTATTCAATGATATGAGTCTTATTCATGGGATGGTTGGGATAGTGATTAACCACACTTAGGATTTTAATTTATTTGTTTTGTTTATTTTTATTTTTACACCCAATTTATATCCCAATATATTATCCATACCCTATATTATTCTTTATCCAACCAAACCTTTGATTTATTGAGATTAGGGATTTGAGCAATCTTAAGTATCGTAGTCGTGGATTCGGCTATGTATTTATGATTTTGTCGCCCTTTTTGATATATTATTATTGGTGAAGTTTGGACCTATCTTTAGCCTATTCGAGTTAAGGATTTGAGCAATTGCAAGTATCGTGTTCGTGGATTCGATCATGTATTTGTGATTTTGTCGCCTTTTCTGGAATTTGAGATCGATAGTGAAAGAGAATAATTAACCCTTAAGCCTACAAACCCTTTTTACCGCTTTAGACTTGTTATTCCTTAGCTTTAGTGGGGGAGATGTGTATACTTGCCAAGCTTATGATAGAATATTCGTCGCGACTGGACAGTTAAACGATTAGATTTGCTTTTATCAAATTATTTTATTTATACTTCTAATTCGTTAAAGTGTTTAGTTGTGTGATTATGAATTAAACGAATACATGCTTGATATAAAAATAAATCCTAACATCTTTTAGGATACATTTTCATAAGAGAAATTCTAAGGTTTACTTGGGGACAAGTAAAGTTCAAGTGGGGGGATATTTGATGAACTCAAATAAGTACATTTTATTACTATCATTTATCCTATTAATTTGACTTGTTTTATTATATTATGTATGAGGATTGATACTTAATCGTTTACTTTTGTAATTCTCAGGTAAAAACAAGCATTTGGTGAAACTTAGCGATTTTGGACTGATTATGGAGCAAAACATGCAAGAAGTTAAGAGTCTACTGAAATGAAGAAGATCAAGACTAATCTGCTCCAGATGCGCCGCATCTCACTCGTTACATACGGCGCATCTCTATTAAGATATCACCAGATACGATCCAAGATACAAGAGGACATGCGCCGCATCTAATCATGGAGTTACGCCGCATCTTCTGGCGGTGTACGAATATTCCTGAATATTATAATCTTGGACCCCACGCGAAGTTAAGTCAATGCGCCGCATCTCACCTCAGACAGAAACTATAAATACCCCAAGACCAGACGAATTCCAGAGCTTTGGTCAGACATATATCAGAACCGAAGAGCAGAACCCTAGGACGAATTCAGTCAAGGAGGCAGCACAAGACACACCAAACGAAGATACAAGAGCTGTAAGAAGGTGCTGCATGTGTTTAATTCATTAAGTAGTTTTGTTTTATTGTGTTAGCAAACTTTAATTCATCAGGATTGATGGGCTTGTGTTATGTTATCATTCACTTCAACTCCCCTTAAAATTGCTTTCCCATCGATTAAAGTTTATATGTTGATGTCTTTGGTTACTACTTATTAGTGCATTGATCACCTCTGTGTTTATTAGTGGCTTGTGTAATGTGGCAACGGAAAGGTTGCACTCCCACGGTTATTACTAAATTGATCACTTAGGAATAACTTTTAGACATAAGTCATCATTAAGGGTTTACTCGCCGATAAGCTTAGGACCAACGAGAAAGGATTAACTACATACACTTCATATAAAGCTATCAATAAAACAAGTGACAAACTACTTAATTATAAGGACAGCCCTCTTATTGTCTCGAGTATTTATCTGTGTACGTGTGTGCTACTTGCTGATTCGTGCCTATTGGTTTATTTTACTATTTAATTGCAAACAAATCGTGCCAGTCTCTCAGGCTGAAAACCCCCTTGCGTTAGGATATTAAAATACTGATTAGAATAACGAGATAATACGTTCCACTCTTAGTGATCGACACTCTACTTACCATTATATTCATATTGACCGGGTACACTGCTCGTTAAGTGTGTGTGTTATTGATAAGTCGGCTAAATATAAATTTAAAACTTGAGTAGGCATTAAAACTGCTAAACCGCAACGACACACCAACCACCACCAATAACCATATCATAGATGAATGGTTTGACGCCAATACAGATTTTAGGAGGTTTGCCAAGTGTGTCGGAATGTAGTATCCGAAGTGAGTATGAAGGGGAGACCTTCAAACTGAACGAAGGGTATATCATCAAGCCCCTTTGTCGAAAGTGATGCATACACTTCAGATGTATTGCATTCGACTGAAGTAATATAACCTCAAAGGTTGTATATTTTGTATTTATACGAAGCCTATAGCTTTAGTTGAGCAAGGTAGTAATCCTTGGACAATTTACTTACTTTCTTTTGCTAGGCTATGGCCTTTATACATGTCAAAATAATATCCCTGGTTTAGGATTTTAAGTATCGTAGGTGGGGAGTGATTTCCCTCACCTTTTATGTTTATGCTCTCGAGGCTTTGGCGCGTCTTTGAACCATTTTTTTTTTATGTTTTTTGGGCTTCGGCCCTATGCTACTTATGCTAGCATAATTAATATCTACTGGTAAGGGACGGTATTCCGCTTTTGTTATCATGCTTCTCTTCTCTTACGTTGTTTGTCAACGCTATTATACAACCTAAGGCTATAGTAGATAGATAGCGTTATTGTGTGTATTTTGAACCAAGATTTTAGCAATCGTATAATTTAATTGCTGACAGAGGGTTGCGACCCACTCCGTCTTTGCCCTTAAGGTACATAGGGCTTGGAATACCCTAAGACCTTTAGGAAAGTTAATGTGAATTGTAATGGATGTTGTTATAATACAAGACTTATGTGTCTTGAATCATCCTTCGACATTGAAACTTGTAAATTACTTGGCTGAACAAATCTTTGTTGTAGAGAACGAAACAAGAGATTTGAGGGAAATGCGTTATATCATTAATTGGGTAGGGAGGATTACATCATTTGAAGAAATGAAAACTAAGACGCCTACCATTAATGCTTCTTTCCACAAATGAGAAGAATGCAATACATGAATTAAAAACAGATAAAAGTAAGTTTTAAAACTATGTAGATGGAATCAGGTTATGTAATTATACTGGCAGTGTTGAAGCTCTGTAATTGTGTCTACATAGACACATACAAATCATGTGAACAGAGGCTACACTCTGTAGTTGTGCTGACAGAGACTTATTTCAGCATATGTAACACCCCGAAAATCGAAATGAAGCAGCGGAAGTCTAATTGGGCTATTACATCTCAAATCATAGTCACAATTATAGAAAATGAATCGAAAGAGACGTTTTGAGAAAATTTAGTTATCATTCATCAAATAAAATCAGAGTTTGCAACCACGGTTCCATAACATTTAATAGTACATAATGAAAATGTTTAAGTTAGAATGAATGAAAACATTATTTTCGACATCGTTCAAAAGGGGCCCTAATCCACTCCGTGCCATTTATGCTTCTTAGATACCTAAGATAAAACATGCTAAAATGGTCAACACAAAGGTTGAGTGAATCCATAGTGTTTTATTTGTAATAGTTTGAACACAAGTCAAACAGTAGCAAAATCAATGATATCGTAGTGTAATATATATTGCCCTAAGCCTCATGACACGCAAACCTTAACATCGGGTGAAATCATAAGTGATATAAATAGCCCACATCATAAAATGATGTAGGTGATAGTGCCCTCGTCGTAGGAGTTTGCCAAACTCTTAGTTAATTCGAATAAAGTGCATTTGGTTACCATCCCAGGCTAACTTCAAATGGGGCGTCAACTTCCAATAGATCTATTCACTAAATTCGCGTTCACTCGCAAGTGATTAATGGTTCATGATATGAGGGACTTTTGGCAAAGGTGGTAACTTAGGCAATATTAACTTAGCAATATCAATCGGGATAGCATACAGAAAATACTTGTGTTCAGATTTATAGCATGTATCTCCCCACGAGATTTGAAAACGTAGTAAAAAGTGGGACTATGAACTCACCTCAGTGTAGTAGTAGTCTGAAATGCAATAGAGTCAAATGGTAGGTGGTAGTTCCGACGCGTGACCTAGATTAGTAAGGTTGGTTTTAGTTCACAGACTAAGTTTAAGACTTAAGTTCAAAAGTTTTAGTGAGTTTATGTTATTGTTGCTGGTGTGGCAGCATTTAAGTTAAAACCATGTTTTTAACGTTAGTAGTTGTTGGCTCAACGGAGTGTACGAATGTACAAAAGAATAGTGATAGTGACTCTTTGAATTGACAAGGATTGAAAAAATACGCACATGGATAACAGCTATGGAATGTCAACGTTAACGATATATAGAATGGTTGGCGTTTAAAGGAGAGTACGGGTGTATATATACATTTTCATACATATATACATGTGGTTTGTGGAAAAATGCGAGGTTTGAAGAGGTTTTACTAAATATATGGTGAGTTATATCTCGCGTTTGAAAAAATATTGTTTTAATAAGTTTGAAGTTTAAAAGGAATCAATCATATAAGTTTTGATATAACCGTCTTCAAATAGTAAGTTATAAAAATCATTTAGCTAGTTTAAGGTTTCTCAATTTAATTGCATATAATTAAGTGTCAATATTAAAATTGAGGTTATTCCGTGTAAGTATTTCCATGTTGTATGTATATATATTTTTACATAACGTTTATAAATTAAGTGTGAAATTATATGTCTCGTAATGTCCCATTTTAAAAGCGTACGTCGAAATTAATAGTTTTATTCGCAAAATATATACTAACAATCAAATTTAATGTTGCGATATTTAGTTATTGTCAAGTTTTATTATATGTTGTCGTCTCGTGTGTTTAAATAATCACAAGCTTAAAAATGTGTCGGGTTATAAGAACATGAGTCGAGGAGGGGGGGGGAATGAGCTGTTACCCACTCAAATCAGTGAACCAGGCCCCAAAAGTTGGGCTTCTAGTTGTATAGTGGGTGTGTTTTACATGAGTCACATGGGCTTCGGCCCAATGTGATTTTTCATGGGTTTGTGGGCTTGGTAACGCCAGGAAGGAACACAAGGGAAACTATTGATGGGCTTCGCCCATTTATTAACTGAACCAATGACAAGGAAAATGAATAAACGATCCAGTGTACACAATTGGGAAAAAATATACAAACTCACTGCTTTCCCTCTTGTGCCATTACCATTCAAGTGAACAGTTGGGGGGGGGGGGGGATTTAGCACAAGTTTTTCCGCAGCCAAGAGTGGCTCTTATGCTGTGGAATGACTACGACTCGGGGAGTTTGTAAGGGCACTAACGATGAGGTCTCACGAGGGAAGCTAGACCCCATTCATCGAGTAAGAAAGTACTCGTTTAGGAGTCCTTTGGGACCTCCTGTACCGAGCAAACGAACACCCAACGGAGTGGTTTTTACTACGCAAACATGATTCTACTCGCGAATCCTTCGAGATGGACTGAACCAAGGAAAGAAATAACGAATTACCCTTCTTGGTGAGTCCGAGTGCCCTCTCGGCTTACCTTTTGACCGAAACATACACGACTCAACTTAATTCTGGATCAAAAGAAGTTTGTTGCGCCTAACTAGTCAGTAGGACTTGAACCAAAACCACGTATTCCACAGGCACAAGTTCGAATATTTGAGCAACTAGGATCCTAAATCCTATTCGAAATACGTACAAGGAGGCTACCAAGATTGAGTACAACTCAATACTTGGAGCACCACTCAATACTTTAGCTACCATTCGACAAGTAGAAGCAGATTTCTAGCCTCAACACACAAGATCAAGACCTAACCAACTCATTACTTGGGCACCAAATTTTTACTTAAGTCATAGTCAAATTTTCATTTACTATAATGATCTATACCCGAGACTGTACGAATCAAGAACAACAAGAGAAACAAACACTTCCCAAAACCGAGCCAACATTTATCTTATTATTAGCTTTTCATTTAAATCAAGCCACACCATAACATTAACACAACCACTAATTCCAATGGTCCTATGAAGAAATAAATTAACACAACATAACAACAACACAAAATATAACGAATCAAGTATTTAACAATTTTTAACAATTGAAGTTTAAAAATCACCTAAGGAGTATACTCATTCGAATGAAACAAAGAAATCAAAAGGAAGAAAAAGATTTAGAACCCTTACAACAAAATCAATTGACAGAGGATTTATGACCCGGATTGAACCCGATTCCAAGCAAGCAAAACCCACCACAGTTAACCCTTTGATTTTTCGAGTGAAGCCTTTTGAGATGTGGGTTTGCTTGTGGACTGATTACGGGTATAAAAGAATTAAAACAAGGGAGGTTTGATTCTTCTTTCTTGAAGATCAGACGCTCCTATGGCCAAATAAGGAAGCCATGGTCCTCGTCCTCGTCATCTCTTTGGCTCAATGTGTTGACCTTTGGACTCGACAGAGATGGCAGTCGTCCTTCTCTTGGACACAAGGAAGAGGGTAAAGGAAACCTGACTTTGTTTCATCACTATTATCGATCTGAGGATATGGATAAGGGGATGACGATTTTTGCTGATCAGGGGAATCAGGAAGTACAGATGATGAGTGGGGGAGGAGAGAGAGGAGCGCGATTTTTTATATCCTTTTCTTTTTTCTTTTTTTTTCTTTTTTTTTTTTTTTTTTTTTGGTTTTGCTTTTATAGAAAAGATAATGGGTGGGTGGATCATGTATAGGAAAATGATAAGATTTATTTTTTGATTTGTATCCTATCTCGTTGAATTCCCGGTGTAATTTGAGATTTTCAAGTCGTCGTGAGCATAAAAGAAAATATAATTCGGGAGTTGTTTTTATCGGACTGACATAGAATGAAATTCATTGACTCCGAAACGAATTTATAAAGGTAAACCTTTACTAATGCGATGTCGGTACGCGTGCGGTTCCAGTAAAATGGAACGTGAGTTTTGCCACATTGTTCGTTTGGCAATATCATTTGTTGTTTCTTAGTTTAAACAGAGCAAAACTTTAAATGCGAAAATGAATAAAATGACTTGAATAAAACTTCATAATTGATTACTTCGAGTTTACAGGAAATTAATAATTTGAAAAATTACGGGTTATTACAGTACCTACCCTAATTCTGAATTCCGTCCCGGAATTCTTAGTCCGTGGTAGTGGTCGGTGTTGTCTTGGCGAAAAGGTGTGGATATTTGGCACGAATTCGGTCTTCACGTTCTCATGTGTACTTTGGTCCTCTCTTAGAGTTCCATCTAACCTTGATAATGGGAGTACAGCTTTGTTTCAATCGCTTGACATCTCTATCCAAGATTTCCATTGGTTCTTCGGTAAAATTTAGCTTGTCGTCAAGCCTAATTTCTGTTAAGGGAACTATAAGGGTTTCATCCGCTAGGCATTTCTTTAGGTTCGATACATGAAAGGTGTCGTGTACTCTACTAAGTCCTTCTACTAGTGAGATACCTTGTGGTGGTAGAAGGATTTTGATCAACACCAAATGGTTATCCTAGCCATTACAAAATCATTCGCTCATGCTATTAATATGTCTCCTAGAGTCTGATTGGTCCTCATCTTTCGAGGGAGGTAGGTGTAGTTGTCGACATTGAAATGAAAGGGTGGATCCCATTTGAATTAGAACAATGAGGCTAGATATCGCTATTATTCTCATGGCGACTATAGAGAATTTAAGGGAATAAGTCATTTGGTGTGAATGACAAAGAATAACATGTTCGTAGGCTTACATAGCTAGTCAAGAGTGAGGGCCCATGAGTCAAGGGAACTAAGGGCAAATTCGGATGCCAATGATTGGGAACGCTCAAAAGTTATCATCGGATACTGCTCGTGATTTCAAGTGCTTATCTTGTTAAGGTGAAGATATGGTGTATTTTGACTAGTGATTCGTGGTATAGCGGTCTAAGTCAGGTGGGTACTTTGTCGAGGGATGTTGTCCCGTTATAGAAAGAAGTGAGAGGTCTTATGGTCTGATGTGATCTCTTATTATCCTAAGTGAAAGTGATGCCACGTGCCAAAGTGATTGTGCTATCTAAAACTCTGGAAGGGCACTTCGTCTCTTGAGTAACTGCTTATTCAATTTCACGTGCTTCTACCAGGGTGAAAATCTTATCTTACAGGATGAGTGGAAAAGTTGTACTTCGAAGGAATAGTGTTAAGGTATGGTATATCGCTATTATCAATCTTAGGTATTTCGAGGTTTGATTCTAATTTTTGTTCTGAGATTACGCGTTTTCTTGCTTATAGGTATTGATAAAAATGTTGTTCGAAATTTTTATTTGAGTATGCGTTCACACAAATCCAACCAAATCAATAATTTAAAAGACACAATTTTCTTTGCTTGAGGTTAACAGTCGAGTAAATTTATGCGACCCTGAAAAATTTAAAGTTTAACGAAACGAATTTTTAAATGCAGTTTAGATAAGACAATTTCACATATATCAAATTTGTTAACATACAAAAGCTTGATAAGGTCTAAAATAGAGGTTTAATTTCCGTAGTGTGGGTTTTTAAGCATGGTGTAAATAAAATAACTTCACAAAATTAACACTTAGTCGCTCTTCAATATGTAAAAGTTTTGATATAGTCTGACCAGAGAAAACTTTTAACTCACAAAATGAGTATCCTAGAGAAATACTTTTTGTAATTGCTATAAACGCGTTTTTAAAGAAAGATTCTTGAAAGTGAGATCATCACAGTTGACGGTATAGTTGGGTATGGCATTTATATAAGTTTTCAAAAAAAATTTAAGGACATAGTCTATTTTCCAATGTTCGATAGTGTTTGGTGGTTAAATGTCGGGTGAAGTTTTATAGATATGGTACTTAATTCACTAGGACAGCATTGGAATGTGTCATGACTTATGGGTGAGTTGGATATTATGCCATGGGGCATTTTCCTTGGCTACGAGTGTAAGTTGTGTATCAATGGTCGTTTGGTACGTTGAGACCGCTTGGTATTTCAGTGTGGGAGTGAGGTTAATTCAAAACAGATTTTTGAGGTTAAATAATCTAGAACTCCTAGGGGACACGTTGTAAGGGTGATCGTATATTGATTGTCCAATCCAAGGTATCCATTACTTATAAGGGAATTCTTATTATACGGTGTGGAAAGGGTGAATTGTACATTGGCCGAACAGTGTCAAGTCATGGTATCTTGTCATTCCTAATCGAGGACAGGGATGCTTGGTTTACCTCTAAGGTTTGGTTTAGTGGACAACGGCGTTTTGGATCACTCTGGCGTCCTAGTCAGGTTAATACCCTCCAAGAATTAGTGAAAGATTTGGCAATTTCTTAAGGTAGTGGCTTGGTTTGTTCTATAGGGTCTTAAGACTTTCGTTAGGTTGTCATCCCATTGTAAGTTCCTAGCCCTTGTTAAAAGTTCTATTGATTCCTTCATTGTTTACCATCCTCGAGGGGTCCTCATCGTATTGTTAAGATCCTTTTACTATAAGGTACGCAAACGAGTTTCTCATCGTGGATAATTCAGTAACTAGACCAAAAATGTCTAAACCTCAAGTTATGTGGACACTAGGTCGATGTCTCATGGGTATCTAGTAGGTTTTAGGGTGCAACTTCGAAAGATGACATTGGTTCTATTAGCAGTCAAATGGCTAGTTCGGCGGTACACTTAATACTTAACGTGAAGGGTAGAGTCTTGAAGAATGGTGTTGGTTACTACTAGCAATCAGTTAGTTGATTCATTAGTGTACTTAGTGTCCAATGCAGCAAGCATGGTTTCTACTTAGGGGCTAAATGTAATCATCATCATGATTGACATCGGGTACATGTGAGGGTAAGTCTTAATCACCTTTGGGGTTATGAGTCATTCGGTAGTTATCGAATTTAGAGGTTGTCTGTTTGACAGTGGGATCCTTCGAAATCGGATGATGTGAAGTAATTGAAATGTCATAAGGTTAAGTCTCGTACGAATTCTTATGGTAACGATCGTAGGTAATCCCGTTGATTGTGGCTACGTTCGTTGATAGGTTGCTTCTATGATGGGTGATGATGTAACTGTTCCTTACGGATTAGAGTGTGCGGCGAGACTAGACTGATTTCATGTGATAAGATGGTGTCGAAGTCTACTTGGTTATTGTGCTCCTTAGTACAGATGCCCATGACTTGCATAACTTTTATGCTAGTTTATGATTTCTCAAAAACAGTAATAGAAAGTTTGACTTTTGGAATAAAATTTTTAGAGAACTACCCCCAGCATGGCATGGTCCTACTCGAATTATACATAGGTGATCAAGCTTTGTATAATTAAAGTTCAACGATGCAATGTCGGATTTAGTTTAAAGGAAAGTATCGGTAACTCTTGTTCATAAAGTGGTAGCTTTAAATACTTTTCAAAAGGGAACTTAGTTCATAGGGTGATTGTAGGATAGATTATGAAACGATGTGTAGAATAGTTTATAAAATGGTACTGGAACCTTTTGAATAAATGTACCTTATTTTACAAAGTGTTGGCGAAACAGTGTGTTGGTCTAGGGAATAGTATTAAAGTAGCAAAATGATTTATTGCTTAAAATAAGATAGTTCATAAAATAATATGTGAAATAGTTTATAGAAAAATAGGGATGACATTTTATTATTCCAGAGTTGGGAGTAAGGCCGCAATTGGTAGTAAAACAGTTCGTAGGATAATGACAAGTTGGTTTGTAATGCATTTGCGACATAGTTTGTTGTTTTATCAGCGGTTGGAGAAATAATTTATAAGACAATAATAAATCCTGTAGGGTGTTTGCAACTTTGTTTACAGGGTGTTAGTAAAAACTTGTTGGTTAATAGGGTAGTAAATTTTGTTTTTGTTTTTGTTTTTGTTTTTGTTTTTTTTTTTTTTTTTTTTTTGCGTTTATATCAAAATAGTCTGTGGGATGATTTGTAAAATAAATTGTATGTGGTTAGCGACACCGTTTGTTATTTTTATAAGAAGAAGTAAGGTAGCCAAATAGTTGGAAAAAAAATGGATAGTGATAAACAAACGGGTTAATACACAAATATGTTACTAAACTTTCCAAAAAAGTTCGCCTAAGTTACTAAACTTTCATTTTGTTCACTTAGGTTACTGAACTTATAGAAAGCATTTATTAGTGTTGGTAGGAGTGACTTAATCGTATATTTTTTGATATGTTAAGTAACATAAATGTCATGTTTTTATAAGTTTAGTGACCCCAAATGTCATGGTTTATAAGTTCAGTAACCTAAGTGAACAAAATGAAAGTTCAGTAACTTAGGCGAACTTTTATGGAAAGTTTAGTAACATATTTGTGTATTAACCCTAAACAATATATAAAGTTTTTGCAAAATGTTTTAAAAAGTGATAGTAAATGTTTTCACAAGGTAGTAGTAAAACGGTTTTGTAATATGTTTACAAAATGGTTTATATGCAACTTAACAAACAATTCATAAGTTGATAGTAAGTTTGGTTATTTGTTTATAAGGAAATTCTTAAGGGGATGATAAGTCTATTTGTTCATAGTGTAAGATAATAACAAGGTGTTAGTGAATTATTTTTGGTTGATAGTAGTAGGGTATCAAATTGGTCTATTACATGGTAATAGTTTGTAAAATGGTATAATAATAGTTTATAAAATAAGTGATAAAATATGGAGTGCAATGGGCGACTGTTGGCACGTCTAGTTGATATGAGACTGTACACAAATTCTAAGTAATATGACAAGGTTCGCTTAAACATGATAAGGTCGGAATAAATCATTACTGCCATAATATGATATCATAACATGAGTAGATACAATCACCACATATATGATGGAAAATCTCGGCTCTTATAGACCGATATCAATACATAGCATCATCGAACAAAATGTCCAAATGATAACTTGTCTCAAATTTGTTATACAACAAAGAGATACTACAAGTGTCACTAATTTGGCCACACATCCCTTGGTTAGGATAGAAGCTACTGATGATAATAGTGTAGTCTAGGAATTACCTAGTGCTCCTCTGGGTGGATCCTCGGTGTCAAAGTTCGTAGTAATGATAATGGGATGAGATGAAGAAGACATGGTACTGTAATATCCCAATGTAAGGCGTTTAAAAATATTAATGTTTAGTTATGAAGTCTGATAGCTATAACATTGATAAGTGATAATATCCATCGTTATGCATAATCTGCCAAGCAAATCTCAATGCATGTGTTCATAAGTGATAATATTCATTCGTTATACATAATCTGCCAAGCAAATCTCAATGCATGTGTTAGTAAAGTGTTGGCACAGAGGGTATAAGGTAGTAAAGTGTAAATAGTTCCTTTTTGAAAATGTGGTTATAGTCCAGTGTTTTGAAAATCACTTGGTTCTCTATAACCTTGTCTCTGATAACAATCTGTAACACCCCGAAAATCGAAATGAAGCATCGGAAGTCTAATTGGGGTATTACATCTCAGATCATAGTCACAATTATAGAAAACGACTCGAAAGAGACGTTTTGAGAAAATTTAGTTATCATTCATCAAATAAAATCAGAGTTTGCAACCACGGTTCCATAACATTTAATAGTACATAATGAAAATGTTTAAGTTAGAATGAATGAAAAAATTATTTTGGACGTCGTTCAAAAGGGCCCTAATCCACTCCGTGGCATTTATGCTTCTTAGATACCTGAGATAAAACATGCTAAAAGGGTCAACACAAAGGTTGAGTGAATCCATAGTGTTTTATTTGTAATAGTTTGAACACAAGTCAGATAGTAGTAAAATCAATGATATCGTAGTGTAATATATATTGCCCTAAGCCTCATGACACGCAAACCTTAACATCGGGTGAAATCATAAGTGATATAAATAGCCCACATCATAAAATGATGTAGGTGATAGTGCCCTCGTCGTAGGAGTTTGCCAAACTCTTAGTTAATTCGAATAAAGTGCATTTGGTTACCATCCCAGGCTAACTTCAAATGGGGCGTCAACTTCCAATAGATCTATTCACTAAATTCGCGTTCACTCGCAAGTGATTAATGGTTCATGATATGAGGGACTTTTGGCAAAGGTGGTAACTTAGGCAATATTAACTTAGCAATATCAATCGGGATAGCATACAGAAAATACTTGTGTTCAGATTTATAGCATGTATCTCCCCACGGGATTTGAAAACGTAGTAAAAAGTGGGACTATGAACTCACCTCAGTGTTGTAGTAGTCTGAAATGCAATAGAGTCAAATGGTAGGTGGTAGTTCCGACGCGTGACCTAGATTAGTAAGGTTGGTTTTAGTTCACAGACTAAGTTTAAGACTTAAGTTCAAAAGTTTTAGTGAGTTTATGTTATTGTTGCTGGTGTGGCAGCATTTAAGTTAAAACCTTGTTTTTAACGTTAGTAGTTGTTGGCTCAACGGAGTGTATGAACGTACAAAAGAATAGTGATAGTGACTCTTTGAATTGACAAGGATTGAAAAAATACGCACATGGATAACAGCTATGGAATGTCAACGTTAACGATATATAGAATGGTTGGCGTTTAAAGGAGAGTACGGGTGTATATATACATTTTCATACATATATACATGTGGCTTGTGAAAAAATGCGAGGTTTGAATAGGTTTTACTAAATATATGGTGAGTTATATCTCGCGTTTGAAAAAAATATTGTTTTAATAAGTTTGAAGTTTAAAAGGAATCAATCATATAAGTTTTGATATAACCGTCTTCAAATAGTAAGTTATAAAAATCATTTAGCTAGTTTAAGGTTTCTCAATTTAATTGCATATAATTAAGTGTCAATATTAAAATTGAGGTTATTCTGTGTAAGTATTTCCATGTTGTATGTATATATATTTTTACATAACGTTTATAAATTAAGTGTGAAATTATATGTCTCGTAATGTCCCATTTTAAAAGCATACGTCGAAATTAATAGTTTTATTCGCAAAATATATACTAACAATCAAATTTTATGTTGCGATATTTAGTTATTGTCAAGTTTTATTATATGTTATCGTCTCGTGTGTTTAAATAATCACAAGCTTAAAAATGTGTCGGGTTATAAGAACATGAATCGAGGAGGGGGGGGAATGAGCTGCTGCCCACTCAAATCAGTGAACCAGGCCCCAACAGTTGGGCTTCTAGTTGTATAGTGGGCTGTTTTACATGAGTCACATGGGCTTCGGCCCAATGTGATTTTTCATGGGTTTGTGGGCTTGGTAACGCCAGGAAGGAACACAAGGGAAACTATTGATGGGCTTCGGCCCATTTATTAACTGAACCAATGACAAGGAAAATGAATAAACGATCCAGTGTACACAATTGGGAAAAAAATATACAAACTCACTGCTTTCCCTCTTGTGCTATTACCATTCGAGTGAACAGTTTGGGGGGGGGGGGATTTAACACAAGTTTTTCCGCAGCCAAGAGTGGCTCTTATGCTGGGAATGACTACGACTCGGGGAGTTTGTAAGGGCACTAACGATGAGGTCTCACAAGGGGAAGCTAGACCCCATTCATCGAGTAAGAAAGTACTCGTTTAGGAGTCCTTTGGGACCTCCTGTACCGAGCAAACGAACACCCAACGGAGTGGTTTTTACTACCTAAACATGATTCTACTCGCGACTCCTTCGAGATGGACTGAACCAAGGAAAGAAATAACAAATTACCCTTCTTGGTGAGTCCGAGTGCCCTCTCGGCTCACCTTTTGACCGAAACATACACGACTCAACTTAATTCAGGATCAAAAGAAGTTTGTTGCGCCTAACTAGTCACTAGGACTTGAACCAAAACCACGTATTCCACAGGCACAAGTTCGAATATTTGAGCAACTAGGATCCTAAATCCTATTCGAAATACGTACAAGGAGGCTACCAAGATTGAGTACAACTCAATACTTGGAGCACCACTCAATACTTTAACTACCATTCGACAAGCAGAAGCAGATTTCTAGCCTCAACACACAAGATCAAGACCTAACCAACTCATTACTTGGGCACCAAATTTTTACTTAAGTCATAGTCAAATTTTCATTTACTATAATGATCTATACCCGAGACTGTACGAATCAAGAACAACAAGAGAAACAAACACTTCCCAAAACCGAGCCAACATTTATCTTATTATTAGCTTTTCATTTAAATCAAGCCACACCATAACATTAACACAACCACTAATTCGAATGGTCCTATGAAGAAATAAATTAACACAACATAACAACAACACAAAATATAACGAATCAAGTATTTAACAATTTTTAACAATTGAAGTTTAAAAATCACCTAAGGAGTATACTCATTCGAATGAAACAAAGAAATCAAAAGGAAGAAAAAGATTTAGAACCCTTACAACAAAATCGATTGACAGAGGATTTATGACCCGGATTGAACCCGATTCCAAGCAAGCAAAACCCACCACAGTTAACCCTTTGATGTTTTGAGTGAAGCCTTTTGATATGTGGGTTTGCTTGTGGACTGATTACGGGTATAAAAGAATTAAAACAAGGGAGGTTTGATTCTTCTTTCTTGAAGATCAGACGCTCCTATGGCCAAATAAGGAAGCCATGGTCCTCGTCCTCGTCATCTCTTTGGCTCAATGTGTTGACCTTTGGACTCGACAGAGATGGCAGTCGTCCTTCTCTTGGACACAAGGAAGAGGGTAAAGGAAACCGGACTTTGTTTCATCACTATTATCGATCTGAGGATATGGATAAGGGGATGACGATTTTTTCTGATCAGGGGAATCAGGAAGTACAGATGATGAGTGGGGGAGGAGAGAGAGGAGCGCGAGTTTTTATATCCTTTTCTTTTTTCTTTTTTTTTTCTTTTTTTTTTTTTTTTTTTTTTTGTTTTGCTTTTATATAAAAGATAATGGGTGGGTGGATCATGTATAGGAAAATGATAAGATTTATTTTTTGATTTGTATCCTATCTCGTTGAATTCCCGGTGTAATTTGAGATTTTCAAGTCGTCGTGAGCATAAAAGAAAATATAATTCGGGAGTTGTTTTTATCGGACTGACATAGAATGAAATTCATTGACTCCGAAACGAATTTATAAAGGTAAACCTTTACTAATGCGATGTCGGTACGCGTGCGGTTCCAGTAAAATGGAACGTGAGTTTTGCCACATTGTTCGTTTGGCAATATCATTTGTTGTTTCTTAGTTTAAACGGAGCAAAACTTTAAATGCGAAAATGAATAAAATGACTTGAATAAAACTTCATAATTGATTACTTCGAGTTTACAGGAAATTAATAATTTGAAAAATTACGGGTTATTACAGTACCTACCCCTAATTCTGAATTCCGTCCCGGAATTCTTAGTCCGTGGTAGTGGTCGGTGTTGTCTTGGCGAAAAGGTGTGGATATTTGGCACGAATTCGGTCTTCACGTTCTCATGTGTACTTTGGTCCTCTCTTAGAGTTCCATCTAACCTTGATAATGGGAGTACAGCTTTGTTTCAATCGCTTGACATCTCTATCCAAGATTTCCATTGGTTCTTCGGTAAAATTTAGCTTGTCGTCAAGCCTAATTTCTGTTAAGGGAACTATAAGGGTTTCATCCGCTAGGCATTTCTTTAGGTTCGATACATGAAAGGTGTCGTGTACTCTACTAAGTCCTTCTACTAGTGAGATACCTTGTGGTGGTAGAAGGATTTTGATCAACACCAAATGGTTATCCTAGCCATTACAAAATCATTCGCTCATGCTATTAATATGTCTCCTAGAGTCTGATTGGTCCTCATCTTTCGAGGGAGGTAGGTGTAGTTGTCGACATTGAAATGAAAGGGTGGATCCCATTTGAATTAGAACAATGAGGCTAGATATCGCTATTATTCTCATGGCGACTATAGAGAATTTAAGGGAATAAGTCATTTGGTGTGAATGACAAAGAATAACATGTTCGTAGGCTTACATGGCTAGTCAAGAGTGAGGGCCCATGAGTCAAGGGAACTAAGGGCAAATTCGGATGCCAATGATTGGGAACGCTCAAAAGTTATCATCGGATACTGCTCGTGATTTCAAGTGCTTATCTTGTTAAGGTGAAGCTATGGTGTATTTTGACTAGTGATTCGTGGTATAGCGGTCTAAGTCAGGTGGGTACTTTGTCGAGGGATGTTGTCCCGTTATAGAAAGAAGTGAGAGGTCTTTTGGTCTGATGTGATCTCTTATTATCCTAAGTGAAAGTGATGCCACGTGCCAAAGTGATTGTGCTATCTAAAACTCTGGAAGGGCACTTCGTCTCTTGAGTAACTGCTTATTCAATTTCACGTGCTTCTACCAGGGTGAAAATCTTATCTTACAGGATGAGTGGAAAAGTTGTACTTCGAAGGAATAGTGTTAAGGTATGGTATATCGCTATTATCAATCTTAGGTATTTCGAGGTTTGATTCTAATTTTTGTTCTGAGATTACGCGTTTTCTTGCTTATAGGTATTGATAAAAATGTTGTTCGAAATTTTTATTTGAGTATGCGTTCACACAAATCCAACCAAATCAATAATTTAAAAGACACAATTTTCTTTGCTTGAGGTTAACAGTCGAGTAAATTTATGCGACCCTGAAAAATTTAAAGTTTAGCGAAACGAATTTTTAAATGCAGTTTAGATAAGACAATTTCACATATATCAAATTTGTTAACATACAAAAGCTTGATAAGGTCTAAAATAGAGGTTTAATTTCCGTAGTGTGGGTTTTTAAGCATGGTGTAAATAAAATAACTTCACAAAATTAACACTTAGTCGCTCTTCAATATGTAAAAGTTTTGATATAGTCTGACCAGAGAAAACTTTTAACTCACAAAATGAGTATCCTAGAGAAATACTTTTTGTAATTGCTATAAACGCGTTTTTAAAGAAAGATTCTTGAAAGTGAGATCATCACAGTTGACGGTATAGTTGGGTATGGCATTTATACAAGTTTTCAAAAAAAATTTAAGGACATAGTCTATTTTCCAATGTTCGATAGTGTTTGGTGGTTAAATGTCGGGTGAAGTTTTATAGATATGGTACTTAATTCACTAGGACAGCATTGGAATGTGTCATGACTTATGGGTGAGTTGGATATTATGCCATGGGGCATTTTCCTTGGCTACGAGTGTAAGTTGTGTATCAATGGTCGTTTGGTACGTTGAGACCGCTTGGTATTTCAGTGTGGGAGTGAGGTTAATTCAAAACAGATTTTTGAGGTTAAATAATCTAGAACTCCTAGGGGACACGTTGTAAGGGTGATCGTATATTGATTGTCCAATCCAAGGTATCCATTACTTATAAGGGAATTCTTATTATACGGTGTGGAAAGGGTGAATTGTACATTGGCCGAACAGTGTCAAGTCATGGTATCTTGTCATTCCTAATCGAGGACAGGGATGCTTGGTTTACCTCTAAGGTTTGGTTTAGTGGACAACGGCGTTTTGGATCACTCTGGCGTCCTAGTCAGGTTAATACCCTCCAAGAATTAGTGAAAGATTTGGCAATTTCTTAAGGTAGTGGCTTGGTTTGTTCTATAGGGTCTTAAGACTTTCGTTAGGTTGTCATCCCATTGTAAGTTCCTAGCCCTTGTTAAAAGTTCTATTGATTCCTTCATTGTTTACCATCCTCGAGGGGTCCTCATCGTATTGTTAAGATCCTTTTACTATAAGGTACGCAAACGAGTTTCTCATCGTGGATAATTCAGTAACTAGACCAAAAATGTCTAAACCTCAAGTTATGTGGACACTAGGTCGATGTCTCATGGGTATCTAGTAGGTTTTAGGGTGCAACTTCGAAAGATGACATTGGTTCTATTAGCAGTCAAATGGCTAGTTCGGCGGGTACACTTAATACTTAACGTGAAGGGTAGAGTCTTGAAGAATGGTGTTGGTTACTACTAGCAATCAGTTAGTTGATTCATTAGTGTACTTAGTGTCCAATGCAGCAAGCATGGTTTCTACTTAGGGGCTAAATGTAATCATCATCATGATTGACATCGGGTACATGTGAGGGTAAGTCTTAATCACCTTTGGGGTTACGAGTCATTCGGTAGTTATCGAATTTAGAGGTTGTCTGTTTGACGGTGGGATCCTTCGAAATCGGATGATGTGAAGTAATTGAAATGTCATAAGGTTAAGTCTCGTACGAATTCTTATGGTAACGATCGTAGGTAATCCCGTTGATTGTGGCTACGTTCGTTGATAGGTTGCTTCTATGATGGGTGATGATGTAACTGTTCCTTACGGATTAGAGTGTGCGGCGAGACTAGACTGATTTCATGTGATAAGATGGTGTCGAAGTCTACTTGGTTATTGTGCTCCTTAGTACAGATGCCCATGACTTGCACAACTTTTATGCTAGTTTATGATTTCTCAAAAACAGTAATAGAAAGTTTGACTTTTGGAATAAAATTTTTAGAGAACTACCCCCAGCATGGCATGGTCCTACTCGAATTATACATAGGTGATCAAGCTTTGTATAATTAAAGTTCAATGATGCAATGTCGGATTTAGTTTAAAGGAAAGTATCGGTAACTCTTGTTCATAAAGTGGTAGCTTTAAATACTTTTCAAAAGGGAACTTAGTTCATAGGGTGATTGTAGGATAGATTATGAAACGATGTGTAGAATAGTTTATAAAATGGTAGTGGAACCTTTTGAATAAATGTACCTTATTTTACAAAGTGTTGGCGAAACAGTGTGTTGGTCTAGGGAATAGTATTAAAGTAGCAAAACGATTTATTGCTTAAAATAAGATAGTTCATAAAATAATATGTGAAATAGTTTATAGAAAAATAGGGATGACATTTTATTATTCCAGAGTTGGGAGTAAGGCCGCAATTGGTAGTAAAACAGTTCGTAGGATAATGACAAGTTGGTTTGTAATGCATTTGCGACATAGTTTGTTGTTTTATCAGCGGTTGGAGAAATAATTTATAAGACAATAATAAATCCTGTAGGGTGTTTGCAACTTTGTTTACAGGGCGTTAGTAAAAACTTGTTGGTTAATAGGCTAGTAAATTTTGTTTTTGTTTTTTTTTTTTTTTTTTTTTTTTTTTTTTTGCGTTTATATCAAAATAGTCTGTGGGATGATTTGTAAAATAAATTGTATGTGGTTAGCGACACCGTTTGTTATTTTTATAAGAAGAAGTAAGGTAGCCAAATAGTTGGAAAAAAAATGGATAGTGATAAACAAACGGGTTAATACACAAATATGTTACTAAACTTTCCAAAAAAGTTCGCCTAAGTTACTAAACTTTCATTTTGTTCACTTAGGTTACTGAACTTATAGAAAGCATTTATTAGTGTTGGTAGGAGTGACTTAATCGTATATTTTTTGATATGTTAAGTAATATAAATGTCATGTTTTTATAAGTTCAGTGACCCCAAATGTCATGGTTTATAAGTTCAGTAACCTAAGTGAACAAAATGAAAGTTCAGTAACTTAGGCGAACTTTTATGGAAAGTTTAGTAACATATTTGTGTATTAACCCTAAACAATATATAAAGTTTTTGCAAAATGTTTTAAAAAGTGATAGTAAATGTTTTCACAAGGTAGTAGTAAAACGGTTTTGTAATATGTTTACAAAATGGTTTATATGCAACTTAACAAACAATTCATAAGTTGATAGTAAGTTTGGTTATTTGTTTATAAGGAAATTCTTAAGGGGATGATAAGTCTATTTGTTCATAGTGTAAGATAATAACAAGGTGTTAGTGAATTATTTTTGGTTGATAGTAGTAGGGTATCAAATTGGTCTATTACATGGTAATAGTTTGTAAAATGGTATAATAATAGTTTATAAAATAAGTGATAAAATATGGAGTGCAATGGGCGACTGTTGGCACGTCTAGTTGATATGAGACTGTACACAAATTCTAGGTAATATGACAAGGTTCGCTTAAACATGATAAGGTCGGAATAAATCATTACTGCCATAATATGATATCATAACATGAGTAGATACAATCACCACATATATGATGGAAAATCTCGGCTCTTATAGACCGATATCAATACATAGCATCATCGAACCACATGTCCAAATGATAACTTGTCTCAAATTTGTTATACAACAAAGAGATACTACAAGTGTCACTAATTTGGCCACACATCCCTTGGTTAGGATAGAAGCTACTGATGATAATAGTGTAGTCTAGGAATTACCTAGTGCTCCTCTGGGTGGATCCTCGGTGTCAAAGTTCGTAGTAATGATAATGGGATGAGATGAAGAAGACATGGTACTGTAATATCCCAATGTAAGTCGTTTAAAAATATTAATGTTTAGTTATGAAGTCTGATAGCTATAACATTGATAAGTGATAATATCCATCGTTATGCATAATCTGCCAAGCAAATCTCAATGCATGTGTTCATAAGTGATAATATTCATTCGTTATACATAATCTGCCAAGCAAATCTCAATGCATGTGTTAGTAAAGTGTTGGCACGGAGGGCATAAGGTAGTAAAGTGTAAATAGTTCCTTTTTGAAAATGTGGTTATAGTCCAGTGTTTTGAAAATCACTTGGTTCTCTATAACCTTGTCTCTGATAACAATCTGTAACACCCCGAAAATCGAAATGAAGCATCGGAAGTCTAATTGGGGTATTACATCTCAGATCATAGTCACAATTATAGAAAACGACTCGAAAGAGACGTTTTGAGAAAATTTAGTTATCATTCATCAAATAAAATCAGAGTTTGCAACCACGGTTCCATAACATTTAATAGTACATAATGAAAATGTTTAAGTTAGAATGAATGAAAAAATTATTTTGGACGTCGTTCAAAAGGGCCCTAATCCACTCCGTGCCATTTATGCTTCTTAGATACCTGAGATAAAACATGCTAAAAGGGTCAACACAAAGGTTGAGTGAATCCATAGTGTTTTATTTGTAATAGTTTGAACACAAGTCAAATAGTAGTAAAATCAATGATATCGTAGTGTAATATATATTGCCCTAAGCCTCATGACACGCAAACCTTAACATCGGGTGAAATCATAAGTGATATAAATAGCCCACATCATAAAATGATGTAGGTGATAGTGCCCTCGTCGTAGGAGTTTGCCAAACTCTTAGTTAATTCGAATAAAGTGCATTTGGTTACCATCCCAGGCTAACTTCAAATGGGGCGTCAACTTCCAATAGATCTATTCACTAAATTCGCGTTCACTCGCAAGTGATTAATGGTTCATGATATGAGGGACTTTTGGCAAAGGTGGTAACTTAGGCAATATTAACTTAGCAATATCAATCGGGATAGCATACAGAAAATACTTGTGTTCAGATTTATAGCATGTATCTCCCCACGGGATTTGAAAACGTAGTAAAAAGTGGGACTATGAACTCACCTCAGTGTTGTAGTAGTCTGAAATGCAATAGAGTCAAATGGTAGGTGGTAGTTCCGACGCGTGACCTAGATTAGTAAGGTTGATTTTAGTTCACAGACTAAGTTTAAGACTTAAGTTCAAAAGTTTTAGTGAGTTTATGTTATTGTTGCTGGTGTGGCAGCATTTAAGTTAAAACCATGTTTTTAACGTTAGTAGTTGTTGGCTCAACGGAGTGTATGAACGTACAAAAGAATAGTGATAGTGACTCTTTGAATTGACAAGGATTGAAAAAATACGCACATGGATAACAGCTATGGAATGTCAACGTTAACGATATATAGAATGGTTGGCGTTTAAAGGAGAGTACGGGTGTATATATACATTTTCATACATATATACATGTGGTTTGTGGAAAAATGCGAGGTTTGAAGAGGTTTTACTAAATATATGGTGAGTTATATCTCGCGTTTGAAAAAATATTGTTTTAATAAGTTTGAAGTTTAAAAGGAATCAATCATATAAGTTTTGATATAACCGTCTTCAAATAGTAAGTTATAAAAATCATTTAGCTAGTTTAAGGTTTCTCAATTTAATTGCATATAATTAAGTGTCAATATTAAAATTGAGGTTATTCTGTGTAAGTATTTCCATGTTGTATGTATATATATTTTTACATAACGTTTATAAATTAAGTGTGAAATTATATGTCTCGTAATGTCCCATTTTAAAAGCATACGTCGAAATTAATAGTTTTATTCGCAAAATATATACTAACAATCAAATTTTATGTTGCGATATTTAGTTATTGTCAAGTTTTATTATATGTTGTCGTCTCGTGTGTTTAAATAATCACAAGCTTAAAAATGTGTCGGGTTATAAGAACATGAGTCGAGGAGGGGGGGGGGGGAATGAGCTGCTGCCCACTCAAATCAGTGAACCAGGCCCCAACAGTTGGGCTTCTAGTTGTATAGTGGGCTGTTTTACATGAGTCACATGGGCTTCGGCCCAATGTGATTTTTCATGGGTTTGTGGGCTTGGTAACGCCAGGAAGGAACACAAGGGAAACTATTGATGGGCTTCGGCCCATTTATTAACTGAACCAATGACAAGGAAAATGAATAAACGATCCAGTGTACACAATTGGGAAAAAAATATACAAACTCACTGCTTTCCCTCTTGTGCTATTACCATTCGAGTGAACAGTTTGGGGGGGGGGGGGATTTAGCACAAGTTTTTCCGCAGCCAAGAGTGGCTCTTATGCTGGGAATGACTACGACTCGGGGAGTTTGTAAGGGCACTAACGATGAGGTCTCACAAGGGGAAGCTAGACCCCATTCATCGAGTAAGAAAGTACTCGTTTAGGAGTCCTTTGGGACCTCCTGTACCGAGCAAACGAACACCCAACGGAGTGGTTTTTACTACCTAAACATGATTCTACTCGCGACTCCTTCGAGATGGACTGAACCAAGGAAAGAAATAACAAATTACCCTTCTTGGTGAGTCCGAGTGCCCTCTCGGCTCACCTTTTGACCGAAACATACACGACTCAACTTAATTCAGGATCAAAAGAAGTTTGTTGCGCCTAACTAGTCAGTAGGACTTGAACCAAAACCACGTATTCCACAGGCACAAGTTCGAATATTTGAGCAACTAGGATCCTAAATCCTATTCGAAATACGTACAAGGAGGCTACCAAGATTGAGTACAACTCAATACTTGGAGCACCACTCAATACTTTAGCTACCATTCGACAAGCAGAAGCAGATTTCTAGCCTCAACACACAAGATCAAGACCTAACCAACTCATTACTTGGGCACCAAATTTTTACTTAAGTCATAGTCAAATTTTTATTTACTATAATGATCTATACCCGAGACTGTACGAATCAAGAACAACAAGAGAAACAAACACTTCCCAAAACCGAGCCAACATTTATCTTATTATTAGCTTTTCATTTAAATCAAGCCACACCATAACATTAACACAACCACTAATTCGAATGGTCCTATGAAGAAATAAATTAACACAACATAACAACAACACAAAATATAACGAATCAAGTATTTAACAATTTTTAACAATTGAAGTTTAAAAATCACCTAAGGAGTATACTCATTCGAATGAAACAAAGAAATCAAAAGGAAGAAAAAGATTTAGAACCCTTACAACAAAATCGATTGACAGAGGATTTATGACCCGGATTGAACCCGATTCCAAGCAAGCAAAACCCACCACAGTTAACCCTTTGATTTTTCGAGTGAAGCCTTTTGATATGTGGGTTTGCTTGTGGACTGATTACGGGTATAAAAGAATTGAAACAAGGGAGGTTTGATTCTTCTTTCTTGAAGATCAGACGCTCCTATGGCCAAATAAGGAAGCCATGGTCTTCGTCCTCGTCATCTCTTTGGCTCAATGTGTTGACCTTTGGACTCGACAGAGATGGCAGTCGTCCTTCTCTTGGACACAAGGAAGAGGGTAAAGGAAACCTAACTTTGTTTCATCACTATTATCGATCTGAGGATATGGATAAGGGGATGACGATTTTTGCTGATCAGGGGAATCAGGAAGTACAGATGAGGAGTGGGGGAGGAGAGAGAGGAGCGCGAGTTTTTATACCTTTTTTTTTTTTTTTTTTTTTTTTTTTTTTTTTTTTTTTTTTTTTTTTTTTTTTTTTTTTTTTTGTTTTGCTTTTATATAAAAGATAATAGGTGGGTGGATAATGTATAGGAAAATGATAAGATTTATTTTTTGGTGTGTATTAAATACTTCTCGTATCTCGTTGAATTCCCGGTGTAATTTGAGATTTTCGAGTCGTCGTGAGCATAAAAGAAAATATAATTCGGGAGTTGTTTTTATCGAACTGACATAGAATGAAATTCATTGACTCCGAAACGAATTTATAAAGGTAAACCTTTGCTAATGCGATGTCGGTACGCGTGCGGTTCCAGTAAAATGGAACGTGAGTTTTGCCACATTGTTCGTTTGGCAATATTATTTGTTGTTTCTTAGTTTAAACAGAGCAAAACTTTAAATGCGAAAATGAATAAAATGACTTGAATAAAACTTCATAATTGATTACTTCGAGTTTACAGGAAATTAATAATTTGAAAAATTACGGGTTATTACAACATATGTGATGCTCTGTAGTCATATAAACAAAGGCTTATGTCACCATATGTGAGGCTCTGTCATCTTAAAATATGAGATAATAGTATATAAGTTCCACGATAAAGTTTGTTACCATCTAGTGCACAAATGTGAGTCTCTGTCATCTCGACAAAGCGTGTGTGAAATACCTTGTCAAAAGAGGTTTTGTCTACAATGGACTTATCATCACGGGTGACACGGTAAAGAATGGTAGAAAGTTACTTAAGGCTTATTCACGGACATCATGTATTCAATATGCATGGATTGTGTTTTACGCTAAAGGCAACATGAAAGCTCTGACAGAGGTTCTAGGAACATAAGTTACCCTCTGTCAATGTTGTACGATCTCCCATGATCATTGTGTCATATGTAGAGATTCATTTAAAGATGGTTTATGGTGTTCTTAATAAACATCAATAGCTTCATATGTAGATAATATGCGTTGTAGTAAAACAGAGGTAATATAGCGTATTAGTTTCATAGGAGACATACCAGATTGGCAAAGGGTATCCTCTGTAGTTAATGTACGGTCTCTGTTCACCTTGTGGTAAACATTTAGTGAAGGAAGGTTCTGGCCCGACTTGAGTGTACCATTATGTGTCCAAATTCCTTAAATGAACCTTTACGAAGGTTACAACAGAGGTTGCCACAGAGACTGGAACAGAGGGCTGCTGATTTCGAGCCTTCTTCTTAGGAAAACCCCTGACAGAGACTGCGACGAAGACTTCTTCTTATAATAAACCCGAACAGAGGTTACGACAGAGGCTGTTGCGGATGCTGCAACAGAGGTTACGAAGATTGCACAGAGGCTACAGTTTCAGCCATTCTTCTTAAAACGAACCCCAACAGAGGTTCATACGAAGGTTATTGAGTTTGAAATTTCTTCGTAAAATGAACCCAAACAGAGGCCCATATGAAGGTTGTTGAATTTGAACCTTCTTCATAAAACAAACCCAAAACAGAGGCTCCTACGAAGGTTATTGAATTTGAACCTTCTTCGTAAAATGAACCCAAACAGAGGCCCATATGAAGGTTATTGAATTTGAACCCTCTTCATAAAATGAACCCAAAACAAAGGCTCCTACGAAGGTTATTGAACCTTCTCTCCAAAACAGATAATAACAGAGGACACAACAGAGGCTGTTGTGTTTAAACCCGACAGAGGGTGTTAAAATGGTAAACATAAAGTTTGTGGTTGGAGGAAAATCTCGTGATTAGAGATAAAAGTGAAGATTTCAGTGGTATTTCCATGTGGTAACATGGATGTAGGGAATTCAGTTGAATTCGACCGTTATTTATGAAAAACGGTTATTTGACTCGGAAAAACGAGACTTATTGTTGCGGGTCCCACGGATGGCGCCACTGATTGTACAATAAAGTGCATATACCAGGCCGTCAATGGTGATTGACGGAATTAGATGTGATGGTGGTGATGACGAGTGCAAGATAACCTGAAAATAAGAAATAGAAGACACTACGTTAGACAGAGCGCGGGGGGGGGGGGGGGGGGGGGGGGGGAGCACCCGCGAACCGCCTCCGGTGTGAGAATCAGTCATGGTGATTATGTCATGAAAGTATTGAGGTGGAGAAGATGATATCTCATGGGTTAAGTTAGTTTGCATACCTCTGTGATGACTTCCTTATTTATAGGCATAATAATCTGACAGAGCAGTTACAGAGGATGTGTGGAGGCAGTTACAGAGGTCATGGCAGTTACAGAGATCATGGCTGAAATCATGGCTATTGACCAGTTATGTTTGACCTTTAGGCTTCAACCTTGTCGGAGGTGAGACTCCGAACAGTGACGGAGGCCAGGCTCCGAACAGTGACAGAGGCCAGGCTCCGAACCGTGACGGAGGCCAGGTTCTGAACCTCGACAGAGGTTAGACACTATGAGTGCTTTGGGTGAAGATTGACGGATTCCTTTGCGGTAGCCATTGTGAATGACTTTACGCCAACATTATGTGTAGGACGAAGGCGTAGGCTTCGTCCTTTAGGAGGGTACATCATCACCCTTTGTACAAATGGTAAGCTACGTATCATAGTGACGGTAACACTCGTTAGTAGAGCGGAGGATACGTCATCAACCTCATAACCAAAATGGACTTTAATGGACTTGCCATTTGACCTCGTAATTATTGTGGAACAATGCATCCTGAAACAGTTGATCTTATTGAACCGCCATTCCGCCAAAGCGTAACCATTGCAAATGACTAATTATGTACATGAAGGTTGGTTGTTAAGTCGACTGCAAACGTTGTAACTGTAAAAACCTGCCGGCCAAATAAGCTCACTTTTGTTACATGGCTTATATTTTAGTTGCCTGAAACATGGATTCTTTTACGTATTTAAGCTCAAAACTGAAAATATGATAATCATATCCGTCAAACTATGGTTTTATGTATCAATGATTGTCATACTACTCATTCTTTCTTGCCAACAACATATATATAACGAACCATAAGTGTTGTTCATTGATTGGTAATTTGGAAGAATTAAAGGCCTCAAAAATATCTAAAACTTTTCCCTGTTTAAGAATGTGGAGTAACGAACTCGAACCACATCAAGGGGGTATTTCTTCAATTAAGTGGTTTGGTGTGACGTCTAGTTTAACCACTTATTTGAGAGGGGTTTTTAGAGGCCTCTCTAATAAGAGGAAACAAGGGTTTGGACACGCTCATCAAGTGAAAAAGAAACCAGGGTTTGGCCCACTTATTTGAGAGAGATTGTTTTGAAAATTGTAACTCATCCGGTGAACTTTTCTTAGGGATTGAATTTCAATTTTGACGAGGATATTTACTCAGGACCAGGAAATATTAATACATCTCCACTATGGCACAAGTTGACAAACTATTGTTCATAATATACATTGATTAGCCATTGATCATTGTAATAGTTTATGGTATACAAGAAGCTGGTATATGACTACATGGTGATACAAAGCAAATGAGCAAGATGTGAAGTGCTGGAAGTTAAAGGTAACGAACGGAACCGCACTCGAATTCAGCTTGGCTGCATCAACTTCAAATATCAGGTGCCTGTTCCTGTGGTGAAAAAGGTTAAAGCTATCTATGAAGTATCATGATGATATGAGGAACTTCCAATAACCATTTTGGCATTACCACTTTCGTCGCCAAACCTTGCTAATAATTTCCATTTTGGGATGTCCCATGTCACTGATGCTCCCTTATAACGCGTTCATTATTATAGCCTAGATAGTATAACTTTGAATCCCAATACTAGTATAGTATATTGTTTACATGCCATTAAGGGGTACTTTGGTGTTTTACTTATAGTCGACCACTTCTTAACTTCAGTTGTTCTACTAATACTCGGCCAAACACTTGATATTTCCAAATTAGCTACACTGACATAATACCACTGATTTTGACCCACCATGTTCCTTGATATTATTTTCATTAAAGGTACAAATACTTCAGATGTTGGATTAACAGTCAACATTTCCACTACCCTGTGCGCCAAATTAACTAAATTACATATTCTAGGACTTACAGGCTAGGTTTTAAACTTGCAATTATAAAAGGTCCCTAGATTCTAGAAATAATTGTAATACAAAGCAATGTCATATATTGGTTATAAAAAGTACTATCTAGACCCTGATACGAATATACTATCATTGAGTGAAAACGATGAAATAACTAACGGCTAGAATTTTGAAAGGTCGATTGGCTCTCGAGTCTCGAGTGATCCCAAATTTATCTATAATCATTTTGAACTATGAAAACTCAACATAATCATAATAGTAACCTATCCCTACTTATATAGGTCCCAACTAGAAACCCAAATCTCATAAATTACGAAAACAATTATTATCTTAATCCCAATTCTAATAATAATGCCTTACCTAATAAAAATACTAATATGACTTGTTCATTTTATATAGACTAATATCTATGGATCAATAATAAATATTTGTTCTTTTTTCTTTCTTTACTTTTTGTATAGACACCATTTTAGCGGGATTCCATATGAGCAAGAGTTGATGATGACAGCCTAACTACAGCTTCTCAAAAAGGAATCATACTTTAATTGTGGTAATAAAAAAAATATATGCTTTATAAAGTACACACCTCAGATCTGAAATATCCCCGTGGGCATTCAACATTCAAAAGTATAGGCCTGAACCTGCAACATAATCAAATACAGGATTACGTCACCAGGAGGTTCAACTTATTAACACCTGCAGAATCACAAAAGTTTAAACTGTTGTACGCATGTACAATTTTTCCAGGTTCAGGGCAGAACCACAAAGAGAATGACTAAAAGAATATGAGAATAGCATTTTGTAGAAAGAATGAGAAGTAATCAGGTTATTTCCATATAGTACTCCGTATATGAATACAACAAAATAGATGGCACTGTTATGTTCATACATGTAGCATAATGCTTGGGCATCAATCTAAAACGTACTGTAGAATGCGCTTTAAATACGTCACTATCTTACTAGTTCATATATACTCCGCCGTGTTAGAAAAGAAATCGATATGTGGTGACTACTGATTTTGCTTTTAGTGGTGATACGATAGAGAAAGTAATAATAGCAGAAGAACAACTTTAATTTTATTGGTGCCTTTTAGTATGACTTTTTTGGTTCGAGGACTAGAAAAGCCGAAAAGGGGATCATTTCTACAAAAACATGAGAGTGCTGAATTAATGAAAAACTGAGTTCCTAGAAACACCAGCAACAGAAGTACTTTGTCATCGAGAATGGAAGTATCTAGACAACCTGCATTAAGGTTCTACCTCCACTCCTTGTGCCTCAAAAAAGCGATCAGATCTGGAAGTTTTAATCGCATGAGCACCACCATCACACTGAAGGATTCTAAGTTTGCCTTCCTGCAAACAAAAATATTTGTGTGAGATAATGTTGTTCAAAAGGAGAAATCAAAAAATAAGTAGGCGGTACAAATACGATTCGGGAAACTTATGACATAATTGACATGTCTCCATTTTAACTAAATTTATATTTAACCAGTTTGACCCGTTCAAGATGAAACATAAACGCAAATCAACCCATTCACAGGTAAAAGGGTCAAAATGCCACCTCTAGTAGACTTAAACAGAATATAAAAGAGGCCAAGGACCAACCTTGGTTCCATAAACAAGACCTCCTCCAGCAAGAGGGTGAAAGGAAGCTACATTGACCTCATCTTCTGCGCTTGGAAGCACACTCACAAGTTCCATATCCGAAACTCTATACACCTGTAGACCAATCTCAAAGGCTTAAATAAGGATATCATACAGCTGAAGACGAATTATTATTTTAACTCATCATAATCATATGAGGGTAATTAACTAATTATCAGCTAAACCACTTAGGGGTGGCCTAGCTACAAAAACGTGTGGCAGTGACAAAAAGGCTTGTGACTATCATCATAAAATGTGAAAGGTCTCAAGTTCAACTCCTGCTAGATGCAAACAAACAACCCTGAAGTGGCCACGCCAACCTCTTGAATAGAGAGGGCTTTACCCAGTTTGAGTCTTGTATCGCAATGGGGTTCAAACCCCATGGATTAGTCGGCCAAAGGGTCGGAAACCATGATTACCACAAATTATCAGCTAGTAACTCAAAACACTTTGAATAGAATATGCCTGGTGAGGTCTTTAAAAAGTGGATAATGTTAGTTGTCTAAATATGAACAAAATCAACAAATAATCTACTCTACAGCTATTATATCTCAAACATATAACAAACTTTGATAAACTAAATGTAAAAAAAACATGTTAGAAACCTAATCCTCCACGTGTTACTTATTTTCTGATTTTCTCATGATAGTTTAGTAAACCAAGCACCTCCCCAGATGTAAAACCAGCATGTCATTACGCTTGTCTCTGATTTTGTCGGGGAAGTTTGTTCAAGCCTAATGTTAACATATTACTAACTAACATTATACACTTGTCCCTAATGTTAACATATTACTAACAACTGATTTTTGCTCAAGCAGAAAGTTTGTTCAAATTCGTAAGTCTAAAGTTCTCCTTAACTAACATTTCAATCTCTTTGCAAGTGCGGCCAAACCACCAAACACATAAGAAAAGAGCTGAAAATATGAAGGAAATAAAATTATAATCATCTTAAAGATGGACATGGGCTATATGCCAAAATCTACACAACAACTTCGCATCAAATTTTTTTAATTTAGTAAAGGGCATGAAGATACTAGCATAACATTTCATAACATATTTGACCATTTAGAGCCACATAGCGTTATAACTTATGGCCAGAGAGGACAAAAATGTTACTGATATCTTAGTTCTAGCAAAGTGGTGGTGTATCTTGGGAGACTTGGAGTAGAACTGTAAAATAAGAATGTCCCGTAAAATAAGAAATTTACCTCTAAAACTGTGTAAATGGATAATGAGGTATCTCCATTGATGACAATGCTTTTAAGAAGAGAAGTGTGACGTCGCCCATAAGCAAGCAATATGTGCTCAGAAGTTGGTGAGAACTGCAGAAAAATAATATATGTAAGTAATATTCAAACAATCACTCATCGCACTTGAGTTCTTAACTGGGGAAGATATGATTATAAAACCTTCATGTCTACCTTCTCTCGAATCCTATTATTTCAGTTTTGCTTCGTTTCCATTTCGTATTTTCTGCTTTGTTTGAAGCATGTGTTACCCTGTATATTTTGTTTTCGTTTAATGTTTTTTAAGCTTTCTTTTAATGTTTACTTGATGTAGTTATAATGTTTTTTTTTTTTTTTTTTTTTTTTTTTTTTTTTTTTTTTTTTTTTTGGTTTGATATGTGCACCTAATTTCATGAACAGCAATACATCTAATTTCCAATCTAACTAGTACCTTTTAAATAATGATAGAAACCAATTTACGTAGTATAAAGCACAACAATTATGTACTATAAATTTAGACTTCTAAACTAAAAAAAAATGGGGATCTATGGCTCCATGTACAATACAAGGTATGAATTAGCTCCCTAATTTTATTGAAATGAGTAATAGTTAGATTGCGCAGCACTAATCATTCAAATTATCAAACACGTGTCACTAAGATTATTTAGAGTCATGTTATAATTAACTGATCAATGAAAGTTATTTAGAGGGAAAATCACCTGAATAGATGTTAAACAATGAGCAGCTCTAATTGGCCTTGAAATAAGCACCGAACCGAAACTGCATGAGCAAATTAATTTTCAGATACAAAAATATGGATCAACAATCATCATAAAACCATGGATGCACAAGGGATTTGAAGCTTTACGTTGCCTCCTCGAGTGAATAAATCCTAAGTTCATACATCACTTGGTGAGCTGAGATTGGATGCCTTGTTGGAGATGTCCCAGCCCTCTCGTAATGAAGATGGGTTGGTATCCCAAGATCAGCTTCAAAGTGAGGAAGTACACACGCAACACAAGCAGCCAGATATCTCCCACAAGGCGAAAAATGGGCCCCCATTTCACTGTACCAAAAATTTTGAGAGTAAGCAAGTGTGATCAAAACAAATAAAGAAATAGTTAATACACTTGCCTCGATCCTAATTTTTAAAAATATGAAGGTTTACGGGTGTGAATATAAATTTAAAATTTTAAACTGAAAACAGACCAAAGTAGGTTCTTATGCAACAACCCTGTTTCTAAACAAAAGAAGCTGACATTAACAGATGCATGTTAACTGATTGCTTTTAAAGGCGTGTAGTCACAACAAAAAAAAAAAAAAAAGAAAAAAGAAAAAAAAAATGGAAAGATGAGCATGCATCTCCATTGCTTGGAGCTATCTTTCGCATTAACATTTGAACTCTTGCTCAAACATTTCCAACTTTGTTATATTATAATCAGTTCCCAACTCAGGGTTAGTTTGCAAGCAGTCTAATGCATATAAAAGAAAAAATGTTATGCAGTAAAACAGACAACCATGAAGCATTGCTCTCAGTGACCCAGACACATAACATTAAACTTCAATCAGATCTTAAAGCCTTACCTACAAAGTACTGCATGCGGTATTGTTAGACGGCATCGATCAGGCTTGAGAGTGGCACAAGGATTTTTAAAATCGTGAGGCCATATTCTTAGCTTTACAGTGCAAGGTAACTCCGCAGCAGCACTAGCAGTCAATGAAGCAGAAAGTTGAGTGTGTATTTGACTAAGGATGGGGAACGAATTACCCCCTACATTTGGCTCATTAACCATAGCATTTTCATTATACTGCGATGCAGAAGTCGAAGCACCAATTGAAGAAAGATCCCGTAAAGCTGGTCTTTCTCGCATAACCAATGAACCCTCTGGAAATTCCCTATTAAAGGCACTTGACTCATGTGGCAAAGTGGTTAAAACCTCCCCCCTATTACTAGATGAAGTGCCAGCTTGACTTTGACCCATCAACCATCCTTGCATGAATGGTAACTCCCAACTCGCTCGGTCTCTAAAACGTTCTTGCCTAATCTCATCTGTAGGTGGGCCCATCTGGTTAGGCATCGGTTCAGGGATATTAGAAGCACCATTTTGTCCATACTCTTCTGGAAGTTGTACTGCAGTAGTTCCAGTGACATCCATTGGATTAGATGAACTATCAACAAGTGTACCATGAGTGGTAGATGGAGGAACAGAAGAAGCCATCATCTGCTCATACAGTTCTGTTGCGTTTGCAAGAACCTGAAGGCGATCAGAAGATTCTACTTGACCATTGACTGAATCAACAGGTTGACTGTCAATCTGTAGTTGTGGGCTAGGATCGGTGTTTGGGTAAGGAGGAGGACAGAAGAGAGGTACAGGCATCAATGGTAACTCTGCAGCTAAACTTAGACGATCAATGGAATGCATGTTTCCCATATATACAGCAGGAGGTGGATAATGCAAATAACCAAGAGATGTTGCAGGTGCCATTGTAGAATCCGGGTCAAGATCATTGACCTGCAAATCAGTGAAACAATTAGCGCATTGTGATATCTCAAATAGCCATAGACTGTCAAAGTAGAAGCGATAATTTTGACTTGTTTAATTGCAAACGGGTTGATTTGGATTGCCTTTATCTTTAATGTGTCTCAGATGGGTAATAATCAAATAAATTAGCTAAAAATAAAACGAGTCACGTGATTTGAACTGGTTGAAAGTTGCCCAAAGTGCATTTACATGCATAGAACCTCCTATACCGCTTTTTCAAATAATTGAATTACTGATATGGGAATAATATAGTTTTTGGATATAAATTTTTAATTCTACATTATTTATTAAATATAAATTAACTGGACAAAAACATGATAGGGGCCAACCCAACAGCCCATACTAAACATGACCTTGACTCAGACCCATTTTTACTCCACACTCGACCAGACCATTGCACCACCTTTAGTCAAAAGAATCTTACCTCGGCGGTTAACAAAAATGGAGCAGAATGCGGATGGAAGTGCACAGCACGAAGAGAACGCCTTGTCCTCAATACAATAGCAGGTGCGGAATTCTCTCCTCTATTATTGTAATGCCATAAATATAGCTGGAAATAAAAAGCAGATGTCAATAAACTATGAATCATCACAATAGCAAGTCTATATCATGCATAACTTTCCAAAGAATGAGTTTAGACAAAGTGAAGACTAGAAAACAAAAGAGAGCAGTAAGTAGAGTTATAAACACCTTGTGGCCTGCAGCAACCGCAAGAAGTTCTCCTTCGGCATGGAATGCAATAGACGCAATAGGGCGATCTGTGTAAAGCAAACATGCAGATATAAGAATATGTACATATGCATATTTAAAGTTGTTTTTTCAAGCAAAATTATGATATTAATAAGCAAAAGTAAACGACAATGTTTGAATATACTCTACTTGCTCCTTGTTAGAAATTAACAAAATATATTTTATCCTTCAAGTAAACAAGAAAGAAGGTGCTTGGTAGATACAAAAATCACGAGACCCTATGCATTCTGATGTATTGGCATTCCATAATCGAACTTCATGATCCAAACTTCCACTCGCAAGTATTTCTGGATGCAATGGGTGGAACCTAACCTGTAAATGTACAATTAGCACATCTTTAAAATAGATTCGTCACACGCACTTCAATAACAAGAGGCGTAATAAAATTTTAGTAGCTCAAAGCAGACATTAACTGAAAGTTCCATTTAGTATGAAGAAATGATTAGCTTGCCTACTTGTATGCATAAACCTATGTAGCATTTATCTAATAAATTTGTGTATATGTTGGCCCTTTGTTTATCACCGATAGAGATTGCCACATAAGTTTGGACATATCTTTAGGCAAAAAAATAGGCATGCCAATCATCTCTTTAGTACAAAACTTGGTCAAGCAAAATTAAGGACAAATGGTTCGAATAAATCAGCAACAGTTTCCAAAAAGATTTCTACTACAGGAAACATCTTACGCATCAATAATACTATGGTTGAATCAAACAACGAGCTAGCAGCAGAAAGATCACATAATGAGTATTGCTTTCATATCTTACCACCCAAGGAGTTCTCCGATGACCACTCAACACCTTTTCACATTTTCCAGTTTGGCAGTTGATAATTTTGACTGTATGGTCACCACTGCCAACCAAAAATCAAATTAATTCAAGAACAAGAAAAACCACAAAGACCAAAACAAAAAAATATATATATTGGCAACATACTGAGTAGAAGCAAGAATTTTCCCATCTGCACTAAATGCTGCTGCAATTGTTGACCTCGGAGAAGGCACCAATGGACAATATTTAGCTGTTAAACACCGCAAGGACTCAGCCTCCACCCTGTAACCATACAACCACGTAAATCGTAAAACAACATTGCCTAACTTCAGTTTCTCTTCATTGGCATCAAAATATCATAAAAAACAGCAATACCACGAAAGAAGTTCGCGTCTTGAGTTCCTCACTCTTTCACTTTCACGTTTAAAAGACGATGGATGTTTCCGGTTACCACCTTCTGCCCAGTGCCTTTTCGGCAAACACTTAGCATTTCTCGGAGCTATCTCTCTTCTTGCTAGCAAATGAAACACATTCCTATCACTGAAAAAATATTCACGTATGAGATGACCAGCATCAAACACATTCACCAATAAAATTTACTATAAGAAAAAGTGATGCTAGTCGCCAAGAACTAAAACTAATTATCAGAAACTACTTCCTAAAACAAATCATACAACTGAGCAGGCGTTTTGATACACGTTACTAAGGTCTAAGGCAGTCTAATTAACGTAATTCCAAAACTTAATAACACGCATCATTAGGCATCCTTAGTGATTATCAAACTTTAAGCAAATCATCAACACAATTCACTATAAGCAAAAAGTTACGCTAGCCATCAATAACTGAACTAAATTATCCACTTACTTCAAAATTCAACCAAAACATGCAAAATAAAACGAGCACACGCGTTCTGATCCACATTACTAAATCCTACAAATTGTTTCGAAACACGTTACTAAAACAGTAAATAACACAATTCAGCATAAAAAATGAATTATACTTTTGATGAATCTGTGACGGTAAAGATGAAGACGAAAGCGTATTCAGATCATCTAAAATTGAAGAAGCTGTTGTTGTGTCCATTAATTTACATATATAATTTAATTTATATAATTTTAACCGTTGGGTTTTTATTTTTATTTGATTCGATTGGATTTGTGAAGAGGAACCCTAGAAAATCAAGGGGGTGTGAAATTATTTGAGTGAGCAAAGGGGACAAAAATCTTTTTTTGTTAGAATATGTTGTAGTAATTTGGATAACATTCTTTAATCTAGGTGTGTTTGGTAGGTGGGTTTTGAAGTTGTGGAATGGAATCAGACTGAAAATATTTGTTTGTTTGACGGATTCGGCTTAGATGAGGGAATCTGCAAAAGTAACCTTTGTAGGTAGGATTCAGTGAAAAGAAACCATTTTTTTGAAATTTGTGCGTATGTATTATTTTTTTAATGTCAGTTGTATTTTTTCGTCATAGTTGTGGAGCCACTCTCATTTGATATTATTTTCTTTTTATTTTCAACTTATAACTGTGAGGTCCAACATTTTTTATAATATTTAATTAATAATTAAATAATTTTATATTTCAAATACTTTATCAATTCCATATTATAAAAACAAACAACATTTTATACTATCATTTCTTTTCTTTTTCATACTTTTCTTTTAAACCAATACTAAATTCAAATCCGATTCTAATCCTTTTGCATACCAAACGCACCCCTATTTTTTAAAATGATTACTAGTTTTCGTGTCTATCATTTTCTAAAGATTACTGATTTGCACACTTTTAAAATTTATCGGGATACTCTATTTATGCTTTAACTGGTTGTGCAAAATTCACATTGTGTTTTATCTGTTTATACTGTGAGTGTGCAAATCAATTATTTGAATGTGTCAATCACTTCTTTTTCTTAAATGACAACAGGCTGTTTGTTGGGCTCCCAAAGAATGATGTAAGAATGACCTCTGGTGACGTAACAGAAACGGCATCGGATTAAATGACTTTTAATCATATATAGTAGTGTGCCTTCAAGCCAAATGTTTGAACATATGCATCTATTAATACAACGAAAAAAAATCAAAATGTAATTGAAATATAAAAGTTGACTTTTCATTGATCTTTAGTTAGATCATCACACACATCATCATCGTATGGATCATAATCAATCCTCATCGCACTATCTAATTTACTTAAAACGTTAACGAATCGACAAGAAACGAGAATTATACATTGTGTATATTAAAAGGGGCGACCAAAATAAATAAAAGTATTAATCTTTTATTTAATTTAAAATGAAATGTTTTAATTAAATGGTTTATGTAAACGTAGAAACTCATTAAAACATTCTCCTATATAATGACAAGTTTCCTTAATTAGTTATAAGTTTTCAAGATTCTTGAATTTTCAAGAAATGGGATATCAATGTGTAATGTTAAAATGTTGAAAAATGGTCAACCTTTTAGCCATGCTATTTGGTAAGTCAAACTCAAAATGAAACTATTGAAAAAGTTAAAGGCTGAGCTGTAACAAATAAACGATACTTTTAACACACACATATAAAATGCTCTCATCTACCTCCATTCCCACCACCATAACTTCCACTACCAAACGGATCCACATAGGACGTCCCCACTGCCGGATGTCACACCACCGGACGCCACCCCACCGGGCCCCACGATTGCAAAAAACAAACCACAACCGGACGTCACCCCTCCACCGAAACCCGACCACCACATAACCACCTAGACGAACCACCAAGCTTTTAGGTATTTTTATAATTTTATTCATAGATCCATGTATATTTATCAAGTTTCGAAGATTTTTATTAATAGATTTGTAGATTTTATTTGTAGATCTGAGATTATATAACATTTTTGTTACATTTTGTTGGGTTTTATATTGAGTTGATAAATACAAAACAATAAAAGAAGAATGAAGCAAGATGAAACTACAAGGACTTGAAAGATAAAGAATAAAAGTTAGAAAGATTTGTTTCCTAATAAAGTTATGAGTCTTTGTAAACCCTAATATCTCATTATATAAAGAGACATAGGGTGTATGTTTTGTAGTGCACAGAGAAAAGATGTAGACGTCTAGTAAAAGTGTGTGTGTCTAGGCGTTTGGTTGTTTGTGTAAACGCCTAGATTAGTTTTAGTTTAGCCTCAAGGATCTTTGATCCCTGTTATTGTTGAGTAACCGTACTACAATTGATCAAGTAGTATTGGGGTTAATTGTGTATGTAATTGTTATAGTGAAGATAATGACGAAGAAACCTTGCTACAATAACATTGGTGTTTTGTTTAATCCGCTGCGTATATTGTTAACCTTTGTTATTGTTATTCTTAGAGCTCAAAACGATCTAAGGAGTTCTAACAAACTCCACACATTTTTTTACAGCCACCATGCCGCCTCCACGTCGCTGCCACCACCACCGACTATTGTTGCTACAGCGGCTGTCTCGCCGGAAAAGCTCCAAACCGTCGTCGGTTTACTTTTAAAGATTTGAAGGTTTGTTTCATAAATCTATGTATTTCTTATGTTTTAAAAAATTATTTGACTAAAGTTTTTATTTTTGTAGATCTGCTGATTGCGTGGTTTTGTAACCTTACAACAGGTTTTACCTCTCGAGGGATCTCAAGAGGCTTACAACCCCACCAGGCAGTGTACCTGACCGATGTAGTATAGTGTAGTGGTAAGTACGGGGGATTGATCGTTCTCCACAGGGAATAGTGTTCGTTAGGTATGAAAGGCTACTTAATTAGGTCTAAGGGTTGAGGAAGATTCTTTTTTATATTTTTATATTTTATGAAAAGCAAGTAAAATCTCGGTTTTGAAAGAGTGGGCGGAATTAGTTGCTAGTCAACTAACCCAAATTACTACGAATGCAATTAAAATAAATAACTGAAAATAAAATGTGGTGAGAAACTTATGTGTAGAGAAATGTGTTTACTTAGATTTCCTTACTCCCTAACTATCTTTTACCGGTTAATTAGTGTGTATTAGTCGCGTGGATGACGGGTGTATTCCTTAATACCATTCGTGGGGTGGCGTACTTACTTCCCCAACTCTACAAGCTCCTACTTCACTCCTATGTCGAGCCGGCTAGGAAGCTCCTAACATGGGATCACTAGAATTCGCTTGTGCATTAAATACAACCATAAAAACCTTTAGTACGCATTTGGTTCATGTTTCTTAAGACGTTCAAGCAAGTTACCGAATAGGAAGTTAGCCAGTTTTCTTAAGCCTAACATAGATAAACAATCATCCAATACAACTAACAACACACTAACAACCAATAATCAATAGCTAGGTTTCATTAGATCTAAGCAAACACAAGATAAATTTAGCCTAACATGTTAAACAAAAGACAAGAATAAGATAGAATCAAACAACACATAGACATATTGAATGATTAATTGATAACTTATCTTTCAATGAAACATGGAAGATCTCAAGGCAAAAAGCCCTGAAAAAGATGCTAAAATCGTCTTAGGGTTTTCTCCCAAAATTCCACACACTAAGCTCTCCCTAATGACAAAAAATTAGAAAACTATATATAGATTTTTGGATCTGACGGCGTCACCTTATGGAGTGTGACGCCGTCACCTCGCCGCTTTTTAGGGTTCCCGGATGACCTTCTTGACGCCGTCCCTCTTTAGCTCTTCCAAAATCCATTCTGGCTTATCAAGGCTTGACGCCGTCGAACCATGAACGTGACGCCGTCCCCTTATGATTTAAGCCGTGACGCCCTCGATCAAGTTAAAGCGTGACGCCGTCAGAATTCACATGCTATTTTCACTGGCCCGTCATGAGTAAATTTCACGTCCAACTTTTCTTGCCAAGGCATGACGCCGTCCAGTATAAATTGTGACGCCGTCAAGAGTAACTTTTAGCCGATTTTTGAGACTTTGCCGTTTTCTTCACTTTAATGCTCCAAAAACGTCCAAAATGCCTCCTTTTCCAGATTTCTCCTCAAAAGTACCTAAAATGACAAAAGGAACGATTTAGGGCAATATTTGATCAAATAAATACGATTTAAGGCTTAAATGACCCCTTAAAAGCGGTACACTTTTCGCTTCATCGATCTGCTTCCGCCGCCGCCGCTTGAGTACGCCACCACTGTCCCAATCTGCCCAGCCGCTGCCGGAACCTTCCCAACAGCCATACTTACGTCACTGCCACCCCTGCCGCCGCCGGCATGCCGAAATATATTGGTTATGCTGGAAATGCATGGTTTGTTTGATAAATTTGTTGGTAATTTTTTTAGAATACTGTTGTGTAAATTTGCTTACGAATATTGTGTAAATGTTGTAATAATTTAATGGTATATGTTGTTATAATAGTTTAATTTTTTAGTTATGTTCTTAGATTTGTTGGTAAACTATTTAATTTTGTTGTATGCAAATCTTTTGTTTGGTGAATTATTGTTGTATGTAATTTTGTTTGTCCATATATTGTAAATTATGTTAATTTTGTATATATATATTTTTTGAAAAGCAGAAATTTATAACCACAAAAAGGGAGAAAACCCTTCAACCAAAACAAACACTAACAGAGACCCAACAAGACACTTGGGACCTACAAGACCTAGTACTAAACATTACAGCAAGAAAGAAAAGCAACAAACAAGAAGACCAGGAGACCTAAATGCCTACTGCCAAAATTAGACAGCAAGCACATAATCCCCAGGAACACCTATCTCACTGAAATCAAACAGCCTAACCAAACTAAGGAAGAAAAACATGACAGAAGCTTAATCCAAACACTCTGAAATAGCCTCGAAATACAAGTCATTTTGAAACTTTGCAGCTCGAAGGGTCACAAAGCCAATTTTGCCATGAAAATGATACTTTCTTCGACCTTCTTGATATCCAATCAAAGCTTTTAAGTTGAATTTCTTGGACAATTTTATTAATGCTCGCCACTTTCACACGAAAGACCCGAGAATTACGTTCCTTCCATATCATATACGTGGTCACCCATGTTACTAATTGCCACAACCTTCCCGAGGTAGAATTAGAATCAGACCCACCATGTTGCAACATATCACTGACAGAAAAAGTATTAACCGCACCTTTCCTCCACCAACCGAAAATCTTTTCCCAAACACTCATTGCCACATTACAATTTACTAGAATATGATCACACGTTTCCACATTATCTCCACAACAAGGACATAAAACAGAATCCAAGTCGATACCTCGTTTATTGAGCTCCACACGAACCGGAATTCTCCCATTTAGAGCTCTCCAAATGAAGATATTCACTTTCTTTGGCACGAGTTTGTTCCATACCATCTCTTGATTTGAACCTGCCACTTGAAGACTCAGCTCATCCACCATATGAGATAACTCTTTGACCTTGAATTTACCATCTTCAACAAGATTCCAGTGCCACGAATCCCTACAATCACGAGTTATATTAAAGTTATGAAGTAAATCCATAAGTGTTGCCAAGTCCCCACAAGCCCTCCCCCTAGGTTCCCTCAGTCAATCCCATTCCCACCTCCAAATCCCCTCACTTCAATTCCCTCTATGAGCCACTCGAGCCTCCTTACACCTATCTAGATGATACAACCTAGGAAATTTATCAGAAAGCCTAACATTTCCTATCCATCTATCTTCCCAAAAGGATGTCTCCCCTCTATTCCCCACCTTCTTCGAAAACGAAGTGGAAAACCCAATTCCAGTTTTATCTAAATCTATGCCTACTTTAGCAATATCACGCCAAACACCACTACCACCCATCTCCCTCAATACCCCATTATCAACGAGACCACCATTACTCCCGTAGATACTTTTAATCACCCTAACCCATAACACACTGCTTTCTATCCTAAACCTCCACCACCATTTACCCACCAAAGCCTAATTTTTTGCCCGAAGAGAACCGATGTTTAACCCCCCGGCCTCATGTGAAGCTAAAACTTTATCCCATTTAATCCAAGGCAACTTTTTATTTTCACCCACCCCACCCCAAAAGAAATCCTTTCTAATACTCTCAAGTTTTTTAATCACACACAAAGGCACACGAAAGATCGAGAAATAATACAATGGCAAACTTCCTAAAACCGACTTAACTAACGTCAAACGTCCCCCAAACGACATTGTTTTTGCTTTCCACTCGCATAATCTCTTCTTAAATTTTTCCACTACAACTCTCCACGCACTTTCCCGCCTCATGACTTAACTAACACTACATTGCATCCATCTCGCCATATTGACAACCTCATCTGAATTCACTCATACACCATATAATCTACTTTTATTAAGATTCACTTTCAAACTTGATACTTTCTCAAAACATTTTAAGATACACATCAGATTTCTTGCATTTTCTTTATCCCATTCACCAAAAAATATTGTGTCGTCTGCATATTGTAAATGAGACACAACAACGTTATCGGTTCCAACTTTAATTCCCTTAAAAACACCTCTATCCACCGCATCATTAACCATGGCTTTCAAACCTTCTGCCGCAAGGATGAACAAAAACGGAGACAAAGGATCACCTTGTCTAACCCCTCGTTCCAAGCAAAATTCGGCAGTTGGAGAACCATTAACCAGAACAGACATAGAAGAAGACTTTAAGCAAGCATCAATCCAAGCGCACCACTTATTTCCAAACCCCATACTTTTCAAAATATCACATAAATATTTCCAGTTAATAATATCATACACCTTCTCGAAATCGACTTTAAAAATCAATCCGCTAGTTTTCTTTCTCTTCAAAAACTCAACCGTTTCATTTTCTATCAAAATACCATCAATTATGAATCTTCCTCCTATAAAGGCATTTTACTCATCACCTACCAGCTTTCCAACCACTTTCTTTATCCTCTCCGCTAGTAGTTTTGGAATAATTTTATAATAGCATCCAATCAAACTAATTGGTCGATAATCACCAAAACCAATAGGATCCGTGACTTTAGGGATCAACGCCATGAAAGATGAATTACACCCCTTTGAAATTTCCTTCCTGTCCCAAAACTGCCTGATCGCATTCACTATCTCTGATTTAAAAATCTCCCACAATCTTTTTATAAATCTAAAGTTAAAACCATCCGGACCGGGAGCCTTATCTCCACCACAACTATTAATCGCATCCCATATCTCCTTTTCCTCAAACGGAATTTCTAATAGATTTGCTTCTTCAGTCGATAATTGAGACAGTCGGCCACTCAAATAACTAGGTCTCAACCGATCACGTTCTAAAAAAAATCAATTTATAAAACCTATGAGCCTCATCTTTTATCTTTTTAGGATCTTCGCACCACTCCCCATCTACCATCAAACCTCTGATACTATTCTTGTTATTTCTTCTCTTCACATAAGAATGGAAAAACTTCGAATTCTCGTCTCCTTCCACATCCCATCTCACTCTTTCCTTTTGTCTAAGAATGCTACCCTTCTCCCTTTCTTTGTCAAGCCACAATCTCCTCGCCTCCATCCATTTAGACATCTCTACTTCATCAAAATTTCTTGATTCTACCTCAAGTTCCCAATTCATAGCTTCACGACAATATGTATCAATCTGTGTATCAATTACACCAAATCTCTTCTTGATCCATTCTTTTAATTCTGCTTTAACGTTTTTAAGTTTGTCACGCAACCGAAAATCTGGTCTGCTACTTTTCACATCTTTATTCCATCCCCGAAAAACCACCTCTTCTATATCTACTTCCTTTAACCAAATGTCAAAAACACGAAACGGCTTCGGTCCAAAGTCGACATCCAAATCCTTGAGCACAATGGGACAGTGATCGGATAGCTTTCTATCCAATGCTACCACCACAAGATTGCCCCATTTACTTTTAAAGCCTTCGGTCACCAAGAATCTATCAAATTTGCTAAATTTTAGGCCATCGTCACTAACTCGAGTAAATTTTCTACCGCCCATCGGGATCTCAACAAGCTGTGAAGTGTTAATAAATGTGTTAAATTCATCCATTTCCTTTATATTGACTTGGGAATTCAGCCTATCATCATGTCTTCTAATAACGTTAAAATCACCAAAAATGCACCACTCATCATCACAATTTTCCATCAAACATACCAATTTATTCCACAAAGAAACTTTATGACTGCTTACCTGTGGCCCATATATACATGCCAAAATAATACTACCCGTAACACCCTTCCAACACCCTTTGACCGCAAGGACTCTATCGTCACCCATAGCATCCTTACACTCAAAAATATTAGAATCCCAGATCATCATCATTCCACATGATCTTCCGTTAGCCTCCATCTGAGCAAAACCAAAGTTCTTATTACCCCACAGCTCTTCGACCCAACTATCACCAACAACCCCATATTTAGTTTCTTGCATAGCAATGACATCCGGATTCTCACATCGAATAATTGATTGCACCCACCCCTTCTTACCATCCACACCTAAACCTCTAACATTTATTGAAATTATCTTCATAAACATCCAAGCAAAGCGGAAAAAAAAAAGACATAGTTACTGACCAACATCTGTATCGTGATTACCCGAAACATTAGGTAACATTCCCTCAACAAATGCATTCCAGACAACACCAATCTGCTCACCCACCTTCTTTAAACGATCCTCACTTATCGAACATGTAGGCCCCATAACATTTGCTCTCGATTGACCCTCATCCCGACTCTTGGATAGATTTACTTGTCCCTCATGAGAATTACCATTGCCACCCACGCCATTGAAAGTTGAGCGTCTTCGTTTTTTCATTGCCACCATTTTTGCTACTTTACTGCTCTTTCTTCCCACATTCTTGTTACTCTCTCTGTCATTGAACATCCCACTCTTGAATAGATTTTCACCCTGCACTCGCTCGAAAGATCCATTTAATGACTTATTTCTTTTTTTGGAGAATCTATTACCACTCGATCCTATCTTTTCTGCCAAGTTCTCATTCACATGCCACTTATCATTATTTTTGTTTGTCTCTGTTTGTGCCTCCAGGGTTGTCTTATCATTTCCAATATCACCAACCTCACATTTGCCATCCATATTGACTTTTTGGTCAAAGTCATTTTTTTCCATATATCCTTGGGCCTTATCTACGACGGTTTCATTTAAAATTGGCATGAACGGCCCATTATCATTTTTCCATTCTTTCTTTAGTGTTTCATTCATAGGCCACTGTTATCACTTTGAGTAACTCCACACAACGTTTCTTTATCCCCATTATTTAAATTATTGTTGACTTATGTACTTTCAATAGCCTCGAGCCTACCATTATCTGAATGCCTTCTAACTTCTCTACTTTCACTAGCCTCGAGCCCACCATTATTTGAATTTTTACTTACTTCTCTACTTTTACCATCCTCGAGCCCACCATTTTCATTTTTGAAAGAACTACTGACTTTGAATTCTGAAGACACCCTCCCACCACCTGACTCTTCGTCTTGTTGGTTTTTCCGGCCATCAAAATCTATCGACCGGACAAATTGAACGTCATCTGGCACTTCATCTACTTTTCCCTCGTCTTCGTTTTCTGAATTAGTACTATCACCCTTTTCCATCTCAACTGTATCATTCTCATCACCATCATCTTCCACCGTTTTCCCATTGCTTTCATCCATGTCAGCTTTGACAACATCCTCAATCTCCTCAATAACCGATACTTTATACGTCCTACCCTTCAATTTTACCTGAAGTTTTTCATTGATCAACTCGGTTGCACCAGTGTGTATGAGGACCCTTACAATAATACAAGTTTGATTACCAGACAAACAACAGTTACTTGTATGAATCACATTCCCATGCCACCCTGCAATTTGATTAAACACTTCCAACACATAACCGGAACACCGATAATACTAACCCATGTCAACCTTCCTACTATTCTATACTTGTCGTCCCATCTACGAATTTTGGGGTATCCACCTTCTTATTTCATGATCCTTATCATTCATTTTGTTTGTTATCGTTTCTGGAGTTTCGAAAACTATTATCACCTCCATGCCGCCCATATACTTAACTTCAACGTTATAGCATCCTTCTACTTCACAGATTCCCACCAAATTTTCCACGTATTCAAGTTCCATTACTTCCCCTATTATACTTTTCTGCATAACTTCATCTTCAATTGTATCATTGTTTGACTCAATTAATTGCTTTCCACTAATATCCATCTTTTCTTCTGAATCTTTCCTCTTGTCCCCGTTCGTCTTGTCACCACGGCCCTCCCTCTTCTGCTTTGGAATTCCATCCGCCTCACTTTGGGAATGCTTTTTGCCACTGACAACCTCGTTGTACGGACGTGAATTGTGGACTCCATGGTTATCGTTTCTCCATACGTGATGATCATTTCTAGCATTAACACCTCCACAATTACGCTCTGTTCGTTTCTCCGAGACATATCCATGTTTCGCTTTGACACGGCGGTCAAATGCAATGTAAACTCTCAGGTAATTCTTTACTATTTGAATACCACGCAGCCTTCTGTGAAGATCATCTATGTCCCTAATATTTTTAAACCTAACAAAACCATACCGTTGCCCGTTCTTCAATCTTTTTCATACCATGTACATATCGAAAACAGTCCCATATTTCTTAAACACCATCCATAAATTACCCATACCCCACGACTCCGGAAATTTATGAAACATAAACGATGCCGTACCGTTGAGTTTCCTTTCACGCCAGTATAGTTAGTTCCTAAAGTTTTGCCATTGTATCGCTCTTTACTTCTTATGTGCCGATATCTCCCACTACCCATGAACTCTCTCTCACCGTTTGTTTTTTCCTCTCTCACATAGTCACACATTTTTTTATCTTTGTAATATTTCAAATTGTTTTACATTAATTTTGTATATTAGTTGTTAAAATGTAAAACTTTGTTTGAATGTTTAAATTGCTAATAAATTTGCTATGTAAAATTTTTGAAAATTTGGTACACTTTTTAAACTTGAAACTTTTGAATTTTAGTTTTTTTGTAAGTTTTTATAAGTTCATAAATAATTTGATATCTTTGAATGAAAAGTAAAACTTTTGGATACCAGTACTTCAAAAGAATTGCAAACTTTTGAATATTTTTAAATTTTTTTTAGTTTGTCAAATCTTTTAAAAAAGTGTGTTTGACATGAAATAGTATGACTGAAAATTTTGGATAGTTTAAACTTTAAAGTAATGTAATAAAGTTACCTCTTTGACTATTTAAGTTAAAATAATGTCTATACATGTTTGAAATCACTATTCAACAACGATCTCAATCAATTTTAACTAATGTTAGCATTTAATGTTAATATATCTTTGAGAGATCCCTTCTTTAGATGATATATGGTTGACTTTTAGATGATATGTACTTCAAAATTGATAATCGGTTGAGAGATCATTTCTTTAATGATAATGTACTTTGTAAATTGATATGCAAATTGAAACTTGTGTAGTAAATAAATCAATTATAGTTGTCATATGTCAATCTAAGTTAGGCAATGATTTATATATATCATTGTTTTTCAAACTTTCCACATTTGTTGCCACTATTCTTATTTGTAACATCTTGTAAGTTATTATTTCATAATTAATGTAATGTTTTATTTTAAGTTTCACTAAATGTTTTTATATATTCTTTAATACATGTTAAGATTTTTTGTTTCAGATGAATTATCACATGTTATAATCGTTTGCAACTACATTTTGATCTTTTCACACTCTATTTTGAACGTTATACGAAACACTTACCGCAATTGTGACAAATCGTATTTTTGGGTCATTATTTAAACTCGAACTTTTACTATTCATCTCCGAAAAAATTTACTATTTATCCTCGTAGTTTCCACTATTCGTTATTTTACGTAAATAAAATAATAAACGCTTTTAAATGATTTTCATGCATGGACAATATACCCGATACTCCCAAAAATGATTCTAATATATTTTTACACTCATTATAGTGTTACAAAAATTCAAACATTATTTTACCCGGTATTTCGAAATCATTTATTATATATATTCTTAAATATATATATTTACGATAATTTAAGTTATTACGAAACGATAATTATTTAAACACCCGACACATACACAAAATACATTTTCATAATTTTTACAACTTTATTACACTCTATTTTGTTCCACTAAAATTTATTTCTAGCTAACTTAATACCTAAATACACTATAAATCATAGATATCTAGATATTTTTCAACAAAAGCCTACACAAATCTTACAAAAGTAAAATGAGACCCATTCCCCCCCCCCCCCTTTTCTTTTCTTGTACGCCACAACAACATCACCACCACCATACCCCCTTGCTTCATTTGACTAAAAAAACATTTAATGCATTTTACTTACTTGATATTATATTATAAAATCAAGATATTTTGGCTATAAATAAAAACAAACTAGCACTCATTTATTTGCAAGATAAAAATGCACAAATACTCTATAAAACTCTCTCTATATTCGGCCAAGGAAGAAAGAACAAGAAGAAAATGTGATTTTTGCTTAAAAGTGCTTATTTAGTGCTTATTCGGGTTTATAAACTAGTTACAAAAGGTTTTGGAGTTATACTCGGGTTCTATTATTCTAGCTCCTATCACAAATCCATCATATTCAAGTAAGATTAAAAGCCATTTTTATACTTTTACTTATGTATTTTATACATTCCTTACACTCATTTATGCATTTACCAAGGTCAAATATTTATTTAAACTCATTTCATCACCTATATCACCTATATACATGTTTGTGAGATTTTATCATGTTTTTATTTTATTTTGGAACTATATAAATTGTTGAAGAATTGGCGGAAGAGATTAGGATAGATTTGGAGTTGATTTGAAGGGATTTTAGTTTAGAAAATGGATTATTGAAAAATATACGCGGAAGCGCTGCCCAAATTTCTAACTTTTAGAAAATCAAGGTATTTTTACAAGGATTTAGTCAAAGAAATGGAAAATAGATTTTATAACAAAAATGTGGTCGTTTAAATGGATTAAAACGGATTTGCAACGAATAAGATACGAGTTTTCTAATATATATTATCGATAACTATTTTTCATAAAATTTAATAGTTGCTATATGGATTTTTGAGTTAGTAAAACTGAGCTTTAAAAGATAAACCAGTCACCGAGACCTTAAAATGTGTTAGTATACTTAAATACCTTCACGGGGATAGGTAGAACTTTGAAAACCGAGCTATAACGAAGAAGTTATGACTTAACAAAGATACCGACGAAAAATATTATTTTGACAGCTTTCTATTAGTGAATAGTAAAACTTTTTTTTTTTTTTTTTTTTTTTTTTTTTTTTTTTTTTTTAGAAATGAACTTTGGACACTTTAGGTGCGGTTTTGGATAAAATGTCATAAACGAAAATTGTGGTGTTTTGGTTACATACTTTAGTCGAGTCGGAAACTTTTCCAAATATATATTACCGAAACATTCATATCATAGTTACGATACATACTTGCTAAAAATCTCAAAATGTATTATTTTGACTATTTCTAAGGATTTCCAAAGTAACGTTATTTTATAACTAAACTTGCAAACAAACATGTACGGGTGATATAACATTTTATAAATTGCATATACGACATTTTTGCACTACTACCTAAAACACATTGTCACTTTAGGTTGCCGTTAGAGCATCGCGCATCGTTTTCTGTGCACACTTGTAACGCGTTACTTATTACTTGAGGTGAGTTCATGACCCCTAATTTACTTGTTTTGAAATACTTTTGGGGGAGAATACATGCTCGTTTTTACCTAAATTCAATACTTGTTTCATTTGAATACGCTACTTGTTTACTCAAAACATTACTTGCCTTACTTAAATATGTGTTTGTTTACTCGAATGCGTTACGTGTTTACATGTTACATACTTGATTTCTTATTCATGGACACAAGTACTTAAAACATTTATGCCTGCATAACCGAATGAACCGGCTCACCTGCTATGTACATACATGACCGAATGGACTGGTCACATAACCGAATGAACTGGTAACATAACCGAATGAACTGGTAACATGACCGAATGAACTGGTAACATGACCGAATGAACTGGTCACATAACCGAATGAACTAGTCAAACCAGCTTTAAATCTGGTGGTCCACATATTACTTGTTGATTTACTTAAATCTATGAACTCACCAACCTCGTGTTGACACTTTTTAGCATGTATTTTCATGTTCTTAAAGTATTAGCTTACCTTTGGCGGCTGTTGGCATGGCATGGCATGGTTATAGGATCACGATACTCTGATATCCATTTGGGGACCACTTTATTTCTTTTATGAGCCTGAATTTACGCTTTTCATTGAATGATGTAAAACTAAATACTTTTGATTATGAAACTTCTTCTAAACGGATACGGTAAATCCGTTCTCTTTACTCTGTGTTGTGGTACCAATTTAATATCACCCAACGACATTATCTTCCGCTGCGACCCATTTTTGGGGGTGTGACAACAATATCGCATATCGTTAATTGTCTGCCACTAGGCGCGGGTACTCGCCTAGTGTAGTATAGATATATAGATATAAATGAGACAAGATATGACACTAGAATAATGTGACTAGACATCTTTGGTTACATGGAAATGATGACTAGGCATTTTATGGTGACATGGAAATGATGATGTGGCACCATTCCCTGTTAAATAAGAAAAAAAAAATTTAACTTGCAAGGCTCGAACTCATGTCTTGACATCTAGACATAAGTGCCCCAACCAATGGAGCAATCCACTAACTGTGATACAAATTGCATTCCCAGATTAATGTTCACCAAATTTTTTTACAATTTTCGTAATTATTCAATGGCCAAACTTCATGCATTGACTACATCAAATTAACTCACTTCCGTCATTTCTCATCCTCTTCCCCACCATAATTGACACCCCTCATTTACTTAATATTTTCCACAATTGTCTTCATTATTTAGGGCATTATATTTCGAATTTCAAAATGCGTACCGGAAATTACGATTGTGAGTTTAAACACGCGATATTTCCTAATTAATTTCAACGAGGTTTTAAACCCGTGCGTTGTCGCGGCTCATTTGATACATTGCAGTGAAAACGACGTAGTTCATATTCGTTAAGAATCAAAGAAAATGTCACACGCCAATGTTAATTGTTACATAAAGTACATTATTGTCAAACAAATACTAACATAACAACTTTTCATTATGTAAACTAATCCTTTTTATTTATTTATTTATTTATTTTTTATCCTCATCATATTTATAAAGAAAGGCATAACCATTCAAATATTCAATACAACAAAGTCTTTTATGTAGATCTGAAATGGAGTTAACGATATTCTTGCGCAATAAGATCATAGATAAATAACAAATATACACTACTAATCTAAGTATGAAATTATAATATGTTCTCTGTGTTTGCAGCTTCATTTATGTATGCTCCGATTCATTTTGAGATGAGTCGGAATCTGTAGTTGTTCCATTATTGGTAGTGACCGGATCTACACACACTCCTTGTGTTAGATGTGATACTAAGAATTATACGTAGTCTAGCACGCGGAATTTACTAGCTAGCACTTAGAAGACTTTATATGTTTTGTATGATTTGAATAAAACAAAGAACACAGAATAATAACCTTCAACAATTCAATATTATTAAAATAATAATACGAGTGATCTCCTATCACTAGGGTTTACAACCTTGAATCTCTGTATTGTGTCGTATCGTGTTGTGTATCTAAACCTTAACCTAGACAATCCTTTTATAAACTAAGGATTCCTTTACAAGATAACTATCATTCTAATCTTATACGATATACACAATATCTTTTCCATATTTATCTATTACATAAATCATAAACCGTACTAACTTCTTCACTCAGCAGTCTTAACTGATCATGTCTTCAAAACTCTTCAGCAGTCTTAACTTCCATCTTCAACAGTCCTAACTGTTACCTCCAACAGTCTTAACTGCTTAAGCTTAATTTCCTAACAATCCTCCCCTAAACTTATGATTTCTACCCAAATCACTAAGTTTCTTCAAATTAAGCTTCTTCTTCTTAATGCTGAAAATTCTTTCAAACACCTGATGCGTGGTTTTGCGACCTTACAACAGGTTTTACCTCTCGAGGGATCTCGAGAAGCTTGCAATCCCCACCAGGCAGTGTACCTGACCGATGTAGTATAGTGAAGTGGCAAGTACCGGGGGATTGATCGTTCAACTCAAAGAATAGTGTTCGTTAGGATTGAAATTTATCTACTAGGTCTAGAGGTGAGGGATGATTCTTTTTGTATTTTTATATTTTATGAAAAGCAAGTAAAATCTCTGGTTTGAAGGAGTGGGCGGAATTAGTTGCTAATCAACTAACCCAAAAGCTACTAATTAAACTAATGTGCAGGAAAGTAAACTAGGGTTCTACAAGGGAAGTGAAGCATGTCTACCTATGATATGTTACTCCTTGCTAGCTATCCAATTCTACCTATTGAATTGTCACACCTTGTTTTAATTGACGGGTTGTATTCCTTAATACCATTCGTGGGGTGGCGTACGTACTTCCCCAACTCTATAAGCTCCTACTTCACTCCTATGTCGAGCCGGCTAAGAAGCTCCTAACATGGGATCACTAGAATTCACTCATGCATTAAATACAACCAAATAAACCTAGTACGCATTGGTTCATGTTTCTTAAGACGTTCAAGCAAGTTACCGTATAGGAGGTTAGCCAGTTTTCTTAAGCCTAACATCGATATCACCCAATCAAACAAGAGACAATAGGAAACAAGAATTATAAGCTAAACCAATAAGATCTATTGAAGTGTCACACCTTTATTGATGACGATAGACACATACATCAACAAGGAATCAATAAGATCTAATTAATTATACACAAGTTTCACACAATCATAAGTAGACACAAGGTGAATTAGCAAAACATGATCAATGAAGGGCAAACAACCATAATAATGAAAGACATAATTAAGTTAGAATCAAACAAACCAATATTTGATGTTTATGAAGTGATTGAAACCCTCTAAGTTGCTGGAAAAACACCTACCTAAACCCTAGAATCGGACTTAGGGTTTAGGGCTTACAAAAAGTGAAGTTGTGATGTTGTATTTATAGCTGATTTTCTATCCGCATCGATCTGACGGCGTCAGCCTTCATAAGTGACCGCGTCAGCTCCCCTTTTTCACCAATTTGTAGATTTTTTTGTCCCGATTCCGTGGCCTCTTGAATCACCTAAATCCGAGTTCGTATGAAGATTTTATGGCCAAAACAGTGACAGCTACTCCGCGCGCGAGTTGTGATTGTCTTGATTAACTTGTGGCGGTTTCACTAAGGTACCTTCTCGTGTAAGAATACTTTGACGCCGTCACTCTATATCATCTGACGTCGTCAGGTCTATGATCCTGACGCCGTCACCTTCAAAAATCCTCTGGCTCGTCTCTCTTTAACTTAACACTTGATGGCCTACATCCATTAACACGTGACGCCGTCACAAAACCTTCTGGCGCGTCACGTGTAAATTCATATTCATCCTTTTGCCAGTACGTGACGCCGTCACCTACAAAGCGTGACGCCGTCAAGCTCTGATTCCAGCTTGATTTTGGAGAATTTGCCGTTTTCTTCACTTTTCGCTCCAAAAATGTCCAAAATGCTTCCTTTTCCAGATTTCTTCTCCAAAGTACCTAAAATGACAAAAGGAACGATTTAGGGCAATATTTGATCAAATAATCACAAATTAGGGCTTAAATGACCCCCTAAAAGTGGTACACTTTTCGTCTCATCAAATATCCTTACACTTGAGATTTGCTTGTCCTCAAGCAAATGCGCTTTTATTCTAATCAAAATACAAGTTAGGGGTCATTTAACGCTAATATAAAAGTAATTACAACAAATAGTCGTTCCACTTTAATCATAATAAGCACGGAGATTACAAACTAGCACCTCACAAGTAGTGTTTAGATACTCACATCTCTCAGGTGTCATCAAAATAAATCTCATAAATGAAAACGGATAATATCTCTCACTACCTGTCATAGCAAATAGATTACCATAGGCTTGGGAAAGGATCAAAAACCTTCTCCACTAGGCGTAAGCACCTAAGATAAACTATCAAAGAGGGCTTTTAAACGGGTTATAACGTGAGGTGTAGGGATATGATAAACACGGATTTGTTGGATAAGGGATATTTTACTGGTGGCGAGTTAAAGATCTTGATTAATTACATGTACAATATGGCGTTGCTAAGCCAAAACTAGACTCGACTTAAGCTAAAAACAAAATAACACAAACATAAAATAAACATAAAATGAAACGGGATGGTAGTCCGTATGTTTTTTTCTACTTTTCTTTTTCTCTTTTTTTTTTGTATTTTTCTTGATTTTTCGATTTTTTTTTTCATACACTCTTGCCCTACCATCCAAAATAATACATCATAGGGGTGTTGCATTCCCCTTACACTTGAACTTTTACATAACTTTACAAATAACTATTCTAATGACTCGAATTAAGATAATCGAAACACTTGGAGTACTTTTAAAATATTTAGCACATATGGGGGTAATAATGTAGTTCTTCCCCATTACTCCGTTACACTAGTACTTTACCCATGAGTCCCAATCGTCCCAAAACAATATGTACAAGGATATGACTCGACTTAACAACCATGTAATCAATTAGATAATTAACTTGGGGTTTAAAAAAAATGTTGTCACAATAATGCACTAAAAATGAGTGCATAAAAGGTAGGCTAAGGCGATTTGGGTGTACATTTAAGTGGGGTGTAACAAATTCTTCCTTTAAGTAAAATGCTTAAAGGTCGAAACGAAAAGATAGGCTCTGAGGGGTGTACTAGGGGTATCGTGTACCAAAAATGGGTACAACGCAAAGGGTGTAGGAGAATTACTTGACCAATGTAGCCAAAGTAATTATAACAAAAACACAGGTGTAAAACAATGGGTTAATCCTAATGCCTCTTATCTTGTAGTAAATCTAACTACACGAATGTAGTCTCACTTGTGGCCTCGGAATGGTCCTAACGCAAGTTCTAGAATCTAAGTGCTACCGGTACATACATCATAGCATAAATGCTTTTCCTACCAATTCTAGGGGCGAACCTCACATATTTGGGGGCGGAAAATTTTTTAGTGGTACGGTTTTTGTGCTAGTCATATAACTCCTATCCATGAGACGCTCATTAAGACCAAAGTTTCACTCCTATACGTTGTAAAAAATTTTAAATTTGGCACTAAAATTGCCCTAACAAGTATTTATCTCAGTTTTATTACACATTTACCATTAAACAAGCAAAAATCAAGTGTACTTGTATTCTCTAAAGTATCGTATTTTACCCCCCCCCCCTTACACTTAAGATGAACATTGTCCCCAATGTTCAAATAACAAGATGTAAAAGTAATAAGGTAAAAGAATGAAATCAAATACTCCCCTGATTCGCTCGGTGGATAAAGAGGTAACATGGTTAGATCTTCTTCCAAGAGAATGTAGAAGCTCCAAGACTAAAGCATCGCCAAAAGCTTGATTCCACATACATTTCCTTGTCCAAAATAACCTGTTAAACCTGAGAAAACAAACACGAAAACCTGCATAACATCGGCGGGATAAATTCTATATAAGGATATAATGCTTGTGGAATGATAATTTTTGCAGATTCCTGGAGATTATAAGTTAGAGATTTAATAAAAACTTTTTATGAAAACAAAACTTTCAAAAATTTCAGAAAATTAACACCTGACGCCGTCAGGTTGTAAATCCTGACGCCGTCAGAAATGATCTGACAGAATTCTCATGTTAAGTTTTCGGAAAATTTCTGGAAAAACCTATACCTTACTTCCTGGAAATCCTGCAAAATATCATTATGACTCGATACAAGCATTTGACTCAAACAAATACTAATATGTATGTTAATTTATTATTGTTACGATTCATGTTCATTTGTGTTCTAATAAACTGATTTGGATTTCCCTTACACTTATCTTTTGCAAAATACCTTTATATGTAGTTAAGACGAAGTTAAAAAACAAGATAAAGCATTTTCACAATTTAGTTTTGAACATGAATCAATAATAATAAAAATTAAACATACATACGGAAGTAAATAAAATCAAACAACCAAATAAATAAACACACAAAGCAAATAAAGCTTGGGTTGCCTCCCAAGAAGCGCTTTTTCTTTATTAACGAGTCTTGTAGCTAGACTCAAAGTCACGTACATTATGTGACTCCATCATTGGTCACGGTTCCTAGGCCATTCTCCTTTGATTCTCTATCAGAATCACTTTCATAGTAAAGGTATTTCGGGTCCTCGAGATCAAAAGGATTGTTTTGGTATTTAGAACTAAGCTCCTTATCATGCTTAAAGAATCCACTTGACAGGTCAAAAGTGTCCTTACATCCCCTTCTCACATCATCATCACATAATACGAGTGGGGAACTTAACCCATCGAGCCCTCCATAATCAATCTCCTTGAATTCTCTCATCTTGTAAGGCGTTTGGTATGAGATTTCCCTAATCCCATCGGTGAAAGTCATGATCCCATTGAGCTCGTCCACAACCAAGCTTGTGGCCTTGCAAAAAGGGGCCCCAAAAACAACTTGTGATAACCTGGGATCGATGTACTTTTCGATATTATCGACGATTGCGAAGCTCATAGTGAATGTCATATTTCCTACAAACACCTGTACATCATCATCTATGCCAATGTCATCCTTCCCTTTATGAATCATTCCCCATCTGCAAATGTTGTTATAATGAAACAGGGACATCACATTTTTGGGTAAACATGCGTCAATGTAAACATTATAAAAATGCTTGTGACCAATCATGCAAGGTATTTTGAGATTGTTCGGATCACGTCGCTTAATTCGGCCAGGCCTTCTACCGTGTAGCCCCCATGTGTTGCCAATTGCTGATGGTTGATACTCATACACTTCTTCACTGCCATCCCGAAAAATCACTTTCCTGACACCATCGGTAAATAATGCACTACTATTATCCTCATCGAGTATCACTCCATTGCTTTTATGAATGGTTTGCCTAGAACAAGGCTAGTTAAGGATGGGCTGATAATCGAGTTCATGTTATTAAATACAGTCAGCTCGATATGAAAGAGGAACTTTTCTATCACAATTGGTACCCTCCTTATTACCCCAATGATATTAAACCCTTCATATTTGACCTGTTTGGCGAAGGCTTCGTTATATAGAGAAAGGGATATTGCATTCATAGAAGAGTTGGGGTTTATGTAGGCATCTTTTATAAACTTTTTCCTAGTGGTGCAAGATATCTTAAAGACTCTGGGAGCGCCATCCTCTATTCTCTCTCCAAATCCCATAGGCAACTTTGTGTGCCCCTCTCAAGTTCCTCCACAAGGGAGCGGTCTAGCAGTCCTGGGAGCCCATGAGGCAATTCGGATTTCTCTTCCGAGCCCTCCTCATCACTCACCTCTCTTGTACTCGAGTTCTCTGGTGAGTCTAGATAGTCGCCGGGCGCCTCGGGGTTCTTTTCGGGAACTTCACCCTCCATTCCATTGTCCACGTTCTCGGTTGATTGTTGGTCCAGATTGGGTTTAGGAACAGGTATTGTTGTAATGGTGTTCACGAAGTGGAGTGGTTTCGAAGGGGTATGAGCACCTCCAGTTTCTTTTCTGTTTTGTGATATGTGTTTGAAGAGTTTACTAGGGTGCTTGATTCTTACAGGAGGGGGTGTTTGGTGAGTCACCGTGACAGATTTGATCTCATTAACTCGTGCCAACTCACAAGTTGACCTGCCAGCAATGCGATCATTGATAACCTTTAGCAGGTTATCAACCTTGTTGTTTATATCAACTTGCTGTTGTCTGAACTGATTCTCAAGTTTGGAGAGCTGTGTTTCTTGAGATAGAATGAATTTTTGCAGTGATTCCTCGCGATTTTTTTGTTTATGCGTATGCTGATTAGGATAATGTTCAGACCAGGTGAGTGGGGGAGAATCATTGAATGATACGCTTCGAGTTTGGTTCCAACTAAAATTTGGTTTACTCTTCCATGCCTCATACCTATCTTCAGAATTCTTGGGTCCATAATTAGTGGTGAGCCACTTATCTCCCGCCTTATCGATTCGCGAGGATGCGAATTCTTGGAAAGCCTGTTTGGGGAGTTCCATGCAATCATGAGTGTCGTGGGGACCACTACATAATTTACACGAAGAAGTGATTTTGTTCACTTGGCCTGAAGGTTTAGGAGCCTCGTAGGATTTCATAAGAAACTTGACTTGGTCTTCAAGTTCCATGATCCTACGGTCGGAAGTGCTTGAATTGTTCGAAGGCAAAGATATTGCCTTGACCGTTTTATTCAAATCACGGGGATCACTCCAACTTTCGTTGTCATAAAGAGCAAGATCTTCTAGGAGAGCCCATGATTGTTCCGCACTTAGATCACGTAGCTTACCACCAGCCGATTGGTCAATGGTTTGCCTCGTGGAGAGATTGATATGGTCATAGAAGATTTGGACTTGGAGCCAAAGTTCTATGCCATGGTGAGGGACTTTTTGGAGTAAGTCCTTGAATCGAGTCCATGCCTCGTAGAGGGTTTCGCTTTGACGTTGTTGGAACATCAAGATATCATTCCTTAGCTTGGTAGTTCTTCCTGGTGGGAAAAACTGAGCAAGGAAACGAGTGGTGAGATCATCCCAAGAGGTGATGGATCCTGCGGGTAGACGCTCTAGCCATTGACTAGCTTGGTCCCGCAGAGAGAATTAAAGAGACGCAGTCGGGTCGTCTCTCGAGTGGCAACATCAAGGTCTATGGAATCAACGATTTTGAGAAAGTCCTTGAGATGTTGATTAGGATCTTCAGAACGAAGTCCATGGAATGCGCATCCGCTTTGCACCAACCGGATGGTGTCAGATCGCAAGGGTGTGACATTGGCTCCTTGAGTGAGCTCAATGGTGTTTCGATAGCCATGGTGGCTAGGACGAGAGTAGTCCCCTAAGGTACGGGCTCTAGGAGGTGGGTGTTGTTGTGGTGGTGGGTTGTTGGGATCGAGGATATTACCACCTTCTATGATGTCGGATGGTAATGGTTACGAACAAAGAAACGAAGAAAAAAAAGATAGACTAAAGAAAACCTAGAAAAAGAAAATAAAAAATCTCACTAGAAAGGAATCTAGTGAGTAGACCTAATAAAATAAAAAATTCAACCTAAACAATAACTATTCCCCGGCAGCGGCGCCAAAAACTTGATGCGTGGTTTTGCGACCTTACAACAGGTTTTATCTCTCGAGGGATCTCGAGAAGCTTGCAATCCCCACCAGGCAGTGTACCTGACCGATGTAGTATAGTGAAGTGGCAAGTACCGGGGGATTGATCGTTCAACTCAAAGAATAGTGTTCGTTAGGATTGAAATTTATCTACTAGGTCTAGAGGTGAGGGATGATTCTTTTTGTATTTTTATATTTTATGAAAAGCAAGTAAAATCTCTGGTTTGAAGGTGTGGGCGGAATTAGTTGCTAATCAACTAACCCAAAAGCTACTAATTAAACTAATGTGCAGGAAAGTAAACTAGGGTTCTACAAGGGAAGTGAAGCATGTCTACCTATGATATGTTACTCCTTGCTAGCTATCCAATTCTACCTATTGAATTGTCACACCTTGTTTTAATTGACGGGTTGTATTCCTTAATACCATTCGTGGGGTGGCGTACGTACTTCCCCAACTCTATAAGCTCCTACTTCACTCCTATGTCGAGCCGGCTAAGAAGCTCCTAACATGGGATCACTAGAATTCACTCATGCATTAAATACAACCAAATAAACCTAGTACGCATTGGTTCATGTTTCTTAAGATGTTCAAGCAAGTTACCGTATAGGAGGTTAGCCAGTTTTCTTAAGCCTAACATCGATATCACCCAATCAAACAAGAGACAATAGGAAACAAGAATTATAAGCTAAACCAATAAGATCTATTGAAGTGTCACACCTTTATTGATGACGATAGACACATACATCAACAAGGAATCAATAAGATCTAATTAATTATATACAAGTTTCACACAATCATAAGTAGACACAAGGTGAATTAGCAAAGCATGATCAATGAAGGGCAAACAACCATAATAATGAAAGACATAATTAAGTTAGAATCAACAAACCAATATTTGATGTTTATGAAGTGATTGAAACCCTCTAAGTTGCTGGAAAAACACCTACCTAAACCCTAGAATCGGACTTAGGGTTTAGGGCTTACAAAAAGTGAAGTTGTGATGTTGTATTTATAGCTGATTTTCTGTCCGCATCGATCTGACGGCGTCAGCCTTCACAAGTGACGGCGTCAGCTCACATGACGCGTCAGCTCCTTTTCACCAATTTGTAGATTTTTTCGTCCCGATTCCGTGGCCTCTTGAATCACCTAAATCCGAGTCCGTATGAAGATTTTATGGCCAAAACAGTGACAGCTACTCCGCGCGCGAGTTGTGATTGTCTTGATTAACTTGTGGCGGTTTTACTAAGGTACCTTCTCGTGTAAGAATACTTTGACGCCGTCACTTTATATCATCTGACGTCGTCAGGTCTATGATCCTGACGCCGTCACCTTCAAAAATCCTCTGGCCCGTCTCTCTTTAACTTAACACTTGACGGCCTACATCCATTAACACGTGACGCCGTCACAAAACCTTCTGGCGCGTCATGTGTAAATTCATATTCATCCTTTTGCCAGTACGTGACGCCGTCACCTACAAATCGTGACGCCGTCAAGCTCTGATTCCAGCTTGATTTTGGAGACTTTGCCGTTTTCTTCACTTTTCGCTCCAAAAACGTCCAAAATGCTTCCTTTTCCAGATTTCTTCTCCAAAGTACCTAAAATGACAAAAGGAACGATTTAGGGCAATATTTGATCAAATAATCACAAATTAGGGCTTAAATGACCCCCTAAAAGCGGTACACTTTTCGTCTCATCAACACCTATCAAGCAAATCTCTTAGATCTAGCTTTCACTTCTTGTGCAAGGTTGAATATCTTTGTCACTAGCATATCAGCCATCTCAGACTCTTCATTAGCTTCCAGTCTAACACATGCCATCATTGTCAAAACACCTGGTCTGAATGGATAATCTTTTTCAACCAGCATATAGATCTCTATTCCATCCTTGGTAGACACTCTGTGTACTCCACACATTCCAAATAACTTCCAAGTAATGTCCTTGACTTGTGCTTGAAATCTCCATATCGACTCTCCACCATCTGGTTCATAAATTCTCTTCAATTGAACCCATAGTTCTTTATCTTTATCTTCAACAGGATCAATATCTCTGAATTTCTCTTTCACTAAGCTCCATAGTTGATTTAGATCTTCTCTGTCAAAGCCTTTAAGTAATTCTTCAAACAACTTATATCTTTCAGAAATATCTCCAAGTCTGATAATCTTCCATCCTTTCATTCTACCATCAATGAACACTTCCCAGTCAATGATTGGATGCTTTACCTGCAAAGGTTTAATGTAAGAAGACTCTGGAATAATCATCATCATGCTTCTGATCTTCTCATTAGTTAACCCTTCTTCCTCAGACTTTTGTTTCTTAGCAACTTCTGATTCCATAGTTTCTGCTTCCCTCTTCTTACCTGTTTTGAAACTTCTTCTTGGAGAATTCAAAATAGCATAAGTTTCATAGAATTCTTTTTCAATTATAGCGTAAGACTTTCCCTTGAAATCATTCATGGAGTAATTTGCTGAGTTCTTCAAATAATGCTTCATGGACTCAACAAGTTCCTTCTTTGTTGGCAATTTTGTCTTGTACCCTGACTTCTGTCTTTCTCTTATTCTATGAATCAGATCTTCCCACGTTGCAACTCCATTCTTCTTGAGTATGAATTCCTTAAGCTCCTCTGTCTTTTCTTCTTCATTCAACTCTTTATCTTTAAGAACCATTGAAGCTTGTGCTCTTACAATCACATCAGAATCCAGAAAATATTGTAACTGTTCATTGAACTCTTCTTGATTTACTTCATTTGATCTTTTCCTTTCCATGAATTCAGCTATATTTCTTATATCATCAGCAGCCATTTTCCTTGCAAATTCTTCATCACGAGCAATCTGAGCTTGTTTAGCTTCTTCACCAGCCAAATCTTCTTCTACCAATTGCCTTGCAACTTCTGCATCATGATCTATCTGTTCTTGAGTTTTTGGTTTCAACCTTTTAAGCCTTTCAAGTTCTTGAGCAGCAGCCACTTCTTCAGATGTCATAGGCTTCTTCCCTTTATCTGCTCTTCTCCTTTCATAAACTTGTTCAGCAGAAGTTTCAACAGTTGGAACTGCTTGTTGCTCTGTCTCAGCAGTTTGAACTGTTTCTTGCTCTGTCTCAGCAGTCTGAACTGCTTCTTCATTTGGAACTGCTTGATGTGTCTCAGCTGTTTCTTCATGAACATAACCAGAACCTGAACCAATATCAAAACCTTCTTCTTGTTCAGAACCTTCTTCATACCTCCCCTGAGATGCTGATCTATCCTTATCTTTACTAAATTTCCTCCCCTGTTTGGAAGAATTTTCATCATCCCCGTCTGAACCATCTGAATCATCATCATCAGAATCATCATCCAATACCACTCTTGCCCTTTTCTTTTTCAACTGTTCTTCAAGCTTCTTCACCCTTTTTGTTAACTTGGTATAGACTTTGGCAAAATTCTCCTTGTGAGCTTTGAATTCCTCCTTGGTTTGTTTTAGCTCCTTCTCCAAAGTGTCAACCTGGGATACTAACTTGGTACATAAAGCCGTCAATTCAGTTTGTGAAGAACTACCCTCATCACTTCTAGCTGTATTACCTGCTAGGAAAGGTGAATCTTTGGGCAAGGATCTAGTCACAACCCTAGTTAGACTAGGTTTAGACCTTCTCCTATAAGTGATGGGTGGTTGTTGGGTTGTTTCAAATTCTTGAGTGGATGTGTGATGGGGATCAGTTGGAACTGCTGAACCTTCACCCAACTCAGTTTGAATCATTTGAGGAAACAATGGAACTGGTTCCCCTTCAAAAAGTCTACTAACCATAGCCATATTTTGAAAAACCTTTGATTGTAGACTAGGCGTAGCAAAAGTTTCAGTTGGTTTTGTAAGCAGGTATGTCTTTTTATTTAAAATTGTTTGAACAAACCGGGGATACATTAAAAACTTTGTTTTACTATCAACATTTGATGCCATACCCTCAAAAAAATATTTTGAAAAGTTAAAAACTCTGTTTGTAGACAAGCAAATGAGAGCAATAGCAATATTGCTACTGAACTGCTCCCAAGCAGTCTTTTTAGGACTTAAACAACAGAAAAGAGTATGTATCAAAAATCTCCATTGAGGTGAAAAACATCCTTTTTGAAAAGTCAATTTATGTTCAGATGTATTATACCCCATTTTTGTAAGTTCTTCCTAAATTTCAGTATTTAGCATAGTGTGGATACCATCTGAGTCATTTAATTTAAGATGTCTCCTAAGTATAGACTCGGTAACAACAAATTTAATGCCATCTACTTCAGTATGAATTTCTAAGTCTCCGTCATCACTTGTCAAGACAGATGAATTCTGCCAGAACTGTGTGATGTGCGAAACATAAAGAGTAGGAGAAACAGTTAGAGCATAACTTATGCGAGAGTGATTGAGAAAATCCACAATCTCATAAAACTTCGGCCCATCTCCTTGCTCTGTTTTCTCTAAAAACGCAACCTGGTTGTGACGCTTAACAAATTTCAAATCATCCATTCTTAATGATGAAAAATGAAAGATTTTAGCAATACAATGATCTTGTTAAATTGGAATTAAAGTTTATGCAGTCGCTTGGGGTTTATTGGTACTGTTTAGGGTTTTGCGAATTTTGCGTATGAGATAAATTATCTTTTAGAAAGAGAATAAATGAAATTATGGTAAAAAGATAAATTTCGTATATAAAAATCCCTATAAGTATCTTGAGAATAACGGTTTTACCCCAACGGCTAGAAAATTAATTACTGACAGAGTTTTACAACGGCTAGTTGAGCCGTCCCAACTTTGTACTAACCGTACCAACTGTTGCAAAAATTTTGTTGAGCCGTACGAATTGTTTGAAATAAAATTTTAAAATACCATGGCTCAAACATAGTTTTTAGCAAACTATCAACTATCAACGGATTTGATATGTCTTTACCAATAGCCGTTTGCTTTGGACTAGTCAACTCTTCACACTTAGATATGGTGAGCTGATAACCATACAATTTTTGGTAAATTGTCAACCATCAACGGATTTGATTAGTCTTTACCAAAAACCGTTTACTCTGGACTAGTTGGTTCTTATGTGGATAAGACATGGTGAACCAATTACCATTTGTTGTATGCAAAAATCACATACTAATCTCCAGAACACCATTTAGTCCAAAACATCAAGCATTCTTAATCCCTTGGTGTTTTCTCTCCAATCCTGCAATTGTTAGTCCAAAAACAAAGAAACAAGATACAAACATATGACTAACAATGCACATAACAAGAACAATTAATTTCCTTGTGGAACCCAAGCCAAAACAGACTTAGGCTTTCCTCTAGCATCAACATAATTCATTCTTTTCAAAACAGTCTTAGCACCATTGGGTTTAATTGGTCTCCATACCCAACATGCTGAAGCATTCACTCCATTACCCATGTTTCCCTTAGCAGTGTTTTTATTCACACCAGTACCAATTACCCTGCTAGCAGTTGGAACTGCTGGCTTGGTAGTTGTTACCTTAGGTTTCCAAACTTGATTTTTTACAACTGCTTTGTGATGAAAGGGTCTATTGACAGTTTTTGGTGCTGATTTGGAAAACATTTTTGCACCTTGAACTGTTGGCCTTGGGTGAATTGGTCTCATAGGTCTGACAGTCTGAACTGCTGGTCTAGCAGTTTGAACTGCTTTAGGTCCAGACCTCAAAAGAACTGATCTGGGTATCATCTTGTCATTCCTAGGAAGAGTTTTAGGTCTCTCTAGACACATGCTTTTGTTTGAATACCCTCTAACATATTTATCACAAAAAGCTGCAAGATGATCAAAGCTACCACAAGAGTAACAAGCTTTCCTATAGCAAACAAAATCCTTTCCTAATTGGTGGGATTTGAGGTCATTCCAATTCCTCTGGTTACCTCTTGGCTTGTTTGTGGTTCTATACATTTCTGCATACCTAACTGTTGGTCTAAAAGGTTTGGCATTTGATCTAGGCCTAACAGTCTCAGGTTTAACCATCTTTGGAACTTTTGGTTCCTCCACTTTTCACTAACAGGCTTAACCACAGCCTGATCATCCTCATCATCCGAAATCCATTCCTCAATGGTCGGAGCATCTGAGTCCTTAGGTGAGGACCTATCAGAAGATACCTTGTCCTCAGATAGTGATTTATCACTTGCACTTTCAAACACAGGTTTATCAACTACATCCTTCTTGGGTTGAGGACCATAATTAAGCGCAGGTAATTGAAATTCATACCATTATCAATATTGTTTCGATACACCTTTTCGCCTTAGCCTACCGTGTAGTCTTAGCTCATGATTGGGAAGTCGCCTTTTGCTTAAGTTTGAGGTTCAAGTAGAGAGATTCGGAAATCACGCCTACGTTGAAGACATATATTTGAAGATCATCGAAGACCCCCATATTTTCTCATATATGATTCATCTCAAGTGGGGGGATGATATTATTTTTGTATTAGTTATGATTCAAATAATAATAATAATAATAATAATAATAAAATAGAGAGATAGAGAAAAAAGAAAAAAATATTTAATTTTATGTATGTATAGTTACTATCGATAGTGCATCATTAAAAGCACTAAGTTATAAGCTTATCAGATTTAGTATCGAGGAGGCCACTTCGATCACGTATGAAGATGTTGGTTACGAGTTTACACCAACATGTTGATAAAGACCAAGTAGTGTGCTCATCATGATGATGTTGGTTACGAGTTTACACCAACATGTTGATATATACCAAGTAGTGTGCTCATCATGACGTCCGCTAATGGCACACATACTTGTTGCATAATGATCCGCTTTTTGCGTCTTGAAGCTTGGATTTTGGATGGACGGCAGACGGTGACGACTTGGTTGTAGGCTAAGACTATTTGCTACTTATTTTTTTATATTTTTTTTCACCATTTATGTGCATCCCGTGTCTTATCCTACCATTTAGTCATGAATCATGCTTAGGTGAGGGAATCGAGCAGTCATTGATGTCTTGGCCATGGATTTGGTCATGTATCGATGGTCTTTGTCGCCTTCGCCGTAGTATGTTAGTAACGACACTACACCCTGATTTCAAACAATTTATATCCAAAGGAGAATTGCAAAGGAAATATGCAAAACCCCGAGTTCGTTGTCCCGATGAAGATTGAATGGAATTAGTGATTCGGGTTCGTGATTCGTGAAGTGAATAAGTGATTAAAAGGAGAATTTTGGTTTTTCTACACTACGAATAATGAAATAACAAATAAAAACAACTAATTAAGCTAAGGGTACAATTATACTAAGCATGAAAACTTAAAAATGAAAATCGAAATTAAAAACGTTACGCGACGAATTTTAAAAACGTAAAATAAAAGTGAAATTCTAAATTCTAAGCCCTAAAATAATTTTCCTATATTCTAAATGATAAAAGAAAATTTTGGGAAAAAGAAAAATATTTTTTTTACTTTTTATTTTTTTTTTTTTATGAATTAAAAACCAATTTAAACTATTTAAATGATTTAAAAATATTAAAACACTTAGGAAAAATCTGGAAAATTTTGAGTAATTCTAAAATTAAATGATCTAACTAGGAAAAATAAATTCAGAAGCTAATTCAGCTTAAATAAGCTGAACAACCAAATAAGCACTTTGGGAATAAGCCAAAAATAAGCTAAAGAGGGCCAAAAATTACAAAAAGCTCAGGAACTGAAGAACACACCAATTTAAACTTAGAACAACTAATAGTGACCAGAAAAGCTATCAGAATAAGCTGAAAAGCAGTTTATGCAGTTACAATTTGAAACAGAAACAAATGACTTATCAGCCTACTTTGAACTAATTTAAAAACTTGGCAAAAGCTAATTGGGGAAAACCAAAAGCTGATACTAATAGCTTATACTAGAGGGAACTAGCAAACTGAAAATGCCCAAAATTTAAAACCAATTGCTTATTGAAATGAAGCTGAGATCAGATGTATGTGGGGACTGAACTAGTTGCAGCATCAGAACAGTCCTAGTGGGCTTATATGCAGACTGAATTTAAGCTTGTAAATAAGCTGTAAATGAAAACAAAGTTCAGAAACCTCAAGTCTACACTACAAGCTATCTATAACCCAAAAATCAAGTAATTAACACAACTAAATAAGCAGATACTGAGCTGAGAATAGGGGCTGATAGGTACTGATCTATGCAGGGCACTATGTAACCTAGTGAGCACTTTTCAAGTCAAAAATTAAGCTAGTGAACTGAGTCCAAAATGTAAAAGCTTAGCTTAGTAGTGAAGATAAGCAGCCAATCTACACAGAAAACTAAGTTATTAAGATTTTGAGAAAGAAATAAGCTCAAAAACTGACCTAGATCAGACCTACTCAGAAAGTGGCCTAGGTTTTATTTTATTTTATTGACTTTTCTAGTTTTTGCCAAAGTTGACTGAAATGAGATTTGAATTAATCTAAATAGATGATAATTATGTAATAAGCTGTAATATGACTTGAATAAGCTAATCTAACTACTTATGCAACTAATTGAATGGCGACACTAACTGATATACTAACTGTTATGCAGAAAAATTAAATTGAAAATGATTTTGACTTTTTTAATGTATGAACTATGAACCTAATGTTTTCACTATCCTATAGGAACCTGGTATGAGCTATCTCAACTAGATTTAACTCCTAAAAACACACTTAATTACTGATATGTGACCTGATCCAAACACCCTTAAGTAAAACTGTTATGAACTTTTGAGCTATGGAAAATTAAATTTAAGCTAAACATTAAAAAGAACAGATGAATCTAAAACTATAATAAGACTAAATAAGCAGAAAACTGAAAATGGAGCATTAAGAATAAGCAAATAAGCTGAAGAACAGTTCGTTGACTTACATTGACTTTAATGAAAAACTTGAATAAGAGTACAAATTGAGAACTGAAGAGTAAATTAACAATAAGTTGCAACAGAAAGCTGAGATATAACTCTTCTAATTTAATATACTCCTACTTAACCCTAATTCTAATCCTAATTAACTAACAGCCTGGGGAGTGAGAAAGGGTCTTGTATTTATAGCCTTAAGCAGAAGCTTCCAGGGGTTTCATCCTTTAATCCTGACCCTTGATCTTTGGCTTGCTCTCCAATCCCTATCCTCAGCCGTTTGATCATTTGATGATGTGTTCCCTCCAATCAAAGGCTTCCACGTGTCATTCCCTTGGTGTCAGGTCCTTCTAGAAGCCCAATCATTGGGTTAATTATAGTGTGGCAGGGTAATTTTGGTACGGTCAATTTAGGGTTCGTGAAACAGTGAAAATTGGGGAAATGAAAAGGGCGCGTGTGTGTGGGTTTTTTTATTTTTATTTGACTGAAATTTTTATATAAAGTCTGACCGGGTTGTTTTGTGGATCGGGTAAGGGTAGAGGGCTGGGCTGAGTTAGGATTTAAGGAATGGGCTTGGGTTTGTTGTAAGGGTTGGTTTGGGTTGGACAAATGGAATCCGGATATTAGTGTAGGATTTTAAGATGTGTAGTTTTGAAAATATAAGGACCAAATGTGCATTTTTCTGAAACTTCAGGGGCTGTTTTTGCCAATCTTCCAAAATAAATCAAGGGTCATTCTTGTCATTGGGTGAGACTCCAAGGGTCGACTTTGACTTTTGAGCATAAAATTCTCTCCCAGCTTCGGCTTTCAATCTTTTCCAAATCTCGTGCTCGTTTTCCCGATTTTTTTACTTGATTTTGTCCTTTTTTCTCGATATCCGTACCTGCACATAAACAAACACAAAAACACAAATATCTTTGGCATTTTGGTTAGTTTTTGGTCGTTTTGGTCTTAATTTGGTAAATAAAAGGTATGTGAATAAGCACATACCAAAATTCCCCCAGAGTAAGATATTGCTGTGTCCTCACGCAATGTTATAAAAACACGTTTTTAAAACCAAAAATTTCCAATCTCTTTTTACTAACTTTGAGAAGTAGCAAAATTTTCAAAAGAGATTAAGAAATCTTAAGTTCTAAAAACTCCCCGATTTTCCTTTTTATTCTATTTTTGTATTTTTCTCATAATCATGTGACGGTTTTGTTGACAATCATTATCTCACGATAACTTTTAGGGTCATTGAGTAGGAAACACGACTCATAAAGAAGTGACCATATGGATAAAATTCGTCGTCCCTGATTTTTCACGAGTCCCCAAACTAAGCTTAAAAACGAAATCATTGTCTATTTACAAGTTAGATTGCCGACACTACCCATGAAAGTTAATTGTGTATTACTTCTCGTTCCCAAATTCCTATTTTCCTCAATTTATTTTATTTTTGGTGAGAATGAATTTCTTCAAGTTCTCGTTTCGATAATTTCTTAGTCCGATAAAGATACCTTGTTTAGACGCTAGATAGTTTCCAAACCTTCCCTCGAAAACCGTTGCATACAAAAATGAGGTCCACATCAAGGTCTCTGATTTAACACGATTTGGAGGATATCCCTTTTATATACGACCGAAACAACTCATCTACGAGTCCAGAGACAGAAGCTTTTATTAGGATACCCCCAGAATCGAAATTTGGCATTTTTAACATTTATTAAGCACATATTATTATTCCTCGGCCTTTTAAACAACCTAGACAACGGCAGCGAACCGTCAAGAATCGGGAGTCTTATTTTGACCTTGGATATTTTTCCTCTGCCTTTTTGAAGTCTGAGTCAACGGGAGCGAACCGTCAGGAAACAGAAAACTTTTATCGGCTTTGGATTATTATTATTATTATTCATTATTCATTATATATTTTGCCAAACCCCGAGTCCTACGGCTTTTATAGCAATAGAGACAATAGCACGTACTATCAGGAATCAGTTGCCTATTACACCGTAACACTGGCAGTACCTTGATGTGTACCCAACTTTCATAAGCAAGGATTTTCTAAGGAAGGAGTAAAAACTAATTATCGCCAAAACCAAAATACCTTTAATTATTCCTAGATTACTATTATTGGGTTAAACAAGCTTATGGGAACAAGAAGCCACAAGTAACTTTGATGAGCTCTAAAGAGATCCAACTACTCCACGTTTAGCAATCTAACTTATAAACAACTCTATCATTTCTCGTTCTTCGCAAATTTAAAATCTTAAATAATAAGATCCGCGAATGCTTAGCCAAATAATCAAGCCATGCATATATAAAGTCGATACGGGAACTTGCAAACTCTTAAAAAAAATTCGCATTTTATAGCTCCTTGTGTAAAAGACTAGCACGAGCTTATAGATTATAAATGGTTAAGGGGACAAGCTAGGGCTCAACACGCCCGATCAAGTCAGAATTTTATTCCTACTCTCACCAGCGGAAATTCAACAAAAATGTCAAAATTTATTATATTTTTGCACAAAATTTTTCAATTTTTCTCATTTTTTGGATTTTTTTCAATTTTTTTGAGGGAAAAACGGGGTTGCTTGAGTAAACGGAAAAAAATGCAAGGCAAAAATCGAATCGAAAGATCACCCCCCAGACTAAAACGAGACATTGTCCTCAATGTCTTAAAGGTAAGGGTTCTCCTACAAAAATCTAAGCCCGTTTATTAATTATGCCAAAGATAAACGTAAAACGATAAGATTAAGGATATTGGATAAGCAACGAATGATGAAACTCGAGTGGAGAGAAGCAAACCACGAGCACGAGAGTCTTCAATCATCGGGCAAATCCTGGACATAAACAACCACGAAACACAAGATATGGAAGAGGTAGCCCTCCTCACGTCACTTATTAGAAAAGAGATAAGAAGATAGATGGATAAGCATGGGGTGCCTCCCACGAAGCGCTTGTTTAGTATCGAGTCAGAAAGCTTAGACTCTCCCCGAATTCATTTGTCCATGGGGGAGCATGTGGAAAAGATAATCTCCATCGGACTTTCGTTCAAGAGGTTTGGATAAACATTGAAACAAATGAAAGTTCCACTCCGACGAGATACCCACGGTTTTAAGAAAGAAGAACCAGAAATGGTAATACCGGGGTCAAAGATGGTATCCTCACTCCCGACGGAGTGAAGAAGAGGATAAGTCACATCATATGTGAGGAATGGAAGAAAGATTTTGATAACAATCATGATAAAATCTTCATCCTCATTTTTCATTTTTCTCAAGTTGAATTTGATCATTAAAGCTCTTATCAATTTTCCTACATTATATATTACAAAAGAAAATTATGGGAAAAAGAAAAATATTTTTTTGACTTTTTATTTATTTTTTTATGAATTAAAAACCAATTTAAACTATTTAAATGATTTAAAAATATTAAAACACTTAGGAAAAATCTAGAAAATTCTGAGTAATTCTAAAATTAAATGATATAACTAGGAAAAATAAATTCAGAAGCTAATTCAGCTTAAATAAGCTGAACAGCCAAATAAGCACTTTGGGAATAAGCCAAAAATAAGCTAAAGAGGGCCAAAAATTACAAAAAGCTCAGGAACTGAAGAACACACCAATTTAAACTTAGAACAACTAATAGTGACCAGAAAAGCTATCAGAATAAGCTGAAAAGCAGTTTATGCAGTTACAATTTGAAACAGAAACAAATGACTTATCAGCCTACTTTGAACTAATTTAAAAACTTGGCAAAAGCTAATTGGGGAAAACCAAAAGCTGATACTAATAGCTTATACTAGAGGGAACTAGCAAACTGAAAATGCCCAAAATTTAAAACCAATTGCTTATTGAAATGAAGCTGAGATCAGATGTATGTGGGGACTGAACTAGTTGCAGCATCAGAACAGTCCTAGTGGGCTTATATGCAGACTGAATTTAAGCTTGTAAATAAGCTGTAAATGAAAACAAAGTTCAGAAACCTCAAGTCTACACTACAAGCTATCTATAACCCAAAAATCAAGTAATTAACACAACTAAATAAGCTGTAGGGTATTCACAATGCATGAATCACTATTGTGAGGCTTGTATGGATCGAATAAGTAAGATTTCTAGAGAGAAGTGGGAGCCTTTTAGAGAGAGAAAGAAACTAGTGTAATATTAGATTGAAAAGGTCCAACCCTTCCCTTGTGTGGGAAGGGGTATATATACTACTACATATTATGTCCCTAGTGGACTGTGGAGCGAGCTGACAGAGGGTAAAGACCCGACCCACTCCACAATAGTAATTAATAACTAAGCTACTAATAATATTACTGATAATCTTATGAGCTATGATGATCTAATAAGTACTCGGGGTGACCGAGTCTTCTGCTGAATATTCATATTCCTAACAATCTCCCCCTAAGGGAGGTCACCCCAGAAGTAATGTTCTGAAATTCAGCACTTCTTCCTTGGATCTTGACATCATAGCTCGTACTCATTGAATCTTCAATGTCATAGATTGCTGTGCAAACATCAGTGATCTGAAGATGACTTCTCTTTTGTCTTGGATGAATTTTGAATAATCTCTGAACGTATCATCCCTCTTGAGTCTCCAAGTCATCTTTCTGGAGTAATACTCCATGTGATGAAATATACTTAGAGCTGACATGCTCACACGATATGGGGTCATGATCTTCAGCATCAGAGTTAGCAGAAGTTGTGTTTAAGGTCTTTTAGGGTGATCATGACTTCTTTGATGATGATGTGGTGTGAACATGTGGTGATGGATTGGCATCTTTTCTGCAACCAGCTACAACAGCAACCAGCTACAGCTTTCCACAGCTACAATCGCCAGAAGTTCCTGCATACGACAGTTAGCAATAATTCGACCGGTACTTACAAGTTTGGACTTCGAGACAGTCAACAGCATATTGTGAAAACTCTCTCTAATCCTTACCAAGACCGTTCCTAATCGAAAACCCACAGAGGGCTTTTTAAGATTTTACCGTAGTAAATCAACGATTAGGTGAGTCGCTGGAGATCACTCCACGACTGTAGACCGGTTGAAACCGCCGCGACCACTAAGCGTAATCCACGAGGAATTACCGAAGTGACCTGCTTTCAGGGCTGCTTGATGTTGACCCTGGCAGGAATTTCCATTCAATCATTGAGAATTACATAAGTAAATTCTCTCATAAATGTTCTGGCAGATTGCTAAGATCTGCGTAGGACTCATGAGATTACAACGGGTGTCCTTAATGTTGAACAACCAGTGTAGAAATAATTCGTGTCCCTATGAGATCTTATTATGCATCTCGTGGCTCTAGACTCAATTGTGCGTTTTGATTTGGTGATCGGAGGCTGGAGAGGACTGCCACCTTTTCAATATCATCTAACTCGGAGTGAGAGAGACGATAGGAATGTATTGAACTCCGTGACAATTGAAACAAGAATCCTTTGAGGGACCTTGAGTGGCTAGGGAGGGTTGTGCAGCGTATCACTGGGTCCATGATATAGGTGATGTAGCAATATAAAACATATTAAATAAATACACGCAGCGGATAAACATCACCATAACAGAATCCATAGTGCCATATGATCAATCAAAACAATAAACACATAAGTTATACCTTTGTAGCGTGATCCGGGAGTCACCAACAACACTATAACCCACGACTTGATCAAGAAACCCAAGAGATCAATAAGGTTGATCTCCTCTAAGTGTGAAACACACTACACGTCACCGTACACCAATGGATGCTAGTCCTTCAACCACCGTAACCAATCAAGCACCCTTGAATGAACAAGATTCAATGGAGATTGATGAAAGACAAAAACCCTAATTGGGAATTAGGTTTGTGCCGTGAGATTGGAGTGGGGAGAGAGAGAGTTTTTCTTGGTAATTAGTTATCTTGATTATCAGGAGATAATCATGTATCTTTTCTAATTATACAAAACCAAAATCCCTTCCACAAGGCCTTACAAGGCCGGCCATACATGGGCTCCAACATGGGCTTCCCATTTGTTTTCTAGTCCAATGTAATAAGTCCATTACTTATTCATTAGAAGCCCAATAGCGGTTCCTGGTTACTTACGGTTATTTATATATCATAAATACAGTAAATACGATATATAAAGTGGCACCTCAGTGTATATGTGTGTGACCCCATAGGCTCACATATGTCTAGCCATATAGTTAGTAATTATGACACGAGCATACTCCAACAGCTCCCACTTGCGACGTCATAATAATCAAGTAATTATACAAGCAATGGTTAGCGTCTAGCAACACGCCACTGCCCCTAGAAATATGTGAGGTTAGTTTCTTAAACGTCTCATTTCAGATGGTTTATATGTCATCTATCCTTTTGTTACAGATACCGTGTTGAACATTAGACATGGATCAAAAGTCATTCTAATAGTTCAACTATTATGTTTCTCGATATAGATATTGAACAAGATTACCAAGTGGATTTAAGATTCATCTTAATCCTAGTTGGGTACGGCCATACAAACATCTGTTCAAATCATCGAGGGGCCCAATAGTATCTAACTCCAAAGCAAGTGGAGGAACAAATCCCATTTTGACTACACGTGTCATTCACATGCTTCATATCACTCCTGAAAATGGCCTTTATAACTACCTTATTCAGGACAGCGTTTAACCATATCAAGGAATGAAATTCCACACATGCAAGACCTGCTTGCATCTCAAGTCTAAGGATAAGAGACAAAACCTCTTGCGAGATTCACTATTGACGACGATCCATGTAGTGAATTCTCGTAGGATGGGTCAATCCAATGTTCATCACAATGAACAACATGTGAGTGTGGCAAATAAATCACCAACACGCTCACATTTGTCTTAATTTGATGATACTCCCGTATCATCAACCGACAATGGATAATTTTAGAATAAATGAATTATTCATGGATTAAACATGCAAATATAGAACACAGTAGTATAAATGAAGACGATCATACCAGGTATATCAATTCATTATATAATACGACTGCTTACAGTTCCATTATCCAAATACTAAAAACAGATATGCATAAGACTACTCATAGGTCGGGATCCGATGTTCCCACCATGATCGAATCATGTTGTACAAGACAACAAGTAGTCATCTGAGTAAACTTTGAGAATACTTCTTTCAAAATTCATGAAAGGTTCGAATGATGATTGTCCTTTGTATGTGTGCATTCAAGTACAAGACGAGTATTGCAACAATACATTCCATAGAGTGTTTGAAGCTAGCAAGACACCTACTTTAGACAGTCATCTGAATAGTTTCTCAAACTATAAAGTATTCTTATTCTTTTAATGTATAACGCATTAATGCTCTCAGTCGAGCACATCTAGTCAGCAATGTCATCATTCATGATGACATCCTACCATGACTAGGGTTGAGTATTATCTCAGTTAAATAAGCATTAGCGTATGCAAACAAAACAGAGCTCCTCAATTATCCGTAAACGTTTGAACATATCTTTGGTCCTATGTAGGTCCAATATAATGTTCGTTTAACAATTATCTAACGACTTTCACTTAGATATTGGTTGTTATCAACTCATCTTGCATTCATGCAAATGATAAATATATAGTCCAATACTTAATATGACTTACATGATGAATCCTTCAGTCAAACTTAAGATTTTCAATCATGTGTTCAATCTCATCAAGTAAGATTGATCATTGAGACTCCCCTCAATAACGTGTCCTATTGTGTTTAGACTTAATAACCGCTTATGTTTATTCTAATAAACATATATATAACAAGGTTATATGTTTTATTTTATAAATCCCTCAAGAGAAACTTCATTCCAAGCTAAGGATTAAAGTCTAGCTTAGGTGGAATATTGTTTCTAATATGTCAATGACATATGAGATTTAAGAAAATAAATAAAATGCTCCAACTTGCTCTCAGTGTACTTAGGAGTAATCTTATTAATCAAAATCAAGTTAATGATTTTATGATTAACACAAGATCTCTGCTCCTAGATGCATGATCTAATCCACACATGGATTCTTTTATCTTGTATACTTAATATAGATTACATGGATTCATAAACCCTTTTGATTACTCATCGTCCTCGCAAAGGTAATCAACAAGAAAAGTGTTTTGATATCCTATTATCATATTTCATATACATGAAATCAGGTATGACAATTAATCGTCTTTATACATTTAATGTTTCTAGGTAGAAGGATTTAGTCATAGTCAATTTTTTGAGTACGAGTAAACTCCTTTTACTAGTCGTGCATTAAACGTGTGTACAAGTTTTCCCTTTTGAGTTTTCTTATCAAGAAACTCATTCTTAACCTCACAGTCTAACTGATTTGTAAGAGATCAATCAAACTCCACGAGTGATTGTCTTTCAAGGGCTGCATCTTAACATTCATAGTTTTGAGCTACTCATCAGATACAATATCTGATAATGCATCTCAGTAGTTAGCAGGTTCACCATGATCCTCTAACTTATGTCCCTCAGCATTGATATAAAAACTATATCATTCAGGTGAAAGAGGTATCCTTGTGGATTTATGAATGAGAGATATCAATCTATGGTTTAACATATCCATGTTCAACCTTAGTATGACATTAGCAAGTGTACTCAGAAGGTTGTGTATTTAGTTCTTGAACAACTTCAAGATCTAAAGGTGCTCCCACTTGCTTTTGTATGTAGAGACTAATCTCTAGATACTCAGCATCATGAGAAACAATAAATTGTTTTCAAGTGGGACATCCAGAATACATCGTCAGTTCTTGACTCTAGTTTGTTAATTATTTACTCTTAAGTAGTTAACAAATTAAGAACTTCAATTAAGACATAATGGGATTCATCCCATGCCATAATACAATGGTGTCTTAAATTCCTTCTGGGTTGGAATCATATTGAGTGTACACATGGCACACCCAATTTATAACCTTGATAGCTTTGGAGGTAAAACAATTTAAGTCATCAAAGATCAAACAATATCAATAGTGTTTGATTTTCCATGATGGACATACCATAAAGTTGTGGTATTCCATGAGGACTGATGTTGTGAGACTATCACACAACTCATTAGATGAACTTATACCTTTTGGCTTACATATCTGCCAACCAAGTCAAACCAGATGGCATCAATAGTAATTTTAGCCTATTGCATACTTTACTTCATGTGCATGTTTTGACTAGAAAACATAAACATTTAATATTATACGGCGTAAGTGTACATGTCTTTAACAAGAAGACATAACAAATTAACGTAGACGTCATAAGTGTACATGTCTTTAACAAGAAGACATAACAAATTTGACGTCTTACTTTACGTTATAAGTCTTTCAACAATTAACGGAATTAATGTTTGTGTCTTTACAAGAGACCTAAACATATTCAACTAAAGTAATTACGAGCGCCGACTCTTGGCCTCAATAGTATATTCAAGTTAATTTTGTACTTCATGATTATGAGTTTACAAGAAAACATAATCATACTTACTAAACGATTCAGTGAATATGTTGAAGTAGCTTTTCATGTTATCTTGATATTTGTTCTAATTAGGGCAACCTACATTTTATGTGTAGAAGTCCTAGTAGAATCTTAGTTTCTTACCTTTCAGTCAAGAAAAACTATTAGTCATATTGTTATATGTTGTACCTTGCACACAATTGAGATTTCTCCCACTTGTGCATGGCACAACATCATGAGAGTATACAAGCACCACTACGCTCTTGTGTTTGTATGAGCAATATGACAATGTCTAAGATAACATATGATTTTTAGTCAAAATCAAAATATAGATATGTAGAACTTTATCGTTTGAATAATGAATCATGCATAACAATTTTATAGATAACATTTTAGAAAGCAACATCAGGAACGCGACAAGTTATCATATAAAATTTATGCAATGGTTCTTATATAAACTATGATGCTTGACATGTGGAAAGTAATGTATTATTTCAAGACAATCTAGAAATAAGATGGGCAACTTGCAAGGTAATAAAGCTTACAGCTCCCACTGGATTAGACAACATTACATGTGTTTCGTCACCAGTAATATAATCAGGTAGCTCCCACTGGATTAGACAACATTACAATGTGTTACGTCACCAGTGGAGAGTGAGTAGCGATTGGATACTTTCCATCTTTCTTTGAATATCTACACATTATTGTTAATGTGAGTCACTTTGACTAGTAAACATGTACTTAGGTATTCAAGAAAGTGCATCAAGTTCTAACATATAGATGATGGGCTAGCCATCATTGCTATTTTAACTTGAAAATAGGCATGCATTTCCTCCATAATTGGTCTACTTTACCACAATGGTATGTAGGACCTTAGTAGGCTTATTGGGTTAAGACAAACTGCTAGGTAATCATGCTAGTAATTGCCTTTACCTCTTTGCGGTTTATTGATACTTCCATCTTCTAATTATTTAAACTCATTTTAGTTTGGTAGCTATAGAAAACGTGTTCTCTAGTTATCCAAATATCTTATATTTCATCAATGTTTCAAAACCGAAACTAGGGTTATAAAACAATCTTGAAAGAATAAGATGTGTAACCATACTTAACCGTTTTGACTTTTACAAGACATCACGATTTCTAGAGTAGGTATTCTTTGAGTTTTATTAGAATTGGGAAAATTCAAATATTCCTATTATGGCTTTTCCTCATAAAGAAAAAGGATAGGAACAAGTCTCTTTCTTACAAGGAAAGATCGACTTAGTTCGTCCTTTTAACAAGAAAAGAACAAACTCTTGTTTACGGTATGCGTTGCATTAATTGAATTTACAAAGTTCAATTTTAGTATTTTCGATAATTGTCCTTTTATAAATTAACTACCCCATGTTTATAATATAAAACAATTAATTTACGAAAAGGCTAAGATCCTCATTGAGGTTCGACCATTAATGTAGTTGATCTACTAGAAATGGTGGATTCAATAGGTAGGCGACGATCACCAATTGTATTACATGTACAACTCTTAGATCCTTATGGGACTCATGGCATCTAGTGTCAAACAACTAGTGTCATGTAGGCATGTTTAGTCCCATCTTTGCCTCGGGTAAGGGTCTGACCACACTACTCGATTAAGTCATCCAATTTGAAAACTGTGAGAATAATCCTAGGTCTGACCATGGAGAATAGTCACCTTGGGTTACAATTCAGCCTAGGTCTGACCAGATGCTAAAAGGTAATTGCAAGTGTTCTCATAATTGGACGGCGTGACTTAAATTTTGACGGGTAAATAGTTTTGATGTGGATCAAAAACGTGTACGAAAGAAGCATGCATTCATTCTTCGTAGCACAAGTTAAAAAACTTTTCTTAACTTAAGTCTAATCATTGTTTTAATTTATGTGTGTCAAGTTGTCCATTTTCAAGACTAATATAAATCCTAGGTGGATTTTAATTAAGTTTGGACAATACAATAAATCAATAAATAAACAATCTTAACTAGTTTAAGTGTTATTTAGAAAACAATGATTTTTAAGTTTCAAATCATATTTAAACTTAGTTAAACTAAATCATAAGACTTAGTTCAAAATGGTTTATGTTTAGTTTCAAGTTTTAAGAAAACATTTTTCCGTTTTACATGTAGTCACAACATACATAAAAACAACCAACCAAACATACAACCACAATATGCAAAGCCTCAACCGATGAAAATCCTATGCTTGGTCTTGTGAGCCATCACAAGAACCAAGAGTCAACTAGGGACTTATATCACAACCACATGGAGGGCTCCCACTTGCTCCAAGACAATCATGAGCAAGTAAAAGGCCCATTATGCACTTGAACTTCAGTTTCTGTCAGCCCAGTTTTCCTGTTTTGCAAGGCCCAAAAGCCCAGGAAGATCACCTCCTCATGATTCGGCCCAGTTGACAAAGTTGTAGCCCTATGTCTTGTGGACCTGCACCAAAAATTTTAGAAAAAAATACCTTACCAATCAGCAGGTAATCACGTTTTCCCAACAGGTGTCCAGCAGCAACTTTCAGTCTACAACTCTTCAATCTTTCGCCTTTTGCTTCCAAGCTCTTGTTTACAATACATATAAAGTAAAATACAACTAATCTACTTTGTATCTACTGTAAAATGCCCAAACATTGGCAAAACCAAAATTGAAATACATTACAAAAGTGCCGAAACAATGGCAAACCCCAAAACAAGAAAAACCAACCAACAATCACAATCACAACGCACAAGTGGTCTAGGTTTTCATCGGCTTTGCATATGAACACATAATAATACATTCAAATAAAGATTATTACATGGTGTTGGCTAACTTCATGGACAAACATGCATGTATTTGCCATGGATAACAAAATAAATAGCAAGAAATAAATTGTTAGCCAACGAATCGAAGAAATAATTAACAAGAATTAAAACCCCGAATGGTACGCGTGACAAATGGCCAAAGACTCAAACCCCACTGATGTTAGGACCTTCTTAACATCATTTTACCACAGAAAAATAAGCCTCATGGGCTGATTTGAAATTGGGTTAAAAATCTTCCAAAAAACGCGTTTTTAGGCCATTTTACGGGTACCGATCAAGTAAACAAACAACGTATGCATAACAAATGGCCATAGGATCAAAAAGTCCAGATCTTAAGACCTTAATTAAGTCGACATATTCAGAATATTCAAGCCCTAGGGGCTGTTTTAAAATCACACTTTTAAATCCATTAAAAAACAACGTTTTTAGCCATTTTTACGCATACAAGATGATCATATGACAACATATGATGGCTCTTGATACCACTATAGGTGATGTAGCAATATAAAACATATTAAATAAATACACGCAGTGGATAAACATCACCATAACAGAATCCATAGTGCCATATGATCAATCAAAACAATAAACACATAAGTTATACCTTTGTAGCGTGATCCGGGAGTCACCAACAACACTATAACCCACGACTTGATCAAGAAACCCAAGAGATCAATAAGGTTGATCTCCTCTAAGTGTGAAACACACTACACGTCACCGTACACCAATGGATGCTAGTCCTTCAACCACCGTAACCAATCAAGCACCCTTGAATGAACAAGATTCAATGGAGATTGATGAAAGACAAAAACCCTAATTGGGAATTAGGTTTGTGCCGTGAGATTGGAGTGGGGAGAGAGAGAGGTTTTCTTGGTAATTAGTTATCTTGATTATCAGGAGATAATCATGTATCTTTTCTAATTATACAAAACCAAAATCCCTTCCACAAGGCCTTACAAGGCCGGCCATACATGGGCTCCAACATGGGCTTCCCATTTGTTTTCTAGTCCAATGTAATAAGTCCATTACTTATTCATTAGAAGCCCAATAGCGGTTCCTGGTTACTTACGGTTATTTATATATCATAAATACAGTAAATACGATATATAAAGTGGCACCTCAGTGTATATGTGTGTGACCCCATAGGCTCACATATGTCTAGCCATATAGTTAGTAATTATGACACGAGCATACTCCAACACATGATACTTTGTCTTCAATGTCAGCAGTCAACTAAGTGATTCTGACAGCATATGTATTGACCCGGTTTCTGCCTAAGTTGTAAGGAGGGCTATTTCTTTTCACCCTTTCTCTTTACAATTCTTTTTCATTCTTCAACCCCTTCAGTGCTTACCGAGACTTCATAACTAACACCTTGTTGGGTTTGTTCCAGTGTTAGCTCCATCTCAGTCGGCACTATTCCCTTATGCACATTTCTCCTTTTTAATCATACCTAAGGACTTCTATACTAACTAGTGGATTGTCCCTGGGTAGATCCCTCCGGCTCTGGCGGGATCGTGGGAACTTGAGCCTAACCTAACCATCCTTATAACTCCATGCATTAATTAAAATGGTCGGTCTTTGGTATTCATCCACAATTGCCAAACCAAATCTTTGAAAAATCTCTCAAAGTGTTCATGATTCTGAAACACATTTTTGCAAACACTTGAGAGTTTTATATTTTTCAAATGCTCCCCCTCAACATGTGCTTGGTTGATTGTTTTATAAATTTGCACATGTTAGGTAGAGCTCGCACTTTTTGAATTGATCCACTTTCAGTGAACATGACCGATTCGAGACACGCTTACATCACTGGTTAGACCAGCTTGAAATTATTACCCGTCCTGGTCAAGTCCATAGAAAGTTTCTCGAAACGGTACACTCTACTCAGATACATCTTTTTCGAGACACGCTTACATCACTGGTTAGACCAGCTTGAAATTATTACCCGGCCAAGGCGTATCCTTTCGATTGATGACAATTCAAGTTTCGTCAATTCTTAGGTGAAGTCTGAACCTTGTTCACACAAGATGCCATAATCCATTGTTTTGTAAAACCATTTGCTCCCCCTCAATATATGCATTGATATAAGAAAGATTTTCGTACATATGGAGGAGCTTGCTTTTATGACCAAAACATTTTGCTCCCCCTCAATATGTGCCTTGGTATACAAAAGAGTTTAGCACATATGGGAGAGCTTACTTTTATGTCCAAAACATCACATTTTCATCAGGTTTCATATTTAAATCACATTCTCTCCCCCGATCAAAAATTTCAAACCTTTTGAGATTTGTGATCCCAATTGATTTAAATAATTTAGAAAAACATGGGAGAAAATGTGGTCAGGTTTAACATGTTCTGATGATGAAACCTACTTTGCTCCCCCTTAATCTAAGAGGGAGATTCACTGCTTATTATGCACATTTCGACAATTATGACACAAATGATATTGACCTTTTTTGCGCAGATGATGCAATCACCCGCTTTTCTGAGTTAGTAGTCAACATCAATTATCCATCCACCAACAAATCTTTCGCAAATGTCGTTGATCCCCACTTGGCGAGACCAAAATAGATAAATGGTGGTGGCGGTGGTGAAAGTGTTGTTGTTGTTGTTGTTGTTGTTGTTGCCGACGTTGTTGTTGTGGTGAATTTCGAGCCAATCAATAGCGTTTGAACGTCTGATTAAATGGTTAGAATGGGAACTGGCACATTCATTTTGGCTATGGAATCTGCATAAGAATATCAACACAGATATACATGCATACAGATACACTATTCCTAGATAGCTACCCTTCAGCAGCTTGCCACATTATAATACCAAGTTCATCTTATAATCAAACCCCAATCAGGAACTACGTCAAACCACTATCTAGCATGAAGAGCAAATAGCAATCATGAACATGGCAATTCACACGAATTTCAATATTCAATTCAGGATCTTAGGAACATGATTCTAACATAATAGCAATCTACCTAAGCGAATCCTGAGAATATACGCACAATATCAACAACAATTAAGCAGCAATCGACCAACAAAAGTCAAATAACATTTGAAACTCATTCAATTAGATCATACAAATGTCAGTGGAGTATTCAAAAACATCAAACACAACTGGTTTTCTAACTTCTTTTAGGTTTTGAGTCTTAATGCATTTTGGGGATTATACGGGGATTCCAAAGTAACACAAATGAACCTTCTAGATACATAAAGCTAGGAAACTATAGGCAAATTGCACATAATGTCCTAAACTTTCTAGCAACTAACACACTTGGTCATTTGATATATTTAAGCAAGATCCTCTTCAACTAATTCCCCATTAACTACAAAACCATTTTTAACAAGTATGATTTAACCAATAAATCTGTTTGATGATATAAAATTTGAATTCACTCTCCCCCTCAATCAATGACCCGTATTCTAGTTGAACCTCAACTAAAATCACGCTTAACCCCACAACTCATCAAACAAGAACTGTCATGAGGTTTTGTGGTCGTTGATTGAGTGACAAATTTTATGCATAATCCAAGTATAAACAAATTTCATACAACACATATTCACCAAGTGTCTCACAAATAATTTTCAGAAGAATCATAGAATGAAAACTATTTGTATGCAAAGAAGACTTCTCTTCTTTTTCAAGAAATGATGCACTGAAACGTACATCAAGTCGGGAGAACATGGATATAAAGTAATCCATGCCCAGGTGAACATCACCCGGTTGGAGAAACAGCTGTCTTTTTGGCGACATGCTTTCCCCATTGTACAGTGCGGGTTGCAGTATGAAGTAACTGCAAGCCATTAAGACATGTTTTAACTGATTAGTATAACTTCTGCTCGAGCTTCATTTAAGAATCCGTGCCATTGTTGAATGACATTTCTAGATACGTAAATGTTATCGATAAACAGAAGACATGCCTAGGTAGAACTATTTTTGGTATTTTCTGATTTTTCGATTTTTATGGTTTTTATAGGTTTTATATTTTTGTATTTTTCTTTTTGATTTAAGATATATACAACTATGTACAAGGATATAAGAAGACAATCTTTTACTCCTCCTTTTCTTCCTGAAGACACTTGAGGGTTTCTGGAGTCATGCTTTTCATGCCAAGGCGTGGGAGAATAAACTGAAACCTTTCTCTTGGGAGGGCCTTGGTGAAGATGTCAGCTAGCTGAAACTCTGTCCTCACGAAGTATAGTTCCACAATTCCTTTTTCCACCTGTTCCCTGATGAAGTGATGCCTGATGTCGATGTGTTTTGACCTGGAGTGCTGAACATTGTTACAACAAAGAGCAATGGCGCTTTTGTTGTCACAATATAGGGGAATTTTGTTGTATGAGAATCCATAGTCCGAAAGCTGTGATCGCATCCAAAGGATTTGTGCACAACATGCAGACATAGCAATGTACTCAGCTTCAGTAGATGATATGGAAGTACTCATCTGCTTCTTAGAAGACCAACTAACCAACTTTTCCCCTAAGAATTGAGCTCCTCCTGAAGTACTTCGACGAGTGTCTTGACATCCCGCATGATCTGCATCTGCATAAGCCGTTAACTCCATTGCAGTGTCCTTAGGATACCAAAGGCCCATATGAACCGTGCCTTGAAGATATCGGAAGATCCGTTTTACTGCTTCAACATGCTTCTTGGTTGGTCTGGATTGATACCGAGCACACATACACACAGCAAACAGAAGATCTGGTCTGCTAGCCGTGATGTACATCAAAGATCCAATCATGCTTCGATATTGCGTTATATCCACTGGAATCCCTGAAGGATCTTCATCCAGCTTCGTTCTATCAACCATGGGAGTGTCAACAGGTTCACTTGAATAGAATCCAAACTTTTTCAAGATCTCGTTGGCGTATTTGGATTGATTGATGAATATGCCTCCGGGACTTTGAGATACTTGTATTCCTAAGAAGAATGACATTTGTCCCATCATGGACATTTGGAATTTGGAATTCATCTCCTTTGAGAAACTATCACATTCACTAGGATCTGTTGAAGCAAAGATAATATCATCTACATATATCTGAACTAGCAGTAGATGGTTTCTTGACTTTCTGGTGAATAGTGTGGGATCAACAACACCCTTGGAGAATCTGTTTGCTAGGAGGAACTTGGACAATGTATCGTACCATGCCCTTGGCGCCTGTTTTAGCCCATAAAGAGCCTTCTTCAAGCGGTAAACATGAGTAGGGTGTTCAGCATCCACGAATCCTTCAGGTTGACTCACATAAACTTCTTCCTTTAAGTCACCATTCAAGAATGCCGTTTTGACATCCATCTGGTAGACTATCATATTACGACTAGCCGCATTAGCTAGGAAGATTCTTATGGCTTCAATTCTAGCAACCGGAGCAAACGATTCTTCAAAATCAATGCCCTCTTCTTGTCTAAACCCTTTAGCAACTAGCCGTGCCTTGTTCTTTAAGACATCACCATATTCGTCAAGCTTCACTTTGAAGATCCACTTTAAAGCAATGATCATTGCACGCTCCGGAGGAGGCACTAATTCCCATACTTCAAGTCGATCAAATTCATGGATTTCATCCTGCATAGCCTGGAACCAGCAATCTTTAGTCATTGCTTCTTTGGCATCTTTTGGTTCGACTTTAGACAGTACGGAATTGAAGAAGCACCATAGTGCATTAGTGGCTAGTTGATTACGTGTGGATACTGGACGTAAGGGATTGCCTATGATGTTGTCGATTGGATGATCACTGGTCCATTTCCTGAGATGGTCGTGAGGTTGATGGTTATGAACAGAAGTAGCAGTGCTGTGTTCCTCAGGTAAGGATGTGTCTGATGGATGTTCAGGAGCAAATATGTTTTCAAAAGGAACCTCTTCAACAGGAGCAAAAGGATTAACTTCCAACGAATTATTATCTGAAGATTCTTGCATTACTGGAGAAGTTTGAGTGTTTGATGACGAAGGCGATTGACTGGCAGCAGGAGCATTGTGACTGACTGATACTGAAGCTGCAGGGCCTTCCGAACCTTGTGGGGCTTGAACCTCATCCATAGGAATTATAGCTGGTTCACTCGGGATGGTTCCATTTGTTGGCTCAAAGTATTCATCAAACATAGGATCGAATAACTTCTTCAACTCCTCACATGTAGGTGGCACATAAGAATCTGCAGGCGTGGAATTCTGTACAAGTCCTGAACTAATGGGTCCAGGAGACAAAAGGTGAAGATCGGGTCCAGAACTGATTTATCCTGAAACAGGTAGCTCACTCAGCTCATCGAACGTAACATGAATGGTTTCCATGATTTTACGGGTCCTTTTATTGTAGATTCGATACCCTTTACTGTCTGGTGCGTATCCAACGAAAATACCTATATCTGCTTTAGCTCTTAACTTTCCCAAGTCTTGACTATCGTTAGTTGGATAGCAAAGAGCACCAAACACACGCAGAAAGGAAAGATCTGGTTTCTTGTTATGAATTAACTCGAAGGGAGTCTTCTCATGAGCCGGATGAATTAGGGATCGGTTTTGAGTGTAACATGCTGTTGCAATAGCTTCTGCCCAGAGAAACATCGGTGACTTTGAAAATATAAGCATGGTTCTTGCAGCCTCCACCAGAGTACGGTTCCTTCGTTCAACCACCCCGTTCTGTTGAGGCGTGCGAGGGATACTTTTCTGATACGTGATGCCAATACTTTCATAGAAATTACGGAGTTGTTGGTTAACAAACTCAGTACCATTATCTGTGCGGATGATTCTAACAGTTTTATCTAGCCTTACTTGCAGCTGTTTTATCAGTTTAATGATAACCTCTGGAGTTTCGTCCTTGGTTCTCAAAAACTTTACCCATGTGAACCGAGAATAATCATCTACTATCACCAGAACATACTTCTTTCCATTTATGGTTTGTATTCTCATTGGACCGCACAGGTCCATGTGGAGGGTGTGAAGAACTTCCAAGTTGGTGTTGACGGTTTTAGGCTTGTGGGTTTGTTTCTTGCTTTTACCCAGTTGACATGCAGAGCAGAGATGATCTTTCTCATATTTCAGTCTGGGCATCCCTCTAACAAGATCTTTACGGGAAAGATTATTTATGGTACCGAAGTTCAAGTGGTTCAAACGACGATGCCACAGCCATGATTTTGTTTTAGAGGCTTTAGAAAGCAAGCGTATTGGAGAGGACTTCAACATTTCTTCAATTGAGATGGTGTATAGATTGGTGCCCCGACTGCCCTTGAGGAGATCTAAACCATCCAATTCTCTGACGAAACATGTATGCTTTCTGAAGGCCACTTCCAGATCTGAATCACAAAATTGACCCACAGAAAACAGATTGTGTCCTAGTCCTTCCACATAATATACCCTTGAGATTACACTATTACCAAACACATAATCTCCATAACCCATAATAGCACCAAAGTGGTCGTTCCCAAATCTAACTGTCCCGATAAACTTTTTCACGAAGTTCTTGAGCCGAGAGCGATCTCCAGTCATATGTTTTGAGCAGCCTGAGTCCAAATACCACAGGACGATTTGTACGACCTGCATTTGAAACCAGACAACAATGGATAACTGAAAAATGTGGATCCCCAAGTGCAATTGGGGTCCATTTGGTCAGCACACACATATTCAGGAACCACAGATTTCACAGATGCTACTATCTTTTCTGTGGAGACAGAACTTGAGACAGGACAAGATCTAGATGGAGGGCATTGTGATTCTAAAGGCAAGATTCTACCAGTAGGTCTCCATTCCTTATTCTTCACAATTTTATGCATATTCGTTTTAGGCAATGGTCTCTGTTTTCCTAAATTGAATTTCCTTCCAGTGGGTCTCCATTCCTTAACTTTTACAATTTTATGCTTATTCATTTTAGGTAACGTGCACTGTTTTCCTAAATTGAATTTCCTTCCAGTGGGTCTCCATTGATAGCCTACGCTAGCAAATGTTTTTCCTGTTGCTTTCCAAACCTTTTTGCATGCTTCAGTTATCCTACCATTCTTAACATGGGATGATGCAGAAGACATCAGGAAAGACACAACACATTCATCATGATTAGCAGAAATTAAACAATTGTCGCAAGTTTTACAGATAGCATTAGAATTCGAATTAACTACAGTACTTTTGATACTAGAATCAACACGATTCATCCTACTCATTGTAAACTTATTGTTCCTAGGTTGGGCTTCTACATTCTTCAAGTGATCATTCTTAGCTGGCGCAGTCATATCCTTTCTTTCATTTCCTCTAGACCTTGACCCGCTAGCTTGGGTGTCACTTTTTACTCCTGTAGAAGCATCGAAGGCAACATTAGTTTGTTTTTCTGTCACATGCCTTCCTGATAATGATGTGTTGGGTTCTGATGTTTTGGGTGGTAGATCAAAGGCTACATGCTTGTTCACAACATTGGATGATGATGCAACAAATCTATCTCTATGGCCTCTAAACTTAGGAATTGAGCCTATGGCATATTCTAAGTTTTCCTGAATCCTTTTCGTGAGTTTGCATGCATAGACTACTGCTTGATCAAGTGGCTTATCATTCCTATCCTTTTCAACTACCTCACGAAGTGTGTCAAGGCCTTCTCTAAGATGATCTAGATATGTTTGATGGGCAAGGCTGTTATTTCTAAGCTTAAACGGAATGCGCCCAACATCAACATCATACTTTTTACTATCAGTAGCCTTTTGTGAATCACAATTACAAGTGGTGCATGGCATTTTACCTTTCACCCGAGCCTTAAGATTCTCAATTTCATTTGTTAAAGATGTTATATGATCATTATGATTGCTTCTTGTAATTTTAATAGAATCATATAACTCTTTGAAATGTTGTTTAACCTTTGAATTTTCTTCTCGATAACACTCATTTTCATAGTGTAACTTATTTATGGTGTTTTGATATTGAAAATTCTGAGAGTCTGAAGATGAAGGTTTATTGGTGCCATATACTTCGCACTTGTTGGATTTCAATTGGGCAATTTGGGCCCTCAGCAGTCGAATCGTGTTCGTGTGAGCTTGAATTGTCTCATCTCGTTTGCTTAATTCAAAATAAGTATCAAATTCAGGAGCATCCAAGGATGTCTTGTCATTCGATATCTTATGTTTTTCATTTAAATGTTGATATTTCAATTGTAAATTAAGGTATTCAACTTCCAATTTTGAAAAACGTTTAACCATGTTATCATGGTCATCATTTTGAATTTTTTCAAGCAATTTTAAATTCTCCCCCTTAAGCTCAACAACACGATTCTGGGTGACATTCAACGCAATAGCATACTCATTAAATTGACAAGCAGACAATGCAGAATCAGTAACAGTGTAAAATACATCTTGTGCAATACATCTAGCAATCAAGTTGTCGTTAGTAATGAGTATGTTTTTTCTTTCAATCTCTCGACTCTTAAGCTCTATTGCATATTCATTCACCTCTTTTTCCATGTCTTTAAATACTACTTCCATTTCTTTTATTTCGACTTTAAGGGCAGTTTGCAACCCTTCAAAATGTTCTTTAAGTAGTTTAAAGAATGGCATGACCTCAGTTAAGTAACACCTTTTTGCATGTTCAAAACACCTTTCCCCCTCAGTAATGCCGGTTGGTGTGATTCTCTTCTTACATGTTTTATCAAAATCAGCAAATAGTTGCCAAAGCACATATAAGCTAATAAAGGTTTTGCATTCAGTGGGAAGAGACAAAGGCACCAGATTCCTAGGTGTATTGGGAGGATACACCGTTATGGACGCAACTTTTCGAATGAGGGGGGTGTTGGCCTTAAGTTTATCTTCCTTAAGTTTTTCATTATCTTGTTTCCAAAATATCTGTTCAGGTGTTAACTTCTTTTGAGGAGCAAACACAGTCAAACGATTTTCCTCATAATAATCATGGGGTTTGATTATTATTCGTCTGGCTATGCATTCGGGATCCCTCATTTTCTCATTCATTTTTTCCCTCGTTTTATCACTTAACTCATCCTCTTCATCAGTGTAGATATGCTCAGGTTGGTCATGAATAGGCTTAATCATCACATTACCATCATATAGGGCTGGTTGAAGTACTTGCATACCCTTAAGGATGGTTGACTTTGGTTCACCTATCATGATTTTACTATGCTTATCACTCAACTTTCTGTGCTTATGAATCATTTGAGCAGTTTGTATGGTTTGATTTTGTGTGTACAACTTATCTTCAAGCTTATTTTTTAGCGTCTTGAGTTTAGAGAAATCATTTAAAAGAGTTGTTTCTTTTTGTTTGAATTCTTGCTTAAGTGTTGTTACACACTTTTGTGCTTCCTGTTTCTGTTTGACAGACTGTTCTAGCTGACTTTTCAAAGAACTTAACTCTATTTTTAATGTTTCTTCTCGCACTCTAGACTCTTTAATAAGTGTACTCATTTGACCCTCTAATTTCTGCTCACGATCATTAAGTTCAAACTTAGCACGCTGTTCATACATAGCAACTTGTTCTTTATAGATGTTAAGTCTAGTGATCAAGTTATTATCAGGGACAGGCAATTGGTTCTCATGGTACACACAAGCATTATCTACATTACTCGCATTATCTAAGGCACATACATTACTCATCGCACACACATCATTATTGACAAAGGATTCACCATTTGGTACATCAGGCGAGTTGTTGCTATTCAAATACTGTTCATATGAGACAATATTGCTATTTTCCATATCAACATCACTTGAGTCAGAAACAACTGCTTGATGTACTTCTTCGGGAATCTGATGTCCCTCGACAATATTATATGTGTCATAAATTTTGAGTACCTCAGATATCACGGATGCATTAGAAGGATCAGCTTGACGAGATGAGGCCAGGGAAGACAAGTTAGCCATGAAGATTGTTTGAGCAGTAGGTTCATTATCCACATCAGAGTCAAAAGCATCACAGTCATCTGCCTTGAAGATGTTAGGATCATTAAGTGCTAGATCCTGAACAGGTTTCTCATCCACATCTTCATCAAAAGTATTTCCTCCATCTCCTGCCAAGAACAATAACTCTTCCTCATCCAATACAGCTCCATTTTCTTGAGCTTGCATTAACAGCATCTTGTCTTTGAAGTAATCTGAGTTCTGAGGACGTTTAGGTTGATTGCAGTTTCTAGCAATGTGTCCAAGCCCCCCACAATTATAACACTTGATCTGTTTCCCTTGCCCCTGATTGGCATTCCCTGCTCTATTCTGCACATAACCTCGACCCATGTTTCTACCAGCTCTCCCTTGCACATTCTGGACCACAATTTTCCCGTCCTCCACCATTGCTAGATTGCGTGGGTTGGAAGAATTCCTTAACTGATTGTTGGTCTGAGGGAGTGATGCTTGAAACTGTTGAACCAGTAGAGATACTTGATTGGTGAGGTTGTCAATTATTTTGTCGGTCTGAGAATAGCCTGAGTCAAGTTGTGAACTCATAGCAGGTACTTGTGAGTGAAGTTGGTGATAGCTTGGATTGGATGATGATTGGATTGTTGGTTGTACATTTGTCATGAAAGCCAGTGGGTCATTCGTAGTTGAAGGATTCAACTTTTCTCTCAGCACCCGATCATAGGCAGCATGCTTCTCATGTTGTTGCAGGTAAGCATACAGCTGTTCATAGTTAGTCTCCCTTAAACCTTTGTTGAGTTTGACGGCAGTAACAAATCTGTCCCATTCCGGAGTCATGTTGTTCACAAACTTTGAGTTAAGTTGGATATTGGGCATAGTCATTCTGATCATCCTCATATCATTCACCAACTTATGAAATCTCACATAGTAATCTGTGATATTTTCTCCTGGGTTCATTTTGAAATGCTCGAACTCATCATACAGCTGTGACTCACGATCTTCCTTTGTGAGTTCTGACCCTGCCAACAACATTTTAACGTTGTCCCACACAGCCTTGGCTTCAGTGTTAAAATTGATGAGCTTGTATACATCCTTTGGAAGACCTTGAATAACTATGTTGGAGGCTCTAATATCGGCATCATACCTCTTCTTTTCTTCTTCATTAAGATCATTGTAGTTTCTAGGTCTGTCGATGCCCCAAGTTACAGTACCATCTTCACCAGTTGTAACAACGTCTCTGGTGGTACCCATCTGATAAGGTCCTTCGTCAATTGACTTAAGAATGTTAACACCATTATCTTTTCCCAAGCAGTAAAGTCTAATTCGTTGTGCCCAAGACTCATAATCCGTCCTATCTAGCATAGGTGGACGAGTGTCAGATCCTGCTGCTTGAATATCATCTGATGATGTACTTGATGTGGTAGCCATAGTAACTACGGGATTTTACTGATCTTGTGATTTAACCGAGAAATCGAATCTTTCGCGGGAATTTCTAAAATCACCAAGACACAAACCGCCTAGACAAACCGCGTAGACACAAACCGCGTATGTGCCTAAGAGACAAACCGAGTTCACACAGGAGACACAAACCGCGTTGACACAAACCGCGTATGTGCCTAAGAGACAAACCGAGTTCACACCAAAGATACAAACCGCGTTGACACAAACCGCGTGTGCGCCAAAGAGACAAACCGAGTTCACACCAAAGATACAAACCGCGTTGACACAAACCGCGTGTGCGCCAAAGAGACAAACCGAGTTCACACCAAAGATACAAACCGCGTTGACACAAACCGCGTATACGCCAAATAGACAAACCGAGTTCACACGGGATACAAACTGCGTTGACACAAACCGCGTATGCGCCAAAGAGACAAACCGAGTTCACACCGGATATACAAACCGCGTTGACACAAACCGCGTGTGCGCCTTAGAGACAAACCGAGTTCACACAGAAGATACAAACCGCGTACGCACCGTAGAGACAAACCGCGTTGGCACAAACTACCAAACCTGTCACTTTCAATGCAGTTTGTCCTTTTGCCTAAACTAGTAAAAACGACAAACCGCGTATCCGATGTACCACAAACCGCGTTCAAGATCGTCCCAACTACACAAACCGCATTCAAGAACACTTCCACAAAAAACCCACGAATTGCTCCAAAATTACCACACCGTACTTAGATCTTTGAAACCAAACACCAAATATCACTCTAATACTATTCTTAAGCTAGAAAGTACAAAGAAAACCAACTTCTAATCACTAAACAAAGTACAAAGATGAAATTTGTGCTACTTAATCAAACCGAAAAAAAAAACTTAAACAAACTACAAATCTAACCAAGAAAAAACCTAAGGAACTACACAAATACAAGATAAAACACCCTCTAATCACTAACCAAAGTACAAAGTGAAATTTAAACTACTAAACAATCCGAACCAAAAGAAAGCTTAAACCTACAAATCGAACCAACAAGAAAACCTCAAGAACTACACCAATCCGTGAATACCAACTCTCATGGACCTAACCATGGCTCTTGATACCAATTGTAGGGTATTCACAATGCATGAATCACTATTGTGAGGCTTGTATGGATCGAATAAGTAAGATTTCTAGAGAGAAGTGGGAGCCTTTTAGAGAGAGAAAGAAACTAGTGTAATATTAGATTGAAAAGGTCCAACCCTTCCCTTGTGTGGGAAGGGGTATATATACTACTACATATTATGTCCCTAGTGGACTGTGGAGCGAGCTGACAGAGGGTAAAGACCCGACCCACTCCACAATAGTAATTAATAACTAAGCTTCTAATAATATTACTGATAATCTTATGAGCTATGATGATCTAATAAGTACTCGGGGTGACCGAGTCTTCTGCTGAATATTCATATTCCTAACATAAGCAGATACTGAGCTGAGAATAGGGGCTGATAGGTACTGATCTATGCAGGGCACTATGTAACCTAGTGAGCACTTTTCAAGTCAAAAATTAAGCTAGTGAACTGAGTCCAAAATGTAAAAGCTTAGCTTAGTAGTGAAGATAAGCAGCCAATCTACACAGAAAACTAAGTTATTAAGATTTTGAAAAAGAAATAAGCTCAAAAACTGACCTAGATCAGACCTACTCAGAAAGTGGCCTAGGTTTTATTTTATTTTATTGACTTTTCTAGTTTTTGCCAAAGTTGACTGAAATGAGATTTGAATTAATCTAAATAGATGATAATTATGTAATAAGCTGTAATATGACTTGAATAAGCTAATCTAACTACTTATGCAACTAATTGAATGGCGACACTAACTGATATACTAACTGTTATGCAGAAAAATTAAATTGAAAATGATTTTGACTTTTTTAATGTATGAACTATGAACCTAATGTTTTCACTATCCTATAGGAACCTGGTATGAGCTATCTCAACTAGATTTAACTCCTAAAAACACACTTAATTACTGATATGTGACCTGATCCAAACACCCTTAAGTAAAACTGTTATGAACTTTTGAGCTATGGAAAATTAAATTTAAGCTAAACATTAAAAAGAACAGATGAATCTAAAACTATAATAAGACTAAATAAGCAGAAAACTGAAAATGGAGCATTAAGAATAAGCAAATAAGCTGAAGAACAGTTCGTTGACTTACATTGACTTTAATGAAAAACTTGAATAAGAGTACAAATTGAGAACTGAAGAGTAAATTAACAATAAGCTGCAACAGAAAGCTGAGATATAACTCTTCTAATTTAATATACTCCTACTTAACCCTAATTCTAATCCTAATTAACTAACAGCCTGGGGAGTGAGAAAGGGTCTTGTATTTATAGCCTTAAGCAGAAGCTTCCAGGGGTTTCATCCTTTAATCCTGACCCTTGATCTTTGGCTTGCTCTCCAATCCCTATCCTCAGCCGTTTGATCATTTGATGATGTGTTCCCTCCAATCAAAGGCTTCCACGTGTCATTCCCTTGGTGTCAGGTCCTTCTAGAAGCCCAATCATTGGGTTAATTATAGTGTGGCAGGGTAATTTTGGTACGGTCAATTTAGGGTTCGTGAAACAGTGAAAATTGGGGAAATGAAAAGGGCGCGTGTGTGTGGGTTTTTTTTATTTTTATTTGACTGAAATTTTTATATAAAGTCTGACCGGGTTGTTTTGTGGATCGGGTAAGGGTAGAGGGCTGGGCTGAGTTAGGATTTAAGGAATGGGCTTGGGTTTGTTGTAAGGGTTGGTTTGGGTTGGACAAATAGAATCCGGATATTAGCGTAGGATTTTAAGATGTGTAGTTTTGAAAATATAAGGACCAAATGTGCATTTTTCTGAAACTTCAGGGGCTGTTTTTGCCAATCTTCCAAAATAAATCAAGGGTCATTCTTGTCATTGGGTGAGACTCCAAGGGTTGACTTTGACTTTTGAGCATAAAATTCTCTCGCAGCTTCGGCTTTCAATCTTTTCCAAATCTCGTACTCGTTTTCCCGGTTTTTTTACTTGATTTTGTCCTTTTTTCTCGATATCCGTACCTGCACATAAACAAACACAAAAACACAAATATCTTTGGCATTTTGGTTAGTTTTTGGTCGTTTTGGTCTTAATTTGGTAAATAAAAGGTATGTGAATAAGCACATACCACACCCCAGCCTTATAATTTATTCACCTAATATTGCCTTCGAAGATTGTTTTGACCTTAGCTCTAGTGGTAGAGATATATGTAACCGCCAAGCCTATGATAGAATACATGCTATGATTGTGCGCTGAGTGATCACCCCGAAATTGACACTTAGATTAGGGAGAGTATGAGTGTTTGTTTCCCATTTCGTTAGGTGTTCGGCTTTGAAAATTCTAGCATAGGAAATTTTTAATCTCATATTTCCCAAGTAACTTGGGGGATATCTTTTTAGAAATGATTCTAATAAGGTCTACTTGAGGGCAAGTAGAGTTTAAGTGGGGGGATATTTGATGACATCAAATAATCCTGATATTTTAGTGTCAATTTCCCCCTAATATGCTCGTTATTTGTATTGTTTTATATCAATATATACTTTGATTTCTTTATATTTCGTTTCCAGGTTGTATATGAGCATAGGAGCAAAAGAGACGCGGAATTGGAAAAGTACTTAATATAATACACACTTTAGTATGCTAGCTTTGAAGAAGTTACGGCGTAGCTCCACTCTCCACTTACGCCGTAGCTAAGGATTTATACACGAAGACCAAGTCAACGCAAATCAAGGATTACGGCGTAACTACCACAAGAGATTACGCCGTAATAGTTTAAAGACTCAGAAGAATTTCGTGACTATGAAGGTTACGCCGTAACCCATGCAAGAGGTTACGACGTAGAAATTACACAGAATGTTGATTGAAGTGATTGAAGAGATTACGTCGTAACTAGCAAGAAGACTACAACGTAATTGTCGCCGTAAGAAGATTACGGTGTAACTATCCATCAAGATTACACCGTAAATATTACTAAACGGATAAGATTGTTTGAAGATACACTAGTTACGGCGTAACCAAACCTAGAGGTTATGCCATAGCTTTGTCGGGCCTATAAATACAAACCCTATTTTCTGCCTTTTACACATCTTTCACACCACAAAAAGTCAGAGAACGAAGTAGGGTTCCACAAGGACGATCTCCAGCAGCATACAGAGCATTTTCCAAGGGAGAGATCACGACATAACATCATTAAGTTTTAGCGATTTATATTCAATTTACATTTACGATTCCATGTCTTTCATTACCATGAAAAACATTGAATCTTTTGTACTTTTCAATATGATCGGCTAAGCACCTTTGGTGCTAGCCTAGTTATGATTCCATTATTGTTTTGATTATGTTTTAGTGCTTTTATTATTGCTTCTAGTGTGTGCATGCTTAGTTTTTCGTAAGATCCTCTAGCTTTGGTAGTTTTGAAGAACGGCTGTACTTATTACACTAGGAGAATTGACCATAGGACCCTAGAGTAGTAGGTTGCGAGGGTTGGTAAGAATTGACCATAGGACTACCAATTCCTTGTGTGTGAATTGACCAAAGGATCACCTTCCGTGTTGGATGAACTTAAGAAGTTAGATGTGTGGTCTAAGATCCGAGAGGCCGGATCACACAAAGAATAAATCTAGTATGTAGCGGCACTTAATGACTTGAACTAGTCTACCTGCAAGCTCTGATAATCACTTAGGATCAGACCTGTGATATCTGAGTAGGATTCTAGGGATATAGGCTAGACGAATTGATCAAAGGAGTCTAGTGAATCTTATGCCCCACTTGAAGCGATAGGAAGTTTAATTAGAAAACATAGTCATTGCATCATAAGATGAATAACTAGGCTAGTACATTTTCTCCCTACAGCATTCAACTTAATTTCAGCATTTCATTTCTGTTAATTAGTTTAATTAATCTAACAACTCAAAACACCTTTTAAAACGTGACATATACTTAAGTTAGAATCCACACGCATAGCTCTTGGGACGACCTCGGCTTTACCGATTACTACACTACACACGACCGGGTACGCTGCCCGTGAGTGCATAAGGTAAACCATAGGTAGACGAGCCAATTATAAATATTAAAACCTGGTCAGAAATCCTGCATCAGTAAGAGAGATGAGGAAATAGTTGGGAGACTCACATATGGGCATGTGAGTATGCAGACGTAATGTGATTGACTTTGAGTCTAGCTACAAGGCTCGTAAATAAAGAAAAGCGCTCCGTGTGAGGCAACTCATGTTTGTTTGTTTGTTTTTATTCTGTGTCATATATATGTTTTATTATAATTGTTTAAATTTTCATGTTTCGAATAATTGTGAAAATGCTTTATTTTGTTTTTAACTTCGTATTAATTGCAAATAAAGGCATTTTACAAAAAGATAAGTGTAGGGAATGTTTTACTCGTTTCAATGAATGAAATTCGAACATGAAAAGTTCACTGTTCATAATTAGCATATATTCTATCTTGTTTGTCTGTTAGGTTTTGTCAAATGCTTGTGTCGAGTCAAAATAATTTTTTGCAGGAAATACAGTTTTAAAAGTTAGATATTTCCATAAAAAAAATCTTTCAGGTCTTCCTAACGGCGTCACAATTACAGAGTGACGGCGTCAGGTACTGTAGCACAAATTTTTTTCCAGATTTTTGTTTTATGTTGAAATTTAATTTTTAAAATTTTCAGAATTTTTAAATTTCCAGTTCTTATATAATTTATCTTTGCAAGCTTATATCTTATTTGCTTTATTGTTTATTAATAATGAATTCAAGCATTATATTTTATCTACCGCCGATTTTACGCAAGGTTTTGTTTTGTTTTCTTAAGATTTACAGGTTATATTGGACAAGAAGCGCATCATTGGACTATTATATCTTCTTGGATGAAGATTTAACCGTATTTCTTTTTTTCATTCATATTGAGTAAACCAGATGAGTATTAGTTTCTTTTATCTCTTTTTTTTCCTTTACCATTTTTGGCACTTTTAGAACATGGCGGATAATGTGCAATTTAAGTGTAGGGAAGGTAAAAAGACATACCTTAGAAACTAGCCATGCATTTGTTATTTATTTATTTTTCTTAAATAAATTGTGTAATAAACCGAAGGAAAAACTTGTAAAGGTAATTTTAGAACCAAATTTAAATTTTTTTATGGCACTTACAAGTGATATTTTAGTTTTAACAAAGCGTCTCATGGATAAGATTTATATAGCTAGTACAAAAACTCTACCACCCAAAAAATGTGAGGTTGACCTTTAAATATTTAGGAATCATTCACCTTTAATGCATGTTTTTTTCTTTGAAACAAGCATTGTAGAATTATCTTTCCTAAAAAATAATCACGGCTCACCGCTCATTTGCCAAACGACAAAAAAAAAAAAAAAAAAAAAAAAAAAAAAAAAATCAAAATGCTTACCGCTCCTTTTTCAAACGAGCACTGAAAATCAAAATGATTATTACTTACCGCCCTAAAAAGCTCCACACCTCTCCTGGCCAAACATTACCCTTAAGGGGCTGTTTCTTTGTTTTCCATGTTTCTAGTTTGTGTCTGTGTGGATATATGTTGTTTCTTTTTTATGCTTAATTGACCATCTTAATACGAGTTTTTTCCCGAACTAGTGTAGGTGGAAAAAATTTATAAAAATTCGAAAAATTTATGAAAATTCGAAAAATTTTATAAAAATTTTAAAAAAATTCGAAAAATTTTAAAAATTCAAAAAATTTATAAAAATTCAAAAAATTAAAAATTTTATTAAAAATTATAAAAATTTAAAAAATTCAAAAAATTATCAAAAATATATTTTTAAAAATTCAAAAATTTTAAATTTATATTTTTTAAAAATTCAAAAAAATTATAAAAATTCGAAAAAAAATTTAAAAAATTCAAATTTTTTATAAGTTTTTTTGAATTTTTATAAATTTTTATAAAATTTTCGAATTTTTTGAATTTTTATAATTTTTTTATAAAATTTTCGAATTTTTATCAATTTTTCGAATTTTTATAAATTTTTATAAATTTTTTGAATTTTTAAAATTTTTCGAATTTTTATAAATTTTTTCGAATTTTCATAAATTTTTCGAATTTTTATAAATTTTTTCGAATTTTCATAAATTTTTCGAATTTTTAAATTTTTTTTGAATTTTTATAAATTTTTTCGAAGTTTTCTAAATTTTTCGAATTTAATTTTTCCACCTACACTAGTTCGGGAAAAAACTCGTATTAAGACGTCCTTGATAGAAACAGCATCAAATTTTGCCCCCTTTCACATTAAGGATTCTCTTTTGCAATAAGTTAAAAAGAAACACCAAAGTTTCCTGTTTCCAGCCAATTTTGTTACCAAACAGGACATTAAGCAGAAAGTAAACAGCCCCTAGCCGTGAGCAAAAAAGTCAACAGGCACATAATATTACTCGTATTATATTAATATACTTTCAAAAAATTAATTCTTTATTACAAAACATTGAATCCTTAAAAAAACAAAAAAACAGTCCTAAGTCCACCCCTGTCCCCACCCCCACCCCAATAGACTATAGTATATCATGTTCTTACACACACACACTTAAAACCCTGACACTCGCTTCTGATAATTCCCTCAGTTCATGGATTCACATGTCCATAAACCTTAAAAAATATGCGTAAATAACAAACGTTTTAATTCAAGGGATTGATATCAAATAATATATGTTTGTGAAATTGTTATCAAAATGCTTCCTGTTATGATACTCTTATTCTTTTGTTTTCATTTTCACAGTTTTCATTCTACACCTGCTAATTATTACGGTAATGAATATTGTTTTTTGATTGATTTTTTTTAGGGTTTATTGTGATATATGTGTTCGTGTTTTATATTTGTGGGATTGTTTTGTGTGTAATTTATATAATTTGTTATTAGGTGGTGTTTGTTTAAGCTTATTTTTGCGCTTACAAGTTTTATTTGGTTTCGGCTTATGTTTGATACTTATGAACGTCTATAAGTTTATTATGCCATAACAAGCTTATATAAGCCCATAAGTTTCAAAATAAGCCGAAAATAAGGGCAAATGGGCTTATGAAACATAAGCTGAAACCATATAAGCTCCTAAGCCAAAAAATAAGCTTAAACAAACACCCCCTTAATCACATTGTTTAGATTAAAAGGAAAAATGTATGGTTTGAGTTTATACGTTAAAGTGAAATTTGGTGCATGGTTTTACAAATGCGAAACTTGTATGAATTTGTTAAAATTATATTAGGCTGTTTACATTGTAAGGAAATGGTGTTTAGTCAAGAGATGTTACAGGGACCGGGACGTTAAGGTTGAAAGTAATTTATGTGTTACGTAGTATAGAATATCAAAGAGAGGAGGTTTTGTGCTATATTTATGGTACACAGTATGATAAATTTGGAGCGACAAGCGATTTGATGCATTTGAGTAGATGTGTTTATGTTTGTGTACATAATACTTAATGAAAGCTTAATCGGAAGGTTTGTAAGTTTGATGTTTGTAGATAGTGATGTTCACTGTGACGTTTGGAATAACTATTTTTGATTCGGACAATGAAGAAGTTACTATAAGTATGGTATATAGACTGCACTTTGTGGTAACAAGTCTTCAATATGTGAAGCATGTATGTGTTAGTAGCTACTTTTGCATGTATACTTGATAAAACAATAGCGTTTATAGCCGGACGTCGAATCAATTTGCATGTATTTTTGTATGCCGGTTTAGTTTTAACACGTCATATCACTAACCTCCATAGTGCCAAGATAACTTCTTAGACATCTTACTGAGATTTCAAATTCCGAGCGTATAATTAATTAGTACTATGCCACAGCATGCTGTTTACGCATGTTGGAAATGGAAAGTGTAATATCCTCATTTATAGCCGTGTCATATATTTTTACCTAAAGTACGTCGGGAGTTTTGCAAAAGACAGAAATATTTATATTAAGGTATCAACACAATTATTCGCCAGGATATAGGTCGACTTAGGTGGTAACATTATATGCAGTCAGCAGTTACAATAGGACAGAACAATGCTCTGTATTTGACATGTAGTTATTCCCGTACTAAGTAACTAAGAGCAGTTACGTCACCTGTGTTTTTACTTTGCTGTTAGAAACTCCAAGCAAATGCGTAATTTCTGACATGGTGTCCTAATTCCTATTGAAATTGCATTGCCGTTTTGCTGCATGTCATCCATTGCTTCCCGCCCAATGTGCATTGACAAAACCTGATAATCTGATATGTGGTCACATTACCTAAATTCAAGTTTTCGTTTAAATTTATAAAAGATGAATATGGTTTAAGATTGTTGTTTAGTGCTCAAGACTTAAGCGATATTATTATATCCGTTGTAAATTACCTCTGTTCCTGCTTACTGCTATTGTTAGCAGTTTAGCTTGCTTTGAATATCATTGTGGTGTATCATGGATTAATTTATTGCTATATGAAAGACAGCTCGTCGGTTACGTGGTTGCTATTAAGCTAACTAGGAAGAACTTAGCAATATATGATTAAGTTTTGTTAGTAACTACATTTCAGAGTGCGTTAAAACTTAACCGAATAAAGTACCATTACCTTTTTTTGTTCAAAGAATTTTTCTATCAATGAGTTTGTCGTTTTCTCCCTTTATTCAACCTTACGGATCAACCTAAACCATTTTAGAGCTTTAGCCTTTTCTCATAAAATTATCTTCCTATAGGTCCTGTTGCAGGTCCTACTGATAGCAGCAAACCGCTACATCATCATCACCGTTACCATCGTCATCATCATCATCATCATCATCATCATCATAGGGCAAGAACTCATGCAATATCTCCTTCGCCATCCCCAGGTATACGATCTTTTATTCACTTATTAGATGCATGATTAACTTTATATTCTCTTTTCTCGTTAATAACTTACTAGAATAGAACTTCTATGCAAAAGGAGTAAAAACTTTTTCATTGTAGGTGATACGTTTTTTTTTTGCCTCGCGTCTATTCTAAACCCGTTTTTAAATAAGTATCTAATGTCTGACAGGTTGCAGTAAAAAATGTATGGAACCACTCGCTTTGGCTCCTATGGGTTCACCATGTCGTTGTATTATTCCAATGAAAGTCAGGATTCTTTTACAAGTATCCGTGTATGCTGTCTTCCCTTTTGTTAATGAGCTAGAGATTGAGATTGCAGCAGGCACATATCTAGCTCAAAGTCAAGTGGTTATAGTAGGTGCCAGTGCCGATAGTGAGAATAAGGGAAGAACAGTTGTTGATGTAAACTTATTACCATTGAGAGAACGATTCGATGACTTGACCGCTGAGCTCACTTATAACAGATTTTGGCAGAAAAGAATCTCTTTGGATGAAGACTTATTTGGTGATTATGATGTGGTATATATTATTTATCCAGGTAAGCTGCATATATCTTTTGAAATATTTTTTTACCGTTATTATGTAATAGAGGTGGCCGTTAGTCCGTTACTATTTATTTATATGAATCAGTCAATTCAAGTAGTATTAGATTGGTAACGTATCAAAAATAAAAAGTTAGTGAAAATAAAAAGGGTCAAACGGGTCAAAAATCATTTAACGCGCATTGCAAATGCTTACAATGCTCTAAATTATTTTCTACAAAAGAATCTACCATGATATTTATATAAAATAGTTTTTGTAGTTATATTTGGTACATCAAATACGTACAAAATGTAATATTGGACCAAAGTTACCTGTTTTGACCCAAAACCATTTTCACTTGATACCAAACCTACCCATTTGTCACCTTAATACCTTATAACCATGTGATTTCTAAACATTATGTATTACAATCAGGGCTTCATACTTCACCAATTTTCCCTGACAGTGGACCTAACAGAGATCGTCATAAGCAATTATTCCCCGTACCTGTAGATTTTGTTAGCAGACGTCAGAAGATGAATCGTATAACAATCTTTGTAATTACTGTGTCCACGGTAGTACTATTCATTGTTTGCTGTGCGGCAATATTTGTTTTCATAAAGTACACTCAGATCTGTAGCTCATCAAATGCTGTTGGCTCTGATTTTACACCGTCGACTAAAATGATGTGTGGTAAGTCTGTGCCTTTGTTGAATTTCACTATTTAAAGTAGGACTTAGATATACCTTTTAGTCCATAAATTGGTTCATAACTTCATATTATATAATTAGATTTCTTGCATTTACTCAACAGGAGTGCCACTGTACTAAACCTAGTAACCTACCTTTTTATCTCTATAATTTGCGTTACAGGACTTGGAGCACTGTTATCAAGTGATTCAGAAACTTCCACATCGGTATCCGTTATTTCCACCACGCCTTCTATTCTTTCAGTTAAGAAGTTTTCACTAGCGAAGCTCGAGAAAGCCACTGAGAAATTCAGCTCAAGAAGAGTTTTGGGTGTAGGAGGTTTTGGATGTGTTTATCATGGGATCATGGAAAATGGATCAGAAGTTGCAGTGAAGTTGCTTCATAGAGATAATAACCAGAATGGAGACCATGAGTTCATTGCAGAAGTTGTGATGTTAAGCCGGTTTCATCACCTTAATCTTGTTAAACTGATTGGAATATGCATCGAAAATCACACGCGGTGCTTAATCTATGAGCTGGTTCCAAATGGCAGCGTTGAATCTCATTTGCACGGTATACTATTTCTTAGATGTTTTAAAATGAGTGGGTTAGGTAACGGGTTATAAGGGTAATTTTTGTACACGTCAAAATGAGTGGTTTCTTAAACTTTTTCTAAACCATAAATATGGTTAAAACATTTCAGTTATACAAATATACACTAATAATGTTGAATGAAATGATGAAGATTTATGCATTAAATAAACTTTGGGTGGCTTATGCTCCATTTGACCCATATTGCTTTTAGCTACTTCTGATTACACCTTTTTGGCTGGTGAAAGATAAAACGTAAATTAACCAATTCATTAGTAAATGGGCTGAAATTCTCACCAGTATGCAAACCTTTCCAAAGTTGCACCAGATTGGCTCCAAGTCGTTTAATCTTACAGTGAATCGTGCAATTATCTCTTGCTTATGAAATATGAGTAACACGAATAAAATTTTTACCATACTCTATGTCGTCTTAGACACTAAAAACAGCCTCAAACATCATGAATATTTTGGTGTTTCAGGTGCAGATAAGCAAAAGGGACCTCTAGATTGGGATGCTCGGGTAAAGATTGCTCTAGGTGCAGCAAGAGGTTTGGCTTATCTTCACGAAGATTCTAACCCTCCTATAATTCATCGTGATTTTAAGGCTGGCAACGTTTTGCTAGAAGACGACTTTACCCCTAAGGTATCAGATTTCGGGCTGGCAAGGGAAGCTACAGAAGGAAGTCAACATATTTCTACACGAGTCATGGGAACTTTCGGGTATATTCCTCTCAAATATGCTGTTAGATCAAGTATTAGTAGTACACATAGTATCACAAATAATAAGCACCTCGTTTGGACTTTTAGAATTAATAGTAACCAAACACTTGGTACAATGAAACATATCAATTGGTGTAGGCTTCATAAGTTCATTTAAGCTAACCATTTAGATTTCTTTGAGGCCCCGAGTGAAGCCATAAAAGAATTGAACTCGGTTCATAACTTCATATATCAAAACAAGCCTGTAGACCCGTATAAACTTTTTGATTTTATGATATTGAGCTGTTGGAGATAAATATAACCCGCATTGACTCATTCCTAAACAAATGGGTAGAAATTGCTACCCATAGTTAGAAGCTTATCCTTTTGAATTCTGAGAATTCAGACTTTACACAAATTTGCTATTTTTTTTTATTGAATCTTTCAAATAAATTACATAATCTGGTTTTTCAGTTACGTGGCTCCCGAATACGCCATGACAGGGCATCTACTAGTCAAAAGCGATGTTTACAGTTACGGGGTTGTGCTATTAGAGCTCCTTTCAGGAAGAAAACCAGTAGACATGTCTCGAGCACCCGGTGAAGAAAACCTTGCCACATGGGCCCGTCCACTTCTCACAACACAAGAAGGTATCCACAAATTAATGGACCCAACCTTAGCCGAGACCTGTGACTTCAACGACATGGCAAAAGTAGCTGCAATAGCCTCAATGTGCGTGCACCCTGAGGTAGATCAAAGACCTTTTATGGGCGAAGTGGTACAAGCTTTAAAACTCATTTACTACAAAGACGACACCACTACTCAACGAGACTCGTCAGCTGTAGAATCTGACATCAAAGGCGATAGTGGCTGGTGGAACACTCGTGGGCCTGACTCGCCACATTTAATTTATGGTAACTCTTCCTCTCCATTTATTACAATGGATTATAGCTCGGGTTCACTCAACGAGCTTGAAAAGCTACAGTTTTCAGGTTTAAATTTTAATGGTGTTTCGAGGCTTGGAAATAGGTCGGGCCCGCTGATGACAGGTCGGGATAAAACGGAGTTTTACAGATTAAAAGGGAGTATAAGTGAACATGGTGGGTATAGACCCCCTTTGAAGCCTTTTTGGGCTGATGGTTCTTTATAGTAGTCGATTTTTTTACTGTACAAAACCAGAAATTTTGTAAAAACTCAGGTTTGCGTCATTGCATGGTAGATTAATCGGTCGGGTTTTCATATATGAAAGAGAGCTCCCTTAATATGGGGAAACATGGACCAAAATGGAAATGTAGATTATTTTTTGGACAAGAATATTGATACTCTGTGTTTTCAAACTTGGTTTTTTTATCATCTTAATTTTTGAGTGTTGATTTTCTAAGTTCACTCTTCTAACGAAAACAAACATATACAGGGCATATTCTTGCTAATAAAAAGACATTGGGCTAAACATCAATGTATGATATTAGTTACTTGGTTCTATTATCTACTGTGTAACATTTTCTTTCTTGTCCTTTTACAAGACTCGTGAAGGCTTATGTATTCAGTTTATATATGTCAATGAATGATCTAGTGTAAGTTAAGCTAACCCGTTAGAAAATATATAGTTAAATACTTTTCTGTTCGACATTGTAAACTCGTTACAAGTACACAAGGTATACCAAAACTCGAATCACTTAAGTTTGTATGATTGTGAAGTACAAGTAATACAACACTACACAGAACTGGATGTACATATGAGATTCTTCATCCTCAGAGCCAGAATCATTTTGAAGGGTTTATCTGGTTAGCTTTGACAGGATACATCGAGGGTTGGCATTTGTGGAAACATAATAGCTAGTAATTCAAATAGTGCACACTCGTGGTACTATGTATCGTGCAGTGTACTTTAGCTATCACAAAGTTCACTACATGTTTTACACTATATTATGCCTTAATACGCAGAAGTTGTCAAAGATTATAAGCCCTCGTGTTGCTTGGTGTTGGCGCATATGGCCGAATGGCTCCGTCCGAGCGAACCTCATAGGTCGTTCGGACTAACGGCTAGCTCTAGACTAAGTTAAACTGTGGGCATATACGTCCGAACGGTTTAATCCGAATGAACCTCCAGTTCCGGACGAACCTTGCAGGTCGTTCGGACTAACGGTTAACTCTAGATTAAGAAGTCAAACCTAAGTCTCCTATATAAGGAGGAACAGTTTCTAGTTAATGGTAATCGATTTTCACACACTTATTACTTAACTCATTACTTCACTTATTATCTCATATACCAATACTTATCCTCACGCCGGAGTTTGGTCCTGGGGTCACACCCGGGGCGAGACTAACGCGTTTACTATCTTAGCAGATATCCGAAGGGCTTGACAGCACCAAGACCGGAGGAAATCCTTCAAACCCAACCACCCCGCAAAGAAATACTTAAACATTTGCGTCATCCGTGGGACCGGCATTCAATCTACCAAGGCTATAGAATGTCGAGTTCCGAACGTCCGGAGCCATCCGGAGGAGGGGGGCCGAATCCCCTCCAGCCACTTGGGAGCAGATAGAAGGGTATATCTCTGCTCTCAAGTCCATGGTCAAAGAACACAACAGACAAAACATCGTGCAACCGATATGCTTGGATTTTCATGAAGAGGATAGCCCTGAGAAGGCTGAGGTGGCCGGGGAAAAGAAAGGGATCGTAACGGGAGATAAGGTGACGGACGAGGATTTGGCGAAACCCTTCAAGGAGGTCAGAAAATCACCCTTCACTCGGCGGCTGATCGAATTCTCGGCACCGAAGCATAAGATGCCTTCTCATATCAAGTTGTATGATGGGTCGACAGATCCCCAAGACCACCTCAACCGGTTCACCGGAGCGGCGGGCCAAGGAGAATGGTTGATGTCCGTATGGTGCAGAATGTTCCAACAAACTCTGGATGGGAGAGCTCGGGGATGGTTCAACCGTCTCCCTCCAGGCAGTATAGACGAATGGGCAAACCTAAGGGCTCAATTTGAAACCCGTTTCTCCTTTCACAAAGCATGCACCAAGGACCCCACCGAGATAATGAAGATTGTGAGAAAGGCCAATGAGACACTGCCAGAGTTCAAAGAAAGGTGGACCACGGAAACTGGATTTATACAAGGGGCTCCAGAAATTATGAGAATCTCTTCGTTTATGAACGGTTGCAAATGCCCAGAGTTGGCTAAGCGGTTTGCCGATAAGGTTCCTAGGACGGTAGATGAGATGATGGATCCGGGTAGACGATTTTGTACGGTCGGAAGAGGCGTTCGTCAGCACTGAACTACCTCGGGGTGAAAGTCATGACAGGTATAAGAAGATATCAACCGGATCCTTCTGAAGGTATGACCGAGTATACAGAGGACATGGAAGTGAGAACAGAAACGAAGGGCGGTCCGGTTATCCTAACAGAGATCGGCACGCTCAGCACAAGCACAGGGATCGGCAACCACCATACCTGCTGGCACGAAACGACTATCAAAGCCGCAACGCTCCTCATCTGACACTTGATTCACTCGTAAAACCTCTGTGGAAAACTAGAAGGGGGGTTGAATAGTTTTATGTCCTTTTAAAATTTATTATGAAAACTTTATTTACTTTTTAAAACTTAGATTCGAATTTATGTGATCTCAACTCCTTGAACAATATGAACAATATGTATATAAGTAAATATAAATAAGTAATGCAAGTAAGGTAATAAAATGAAATAAAAGCTAGAGATGGAAAGATCTAACCGAGAGACAAGAGATTTATAGTGGTTCGGCTACAAGGACACCTTCCTTGCCCTACTCCACTCCCCGAGCACCTAACTCGAGAGTTTTCTTCACTATGTCAACAAGCTCCCTTATGGCGGAAAAAACCTTTACACAACTTTAGCTTACACCGGCTTAACGACACAAAGCTAGATGTCGAGTTCTAATCGTAGTATAACCAATCTCACAACTTAAACACGACTTAATCACACCTTCTTCTTCACGACTACTTCACGACTTCTTCACGACTTCTTCACAACTTCTTCACGACTTCTTCACAACTTCTTCACGACTTCTTCACTACTTCTTCACTACTTCTTCACGACACTTCACAACTAAGCACAACTTATGTACACTTCTACTTCTTCACACCTTCACTACTTACACACCTTAACAACACAACTTCTCTACTTACACACTAACCTATCCCAAACAATTATACACACAACTATCAAACAACAATACACAACTTATAAACAAATGTATGATGACACAAACAACTTAGGTATCTAAGTTGCAATACTTCTTCTCTAGTTGTTGAAGGAGTATTCTTCTTTTGCACTTGAATGGAGGAAGCTTTGATCACTTAGAAACCAAAGCTTAAGATTATATGATCAAAGGGTTTTTGAAGATATGAAATGTGATTTAAAACAGAAAGTTTCAGTGTGCAAAAGGTGAGTAAAAATCCAGGAGAAGGCTGGTATTTATAGGAGAAAAACTGGACAGCTGGAGGCCTACTGGAGCGGGGGCGGCCCCCTTAATTATTAAGGGGGCCGCCTAGCAAAATTAAGGGGGCCGCCCCTACTGAACGTTGGCCAATTTTGTCCTTTTGTGGGGAAGGTTTTTCTGGAACATTTTAACTGATTTTGGTTAAAAATTTGAATTCATATTTTTGTAAAAGATTAAACATTTTTATTTAATACCAAAAATGTTTTTCAAAAATATATAAAATGTTTTTGATGTTTTATAAAAAATCTAGTTATTAAGAAAATGTTCCTTTGATCATATAATGCATTAAGCATTAGTTTATTCATACCTTAAGTGATTTGAGTTGTAGAAATAGATATTTACAACTAAATACTTGTTTACATCATAATTTTCCGATTAATGATTTTACATTTTGTGATTATCAAAACGTAGAGATATCGAAAAATATTAATAACGTGTTTAGGCATTATTTATATCAACAACCTCCGAAAGAGATCTTAGCCACTGAGCATCAGTTACGACTACCTCCTCCTAGACCGATGCGGGACCCACCGAAGAAGGAAAACCAAGATAGATGCTGCGACTATCACGGAGAGAAGGGTCATTATACGAATGACTGTTATCAGTTGAAAAGACAATTGGAGTTGGCATTAGAGTCTGGGAAGTTGAACCACTTGATCAAGGATGTTCGTCAGAAGGGAAGGAATGCGCAGAAAAAAGACCTCCCGGCCAAAGATAAGGTAATCAACATGATCCGTACAAGGCCTGAGCAAAAGAAACGTAAGTCTCGCGAAAATGTGGAGAGATGGATGAATGTTCCTATCCCCTTTCCCCCTATGTTGACCGAAGATGCCTTGGACGAACCTCTCCTCGTGGAGGCTATGATGGAAGGATATCTAGTGAGAAGGGTGTTTGTAGACGAGGGAGCGTCGGTGGAAGTCATGTTCGAACACTGCTTCGATAATTTAAGTACAGAAATCAAATCTCGGCTCAAACAAACCCAGACGGACTTATTGGGATTCGCCGAAAAAGTGACAAAATCGCTGGGGAAAATAGAGTTGGACGTGTCGTTCGGAGAATGAGGGCTTTATAGAAGGATGACCATGAAGTTTACTGTCATACGGGCCCCATCACCGTACAACGTCATTCTCGGGAGAACCGGATTGAAGATGTTAAGGGCAATCCCTTCAACCATACATGCCATGATGAAGTTCCCGACCCCCAGGGGAATAGCCACTTTAAGGGCTCGGCAAATCGTCATCTCGGTGTACCGAAAGTTAGAAGAATCACAAAAGACCTCCTCGGAAAAAGACGATGAGCCAACAGTAGAAGCGGAGGAAGCAGATGTCGCCGAAGAAGTTATGGTAAACCCAGCTTATCCGGAACAGATGGTAACTATCGGGGGTAGCTTGTCGCCAGAATGTAAGAAGAAACTCAGAGCACATCTCAAGAAAAATATGGATGTCTTCACTTGGACGCCGGTGGACATGACGGGGATTCCGCGACGCATAATTGAACATGCATTGAATGCCAACCCCTCGGTAGAACCGGTGTGCCAAAAACGCAGGGTGTTAGCTCCGGATCGAAGTCTGGCTGTAACAAAAGAAGTGGAAGAATGGGTGAAGGCGGGCATTTTCCGTCCGGTTAAATATCCCACGTGGATATCCAACCATGTCCTTGTCAAAAAATGCGACGGAAGCTGGCGAATGTGTATCGACTTTAAGAACATCAACTCGGCATGTCCGAAGTATTACTATCCCTTTCCGGAGATCGACTGGAAGATAGAGTCAGTCATGGGATTCAAATACAAGTGCTTCCTTGATGCCTACAAGGGGTACCATCAGGTTCAGATGTCGCGGGAGGATGAAGAAAAGACAGCCTTCTATACGGATCAGGGGACATATTGTTATACTAAGATGCCCTTCGGTCTTAAGAATGCTGGAGCAACGTACCAACGTATGGTGGACGCGGCTTTCCAGTCTCAGATAGGAAGGAATTTAGAAGCATATATGGACGATATGGTCATCAAGAGCAAAGAAGAGACGGAAATGTTAGGGGATATTGCCGAGACATTTGATAACCTAAGGAGAATCAATATGAAGTTAAATCCAAAAAAATGCTCGTTTGGCATGGAAGAGGGGAAATTCCTGGGGTACAAAAGCACTAGTGGACATGCAATCCCCTCGTACCTTGAAAGAAATGCAAAGCCTTAGTGGTAACTTAGCAACTTTGAATCGCTTCCTGGCACGGTCGGCCGAGAGATCGTTGCCGTTCTTCGAAACTTTGAAGAACATAACCAAGGAAAACAAAGAGCAGTACCGATGGACGGAAGACGCGGATAATGCTTTCCAGGAAATGAAGAAGCTAATAGCGGACTTGCCATCCCTAACGACCCCAATGGCCAAAGAAACGCTATATGTATACCTGGCCGCTTCTCAGGAGGCCGTGAGTGCTGTCCTTCTAACGGAGAGAAAGGGTAAACAGCGTCCGGTGCATTATGTGAGTCGGACACTCAATGAGGCTGAAAGAAACTATGCACCGATGGAAAAGCTAGCACTATCACTGCTGCACATGTCAAGGAGGTTGCGGAGATACTTTGAAGCACACCCAATTAAGGTCATCACCGATCAGCCGATCAAACAGATACTCAACAAAGCCGAGGCGTCCGGCAAGCTAGCCAAATATTTCGTCGAGCTGGGCGCATACAACATCACATATGAGCCACGAAATGCAATAAAGGGACAAGTGTTGGCTGACTTCCTCTCAGAAACCCCCATCGGAGACTGTTTCGACAGGTATTTCGGCCAACCGGCCCCGAAAGCAGAAAAAGACGAGGTGGGAAAATGGTTGTTATTTACCGATGGGGCCTCAAATAGGAAAGGTTCCGGAGCAGGGCTCGTTCTAGTCAGTCCGGACGGGACATAATATACCTATGCCCTACGTTTGGATTTTGATAGCACCAACAACGAGGCGGAATACGAAGCCCTCCTAGCAGGACTTCGGATGGCCGAAAGAATGCGTGTGCAGCACATCGAAGTAAAAGTGGACTCCAAGTTAGTGTCGAATCAAATAAATGGGGACTATGTGGCAAGCAATGAAAGTATGATCAAATACTTGGCCAAGGCCAAGGAGTGCATAGCAAAATTCCAGCGTTTCTCCATTCGGAACATCCACAGGAATCAGAACCAGAAGGCCGATATACTGAGTAAGTTAGCCACGGTGGCTTTCGACCATTTGACAAAGGAAGTTCTAGTAGAGCAATGTGAGAAGTCCACGAGGGAAAGATCAATACATAGTTGCAGAAGAAGGGGAAAATTGGATGACACCCATCATCCGATGCTTGGAGGAAGGAATATGGCCGGAGGACCAAAACGAGGCTCGAGCGTTAAGAATGAAGATAAGCCAATACGTGATGGAAGAAGGAATACTTTACAAGAAGTCCTACTTGGTTCCCATGCTGCGGTGTGTCGGACCGCTGCAAGCAAATTATGTGATCCGGGAAATACACATGGGGGCCTGCGGCATGCATTCGGGTCCAAGGTCTGTGGTGGCAAAGGCCATGCGGCAGGGATATTATTGGCCCACCATGCACCGGGATGCCCGCAATGAGATTCAGAAGTGTGATTCATGCCAGATACATGCTCCAATTCCGAAACTCCCGAAGAAAAATCTAACACCAATCATGGCCCCTTGGCCGTTCTATCAATGGGGGATGGACATTCTGGGTCCGCTACCACAGGCCGCAGGAAAGATAAAGTTCGTTATAGTAGACATCGACTATTTCACAAAGTGGATCGAGGCAAAACCATTGGCCAGAGTCACGGGGAAGGATGTGAAAAAATTCGTTTGGGATAACGTAGTCTGCCGGTTCGGGTTACCAAGCGTCATTGTCACAGACAACGGAAAGCAACTCATTGATAACCCCTTCAAAAGCTGGTGCGAAAAGTTGAACATCCGGTAGATCAACACAGCTGTGGCTCACCCGCAAGCAAACGGTCTGGTAGAAAGGGCAAATAAAAGTCTACTAGCAGGAATCAAGGCAAGGTTAGGTCGAACCAGAGTCGGCTGGGTGGACAAGCTTCCAAACGTCTTATGGGCCCATCGGACGTCCTTGAAGCAGAGCAACGAGGAAACGCCTTTCAGCTTAACCTATGGTAGTGAGGCAGTCATACCGGCTGAAATTGGCATGCCAACCCACCGAACGATGGTCATCCGAGAAGGAATAGATGAGGACGATACCCGCCGAATTGAAGAATTGAATGAGAGGGAGATGCGTTTGAACTTGGACCTACTACAAGAAAGGAGAGAAGAGGCGGCGATAAGGGAGGCTCGATACAAAACGCAGATGGAAAGGTACTACAACCAGAAAGTCCGTCCGGTATCATTCAAACCGGGAGATTTCGTGTACCGGAAAAATGAAGCCAGCCGAGTCGAAGATCAAGGCAAGTTGGGCCCAAAGTGGGAAGGACCGTACCGGATAGTTGAAGCATATCAGTGCGGGTCATACAAGCTAGAGACTATGGATGAAGAAGAGGTGCCGCGGAAATGGCACGCAATTAACTTAAGAAAATGTTTTCTGTAGAAGCATGTAAGGCTATAAGCCGTTATGAACAAAGTATGGTTATGAAATGATAATATATTCTCCTTCGGTTTGGAAGGGAGAAAATTTTCCCACATATATTGTTACGAACAAAGACAAGGCATCAACATGGCCCCGGCAGAGATTAGCTACCTCTATCCGGCCCATGTAGCCAAAGTTTAGCCATAACGGCACGATATCTCGGCAAGTGCCATGTCACTAGGGAATAATTGATTCCGAAAGATGTTTAAAAATGTCAGGAAAAAGCCGAGGCGTATTCGCCCTAACGACAATGTGTACCCCCAAAAATGTTTAACATTAGGGAGAGGTCGAGGCGTATCCGCCATAACGGTAATCTAAGTGGCAAGACGATCACATAGCATAATACGTACGAAGTAAATAAAAAAAAAAAAAAAAAAAAAAAAAAAAAAAAAATAAAAAAAACACGTGATATATACAAAGTAGATATAACAAAGGACGAAACAACCATCATCAACGAAAGACCAAAATAAGTTACAATTATCTGAATAGTTACAGGTCATGATCACAAAATAGTTACAATTATCCAAGTACAGACCATCCTGTGGAAAACTAGAAGGGGGGTTGAATAGTTTTACCGTTTAATATTAATTTAAACCGTTTTGTTAGTTATGTGAATTCAATTAAACTTATGCACATAAAGATAATCAAACAATATATCTGAAAAGAAAAGAGAGGAATGATCAAACCACATAACACGGATGATTATAGTGGTTCGACTACAAGGACTCTTTTCCCTGCCCTACTCCACTTCCCCGAGCCTTTAACTCGAGAGTTATCCTTCACTAAGAAAAAAACTCTCTTCTAGGTAGAGAAAACCTTTACACGTTGCTTACTTCCTTTTCCGGTACTAAGCTAAACACCGAGTTCTACTTCAGGGCAGAACCAACCCAACGTCGCCTATACAATTACCGACACTAAGCTAGATGTCGAGTTCTTTCAGAAGGGTACAACCACTCCCTACACTCTTTGTGTTTTGAGGACTAAAACACTAACTACACTCACTGAGATAAATGATACAAATAATGATGTGTGAATTACACAAAGATCACACAGTCCCTAACTACTACAACTTGCAACAGTATGTTTTGTTGAAGTTCTTTTACTTGATCTTCTTTGCTACAAAAGAGATATCAATGATAGTGTTATAACTAATATGGGTTAGTAAATGAATGAATGTATGTTTTCTGCTTTCTAAGTGATGAGAAGGCCAAGTGATCAGCTTGCTATTTATAGGCAAGCTGATAAACACTCGGCGGATCCGGCGGATCCCTTAAAAGGGATCCGTCCTTTATGTCGAAGGGATCCGTGGGTATGCCAGAGGTAAGACAGCTAAGAGATTTTCCAAATCTCTCCAATCTTTCCATATCTTTGTGTTGTCATATCAAGATCTTCTAATGTTTGTTGATATAAATAATGCCTAAACACCTTATTAATATTTTTCGATATCTCTACGTTTTGATAATCACAAAATGTAAAATCATTAATCGGAAAATTATGACGTAAACAAGTATTTAGTTGTAAATATCTATTTCTACAACTCAAATCACTTAAGGTATGAATGAACTAATGTTTAATGCATTATATGATCAAAGGAACATTTTCTTAATAACTAGATTTTTTATAAAACATCAAAAACATTTTATATATTTTTGAAAAACATTTTTGGTATTAAATAAAAATGTTTAATCTTTTATAAAAATATGAATTCAAATTTTTAACCAAAATCAGTTAAAATGTTCCAGAAAAACCTTCCCCACAAAAGGACAAATCTGGGCAACGGACACCTTGGGCGGCCCCCTTAATTTTACTAGGCGGCCCCCTTAAAATTAAGGGGGCCGGCCACGCTCCAGTAGGTCTCCAGCTGTCCAGTTTTTCTCCTATAAATACCAACCTTCTCCTGGATTTTTACTTACCTTTTGCACCCCAAACTTTCTGTTTTAAATCTTGTAAATACTTTCTAAAATCCTTTGATCATATAATCTTAAGCTTTGGTTTCCAAGTGATCCAAGCTTCCTTCATTCAAGTGCAAAAGAAGAATACTTCTATCAATCAAGATTAGAAGTATTACAACTTAGTATCATCTTGTTACTTAAGTTGTTAGTTTAACAAAGTTTGTAAATCATTCATTCATTTGTGTATAAGGTAGAAAAAAATTTCAGAATTAAACTGAAGTTATGAAAAATATAAAAATGTCCCAGCTTATTTCAATAAGCTGGGAAAAAGCAAATAAGGGTCGAATAAGCTTAAAAGAAAAATAAGGGCTAAAAAGAGGTTTTGAAATAAATATTGCAAAGGTAAACTAAGAAAAACAAAGGGTGCAGTGGTAAGGTTGTTGGTGTTGTGTGCTAACTGACCTGGGGTTAACATTTTATTTTATTTTTTTTATTTTCTTTTTAAAATCTCAAATAATGAGTGATCATGGACAAATTTTGAAACTGGAAACTTTTTCAAAACCAAAAATAAGCTCAATTAAGCTTATTTTTAACTGATCAGATGGCTAAAAAAAACTAATTAGACTTAGACAGTCTTAGTACACCAACTTGCAGACTTGATATAAGCTAATAAGTGGACTCATAAGTCAAAAATAAACTGAAACATATTGAGCCTAACTTGTAAGCTATTTCTAAAACAAAAATTGGAATCTAAATCCTACTTTAACTAGTTTAAAACTTAGATTGAAAAGGGCAGCAAAAGAGAAAAAACTACTAATGCACAAATAACACTTGCAGGCTTAAGAACAAACTAAGGGCTACTTTTTAAGCTAACCTTTAAGCAATCAGATTAATAAGCTAGACCTAGAAACCTCAAAACAAATGAAAATGAGCAACCACAGACCATCTGGGAACCCATTTTAAGAATCTTGAACAACATATAAGCCATAAAAAAAATCTGATGGGGAGACTTGATCAGTCAACTTAGTCTATTGCTCAGGAATGATATATGGGTATAAGAGCTAGAAAATAAGCATTAGGAAAAAAGGAAAACATACTGAGATCAACTAAAAACCTTGTTTAAACTCAAAAGCTAACATAAGAAAGAACTCAACACTGATTTTGGATTTTCTTGAATAATTTAAACTGAAACTGAAACTGAAATTATATTAAAAATAAAAGTGCATTACAATAACAATAAAAAAAACTGAAAAGATTAAAACTTACTAAAATTTTAAGCTAAAATAAATCCTATCGAACTACTGTCGCTAACTCTATATTTATACTAAAAATAAATAAGCTAGGGTTCTTCTCCACTTGTGCTTCTCTTGTGAGGGTAATCCCAGATGCTTTCTTCTTTAATCCTTGACCCTCGGATTTTCTTGCTCCCCAAATCTTTCAATACGAGCCGTAGATCCAAAATTTGTCCCTAGGATAGCTGAGGTGGATGGGGGGGGGGACCAAAGGTGATGGTTTTTGGACTGTAGTGTGAGGTGAGAGCGACTGGGTAGTGATTATCAGAGGTTTAGGTGGGAAAGGGGATTAAGAAGATGATGAATAGTATCTTATCTGTGGGTTTAACTAATTCTTCTGATGAGTTTGACCCCGTAGTTTAACTTTAAAAGGGATAGGGCTTAGGTGGGCTTAGTATCGTGGGCTGTGGGTTGGATAGGGTATGGGTTTTGGTTTTGGATCCGGTTGAAAGGTAGTGTTGGGTTGGATTTATGTTTAAATCCAGATTGTAATTTAAAGATAGATGGTAGGATTTAATAAAAAGGACCTAAGTTGTAAACTATGAAATTGCTAGGGACCATTTCTTCCATTTCTTCAAATTAGTCCAAGGACCAATTTTTTGCCAAGTGAAAATAATCCAAGGGCCGTTTTGGGATTTCTCGAGCTCGAATTAAATCCAAATGAAAATTGTCTTTTCCGGCTTCGGTTTTCGGCTCTTTTCCAAATCACGCTCAGTTTTGTCCATATTTGCCTCGTTTTCAATCCTTTTGTACCTGAAACGCATAAAACACAATCCAAGGATATATGTAACAATATTGGGTCTATTTGGGTGTTTTTGGTCATTTTTGTGGGGTTTTTCGGGTATAAAATGATGAGTAAATGGCCACTCATCATGTGTATAGTATATTAGTGTTGTATGTAAGTAGTGAAGAAGTTGTATAAGTAGTTGTGGTATAGAAGTTGTGAAGACATAGTGTAGAAGTTGGGAAGCCGCGGAGTAGAAGTCGTGAACCCGTTGTGTAGAAGTTGTGAAGCCGTAGCTTTGAAGTCGTGAAGTCCTAGTGTTGAAGTCGTGAAGCCGTAGCATAGAGATTGTGTAGCGGTCGTGTTGAAGCCTTGAAGTCCTAGTCGTGAAGTCCTAGTGTTGAAGTCGTGAAGCCGTAGCATAGAGGTTGTGTAGCGGTCGTGTTGAAGTCGTGAAGTCTTAGTCGTGAAGACATAGTGTTGAAGTCGTGAAGCCGTAGCATAGAGGTTGTGTAGCGGTCGTGTTGAAGTCGTGAAGCCGTTGTGAAGTAGTCGTGAATAAGTTGTGAAGAAGTTGTGTTGTGAAGTTGTGAGATTGGTTCTAGCTACGATTAGAACTCGACATTTAGCTTTGTGTCGTTAAACCCGTGTAAGCCAAAGTTGTGTACGGTTTTCTCCGCCATAAGGGAGCTTATTGAAGTTGTGAAGAAAACTCTCGAGCTCGGTGCTCGGGGAGTGGAGTAGGGCAAGGAAGGTGTCCTTGTAGACGAACCACTATAAATCTCTCGTGTCTCGGTTAGATCTTTCCCTACCTTACTTATTTCTTTACTTGCATCGTCATTACTTTATTAATTAGTGGTCGACTTCACATAAAGATCAAATTGAAAATCCATTCAAGAAACCAAAACTTTTACAATCAATTTAAAAGAATACATATATAACTAATAATAAGATTTAAGTTTTATTTTTCATAACAAACTAGAATCTAAGTTTTTAAAAGTAAACAAAGGTTTTATAATAAATTAAAAAGACGTAAAACTATTCAACCCCCCCCTTCTAGTTTTCCACAATGTCAACTACCTTACTTGAAGATCTATCTAAGATATTACAAGATCTTACCAAGATTACATGTATGATGCATGCCATGATGTCATTGTATCATTTTAGAAATAAAGTTTCCTTTTAAGGAAATAAACATGTAGATGTATGAAATGTATTTCCAAGTAAACTTGTGAAATGTAGAATGTGTTCTAAAGAGACTTTAGCTAGTATTTATAATTTGCTTAAAGATATACTTTGTAATTGTCATTAACAAAACTAAATAAAGATCGTAAAATATAAATAACGTTTTTAGGACGATATTTGTATTAACAATCTCCCCCTTTTTGTTGATGACAAAACATAAAGTATATTTTTGAGCAAAAGAATAAGTATAGCATGAGTTCTTTAAAATATAGATTAAGTTTGTTTTATTTGAGTTTAAAAACTATTTTTATGCAAAAAGTGTATGTACTGTGATGATTCACAGTTATGCAAACTTAATCCTTTCAAGTGTATGTACTGTGATGATTCACAGTTATGCAAACTTAATCCTTTCTCCCCTTTTTTGTCGAAACAAAAAGAAGAGTTGCGTAGCGGAATGCGATTTTGAGAACCTTAAGAGCTCCTCCTTGTTTGATACTCCCCCTAAATGGAGCAACAAGGTGATGATGCATGATCCTACAAAACAAATGGTTAGAATATGATATGCTCCCCCTCGATGTATACTCTCCCTCGATGTATACTCCCCATTACTAGAGTCCCAACGTATACATTTGAAGAGTTTGAGATACTACAAAAAAAATGTTAGTTGTGAATAGCTTCAATGGAGAAGCATAATGCATATGAAATGGTCATCCAAATAGGATGTTCAATCTAGTTGACTTTTAAAAGTCAAAATGAAGTGTCTGATCAATATTTTGTACCTAAAGTACCAAATGATCAAAGTATAATGTAGATTCTAAATAGCTATATAATGATGTTAGTCACCTAAATAATGATAATATGCTATATGTTGATCACTCATAAGCATAAAGACATCACATTCATTCATTGAAAATTATGTGACAAAAGTCACAAACATAATATGATGCTACATGAAAATGAAACATACATCCTAAAAAAAACAACATTTAAAAGGTCCTATATAATGAGATTAGAACACTCCTATTGAGGAGAATGAGAGATGGCGTTTAGACGCTCAAGAATGTGGTTCAATATGAACCTCATTTCATTTTGGAGCTCGTGCACCCAAATGTTTGTCCTTTGAGCTATGTGAGTGGTTCTTTCACACATGTTGCAATCATGGCGAGAAAAACCGGGCGGAAAAGTAGGCTCATTTTGTTGAGGTGGTGGTGGTGGTGGTGGTGATTGGTTATTGGGTGGTGGATGTTGTTCTTGTTCATTAGTTGGTGGTGGTGTTTGGAGGGAGTTCATGAGGATGTTTTGGAGGTCCATGGCTTCATTGAGGCGGTGATCTACTATACCCAAGAGAGTGTAGAGACGGTTAAGCTCTTCACTAATCTCCTCTTGGGTTTGAGGCAAATTTATCCACATTGCCTCGTCTATGGCAATGAGAGTTAATGTGGGTGACAAAGGTGGTATTTGAGGTTGAGATGATGGTGCATCATGATATAATGGGCCATGGATATCCGAAAAAATTGGATGAAAAAGCATAGGTTGTTGACTTTCAAAGGTTATGGGTGGAGGATTGGTTGATCTTGGTGGGAGATCCTCCAAGTCATCAAGGTATGGATGTAGTGATGTAGGTGGAGTCCTAAATAGCTCCATAGGTTGCAACTTGGGTGATTTTAGGGGTGATGGAGATTTGACAGTCTGTGATGGAGCGGGTGGTGGTGTGGTTGCTATGGGTGTGATTGTTGGAGGAGGAGTTTGTATGACCATATTGGATGGTGTTGGTGTTGATAGCGTGAGGAAATTTTCACTAGCAATGGGTGATGATATATTGAGAGGAGAATTTTCCTCAGATGATGAGTTTGCTAAGTTAGCAAAGCAACATGGTTTAACACTAATGCGGGCTGTTCTTCTTGGAGGTCTAGAGGTGGAAGAGTTGTTTGACTTGGTCATGGTGAAGTATGATAGCTAAGATGTACAGGAGAGGAATTGGTTGTTGTGTGAGTTTAGTGATGATCCTAAAGCACTAATTTATAGGCAGAAGGTTTGTGAGTCTGTGTATTTGGATTTGATGTGAATCCAATAGAGAATGTTGGTTTCTAATGATTTGGAACAAAAATTTGTGTATATCACATCACATAAGTCAATCCATAGAACTTATGTTGAGTAATATGATGAAGATATGCAGTAAATGCAAAGGGATTGTGGAAAATCCTGTGATGTGATGTACTCACGGATTTGAAGGATCCCTAGAAAGGGTTCCTTGCTTGTAACAGAAAGGTAACTTACTCCTAAAATTTGAAAATTCAAATTTTGGTGGGAAATTTTGTTCTTAAGTTTCTAAGAGTTTCTAAATTATTATAAGATGTATAATGATCAGTGAACCTATTCTAAAGAACACTAAAAACTAAAATGTGAGAATCGAGATGAGTCAAAAAGATTTAAGAGATTGACTGTTATACCTGCGGATCCAAACGATAAAACGTGCGGATCCAATTTATGGGATCCGCAGAATCCGCAAGATGAAGGTTGGCGGATCCAAAATGAGGGATCCGCTAGATCCGTACTACAAATATTTGATCACCTACAAACATTGAAATATAACTTTTATTCATTGAAAATTTGTTTGTGACAAGCATCTCAAACTTGAAGTTACATTAGAAAATCCCTAAAGATTGAAGAAATCATAGAATAATTCTATGAAGTACACTGAGATGATACTTAAGAAAAGCTAACAGCTTCTATGAAGTGGAATTTGTTGGTGTTGATGGAGATATGATAGATGCTAGCCACATGGTTTCTAAATCCTTGGTGTCACAAAGGTTAGTGTCATGTTCTTCATTTTCTTGAGTGTTTGTTTGATTTAGCCACATTGAATCATTAATGCGTTGAAGTGTGGTAAGTAAATCATGTGGTTGAAGATTTGGTGAATTTGGTGGTGATGATGATTTTCTTTCTTCAGATTGTAAAGGTGATGGTGAAGAAGCTATTGGTGTAGTTATAGGTGACGGTGTGCTAAATGATGTTGTACCTAGTGGAATTATGATTGGTGATGGTGAGTTTGGAGATGAAGGCATGTTGACTATAGGAGTTATGATAGAAGTTGTAGTGGTAGTAGTGGATATGATTGGTGAGCTTACGTTTGGAACTGGATTAATGAGCCAGTAAGGTCTAACACTAATTCTAGCGGCTTGTCTGTATGGTCTAGACATATGAGATTTGTGTATTGTGAGAAGTTTATAGGAATGGTGTGCAAAGAAGATGAAGCTGGTGTTTGTTATGATCATCTTAAGGTTCTAATATATACTTCCTATTTTTATGGAAGTTGGTGTTTGGATTAATGATGTGTAAATTTCAAGGACTTGGAACAAGATAACGTAATTTGTCCTAATGACAAAGTCAATCCATAGGAATGGAGTTGACATGAAGGTATGCAGAATGATGACTCAAAAGGGAGAAATGTGATTGATTCACTGTTTTCGATAGGGTAAGAGTCTGTGAGTTATGAGCAGGACAAAATATTCAAATTTTGGTGGGATGTGGATTTTCCTAAGATGTCTAAGAACTAAACTACAATCTAAGTATTGGAATGAGTTGGATTTTGTGAAAAAGATTATTATGTATTCCTGCGGATCCAATTGCCAAGGCATGCGGATCCAAAACCTTTGGATTCGTCTGATCCGCAGGTTTAAGATTGGCGGATCCAACATAAACACTAGGCGGATCCAATTTTAGGGATCCGCCAGATCCGTCGAACAAAAATCCTAAAACAAACAGAGAGCAATGCAAATTTCGCGTTTTTCGATTAAGACTTGAAAATTCTCCTAAAATATATCAATTGGCTAATATGTACTATAAATATGCTAAATATGTATATTCTAACACACTTTTGCATATGGATAAATCCGTTTATCATAACTTACCTAAAATGGAGTTAAGCCAAACAGTAGCTTATTCTCGGAAAATTGATAACACTAAATGTTATCGACCTGCAAATATGAGTTAGTTGACATCAAGTACTACCATAATAAGAAACACATATGTCTAACATAACATTGTCTAATAAATATTAGTCCCAAACGCTCCACTATCTCACTTATCTTTCAACATTTTGAGTATTTTCTTCTGATCCTTGCGAAGTTTCATCATCCATCGTCCTGCATTCTTTAAAAATCGCTTTCTTTGTCGATGTTCCTCAGACTCATTATCAATGGAAGGAAGTTGACGTAAGTAATCGAGTGGAGGGATCTTGGAGTTAGGTAAACCATCTTCATCGCTAGCCGATGATGATGAAGATGAAGACGAAGTATAGGCACGTTTTCCTTTCCTAACTGTTACTCTATTTTCACTAAGTGGAACGAAAGTATGTTGGATTTTGATGTAGTCTGGAAGAAAACCAACTGAGTTTGGAGGGATGGGAATCGAAGCTTTAAATAGACGGGTGAGGAGCATTCCATATGGCATTGCGGTTTTTCCTAAGATAGGTATGTCAACCATTCTTTTGGCGATGTAGTAAGCCAAATTGAATTGTTGATGGGTCGACACACAGTAGAGCATCTAACATAAGCTTGCATTCACATGATCTTTGTTTCCAACAGTGCTAATAACATTTGCCCTAAGAATTTCTTCTAGTTTCTTAAATTCAGGTTTGAGTTCATTAAGTTCCATAGCAAATGGATCTCGACTCACTTGTTTGCCACGGAGTTTCTTAGTAGGGTTGCTTCTAGGTTTGAAGAGGTGATCACGGATAATTTCTTTGGGAGTGAGTGGAGTGTCGTATGGGTAATCACGACCAAGGTTAGACTCAAAAATGGATAAAGGCCATTTGTCTGAGTAGAAACAAGTTCCTTGACTAGGAACACCTAAAACTTCTGCGAAGTGAACTAAAGGAAAAATGAATTGACTTTGGTTTATTTTGAAGTGAATGTTTAGCAATCCTAAGTCATCAGTACTGAGTTTTACTGAAGCATAAAACTCAAGAATGAACCTAGGAACGATAGGCTCATCTATGTCTAGGAGTGAATCAAAGTGGATGAAGGCCAGTTGTTCATGGATGTTAGTTTCTTCTAAGAATGATGAGTCTATAGTTCTACCTTCATGAACATAACGGTTTTCTAGTGCTTTAAAAATCTTGACCTGAGCATCTGTTAGACCTTTGGTTTGATGATGTTTGGGTAGATACTTGGTAGTCTTTTTGTGATCATAGTTAGTTGCGAGAGGCATGATTCACCTAGACATGAATGTTATAATTTTAGTTAGAAATATCCAAGTTGTATTTCTAGTGTGTACCTAAATGAGTGCAATGTGAAGGTGCGATTATCTCGACTTCTTTGAAGCAAGTTTTTGCGAGATAACTCAAATTCTTTTGTTTTAAATGTATCCAAAAAGCACATTTAAATATTATGATGTTTTTAAAACATAACGTTTTTTTATTTTGTATGAACAATGATTTTTTGAGAAGTATTTCAATGGAGTATTTGATGATTATTATGATGTTTAATCAAAAACTGATTCAATGTAATTTTGAAATGCTTCATGATTTGAAAATGCATGATTCCAATTTTTGATTTGGTGTAACTAATTAGGAATCCTAGACATTGATAAGGAATTAGAATACTTACAGTTTGATCAATTAAGCACGAGTTGATTGTGGAGAGAAGTCTAATTTTTGAGTTTAGAGTGATGAGGGTCGACAATCAGTAGGTTTTGTGTGTTTTAATTAGTGTACTGAGTAATAAGGAGTGTTTGTTTATTTGAGAATTTTTCTCAGCAATCCACGGATCCAGCGGATCCCGAACAAGGGTTCCGCCTTTGTTATCGAAGGGATCCGCAGGATCAGAACATGTGTTTGCTTATCTCCGTTTTTGGTTGAACTAGGATTCGAACAAATGTTTTAACTATTTTCTAGGTTTCAGTAAACCATAGATAGAAGTAAGGTTCTTACTTGAGGTATTTGTGAGAGGATTATCAATGTTATCTTTTGAGAAACTTTCTCAACTCGGGATATTTACTTATCTAAGCATGGAAATGATGATGGAAAGCAAAACTTTTGCTGGGATGAATGGTTACAATGTTGTTGCAACACAGGAGAAGGTTATAGATGTCAATATCATAGACCACAAGAGTTTTCTCCACACTTTGCCTTAAAGTAGCAAGGTCCGTTTGTTTCTTAGTAAATCATGATGTGATACAATGTCTCACATTAGTACACACTTTGTTTGAATTATTCCTATATCTCTAATTACAGAGATAAATATGGTTTTTACACCTGATTCTTTGGGATATCGTAAATGTCTCTTAAGTTGTTTGATGGTTTCAAGTAGGAATCATTTTGAAAGTGTAGACTATATCATATTTGGAGTACTAGCTATGGGATAGAGTATTCTATCTAATGCATCTCTGTGTTTAGGGTCATCTTATGAATTTACTAACTTTATCCTTGGTGAGTGATTTTCAAAAGTCATTATCTACCAAAGATGATGTCTTTAGGAGGAGGAGGACTTTTGTTAAATGTTGAGTTCAACAACTCCTTGACTTTTGAGAATGATGTAAACCTTACATTTTCATGAATTCCTGAGAAATGTACCTTTTATGATTAGGGTTGAAGTGGTGAGATTATCCTAAAATAGATTAACTTCTTTCTAAGTATTTTGAGGAATCCTAGAGTTAAGTCAGAATTTAATTTAGAATATTCATGGAAGTGACAACATATCTAATTACTCACAAAGGTATTGGTTATATTTCAACTTGATTAGAATCCTAATAGGTTTCTTGAACTATTACCTAAGAGTTGATGCTATACAGTTGAGATATAATCCAAGAAGATGAGACACTACTTGTCTTTAGGTGTTTTATGTCATAGAGGTTTAAGATTCTTTTCCTACTTATTATGCTAACTTAAATACTTTATTTCTATTATCACAAAGGATGTGATACTAATCACGGTACCTAATAACTTATACTTAGTGAGTATGAATCTGAATTATCTATGAGAGCAATCATCATGAGAAGTCAAGAGGAATCGTACCTTTTTACAATGATTGTTTCTAAGAATGCTATGTAACCTCCGTTGAACACTTTGTGGATTAAGAATATACATTTGTTTTCAGCAATGTATCTTGTAGTTCCATTAATCCATGATCCTTTCTTTCAAGCGTACCAAATGAAAGCTCAAGTATATGGTGCCCAACATCTCATGGGTTCATTTGGTTTAATCACAATATTACCAAGGTTCACTAATATCTTGGAGGTAATCAAATGGAATTTGTTCACTACACATTGTTTCTTTACATACTGAAGTGTCTATTGTCGTTTTAACTTCATTCTTATCTTTTCTTCTAATTGTATTATTGTTAGGCTCTCTAGATAACTTAACAGGTTTAGTACTTTTTAAGTTTTGACTTTCACCTACGGATCCTTTGGTTATCCCACGCGGATCCAAATGTTTGGATCCGTGGGATCCGTGGGTCACTGATTCAGTTGGTGTAGTTTGATTCTGAAAATCACTTAAGCAACCATTTTTCATATAATCTGGTTTGAAACTACCATGAGGTATTTTTAGTAACCTCAGTATGTCATCTACATAGTTTAGATGTTTATCAAAATTCTTAAGTTGTTGTGTTTGATAAAATCTTTCTGTGTGAATTTTAATGTTTCTATTTCGTGTTTTAGTTTCTGACATGATAAGCATGTTCTAATACCTTTGTCCTTTTCTAATCCTATAACTTTTTCTTTTAACCGATGAATTTCATTTTCTAAAAGTTCCTTTCTGGTTTTTAAGATCTTATTATTGCTTATGATTTTAGGAATGATTTTATATAATTTATTATATTATATATATAACATGTTATCATTAATGAAAGAGTATGAATCAGATTGTACCTCATTAGCTATAAGAGCAACCTTGTTGTTTATTGGCTTGTCGTCATCTTTTTCACTTTCATTCCAAGTTCTACTAATGAGTGCTTTTTGGGATTTGTTCTTCGAAGGCTTTGAACATTCTTCTAACAAATGACTAGAATTCCTGCATTTAGAGTACTCCCTACGATTCTTTGATTTCACATAGATCCCAAAACGGTTTTCCCAAAATGTAAAATTATCTTATTTAAATAGTGGCGATTCTTGCATAGATTTTTCTTCTTTAAAGTTTTCAAAATCCATTGGTCGTTTTAAGTTTTAAAATACAATATATTTTAAAAATCTTAAGTAACGTGGCTCTTGATGCCAATTGTGAAAAACTAGAAGGGGGGGGTTGAATAGTTTTACCGTTTAATATTAATTTAAACCGTTTTGTTAGTTATGTGAATTCAATTAAACTTATGCACATAAAGATAATCAAACAATACATCTGAAAAGAAAAGAGAGGAATGATCAAACCACATAACACGGATGATTATAGTGGTTCGGCTACAAGGACTCTTTTCCCTGCCTTACTCCACTTCCCCGAGCCTTTAACTCGAGAGTTATCCTTCACTAAGAAACAAACTCTCTTCTAGGTAGAGAAAACCTTTACACGTTGCTTACTTCCTTTTCCGGTACTAAGCTAAACACCGAGTTCTACTTCAAGGCAGAACCAACCCAACGTCGCCTATACAATTACCGACACTAAGCTAGATGTCGAGTTCTTTCACAAGGGTACAACCACTCCCTACACTCTTTGTGTTTTGAGGACTAAAACACTAACCACACTCACTAAGATAAATTATACAAATAATGATGTGTGAATTACACAAAGATCACACAGACCCTAACTACTACAACTTGCAACAGTATGTTTTGTTGAAGTTCTTTTACTTGATCTTCTTTGCTACAAAAGAGAGATCAATGATAGTGTTATAACTAATATGGGTTAGTAAATGAATGAATGTATGTTTTCTGCTTTCTAAGTGATGAGAAGGCCAAGTGATCAGCTTGCTATTTATAGGCAAGCTGATAAACACTCGGCGGATCCGGCGGATCCCTTAAAAGGGATCCGTCCTTTATGTCGAAGGGATCCGTGGGTATGCCAGAGGTAAGACAGTTAAGAGATTTTCCAAATCTCTCCAATCTTTCCATATCTTTGTGTTGTCATATCAAGATCTTCTAATGTCAACTACCTTACTTGAAGATCTATACAAGATATTACAAGATCTAACCAAGATTACATGTATGATGCATGCCATGATGTCATTGTATCATTTTAGAAATAAAGTTTCCTTTTAAGGAAATAAACATGTAGATGTATGAAATGTATTTCCAAGTAAACTTGTGAAATGTAGAATGTGTTCTAAAGAGACTTTAGCTAGTATTTATAATTTGCTGAAAGATATACTTTGTAATTGTCATTAACAAAACTAAGTAAAGATCGTAAAATATAAATAACGTTTTTAGGACGATATTTGTATTAACACATCCTAAGCGACCACACGGGTCACACAAAAAATAGACATTGTTTTCAAAGACAATCAGAAACATTAATGTAAGCTTCACAGGGCATCCGGAGTAGTCTTTACCCATAGTCAAAATGGAGACACCCGGACCCCACAATACGGTGATTTAAGACACAACATTCTCCAAAACAACATTCTCTTCAGCCAGAGTCTCCCCAGTACCAACGTCCGCATTAACCGCTTCAGAAATAACATAAAGACCTGCGGAATTATCAATCGTTGAAGCTTCGGTAGGTTTAGTGGGAGCAGGATCCGGGAAAAGATCCATAATCACGGCCAAAGGATTGTATCAGACGTCACTAACCTTCTGCACATATGGGTAGTTGGTTACGAAGAGCTGATCATATAAAGGTGGGTACTTTGCCTCAGCATCCATGTCTAAATTATCAAAATCCACCAGGACCTCAGCTACCTTATCCGCGGATCGATCAACACTAACTCCATCCAGAAACCCAGCCATGGAAGAAAGACTGAACGGAAGAGCCAGGGACTGCTTATACTCATGACTACCAAGAAGACGGCGAACCATTTCGGGTACAAACTCCTTAATCACCTTAAAACGCTCCATCTCAGTGGTCCCCATCCGAATTTCCAGATCTTGATTTGTCTTCCGGAGGTCTTTGTTGTCTTTCTCCTCATCAATCAACAAAGTTTTGGTTTTGCTCAGTTCAACCGGATGAGAATGTCAGACTATGCTATCGAACTTTTCCCCAACAACATCTAAGCACGATTGCATGCGTCTTCATCATTCAAACCTTCCAAGTATTGCTCCTCGCAGGGAGTCGGAAGGTGAGCCATCATGTCACGACACACAGAAGAACCGTTCAAACGAGCGTTTGTTTTCACTGACCATCCGGGCACAAAGATCTCACCGGAAGTAAACTCATCCTTATCCGTTTCATCCAAACCCTCCATGTGCTTCTTATCTTTACCTCGTCCATAAGATGTTATCAAAGGACTCCCTGAAAAACAGATAACAAACGGCACGCACAAGTAAGAAATATGCGTAGTTAAATAAATTGATGGATGAAAAGAAAAAAGAGACATACACAACTCACCATCGTCACCACCTTTAAACTGGCTGCACGCCCCTTCTTCCCCCTCAGGCTGTCTCACCGACCCATCCGGATGAACAGAGCGGATGGGCATGGGAGCTGAGATGTGCTCGGAGGAATCCAACTCGATAACAGGAGTCTCAACCGATGTTTTCCCCTTCTTGGTCGGGCGGGAAACAACACCCTCTCCGGCGGGGCGTTTACCTAGACCCTTGATTTCCTTAATCCCCACAACACCTCCTTCTTTATATTTGAAACCCAAACGTGCAGCTGCTTGTTCTTGTTTCTTCCTCTTAGCTTCCAAGACCTTCTCACTAGCCACTTCAACCTTTTTCATTTCAGCTGACTTCTCCGGAATATCCGCATTCGATCCGGCAGGTTCCGTCACATGCAAAGGACGAATCTCACCTTCGCGGTACGGATCTCCCTTGGCCATAGATGCTTCTTTTCGACGCTCGGGCTTGATAAGATACTCGGATATCGTCAAAGCTGCAAATCAATGTCAAGAATACGTATCATTCGGAAGCAAACACACATACATGTTCAAGAATATATATATATATATATATATATATATATATATATATATATATATATATATATATATATATATATATATATATATATATATATAATATATATATATATATATAAGCAAGTGCTATACCCTTTCCCTCGGCGTCCCTAAGCGCCGCTCGAAAAACCCGGATGATCCCAATGGAAAGTCAACCCAAGAGCATACAGAAAACCTCGAGGAATCTGAATAAGATCAATGACATGCTCAGATTATCTTTCGGCATCCGCCACATTAAAGTCACCCTTCGGAAAGGGATCGGAGATGTCCGAATCGTGATGCCGCCAAGGCATGGTGATGAACTCAAATAAGTACATTTTATTACCATCATTTATCATATTTATTTGACTTGTTTTATTATATTATCTGTGAGAATCGATACGTTAATGTTTACTTTTGTAATTCTCAGGTAAAAACAAGTATTATGTGAAACTTGGCGATTTTGGACTAATTATGGAGCAAAACAAGCAAGAAATTAAGAGTCTACTGAAATGTACAAGATCAAGACCATTCTGCTCCAGATACGCCGCATCCTACTTATTACATACGGCGCATCACTATCAAGATTTCACAAACTACGATCCAAGACGGTAAAGGACATGTGCCGCATCTAAGAATGGAGTTACGCCGCATCTTCTGGCGGCGTACGAATATTCCTGAATATATTAATCTTGGACCCCACGCGAAGTTAAGTCAATGCGCCGCATCTACTTATCCTATGCGTCGCATCTAGCCCTCAGACAGAAACTATAAATACCCCAAGACCAGACGAATTTCGAGAGCCTAGTTTTAGAACAAGACCGAAGACCAGAAAACCCTAAGGCCGAATTCAGTCGAAGTAGCAGCATAAGACACACCTTGAACGAAGATACAAGAGCTGTAAGAAGGTCCTGCATGTATTCAATTCATTAAGTAGTTTTGTTTTATTGTATTAGTACACTTTAATTCATCAGGATTGGTGGGCTTGTGACATTGATTTAATCATGCACTTCAACTCCCCTTAAAATTGTTTTCCCATTAATTAAAGTTTATATGTTGATGTCTTTGGTTACTTTTATTAGTGCATTGATAACCTCTGTGTCTAGCTGAGCATTGCTTAGGTCGCCATGCCCCTTCCTCGCCTATTTATTAGATCGCCTATGCATTCTATCGTCTGTAGAAAAGTAGGAAGAAAGATAAATAGGATAGTCATAAGTAATCATTAAGGGTTTACTCGCCGATAAGATTAGAGCCAATGAGAAAGGAATTAATCTCGGTGCGTTGCATCGAACTATACACTTCATATAAAACTAGCAATAAAACAAGTGACAAGCTACTTAACTATCAGGACAGGTCTTCTTATTGTCTCAAGTATTTATCTGTGTATGTGTGTGCTATTCGCTGATTCGTGCTCATTAGTTTAGTTTATATTTAATCACAATCAAACCGTGCCAGTCACTCAGGCTGAACCCCCTTGCGTTAAATTAGGTTGTATAGCTAACTTAAGATATTAAAATACTGATTAGAATAACTAGATAATACGTTCCACTCTTAGTGATCGACACTCTACTTACCATTATATTCATACTGACCGGGTACACTGCTCGTTAAAGTGTGTGTGTTATTGATAAGTCGGATAAATATAAATTTAAAACTTGAATACTGCTAAAACCACAACGACATACCGTGGGTATTAATTAGAGCATACGCACACGCGCACCAAGTTTTTGGCGCCGTTGCCGGGGAGTGAATTGTTATTATCTATTAATTTGATTAATATTTTAATTAGGTTTTTAACTTTTATTCTAACCGCTAACTCTGTTGTATATTAGTTAAATTGCATTCATTGTATTATTTGCATATTTTCTGTTTTTGTGTGTTTTTGTTTTTGTTTATTTTGGTTTGTTTTTATTTTTTGTTTTTATTTTCTGTTTTTCTGCATACTGCTATCGTTGTACTGAGCTAATTCAAACGATACGGCGCATCTATTTTCATAGATACGGCGTATTGCGTTTAATTTTTATAAAATACAACGCGTTTAATAAATTCGATACGACGCATCTTTCCCCAAGATACGGCGTATTCCGTTTTTAATAAAAAAAATTTCTAAGCGATAACGCCATACGACGCATCTGCCTTAGCAGATACGGCGTATCTATTATTTTAATTAAAAACAGTTTTTGAATTATTAAACAGATACGACGCATCGATCTCTGTCGATACGGCGCATCTTCTGAATCAAAAATCTTGTATTTTGAAACGTAACGAAAATACAGCGCATTAACTTTTGTTAATACGACGCATTTAATTTTAATAAGTATAATAGATTTTTGATAAAATTAAACTGATACGGCGCATTCTAAATTTCTAAGCGGCGTATCTATTTTCTGAATAAAAGTCTGACTTAATTTTAACGATTATAAGATACGGCGTATCCAACTTTTTGGATATGGCGCGTCGTCTACAGATATCAGTTATTTTTATTCTTATATCCGTTTCTAAATTCATTAATCTCTCTTCTAGCCAACAAATCCTACTTACGATTTTACCTATGATGACAGATTTTGCTATGGAAGACATGTCAGTGAACGGATATCTTGCCAAGGAACTCTTGCTTTCGAATTCATTCGAAAGGGAAGTTTTTGATGATATCAACTTCAATGTGCTCATGATTAATGTCGATTTATTCTCTTGGGAGACCCCTCTTGAAGCTACTTATAAGGAATTCAAGTGCTTATGCAATATTGAAGATGGGATATTCTCTTATGATTTACTAATGAGCTACAATGAAGATGAATTGTTACTATTATGGCCCATCATTGAATCTAAAGGATTAACTTGGACTACTATGGAAGAAAAAGATGGGAAATTCCGAATTCAATACATGAACTCAGCAAATGCAGTCAACGAATCAAGCAACAAAAGCTATGAAGTCCAACCTATACAAACTTCTTATATGCCTTATTCCGAACAGTATTGGGGATTAGATAAAAGCTATCTGGATAACGAAAGAATGTATGCTGAATCGGAGATACTATTTCATGGAAGGTTGGTGAGGTTGATGGATATCTCTTTGGAAGAGTGGCTTGAACTTAAATACGGTGATCCGAAATTTGCCCCTATGAATGAAGTCAAACGGATTGTGACTTCATGGTTGACACGAAGTTTTGAAGGACAATTTAATGAGTTCATGGAAATCAGAAGGAACATGATTGGTAACACTAGCTTTGATGTTAACCACGATCCTAACAATGTTGATTTTTCAAATTGGTTAGCTAGTAAGTTCAATAACCATAAGAACATGGACCGAGCTACTAAAGATGTGTTATGGATATATTGGATGAAAGGTGAAGATGAGGAAGTAGAGAGCAACAATGGATCGTCAGATGACAATTCAATAATCAAGGAAGGGATTGAAGAATTATTCAGGATAGACATTGATGTGTTCAATTATGAGACACCCTTGTGCAAACAATTTAAAGAATTTAATTACCTTCTTCAAATTGACGCTGATGTGCTTACTGGAGATCTACCAGGATTTAAAACTTATGATGATTTCAAAAACACCTGGTACTACGAATGGAATGACCAAATACCATGGGTTTGGGATAAACCATGGGAATTTGAGCATATTAATCACACTTGTAAACCTTTCCGCTTCAAGGATGGATTTAGTGAATGGCCAACCTGTGATTATAAGAATGATGGAACCTGTAATGGGGGAAGTATAATTGGAATGAAACGGGTTGGAAACGATGTGTACTTTGAAGACGACGATTGGTATGAAAAAGTTGAAGACTGCCCTCGTAAAGCAGAGGCTTTACAAGAAAAAGGTAGAATCAACTACCTAAAAGAACTTAAGGGAGCATCAGAGACTACTTTCTGGGAATGGGTGCATGGACAATTTGATGATTACACTAAGCTTAGTCGACGCTTGCAATGGGAATTGAAAAATGAGTGGGATGAGATTCAAGATTATTACCAGTCCTTTAACGTGGTTAATTATGATCCCTCTAACGATGCGTCACGAGAAGAATTGATTGATGAACTTGATGACTATTTGAATAAGGATCCTTATTTTAAGTTTGTTGATAAAGACAATGAAGAATTCACCAAGAGAAAATGTCAACTACTTGGGATCCCTTATAATAAGCCACCCGTGATTATTTCTGAAAAAATTAAAGTCATCAAATACTCTTTTGGACCTGATGAAGAATATGTTGCGACGAAGACAAAAAAATATATTAGATTAAGTCGTACGGAAGAAAATGTTGCGGAGCTATACGGGAACATCTTTCGGATGAAAGAAGAAGGATGGCACGTAACAAGAACAAGATGAAAAGAGCTGAACGTGAGTCTAACTTGAAGACTCTGGAATAAAGACAAGTGCTGACCGGGAGACAACCCGGAGAAAATTTTTACTATTCTGTTCTGTGTCGAGTCAGTCAGGCCCGCAAAAGATACGGCGCATCTTAATCCTAAGATGCGACGCATCTTCTGCACTGGTCATATCTTACTTTATTTTTCTGCATTTTTATTTTTGACTTTAAAACTTTTTGTCAGTTTATTTTAATGCGGCGCATCCCTGGTTAAGGATGCGACGCATCTTCTATTCTGATTCGTAATTATTCCAGGCTCGATACGGCGTATCTTCTTCCATAAGATACGGCGTATCGACTGACCTGATGATTTTCATTTTAATTTTTAAGTTTTATTTTTGCTAACTACTAATGTATTATGCAAGTTTGAACCTTCTTAACTTAGGTGTGTTAAAGTCTTGGTGGTATTATAGATTCCTGCATTTCCTGTGGATACATCAAATATGAAGCTTAAACGTACTCATCCACAAGAAAGATGATTTTTGCTCTTATACAAATAATGGAGGATCATACCGAGCAAATCTCAGGGGAGTTTTTCTGTTCTAATTCTTTTATTTTCCAGTTTTTAATCTTTGTTACAAACAACGAGGACGTTGTTTAACTTAAGTGGGGGGATTGGAGAATTAGAACACTTACTTGTCCTAAACTTTTTCAAAATATGCTTAAAATGTGCTTAATATATCAAAATTTAAAATTTTTAGCATGTTTTTGTTTAAAGTCTAAATTACATAGCTGCACACATGACGTTATTTTCAAAAATTGTGAACTTTTCAAAAATTCACAAATCTATGAGTGTGCCGGTGACTTGTAAACTTTAGAACTTGGCTTGTATACTATTCGAGACCACCATAATAATTATTTTTTTTATAATTGGAATGACTTGTCTAAATTGGTAAATTTCTAGGATTACACCCAAATAGCCTTTATATGTTATGTGTTATTAGCTAACTACACTGGTTAGTTAACCCCCGTATAAACCATTTGTTACTCTCACTTTTAGAGTAAGATACCCCTAGAAAAACACTCAGAGCCATTCCTTTCGTTTCTTACACCTTTGTTATAATGTTTCGTTACACCCTTACACCTTAGCCTACCCTGTAGATTAAAATCCGTGGTTGGTTAATTGCTTTAGGCAAAGTGTGTTTCCTTACAATTACCTGTGTTCGCGTGCGTAATTTATTATCTATGGTTAGGTCGGGAAATTGCACAATGCAATTGGAGTGAAAGTAAATATTGTATATCTTTGAGTTTATTTTTCGTGTGTTTACTACTTTCACTATTACCGTTATTTCTGAAGTCATGAAAAGTATGGAAAAATTATCCAGAGTTATCATTATAGTGATGTGGTGAAATTTTACACATCTATGTTTATGTTTCGATGTCAAAAAAAAAAAAAAAAAAAAAAAAATCGAAAAAATAAGAAAAGAAAAAGAAAAAGGAAAAGTTGGAAGTTTGTTTTAACCAACTTATGTAAAGTTTTGTATTAAGTGGTCGATATCACCACTATTTGTTGTATATTATATTTATGGATTGAATGGGAGTTGGACGTTATGGGAACGCCAACTAAGGTTATTCTTTGATTGAGATCTTGTTGAGTATAATTCGTGTCTACCTAAAGCGTGTGTTTCAAGTGTTAAAGCGTGAGTTATTCAATGATATGAGTCTTATTCATGGGATGGTTGGGATAGTGATTAACCACACTTAGGATTTTAATTTATTTGTTTTGTTTATTTTTCATTTTACACCAATTTGTATCCCAAATATTATCCATACCCTATATTATTCTTTATCCAAACCTTTGATTTATTGAGATTAGGGATTTGAGCAATCTTAAGTATCGTAGTCGTGGATTCGGCTATGTATTTATGATTTTGTCGCCCTTTTTGATATAATATTATTGGTGAAGATTACTTGGTCCTATCTTTAGCCTATTCGAGTTAAGGATTTGAGCAATTGCAAGTATCGTGTTCGTGGATTCGATCATGTATTTGTGATTTTGTCGCCTTTTCTGGAATTTGAGATTGATAGAGATTGAGAAGAATGATCAACCCTTAACCTACAAACCCTTTTTACCGCTTTAGACTTGTTATTCCTTGGCTTTAGTGGAGGAGATGCGTATACTTGCCAAGCTTATGATAGAATATTCGTCACGACTAGACAGTTAAACGATTAGATTTGCTTTTATCAATATATTTTATTTTACTTCTAATTCGTTAAGTGTTTAGTTGTGTGATTATGACAAAAATGAATACATGCTTAAATATAAAAATAAATCCTAATATCTTTTAGGATACATTTTCATAAGATTAATTCTAAGGTTTACTTGGGGACAAGTAAAGTTCAAGTGGGGGGATATTTGATGAACTCAAATAAGTACATTTTATTACCATCATTTATCCTATTTATTTGACTTGTTTTATTATATTATCTGTGAGAATCGATACGTTAATGTTTACTTTTGTAATTCTCAGGTAAAAACAAGTATTATGTGAAACTTGGCGATTTTGGACTAATTATGGAGCAAAACAAGCAAGAAGTTAAGAGTCTACTGAAATGTACAAGATCAAGACCATTCTGCTCCAGATACGCCGCATCCTACTTATTACATACGGCGCATCACTATCAAGATTTCACAAACTACGATCCAAGACGGTAAAGGACATGCGCCGCATCTAAGAATGGAGTTACGCCGCATCTTCTGGCGGTGTACGAATATTCCTGAATATATTAATCTTGGACCCCACGCGAAGTTAAGTCAATGTGCCGCATCTACTTATCCTATGCGCCGCATCTAGCCCTCAGACAGAAACTATAAATACCCCAAGACCAGACGAATTTCGAGAGCCTAGTTTTAGAACAAGACCGAAGACCAGAAAACCCTAAGGCCGAATTCAGTCGAAGTAGCAGCACAAGACACACCTTGAACGAAGATACAAGAGCTGTAAGAAGGTCCTGCATGTATTCAATTCATTAAGTAGTTTTGTTTTATTGTATTAGTACACTTTAATTCATCAGGATTGATGGGCTTGTGACATTGATTTAATCATGCACTTCAACTCCCCTTAAAATTGCTTTTCTATTAATTAAAGTTTATATGTTGATGTCTTTGGTGACTTTTATTAGTGCATTGATAACCTCTGTGTCTAGCTGAGCATTGCTTGGGTCGCCATGCCCCTTCCTCGCCTATTTATTAGATCGCCTATGCATTCTATCGTCTGTAGAAAAGTAGGAAGAAAGATAAATAGGATAGTCATAAGTAATCATTAAGGGTTTACTCGCCGATAAGATTAGAGCCAACGAGAAAGGAATTAATCTCGGTGCGTTGCATCGAACTATACACTTCATATAAAACTAGCAATAAAACAAGTGACAAGCTACTTAACTATCAGGACAGGTCTTCTTATTGTCTCAAGTATTTATCTATGTACGTGTGTGCTATTCGCTGATTCGTGCTCATTAGTTTAGTTTATATTTAATCACAATCAAACAGTGCCAGTCTCTCAGGCTGAACCCCCTTGCGTTAGATTAGGTTGTATAGCTAACTTAAGATATTAAAATACTGATTAGAATAACTAGATAATACGTTCCACTCTTAGTGATCGACACTCTACTTACCATTATATTCATACTGACCGGGTACACTGCTCGTTAAAGTGTGTGTGTTATTGATAAGTCGGCTAAATATAAATTTAAAACTTGAATACTGCTAAAACCACAACGACATACCGTGGGTATTAATTAGAGCATACGCACACGCGCACCACATGGCAAAAGGAATAGATCGTCTATCTATTAAGAAGAACTGGTGCTTCCATCCCTTTAAGCCAGTCAGAATCTCATTAAAACAAACTTTCTTGTCCTTGCCACCTCGTTTCTCGAAAGAAAACCAATGTCCCTGCTTGCTCAGTTTATAAAATACCCGAAAAAAGAGGTGGTCGGCGTGATGTGTAAGCTTCGGTTGTAGACCTCGAAAAGAGAAGCACGATGTAAACCCAGCGGAACCAACTGCGAAATGTTCACCTTGTAGTACTTAATCACATCCAACAAGAAGTTAGAAAAAGGCACGCTAATACCACCTTCGTAGAAGTACTCTAGATATAAGCCTATAGCGTCTAGCGGTAATTCGTCCATAGTCATATTCGGAGTAGGAAGCCTCGGATTTAAGTCTTCCGGAATACCGACCTCCATCACTATCAAGGTAACAGCCGCCTCATCCATGCGGGAAGTATACTTTCGAATATCAAACTTAGGTACGAATCCCTCGGATTTCGGAGGATCCTCTTCACGAGACGAAACCGATCGACGCGACATGGCTTAACCGGAGGAAAAGAGGGTATAGCCGAACAACAAAGATATCAAAATAATGGGAAGAAGGAACGTACCTCTTTGGCTGGACGAACTACGCAGCACACTCAGGAAAGACGTTCTGAAAGGACGAACAAAAAATGTGTCAGAGGAATATAGGAAGTTACAGTGGTAAAAATGAAGCAAATGAGACTATTTGTAGGCAAAATGAAGGGAGTGCGAAATGTCGCATCGTGTCAGACGCTGACGTGTCAGCTTTTCATCCACACGATGAGACATGCCTCCACGTGTCCCAATCTTAATGGTACTGTAAAAACGACGGCACCCCTATAAGCGTGCACAATAATGGCTTTTGGCATGTCATACATAAATACCGGCAGGCAGATCCCCACGGACCAATCACATCGGAAAAACTGGAGGGAAAATTTTACAAAGTATCACACCATCGTTAAAAGATACTATGATACTGGGGGGGGGGGGACATGTTGGTGTATATGGCCGAATGGCTCAGTCCGAGCGAACCTCATAGGTAATTCGGACTAACGGCTAGCTCTAGGCTAAGTCAAACTGATGGGTGTATAAGTTCGAACGGTTTAATCCGGACGAACCTTGCAGGTCGTTCGGACTAACGGTTAACTCTAGATTAAGAAGTCAAACCTAACACTAGTATAAGTGACAAAGGCACAGGAGCCATGGCAGAACAGAGAAAAGACCCAAACAGAGTAAGGTTCCAGTTGCCGCTCAAAAAGGTCACCATCACATTTGGACGCATCCGATGGAGACAAAAGTAAGTCTCCTATATAAAGAGGAACGGTTTCTAGTAAATGGTGATCGATTTTCACACACTTATTACTTAACTCATTACTTCACTTATTATCTCATATACCGATACTTATCCTCACGCCGGAGTTTGGTCCTGGGGTCACACCCGTGACGAGACTAACACGTTTACTATCTTAGCAGATATCCGAAGGGCTTGACGGCACTAAGACCGGAGGAAATCCTTCAAACCCAACCACCTCGCAAAGAAATACTTAAACACTTGGGAAATACGTATATGAAATAAAGTTACATTTTATTTAACCATAAATATCAATGTTGGTCATTTGTAACTCATGCAACAAGGAGAAAAGGCATTCTTCTAGCATTGGGACTCTATGTTCAATCTTTAGAGAAGCATCATGTTAGAGCTAGGTAACATGTCAAATCATTTAACACGTTTGCTAAGAGTAGGTTTATCAATAATATATCCACAAACCAATCTTTTATTAAAATATTTTTTTTCCTCCATTTACACAACCAAAACATACAATCAATCTATATTTTTTTACTATTTATCAACAACCCGACCTAACATATAATATTATTTTTTTTATATTTAATTTAATTACTTAAAATATTATATAAAATTATATAATTAAAAAATATTTACTTTATAAGGAACTAAAAAATTATAAATTTTAATTACCTGACCTAAAATACAATTTATGTAGCCAATTGTCTACAATTATTAACAAAAATACACAAGTAATGAATCAGGGACTCACAAAAAAGATCCAGTGACCCACAAAAAGAATTATGGACTTACATTTATAGCACAAAATTGTAGCCAATTATCTAGAAAAAATTGTAGCTAATATATTCTCTTTTTATAATATTTTAATAATGATATTAAATAATAAGTATTAAAAAAAAGAAAAAAAAAAAACAAATAGTCATTCACTAGTTTCCATGCGGCAAATTGGAGGTTGTGAATTTATATTGACATGCGACCTAATTGATGAAAAGATTGGAAAGTTTTTATTAAAATATTATTATTTTTGTTTGATATATACCCCTTTGATTGGGTTGGCAACCATTGATAAACATGGTCTAAGTAAATTAGTCTAACTATAAATGAGTCATCTTAGGGTACAAGGAGTGGACAACTGGTTGAATACGGGTTGGAGCAACCCGTTCGGAAACACCGCTGCCGACCCAGCGGGCTGCCCAACGGGTTCGTTTGGGCTGGTATAGCAGCCAGCTGCTGCTTGAACTATTAAATGCATCCAATTTGACCGTTGCAAAAACATTTTCTTCACAACCGTTGCCAACACTTTCAAAAGTAAAAAAGAAAGAAAAAAAATGGGTACCTGAGTCTCTTAGCAAAGTTTATCTCTTTTTCTCCTCACCCCCTTGTGCTCGTTCGAACCAACACCACATAAACCCACCACTGAAACACATAATAAAATCCATTCGAGCTATTCAATTCTCCATTTCGTGCTTATTTCGTTTTAGTTTTGTTTATCCGGCGAGAGCTCCAGTTTCCGGCGAGTGTCGTACGAATTCCGACGAAGTGAGTTTTTACTCCGGCGAGAGCTCCAGTTTCCGGCTGGTTGTGTTGGTTGTATTGATTGTTTAAGTTTTTTATTAAATTAAATGAAAAAAATTTGGGAGGGTTGAAAAAGTGATGAATGCCTAAAAATTAAGTTGGGAGGATTGGTTGATAGGGTTGGAAGGGTAAAATGAGTTGGAGAGATGTTATTAGTGAAATTTGGGAGGGTTGAAAATCACCACTACATGACTCCTTGTGCCTTAGAATTGTCTCTCTAATCTATTTACAAACAGTCAAAACATTTAACATTAAAATAAAAAAGTTACTCCGTATAAACTATCATCAATTGATCTAGTAGTAATGCACCTAAACTCCCGACAAAAAGTACAAGTTCAAAACCTACCGAGATACACATGGAGAGCGGTAAGATAAACATATGTCCATATTAGAGTGCATACAACGAAGTCAAAAATTTGCCGTCTATGAATAACCTAAACACGAAAACATAATCCATTTATCAATTTAAATCTACGACACGCTTAACCAATTTTTAACAAAGTGATTTTTTTTTTAACCATAATTTCTGACCTTTTGGCCGACTAATTCACGACGTTTGAACCCACCTTCACACAGACTCAAATCAGGTAAAGCCCTCCCTTTTAAGGAGGTTGGTGTGACCACTTAAAGTTGTTTGCACCTAGCAGGAATTGAACTTGAGACCTCACACATTTTAAGGTGATAGTCACAAACCCTTTTGCCACTAGGCCACCCTTAAGTGGTTAACAAAGTTATTTTTCTTGACACAATAAGTTCATATGATAAAGTGGCCTTGTTCGTGACTAGATTGAAGCCAATTTTAACTTACATTGATCAATAAGAAGGATCGATTTCAAAATTGAGCTCTCTCATTAATCAATAAGAAAATTTTATTTTTCCATTTTGTATCTTCACTTATTATATAAGAGATAAACGGTTAAATCTGATATTCTAAAGTTCCTAATTTAGTCTTCAAATTCTCAAGTGTTTTAAATTTAGTATCTTATGTGTTTTTCTGAATGTGTATATCTATATGTAAGAAACTGATCATACAATTAGGCTTATTATTCTACCCATTGTTCCATGTTTTTTTCCAAATTTCTCATTCATTTACTTTTATTAGGTTGTGACTAGGGGTGGAAGCGAGCCGATCCGCTCATGAATAGGGATGGCAACGGGCGAGAAAAAACCCACAACCCGCGGGTACCCGCCATAAATGGGTGGGTAAACGCGTCAATTTTCACCCACGGGTGGGTGATGGGTGAAAATCTGTACCCATCAGTAGGTGGAGGGTGGGTGACGGGTGATGTATACCCATCACGGGTAAACCCATGATACCCATTTAAAATACCCACGGGTATACCCGTCAAAATACCCGTGGGTGTACCCATTAACCCTAGTTAAAATTAATTATAGTAGTTAAATATTTATGATGTTGGCATGTTGCAGTATACATTTAAATATTTATGATGTTGGCATGTGGCATCAGTACTTGATCCGAGGTACAAATTAGTGTTGGTAAGGTATTATTATGAGATTATCTATGGTCCACTTGGAACAGATGAAGTTCAAGCTTCTATTGATAGCGTGGAAGATTTTTGTAAAGTCCTGTTTAAAGAATATGCAAATGCTAAGAACTCTAGAACCAATGAGGAGAACTCTACAGGTCGTACAACTACTGGTAATGTGTCCGATCATCTTTCTCAATTTGACGTCTACGTTCAAAAAACCGTTAGTGCAACTCCTCAAATATCAGAACTAACAAAATATTTGAGTGAACCGGTCAAGCCTAGAACACCAGATTTTGATGTGTTGGCATGGTGGAAAGTGAATGCACGCGATTTTCCAACTTTGGCTTTAATTGCTAAAGATATTCTTGCGATCCCAGTATCCACAGTTGCTTCTGAATCTGCCTTCAGCACAAGTGGTCGCTTTGTTACCCCACATCGTAGCAGGCTGCATCCAAAGACACTTGAGGCGTTGATGTGTGCACAAGATTGGTTATGGTCTCAAATTAAAGGTGACTTATATTGCAATGTTTTGCATTCATTTTTTTTGCCAATATCAAGTTCCTATCATTATTTATTATGTTGTAGGATCCTGCTCAACTAGACATGCTGCTTGTTGTACATTTTTTGAAGAAATGGAAGAGGATGAAGAGGTATGTGTTAACATATTATGTAAACTTTCACACATTCGCACCATTCGTAAATAATTTGATATCATTCTTTTTCTTATATGTTTGTATATTTAATGTATAATAAACTTATCTTTATTTGATAACAGGGCATTGTTGAGGAGGCTGTTGATTTGACACAGTGACAATGTTTTTGAAGAAGCAGGATGCTAAGAACGCCAAGAATTTTTTGTTTTGCTCAAGATGTTTTAAATTATTTCTTTTTCTCTTTAATGAACAAATATGAATGTGATTTGGTGTACTGATGTTTGATTGCTACTTTCAGACATGTGTTTAAGTATTTTGTGAACTTGGTATTTGGCAAATTGATTGGCGTCTTATTATGCAGTTTCATAGTTAGTTTTCATATCACGATTTTGTAATTTTGTTGCAAAATACTAACCCATGGGTTTACCCACGGGTAACAAATACCCGCGGGCAAGGGCATGGGTAGAAAATTGTACCCATTGGTGGGTGACGGGTGAGAAAAAAACTACGTGGGTGGGTGATGGGTTAGAGGTACCCGTGCCCATTGCCCACGGGTGCCATCCCTACTCATGAAAAGCTCAAAATCAGATCGGCAAAAAGCTCGAACAAGCCGAGCCTAAACGAGCTCGTGCCTATATTAGAGCTCATTTAATATTCGAGCCCGAGCTCGAGCCTATATTAGAGCTCATTTAATATTCGAGCCAGAGCACGAGCTTTATATATAAAGCTCAAATAGGCTCGCGAGCCTAAACGACCTTTAATACATAGTATCCAAAATAACTAACGAGCTCATTAACGAGCGCAAAACAAATAAATGAGCTCTAGATAAACGAGCTCGAACAAGTAAGCTTAAAAAGCCAAGCTTTATTTTTCATAGGCGCATCACAAATGAGCCGAGCTCGAGCTCGAGCTCTGACTGGCTCGGGCTCGGATCGGCTCGTTTTCACCCTAGTTGTGACTCATGTGAGTTTATGCAAACCAGCTAGTTGATAAGGATGCTCAATCATTACAAATATGTGAACGAAAATAATCATACTTATTATATGTTCTAGACATCTCTTTTCAAAATATCTAAAAATAATTAACTTTTGTGTGTTATGATTATGCATCGTTTTTTTATTTCAAAAGCACTTGAAATTATTGTACAGGAAACATAACTATCCAAGCTAATTAATTATTCAAATTTTTATTCGCAACGTCTATGTTACTCACCAATAGAGCATTCACAATATAAGGTCAAATAAGTGGTTTTCTGGCAAACGATGCAATCCGACAGGAATATTCTTAGAGGCTCAAGCAACGGCGTTCTCATGGGTGAAACACAAAAGTAAACAATTGGGTTGGACGTGGGAGAATTGGGTCGTTTTTAATGTTCCTATATCTTAAGTGTGCGTTTGTGTACTTGAGTAGGCGATGTTTTTGGGTGATGTAAGTGATTGTAGCTAGTGTCTCGCTTGGTGCAATCATGTAAATATTTCAGGTGTGGAATAAAATTTGAAGTTTGCCGATCAAAAAAAAAAAAAAAAAAAAAGTAGTTTTAATTTATGAAAAGCTTTATCTTCTATTTTATTTAGTGGAGTTTTGTCTCATTCTTATGTGGCATGAATAAGGGTGCGTTTGGTTCATGCTTTTGGAGGGAATTGAATGAAAGAAAGATTAAAACCTATGTTTGGTTTTTAGGCGGGGCCCACAATTTGGGAATGAGGGAATAATAGATTTCATTCCCACCTTAGTTGGGTGGTTTCACTTGAAACATGTGGGCCTCATTTTTTTTTCTTTCACACATCTTTCAAACCTTTCTCAAATTCGAATCCAATTTCAATTCCACTTACGAACCAAACGCACCCTAAGTTCAAGATCTTAAATCTCTTTATCATTAAATGCATTAGAGTTATTTGTGTGTATCTAAAATTTTATAAAAGTTTATGCATAGTGATGACAAGTTTAAAAAACTAAAATGTTTATGTTTTGGTGATTTGGCATTGAATAATATATTTATAAATCTTTAGAAAGGTTTACCACTTGGATGTTTTTTCGTTTCTTATTTGTCATTTAACAATGCTGGAAAACGGAATTTTAACATCCAAAATAAATAAACAATGTAATATTACAAGTTATTTTAATAAAAAAACACCTTTATTTAATATTTTGAACAAAGTTTTGTTCAAAATAAAGGGTAGTAGTCTAAAAAGCAAATTTCTCAATAATATTCATATAAGATATCATCTTTTTCTTTATGGGTTTTGCTAATATGTTACTGCTAAACCCATATTAATGTCTAAATGAAAGAAAAGTTTTGGTTCATTAAAGTGTAAATAATGTTCAAATATAGGGTTTTTTTTTTTTTTTTTTTTTTTTTTTTGAATTTTGAATTTTGAATTTTGAATTTTGAATTTTGAATTTTGATTAAATTAAAATGTTTATGTTTATTAATTAGACATTAACATGTGCACATGTTAGCAAGCCCTTTCTTTATGCTGTTGGAGTAGCAAGTGACGAGGAAGAGAGAAATACTCAAATATTGGTGTGATTCTCTTCATCACTGTTATCTCTCCATAAGCTTGATAAAAACTCAATACATTCGCTAATTCACCAAGTATCAAATTACAGGCTTTCCAAATGCCAATGCTTAATGGAAAGTAAATGTCGTTCATAAGCTAAAGGAGGGTGATTTTACTGTTTACATACAAAACCTATCTCACAGTTTAAACTTTTACATAAGAACGATAGAAAACTTTCATAAGAACTCTTCTCTTATCTACTTTATATAATAAAACAAAACCCTTAGTGGGACTTTTTTATTTCAAAAAAATCAAATCATACCTTATTAAGTAATAATCAAATTATTATTATTATTATTTTCTTAAATATTAAATAAGAAAAACCTAAAAACTTCTAAATTTATCCATATTTTATAAAAAAAACGAATGTGATTTGTAATCATTCAAAAAAAACTTACAAAAATATATGTGTCAAAAATTAAAAAAATAAAACTTAAAAACGGTGGAGCAAGTTTTTCAAAGATTTGGGCTGAAACTTAAAATTCAGTATCATTCTCACTAAAAATCCTGAAGTCTCAACATTCCCAAATTCCTCCTCCATCAATTAAACTCGATCTCTTATCATTCATCCATGCACAATCATTGACACAAGAACATCTCCTCCAAATCTAATTAATATTAAAACCCACTACATTCGTAAATAACCCTAATTTAATACCTCAATCAAAGTACAGTGGTTTTGAAGGTTCTGTTATAATAATTAAAACACGAAATTAAAAATAATACTTTATTTAAAAGATTAGAAAAAACACCCGCGCATGCGCGGGCATTATATCTAGTATATATTACAGATTTCAATCTCGACTCTAGATTTTAAGGATCTAAAGGTTACAAATATACGTCTTAAAATGCTCATATATATATATGTCCCAAAAAGTCTACTATTTATGTTTTCTTTATCTTTTTCGGAACAAATATCATAATGCCGCCACTGCAAAACGTGTTTTATTCTATGTGTACTTATATGTATCAAGTAAGGGTTAATTCTACATATAGGTAACGAACTTACCTAAATTTCTAATGTTAGGTAGTCGATTATCGAAAATACTAAATTAGGTAACAAAACTGTTGCATCGTTCAATGTTAGGTAATATGATGACGTGTCGGTTAACTCCTAACGAGATACTAAGTTAGGTAACAAAACTTGTTGCAACGTTAGTCCTTTTCTCCGTTATCTCCTAACGAGATAGAAATGGTTTACACTGTTAGTCCTATGGGTTAACTCTATTTGCACCGTTAGTCCTTTTTTACGTTTTCGTCCGGTTTTTTTACGTTTTCGTTCGATTTTTTACGTTTTTGTCCAGTTTTTTATGTTTTCGCCCGTTTTTTTACGTTTTCGTCCTGTTTTTTACGTTTTCGCCCGCTTGTTTACATTTTCGTCCGGTTTTTTACGTTTTCGTCCGGTTTTTTACGTTTTCTTCTGGTTTTTAACGTTTTCGTCCCCTTTTTTACGTTTTCGTCCCGCTTTTTTACGTTTTCGTCCGGTTTTTTACATTTTCGTCTGGTTTTTTACGTTTTCGTCCGGTTTTTTACGTTTTCGTCCGGTTTTTTACGTTTTTGCCCCCTTTTTTACGTTTTAGTCCCGCTTTTTTTACGTTTTCGCCCGGTTTTTTACGTTTTCTTCTGGTTTTTAACGTTTTCATCCGGTTTTTTACGTTTTCGTCCGGTTTTTTTACGTTTTCTTCTGGTTTTTAACGTTTTCGTCTGGTTTTTTACGTTTTAGTCCCGCTTTTTTACGTTTTCGTCCGGTTTTTTTACATTTTCGTCTGGTTTTTTACGTTTTCGTCCGGTTTTTTACGTTTTCGTCCGGTTTTTTACGTTTTCGCCCGCTTTTTTACGTTTTCGTCCATTTTTTTTTACGTTTTCGTCCGATTTTTTTACGTTTTCGTCCGGTTTTTTACGTTTTGGTCCCGCTTTTTTACGTTTTCGTCCGATTTTTTAACGTTTTTTTTTCAGGTTTTTTACGTTTTTTTTTTTTCGTCTGGTTTTTATTTTATTTTTTAACGTTTTCGTCCAGTTTTTTACGTTTTCGCCCGCTTTTTTACGTTTTTGTCCATTTTTTTTACGTTTTGGTCCGATTTTTTACGTTTTCGTCCGGTTTTTTTACGTTTTCGTCCGGGCGTAAAAAACCAGGCGAAAACGTAAAAAACCAGACAAAAACGTTAAAAAATCGGACCAAAACGTAAAAAAACCAGACGAAAACGTAAAAAACCTGAAAAAAACGTAAAAAAATCAGACGAAAACGTAAAAAAGCGGGACGAAAACGTAAAAAAAAACCGGACGAAAACGTAAAAAAATCGGAACAAAAACGTAAAAAAAATGGACGAAAACGTAAAAAAGCGGGCGAAAACGTAAAAAACAGGACGAAAACGTAAAAAAAATCGGACCAAAACGTAAAAAACCAGACGAAAATGTAAAAAACCGGACGAAAACGTAAAAAAGCGGGACCAAAACGTAAAAAACCGGACGAAAACGTAAAAAATCGGACGAAAACGTAAAAAAATGGACGAAAACGTAAAAAACCGGACCAAAACGTAAAAAAATGGACAAAAACGTAAAAAAGCGGGCGAAAACGTAAAAAACTGGACGAAAACGTTAAAAAATCGGACCAAAACGTGAAAAACCTGACGAAAACGTAAAAAACCTGAAAAAAAACGTAAAAAAATCGGACGAAAACGTAAAAAAGCGGGACCAAAACGTAAAAAACCGGACGAAAACGTAAAAAATCGGACGAAAACGTAAAAAAATGGACGAAAACGTAAAAAAGCGGGCGAAAACGTAAAAAACCGGACGAAAACGTAAAAAACCAGACGAAAATGTAAAAAACCGGACGAAAACGTAAAAAAGCGGGACTAAAACGTAAAAAAGGGGACGAAAACGTTAAAAACCAGAAGAAAACGTAAAAAACCGGACGAAAACGTAAAAAAACCGGACGAAAATGTAAACAAGCGGGCGAAAACGTAAAAAACAGGACGAAAACGTAAAAAAACGGGCGAAAACGTAAAAAATCGAACGAAAACGTAAAAAACCGGACGAAAACGTAAAAAAGGACTAACGGTGCAAATAGAGTTAACCCATAGGACTAACAGTGTAAACCATTTCTATCTCGTTAGGAGATAACGGAGAAAAGGACTAACGGTGCAACAAGTTTTGTTACCTAACTTAGTATCTCGTTAGGAGTTAACCGACACGTCATCATATTACCTAACATTGAACGATGCAACAAGTTTTGTTACCTAACTTAGTATTTTCGATAGTCGACTACCTAACATTAGAAATTTAGGTAAGTTCGTTACCTATATGTAGAATTAACCCATCAAGTAATCACAATTGTATCATATTTAACATGTGTGTTATACGCACATTGTTGACGTATGTGTCCGGACGGCATGTCTTGACCGGTCGTCCGGACGACATGGAGCCGTCCGGATATACCGAAGGGCACATAGATCGTTCGGATAAAACAGCTGCCAACAACATAACAAGTGGCAATATCCTTTGACAGATGGCAACTGCAGACACCGCTGCCGCCGCCCCGGGATTTACGGGATTATGTCTGAAACATGTTTCCTGAAAATCCGGTGCCGCCATTTCAGGTACCAAGGTTGGGCACTATAAATACACAGCTCATTTACTACTTTCAACTAACTATTTTATTAGCATTTACTTCATACTACTATTCATAACCCCTCGGAATATCAAATACTTACTCTCACGCCGGAGGTTGGTCCTGGGATAACACCCGGGGCGAGCCTAACGCGTATTGTTGTGTGCAGATACCCGAAGGATCCTTAGTAGCCGAAGGGACTGACACACAAACCTTTCGGAAGAGCATTTAGCTAGTTCGACCGAAAGGCCCCTTTTATTTGTCCGAAGTGATTGCAAGAAATTACTTCAACAAATTGGCGCCATCCGTGGGACCTTCCGCTCGATCTACCTGAGGTTCGGAATGACAGGTCCTACACCAACGTTCGAAATGACGGGTTCTACACCCCTCTTCACCCCTGTCCGAAACGCGGGGGGAGCCGGGGGATCCGGAGGAGACCAAGATCCTCCGGATGTCCAAACCCTAATCGCAGGTCATCTTTCAGCCTTGAAAGAGTTGTTCAAACAACCGAGCAATCGCAACCTGGTAAGCCCCAGAATGCTGAGGCTCGGCGACGAGTACGAAAATTCGGAGGAAGAAGATGTTGAAGAGTCCCCATACGGAATGGGGAAAAAGGCGGATGATGACTTGAGCAAACCATTTAAGGAAGTAATTAAGTGCCCGTTCACGAAAAGGATCATAGAGTTCTCATCTTCAAGCACAAGATACCGACGAACCTAAAACTATACCAAGGAACCACTGATCCAGATGACCACATCAATCGTTTTACCGGAGCAGGAAATCACGAAGAATGGCCCATGCCCGTATGGTGTCGAATGTTCCAACAAACCTTGGACGGGAAAGCCAGGGGATGGTTTGATAAGCTCCCGACGGGAAGCATTGACAGTTGGGACGAGCTTCAGAAGAGGTTTTTGAATAGGTTTAGTATGTTGAGGATAAGCACTAAGGACCTCACGGAGATCAACAAGATTCACCGGAAGGCTAATGAGAGCCTCCCGGATTTCAAGGAGAGATGGGTGTGCGAGGTCAATTACTTCCCAGACGCTCCCGAAATTATGCAAATCGGTTAGTTTCTGAACGGTCACCACTACCCGGAATTAGCAAAAAAGTTCTCTGACAAGATCCCTAAGACTGTCGATGAGATGTTGGAAAGAATTGATGATTTCATCCGAGCCGAAGAGGCTTTCCGGACAACAGAACTGCCGAAGGGAGAGAAAGTGAAATCTCGGCCTAACCCGTACCACAACAGAAGTGACCAACAACCAAGGCCCCTCTTCGGAGGAGATCGCCGCAGGAATAACCTCAAGACTGATTTCAAAGGACGCAGGGGTGACTACTATGCTCCTTATGTTCCCCCGAAGCATGACAGCTCTAGCCGGATCGATCCTCGCCGCATTGATAACCGCCGAAATGAGACAAGGCCGATAGATCTGAGCGCCCTGACGAAGACACCAAAAGAGATATTGGCAACTGAGCACCAACTGAAGTTACCACAACCTCCTCCCACAAAGGGGAAAATAGCAAAGGATTTTGCGGACCGATATTGCGACTATCATGGTGAGAAAGGACATTATACCAATGATTGTTGGCAGCTCAAAGAGGAAATAAAAGCCACACTAAATACTGGGAAGTTAGACCATTTGTTGAAAGGTCTCAGGGGAAAAGGAAAGGCTACACAAGGGGATAATCACCAGGGGAACAAAGGAAAAATCATTAACATGATTCAAAGCTCAGCAGCCTCTCAAAGAGGAGGAAAGACGGACTCGGAAGAATGGATGAACCTTCCGATAAGTTTCCCGTCCATCTTTACAAATGAGATGTCGGACGAGCCATTTGTGATTGAAGCCGAGGTGGAAGGGATGACAATACAAGGAGTCTACGTGGATCCTGGCGCTTCTATGGAGATAATGTATGAACACCAATTTGAACGGTTAAGCCCTTCGGCTAAAGCCCGGTTGAAAGAATCCAACACTACTTTGGTAGGATTCACATGGAAGCCCGTCAAGCCGCAGGGATCGATAGATTTAGAAATCTGCTTCAGAAGTCAAGGCCGATCCCGGAAAGTATGGATGGAATTCGCCGTGATTGATTCGCCCTCCTCCTACAACATCATATTGGGATGCACCGATTTAAGGAAATTACGGGCCATCCCCTCGACCATTCACTCAATGGTCAAGTTCCCTACTCCAGGTGGAATAGCAACACTGACCGCACGACCAATGATTCAAGAGCACCACGGGTCAATGGAGGAACGGATGAAGAAAAAGGGGGTAAAGGGAGAAGCTTGGAGCGCTGAAATAACAAAGGGAAATGCCGAAAGGAACGCCTGTCATCCGGAAGATTCACCGCAGGAACATGGGAAGGGACCCATGGCCGGAGAGACTATCCGATGCTACAACCGAAGGAATCTTTGCAAATTGACCAGGGTAGGAATAACGGTTCAGGTAACTGTCAACACAAAATAACCATTTCACTATTGCTATTTCATTCTCGCCCATGTTTGTTTTTCATATTAAACTAACGGAAGGAACGAAAATACCTTTGTAGCTTAAGGCAGGTAGTCTCACATGCCAATGGAACGAAACTAATGGGAGAACGAGCCAAGAAAAGCACGAATCCACTGAAGGAAGGGAAACTTGCCAAGCGGAACCACGAACCACGCAAGGATGAAAAAGAAAGCACCTTTGATATGGCGGACAACGACTGTTGAAAATGTTTTCATGAATACTTGGTTTATGTATCTTATGTAACACCCGAAAGGGCTTGATATTCACTATTTAAATGACAAATGCAGCTATCCCACCATTGAAGGGAGGCAATTTTCCTACAATACGTTCTGGAAATGTTTGTTGCGTTATGAACATAAGCTGAGAGTGACCCCTCCGAGAGGTTCGCGCCCTCCGGAGTGTTTTGTGGTCAATGTTCAAAGATAGTATGCCCAAAAAGGGGCCTGCCATATAGTTTCTGAACATAAGTTGAAAGTGACCCCTCCGCGAGGCTGGCCCCCTCCGGAGAGTTTTGTGGTCAATGTTCAAAGATGGGATACCCAAAAAGGGGTTACCATAACGGTACCCAAAAAGGGGTGACCGAGTAATCATTTATTTTACTTTGAACATAAGCCGAATGTGACCCCTTCGAGAGGTTCGCGCCCTCCGGATATTTTCGTGGTCATAGTTCAAAGAACGGCGTGTGTCGCCCAAAAACGTATAAGCTTGTACCTCCGGAACTATGCAAATAGTGAAGGTAATAAAAAACAAGTGTTATACGTTCGTAACAAAAATCTAGCTCCAACGTAAGCTTGTACCTCCGGAGCTATGCAAATAGTGAAGGTAATAAAAAACAAGTGGTACGTTCATAACTCGAATGTAGGCCGAACGTCAGCTTGTACCTCCGGAACTGAGCAAGTGATCCGTCCCAAACTAGCTATGTTTTATTTCTCTATCACACAAGTCAACCACTTGTGAATGGTCAACCGTAATAAATGATAAAATATAAACAGCCTCAGGACGAATGCTCGTGTGTAGTGTGAAACCAGGCAAGTGATCACCCGGATCGTTTCCCAACGAGGTGTGAATGGAAAACGGTGAAAAGCTAGGATTAGAGTGATTGATGATTCAGATATTTTTGGATTTTGCTTTATTTAACAATTCTAAATAACAAATTAAAACAGATATGCACAATAAAATTAAACGCGAATTAATAAATTACAAACGCGCAACGGGAAATCTAAAATGGGACTAAAAAGTAAAATTTATGAAATTAAAACCTAAAAATGTAAAATAACTTAAAACTTATTTAAAAACTTAAATTATAATTTTTTACACTTTTTTATTTAATTATTATTAATTATTTATTATTTAATTATTAATTAAACTAATTTAAATTATAAAAAATACTAAATGAACAAGGAAAATTCTAAAACTTTTTCTAAAAATATTACTAAGTAAATAGAAACTAAGAAAATTATAAAAATGAAAATTACTTAATTAAAATTTAAAAAGATAAATTCTATTAAATAGAAGCTATCACTTTATTTCTATTTTTGATTTTCTTAAGGCCTAAAAATATTATTATATTTTTCCTAGATTACAAATTACAAAAGAAAATTATGAAAATTGGATTTATATTTTTCTGATTATTTTTCTATTTATTATGATTTAATTACTATTTTAAACTAATTAAAAGATAAAAAATATTAAAACTATTAATAAAAATCTGAAAATTTTATCTAAAATACTTTATAACATTACAGATTTATTAAAAATAAAAACAAACCAACAGCTTATTCGGATAAGCTATAATAATCAGAAAAGAGAAATAAGCTAAACCGAAAAAACAAGGGTTAAAAGGAATTAAAAAGGATTCTAAATCAGAACTGGTGCTCCAGAGCATTTGGGAAGGGGGTGTGTTGTGTGCATGTTATACTAGCGAGAGGTCTTGAGTTCGAATCCCACACCCCACTTTTTGCTAAACTATTTTTTTGATTTTTTTTCTTTATTGAAACTTACTAAGTAGCTTATGATGAACAATTTTTATAACTAGTACGACTTTTGGATCTCAAAGAATAAGCTAGAAATAGCTTATGCAGTTGGGCTTATGAACTTTTAAGATTTTGAGATTATCAAACAAGCTAGAAACTTATCAAGAAGCTATAAGCTTATGAACTTATGTACTATGGACTGAAGTTCACTTAATTGAACTAATGAAATCGAAAAACTAGCTTGAATAAGCCAGAAAAGCTCCAAGAGAGCTTTTGGCTTTTGGGGTCTGCTGAGGTGCCCTGCACCAGGGCAGATTGACCTACTTTGAGGCTAGGTTTAGGGGTTATAGAGACTTGTAAAAAATGAACCAAAAATATCTAATACAGTTGAGCTTGTAGGGTTTAAATATCAAAAGAAATTAGCTTAATCGAGCTTATGGTGTGGGAGTAAGAAAATCTCAAAGTTTCACAATAACCACAAAGACTGCATATGCAGTCTGCTTAACTGAGTTGCTATGCAACTTGGTGTAGACTTGCACAAAGGGTTTGAGGCTTATGGAACTTACCTAATGGACTGAATTGAGTATAAAAATACCAAGGAAGATGGCCAAATAAGCCTATGGCTTATTATAGCTTAATTGAGCTTCTATTTTGACTGAAAATCACAAAAACTATGAAAAGGTTCTTAACTGATCTAAGGGACTTAACTGAGCTTGAAAATGACTTATGATGGCTTATTAAAGCTTATGCAAAGTTTGCTAATTGGCACATCTACAGTATAAAGGGTTTTAACCCGTTTGACTTTTCTAAACCAAACACCCCTATGGGTTGACTGTTGAGAGTTTTGGTCTGCAAATGGTCGAATTAAGCTAGGATTTTGACTACTTATTGATTATTAACTAATATTTATTATATTTAACAACTTTTAAACTAAATTTAAGCAGTTTAAATAAGCTATAACTTATATTGACTATTTTTGACTTTTTGAGTTTATATAAGTTAAACTGCGAAACAAGCTAAATAAGATTAAGAACTGATAATATATGATCTAAGATTACTGATAAGCTAAGAATAATAACAAGAAGCTAGTAATAAGCACTATAATAGTAATATTGAAATTAAGCAAGAACTTATTAAAACTCTTACAATCGAATTGCACTTGAAATATGGAACAAAGGACCAAGAACTTTCCTATGGGTTCTCCACAGAACCTCTAAACCATAAGCTTCCAGAAATTCAGCTTGTTCAATCCAGAGTAGCTTATTTGACCTCCATTGACTTTCGTTGACTTTGCTTCGAAATTGAAATCAAGAACTAATTAGTGCTATATAAACTTACATTAAGCTACTATGAGCTTATGTCAGCTTATAGTATAGGTTTTTGGAGTTTATTATGATGAACTTAAATGAGCTTAAGCTTATACGATTACCACATTTTTAGAAACTTAATTATAACTTAAACTTGAGTACACATAACTTTAAATTGAGACAAAGTAACTGAAACAAAGCTTGTATTAAAGACTTGAATTGAAAATTACAATAATTAGAATACTGATAAAGAAAAACGATTAAGCTAGTTAACTACTTGCCCTTCTTGGCTTACAAAGCTATTCTATTTATACAAAACTAACTGGGATCTTCATGTCAACATCCTCTGAATCTTTTAGCACCCTTGGATTACTTCAATTCGATCTCAGCCCTTGATTTCACTTTTTGGCGCCAAAATTGATAGTAGTGAGTTGAGTAGGTTTTAGCATTAAATGTAAATCAGGGAGGTGGAGAAGAAGCAATCAATGAAATTTGTATTGTTAGGTGAGTGGGATTGGATGGGGGTGGTGGGTGTGTCAGAAGGCGGTGGATAATGGTGGTATTTGGAGGGTGGTTTTGGTTAAACGGTATGGTGGGAAAGGGAAGGTTTGACCGAAATCAAACCTTCGGTTTAGCTAAAAAGAAGGTGGGTCGGGTTGTGTTGATTGGGCTTGGGTTGGGCTATTTTAATTAAAGGGTTGGGCTGGTAATATAAAAGGGTGGGTTGGTTTATTTTAATTAAGGTCCGGATTTGGTTTGTAGCTAAAATATCACAAGGACCAAAATTGTAACTTTCTGATTTCTTGAAGGGTTGAACCTACCAAATTTCCAAAGTTAACACAAGGACCAATTATGCCATATAAGAATAGTACAAGGGTTATATTTGATAATTTCCATATTTTAAATACCCGAGGACTAAATTTGACATTTTTCAAAGTTGAGGGACCAAAGTTGTAAATATGCAATTTTTAACTTCAAAGGACTTTTTTTAACAACTTATGAATCCCCAAGGACCTAAAATGATATTTGTACAAGTTTTTAGTGATCAGGGACTAGATTTGACAATTTTTAAAAGTTGAGGGACTGAAACTGCCAATTATGCAAACTTTGTTCGTTTTTCACTTGTTTTTAAACATTTTGCATCTGAAACATATAAAACACAATTCTGGGATAATTTCAGTATTATGATGCATTTCTGAGTGTTTTTGAGAGTTTTGGCAGTTCAGATTAGGTAAAAATGATGAGTATTTAGACACTCATCAATCCCCCACACTAAACTATTGCTAGTCCCTAGCAATATTTTATGAAGATTTAATGGATTTGAAAGACTCTTTACCAAAAGCCATTACTTCTGGAGTAGCCAATTCTTTTAGTAAAAGTAATTGGCACATCTCAAATAAAATTCTAAAACTTTTTCTAAAAATATTACTAAGTAAATAGAAACTAAGAAAATTATAAAAATGAAAATTACTTAATTGAAATTTAAAAAGATAAATTCTATTAAATAGAAGCTATCACTTTATTTCTATTTTTGATTTTCTTAAGGCCTAAAAATATTATTATATTTTTCCTAGATTACAAATTACAAAAGAAAATTATGAAAATTGGATTTATATTTTTCTGATTATTTTTCTATTTATTATGATTTAATTACTATTTTAAACTAATTAAAAGATAAAAAATATTAAAACTATTAATAAAAATCTGAAAATTTTATCTAAAATACTTTATAACATTACAGATTTATTAAAAATAAAAACAAACCAACAGCTTATTCGGATAAGCTATAATAAGCAGAAAAGAGAAATAAGCTAAACCGAAAAAACAAGGGTTAAAAGGAATTAAAAAGGATTCTAAATCAGAACTGGTGCTCCAGAGCATTTGGGAAGGGGGTGTGTTGTGTGCATGTTATACTAGCGAGAGGTCTTGAGTTCGAATCCCACACCCCACTTTTTGCTAAACTATTTTTTTGATTTTTTTTCTTTATTGAAACTTACTAAGTAGCTTATGATGAACAATTTTTATAACTAGTACGACTTTTGGATCTCAAAGAATAAGCTAGAAATAGCTTATGCAGTTGGGCTTATGAACTTTTAAGATTTTGAGATTATCAAACAAGCTAGAAACTTATCAAGAAGCTATAAGCTTATGAACTTATGTACTATGGACTGAAGTTCACTTAATTGAACTAATGAAATCGAAAAACTAGCTTGAATAAGCCAGAAAAGCTCCAAGAGAGCTTTTGGCTTTTGGGGTCTGCTGAGGTGCCCTGCACCAGGGCAGATTGACCTACTTTGAGGCTAGGTTTAGGGGTTATAGAGACTTGTAAAAAATGAACCAAAAATATCTAATACAGTTGAGCTTGTAGGGTTTAAATATCAAAAGAAATTAGCTTAATCGAGCTTATGGTGTGGGAGTAAGAAAATCTCAAAGTTTCACAATAACCACAAAGACTGCATATGCAGTCTGCTTAACTGAGTTGCTATGCAACTTGGTGTAGACTTGCACAAAGGGTTTGAGGCTTATGGAACTTACCTAATGGACTGAATTGAGTATAAAAATACCAAGGAAGATGGCCAAATAAGCCTATGGCTTATTATAGCTTAATTGAGCTTCTATTTTGACTGAAAATCACAAAAACTATGAAAAGGTTCTTAACTGATCTAAGGGACTTAACTGAGCTTGAAAATGACTTATGATGGCTTATTAAAGCTTATGCAAAGTTTTCTAATTGGCACATCTACAGTATAAAGGGTTTTAACCCGTTTGACTTTTCTAAACCAAACACCCCTATGGGTTGACTGTTGAGAGTTTTGGTCTGCAAATGGTCGAATTAAGCTAGGATTTTGACTACTTATTGATTATTAACTAATATTTATTATATTTAACAACTTTTAAACTAAATTTAAGCAGTTTAAATAAGCTATAACTTATATTGACTATTTTTGACTTTTTGAGTTTATATAAGTTAAACTGCGAAACAAGCTAAATAAGATTAAGAACTGATAATATATGATCTAAGATTACTGATAAGCTAAGAATAATAACAAGAAGCTAGTAATAAGCACTATAATAGTAATATTGAAATTAAGCAAGAACTTATTAAAACTCTTACAATCGAATTGCACTTGAAATATGGAACAAAGGACCAAGAACTTTCCTATGGGTTCTCCACAGAACCTCTAAACCATAAGCTTCCAGAAATTCAGCTTGTTCAATCCAGAGTAGCTTATTTGACCTCCATTGACTTTCGTTGACTTTGCTTCGAAATTGTTCATAAGAGTACACCATTGCACGAACCAAAACAAAGGCTCCGTAAGATCAAAGCAGCGATAAACATCCCGGTTCACCGAAGGACTAAATTACTCTGGAAGTAAATTAAAGTGATGCGTAAAATAAGAAACATGGCAGACCGAATTATGTAAAGCAACTACATGGCTAGATATACAAATAAACAGATATCATACGAATTGTACGCTACGAATTATTACAGTCATCCGAATCGAATAAATTGTTTTTGGCCCGAAGGCCTTACATCCACAAATGTTTTTTCAAAGTAACAGTTTAAAATAGCTTCACAAAATTCCGGACGGATCAGGGGGCCGACTCATTCACTCCAGCAGAAGAGCCCTGGACGTTAGCAACTTCGGTCTCAGGAGCACCGGAAGTTGATCCAGCGGCAGCACCAGCAGCTTGGTTTTCGGTGGAAGTAAATGGTGGTGGGTCAGGAAAGATCTTCAAGATTTCATCAGGAGACTTAAGGTAGGAGCTGCTAATCCTCTTGATGTAGGGATACTCGGCGGTGAATAACCCATCGTATAATGGGTCGAACTTCTTGCCAGCTTCCACATCCAGGTCGTCCGTCTCGGCCACAATCTTAGCCACTTCCTCCGGCTTACGACCTACAACCACACCCTCCATAAAACCAGACTGCGAAGACAAACTGAAAGGGCCCGCCAAATGCTCCTTATATTCATGACTACCCAAGAGACGGCGAACCACTTCCGGAATGACTTCTTTCACAACCTTAAACCGATCTGCCTCCGTCCGGCCCAGTCGGGCGATAAGATCCTTCTTCACATTACGGAGGTCCAGATTGTCTTTTACCTCTTCGCCCAGCTTGGTCTTGGCTTTTTCCAAATCAGCCTCCAGGGCACTGATCCGTTCCGCCGCGACCAACCTCTCGTCCTCAACCAACTTCTCCAACTCCTTAACCTGACTCATCAACTCCGATTCTTTCACCATACAGGCGGAATGCTCGGCCCTCAGCTGTTTGAGCTCTCCCCCGTTCTTTCCGAGGTTTCCGCACTGTTGATGGGTGCAGTACAGCTCGTGATGCTTATGAAGAAGATTTTCAAACCGGAGTAATAGGTCCGATTCAGCTACGGCACCCATACCCAATAACTTCCAGGCCCTTTGACCAGCTTCAACATCACCCAGATTCTCTAGGAACGACTCCTCCTTCGGAGTCGGAAGATTCAGCATCAAGTCCCGACAGACTTCCCAACCATCCAAACGATCATCCTTGCGAACTTTCCACGCCGGGACGTGCAAAGCAGCAGGGTCATCCTCATCAATTACCTTCTCCTTCCCATGGCCAGAGCCAGCGCCGGAAGAACCCCCTATAATAAAAAAATATACAAGGGAAAGTAAGAATGAGCAATGGTTACTGTCAAAAATAAATGCAAGGGCAAAATATAGGGAGTGACGTTCCCGAAATACTTACCAGCACCAACGGCCTCGGACGTGAAGCCCACGCCAATACCTCCCGGGCCCTCCGGCCGAAGAACCTTAGCCCTCTAGCTGTTTTCTTGCGGCCGAAGCATCTAGCTCCACCACATCAGCATCCTCGTTCGGCCTTCTTCGCTTGACCGACTGGAACTCACCACCTCCATCCACATTGCGTTGAAGGCGGAATCTAGTCCCATGTTGCTTGGACTGGGACGTTTGCTGGGCAGCGTTTTGCTCTTGTTTCTTCGTCTTTGCCTTCAATACCTTATCATCAGGTACCTTGACCCCTGTCAACTCGGCCGTCTTCTTCGGGATGTCGTCATTAGAAGTGGTAGGAATAGTCACATGCGTCTCGTGAGACTGACCTTCCGGATATTTATCCCCTTGCGTCACAGACGCGTCCTTTCGGACTTTTGGTTTCTTCAAATATTGAGACATTGTGATAGCTGCAAAAAATGAAAACGTTAAACAGTTAAGAAAGCGCACTGTTGATGCAAATAATGTTCTAAAAACGTTATTTATATCTTTCGATTACTTCACGTTTTGAGGATGACAAAATGTGAAATCACGATACGTTAAAATCAACGTAAACAAGTCTTTAATCGGAAGATCCCATTTCTACGCAAATCACTCTAGAACAAAGTTACAACTTGAACTAGTGATCAAAGAAGTGAATTTATGTTTTGAAAATTCACATTTTAAATGGGACAAAAGAATTTTTCAAAAATACACATGACAAATTATTTTTGAAATATTAAGAAATGTTTTAATGGAAAAATATGTTTGAAAATCACAACAGCTATTTTTCCCCCCAAAATCAGCTCCAACCTTCCCCAAATAAGCTTTCACCAGAAAAGACAAAATTTGGAGCGTCCTAGTCTAGGACGGCTCCACGGTTCCGTTAAATTTAACGGAGCCGTGGGGTATTTAACGGAGCCGTCCGTACCATTTTTTCTGTAACGTTCAGATTTTTCTTGCCTATAAATATCAACCCCTTTCACAGTTTTAGGCACCCTTAACACACAGAAAAATCCCCTAGCTTAATCCTCTCAAACCTTTCACTTCTTTAGATTAGTTTTCTTTGTTTCAAGAGTGATCCAATCATCCTTCAAGTGATCGTCTTCATACCTCTTCATTAGCAAGAGAAGAACACAAGTATCCAAGTAGATACAAGGTGTTGTCATCCCTCTTCATTAGCAAGAGAAGAACACAAGTATCCAAGTAGATACAAGGTGTTGTCATCCCTCTTCATTAGCAAGAGAAGAATTCAAGTATTCAAGAAGATACAAGAGTTATAGTTGTTAGGTTTTTGTAACACTTGTTACAACCTTGTTGTATCTTTGTATACATCAAGCTTTCTTATCTTTTGTGAGTGAGAGTGAAGATCAAGTGTGATCTATAGAGATAGTGAACATCTCCTATAGCCATTGGGCTTGTGTGATTGATCAAGAAGATCAAGGGTCGATAGATTAGTGTTAGTTGAGTAGAGTGAAGTGAGTGTTGATCATTGTGATCGTGTTGAGATCTTGGTGATCTCTTGAAGCCATTGGGCTTGAGTGTTTGGTCACGTGGACCTTGGTAGATTGGTGCTAGCTAAGATTAGCACTCGACATCTAGCTTAGTGTCGGTAATAGGATAAGCGACGTGTACGGTTTTCTCCGCCTGAAGGGAGGTTGTTGATATAGTGTTTGAAACTCTCGAGTGTGGTACTCGGGGAGTGGAGTAGGGCGAAGAAGAGCTTCGTAGCCGAACCACTATAAATCCTTTGTCTCGGTTTGATCTTTCCAACTCTACTCTTTACTTTCATTATTTTGTATTAGTTAGTTTAGTGTGTAGTTTATATTGGTGTTGATTGATAACACATAGAGTTCGAATCAAGGTTTCCAATAGCTAACTTTTAAAACAAGATTTTTAAAAGGATTTTTAAACCGGTAAACTATTCAACCCCCCCTTCTAGTTTCCCACAATTGGTATCAGAGCCACGTCAGTCAAGTTTTTAAAGTATATTGTATTTTAAAGCTTGAATCGATCAATGGATTCCGACAAATAACTAGAAGGGCAATCTATGCAAAGACCACCACTTTTCGAAACCGATTGTTTTATATATTGGAAAACAAGATTCGAAACGTATGTGAAATCAAAAGACATTGATCTTTGGCATGTTATTACCGAGGGTGACTTTCAACCTATTCAAATGAATCCGGAAACTAAAAAGGATGAAATAGTTTCTTATGATAAACAAAGTGATGAACTTAAAAGGAAATTAGCCAAAAATAATGAGGCTAAAATGATGATTTATAATGCTTTGCCTAAAAAGGAATTCGAAAGAATTTTCATGTGTAATACGGCAAAAGATATTTGGAAAACTTTGTTAGTCACTCACCAAGGTAATAACCAAGTCAAAAGGAACAAGATAGATCTTCTTGTTTAACAATATGAACAATTCTCCATTTCGGAGGATGAGTCAATAGATAATGCTTTTGCTAGATTTAATACTATTATCACTAGTCTTAAAGCTCTTGATGAAGGTTATTCTAGTAAGAACTATGTTAGGAAGTTTCTTAGAGCTCTACATCCTAAATGAAGAGCAAAGGTCACCGCCATAGAAGAGTCAAAGGACTTGGCGGCATTATCACTCGATGAACTTATAGGAAATTTGAAAGTTCACGAGATGATCATCAAGAAGGACTCCGACATTGTCAAAGGCAAAAGCGAGAGAGTTAGATCTCTAGCATTAAAAGCCAAGAAGGAGTCCAGTGATGAGGAATGTTCGAGTTCCGGTAGTGAAGATGAAGAGTACGCACTAGCCGTTAGGAACTTTAGAAAGTTCCTTAGGAGGAAAGGTAGATTTCCTAGACAACCTCGCGATGAGAAGAGGTCATCCCAAAGAAATCATGATGAAAGAAAAGGGACAAGTGATAGGAAATGCTATAGATGCAGAGATCCTAATCACTTCATAGGTGAATGTCCTAAGCCACCAAAATCCAACAACCAAAGAGCCTTTGTAGGAGGTTCTTGGAGTGATAGCGGTGAAGAAGAAGAGAAGAAGCCTAACGATGAAAAGTGCTGATGCGTGGGTTTTGCAACCTTACAACAGGTTTTACCTCTCGAGGGATCTCAAGAGGCTTACAACCCCACCAGGCAGTGTACCTGACCGATGTAGTATAGTGTAGTGGTAAGTACGGGGGATTGATCGTTCTCCACAGGGAATAGTGTTCGTTAGGTGTGAAAGGCTACTCTAATTAGGTCTAAGGGTTGAGGAAGATTCTTTTTATGTTTTTATATTTTATAAAAGCAAGTAAAATCTCGGGTTTTGAAGGAGTGGGCGGAATTAGTTGCTAGTCAACTAACCCAAATTACTACAAATGCAAATAAAATAAAATAACAAAAATGAAAAGTGGTGAGAAACTTATGTGTAGAGAAATGTGTTTACTTAGATTTCCTTACTCCCTAACTATCTTTTACCGGTTAATTAGTGTGTATTAGTCGCGTGGATGACGGGTGTATTCCTTAATACCATTCGTGGGGTGGCGTACTTACTTCCCCAAACTCTACAAGCTCCTACTTCACTCCTATGTCGAGCCGGCTAGGAAGCTCCTAACATGGGATCACTAGAATTCGCTTATGCATTAAATACAACCATAAAAACCTTTAGTACGCGTTTGGTTCATGTTTCTTAAGACGTTCAAGCAAGTTACCGAATAGGAAGTTAGCCAGTTTTCTTAAGCCTAACATAGATAAACAATCATCCAATACAACTAACAACACACTAACAACCAATAATCAATAGCTAGGTTTCATTAGATCTAAGCAAACACAAGATAAAATTAGCCTAACATGTTAAACAAAAGACAAGCATAAGATAGAATCAAACAACACATAGACATATTGAATGATTAATTGATAACTTATCTTTCAATGAAACATGGAAGATCTCAAGGCAAAAAGCCCTGAAAAAGTAGCTAAAATCGTCTTAGGGTTTTATCCCAAAATTCCACACACTAAGCTCTCCCTTAATGACAAAAAATTAGAAAACTATATATAGACTTTGACATCTGACGGCGTCACCTTATGCATTGTGACGCCGTCACCTCGCCGCTTTTAGGGTTCCCGGATGACCATCTTGACGCCGTCCCTCTTTAGCTCTTCAAAAATCCATTCTGGCTTATCAAGGCTTGACGCCGTCGGATCATGAACGTGACGCCGTCCCCTTATGATTTAAGCCGTGACGCCCTTGATTTAGTTAAAGCGTGACGCCGTCAGAATTCTCATGCAAACTCACTGGCCCGTCATGAGTAAATTTCACATCCAACTTTTCTTGCCAAGTCATGACGCCGTCCCATGTTAATTGTGACGCCGTCAAGAGTAACTTTTAGCCGATTCTTGAGACTTTGCCGTTTTCTTCACTTTAATGCTCCAAAAACGTCCAAAATGCCTCCTTTTCCAGATTTCTCCTCAAAAGTACCTAAAATGACAAAAGGAACGATTTAGGGCAATATTTGATCAAATAAATACGATTTCGGGCTTAAATGACCCCTTAAAAGCGGTACACTTTTCGCCTCATCAAATACCCTTACACTTGAGATTTGCTTGTCCTCAAGCAAATGCGCTTTTATTCTAATCAAAATACAAGTTAGGGGTCATTTAATGCAAACATAAAAGTAATTACAACAAATAATCGTTCCACTTCAATCATAATAAGCACGGAGATTACATACTAGCACCTCACAAGTAGTGTTTAGATACTCACATCTCTCAAGTGTCATCAAAATAAATCTCATAAATGAAAACGGAAAATATCTCTCACTACCTGTCATAGCAAATAGATTACCATAGGCTTGGGAAAGGATCGAAAACCTCCTCCACTAGGCGTAAGCACCTAAGATAAACTATCAAAGAGGGCTTTTAAATGGGTTATAACGTTAGGTGTAGGGAAAAGGAAAACACGGTTTTGTTGGATAAAGGATATTTTACTGGTGGCGAGTTAAAGATCTTGATCAATTACATGTACTATACAATGTTGCTAAGCCAAGACTAGACTCGATCTTAAGCTAATGAAAGAAAATAACAAAACATAAACATAAAATAAACATAAAATGAAACGGGATGGTAGTCCGTATGTTTTTTCTATTTTTTTTTTTTTTTTTTTTTTTTTTTTTTTTTTTTTTTTTTTTTTTGCATACACTTTTACCCTACCATCCAAAATAATACATCATAGGGGCGTTGCATCCCCTTACACTTGAACTTTTACATAACTTTACAAATACTAATCTAATGACTCGAATTAAGATAATTGAAAAACTTGGAGTACTTTTAAAACATTTAGCACATATGGGGGTAATAAATGATGTTCTTCCCCATTACTCCATTACACTAGTACTTTACCCATGAGTCCCAATCGTCCCAAAACAATATGTACAAGGATATGACTCGACTTAGCAACCATGTAATCAACTAGATAATTAACTTGGGTTTAAACAAATGTTGTCACAATAATGCACTAAAGATGAGTGCATACAAGGTAGGCTAAGGCGATTTGGGTGTACATTTTAGTGGGGTGTAACAAATTCTTCCTTTAAGTAAAATGCTTAAAGGTTGAAACGAAAGATAGGCTCTGAGGGGTGTACTAGGGGTATCGTGTACTAAAAATGAGTACAACGCAAAGGGTGTGGAAGAATTACTTGACCAATGTAGCCAATGTAATTATAACAAAAACACAGGTGTAAAACAATGGGTTAATCCTAATGCCTCTTATCATGTAGTAAATCTAACTACACGAATGTAGTCTCACTTGTGGCCTCGGAATGGTCCTAACGCAAGTTCTAGAATCTAAGTGCTACCGGTACACACATCATAGCATAAATGCTTTTCCTACCAATTCTAGGGGCGAACCTCACATATTTGGGGGTGGAAAATTTTTTAGTGGTACGGTTTTTGTGCTAGTCATATAACTCCTATCCATGAGACGCTCATTAAGATCAAAGTTTCACTCCTATATGTTGTAAAAAATTTTAAATTTGGCACTAAAATTACCTTAACAAGTATTTCTCTCAGTTTTATTACACATCTACCATCAAACAAACAAAAATCAAGCGCAATTGTATTCTCAAAAATCGTACTTTTACCCTCCCCTTACACTTAAGATGAACATTGTCCCCAATGTTCAAATGACAAATGTAAAAGCATAAAGTAAAAGAATGAAATCAAATACTCCCCTGATTCGCTCGTTGGATAATGAAATTACACGGTTAAATCTTCCTCCAAAGAGAATGTTGAAGCTCCATGACTAATGCATCGCCATAAGCTTGATTCAAAACATTTCCTTGTCCAAAATAACCTGTTGAACCTGAGAAAACAAACACGAAAACCTGCATAACATCGGCGGGATAAAATCTATATATAAGGATATAATGCTTGTGGAATGATAACTTTGCAGATTCCTGGAGATTATAAGTTGGAGATTTTAATAAAAACTTTTTATGAAAACAAAATTTTCAAAAATTTCTGGAAATTAAATCTGACGCCGTCAGGTTATAACCCCTGACGCCGTCAGAAATGACCTGACAAAAATTTTCATTTTAAGTTTCCGGAAAATTTCTGGAAAAACCTTTACCTTACTTCCTGGAAATCCTGCAAAACATCATTATGACTCGATACAAGCATTTGACTCAAACAAATACGAATATGTATGCTAACTTATTATTATTATGATTCATGTTCATTTGTGTTCTAATAAACCGATTTAGATTTCCCTTACACTTATCTTTTGCAAAATACCTTTATATGTAGTTAAGACGAAGTTAAAAACAACATAAAGCATTTTCACAAATTAGTTTTTAACATGAATCAATAAGAATAAAAATTACACACACATACGAAACAAATAAAACAAACACACAAACAAATGAACACACAAAGCAAATAAAATAAATAAAGCTTGGGTTGCCTCCCAAGAAGCGCCTTTCTTTATTAACGAGTCTTGTAGCTAGACTCAAAGTCACGCTACCCTATGTAAGTAAGCTCGTCATCAAGGACGTCTTTAGGGTTAAGCTTGGATTGAAGTTTCCTATTGGTCCGCTTAGTACGATATGTCTTTTCAAACTTCTCTCCATCCGGGTCATACAATGTCATCTTGATATGCCATGACCCATCTCCATCATTGGGTGGTTTATCCCAATTCCACTTATGATCATCTTCCTCACAAATCCACTTATTCATTCCTAGGTTAATTGGCAAAACTCCTAGGAAATCAATCATCCTTCTAAAAACTAGAGGGTCTTCAAATGGATCCAATTCGGTGTCCCTAGCCAAGAGTTGCTCTACCGAATGCGTTCGGTTAACAAAGTCCTCTTCTAGGTAAAATGGGCGTTGGGGTCCTATGAAGTCTCTATCGATCCAAGGTCCATATCTAGATGGTCTCCTATTTAATTCTAACCAATGGGGTGTCGGTTCCTCACTAGTATCATAGGCATGTTTCTTAACATCATAGACTGACCAAGTATCCCCTTCTCCTACCGCTATCTTGGATTCCTTACAATCAATCATAGCACTAGCGGTCGCTAAAAATCCTCTACCTATCAACAAGGGGCATGTAGGGTCGCTAACCATATCAAGGACGTGGAAATCGGCTAAAATGGTTAGTTTTCCAATGTGCACTAACACGTCCTTAACTACTCCAACCGGGTAAGCAACACTTCCATCCGCTAAGCCTATTATCACCTCGGTTTCTTCAAGTTTTCCAAGTTTTAGAGAGGTGTAGAGAGGTAACGGAAGTAGGTTAAGGCTTGATCCAAGATCGGCTAATGTATCATAAGCCTCCGAATTACCGATCTTGCAAGGTAGAACAAATAAGCCCGGATCATCTAACTTCTTAGGTAGCTTGTTTTGAACAAAGGCGGTCCCTTTTTCGCCTAACTTGAGCTTCTTCTCATCAACAACCGGACTTTCAAGGTGGAGCTCCTTGAATTCATCGTCAAGGTTTTGAGTGGGAGGTGTTTCAACTATGTTGTTGACCAATTTGGATGTCATAACTTCTTGGTCACTTGGAATGATTTGGGTTTGTTTGAAACACGTGCTCATGGAATTGACCGAATAATATTGTGGACAAGAACTAGGGGACGAAACCGATGAAATAGCGTTGACGTTTAGTTTCGGGTTCTTGACCGTGTTGCTAGGGAGTGCTCCCATTTCTCGGTCATTGAGGGCTTTCAACAAGGTGTCAATCTTGTCGGTCATCTCGCTTTGTTTTTGTTTGAAATCGGCTTCAAACTTGGCTAAACGAGCTTCTTGAGATGCCATAAATTGAGACATCAATCCTTCAAAGTTATTGGTACTACCATTGCCGGAAGGATTGTTGTTGAAAGTACGGTTCGAGTTGGAACCGCTTGATTGGAAACGATTAGGTGGGTTGGAAGAATTGATTTGTTGTGAGTTTTGGTTTTGTTTCCACCTAAGGTTCGGGTGATTTTTCCATGAGGGGTTGTATGAATCACCATAATGGTTTGGCTCGGGCTTGAAAGTGTACCACTTGTCTCCCGCTCCGTCGGTACGCGAGGATGCGTAGTCCACAAAAGCTTGTTCGGGGAGTTCCATGCAATCACGAGTGTCGTGGGGACCACTACATAATTCACATGAAGAAGTGATTTTGTTCACTTGGCTTGAAGGTTTAGGAGCCTCGTAGGATTTCATGAGAAACTTGACTTGGTCTTCAAGTTCTACGATCCTACGGTCGGAAGTGCTTGAATTGTTCAAAGGCAAAGATATTGCCTTGACCGTTTTATTCAAATCACGGGGATCACTCCAACTTTCGTTGTCATAAAGAGCAAGATCCTCTAGGAGAGCCCATGATTGTTCCGCACTTAGATCACGTAGCTTGCCACCGGCCGATTGGTCAATGGTTTGCCTTGTGGAGAGATTGATATGGTCATAGAAGATTTGGACTTGGAGCCAAAGTTCTATGCCATGGTGAGGGACTTTTTGGAGTAAGTCCTTGAATCGAGTCCATGCCTCGTAGAGAGTTTCGCCTTGATGTTGTTGGAACATCAAGATATCATTCCTTAGCTTGGTAGTTCTTCCCGGTGGGAAAAACTGAGCAAGGAAACGAGTGGTGAGATCATCCCAAGAGGTGATGGATCCTGCGGGTTGACGTTCTAGCCACTGACTAGCTTGGTCCCGCAAAGAGAATTGGAAGAGACGCAATCGGGTCGTCTCTCGAGTGGCAACATCAAGGTCTATAGAATCAACGATTTTAAGAAAGTCCTTGAGATGTTGATTAGGATCTTCAGAACGAAGTCCATGGAATGCGCATCCGCTTTGCACCAACCGGATGGTGTCGGATCGCAAGGGTGTGATATTGGCTCCTTGTGTGAGCTCAATGGTGTTTCGATAGCCGTGGTGGCTAGGACGGGAATACTCTCCTAAAGTACGGGCTCTAGGAGGTGGTGGTGGTTGTTGTGGTGGTGGGTTGTGGGGGTTAAGGATATTACCATCTTCCATGATGTCGGATGGTAATGGTTACGAACAAAGACACGAAGAAAATAGATAGACTAAAGAAAACCTAGAAAAATAAAATAAAAATCTCACTAGAAAGGAATCTAGTGAGTAGACCTAATAGAAATAAAAATTCAACCTAAACAATAACTATTCCCCGGCAACGGCGCCAAAAACTTGATGCGTGGGTTTTGCAACCTTACAACAGGTTTTACCTCTCGAGGGATCTCAAGAGGCTTACAACCCCACCAGGCAGTGTACCTGACCGATGTAGTATAGTGTAGTGGTAAGTACGGGGGATTGATCGTTCTCCACAGGGAATAGTGTTCGTTAGGTGTGAAAGGCTACTCTAATTAGGTCTAAGGGTTGAGGAAGATTCTTTTTATGTTTTTATATTTTATAAAAGCAAGTAAAATCTCGGGTTTTGAAGGAGTGGGCGGAATTAGTTGCTAGTCAACTAACCCAAATTACTACAAATGCAAATAAAATAAAATAACAAAAATGAAAAGTGGTGAGAAACTTATGTGTAGAGAAATGTGTTTACTTAGATTTCCTTACTCCCTAACTATCTTTTACCGGTTAATTAGTGTGTATTAGTCGCGTGGATGACGGGTGTATTCCTTAATACCATTCGTGGGGTGGCGTACTTACTTCCCCAAACTCTACAAGCTCCTACTTCACTCCTATGTCGAGCCGGCTAGGAAGCTCCTAACATGGGATCACTAGAATTCGCTTATGCATTAAATACAACCATAAAAACCTTTAGTACGCGTTTGGTTCATGTTTCTTAAGACGTTCAAGCAAGTTACCGAATAGGAAGTTAGCCAGTTTTCTTAAGCCTAACATAGATAAACAATCATCCAATACAACTAACAACACACTAACAACCAATAATCAATAGCTAGGTTTCATTAGATCTAAGCAAACACAAGATAAAATTAGCCTAACATGTTAAACAAAAGACAAGCATAAGATAGAATCAAACAACACATAGACATATTGAATGATTAATTGATAACTTATCTTTCAATGAAACATGGAAGATCTCAAGGCAAAAAGCCCTGAAAAAGTAGCTAAAATCGTCTTAGGGTTTTATCCCAAAATTCCACACACTAAGCTCTCCCTTAATGACAAAAAATTAGAAAACTATATATAGACTTTGACATCTGACGGCGTCACCTTATGCATTGTGACGCCGTCACCTCGCCGCTTTTAGGGTTCCCGGATGACCATCTTGACGCCGTCCCTCTTTAGCTCTTCAAAAATCCATTCTGGCTTATCAAGGCTTGACGCCGTCGGATCATGAACGTGACGCCGTCCCCTTATGATTTAAGCCGTGACGCCCTTGATTTAGTTAAAGCGTGACGCCGTCAGAATTCTCATGCAAACTCACTGGCCCGTCATGAGTAAATTTCACATCCAACTTTTCTTGCCAAGTCATGACGCCGTCCCATGTTAATTGTGACGCCGTCAAGAGTAACTTTTAGCCGATTCTTGAGACTTTGCCGTTTTCTTCACTTTAATGCTCCAAAAACGTCCAAAATGCCTCATTTTCCAGATTTCTCCTCAAAAGTACCTAAAATGACAAAAGGAACGATTTAGGGCAATATTTGATCAAATAAATACGATTTCGGGCTTAAATGACCCCTTAAAAGCGGTACACTTTTCGCCTCATCAAGAAGAAGCCTACGATGAAAAGTGCCTAATGGCTCAAGCTTCTAACGAGGTACATTCCGACTCTTCTTATTATAGTGATAATAATTCGTCAATAGATGATAGTGAATTGCATGACGAATACAACAAACTATGCGTAGTTAGTACTAAGATCTTAGGTAGAAACACAAAACTTAAGTTAAAACTACAAGAACTAGAACTACAAGTTCTAGAACTAAAAGATCAAGTCAAAAGACTTGAGAAAAACAAGGAAGTAGACTTAGGATGCGGGTCATGTATAAGTCTTCAAGTAGAAAATGAAAAACTTAAAGAAAATGCTTTAAGAATCATTAAGTTTGATGAAGGAACTAAAACACTTAATGATATACTTGAAAACATTAGATATAGTGAACATGACCGTGCGGGTTTAGGTTTTAACCCAAATCAGGCTTCTACAAGTGGTACTAAACAAGTTAAATTTGTAATGCCTGAAACGTCTAAGTCTGAAGGGGACGGCACCACTAAAAGTACAGACGACACCACTAAATTTAGTGGTACCGTGGTACCGTCTGGTGCTGAAGACGAAACTGGGTCAATTTTAAAAAGTAGCCTAAGTCCTAAACCGAGTCACATAGTTAAAAATAGTTCTAGTGTGTCTACTCCAAGTAAAGAGGAGGTCAAAAGCTCTTACAAACCATTGTCATCTCCCGAACATGGATTTGTAAAGCGTGACACTAGGTCGACTACTCCTCCGCCTAGAAAGGTGAAGTCTCCCAAACCTCGGTCTAGAACTCCTCTACCGAGAGGTAACTTTAGAAGACAAAATCATCCAAGTAACTTTCCCGTAACTTGGAATGATCGTCCATCAAAAGGTTACTTACCATGGGAAATGTGTCCTCCATTCTCACATCCTAAAATAACGCAACAAATGCGTAGGATGTTTGACTCTAACAACTTTGGACCCATGAGATATTGGGGACCAGATGTTTGAACTTTTGTTTTGCTAGGAAAACATGAGTGTAAATAAATTTCGGAGTCTAACAAAAGGAGTATGATGTGTTATCAAACAAGTTTGGTGACGCAAAATTCAAGTCGTGTCTTATATGCTCAACATTCAACAAAGGTTGTCTTATCCTCTAGTTTTAAGAGCAACACCTCAGGCACAGGTACGCTTTCTTAAAACAACCTTTTTTAGTAGTAATGTTTGGCATGAAATAGTGTAGTTAGAATCTAACATGGTAGGCACTATAACACATGTGGAAAACTAGAAAGGGGGTTGAATAGTTTTTACCGTTTTTCAAGTTTTATTTGCTTTGTTACTATATGTTAATTCAAAGGAAACAATCACAAATAAATAATCACACAATATAAACAAAAGATAAAGAGAGGAAAGATCAAACCACACAACACTGTTGTTTATTGTAGGGTATTCACAATACAAGAAACACTAGTTAGAGGCTTAGTTTGGATCGAATAGAAGATATTTTAGAGTGAGAAAGTGGGAGCCTTTTAGAGAGAGAAAGTTACTTGTAATCTATTAGCTTGAAAGGTCCAACCCTTCCCATGGGTGGGAAGGGAGTATATATAGTCTTACATAATATGTCCCTAGTGGACTGTGGAGCGAGCTGACAGAGGGTAAAGACCCGACCCACTCCACAATACTAATTAATAACTAAACTACTAATAATATTACTGATAATCCTACGAGCTATGATGATCTAATAAGTACTTGGGGTGACCGAGTCTTCAACTGAATATTCATATTCCTAACAATCTCCCCCTAAGGGAGGTCACCCCAGAAGTAATGCTCTGAAATTCAGTACTTTTTCCTTGGATCTTGACATCATAGCTCGTAACCCTTGATTCTTCAATATCATAGATTCTTGTGCAAACATCTGTGATCTTCAGATGACTTCTCTTTTGTTTTTGGATGAACTTTGAGTAATCCTTGAAAGTGTCATCCCACTTGATTCTTCAAGTCATCCTTCAGTAGTAAAACTCCATGTGATGAAATATACTTAGAGCCGACATGCTCACACTTTATGGTGTCATGATCTTCAGCATCAGAGTTAGCAGAAGCTGTGTTGAAGGTCTTTTATGTTGATCATGACTTCTTTGATGATGATGTGGTGTGAGCATGTGGTGATGGATTGGCATCTTTTCTGCAACCAGCTACAACAGCAACCAGCTACAGCATTCCACAGCTACAATCGCCAGAAGTTCCTGCATACGACAGTTAGCAATAAAATGTCCGGTACTTACAGGTTTGGACTTCGAGATTGTCAACAGCATAGTGTGAAAACTCTCTCTAATCCTTACCAAGACCGTTCCTAATCGAAAACCCACAGAGGGCTTTTTAAGATCGAACCGTAGCACATCAACGATTAGGTGAGTCGCTGGAGATCACTCCACGACTGTAGACCGTTAGAAACCGCCGTGACCACTAAGCGTAATCCATAAGGAATTACCGAAGTGACCTGCTTTCAGGGCTGCTTGATGTTGACCCTGGCAGGAATTTCCATTCAATCATTGAGAATTACATTTGTAAATTCTCTCATAAATGTTCTGGCAGATTGCTAAGATCTGCGTAGGACTCATAAGTTTACAACTGGTGTCCTTAATGTTGAACAACCAGTGTAGAAATAATTCGTGTTCCTATGAGATCTTTTTATGCATCTCGTGGCTCTAGACTCTATAGTGCGTTTTGATTTAGTGAGCGGAGGCTGGAGAGGACTGCCACCTTTTCAATATCATCTAACTCGGAGTGAGAGAGACGATAGGAATGTATTGAACTCCGTGACAATTGAAACAAGAATCCTTTGAGGGACCTTGAGTGGCTAGGGAGGGTTGTGCAGCGTATCACTGGGTCCATGATACTTTGTCTTCAATGCCAGCAATCAACTATGTGATTCTGACAGCATATGTATTGACCCGGTTTCTGCCTAAGTTGTAAGGAGGGCTATTTCTTTTCACCCTTTATCTTTACAATTCTTTTTCATTCTTCAACCCCTTCAGTGCTTACCGAGACTTCATTACTAGTACCTTGTTGGGTTTGTTCCAGTACTAGCTCCATCTCAGTCGGCACTCTTCCCTTAATCACACTTTTCTCCTTTTTAATCATACCTAAGGACTTCTATACTAACTAGTGGATTATCCCTGGGTAGATCCCTCCGGCTCTGGCGGGATCATGGGAACTTGAACCTAACCTAACCATCCTTATAACTCCATGCGTTAATTAAAATGGTCGGTCTTTGATATTCATCCATGATTGCCAAACCAAATCCTTGAAAAATCTCTCAAAGTGTTCATGATTCTGAAACACAATTTTTGCGAACACTTGAGAGTTTTATATTTTTCAAATGCTCCCCCTCAACATGTGCTCGGTTGATTGTTTTATAAATTTGCACATGTTAGGTAGAGCTCGCACTTTTTGAATTGATCAACTTTCAGTGAACATGACCGATTCGAGACACGCTTACATCACTAGTTAGACTAGCTTGAAATTATTACCCGGCCTGGTCAAGTCCACAGAAAGTTTCTCGAAGTGGTACACTCTACTCAGATACATCTTTTTCGAGACACGCTTACATCACTGGTTAGACCAGCTTGAAATTATTACCCGGCCAAGACGTATCCTTTCAATTGATGACAATTCAAGTTTCGTCAATTCATTGGTTAATTCTGAGTCACGGTCACATGAGATGCCAAATCCTTTGTTTTGTTAAAACCATTTGCTCCCCCTCAATATGTGCATTGATATATGAAAGTTTTTCGCACGTATGGAAGAGCTTGCGTTTATGACCAAAACATTTTGCTCCCCCTCAATATGTGCCTTGATATACAAAATGGTTAAGCACATACGGGAGAGCATACATTAACTTCCAAATCATCACATTATTTTCAGAATTTCCTATTTAAATCACATTCTCTCCCCCGATCAAAAATTTCAAACCCTTTGAGATTTGTGATCTCAATTGATTTAAATACATTTAGACAAATTTGGGAGAAAATGTGGTCAGGTTTAAATGTATTCTGATTTTGGAGCATACTATGCTCCCCTTGAAACAGCGAGAGAGTGTCACTGTTGATGTTTGCACAAATTTGGCAAGGTGTCGGAAATTTGAACAAATATGCTCCCCCTCAATTAATGACCCGTTTTCCATTAAAAGAGCTGTAGTCATTCAATTGAGCGACGGACATTTGTGAAAATTTTAGATCAATTTACCACCTTGTGAAACATGAAGACTCTCTTGAAGGATCAAACAAGATAGAGAATCTTGATGAAAAGAAGACTTCTCTTCTTATATACGAAGTAATGCACTGAAACGTACATCACGTCGGGGAAACATGGATATAAAGTAATCCATGCCCAGGTGAACATCACCCGGTTGGAGGAACAGCTGTCTTTTTGGCGACATGCTTTCCCCATTGTACAGCGCGGGTTGCAGTATGAAGTAACTGCAAGCCATTAAGACATGTTTTAACTGATTAGTATAACTTCTGCTCGAGCTTCATTTAAAAATCCGTGCCATTGTTGAATGACATTTCTAGATCCGTAAATGTTATCGATAAACAGAAGACATGCCTAGGTAGGACTATTTTTGGTATTTTCTGATTTTTCGATTTTTATGGTTTTTATAGATTTTATATTTTTGTATTTTTCTTTTGATTTAAGATGCATACAACTATGTACAAGGATATACGAAGACAATCCTTTACTCCTCCTTTTCTTCCTGAAGACACTTGAGGGTTTCAGGAGTCATGCTTTTCATGCCAAGGCGTGGGAGAATGAACTGAAACCTTTCTCTTGGGAGGGCCTTGGTGAAGATGTCAGCTAACTGAAACTCTGTCCTCACGAAGTATAGTTCCACAATTCCTTTTTCCACCTGTTCCCTGATGAAGTGATGCCTGATGTCGATGTGTTTTGACCTGGAGTGCTGAACATTGTTACAACAAAGAGCAATGGCGCTTTTGTTGTCACAATATAGGGGAATTTTGTTGTATGAGAATCCATAGTCCGAAAGCTGTGATCGCATCCAAAGGATTTGTGCACAGCAAGCAGACATAGCAATGTACTCAGCTTCAGTAGATGATATGGACGTACTCATCTGTTTCTTAGAAGACCAACTAACCAACTTTTCCCCTAAAAACTGAGCTCCTCCTGAAGTACTTCGACGAGTGTCTTGACATCCCGCATGATCAGCATCCGCGTAAGCCGTTAACTCCATTGCAGTGTCCTTAGGATACCAGAGACCCATATGAACCGTGCCTTGAAGATATCGGAAGATCCTTTTCACTGCTTCAACATGCTTCTTGGTTGGTCTGGATTGATACCGAGCACACATACACACAGCAAACAGAAGATCTGGTCTGCTAGCCGTGATGTACATCAAAGATCCAATCATGCTTCGATACTTTGTTATATCTACTGGAATCCCTGAAGGATCTTCATCCAGCTTTGTTCTATCAACCATGGGAGTGTCAACAGGTTCACTTGAATAGAATCCAAACTTTTTCAAGATCTCGTTGGCGTATTTGGATTGATTAATGAATATGCCTCCGGGACTTTGAGAAACTTGTAATCCTAAGAAGAATGACATTTGTCCCATCATGGACATTTGGAACTTGGAATTCATCTCTTTAGAAAAGCTATCACATTCACTAGGATCTGTTGAAGCAAAGATGATATCATCTACATAGATCTGAACTAGTAGTAGATGGTTTCTTGACTTCCTGGTGAATAGTGTAGGATCAACAACACCCTTGGAGAATCCGTTTACTAGGAGGAACTTGGACAATGTATCGTACCATGCCCTTGGCGCCTGTTTTAACCCATAAAGAGCCTTCTTCAAGCGGTAAACATGAGTAGGATGTTCAGTGTCCACGAATCCTTCGGGTTGACTCACATAAACTTCTTCCTTCAAGTCGCCATTCAAGAATGCTGTTTTGACATCCATTTGATAGACTATCATATTTCGACTAGCAGCATTTGCCAGGAAGATTCTTATAGCTTCAATTCTAGCAACCGGAGCAAACGATTCTTCAAAATCAATGCCCTCTTCTTGTCTGAACCCTTTAGCAACTAGCCGTGCCTTGTTCTTTAACACATCACCATGCTCATCAAGCTTCACTTTGAAGATCCACTTTAAGGCAATGATCATTGCACGCTCAGGAGGAGGCACTAATTCCCATACTTCAAGTCGATCAAATTCATGGATTTCATCCTGCATAGCCTGGAACCAGCAATCTTTTGTCATTGCTTCTTTGGCATCTTTTGGTTCGACTTTGGACAGTACGGAATTGAAGAAGCACCACATTGCATCAGTGGCTAGTTGATTACGTGTGGATACTGGACGTGAGGGATTGCCTATGATGTTGTCGATTGGATGATCACTGGTCCATTTTCTGAGGTGGTCGTGAGGTTGAAGGTTATGAACAGATGTAGCAGTGCTGTGTTCTTCAAGTAAGGATGTGTCTGATGAGTGTTCAGGAGCAAATATGTTTTCAAAAGGAACCTCTTCAACAGGAGCAAAAGGATTAACTTCCAAAGAATTATTATCTGAAGATTCTTGCATTACTGGAGAAGTTTGAGTGTTTGATGACGAAGGCGATTGACTGGCAGCAGGAGCATTGTGACTGACTGATACTGAAGCTGCAGGGCCTTCTGAACCTTGTGGGCTTGAACCTCATCCATAGGAATTATAGCTGGTTCACTCGGGATGGTTCCATTCGTTGGCTCAAAGATATTCATCAAACATAGGATCGAATAACTTCTTCAACTCCTCATATGTAGGTGGCACATAAGAATCTGCAGGCGTGGAATTCTGTACAAGTCCTGAACTAATGGGTCCAGGAGACAAAAGGTGAAGATCGGGTCCAGAACTGATTTGTCCTGAAACAGGTAGCTCACTCAGCTCATCGAACGTAACATGAATGGTTTCCATGATTTTACGGGTTCTTTTATTGTAGATTCGATACCCTTTACTGTCTGGTGCGTATCCAACGAAAATACCTATATCTGCTTTAGCTCTTAACTTTCCCAAGTCTTGACTATCGTTAGTTGGATAGCAAAGTGCACCAAACACACGCAGAAAGGAAAGATCTGGTTTCTTGTTATGAATTAACTCGAAGGGAGTCTTCTCATGAACCGGATGAATTAGGGATCGGTTTTGAGTGTAACATGCTGTTGCAATAGCTTCTGCCCAGAGAAACATCGGTGTCTTTGAAAATATAAGCATAGTTCTTGCAGCCTCCACCAGAGTACGGTTCCTTCGTTCAACCACCCCGTTCTGTTGAGGTGTGCGAGGGATACTTTTCTGATGCGTGATGCCAATACTTTCATAGAAATTACGGAGTTGTTGGTTAACAAACTCAGTACCATTATCTGTGCGGATGATTCTGACAGTTTTATCGAGCCTTACTTGTAGCTGTTTTATCAGTTTAATGATAACCTCTGGAGTTTTGTCCTTGGTTCTCAAAAACTTTACCCATGTGAACCGAGAATAATCATCTACTATCACCAGAACGTACTTCTTTCCATTTATGGTTTGTATTCTCATTGGACCGCACAAGTCCATGTGGAGGGTATGAAGAACTTCCAAGTTGGTGTTGATGGTTTTAGGCTTGTGGGTTTGTTTCTTGCTTTTACCCAGTTGACATGCAGAGCAGAGATGATCTTTCTCATATTTCAGTCTGGGCATCCCTCTAACAAGATCTTTACGGGAAAGATTATTTATGGTACCGAAGTTCAAGTGGTTCAAACGACGATGCCACAGCCATGATTTTGTTTTAGAGGCTTTAGAAAGCAAGCATATGGGAGAGGACTTCAACATTTCTTCAATTGATATGGTGTAGAGATTGGTGCCCCGACTGCCCTTGAGGAGATCTAAACCATCCAATTCTCTGACGAAACATGTATGCTTTCTGAAAGCCACTTCCAGATCTGAATCACAAAATTGACCCACAGAAAACAGATTGTGCCCTAGTCCTTCCACATAATATACCCTTGAGATTACACTGTTACCAAACACATAATCTCCATAACCCATAATAGCACCAAAGTGGTCGTTCCCAAATCTAACTGTCCCGATAAACTTTTTCACGAAGTTCTTGAGCCGCGAGCGATCCCCAGTCATATGTTTTGAGCAGCCTGAGTCCAAATACCACAGGACGATTTGTACGACCTGCATTTGAAACCAGACAACAATGGATAACTGAAAAATGTGGATCCCCAAGTGCAATTGGGGTCCCTTTGGTCAGCACACACATATTCAGGAACCACAGATTTCACAGATGCTACTGTCTTTACTGAGGAGACAGAACAAGACCTAGATGGAAGGCATTGTGATTCTAAAGGCAGGATTCTACCAGTTGGTCTCCATTCCTTATTCTTCACAATTTTATGCATATTCATTTTAGGTAATGGTCTCTGTTTTCCTAAATTGAATTTCCTTCCAGTGGGTCTCCATTCCTTAACTTTCACAATTTTATGCTTATTCATTTTAGGTAACGTGCACTGTTTTCCTAAATTGAATTTCCTTCCAGTGGGTCTCCATTGATAGCCTATGCTAGCAAATGTTTTTCCTGTAGCTTTCCAAGCTTTCTTGCATGTTTCAGTTATCCTACCATTCTTAACATGGGGTGACGCAGAAGACATCAAGAAGGACACAACACACTCATCATGATTAGCAGAAATTAAACAATTGTCGCATGTTTTACAGATAGCATTAGAATTCGAATTAATTACAGTACTTTTGATACTAGAATCAACACGATTCATCCTACTCATTGCAAACTTATTGTTCCTAGGTTGGGCTTCTACATTCTTCAAGTGATCATTCTTAGCTGGCGCAGTCCTATCCTTTCTTGCATTTTCTCTAGACCTTGACTCGCTAGCTTGGGTGTCACTTTTTACTCCTGTAGAAGCATTGAAGGAAACATTAGTTTGTTTTTCTGTCACATGCCTTCCTGATAAAGATGTGTTTGGTTCTGATGTCTTAGATGGTAGATCAAAGGCTACATGCTTGTTCTCAACAGTAGATGATGATCCAACAGATCTATCTCTATGGCTGCTAAACTTAGGGATTGAGCCTATGGCATATTCTAAGTTTTCCTGAATCCTTTTCGTGAGTTTGCAGGCATAGACAACTGCCCTATCAAGTGGCTTATCAGTCCTATCCTCTTCAACCACCTCACGAAGTGTGTCAAGGCCCTCTCTAAGATGATCGAGATATGTTTGATGGGCAAGGCTGTTATTTCTAAGCTTAAATGGAATACGCCCAACATCAACATCATACTTTTTACTATTAATAGCCTTTGGTGCATCACAATTACAAGTGGTGCATGGCATTTTACCTTTCACCCGAGCCTTAAGATTCTCAATTTCATTTGTCAAAGAGGTTATTTGATCATTATGATTGCTTCTTGTAACTTTAATAGAATCATATAACTCTTTGAAATGTTGTTTAACCTTTGAATTTTCTTCTCGATAACACTCATTTTCATAATGTAACTTATTTATGGTGTTTTGATATTGAAAATTCTGAGAATCTGAAGATGAAGGTTTATTGGTGCCATACACTTCACACTTGTTGGATTTCAATTGGGCAATATGGGCCCTCAGCAGTCTAATCGTGTTCGTGTGAGCTTGAATTGTCTCATCTCGTTTGCTTAATTCAAAATAAGTATCAAATTCAGGAGCATCCAAGGATGTCTTGTCATTTGATATTTTATGTTTTTCATTAAAATGTTGATATTTCAATTGCAAATTAAGGTATTCAACTTCCAATTTTGAAAAACGTTTAACCATATTATCATGGTCATCATTTTGAATTTTTTCAAGCAATTTTAAATTCTCCCCCTCAAGCTCAACAACACGATTCTGGGTGACATTTAACGCAATAGCATACTCATTAAATTGACAAGCAGACAATGCAGAATCAATAACAGTGTAAAATACATCTTGTGCAATACATTTAGCAATCAAGTTGTCGTTAGTAATGAGTATGTTTTTTCTTTCAATCTCTCGACTCTTAAGCTCTATTGCATATTCATTCACCTCATTTTCCATGTCTTTAAACACTACTTCCATTTCTTTTATTTCGACTTTAAGGGCAGTTTGCAACCCTTCAAAATGTTCTTTAAGTAGTTTAAAGAATGGCATGACCTCAGTTAAGTAACACCTTTTTGCATGTTCAAAACACCTTTCCCCCTCAGTAATGCCGGTTGGTGTGATTCTCTTCTTACATGTTTTATCAAAATCAGCAAATAATTGCCAAAGCACATATAAGCTAATAAAGGTTTTGCATTCAGTGGGAAGAGACAAAGGCACCAGATTCCTAGGTGTATTGGGAGGATACACCGTTATGGACGCAACTTTTCTAATGAGGGGGGTGTTGGCCTTAAGTTTATCTACCTTAAGTTTTTCACTATCTTGTTTCCAAAATATCTGTTCAGGTGTTAACTTCTTTTGAGGAGCAAACACAGTCAAACGATTTTCCTCATAATAATCATGGGGTTTGATTATTATTCGTCTGGCTATGCACTCGGGATCCCTCATTTTCTCATTCATTTTTTTCTTCGTTTTATCACTTATCTCATCCTCTTCATTAGTGTAGATATGCTCAGGTTGGTCATGAATAGGCATAAGCATCACATTACCATCATATAGGGCTGGTTGAAGTACTTTCATGTCCCTAAGGATGGTTGACTTAGGTTCACCTATCATGATTTTACTATGCTTATCACTCAACTTTCTGTGCTTATGAATCATTTGAGCAGTTTGTATGGTTTGATTTTGTGTGTACAACTTATCTTCAAGCTTATTTTTTAACGTCTTGAGTCTAGAGAAATCATTTAAAAGAGTTGTTTCTTTTTGTTTGAATTCTTGCTTAAGTGTAGTTACACACTTTTGTGCTTCCTGTTTCTGTTTGACAGACTGTTCTAGCTGACTTTTTAAAGACCTCAACTCTAATTTCAATGTTTCTTCTCGCACTCTAGACTCTTTAATAAGTGTACTCATTTGACCTTCTAATTTCTGCTCACGATCATTAAGCTCAAACTTAGCACGCTGTTCATACATAGCAACTTGTTCTTTATAGATGTTTAGTCTAGTGATCAAGTTATCATCAGGGACAGGCAATTTGTTCTCATGGTACACACATGCATTATCTATATTACCCGCATTATCTAAGGCACCTACATTACTCATAACACACACATCATTATTGACAGAAGATTCACCATTTGGTACATCAGGCGAGTTGTTGCTATTCAAATACTGTTCATATGAGACAATATTGCTATTTTCCATATCAACAATACTTGAGTCAGAAACAACTGTCTGATGTACTTCTTCGGGAATCTGTTGTCCCTCGACTATATTATATGTGTCATAAATTTTTAGTACCTCAGATATCACGGATGCATTAGAAGGACCAGCTTGACGAGATGAGGCCAGGGAAGACAAGTTAGCCATGAAGATTGTTTGAGCAGTAGGTTCATCATCCACATCAGAGTCAAACGCATCACTGTCATCTGCCTTGAAGATGTTAGGATCATTAAGTGCTAGATCCTGAACAGGTTTCTCATCCACATCTTCATCAAAAGTATTTCCTCCATCTCCTGCCAAGAACAATAACTCTTCCTCATCCAGTACAGCTCCATTCTCTTGAGCTTGCATTAACAACATCTTGTCTTTGAAGTAATCTGAATTCTGAGGGCGTTTAGGTTGATTGCAGTTTCTAGCAATGTGTCCAAGCCCCCCACAATTATAACACTTGATCTGTTTCCCTTGCCCCTGATTGGCATTCCCTGCTCTATTCTGCACATAACCTCGACCCATGTTTCTACCAGCTCTCCCTTGCACATTCTGAACCACAATTTTCCCATCCTCCACCATTGCTAGATTGCGTGGGTTGGAAGAATTCCTTAACTGATTGTTGGTCTGAGGGAGTGATGCTTGAAACTGTTGAACCAATAGAGATACTTGATTGGTGAGGTTGTCAATCATTTTGTCGGTTTGAGAGTAGCCTGAGTCAAGTTGAGAACTCATAGCAGGTCCTTGTGAGTGAAGTTGGTGATAGCTTGGATTTGATGATGATTGGATTGTTGGTTGTACATTTGTCATGAACGCCAGTGGGTCATTTGTAGTTGAAGGATTAAACTTTTCTCTCAGCACCCAATCATAGGCAGCATGCTTCTCATGTTGCTGCAGGTAAGCATACAGCTGTTCATAGTTAGTATCCCTTAAACCTTTGTTGAGTTTGACGGCAGTAACAAATCTGTCCCATTCAGGAGTCATGTTGTTCACAAACTTTGAGTTAAGTTGGATATTTGGCATAGTCATTCTGATCATCCTCATATCATTCACCAACTTATGAAATCTCACGTAGTAATCTGTGATATTCTCTCCTGGGTTCATTTTGAAATGCTCGAACTCATCATACAGCTGTGACTCACGATCTTCCTTTGTGAGTTCTGACCCTGCCAACAACATTTTAACGTTGTCCCACACAGCCTTGGCTTCAGTGTTAAAATTGATGAGCTTGTATACATCCTTTGGAAGACCTTGAATGACTATGTTTGAGGCTCTAATATCAGCATCATGCCTCTTCTTTTCTTCTTCATTAAGATCATTATAGTTTCTAGGTCTATCAATGCCCCAAGTTACAGTCCCATCTTCACCAGTTGTAACAACGTCTCTGGTGGTACCCATCTGATATGGTCCTTCGTCAATTGACTTAAGAATGTTAACACCATTATCTTTTCCCAAGCAGTAAAGTCTTATTCGTTGTGCCCAAGACTCATAATCCGTCCTATCTAGCATAGGTGGACGAGTGTCAGATCCTGCTGCTTGAATATCATCTGATGATGTACTTGATGTGGTAGCCATAGTAATTACGGGATTTTACAGATCTTGTGATTTAACCGAGAAATTGAATCTTTCGCGGGAATTTCTAAAATCACCAAGACACAAACCGCATACAAGTCTGAGAGACAAACCGAGTAGATACAAACCGAGTTCAAGCTGCAGAGACAAACCGAGTACACACAGCTGGGACAAACCGAGTAGGTACAAACCGAGTAGGTACAAACCGAGTAAATTCCTCAGAGACAAACCGAGTCTACACAAACCGAGTACACACAGCTGGGACAAACCGAGTAGGTACAAACCGAGTAAATTCCTCAGAGACAAACCGAGTCTACACAAACCGAGTACGCGCTGGAGGGACAAATCGAGTAGGTACAAACCGAGTAAATTTCTCAGAGACAAACCGAGTCTACACAAACCGAGGACACGCAGCTGGGACAAACCGAGTCTACACAAACCGAGTACACGCAGCTGGGACAAACCGAGTAGGTACAAACCGAGTAAATTTCTCAGAGACAAACCGAGTCTACACAAACCGAGTACGCGCAGCAGGGACAAACCGAGTAGACACAAACTCCCAAGCACGTCGCTTTCACTGCCTTTTGTCTTTTTGCCTAAACGAGTAAAAAAGACAAACCGTATCTGAGAAATGACACAAACCGAGTCCAAGAATTCGTCCCAAGTACACAAACCGCTGCCAAGAACACCTCAACAAATACCCACGAATTGCCTCAAAATCACCACACCGTTCTTAGATCTGTGAATCCAAACACCAAATACCACTCTAATACTATTCTTAAGCTAGAAAGTACAAAGTAAAACAACTTCTAATCACTAAACAAAGTACAAAATGAAATTTATGCTACTAAACAAACCGAACCAAAAACAACTTAAAAACTACAAATCGAACCAAAAAAAAACTCAAGAGTTACACAAATACAAGGTAAAACAACTTCTAATCACTAAACAAAGCACAAAATGAGATTTATGCTACTAATCAAACCGAACCAAAAAAAACTTAAAAACTACAAATCGAACCAAGAAGAAAACCTCAAAAACTACACAAATCCGTGAATACCAACTCTCATGGACCTAACCATGGCTCTTGATACCAATTGTAGGGTATTCACAATACAAGAAACACTAGTTAGAGGCTTAGTTTGGATCGAATAGAAGATATTTTAGAGTGAGAAAGTGGGAGCCTTTTAGAGAGAGAAAGTTACTTGTAATCTATTAGCTTGAAAGGTCCAACCCTTCCCATGGGTGGGAAGGGAGTATATATAGTCTTACATAATATGTCCCTAGTGGACTGTGGAGCGAGCTGACAGAGGGTAAAGACCCGACCCACTCCACAATACTAATTAATAACTAAACTACTAATAATATTACTGATAATCCTACGAGCTATGATGATCTAATAAGTACTTGGGGTGACCGAGTCTTCAACTGAATATTCATATTCCTAACATTTATAGTGGTTCGGCTACAAGGACTCTCTTCTTTGCCCTACTCCACTCCCCGAGCTTCCAACTCGAGAGTTTATCTTTCACTAAGAAACAAACTCCTTTACTAGGCGGAGAAACCCTTTACATGTCGCTTACTTTCTTTTCCGGTACTAAGCTAAACACCGGGTTCTTTCACATGGTAGAACCAACCTGATGTCGCCTATTTACTTTACCGACACTAAGCTAGATGTCGAGTTCTTTACAAGGGTACAACCACTCCCTACACTCTTTGTACTTTAAGGACTAAAGAACTAACCACACTCACTGATTACAAATGATAGATATGATGTGTGAAACAAACTACAATATCACACAGTAATGCAACTAAAGGATTACGGTTCTGTAGATCCTTGAAAGCTTGATCTCTCTTCTACAAAATGAAAGATCAAAGTGAAATGCAACTATGAATGATGTTAGTAAGATATGTACTGAATGAATATGTGTGTTAAGCTATATGAGTGATGATAAAGCCAAATGATCAGCTTGCTATTTATAGGCAAGTTGATCTTCAGCTGACGGATCCCACGGATCCCATAATAGGGATCCGTCCTTCACTGGACTTGGATCCGTGGGAGATGACAGCTAAGGATTTGTTGTATCTTACCAAATCTTCCATATCTTACCAAATCATCAAATGTCAACTATGTAACTTGTAAATCTAAACAAGATATATCAAGATCTAACAAAGATATTGTATGTGATGTATGTAATGATGTCATGGAATGATTTTAGAATTAAAGTTTCCTTTTAAGGAAACAAGTTACTAAATAAGCAAACTTGTAATTCTTGGTTATTATGTGAAGTGTAAAATGTGTACTTAAGAGACTTAAACTAGTATTTATTATTTGCTAAAAGATATTCCTTTTATTTGTCATTAACAAAACTAAGAAAAGATCAAAGAATATAAATAACGTTTTTGAGACGATATTTGTATTAACAATCTCCCCCTTTTTGTTGATGACAAAACATAATGTATATTTTTTAGCAAGAAAATAAATATAGTATAAGTTCTTAAAAATATATATTAAGTTTGTTTATTAGATAAAAGTTTTGTAAAAATGTATGTACTGTGATGAATCATAGTTAATGCAAACTTAGTCCTTTCTCCCCCTTTTTGTCGAAACAAAAAGAGTAGCGTAGCGGAATGCGATTTTGAGAACTTTAAAGCTCCCCTTTGTTTTATACTCCCCCTAGATGGAGTAATCAAGGAAATGATGCATGAATCTACAAAACAAATGGTTAGTATATGAAATGCTTATGAAATGCTCCCCCTCGATGTATACTCCTCACTTTTCGAGTACCAACGTATACTTTGAAGGGTATGATATGCTGCAAATGAAGTATTAGTAATGAATGACTTCATGCTTGTGAAGTATTCTTCCAAACAAGCCTTTCAATATGTTTTGACTTTTAAAAGTCAAAGTAAGTGTCTGATCAGTATTTGTTCCTAAAGCAATCATAATCAAGGTATAATATAGGCTATATTAGGATGTTAGTTCACAATGATAATGATAATATGCAATATGTTGATCACTCATAAGCATAAAACATCACATTCATAGATATTGAAAATTTTGTGACAAAAGTCACAATGATGAAATGATGTTACAAGTACAATATAAAGACATCCTAGAAAGAAATAAAAAGTCCTAAAGCAATAATCCAAAAGGTCCTAACAACTAGTCTAGAAAGCTCCTATTGAGGAGGATGAGAGATGGCGTTTAAACGTTCAAGAACATGGTTCAAGATGAACCTCATCTCATTTTGAAGCTCATGGACCAAGATGTTGGTCCTTTGGACCAAGTGAGCCGTTCTCTCACAATGTGCGCAATCATGACTTGAGAAGCCTGGAGGAAGACTAGGTTCCAAGTTTTGTGGTGGTGGTGGTGGTGATGGTGGTTGGTTGTTGTTGTTGTTTGATGGTTGTTGTGGTGTTTGGAGGGAGTTCATAAGGATGTTTTGAATGTCCATTGCTTCATGAAGGCGATGGTCAAGCATACCCGAGAGAGTATAGAGTTGTGTTAACTCAGCACTTATTTCCTCTTGTGTTTGAGGAATGTTGCTCCACATCGCCTCATCTATGGCGATGAGTGTTGAAGTTGGTGATAGTGGTGGTATTTGGGGACGAGGTTGTGGTGCTTCACGGTATAGAGGACCATGAATCTCCGGATGGAGAGGATGAAATAGCATAGGTTCTAAGTTTTCAAGACTTATTGGTGGAGGATTGGTTGATGTAGGTGGAAGATCTTCTAACTCTTCAAGATATGGTTGTGGAGATGTTGGTGGTGTCCTAAAGAGTTCCATGGGTTGGAGTTTTGGTGAGGATGGTGATGAGGCAGACTTCTCAGACTGTGATGGAGCGGGAGCGGGTGGTGGTGTGGTTGCTACAGGAGTTATGGTAGGAGGTGGTGTTTTTATGACTACATGTGAGGGAGTTGGAGTGGTTAAAGTAAGGAAGTTTTCACTAGCAATGGGTGAGGATATGTTAAGTGGCGATGATTCTTCAGAGGAGGAATTGTGAATGTTGATGAAACAACAAGGTTTCACACTAATACGGGCTGTTCTTTTTAGTGGCTTAGATGTGGAGGAGTTGTTTGATTTTGTCATTGAGACTTTTTGGTGAAGTATGATAGCTAAAATGTACAGGAGAAGAAATGGTTGTGATGTGAATTGAAGATCCTAAAGTGCTAATTTATAGACAGAAGGTTTGTGAGTCTGTGTGTTTGTATTTGATGTGAATCCAATAGAGAATGTTGGTTTCTAATGATTTGGAACAAAAATTTGTGCAGGTCATATCATGGAAGTCAATCCATTGAGCTTGGGTTGAGTAATGTGTTGTGGATTTGCAGTAAATACAAGGGGATAGTAAAAAATCTTATGATTTGATATTTCCACGGATTTGACGGATCCCTAAAAAGGGTTCCTTCTTTGTATCAGTTTGGTAACTCACACCTAAAATTCAAAAATTTAAATTTTGGTGGGAAATTTTGTTCCTAAGTTTCTAAGAATTTCTAAATTATTCTAAGATGAATTATGATCAGTGAATGAATCTTAAATGATACTAAACACTAAGATTTAAGAATCGAGATGAGTCAAAAAAGTTTTAGAATTTTACTGGGGAACCTGCTGATCCAAGTTGAATCAAATGCGGATCCAAAGTTTGGGATCCACCGAATCCGCAGGTAGGCGGATGGCGGAACCAACGATAAGCCTTGGCGGAGCCAATGTTTGGAATCCGCTGGATCCGTGTCCTAATTGCTAAAACTAAACAGAAGACTTGTCATATTTCGCGTTTTTCGACGAAAACCCTAAAATTCACCTAGACCTTACTTAACATCTAGTATGTATATCAAAATAACTAAATATGATAACATTAACACACGATTGAACATAGTTTAATCCGTTCTCAAAAACTTACCTTTTTAGGTGTTATGCCAAAGATAGGCTATAACCCGGAAAATTTATAACCATGACGGTTATCTACCTGCAAATGTTAGTTATTACACATACATAACAAGTATTATCAGATAAAGTCGAGACACATAGAAGTTTAACATCACATAGTCTAACATTGTTTAAATCCAAACACTCCTTCAACTAAGCTTCTTCTTCAACTTCTTCATTCCTTTGTGCAATTTCATCATCCAACGACCAAGATTCTTTACCATTCCCTTAATGTTACGATACTCAGCGGATTCATTAGGAATTGGGGGAAGATGGCTCAAGTATTCGGGTGGAGGAATTCTAGAATTTGGCAAACCATCATCTTCACTCATTGAAGATGATGAGGATGATGTTGGTACACGAGGACGTTTACCTTTATCAACACTAACCCTAAAGTCACTCAAAGGAACGAAGGTATGTTCAATTTCATTGTATTCAGGAACAAAACCTAACGGGTTTAGACGGGCGGGTGCAAAGGCTCTATAGAGTCGAGTTAAGAGCATTCCATAAGGCATTGCAATCTTGCCTTGAACCGAAATGTCACACATTCTTTTGGCAACACAATAAGCAAGATTGAAGGGTTGATGAGTAGAGATGTTGTACATCATATGACACAAACAAGCATTGAAGTGATCACGGTTTCCTATGGTGCACATCACATTAGCCCTTAAGACGTCTTCCATTTTCTTGAATTCGGGTTTGAGTTCATTTAGCTCCATTGCAAATGGATCTCTAGCAACTTCACGGCCACGATACATCCTTGTGGGGTTATTCTTAGGAATGAAGAGATGTTCCCTAATCTCTTCTTTTGATGCGAGAGGAGTGACATATGGTGCCTTCCTATCGAGATTGGATTCTAAGATTGTTAAGGACCATTTGTCCGAGTAAATACATGTCCCTTGACTTGGAATGCCCAAGACCTCACCAAATTGATCAAGAGGGATGTTGACAAAATTTCCATTTAAAGTAAACTGAAGACTTAAGAAACCTTGGTCACATGAACTAAGACCTACACTAGCATAGAACTCAAGAATGAACCTAGGGACGATTGGTTCATCTATATCCAAAAGAGTATCAAATCGTATGGCGGCTAATTGTTCCCTAAGTTGTGTTCCTTCATAGAACGAGGAATCTACGACTCTACCCTCATGGACATACTTTTTCTCTAAAGCTTTGAAAATTTTGATTTGGGCATTGGTTAGACCTTCGGTTTTGTGGACTTCGGGTAAGTAGTTAACGGTTCTTTTGTGATCGTAGTTGGTTGCGGGAGGCATGATTTTCCTAAATACAAAAATTACATAGTTTTAGTTGAAATGATCAAATTAAGTGTAAAATTCCTAGTGTGTGCCTACATGGGGACAATGTGGAGGTGCGGTTATCTCGACCCTTTTTGATGCATGAAAATTTAGTTTATGCAAGTTTAGTGAAAAAAAAAAGAAAAAAAAAAAAAAAAAAAAAAACAAGAGATAACCCAAACGCTCCTATTTCAATGTAGCTACGGTTGAATGTACCCGAAAATACATATTAATTATGTATTTCCTTTAGCATACAAGAGACATTATGCAAGTGATGGCTAAAAGATAACGTTTTTGGATTTGTATGAACAATGTTCACAAAAAAATCATTTTACCTAGTCGTTAGAAGGTTTCAGTAAGAAAATTTTCAAGGGGTTTTTGTTAAATTAAGACAATGTGCTGTGAGATGCAATTCCTAACTAAGAAAAACATGTTTTTAAGTGTAATGCAGTAAACATGCTTCATAATTTGTCAAAAAATTATGCATATACCCCAAGTGTTGGTTTTGTACATGAAATAGAAAACCTAGATGCAGATCAGGAGTATAAATATGATAAGAATACTTACAGTGGTGTTAGAAGCACAAATTTGTGGAAGAAAATGGTCTAAATTGTGATGGAAATTTAGTGTGTGTCGAATACAGTAGGGTGATATGTTTTGGAGTGAGGAATGAATAGTACTTGTTCTTGTTTATTAAATAATAAACTTGACTGTGCATGTGATGCGCGTGTGCGTAGTGCTCTAATTTATACCCACGGTATGTCGTTGTGGTTTTAGCAGTATTCAAGTTTTAAATTTATATTTAGCCGACTTATAAATAACACACACACTTTAACGAGCAGTGTACCCGGTCAGTATGAATATAATGGTAAGTAGAGTGTCGATCACTAAGAGTGGAATGTATTATCTAGTTATTCTAATCAGTATTTTAATATCTTAAGTTAGCTATACAACCTAATCTAACGCAAGGGGGTTCAGCCTGAGAGACTGGCACGGTTTGATTGTGATTAAATATAAACTAAACTAATAAGCACGAATCAGCGAATAGCACACACGTACACAGATAAATACTTGAGACAATAAGAAGACCTGTCCTGATAGTTAAGTAGCTTGTCACTTGTTTTATTGCTAGTTTTATATGAAGTGTATAGGCGATCTAATAAATAGGCGAGGAAGGGGCATGGCGACCCAAGCAATGCTCAGCTAGACACAGAGGTTATCAATGCACTAATAAAAGTCACCAAAGACATCAACATATAAACTTTAATTAATGGGAAAGCAATTTTAAGGGGAGTTGAAGTGCATGATTAAATCAATGTCACAAGCCCATCAATCCTGACCAATTAAAGTGTACTAATACAATAAAACAAAACTACTTAATGAATTGAATACATGCAGGACCTTCTTACAGCTCTTGTATCTTCGTTCAAGGTGTGTCTTGTGCTGCTACTTCGACTGAATTCGGCCTTAGGGTTTTCTGGTCTTCGGTCTTGTTCTAAAACTAGGCTCTCGAAATTCGTCTGGTCTTGGGGTATTTATAGTTTCTGTCTGAGGGCTAGATGCGGCGCATAGGATAAGTAGATGCAGCGCATTGACTTAACTTCGCGTGGGGTCCAAGATTAATATATTCAGGAATATTCGTACACCGCCAGAAGATGCGGCGTAACTCCATTTCTAGATGCGGCGCATGTCCTTTGCCGTCTTGGATAATATCTTGTGAAATCTTGATAGTGATGCGCCGTATATAATAAGTAGGATGCGGCGTATCTGGAGCAGAATGATCTTGATCTTGTACATTTCAGTAGACTCTTAATTTCTTGCTTGTTTTGCTCCATAATTAGTCCAAAATCGCCAAGTTTCACATAATAGTTGTTTTTACCTGAGAATTACAAAAGTAAACATTAACGTATCAATTCTCACAGATAATATAATAAAACAAATAAAATAAATAGGATAAATGATGGTAATAAAATGTACTTATTTGAGTTCATCAAATATCCCCTCACTTGAAATTTACTTGTCCCCAAGTAAACCTTAGAATTTATCTTATGAAAATGTATCCTAAAAGATATTAGGATTTATTTTTATATTTAAGCATGTATTCATTTTTGTCATAATCACACAACCAAACACTTAACGAATTAGAATTAAAATAAAATATTTTGATAAAAGCAAATCTAATCGTTTAACTGTCCAGTCGTGACGAATATTCTATCATAAGCTTGGCAAGTATACGCATCTCCTCCACTAAAGCCAAGGAATAACAAGTCTAAAGCGGTAAAAAGGGTTTGTAGGTTAAGGGTTGATCATTCTTCTCATCTCTATCGATCTCAAATTCCAGAAAAGGCGACAAAATCACAAATACATGATCGAATCCACGAACACGATACTTTCAATTGCTCAAATCCTTAACTCGAATAGGCTAAAGATAGGACCAAGTAATCTTCACCAATAATATTATATCAAAAAGGGCGACAAGATCATAAATACATAGCCGAATCCACGACTACGATACTTAAGATTGCTCAAATCCCTAATCTCAATAAATCAAAGGTTTGGATAAAGAATAATATAGGGTATGGATAATATTTGGGATACAAATTGGTGTAAAATGAAAAATAAACAAAACAGATAAATTAAAATCCTAAGTGTGGTTAATCACTATCCCAACCATCCCATGAATAAGACTCATATCGCTGAATAACTCACGCTTTAACACTTGAAACACACGCTTTAGGTAGACACGAATTATACTCAACAGGATCTCAATCAAAGAATAACCTTTATTGGCGTTCCCATAACGTCCAACTCCCAATCAATCCATAAATATAATATACAACAAATAGTGGTGATATCGACCACTTAATACAAAACTTTACATAAGTTGGTTAAAACAAACTTCCAACTTTTCCTTTTTCTTTTTCTTTTCTTATTTTTTCGATTTTTTTTTTTAAACTCGAAATATAAACATAGATGTGTAAAATTTCACCACATCACTATAATGATAACTCTGGATAATTTTTCCATACTTTTCATGACTTCAGAAATAACGGTAATAGTGAAAGTAGTAAACACACGAAAAATAAACTCAAAGATATACAATATTTACTTTCACTCCAATTGCATTGTGCAATTTCCCGACCTAACCAAAGATAATGAATTAGGCACGCGAACACAGGTAATTGTAAGGAAACACACGGTATGTAAAAGACATGAAGAGTAGTGCGTAGTGCTCATCAAAAACTTGTAATTGTAAAAATCGAGCTTCAGGTAATTGTAAGGAAAAACTTGTAACCTTTTGGATACGACACTCTGTTTAAAGCCTTTTAAGAGAATGAAAGGCTCGTTCAGGATCTTCGAAAGGTTGAATCAAGTTCTTAGTAGAACTTCTGGTCATGTACTTCCTGAAACTATCACAAAAGCATCAGTAGGGTATGTTCAAGAAAGTAATATATCAGAAAATCAACAACGAAAACGGAATACTAAAAATAAAAGTTACTGATATCTGCAGACGATGCGCCGTATCCAAAAGGTTGGATACGCCGTATCTTATAATCGTTCAAATTTAATCAGACTTTTATTCAGAAAATAGATACGCCGCTTAGAAATTAGAATGCGCCGTATCAGTTAAAATTTAATCAAAAATCAATTATACTTATTAAAATTAAATGCGTCGTATTAACAAAAGTTAATGCGCCGTATTTTCGTTACGTTTCAAAATACAAGATTTTTGATTCAGAAGATGCGCCGTATCGACAGAGATCGATGCGTCGTATCTGTTTAATAATTCGAAAACTGTTTTTAATTGAAATAATAGATACGCCGTATCTGCTAAGGCAGATGCGTCATATGGCGTTATCGCTTAAATTTTTTTTTAATTAAAAACGGAATACGCCGTATCTTGGGGAAAGATGCGTCGTATCGAATTAATTAAACGCGTTGTATTTTATAAAAATTAAACGCAATACGCCGTATCTATGAAAATAGATGCGCCGTATCGTTTGAATTAGCTCAGAACAACGATAGCAGTATGCAAGAAAATACAGAAAATAAAAACAAAAAATAAAAACAAACCAAAATAAACAAAAATTAAACACACAAAAACAGAAAATATGCAAATAATACAATGAATGCAATTTAACTAATATACAACAGAGTTAGCGGTTAGAATAAAAATTAAAAAGAAAAACCTAATTAAAATACTAATCAAATAAACAGATAATAACAATTCACTCCCCGGCAGCGGCGCCAAAAACTTGATGCGCGTGTGCGTAGTGCTCTAATTTATACCCACGGTATGTCGTTGTGGTTTTAGCAGTATCCAAGTTTTAAATTTATATTTAGCCGACTTATCAGTAACACACACACTTTAACGAGCAGTGTACCCGGTCAGTATGAATATAATGGTAAGTAGAGTGTCGATCACTAAGAGTGGAACGTATTATCTAGTTATTCTAATTAATATTTTAATATCTTAAGTTAGCTATACAACCTAATCTAACGCAAGGGGGTTCAGCCTGAGAGACTGGCACGGTTTGATTGTGATTAAATATAAACTAAACTAATGAGCACGAATCAGCGAATAGCACACACGTACACAGATAAATACTTGAGACAATAAGAAGACCTGTCCTGATAGTTAAGTAGCTTGTCACTTGTTTTATTGCTAGTTTTATATGAAGTGTATAGTTCGATGCAACGCACCGAGATTAATTCCTTTCTCGTTGGCTCTAATCTTATCGGCGAGTAAACCCTTAATGATTACTTATGACTATCCTATTTATCTTTCTTCCTACTTTTCTACAGACGATAGAATGCATAGGCGATCTAATAAATAGGCGAGGAAGGGGCATGGCGACCCAAGCAATGCTCAGCTAGACACAGAGGTTATCAATGCACTAATAAAAGTCATTAAAGACATCAACATATAAATTTTAATTAATGGGAAAGCAATTTTAAGGGGAGTTGAAGTGCATGATAAAAATCAATGTCACAAGCCCATCAATCCTGACCAATTAAAGTGTACTAATACAATAAAACAAAACTACTTAATGAATTGAATACATGCAGGACCTTCTTACAGCTCTTGTATCTTCGTTCAAGGTGTGTCTTGTGCTGCTACTTCGACTGAATTCGGCCTTAGGGTTTTCTGGTCTTCGGTCTTGTTCTAAAACTAGGCTCTCGAAATTCGTCTGGTCTTGGGGTATTTATAGTTTCTGTCTGAGGGCTAGATGCGGCGCATAGGATAAGTAGATGCAGCGCATTGACTTAACTTCACGTGGGGTCCAAGATTAATATATTCAGGAATATTCGTACACCGCCAGAAGATGCGGCGTAACTCCATTTCTAGATGCGGTGCATCTCCTTTGCCGTCTTGGATAATATCTTGTGAAATCTTGATAGTGATGCGCCGTATATAATAAGTAGGATGCGGCGTATCTGGAGCAGAATGATCTTGATCTTGTACATTTCAGTAGACTCTTAATTTCTTGCTTGTTTTGCTCCATAATTAGTCCAAAATCGCCAAGTTTCACATAATAGTTGTTTTTACCTGAGAATTACAAAAGTAAACATTAACGTATCAATTCTCACAGATAATATAATAAAACAAATCAAATAAATAGGATAAATGATGGTAATGAAATGTACTTATTTGAGTTCATCAAATATCCCCCCACTTGAAATTTACTTGTCCCCAAGTAAACCTTAGAATTAATCTTATGAAAATGTATCCTAAAAGATATTAGGATTTATTTTTATATTTAAGCATGTATTCATTTTTGTCATAATCACACAACCAAACGCTTAACGAATTAGAAGTAAAATAAAATATTTTGATAAAAGCAAATCTAATCGTTTAACTGTCCAGTCGTGACGAATATTCTATCATAAGCTTGGCAAGTATACGCATCTCCTCCACTAAAGCCAAAGAATAACAAGTCTAAAGCGGTAAAAAGGGTTTGTAGGTTACGGGTTGATCATTCTTCTCAATCTCTATCGATCTCAAATTCCAGAAAAGGCGACAAAATCACAAATACATGATCGAATCCACGAACACGATACTTGCAATTGCTCAAATCCTTAACTCGAATAGGCTAAAGATAGGACCAAGTAATCTTCACCAATAATATTATATCTAAAAAGGGCAACAAAATCATAAATACATAGCCGAATCCACGACTACGATACTTAAGATTGCTCAAATCCCTAATCTCAATAAATCAAAGGTTTGGATAAAGAATAATATAGGGTATGGATAATATTTGGGATACAAATTGGTGTAAAATGAAAAATAAACAAAACAGATAAATTAAAATCCTAAGTGTGGTTAATCACTATCCCAACCATCCCATGAATAAGACTCATATAACTGAATAACTCACGCTTTAACACTTGAAACACACGCTTTAGGTAGACACGAATTATACTCAACAAGATCTCAATCAAAGAATAACCTTTATTGGCGTTCCCATAACGTCCAACTCCCAATCAATCCATAAATATAATATACAACAAATAGTGGTGATATCGACCACTTAATACAAAACTTTACATAAGTTGGTTAAAACAAACTTCCAACTTTTCCTTTTTCTTTTTCTTTTCTTATTTTTTCGATTTTTTTTTTTTTTTTTTTTTTTTTTAAACTCAAAATATAAACATAGATGTGTAAAATTTCACCACATCACTATAATGATAACTCTGGATAATTTTTCCATACTTTTCATGACTTCAGAAATAACGGTAATAGTGAAAGTAGTAAACACACGAAAAATAAACTCAAAGATATACAATATTTACTTTCACTCCAATTGCATTGTGCAATTTCCCGACCTAACCAAAGATAATGAATTACGCACGCGAACACAGGTAATTGTAAGGAAACACACGGTATGTAAAAGACATGAAGAGTAGTGCGTAGTGCTCATCAAAAACTTGTAATTGTAAAAATCGAGCTTCAGGTAATTGTAAGGAAAAACTTGTAACCTTTTGGATACGACACTCTGTTTAAAGCCTTTTAAGCGAATGAAAGGCTCGTTCAGGATCTTCGAAAGGTTGAATCAAGTTCTTAGTAGAACTCCTGGTCATGCACTTCCTGAAACTATCACAAAAGCATCAGTAGCGTATGTTCAAGAAAGTAATATATCAGAAAATCAACAACGAAAACGGAATACAAAAAATAAAAGTTACTGATATCTGCAGACGATACGCCGTATCTTATAATCGTTAAAATTTAAACAGACTTTTATTCAGAAAATAGATACGCCGCTTAGAAATTAGAATGCGCCGTATCAGTTAAAATTTAATCAAAAATCAATTATACTTATTAAAATTAAATGCGTCGTATTAACAAAAGTTAATGCGCCGTATTTTCGTTACGTTTCAAAATACAAGATTTTTGATTCAGAAGATGCGCCGTATCGACAGAGATCGATGCGTCGTATCTGTTTAATAGTGCGAAAACTGTTTTTAATTGAAATAATAGATACGCCGTATCTGCTAAGGCAGATGCGTCGTATGGCGTTATCGCTTAAAAATTTTTTTTTATTAAAAACGGAATACGCCGTATCTTGGGGAAAGATGCGTCGTATCGAATTAATTAAACGCGTTGTATTTTATAAAAATTAAACGCAATACGCCGTATCTATGAAAATAGATGCGCCGTATCGTTTGAATTAGCTCAGAACAACGATAGCAGTATGCAAGAAAATACAGAAAATAAAAACAAACCAGAATAAACAAAAATTAAACACACAAAAACAGAAAATATGCAAATAATACAATGAATGCAATTTAACTAATATACAACAGAGTTAGCGGTTAGAATAAAAATTAAAAAGAAAAACCTAATTAAAATACTAATCAAATAAACAGATAATAACAATTCACTCCCCGGCAGCGGCGCCAAAAACTTGATGCGCGTGTGCGTAGTGCTCTAATTTATACCCACGGTATGTCGTTGTGGTTTTAGCAGTATTCAAGTTTTAAATTTATATTTAGCCGACTTATCAATAACACACACACTTTAACGAGCAGTGTACCCGGTCAGTATGAATATAATGGTAAGTAGAGTGTCGATCACTAAGAGTGGAACGTATTATCTAGTTATTCTAATCAGTATTTTAATATCTTAAGTTAGCTATACATCCTAATCTAACGCAAGGGGGTTCAGCCTGAGAGATTGGCACGGTTTGATTGTGATTATATATAAACTAAACTAATGAGCACGAATCAGCGAATAGCACACACGTACAAAGATAAATACTTGAGACAATAAGAAGACCTGTCCTGATAGTTAAGTAGCTTGTCACTTGTTATATTGCTAGTTTTATATGAAGTGTATAGTTCGATGCAACACACCGAGATTAATTCCTTTCTCGTTGGCTCTAATCTTATCGGTGAGTAAACCCTTAATGATTACTTATGACTATCCTATTTATCTTTCTTCCTACTTTTCTACAGACGATAGAATGCATAGGCGATCTAATAAATAGGCGAGGAAGGGGCATGGCGACCCAAGCAATGCTCAGCTAGACACAGAGGTTATCAATGCACTAATAAAAGTCACCAAAGACATCAACATATAAACTTTAATTAATGGGAAAGCAATTTTAAGGGGAGTTGAAGTGCATGATAAAAATCAATGTCACAAGCCCATCAATCTTGACCAATTAAAGTGTACTAATACAATAAAACAAAACTACTTAATGAATTGAATACATGCAGGACCTTCTTACAGCTCTTGTATCTTCGTTCAAGGTGTGTCTTGTGCTGCTACTTCGACTGAATTCGGCCTTAGGGTTTTCTGGTATTCAGTCTTGTTCTAAAACTAGGCTCTCGAAATTCGTCTGGTCTTGGGGTATTTATAGTTTCTGTCTGAGGGTTAGATGCGGCGCATTTACTTAACTTCGCGTGGGGTCCAAGATTAATATATTCAGGAATATTCGTACGCCGCCAGAAGATGCGGCGTAACTTCATTTCTAGATGCGGCGCATGTCCTTTGCCGTCTTGGATAATGTCTTGTGAAATCTTGATAGTGATGCGCCGTAGATAATAAGTAGGATGCGGCGTATCTGGAGCAGAATGATCTTGATCTTGTACATTTCAGTAGACTCTTAATTTCTTGCTTGTTTTGCTCCATAATTAGTCCAAAATCGCCAAGTTTCACATAATACTTGTTTTTACCTGAGAATTACAAAAGTAAACATTAACGTATCAATTCTCACAGATAATATAATAAAACAAATCAAATAAATAGGATAAATGATGGTAATAAAATGTACTTATTTGAGTTCATCAGTATGCGACGGATCTGGCGGATCCAAAACAAAGGATCCGTCCTTGTTATCTATTGGATCCGCGGAATAGAACACAATTTTTGGTTTAGTGTCGAGTTTGGTTAAACTAATATTTACACTAATGTTTTTCCTAATCACTAGGTTCCATTAATCCTAATCCAAGTCTAAGATAGTTGAAAGGTTCTCGTTTAAGTGGTTTTGTGAGAATATCGGCAATGTTGTCCTCTGAGGAAACTTTCTTAATTGAGATGATTCCCTTCTGTACATTGTCGCGAAGGAAGTGATGGCGTATTTCAATATGTTTGGTTCTAGCATGTTGGACTGGATTTTTGCTTAGATCGATAGCACCTTTGTTGTCGCAAAGAATGGGAATGTTGTTGAGTTCAATTCCATAGTCGACGAGAGCTTGTTTCATCCATAGTGCTTGTTGACACGCCTTTCCTGCAGACACATACTCTGCCTCTGTTGTTGAGATTGCGAGGGCAGTTTGTTTCTTAGCGAACCATGATGTGAGACAATATCCTACAAAAGTACAAATACCGCTAGTACTTTTCCTATCAACAAAGTCACCGGCATGATCTGAGTCGGTATACACTATGGTTTCTACACCCGTTCCTTTGGGATACCATAATCCTAAGTGTGTAGTACCTTTGATGTACCTAAATATCCTTTAAACGGCTTCAAGATGGGATGTTTTTGGATCTTCTTGAAAACGTGCACATAGACAAACACTAAACATAATGTCAGGCCTACTAGCCGTAAGATAGAGTAAACTACCAATCATTCCTCTATATTTAGTGCAATCTACGGATTCATTTTCTTCATCCTTTGTGAGTTTGGTTTCGGAGGACATGGGTGTTCTCATGGGTTTTGAGTCTTCAAGACCAAACTTCTTAAGCATATCTTTGATATACTTTGATTGGTTGAAGAATATCCCATATTCTAATTGTTTAATTTGGAGACCTAAGAAAAAGTTTAGTTCCCCCATCATACTCATTTCAAACTCGTCATGCATGATTTTTGAGAAATTGTCGCATAACTCTTGACAAGTTGAACCGAATATAATGTCATCCACATATATCTGGACTATGATAATATGTGATCCCTTTTTCTTGGTGAAGAGAGTATTATCTACTAGGCCCATGGTATACTTATGGTCAACTAGGAAGGTCTTAAGTCGATCATACCAAGCCTTTGGTGCTTGCTTAAGTCCATATAAAGCTTTCTTAAGTTTGAAAATATAATTTGGTTTTTCAAAGTCGGCAAAGCCGGGAGGTTGTGCAACATATACTTCTTCATTTATAAAACCATTTAAGAAAGCACTTTTGACATCCATTTGAAATAACTTAAAATCATGTGCACATGCATATGCAAGTAATATCCTAATAGACTCAAGTCTAGCTACAGGTGCAAAAGTTTCATCGTAATCTATACCTTCTTGTTGATTGTAGCCTTGAGCTACTAGCCTAGCTTTATTTCTAGATACAATACCATTTTCATCCATTTTATTTCTAAAGACCCATTTGGTGCCGATTATGGTTTGGTTTTTAGGTGGAGGGACCAATGTCCAAACATCATTTCTAATAAATTGATTTAGTTCTTCTTGCATAGCAATTACCCAAGATTCATCTTTTATTGTCTCGTTTATATTTTTAGGCTCAACCGTTGAAATAAAACAAAAATAATTACTTTCATTTTGAGCTTTGGATCTTAATGTTCTTTCATTAAGTTTTCCTATGACGTTTTCTAATAGATGACTTTTAGTTTCTTTAATATTGACTATTTCTCCTTTTACGGGTTCATTGTCATTTTCAATGTTTTCTATAAGTTTTCCTATGACGTTCAACGATTCCTCGACTCTTGATGTTTTCATTTTGAGCTTTGGATCTTAATGTTCTTTCATTAAGTTTTCCTATGACGTTCAACGATTCCTCGACTCTTGATGTTTCCTTGTTTAATACTATGTATGCTTTACTGTTTTGTGAGTACCCAAGAAATACACCTTCATACGACTTTGGGTCGAACTTGGTGAGATAATCCTTTGTGTTCAAAATGAAGCACTTGCTTCCAAAAACTCTAAAATATCCTAATGTAGGCTTTTTACCTCGATAAATTTCATAGGGAGTTTTATTTAAAAATTGTCTTATTAAAACTCTATTTAGGATATATGTGGAGGTATCTACAACGTGACACCAAAACTTTTGAGGTATGTTTTGTTCATTTAACATAGTTCTACTCATTTCTTGAATTGTTCTATTTTTACGTTCTACTACACCATTAGATTGAGGTGTACGAGGAGCCGAGAAATTATGAGTTATTCCATTATTATCACAAAAATTTCCAAATTGGATTTCATTGTCAAATTCTCGACCATGGTCAGTTCTAATAGATACTATGTTACTTCCTATTTGATTTTGAATTTTCTTGCTTAGAATTTCAAATTTATCGAATGCCTCATTTTTAGTTTTCAAAAATTTAGTCCATGTATATCTAGAGTAATCATCTACTATGACTAAAGTGTAAAAATTTCCTCCATAACTTTGTATAGCCGACGGGCCAAACAAATCCATATGTAATAATTCTAGGCATCTAGATGTAGATACCATGTTTTTAGCCTTATGGCTATTATGTACTTGTTTCCCAATTTTGCAATCATCACAAAAGTGTTGGTCATATTTCAACTTGGGTAGGTTCCTAACGAGTTCTTTGGATGACAAAGATTGAATAAGCCTCATATTAGCATGACCTAAGCGTCGATGCCATAGAGTTGAGTTTTCGTCCAAGGAGGTAAGACATAACTAATCTTTAGGTGTTTTATCTAATTTCATAACATAGACATTATTCTTTAAAACACCTTTTTCTACGGTTATGCCATCTTTAAGTATTTTACTTCCATTTTCACTGAAAAGGACGTTATACTTTTTGCGGCATAATTGACTTATACTAAGTAAATTAAATCCTAAATTATCTACATGAGCAACATCATCAATAGATAGAGAGTCATGAGAGATTGTACCTTTTCCGATGATTTTACTTTTAAGCTTGCTACCGAATGTGACATTACCTCCGTCATACACTTGGTAAGTTGAGAAAAGATTTTTGTTTCCCGTCATGTGTCTTGAGCACCCACTATCTTTGATCCACTCATCAGGTTCAAGATCAACTTTCAAGCATACCTAAGTTCATAAAAGACTCAAGCATTTGGTCCCCAATATCTCATGGGTCCGTTTGGGTTAAACATGACATTATCATGGTTTATGTACTGAAATGGTGGACAATTGTTCCACGGCATATAATTAGGACCATGAAAGTTTCTAGACATGTTTTGGTTCCAATTATTTTGATAAGTGTGTTGTGGATTAACTATACTCTTTGGAAAGGGGTGTTTGGGAAAACTCATTTGAGGTCTCTGTTGATCCGTTTTAACTCTATATTCATTTCTAGCTTGACCTCTTCCTAAAGATACTGCTGGTTTGTGTTTATTATTGGTTATGTTACTGTTAGGTTTCTTAGTAACTTTAACAAACTCGGAACGGTCGACTTTGTGAACCTTCTGTTCAACTTCTGTACCCGCGGATCCTTTGGATACACCTGGCGGATCCAAATTTTTGGATCCGTCGGATCCGTGAGTGTCCAACTTGGTTGAATCAGTTTTATTCACAGTCTGTTCCTTATGATCACTTAATGTTCCTAGTTTCATAAAGCCTAGTCCTGTTTTATCATGAGGTAGTTTTTGCATTTTTATTATTTCATCTGCACAACTTATGTTTTTATCAAACCTTTTAAACTTTGAATTTTGTTTGATTAAATCTTCCTGTGTGGTTCTTAAGGTTTCTAGTTCAAGTTTTAGTTCTTGACAAGACACACACGTTTCTTTACTATCTTTACCTTTTTCAATTCGTATTGCTTTTTCTTTAAGCCAAAATACTTCATTTTCTAAAAGTGTTGTCTTTCTTTTCAAAAATTTGTTTTTGTTTATGATTTTTAAAGTGACGTCACACAGTTTGTTATATTCTACTTCTAAGGTTTCATCATCTATAGAGGAGTATGAATCAGAATGTACCTCTTCTGTGTCATTAGCCATAAGAGCAATTTCGTTGTTCATAGGCTCATCATCATCATCTCCTTCACTATCGCTCCAAGCTCCACTAACGAAGGCTCTTTGAGACTTGGTCTTTGGAGGCTTTGGACATTCTCCTATTAAGTGACTGGAGTCACCACACCTATAGCATTTCCTATCAACCTTACCTTTCTTATCGTCACGATCTTTTCGAGAGGATTTCTTTTCATCACGAGGTGGTTTTACAAACTTTCCTCGTCTCCTGAAGAATTTCTTGAAATCCCTCATGGCCATTGCATACTCTTCATCATCACTGTTTGAACAAGATTCATCATCGTCACTTGACTCGGCTTTGGCTTTCAAGGCAATAGACTTAATCTTCTCCTTTTTGCCTTTGACAATTTCCGAGTCTTTTTCCATAATCATTTCGTGAACTTTTAGGTTTCCTATGAGCTCATCCAGTGTCATGCTTGAGAGATCCTTAGATTCTTCAATAGCTGTCACCTTTGCTCTCCATTTCGGATGGAGTGCTCTTAGAAATTTCCTGACAAAATTCTTACTAGAAAAAGATTCGTCAAGTGCTTTAAGTGATGTAATATTAGTATTGAACTTAGCAAACGCACTATCAATGGTCTCATCTTCAGAGATAACAAATTGTTCGTATTGTTGAACAAGAAGATCAATTTTGTTATCTTTTACTTGTGAGTTCCCTTGATGTGTGATAATAAGAGATTGCCAAATATCCTTAGCCGTTTTACACATAAAAACTCTTTCATATTCTTTCTTAGGTAAGGCATTATAAAGCATCATTTTGGCTTCATTATTTTTGGCAATTAGTTTCTTTTGCTCATCACTGTGACGAGTAAGAGAAGCTCCTTCATCCCGACCACCCGAAATATTATTACTAATAGGTTTGTAATCACCATCAACTATTATATACCATAGATCTATATCCTTTGACTTTACATAAGTCTCAAAGCGATTTTTCCAATAAATAAAACAATTTGGTTCAAATAGAGGTGGTCTCTGCATAGATTGTCCTTCTTTAAAGTTTTCAAAATCCATGGATCTTTTTAAGTTTTAAAATATAATATATTTTAAAAATCTTAAGTAACGTAGCTCCTGATGCCAATTGTGGAAAACTAGAAGGGGGGTTGAATAGTTTTTACCCTTTTTCAAGTTTTATTTGCTTTATTGCTATATGTTAATTCAAAGGAAACAATCACAAATAAATAATCACACAATATAAACAAAAGATAAAGAGAGGAAAGATCAAACCACACAACACTGTTGTTTATAGTGGTTCGGCTACAAGGACTCTCTTCCTTGCCCTACTCCACTCCCCGAGCTTCCAACTCGAGAGTTTATCTTTCAATAAGAAACAAACTCCTTTACTAGGCGGAGAAAACCTTTACACGTCGCTTACTTCCTTTTCCGGTACTAAGCTAAACACCGGGTTCTTTCACAAGGTAGAACCAACCTGACGTCGCCTATTTACTTTACCGACATTAAGCTAGATGTCGAGTTCTTTACAAGGGTACAACCACTCCCTACACTCTTTGTGCTTTAAGGACTAAAGCACTAACCACACTCACTGATTACAAATGATAGATATGATGTGTGAAACAAACTACAATATCACACAATAATGCAACTAAAGGATTACGGTTCTGTAGATCCTTGAAAGCTTGATCTCTCTTCTACAAAATGAAAGATCAAAGTGAAATGCAACTATGAATGATGTTAGTAAGATATGTACTGAATGAATATGTGTGTTAAGCTATATGAGTGATGATAAAGCCAAATGATCAGCTTGCTATTTATAGGCAAGCTGATCTTCAGCTGACGGATCCCATGGATCCCATAATAGGGATCCGTCCTTCACTGGACTTGGATCCGTGGGAGATGACAGCTAAGGATTTGTTGTATCTTACCAAATCTTCCATATCTTACCAAATCATCAAATGTCAACTATGTAACTTGTAAATCTAAACAAGATATATCAAGATCTAACAAAGATATTGTATGTGATGTATGCAATGATGTCATGGAATGATTTTAGAATTAAAGTTTCCTTTTAAGGAAACAAGTTACTAAATAAGCAAACTTGTAATTCTTGGTTATTATGTGAAGTGTAAAATGTGTACTTAAGAGACTTAAACTAGTATTTATTATTTGCTAAAAGATATTCCTTTTATTTGTCATTAACAAAACTAAGAAAAGATCAAAGAATATAAATAACGTTTTTGAGACGATATTTGTATTAACAACACAGAAACTATATTCACATCTCATCATGTCAAACTCAACTTGTCCAGAAATGTTCGATGATCGCTTGAAGATCATGCGTGACAAGTTTGAATTAAGCATTGATGAGTGAATCAAGTTTCCTTCCTTGCACATAAGTAATCTTGCCTAAATTAAGTATCTGTTTAAACTTATGTATACTATATGTATGAGATACATAGTTTAAGTAATAGTCTTAATTGACACTGACGCCCATATCCGCAAAAATGAAACTTACAAGAGACAAAGAAGGTGAGTGAGCGGATATAACTAGGTTAGGGGCATAATAGGTAAAGCAGTTTACCTAATGGCAAGTAGGTCCATTATCATGAATAGCGTTGGCTTTGTGCCCACTTGTAAGAAGTGTCCCAAAACCTCTTACATCAAAGTGTTTAATGTATCATACCATACATTAAAGATACTACACACTTGAGATTACGATATCTTGAGGAGATTGATGTAGAAAATGTTTCTATACAACTCTGATAATGTGAGAGTTAATGTGGATTGAAACATAAAGAGTAATGTTTGTACCTTCATAGGTTGATTTACAAACATCTTGGTTCCCCAAGAAACAAACTACTCTTATTGTCTCCACGACCGAAGCCGAGTACATAAGCGTCGGAAAGGCATGACAACAAACACTATAGATGAGACAACCCCCTATGAAGAGTAGCAGTCAAGATGCCATTAGACTTGACCGGGAACCCTGTAGTTTGCTCATGAACGAAGCTCGTCGAAGTACGTCATCTCGTCCATCTCTTGAATGACAACATTGTCTATTCACCAACCAATACGTTCTCGTCACCCCACTCATGACTATTTAGATAACTCTTTTGAATTATTAAAGTCATCGTCCACCTCTCTCCTCATGACCTCTTAATAATTCACTTGAAATATTAACGTCATTTCTCACGTCTTGTTTCATGACTCATTTGTCATTTCACTCACATCGCCTCATGACTCTTAAGTCATTCCTCTCATCCCGCTTATGACTATTTCGATATTTCAATGGAAATATTAAAGTCATCTCTCGCGTCATATCTTATGTACTTTTTATCCCTTCTATGACTCCTCAAATATTTCACGGGAAATATTGAAGTCGTTCTACATGAATCACCCATGACTTCTTAAGTCATCTATCTAACTCATCTTATGACTTTTAGAAATTCCTCTAGAAGTTCTAAGTCATTCCCTCACAACTCGTCACATGACTTCTTGAATATTTCACGGGAAATATTAAGTCATTCCTCGCGTCTCGTATTCCGACTAATTAAATATTTCATGGGAAATATTATAGTCATCCTCCAAAACTCAACTCATAACTTCTATTTATTTCACGGGAAATACTAGAAGTAAATCCTCATCAAATGACAACTTAGTCAATTTCCTTGGAAACACTAAGGTCATTTCCGATCATCCCTTTTAATCGTTTTTCGTCAAAAAGTTTTTTAGGTATAAACTTTTTCCTCGTGTCAAAAAGTCTTACTAAATAAGTAAGATTAATCAGACAAAAGTCAAAACGGAAGAAAAATTGGACCATCAGATATACGGCTCCATTAAAGAGCCACGGCTCCATTAATGTTTAATGGAACCGTGGAGCCGTGCATCTGAAAAACGCGCCCATTTCCCTTTCTTCTGCACAGACTTTCCTAACACACCCAAAAACACTTTCACTTGCTGTCAAAACCGAACCATAACACCTTAATTCAACTAAACTCTTGCAAATCAAGATTGAGGCATTGGAATCAACAAATCCTAATCACAACATCACTAATTGTAAGTAAATCACTCTTAATTTCATTTAATTTGAGTCTAGGGCTTGTTCTTGAGTATAAATCCGAATTGGGGATTTTCAAAATTAGTTAAACCCTTGTGAAATTAAGACTAGGATTAGACAATGTAGCATTCACATGATTCCCTAAACCTAGGATTTCCAAAAACCCATTTATGTTGCAAAACCTAATCCGAAATTAATCACTAAATTCGGATTATGATTGATTATTTGTAATGGAATCATGTTTAGGATGATTAAAATTGAGTTAGGAACATTTTGCATTAAAAGCTTTTCAAACTAAAAGCTCTTTGGCGCCATGTTGAGGCGTTTGCCAAACACCCCAATTCGATCATTTTTCAAAAAACTTCACAAGTCTAGGATCATGAAACCTTCTTTATGCATTGTTGATGCAAATTAAAAACGTTTTTGCATGCATACATGAACTCTCAAATATGGGTCGAAGTACATAATTGATATGTATTGTTCGACATATTTGATTGAGCAAAAGTGAAGTTAGGAGCGTTTGGGTAATCTCATTAGGATAGTTGTTGAGTCGAGATTGCCGCACCTCCACATTGTTTGCATTTAGGCACACACACTAGAAGTGTAATCATTAAAATGCAACGAACTAACATATACAAAATTTTTTTGTAGAAAACAATGCCTCGAAATGATTATCAAGATACCAGACAATACATTCTTAGTACTCTTGAAAATCTAAACATTCCTGATGAGCAAAGAGCTTATTTCGCAAAAGTCCAAAATCGATATATACACGAAGGGCGTGTAGTCGATGCACTCTATGTCACGACAGACAATATCTGTGTCTGTTTCCCCTCTATCGAGTTTGATTGTTTATACAAAATAAACGATCAAGTCTGTCCTCGTTTTGTTCTCGAGTTTTATAGTCGAGTCCGTACCTTCACTGATGATGATGGTAATGTATTTCTTGATTTTTGGATTCAAAACCAAAATATCATCTTGTCTGTCTCCGAGATTGGACAAATTCTCGGTGTTCCTGCATATGGTCAGTGTGCATACACTGAAGACCATTCTCTTGAGTCTCTCTTCTATAATCTTGAGAATGTAGGTGCCTATCGCACTGAAATTCCCGACCTCGAGTCCATCAAACAAGTCATCCAAACACCTCGAGTCGTCCACACGTATCAAAAGCGTGATGGTTCAATTGTCCACCTTGACCCAAACCGTATCTACCTCAAAGAGCTCCTTCCCGACCTTAGAAGTTGGGAACTCCTTCTTCGTGAGAACGTGTTAAGCCTTGCGGGCAACCGTGATCACGTCTCTGCGAGTCTCGCCCATATGCTCTACTGTCTTAGTATCGAGGAACCATATAACCTCGCATACTATATGGTCAAAAGGATGGCCAATATTCACAGTCGTTCGGATAAGCTCATGCCATATGGTATGCTGCTTACTCGTCTTTTCCATTGGGTCATGGAACATTTTCCCAATCTCCAAAGTGTCGACTATGTCCTAGTCAATCCTGTTATGAAACCTCTTGGTGGACCACGACGTCGCACAAAGCAACGTAAGGACAAAGGGTCCAAGCGTGGTCGTAAATCGACTTCCGACATTCCCCTCTCATCCTCTTCCTTCGATCACGAATCATCATCTCAACATATGCATGCGGATGATGATGAGGTGAACGAAGAAGGAACGTCTTGTCCACGTTCTCCTTCTCCCGACATCTACTTTGACAACCTTGACACCTCATCATTTCGACGTACAACCGACCTCGAAAATGGGATGGTTAATCTATCCCACGTGATGAGAAGGCAAACTACAATGTACAATAGACAAGTGGAGATGCATGAGCAAATTATCGGGGGATTCAAGTCCATCGGCAAGGCGATCAAAGGGCTTGGGAACAAGATTAAAAAGTTGGGGAAGAAACGAGACAAGTTAGGATTAGCTTAAGTAGTACTATTAACTTAAGTATTATTAAGCTACTATAAATAATGTCATGGCAATGTCCATAAACATTAACTTGCTTGAAATGTTCTCCTTTAACATTTCACACTTGAACATGGTTAATTTGCTTAGTTAATTAACCTTTATGTTAATCAATCTTGCCTAGTTCATGCATGATATCTTATTTTATTACATGCACTAGATGTTAAAAATGCTTGGATTCATGCATGCTTAATAGTTACCTAAATACATAGATGATCACATGATCATGTTAGTTGCTAGTTGAAACTAGCTTTAAGAATTCTATGTGTTTAGTGATTTGAGGCTTTGAGATTTGCAGCTAATGGATTCCCCAGAAAATTTCCCCATTTAGGCAGCCTAAAACCTGCAGACCTGGAAAGAAGGTCAAAAGAGCCCACGGCTCCATTAAATAGGCCACGGCTCCACTAAATTTAGTGGTGCCGTCGTACCTTTAATGGTACTGATGAGTGTGTAAATACTCATCATTTTATGCCCATTATAGACACAAAAATGACCTAAAACACTGAATTATACTGCAGATATCATTGGTTTGTGTTTTATGTGTCTCAGGTACTGAAGGATTGAAAACGGAGCGAAAACGAGCATTTTTTGGATCGACTCGACAATAATTGTGCATTTGATCAAGTGAAGACGAAAGTCAAAGACAGAGTCAAAGTCAACCCCCAAAATCCCAAAATGACACAAATGGTCCCTGGGAATAATTTCTATTTTTGGCAGCAATAGTCCTTGGATTTTCAGAATGTTACAACTTTAGTCCTTGAAATTAATTCCAAATCCAAAGTTAATCCTAATCCAGCTGCTAAAATAAACCCAATCCAATCCTAAACTAAACCCAGCCACATACCCAAGCCCAATCCATCCCACAGCCCATCTAAACCCAAGCCCACTAAAAAACTAAACCCGGCCTTAGCTAATACCAGGTTTGACCCTTGGTCAAACCTTTCTTCTAAACCATCAAACGCACCAAAAACCATACCAGAAACCACCCATATCCACCACCCTTATCCTGACACACCCACCCCCTCCTCTTATCCCACTTCACCTAACATACCAAGGAGCATTAAATGCTTCTTCCTCAGCACACTCAACCAGAGATAGTGGATTTTTCCACTATCTCAATTTTGGCGCCAAAATCAGTTTTGATGGCTGAGATCATTTCAAGCCAATCCAAGGGATCAGAATGGATCAGAGAAGAAGATTAGACCTATCCCACTTTAGTTTAGTATATATATAACATTTTGTAGCCATTAAAGGCAAGTAGTTAATTTAGCATAATCATATTTCATATTCAGTATTTGTAATTTTGTAATTTCAAGTTTCAGTTGTTAATGCAAGTTAAATTCAGTCTATTTAATCTAATTTCATGCAATCTTATACTCAGTTTCATTTATAATAGAATTTCAATGTGTTGTTAATTCGAATTAAGCTCAGTTCATATTAATTACCAATCACAAGCCTCAACACCTTTGTTATAAGCTTATACAAGCTTATAATAGCTTTTTGTAAGCTTATATAGTGATTAGCAGTTCTTAATTTTGAAGAATGAAGAAAGTCAATGAAAGTCAAATAAGCTCACAATAAGTTGTTCAGAAGAGACAAGCTATTTTGGAAGGTTAAAAGTGGGTATCTAGCTTGTGGTTGACAAGCTAGGTGAGTTCTGGTCATTAGTTCACTGTTTCATAGCCTCACAAGTTGTAAGCTATTTTCTAAGTTTTTGCTTTATTTTCTATTTTCACTGTTAAATAGCTTATTTTAGCTTATTATTATAATTTTCTGCTTATTACTAGTTTTTAACTATATCTCATCAGTTTTATCAATCTTAAATAGTAATTGCTTTATTTTGCTAAAAAAATCTATAAAAAGCCAAAAATAAGCTAGCTTAATTTTCAGTCAGAGTCATTTCTTATAGCTTATTACACTTAATAGTAACCTTAGAATTTAAATCTTAGCTTAAAATAGACCTATGCTAATTAAAATCCAACACAGACCCTTAATAAAGGGTTGTTTGGCTTTAAGCTTAATTTCCTGATTACTGTTCATTTGCAACAAGTGCAAGTTCAATCTAGCTTAATTCATCCTACATAAGCTGTTTCTAAGTCCCATTAAGTTAATTAGATTGATTTCATAGCTTCTAGCAGTCTGTGACCATTTCAGACAATAAGTTAATCAAATAAGCCAATATGAGCCACAAGCCCTTTTTGGCCTTTTTCTTTTCATTTCTGAGTTCCATTTGGTCAATAAAATGATAGTTTGAAAGCCTAGATAGAATTCCTTTGGTGTGTGCACCTCTGCACAAGTCTGCACAAAACAGACATCAGACCTCCATAGTGCAGGTCTGCACTAATTTTCTAGACTCAATTCAAGTGCTTATTTGTGTTAGTTCAAGCTTAAATTTTGGATTTCTAAAAAGTTTGCTAGGTTATCTTTGCTCATTCCATATATCAGTCCATAGCTTAGCTTAATTGAGCTTAAAAATAAGCTCAAAAGTCCCCTATTCTCACAAGCATACACTGATTGCTCAGTGTATACTTGCTTTGAACAAGCCACTTTCTCAGCTTATTCTTAAGCAACAAATAAGCTCTACTTGATTTGATTTATGGTTTTAAGTGATCATCAGTAGGTGAATTTTAAGAATAATCAGTTTTTTTGATGATTAATAATCATTTAAGTGCTTAAATCTAAGCTTGAATTTGCCTAGAAATCCAAAAAGTGCCCTGTGCAAACAGAAACCTTTGTGCTTAATTTGTGATTAATCAGTGCTTATTCTTGATTTCTAGTGCTTAATCAGTGTTCACTTTAGCTTAATATTGGTTGCTCCACTTATTTCACTTTGCTTTTAGCTTATTGCATAGCTTATCAGTCATTTGGCCAATCCTTGGGCTTATTTCCATTTTTGCCCACTGATCAGCAATCATAGCTGATTTCTGAGCTTATTAGTGATTTTCATAAAAAGTGATAGTTGTAAAAATTGCTCATCTCATTGTGCTTAATAAGTTTCTATAATAAAAATCAAAAAAATAAAATAAAAGCAAAAAGGTTAGGACTGGGATTCGAACCCTGGTTATTCACATCACAAAGCAACACCAACACCAACTGCCCTAGGGACTTTTCTTTGGTTAAACTTTGCAGAACTTTTTATTTAACCACTTTTTCTTTTTAAAGCTTATTTAACAGTTTGCTTATTAACTGCTTATTCAGAAAAGCAGTTGACCCACTTTTATTTTTCTTAGGTTCTTATTATCATCAAGTAATTTCCTGGAATTTTTCATAATTTTCCAAGTTCAATTAGTATTTTTAATCTATTTTTCTTTTTAAATCAGTTTTTAATTCATAATAAAAAATATAAAAATCAGAAAAATATAATTTTTTTTTCTAAAATTTTCTTTTGTCATTATTAACTGAGGAAAAATAATTTAGCACTTGTAGGGTTTAATTTTATAGATTTCACTTTTTAATCGCGTTTTTATAATTCCCGTAACGCGTTTTTAATATAATTTGTTGAACTTAATTTTATTTTGAGAATTTGTTTCTCATTATTTAATTAGAACATAAAAAGCAAAAATTTCTTATCCCACTCATCGGTCACTCTAATTCCGACCTTAAGCGATTGTCCATTCCATCCTCGCTGGGACACGACCCGGGTAATCACTTACCCGGTATCACACATATCACAAACGTGAGTTTTTGCAAGTTAGCCTTTTTCCTAAAGGGTTAATTTGTCTTTATTCACGCGTATCCGTCTGCATACAATTTATATATACGTTTTTTGCACGGATCAAAATTTTGGCGCTGCTGCCGGGGAGGTTGTGTTGCGACAATATTGTTTAAAGTTTAAACGATTAGTGACTTGAGATCCTTCTTTCAGAAGTTTCCACTTTCATAAACCCATATAAAATACAAAAATATTTTTCTTTTCTTTTATATATATATAATATCATATAGAAATAAAAACCCAAAAACATTTTCCGTTTTATTGTAAAATAAAAGATAAAAGCAAAATCAAAATAATATTCCTCAACTTGGGTATTATCATAATAAGTTCCCAAACATCAGATTAAAACTTGCCTTTGTGTCGCTTGCGAATTCGGCTCACCTTTGATTGATAAACAAACTCTAACGAAGGTTTTAGGAGGTTTGACATTAAATTGTCGAACCGAAAGGAGCGGGTTTTTAAGGAGCATTTATTGCCCACCTTTGCTTCTCCGCCACTCTGTGCGTTTTTCAGTCAGAGAGCTACCGTACGCTGGTTGATTTAAGGATTTAAGTTCCTTGTGTTTTGCTTCGATCTTGATTTAATTGAATTATTTTATTTAGTGCATGCGCACTCGTTCTTCCACGTTGACAAGTCCTTTACGTGAACACGTAAATATTCCGAGAAGACGTAATCGTAGACGTGCTGCCCGAATAGTCGAACCCGAGATTCGTGCTGTTCCCATTGATAATATGGCAGACGAACGAACAATGGCGGAGATGCTCCAAGCACCCACCGAGGGTTACGGAGATGCCATCGTTTTACCACCAATCGATTCTGATCATTTTGAATTAAAAACGCATGTGATTCAACTCGTGTCTACAAACCAATTCCACGGGTTTGAACGAGAAGATCCGTATGCACACATCCGTTGGTTCAACAAGTTGACCTCTACAATCAATTACAAGAATGTGCCGCAAACAGTTATCAAATTGATGCTATTTCCGTTTTCACTCGAAGGGGCAGCCCGAATTTGGCTGGATAAAGAACCCCCTCGATCTATTGAAACTTGGGAAGATCTAGTACAAAAATTTGTCAATTATTTCTTCCCTCCATCAAAGACGACTAATCTGAAAAATGAAATTTCTGGATTTCGTCAAGGTTTCGATGAAAACTTCAGAGAGGCATGAGACCGATTTAAAGATCTCCTAAGAAAATGCCCGCATCATGATTTCACGGAGTTACAACAGATCAATACGTTTTACAATGGGTTGAATGAAAACGATCAAGATTCACTTAACGCTGCCGCCGGTGGCAATATCTTGAATCGTCGACCTAAAGAAGAGATTGAAATTTGTGAAAATAAATCAAAAGTTCCTATTTCTCGAAACAAAGTGAATGTTCCTGTCACTCCTGCTTCTTCATCCGGTAACTCATCAGAGTTAGCCGCTCTAACGGACGCAATTCGTTACATGATGAAGGAAATGAAAGAAATTAAGAGTTATATTCATAAACCGGAACAAATCAAAGCCATAAACAAAGTGTGTGAAACTTGTGGTGGCCCGCATGCGTATTACGATTGTCAAGCAACCGATGCTTCTCTTTACCCAGCTCCCGTAGCTGCAGTAAACCACAATCAATACCGACCGCATGCTGAAACTCATTACCGAGCACCAAATGCTATGGTGCCACCTGGTTTTCCACCCGTGCCAAATCAAAATAATCAAAATCACTTTGTTCAAAATCAAGGACAAAATTTCAACAATTCTCATAATTTCAACCAAAACCGAAACAATTTCAACCAGCCACATCAAGCTCCGAATCAACATGTTTATCAACAACCTCCTCAAGCTCCTTTGACTAATGATTTCATGAAAATTCATGAGTCCGGCATGCGTTCAATGCAGACTCAAATCAATAATATGAAAGTCGAGTTGCGAAAGGAAATTGATACTACGATGTCTCGTCAAACAAATGAGTTGAAGAATATGATGGGCAGTTTCATGAACATGAACCAGTCTTCTTCATCTTCCAGACGACTTTCGAGCAATACCATTCCTAATCCCAATGCTGAGTTGAAAGCCGTCACCACTCGTAGTGGTAAGACGCATAATGGACCCTCGACTCCTATGCCCCCTCCACCGGGAAAAGTGAATCGAGATGCGGAGGTGACAAAGGACAAAGTGCAATTCTCATGCCCATAAAGTACCACACACGTCCAACCTCCGGTCGTCCAAACTCCAATTCCGGAACCCGATGTTCCGATGACAAATCCTAAGCCCTCGATTCCTTATCCGTCGAGGCTTAATGATCAGAAGCTCCGTGACAAAACTAATAGTCAAATGATGAAGTTTCTTGAAATCTTTCAAAAGATACACTTCGATATTAGTTTTGCGGATGCTCTTCTCTACATGCCAAAGTTTGCTTCAACATTCAAGAGTCTCCTTAGCAATAAGGAAAAATTGTTAGAATTGGCTAAGACTCCATTAAATGAGAATTGTTCGGCGGTGATTCTTAAGAAGTTACCCGAAAAACTAGGGGACCCCGGCAAATTTCTCATTCCTTGTGATTTTCAAAAGCTAGATGAATGCTTAACCTTGGCCGATCTTGGCGCAAGCATCAATCTAATGCCTCTTTCAGTTTGGGAAAATCTTTCTCTTCCGGAGCTTACTGATACACGAATGACACTAGAGCTTGCAAATCGATCGGTTACTATTCCAAAAGGTATTGCCGAAGATGTCTTCGTGAAGGTTGGCAAGTTCCATTTTCCTGCTGACTTCGTAGTAGTCAATTTTGATGCCGATCCCCGTGTCCCCCTTATTTTGGGAAGACCATTCTTGAAAACGGCTCGTGCATTAATTGATGTCTACGAAGGTGAGATGACTTTTAGGGTCGGAGATGAAAAACTAGTCATTAATATTGAAAGCACTTCAAAAGATCTTCTCAAGCATAAAAGCGAGTCAATTAATCAAATTGATATCCTTGATTCTACATGCGAGGAATACTTTCAAGAAGTGCTAAGTGGCAATCCCACTTCATCTGATCCTACCATTGCTCTCTCTTCCCCCTCTCTCACTCTGTTTGAGGGAGGTGACTTCATCTTGGAAGAGATTGAGGCTTGTTTATCAAATGATTCAATTTATTCCGGAATTGATGATGGTGTATTTGACATGGAGGGAGATATTCTTCTCATTGAGAAGTTGCTTAATGAAGATCCACCATCTTTCCCTCCGAAAGAACTTCATAATGAGGAAATCAAATCTGTTGATGATCCTCCTGAGGTCGAACTTAAGGACTTACCGCCTCATCTCGAATATGCATTTTTGGAGGGTACCGATAAATTACCCATCATAATTGCTAAAGATTTAAATGATGAGGAGAAAACCGCTCTCATAAAGGTTTTAAAGTCACACAAGCGAGCCATCGCTTGGAAACTTTCCGACATTAAGGGTGTTAACCCGGAATTTTGTACACACAAGATTTTAATGGAAGATGACTTTAAACCAGCGGTTCAACATCAAAGAAGGGTCAATCCCAAAATTCACGAGGTTATCAAAAAGGAGGTTCTTAAACTCCTTGATGCCGGATTGATTTACCCTATCTCGGATAGTCCTTGGGTGAGCCCCGTTCATTGCGTACCTAAAAAGGGTGGCATTACCGTTATTGAAAATGATGAAAACGAGTTGATTCCTACTCGATTGGTAACGGGATGGCCATTTTTCATGACATGATCGAAAAGACTATGGAGGTCTTTATGGATGATTTCTCGGTCTTTGGGGATTCTTTCACCACATGTCTCTCCCATTTGGACAATATGCTTAAGCGGTGTGAAGACACGAATCTTTGTCTAAATTGGGAGAAAAGTCATTTCATGGTCAAAGAGGGCATTGTCCTCGGCCATAAGATTTCAAAGAACGGGATTGAGGTGGATAGAGCTAAAGTTGATGTTATTGCTAAGCTACCTCATCCCACAACCGTTAAAGGCATTCGGAGTTTTCTTGGTCATGCCGATTTCTATCGTAGATTCATTCAAGATTTTTCAAAAATCGCCCGGCCGATGACCCGTCTCCTTGAAAAGGAAACTCCGTTTATTTTCTCCAAAGAGTGCATTGAAGCTTTTCAAACTCTCAAGAAAAAGCTTACTGAAGCACCAATCTTAGTTGCCCCCGATTGGGACCTACCTTTTGAACTTATGTGCGATGCAAGTGATTTTGCCATAGGTTCGGTCTTGGGGCAATGGAAAACAAAACACTTCCAGCCTATACACTATGCTAGCAAAACTATGACCGAGGCTCAAGCTCATTACACCACAACGGAAAAAGAATTATTAGCTGTGGTGTATGCTTTCGAAAAGTTTCGGCCATACTTGATCTTGTCAAAAAGCATAGTGTATACGGATCACTCGGCTCTCAAATATCTCTTTGCAAAACAAGATGCAAAGCCGAGATTGTTCCGATGGGTTCTCCTCCTGCAAGAATTTGATATCATCATTCGTGATAAAAAAGGAGCGGAGAACCTTGCTGCTGATCATTTGTCCCGATTAGAGAATCCTCACCAAAGTGTGCTCAAGAAAAAGGAAATAAATGAAACATTTCCTCTCGAGACACTTAACGTGGTATCTTTTCGTGGTGATTCTAGTACCCCATGGTTTGCCCATTTTGCAAATTACCATGCGGGAAACTTTGTTGTGAAAGGGATGTCGTCCCAACAAAAGAACAAATTCTTCAAAGATGTGAAGCATTACTTTTGGGACGACCCCTACTTGTTTAAAGTATGTGCGGATCAAGTCATCTGGCGGTGTGTTCACGGCCAAGAAGCCGTTGAAATTCTTAAAGCTTGCCACAATGGACCCACAGGGGGACATCATGGTGCAAATTACACCGCCAAAAAGGTGTTTGATTCCGGTTTCTATTGGCCCACAATCTACCGTGATGCCCATGACTTAGTCAAATCTTGTGACTCTTGTCAACGTCACGGGAAGATCTCTCAAAAAGATGAAATGCCACAAAACGTCGTTCAAGTTTGTGAAATCTTTGACGTTTGGGGCATTGACTTTATGGGCCCGTTTTCGTCTTCACGAGGGAACAAGTATATACTCGTGGCTGTCGATTATTTGTCTAAATGGGTCGAAGCGAAAGCTCTCCCCACCAACGACGCCCGAGTAGTGTGTAAATTCTTGAAATCACTCTTTTCTCGGTTTGGAACTCCCCGTGCTATCATTAGTGATCGCGGTACGCACTTTTACAATGAACAATTTGCAAAAGTCATGCTCAAATACAGTATTACTCACCGTCTTTCTACCGCGTATCACCCACAAACAAGTGGACAAGTGGAGGTTTCAAACCGTGGTATTAAAAGAATCTTGGAAAGGACCGTAGGTGAAAACCGTGCATCTTGGTCGGAAAAACTAGATGATGCACTTTGGGCCTTCCGTACAGCTTACAAGACACCCATCGGGTGTACTCCTTACAAGCTCGTGTACGGAAAGGCGTGCAATCTGCCGATCGAGCTCGAGCACAAAGCTTATTGGGCCTTAAAACATGCCAACTTCGACCTAAAGTCCGCGGGTGATCACCGCAAAGTTCAACTCAATGAATTAAATGAACTTCGTGATCAAGCCTACGAGAACTCTTTGATCTACAAAGAAAAGACAAAGAAGATCCATGACTCAAAAATCAAGAACCGCGTTTTTAACGTTGGTGATCGAGTCCTTCTTTTTAACTCTAGATTGAAGATATTCTCGGGTAAACTTAAAACCCGTTGGACTGGACCATTCACCGTTGCCAAAGTTTTTCCTTATGGCACCATCGAGTTATCTCAAACCGATGGACCAAACTTCAAGGTGAACGGTCATAGGTTGAAGCATTACTTTGGAGGGGACATACCACCCATGGTTGTCCCGGATCTCCAAACTTTCCCCATGAACCAATGAATTCGGGGTCAAGTCAAGCTAGTGAATCGGTTAACAAAAACATTAGCATTGCATGGGTAAACGCCCATGTTTCTATCTTCTCTCTTATTTCTAACACTAAGTGTGGGGGGAATCCCACTGTGATGTGCTCTTTTGTGTTGTTTGCTCTTATTTACAGGTTTCCCTTGGATTGTGATGATTGTCGCGCCTGTTTTCAATCCAGCCGCCCAATATCCTATCCTTTTGCTAACGATTATCTAGGGATATCTTTTTAATCCTGTTTGTGAAAAATGAGATTTCTTTCAGACACTTGGCTATTAGTATTACCTTTTTACGTTCTAAGTCTCGGCATAGTAGCCGGTACTTTGAATATTGAGGGCAATATTCAATTCTAAGTGTGGGGGGGAATTCTCTCAAATTTTGTCACATTGTACCTTCTAGTGCCCTAGTACCCCCGTTTTGGCCAAAATTTTAAAATTTTTTCGGTTTTTTAGATAAGAAATTGCAATAAAAAAAAAGAAGTGTTTAGTCTTGATTAGGTTAGAACAAAGGGAATCCCGACTCTGCCAGAGTATTGATCTGGCTGCTTCCTTAACGATTAGACTAAGGTTTTACAATTTGTGCAAATGAAAATGCTAAACGTAGAATAGTGGTTTTCTTTAGAGCTTATTGATGAACTCAAATAAGTACATTTTATTACCATCATTTATCCTATTTATTTGACTTGTTTTATTATATTATGTATGAGGATTGATACTTAATCATTTACTTTTGTAATTCTCAGGTAAAAACAAGCATTTGGTGAAACTTGGCGATTTTGGACTAATTATGGAGCAAAACATGCAAGAAGTTAAGAGTCTACTGAAATGTACAAGATCAAGACAAATCTGCTCCAGATGCGCCGTATCTCACTTATTACATACGGCGCATCACTATCAAGATTTCACCAGATACGATCCAAGATACAAGAGGACATGCGCCGCATCTATTTACGGAGTTACGCCGCATCTTCTGGCGGTGTACGAATATTCCTGAATATATTAATCTTGGACCCCACGCGAAGTTAAGTCAATGCGCCGCATCTACTTACTAGATGCGCCGCATCTTACCCTCAGACAGAAACTATAAATACCCCAAGACCAGACGAATTTCGTAGCACATATTATATACAAAGTACGAAGACCAGAGAAACCTAAGGCCGAATTCAGACGAATAGGCAGCACAAGACACACCCGAACGAAGATACAAGAGCTATAAGAAGGTGCTGCATGTGTTTAATTCATTAAGTAGTTTTGTTTTATTGTGTTAGTAAACTTTAATTCATCAGGATTGATGGCTTGTGTAATGTGACAACGGAAAGATTGCACTCCCTTAAAACTGCTTTCCCATCAATTAAAGTTTATATGTTGATGTCTTTGGTTACTACTTATTAGTGCATTGATAACCTCTGTGTTTATTAGTGGCCTGCGCATTTGACTACGGAAGAGAATGTGGCTCCCACGGTTGTTACTAAATTGATCACTTAGGAATAACTTTTAGACATAAGTAATCATTAAGGGTTTACTCGCCGATAAGAATAGGACCAACGAGAAAGGATTAACTACATACACTTCATATAAAACTATCAATAAAACAAGTGACAATCTACTTAATCATCAGGACAGATCTTCTTATTGTCTCAAGTATTTATCTGTGTACGTGTGTGCTATTCGCTGATTCGTGCCTATTGGTTTAGTTTATTATTTAATTGCAACCAAATCGTGCCAGTCTCTCAGGCTGAACCCCCTTGCCTTAGATTAGGTTGTATAGCTAACTTAGTATATTAAAAGACTGATTAGAATAACTAGATAATACGTTCCACTCTTAGTGATCGACACTCTACTTACCATTATATTCATACTGACCGGGTACACTGCTCGTTAAGTGTGTGTGATTTTGATAAGTCGGCTAAATATAAATTTAAAACTTGAGTAGGCATTAATACTGCTAAACCGCAACGACACATCGCACGCATCACTTATATAAGTAGTCTATGGCTTTTCTTCCCAGAAGATAACTAATCTGATTAAATGCGTGCTGTTTTCAAACGTTTGAACGTTAAAATCATGTTGTTATGCAAAATGAATTTTTATACAATTTTGATAGAGAGCCCGAGTTCAACTTCTTATTTTTATTTTTGGGAACGCATATATGTAAATATATATATAAAAAAAATGAAAAAATGATGAAAAAAATGAAAAAATGAAAAAGAAAAATAAGAAAATGGAATGATATTGCAAAATACAAAAATAGAATGATATTGCAAAATGCAAAAATAGAATGATATTGCAAAATGCAATAAGTTTTGATGTTGCAAAAATAATGATGTAATTGTTAATAAATGTAGAAAAATTGCTTTCTCTTAAATTTAAATCGGAACTTGAACTTGGATTCGTCAATTTTGTATAAAAGTTAAACGGTAATTTAGTAGATCGTTGATTTCAAAGATCCCGAAAGCTCCGGTTTATTCTCTGTGAGGTGTCAAAAACCTGGTCACCTAAAAGCAACTGGTTTGGGATGTGCCGAGAAGAAAACCGTTACATGGAGTGATCTCATCTTTGAGTCTCTAATCTCTAAATGATCGTTTGTTGTTATCTATTTAAGTTTTAATACTAGCTTAGTGGGAATATCTTAAATCTTTGATATCGAAATTCCGCTGATTCCGGTACTCTTCTCTGTAAGGTGTCAAAAGCCTGGTCACCTAAAACCAACTGGTTTGGGATGTGCCGAGATGAAAGCCGCTACATGGAAAAGGCTCTTTTGATCCTTAGATTTTCGAGGTTCCCGGTAAATTAGTATTTGACTTAAACAAATAACAACCATGATAAATGTCGATTTTCGCGGTCAAAATTTTGAAAATGAGCACAGTCGCCTAAACTTGAATATACGCGGGAGTGAAAAGTTAAGTTTCGGCTTACATAGATTATTGGTATAAGTAGTGTTAGCATTTTATAAAAGCATTTGCACATTGAGTTTAAGCTTAGTTGGGAGTATCAAAAAGAGGATGATGATTACAATTCCCTGGAGACACCCAGTTTGTGTAAATCCTGTTCCGTGATACCATTTTTGGAAATCAAGCGTGTTATATATTTTGTTCTAAGTTTAATTTTCTGGCATTTTGTATAATCAAAACGGGGTATACTTGGTATTCTTTTGATCTTTTCATTACTTCATATGATCGGATTGCTAGGGACTAGCAATAGCTTAGTGTGGGGGATTGATGAGTGTGTAAATACTCATCATTTTATGCCCATTATAGACACAAAAATGACCTAAAACACTGAATAATACTGCAGATATCCTTGGTTTGTGTTTTATGTGTCTCAGGTACTGAAGGATTGAAAACGGAGCGAAAACGAGCATTTTTTGGATCGACTCGACAATAATTGTGCATTTGATCAAGTGAAGACGAAAGTCAAAGACAGAGTCAAAGTCAACCCCCAAAATCCCAAAATGACACAAATGGTCCCTGGGAATAATTTCTATTTTTGGCAGCAATAGTCCTTGGATTTTCAGAATGTTACAACTTTAGTCCTTGAAATTAATTCCAAATCCAAAGTTAATCTTAATCCAGCTGCTAAAATAAACCCAATCCAATCCTAAACTAAACCCAGCCACATACCCAAGCCCAATCCATCCCACAGCCCATCTAAACCCAAGCCCACTAAAAAACTAAACCCGGCCTTATTTAATACCAGGTTTGACCCTTGGTCAAACCTTTCTTCTAAACCATCAAACGCGCCAAAAACCATACCAGAAACCACCCATATCCACCACCCTTATCCTGACACATCCACCCCCTCCTCTTATCCCACTTCACCTAACATGCCAAGGAGCATTAAATGCTTCTTCCTCAGTACACTCAACCAGAGATAGTGGATTTTTCCACTATCTCAATTTTGGCGCCAAAATCAGTTTTGATGGCTGAGATCATTTCAAGCCAATCCAAGGGATCAGAATGGATCAGAGAAGAAGATTAGACCTATCCCACTTTAGTTTAGTATATATAGAACATTTTGTAGCCATTAAAGGCAAGTAGTTAATTTAGCATAATCGTATTTCATATTCAGTATTTGTAATTTTGTAATTTCAAGTTTCAGTTGTTAATGCAAGTTAAATTCAGTCTATTTAATCTAATTTCAAGCAATCTTATACTCAGTTTCATTTATAATAGAATTTCAATGTGTTGTTAATTCGAATTAAGCTCAGTTCATATTAATTACCAATCACAAGCCTTAACACCTTTGTTATAAGCATATTCAAGCTTATAATAGCTTTTTGTAAGCTTATATAGTGATTAGCAGTTCTTAATTTTGAAGAATGAAGAAAGTCAATGAAAGTCAAATAAGCTCACAATAAGCTGTTCAGAAGAGACAAGCTATTTTGGAAGGTTAAAAGTGGGTATCTAGCTTGTGGTTGACAAGCTAGGTGAGTTCTGGTCATTAGTTCACTGTTTCATAGCCTCACAAGTTGTAAGCTATTTTCTAAGTTTTTGCTTTATTTTCTATTTTCACTGTTAAATAGCTTATTTTAGCTTATTATTATAATTTTCTGCTTATTACTAGTTTTTAACTATATCTCATCAGTTTTATCAATCTTAAATAGTAATTGCTTTATTTTGCTAAAAAAATCTATAAAAAGCCAAAAATAAGCTAGCTTAATTAAACTGCTTAATTTTTAGTCAAAGTCATTTCTTATAGCTTATTACACTTAATAGTAACCTTAGAATTTAAATCTTAGCTTAAAATAGACCTGTGCTAATTAAAATCCAACACAGACCCTTAATAAAGGGTTGTTTGGCTTTAAGCTTAATTTCCTGATTACTGTTCATTTGCAACAAGTGCAAGTTCAATCTAGCTTAATTCATCCTACATATGCTGTTTCTAAGTCCCATTAAGTTAATTAGATTGATTTCATAGCTTCTAGCAGTCTGTGACCATTTCAGACAATAAGTTAATCAAATAAGCCAATATGAGCCACAAGCCCTTTTTGGCCTTTTTCTTTTCATTTCTGAGTTCCATTTGGTCAATAAAATGATAGTTTGAAAGCCTAGATAGAATTCCTTTGGTGTGTGCATCTCTGCACAAGTCTGCACAAAACAGACATCAGACCTCCATAGTGCAGGTCTGCACTAATTTTCTAGACTCAATTCAAGTGTTTATTTGTGTTAGTTCAAGATTAAATTTTGGATTTCTAAAAAGTTTGCCAGGTTATCTTTGCTCATTCCATATATCAGTCCATAGCTTAGCTTAATTGAGCTTAAAAATAAGCTCAAAAGTCCCCTATTCTCACAAGCATACACTGATTGCTCAGTGTATACTTGCTTTGAACAAGCCACTTTCTCAGCTTATTCTTAAGCAACAAATAAGCTCTACTTGATTTGATTTTTGGTTTTAAGTGATCCTCAGTAGGTGAATTTTAAGAATAATCAGTTTTTGTGGTGATTAATAATCATTTAAGTGCTTAAATCTAAGCTTGAATTTGCCTAGAAATCCAAAAAGTGCCATGTGCAAACAGCAACCTTTGTGCTTAATTTGTGATTAATCAGTGCTTATTCTTGATTTCTAGTGCTTAATCAGTGTTCACTTTAGCTTAATATTGGTTGCTCCACTTATTTCACTTTGCTTTTAGCTTATTGCATAGCTTATCAGTCATTTGGCCAATCCTTGGGCTTATTTCCATTTTTGCCCACGGATCAGCAATCATAGCTGATTTCTGAGCTTATTAGTGATTTTCATAAAAAGTGGTAGTTGTAAAAATTGCTCATCTCATTGTGCTTAATAAGTTTCTATAATAAAAATCAAAAAAATAAAATAAAAGCAAAAAGGTTAGGACTGGGATTCGAACCCTGGTTATTCACATCACAAAGCAACACCAACACCAACTGCCCTAGGGACTTTTCCTGGTTAAACTTTGCAGCACTTTTTATTTAACAATTTTTTCTTTTTAAAGCTTATTTAACAGTTTGCTTATTAACTGCTTATTCAGAAAAGCAGTTAACCCACTTTTATTTTTCTTAGGTTCTTATTATCATCAAGTAATTTCCTGGAATTTTTCATAATTTTCCAAGTTCAATTAGTACTTTTAATCTATTTTTCTTTTTAAATAAGTTTTTAATTCATAATAAAAAATATAAAAATCAGAAAAATATAAATCTTTTTTCTAAAATTTTCTTTTGTCATTATTAACTTAGGAAAAATAATTTAGCACTTGTAGGGTTTAATTTTATAGATTTCACTTTTTAATCGCGTTTTTATAATTCCCGTAATGCGTTTTTAATATAATTTGTTAATCTTAATTTTATTTTGAGAATTTGTTTCTCATTATTCAATTAGAACATAAAAAGCAAAAATTCCTTATCCCACTCATCGGTCACTCTAATTCCAACCTTAAGCGATTGTCCATTCCATCCTCGCTGGGACACGACCCGGGTAATCACTTACCTGGTATCACACATATCACAAACGTGAGTTTTTGCAAGTTAGCCTTTTTCCTAAAGGGTTAATTTGTCTTTATTCACGCGTATCCGTCTGGATACAATTTATATATACGTTTTTAGCTCGGATCAGGTATCGTGCCTCTGGAAGACGAATTTAACAATTCTCTTTCACTTTTTGACTTTCTTTTCCTGAAAATCTGCAAACAAAACCTGATTCCCATGCACCCAAATCCCCAAATCCAACACCCTTTTCAACCTTGCATGCTTATGATTTGGCTATTTAAGCTAACATTATGCATTGCCATCCTTACACTTTCACACTCACCATACAACCATCATGGGATCAAGAGTATTCAAGAAACCTAGATTCAACATCAAACCAACAAATCAAACCACTCTAGTTGATCAATGGATCAAGAGTATTGACACACCTCAATCATCTACTAAACCTATCACCAATGACATTGCCTTCATTGATCTCACCTTGGATGATGAAGATGAAACCCACACACCCATAACCTCTACCAAATCATCATCTTCCTTCACTACACCCCAAGCTCCATCCAAGGCAACCTCTAACAAACCCACATGATGGTCCACAAATTGTGTAACACCCCAACCCGGCAAGGGTAGAAGCGTCACATTATGGTGACAAATCAAAGCATACATACATATTCACAGCGGAAGCCAATAAACATAATCATTAAATAAACCAAGTCAACACGACTGGAATTCAATACATAAGTCTCAAATGAAAGGAAGAAATAATCCCAAGGAAATACATAACGAAATAGATCCAATAACGAAGTCTGAAATAAAATGGTAAAACTAGGGTAGGACATCATCTAAGGCAAAAGCTCCTCTAACTCTCATCCCAAGCATAAATCCATCTCCCAGCTAGATACCTGCCGCACACGGAAAAGAAAACGTGCGGCTGAGCTTACAAAGCCCAGTGAACAGATACATAATACAACAAAGATAATGAAACAGAAACATAATGAAGCACTGGGAATATCATAAGGTATAAATCAATGCAAGAAGAAATAGAAGATATATAGGATAGTCATCCACCACGAGCCCATACTCAAAGTCATATCTCAACATCATAATACTCAAAGTCAAGATCTCACAATCAGAGGGGATACCTCTCAGGCAACCAGATAATATGAGGGGTGTCCTCATGTATCAAAAGGGGTGGAGTGATCAGCTCCCATAAATGTGAAAGGCGTGTATAGCACACATGCACCAGTCACCTCAAAGTCATACTCAAAGTCATAATTAAATCCACTAAACATAACAAATCTAGGATTGCAATCCATACGCCCCCACTCAAAGTCATCTCAAAATCATAATACTCAAAATCATAATGGCCATATCATAATATAAAAGGGGACGGCGTGAGAAATCACTCCCCCACACAGGAGTCATGCCAGTGGTGCATCACAGACATGGCCAGGTTACCTTCCTGGCTAGGAAACAAAAAGGTGGCTCGGGTATCAAACTAAGAGTCAAGTCTCAAGGTCATGCAAACGGGTTCATCTCAAAGTCATATCAAAGCATATCTCAAGGTCATGACAAAAGTGAATCTCAAAGTCATATGAAAAGGTTCATATCAAAAGGTTCATAGCAAAAGGGTCATAGCAAAGGTTCATAACTCAACATCGAAGCATAGGTGATAAGACACCCTTTCTTAAAAAGGGTAGAGTATCCGTACCTTATGTCGAAAGCAAAGTAGAAACAAACACAGAAATGGGGAAAGCTCAAAGTCTCTCCTTCTTCACACCTAGAGGAGTAGAAGGGGATTACAAATCATTCTAAATTAATCATCTTTCCATTTTAAGTAACTTTCCCTTTTTAGTAAGTTTCCACTTTTAGAAAGTTTCCATAATTAGAAGGTTTCCACTTTTAGCAATATTTAGTATATGGCTTAATTTGATTTACATTTGCTGGAAATAAAGTGTCTTTATCATATTTACACTTTTGGTCCTTAAGGTTTTCACAATTTACATTTTATACCCCCGAACTTCCAAAATTACATTTTAAACCTTCAAACAATCATAATTACACCTTAAACCCTTGGTTTATCAAATTTACATCATGAGTACTTATTTTAGTGAGTTATACAATCAGACCTCCAATTATTCCATATTTACACATTAGGTCCCTCCAGTTATCAAAATTACATATTCAGTCCTTAAACTTACAATTTCAACTTTTAATTACCAATAGTTACATGTCAAGCCATTAAATTATCAAAATGACACATAATCTCCTGAATATATTCATCTATTCAAAACAGCCCCAAGTTTCTAGAATTTACAAGTTTGGTCCCTCTATTTTAATAAGGTTACATATTAAGTCCTTAAAATTTACATTTAAATCATTAATTAATAATAATTACATAATAGCCCAACAAATATCCAAATTTTCACCTTAGTCCCTGAATATCATTAATAACACAATTCGACCACAACTTTTCAGAAATTACAAGTTTAGTCCTTGTATTTAATTTATTTCCATTTCGAATTAACATTTACAATTTAATTCATTATATCACGAATTTTACACATAGACCCTTTATTTTATAATTTTTTACAGATTATACATGATTTATATAACATGACAAAAATAGCCCATGAGTTTTAATATTTACAAAACACACCCTTTCATATTTATTTAGGAATCGGTAATAACAATTTTTAACCAATTAAAACCCTAGCCGACCCCCAATCATTATGCAATCATAACAACATCATTATTGTTCATTATTAATCAGATCTAAACTCTTTCTTGAACCCTAGTCCCACGTTATGCATTTTTGCCCTTATTTCTCTTTTAGCCGATTACAATATAATTCACCAAAATTAGTTTTAAGCTTCAATAAATCAATTAAGCATTTTTCTAGTGTTGTATTAAGATCATAAAGCCCACGAAAATTGTTCACTAGTCCAGGAAAAATCGCATGCATGATTTCTTAATTAAATTCGATTCTAGGGTTTAATATCACAAGAATTATCATACGAATTATACACAATGCATGGATCATTTTTATTATTTTTCTCATGATATATACGATTAATAGAGGCTGGGAAAAATACCAGAGAATTTTTAGAACGAGTGGAAGAGTGTTGCACGAATTATTGATTCTCGGCTAGAACTTTCGAACCACAAGAATTTACCACGGCTTCAAACGGGACCAAATGACCTTGTACATATTTTTCACAGATCATACACAATGTAAGAACTCCAGGAAAATTAAGAAAAGAATTTTTACACGATCGAGTGAATTATTTGGGATTTAATACCTTTCGAGTGAAATATGAAGAAGAAAATCGATAGCTCTTGATCTAGGCTTCTAAAAATCGACTTGCTATTTTTCTAAACTCCTTAGTGATGCAATGAACTCCAGAAAATTGTTCTTGGCTTATGGGAGTGATCGAATGAATTATTGGAGAGGGTTTTGTGTTTGTCGGCTAGGATGAAATTGGTTAAATCAAAGAAAATATTAGGGATCACTATAAAGAGTAAATAGCCGAGTCATAAGGTGATAATGGGCAGAAAATTCGGTTCTATTAGCTGGAGATATTAGTTACCATGTTTAGGATTTAAGTTTGTATTTATCTTGTATCTTAAAATGTAATTTAAATACTTTAATTATGTAATATTTAACATAATTCGGCCATACAATATTTTGAGTGATATAATGCACTTTTGGACTTGTAAAAATATTAATAGCATGATTCATAATTATTTCACTTGATTAGTAGTTCGTTTCCAAAGGTTCGGGATGAATTCGGGACTTTATAATGCTTTTATTCATTTATAAATGTTACGGGGGTAATTTGGTAATTTTGCCACTTGTAAAAATGTTAAATGAAATTCTTAAAATTATTTAGGATCATAACATGTGCATTGTCAGAAGTTGGAATTTATTTGACACATTATAAGCCTTTAATTAAATTTTAAACTAGCAGGGGCATTTTGGTAATTTTACATGCTTTAGATTTTAGGGTTTTACAACTTCTTCCCCTCTAAAAAGAAAAATTTCGTCCCCGAAATTTGCAAAGAATCAGAATGAAACGAATCGGAAACAAAATAGAGACATACCAGAATCAGAAAACAAAGTGAGGATAACTAGCTCGAATAGACTCCTCGGTCTCCCAGGTAGCTTCCCGCTCTGGGTGATTCCGCCAAAGAATCTTAACAAAAGGAATAACTTTACGTCTCATAACTCGCTCTTGGCGATCAAGGACAGCTTCCGGCTCCTCCGGAAGAGACATATCGGGCTGGATCTGATCAAGAGGGTAAGACACCACATGCAGAGGATGATAATTGTATCCCCTCAGAAGAGATACATGAAAGACGTCGTGAACATGTGATAACTGCGGAGGAAGAGCCAAACGATACGAAACTTCTCCGATACGGTCCAAAATCTCAAACGGTCCAATGAATCGAGGACTGAGCTTGCCCTTAATTCCAAAACGTTTAACTCCCCGAAACGGCGAAACCTTAAGAAATACCCGATCACCAACGCGGAACTCTAAGTCACGCCTATGCTTGTCAGCGTAACTCTTTTGACGAGCCCTAGCTTCCTTTAACTTCTCCCTAGCAACATCCACTTTCTCAGTAGCGATCTGAACTAACTCCGGTCCCTCAATAACGCGTTCTCCTACCTCGTTCCAACAAACCGGAGCCCTACATTTCCGACCATATAACATCTCAAATGGAGCCATACGAATACTCGCGTGCCAACTGTTATTATATGCGAACTCTACCAAACACAAATAATCGTCCCAGCTGCCAGTCCACTCTAAGGCACATGCCCTCAACATGTCCTCTAAAGTCTGAATGGTCCTCTCCGACTGACCATCCGTCTGCGGGTGAAAAGCGGTACTGAACTTAAGGCGCGTATCCCATGCCTTATGCAATCCCTTCCAGAAGCGTGACGTAAACCGAGGATCCCTATCTGATATAATAGCCGTAGGCATGCCATGAAGCCTAACGATTTCCTGCTGAAATATGTCCGCCAATTTACTAACACTGTAGTCCACACGAATAGGGAGGAAGTGAGCAGACTTGGTTAGCCGATCGACGACCACCCAAATCGCATCATGCTTCCTACGAGTAAGAGGTAAACCAGTCACAAAATCCATGGAAATTTCCTCCCATTTCCACTTCGGAATCTCCAATGGCTGAAGCAACCCACTAGCTCTCTGGTGTTCAATCTTGACCTGCTGGCAAGTCAAACACTTAGACACAAACGAAGCCACATCCTGTTTCATGCCATTCCACCAGAAATGTTGCTTAAGGTCCCGGTACATCTTGGTAGAACCAGGATGTATAGTGAAAGGGGAACTATGAGCCTCTGATAGAACAGCCTCCTTAAGCTCAGGATCGTTGGGTACACAGAGACGATCCTCAAACCACACTACACCGGAATCATCAACTCTAAATTCTGATTGCTTGCCGTCCTCAACATTTTGAACTATAGCCCACAACTCACCATCCTCTTTCTGAGCTTCCTTAATTCGTAAAATAAGATTGGACTCCACCGTAAGGCTGGCCCAATAACCGCCGTGACCACGAACACAAAACTCCACATCAAGAAGCTCCAAATCATGCAAAATACGAGGCTCAAACTCCAAACTCGCAATCATACCGGATTTCCTGCTCAGAGCATCAGCGACCACATTCGCCTTACCGGGATGGTACTGAATATTAGCATCATAATCTTTCAGAAGCTCTAACCAACGCCTCTGCCTCATGTTCAACTCTTTCTGGGTGAAGATGTATTTAAGACTCTTATGATCAGTGAAAATGTCACAAGTCTCCCCATACAAATAATGGCGCCAAATCTTTAGCGCGAACACCACAGCCGCTAACTCAAGATCATGCGTCGGATAGTTCACCTCATAAGGCTTCAGCTGCCTCGAAGCATAAGCGATAACCTTACCATGCTGCATCAAAACACATCCTAAACCTTTCTTCGACGCATCGCTATAAATCTGAAAACCGCCGGAACCTGAAGGAAGAGTTAAGATCGGTGCCGACACTAAACGCTTCTTCAACTCCTCAAAACTACTCTCTCGCTCATCAGTCCAAATAAACTTCTCTCCTTTCCTCATTAACTGTGTTAAAGGCAATGCAAGACGCGAAAAGCCCTCAACAAATCTCCTATAATACCCAGCAAGACCCAGGAAACTCCTCACCTCCGTCACATTTGTAGGTCTTGGCCATTTTGTGATAGCCTCAACCTTGGCCGGATCCATCGTGATGCCGTCTGCAGAAACTATGTGACCCAAGAAAGCCACTCGATCCAACCAAAACTCGGACTTCGAAAACTTTGCATACAATTTCTGCTGTCGAAGAATCTCCAGAACTATACTAAGATGTTGCTCGTGCTCCGCCTCGGTTTTAGAGTACACAAGGATATCATCTATGAAGACGATGACGAACTTATCGAGAAATTCATGGAATACCCGGTTCATTAGATCCATAAACACAGCAGGAGCATTGGTCAGACCAAAAGGCATAACCAAGAATTCATAGTGACCGTACCGAGTGCGAAAGGCCGTTTTGGGAACATCCTGCTCCCGCACCCTAAGCTGGTGATATCCAGACCTCAGATCAATTTTAGAGAAATGCCTCGCTCCTTGCAACTGATCGAATAAATCATCTATGCGAGGAAGAGGATAGCGGTTACGAATCGTAATACGGTTTAGCTCCCGATAATCGATGCAAAGACGCATGCTCCCGTCTTTCTTCTTCACAAACAACACGGGAGCACCCCAAGGAGATACGCTCGGACGAATGAAACCGTTTTCCAACAGTTCTTGCAATTGCTCCTTTAATTCCTTTAATTCAATCGGTGCCATGCGGTAAGGAGCTTTAGATATGGGTTCAGCACCCGGAACCAGATCAATGCTAAATTCGACTTCCCTGACAGGAGGAATGCCAGGAAGTTCATCCGGAAATACATCGGCGAAATCGCGCACAGTACGAATACTATCAATGCTAGGAACATCAACAGAGGTATCTTTAATGGAAGCAAGAAAACCAAGACAGCCATGCGAGATCAAAGTCCGGGCTTTCATAGCCGAAATAATCTTTACAGATTTCAGAGGTTGGGAACCAGAATAAACATAATCAGGATGGTGAAGATCACCAAAGATCACCTTGCGAGCATAACAATCAATGGTTGCCTTATGAGCAGCTAACCAGTCCATGCCCAGAATAATATCAAAATCAACCATATCAATGGGAAGAAGGTTCGCAGAACGAACACGATCATCGAAACGGAGAGGGCACTTAACATACTCAACATCAATAATCACATGAGTTTTCATCGGGGTAGCAATAGATATACGATTCATTAATTTTGTGGGTTTAATGTTTATTTTATTTGCAAGTGAAGTGGATATGATAGAATGTGTCGCACCGGTGTCAAATAAAACAAAAACAGTACGATCTCCAATATGTAGAAAACCCGTAATAGTACCTGAGGTGCTAGCAGCCTGATCACGAGTCAAAGAATAAACCCGTCCCGAAGTAGGAGCTGACCTAGAATCAACTTTAGGTTCACCAGCATTCTTCCTAGGGCAGTCCTTGACTTTGTGCTGATTAGATCCACACCAGAAACAAGCACCAGAAGCTTTGTAACACGGACCTGGATGAGACTTCCCACATGAAGCACATGTAGGAGGAGGAGGAAGAATCTCGTCAGCCTTCTTCTGACCTGACGATCCCGACTGCTGATACTGCTGAGAATCCCTGCGCCTGTTATTACTACCCTGACCCTGACGGTCACCACCATACCGACCATAATCCTGACGACCCTGGTTCCTAGAATCCTGTCGCCTATAATCGCCACCTCGGTCCTGGCGACCCTGCTGATCACGTCCATGGTCCTGACGACCCCGAAAATCCTGTCTCTGGTCCTGACGACCATGACCCCGAAAATCCTGCCTTTGGTCCTGCCGACCTCGAGAATCTACCCGGTTACCATCCCTATCACGCTTATTAGACACCCTGTCCGCATGCAACAACTCGATGTTACGCGCGGCATCCTGAACACTAGCCACATCATCAAATGGAGTGTTAACGATCCGGTCTAACACCCATTTCTTAAGAGCCCACTTGAAGTGACGAGCCTGACGAACCGAATCCCCAGTAACCTCTGGCCCCACGAAACTAGCCAGACGTAAGAAACGCTGCATGAAATCTCCAGAAGACTCATGGTCACCCTGACGAATAGACCCGTATTCCCTCTCATACCTCAACTGCTCTGCCATAGGAATGTACTGCTTATAAAACGCCTCAATAAAATCTGCCCACGAACAAGTCTCAGCAAAATCATCCCCTTTGGCCTGAATAAGAGCAGTCCACCAATTCTGAGCATCACCCTCTAGCTTGAATGTGGCCAAACGAGTTTTAAACTCATCAGCACATCCCAGAACACGAAACAACTTCTCGACATGCGTAATCCAGTCCTCCGCTTCATGAGGAGAAGCAGCGGACCTGAAAGAGAGAGGCTTAAGTTTGTTGAACTTCTCGATCCACACATCGATACCAGCTGGAGGAGCAGCGGGTGGAGCAGTGGGTTGAGCACCACCACCACCACCTCCAGAAGGACCAGCCCCATTCCTGATATTATTGGTGACCTCAGTCACCACTCGCGGAAGAGCAGCAGCCACAGCAGCGGCTATCATCTCTTCAAAATTGGGGCCATCCTCCCCATTAGTGTACTGAGTAAAGCGAGTGTTCACCATCTGAATGATCATGAAAAGAGTTAGCAAACATAAGAGAATTAAGCACGAAATGGAAGACGAAACAGAAACCTATGCCTACCCAAAGCCTCACCAGTCAAAACTTAAAACCTAAGGGTCAAATCCTATGGTCCACATGTTTCACAGGCCAAAGCTTATGTACGACAGGTCGCAACCTGGGGCTCTGATACCATAATTGTAACACCCCAACCCGGCAAGGGTAGAAGCGTCACATTATGGTGACAAATCAAAGCATACATACATATTCACAGCGGAAGCCAATAAACATAATCATTAAATAAACCAAGTCAACACGACTGGAATTCAATACATAAGTCTCAAATGAAAGGAAGAAATAATCCCAAGGAAATACATAACGAAATAGATCCAATAACGAAGTCTGAAATAAAATGGTAAAACTAGGGTAGGACATCATCTAAGGCAAAAGCTCCTCTAACTCTCATCCCAAGCATAAATCCATCTCCCAGCTAGATACCTGCCGCACACGGAAAAGAAAACGTGCGGCTGAGCTTACAAAGCCCAGTGAACAGATACATAATACAACAAAGATAATGAAACAGAAACATAATGAAGCACTGGGAATATCATAAGGTATAAATCAATGCAAGAAGAAATAGAAGATATATAGGATAGTCATCCACCACGAGCCCATACTCAAAGTCATATCTCAACATCATAATACTCAAAGTCAAGATCTCACAATCAGAGGGGATACCTCTCAGGCAACCAGATAATATGAGGGGTGTCCTCATGTATCAAAAGGGGTGGAGTGATCAGCTCCCATAAATGTGAAAGGCGTGTATAGCACACATGCACCAGTCACCTCAAAGTCATACTCAAAGTCATAATTAAATCCACTAAACATAACAAATCTAGGATTGCAATCCATACGCCCCCACTCAAAGTCATCTCAAAATCATAATACTCAAAATCATAATGGCCATATCATAATATAAAAGGGGACGGCGTGAGAAATCACTCCCCCACACAGGAGTCATGCCAGTGGTGCATCACAGACATGGCCAGGTTACCTTCCTGGCTAGGAAACAAAAAGGTGGCTCGGGTATCAAACTAAGAGTCAAGTCTCAAGGTCATGCAAACGGGTTCATCTCAAAGTCATATCAAAGCATATCTCAAGGTCATGACAAAAGTGAATCTCAAAGTCATATGAAAAGGTTCATATCAAAAGGTTCATAGCAAAAGGGTCATAGCAAAGGTTCATAACTCAACATCGAAGCATAGGTGATAAGACACCCTTTCTTAAAAAGGGTAGAGTATCCGTACCTTATGTCGAAAGCAAAGTAGAAACAAACACAGAAATGGGGAAAGCTCAAAGTCTCTCCTTCTTCACACCTAGAGGAGTAGAAGGGGATTACAAATCATTCTAAATTAATCATCTTTCCATTTTAAGTAACTTTCCCTTTTTAGTAAGTTTCCACTTTTAGAAAGTTTCCATAATTAGAAGGTTTCCACTTTTAGCAATATTTAGTATATGGCTTAATTTGATTTACATTTGCTGGAAATAAAGTGTCTTTATCATATTTACACTTTTGGTCCTTAAGGTTTTCACAATTTACATTTTATACCCCCGAACTTCCAAAATTACATTTTAAACCTTCAAACAATCATAATTACACCTTAAACCCTTGGTTTATCAAATTTACATCATGAGTACTTATTTTAGTGAGTTATACAATCAGACCTCCAATTATTCCATATTTACACATTAGGTCCCTCCAGTTATCAAAATTACATATTCAGTCCTTAAACTTACAATTTCAACTTTTAATTACCAATAGTTACATGTCAAGCCATTAAATTATCAAAATGACACATAATCTCCTGAATATATTCATCTATTCAAAACAGCCCCAAGTTTCTAGAATTTACAAGTTTGGTCCCTCTATTTTAATAAGGTTACATATTAAGTCCTTAAAATTTACATTTAAATCATTAATTAATAATAATTACATAATAGCCCAACAAATATCCAAATTTTCACCTTAGTCCCTGAATATCATTAATAACACAATTCGACCACAACTTTTCAGAAATTACAAGTTTAGTCCTTGTATTTAATTTATTTCCATTTCGAATTAACATTTACAATTTAATTCATTATATCACGAATTTTACACATAGACCCTTTATTTTATAATTTTTTACAGATTATACATGATTTATATAACATGACAAAAATAGCCCATGAGTTTTAATATTTACAAAACACACCCTTTCATATTTATTTAGGAATCGGTAATAACAATTTTTAACCAATTAAAACCCTAGCCGACCCCCAATCATTATGCAATCATAACAACATCATTATTGTTCATTATTAATCAGATCTAAACTCTTTCTTGAACCCTAGTCCCACGTTATGCATTTTTGCCCTTATTTCTCTTTTAGCCGATTACAATATAATTCACCAAAATTAGTTTTAAGCTTCAATAAATCAATTAAGCATTTTTCTAGTGTTGTATTAAGATCATAAAGCCCACGAAAATTGTTCACTAGTCCAGGAAAAATCGCATGCATGATTTCTTAATTAAATTCGATTCTAGGGTTTAATATCACAAGAATTATCATACGAATTATACACAATGCATGGATCATTTTTATTATTTTTCTCATGATATATACGATTAATAGAGGCTGGGAAAAATACCAGAGAATTTTTAGAACGAGTGGAAGAGTGTTGCACGAATTATTGATTCTCGGCTAGAACTTTCGAACCACAAGAATTTACCACGGCTTCAAACGGGACCAAATGACCTTGTACATATTTTTCACAGATCATACACAATGTAAGAACTCCAGGAAAATTAAGAAAAGAATTTTTACACGATCGAGTGAATTATTTGGGATTTAATACCTTTCGAGTGAAATATGAAGAAGAAAATCGATAGCTCTTGATCTAGGCTTCTAAAAATCGACTTGCTATTTTTCTAAACTCCTTAGTGATGCAATGAACTCCAGAAAATTGTTCTTGGCTTATGGGAGTGATCGAATGAATTATTGGAGAGGGTTTTGTGTTTGTCGGCTAGGATGAAATTGGTTAAATCAAAGAAAATATTAGGGATCACTATAAAGAGTAAATAGCCGAATCATAAGGTGATAATGGGCAGAAAATTCGGTTCTATTAGCTGGAGATATTAGTTACCATGTTTAGGATTTAAGTTTGTATTTATCTTGTATCTTAAAATGTAATTTAAATACTTTAATTATGTAATATTTAACATAATTCGGCCATACAATATTTTGAGTGATATAATGCACTTTTGGACTTGTAAAAATATTAATAGCATGATTCATAATTATTTCACTTGATTAGTAGTTCGTTTCCAAAGGTTCGGGATGAATTCGGGACTTTATAATGCTTTTATTCATTTATAAATGTTACGGGGGTAATTTGGTAATTTTGCCACTTGTAAAAATGTTAAATGAAATTCTTAAAATTATTTAGGATCATAACATGTGCATTGTCAGAAGTTGGAATTTTATTTGATACATTATAAGCCTTTAATTAAATTTTAAACTAGCAGGGGCATTTTGGTAATTTTACATGCTTTAGATTTTAGGGTTTTACAAATTGTATATGGATCACTAAGTAGTCTTGAATACCTAGTAGATGGTTAGGATAAATCCGAACCAATCTAAGTGAGAAACCCTAAGAGATTGTTAATGTTAATGCGGAATCTTAACAAGAACAATTAAGAACACAAGCAGGGATATCACTAACTTCGTATATTGATATTCACTATGATCAATTCGTACAACTCACACACGAACTAACAAACTTTAGGGATCCTTTTATAACACAAGGAAACCCTAGACTACACAGAAGATATACACAAATCTTCTATAAAGATACATACACGTATTGTATCTTTTCCTAACATAACTCTAACAAACTTTCCTATCTTCACGACCAGACTTAACCTTATAAGTCAACCAGACTTAACATGTACTACCAGACTTAACTTTACATAACCAGACCTAAATCACAAACAGACCTAACTTAGTAAACTACCAGACCTAAGTTGTCTGCTCTTGATACGCATCATAATTCCCAACAATCCTCCCCTAACTTGATCTTCATGCTTCATGAACTTCAAGTTCTTCTGATTTAGCCTTCTGAGGATTGAATCTTGAATACATTGAAATGTATTTAGGTCTTGTTTCTTTCTAGTAGCTTGAATCTTGATAAGCTCTTCTGATATGGTCTTTGCAGCAACATTGACTATATGTACATCAATTCATATTAAGTTTCATATCTATTCTCATCACTATTCACAAGTGTGTTAACACCTGTGAGAGGTGAATCATTGAAATTTAATGGATTTGATGTCTCTTTACCAATAGCCATTACTACTGGAGTAGCCAAATGTTTTGGTGTGTAAGACCATGGTACACTGATAACCATATGATTTTAAGCAAATCATCAGCTTATCAACGGATTTGTTAAGTCTTTACCAAAAGCCGTTTGCTTCTGGACTAGTCAATTCTTTGATGGAAAAGCACCTCATCATGGTGAATTGATTACCATTTATGGTTTTCCACAGCCTTTACCACAAGCCATAACCTTGTGGGCTAGCCAACTCTTCACTTATCTTAGATATGGTGAGTTGAATACCATACAATTTTTGGCAAATTGTCAGCCATAAACGGATTTGAGCAATCTTTACCTGTTAGCCGTTTGCTCAGGATTAGCCAGTCCTTATGTTGATGAGACAAGGTGGACTGATAACCTTTTGATGTGTTAGTGCAAAGCACCTCCACCAAGTGAGAAGTTCCAATAATCTCACTCAACAACTTGTGAAAATATACTTAATCCAGCATTGCCTATAAAGAAATAAAAGACATAGATAAAACAAACCAAATTTTTTTTTTTTTTTTTTTTTTTTTTTTTTTTTTTTACATCATTAACAGAACTAAAATCAAAACTACAAAACTTAAAAATAACCTAAATGCTGGTAAGTATTCATACTTTACATACTTCACAGTTTGACCTCCCCTTAGGCCAAACCTCCCCTTAATTCAAACTAGGGGTTCATCATACCAATGTTAACTACCAGATAATTGAACCTAGGACCATCAAATGCCTTAGTTAACAGGTCAGCAACATTAAAATCTGTATGTATTTTCTCCACTCTAATCAACTTCTTTTCAAAGCAATCCCTAATGAAGTGATGCCTTATTTCTATATGCTTAGTTTTAGAGTGATATACTGGATTCTTAACAATACATATAGTACTCTTATTATCTATGTGGATAACAGTATTCATAAAATTCAAACCATAGTCCAGCATCTGATTCTGAATCCACAAAACTTGTCCACAACAATGAGCAGCTGCTACATACTCAGCCTCAGTAGTTGAATTAGCCACAATCGTCTGCTTCTTGCATTGCCAAGATATTAACCTCCTTCCAAGGAACTGACAACCTCCTGTTGTTGATTTCCTATCCAGACTTGCACCAGCATAGTCACTGTCTGAATAAGCTGTCAGGTCAAAAGCTGACTCCTTAGGATACCAAAGGCCCAAATTTGGTTTGCCCTTTAAGTACCTAAAGATTCTCTTCACAGCATGAAGATGTGAAGTCTTTGGTTGAACCTGAAAATGTGAACAAATACAAACTGCATACATAATATCAGGTCTAGAAGCAGTAAGATACATGAGGGAACCTATCATGGATCTGTAAAGATGCACATTTACATCAGCAGCATCTTCATCCTTTGTTAAAGGCACTTTGTTCTCCATGGGAGTGACTGCTGCCTTCACATTTGAGAATTCAAACTTTTTCAAAATTTCTGCAACATACTTGTCTTGAGAAATAAAAAGTCCATCATCCTTTTGCTTAACTTGCAATCCCAAGAAAAATGTAAGTTCTCCCATTGAACTCATTTCAAACCTGCTCTTCATTAAACCTTCAAATTCATCACACCAAGACTTTCTTGTGGATCCAAAAATGATATCATCCACATAAATTTGGACAAGAATAATATCCTTCTGATCTCTCTTGATAAATAATGTCTTGTCAATTACACCCCTGATGTATCCATGTTCTTCAAGAAACTGTGAAAGAGTTTCATACCAAGCTCTAGGAGCCTGATGAAGACCATATAGAGCTTTAATAACCTTATACACTTGATTGGGATTAGCAGGATCCTCAAAGCCAGGAGGTTGATGTACATACACATCTTCTTCAATAGTGCCATAAAGGAAAGCACTTTTGACATCCATCTGATATACCTTGAATCCCATGTATGATGCATAGGCCAAGAATAACCTGATAGCTTCAATCCTTGCTACAGGAGCAAAAACCTCATCATAATCTATGCCCTCCTCCTGTTTGTATCCTTGAGCTACCAACCTTGCTTTGTTCCTTACAACTACCCCTCTTTCATCCCTTTTATTCCTGAAGACCCATTTAGTACCAATAACTTTAGCTCCATTAGGTAGGTCTACAAGAACCCATACTTTCTGTAGCTTGAACTGCAACAACTCTTCTTGCATGGCTTCTACCCAACTTTCCTCCCCTAAAGCTTCAGAAACTGTAGTGGGTTCATTTTGAGAAAGAAAGCAAGCAAATAAGCAATGTTGCTGGTCCTTATGGTTGACCCTTTGTTGTTGCTTGATCAGGCTAATGAGTGCAAGAGAAGCAGACTGATGTTGCACTCTACTTCTTGTTTGAACAGCAGACTTGGGGTTACCAATTATTTGGCTTTTGGGATGAATGGTATGGATCCTGAGAGTGGGGGTTGGACTTACTTCCACTTCAGTGGGTAAGTTGTTGAAATCAGTAATAATACCTCCTTCATCATAGGAAGCCCCATCAAAAACACCTTCATTAGGATTAGGAAATACTTCAAGTTCTGGCATCTCAGAATCAGCACATTCAGTATTTGAAGAAAGGTCTGGTAGAACATCACTACCAGACTTAAAAAGTGAAGTACTGGTAATGCTAGGGGATTTGACTTTGCCAGACTTAACTTCAGAGTCTGTTTTCTGAGGGGAAGAATCCTTGATTACTGCTTCAGCTGCATCAGACTTGTTCTCTGTAGATGGAATCACAACAAGCTCAGCCATATCATCAATGTTCCCTGAATTTGAGGAATCTTTGGTACCTGCAATGTTAGTAGCTTCTTGGGTACCTGCAATAGGGTTAATTTGATTCTCCTTGGAGACAGGAACATAATTCATAGAATCAGTCAAATAATCAATATCAAACATCCACCTATGACCAATTCCCTTGACATTGGGTTTTTTCTCAAGAAAGTTTACATGCAGATTTTCCTCTACTTTCTTGGATACTAAATTGTAAACCCTAAAGGCTTTACTGTTTAATGCATACCCAAGTAAAAACCCTTCATCAGATTTTCCTTCAAATTTTCCAAGAACACTTAGAGTATCAAGAATGGTAACATGACACCCAAAAGGTCTTATATGGCTAACAACTGGTTTGTGGCCAAACATAAGCTCATAAGGAGTTCTATTTTGAGGCTTGGTCACTCTAACCCTATTAAAGATGTAGCAGGCATTGCTGACTGCTTCAGCCCAAAATGTAGTAGGTAAAAGTGAATCTGCAAGCATAGTCCTAGCTGCCTCAATAAGTGTCCTGTTCATTCTCTCAGCAACTCCATTTTGCTGAGGAGTTCTTGCATTACTGAATTGTTGCTTAATTCCTTTATTACCACAAAAATCTAGCATGCTCTTGTTTTTAAATTCAGTGCCATTATCACTCCTAATGATTTTGACTCGTTTATCAATAAGGTTTTCAATCTGTCTAATGAAATTTTGAATCAAAGGGGTAGCTTCATCCTTCCTAGACATAAAGAACACCCAACAATATCTAGTACAATCATCTGTAATGACAAGGCAATAGCATGCATGATTAATGCTATGGACAGATGTAGGGCCAAAAAGATCCATATGTAAGGTATGCAAAGGTTCAGTGATTAATCTTTCTAATTTAACCTTACAGGATGCCCTATGTTGTTTTCCCTTGTTGCAAGCCACACAGGTATGATCATTTTTAAACAATTTTGAAGGCAAACCTCTCACAAGGTTATTTTTCACAAGTTTATTCATGTTTTTGAAATTCACATGGCCTAACCTTCTGTGCCACAACTTAGATTCATCCAATGTAGCTTTTGCAATTAAACAAGTAGCACCTTTTGCAGGATAAGATGCTTTCATATCAAAACTGTACATTTTGTGTTGTCTGGGAACTTTAAGAAGAATTTGATGTTCTTCAGGCATTTTAAAGTCCGGAGTCAACACAAGACAATCAGTTTCAGTAAAAAGCACCTTATGCTGAGTATCACAAATCTGTGATATTGAGAAAAGGTTGAACTGCCCAAGTTCTTTCACAAAAGATACATTGTCAAATTCTATGTTGCCCACAATAATTCTTCCTTTACCAGTTATCTGTCCCTTGCTTCCTCCAAAAGTAACAGAACCTCCCTCGAATTCGTGAAAATCATTAAGATAGTTCTTGTTACCAGTCATGTGCCCAGAGCATCCACTGTCAAGTATTCCTCTATCTTCCATATAGCAAAGTGGATGATCCTGCACAAAAAGAAGAGAAATTAGTTTCTCTTAGGAACCCAGGCCTGAGTAGGCTTGGGTCCGCCTTGTGGATCAATATGCTTGAATTTCTTAATTGAACCTGATCCACTGTTGTTTTGGGATTTATATATGGATTTATTTTTGTTTGAATCCCAAGACATACATGCTGAGGTCTTAACAGCAGAATCCCCATTTCCCTTTAAAGGTTTTGCTGTTTGTCTCCTTACAGGTGAATGAGCTTTGTAAAAATTATTTCTTTTAAAATTTGCATTCACCTGAGGTTTTTGAAAAGGTTGCTTGGGTCTTACAAAACCAGTGTTCACATTAGGTCTCACAGAGTTAACATAACCAGTATTCACTTTAGGCCTCATAAAGTTAACATTTTGCCTATTCACATTAAAGTTTCTGTAGCCAGACCCAAAATTTGGTCTACCAGAATTAACAAAAGAGTTAGGTCTGGTAGTGTTATTTAGTTGTACAGGTCTGGGGACAAACTGGTTGGCATGGTTAACTCTATTAGCATTGTTCCAAACTGGTGTATTTGAACTATGAACCTTATTAACATTCATTCTCTTTTGCTCAGCCTCTCTTTTCATTCTCTTTTCATGGAAGTCACAATCTCTTATTAAATGACTCAAACTTCCACACACAAAGCATCTTTTAGGAGCATAATTGTAACTACTCCTACTTTCTCTGTGAACACTATTGCTTCTAGGTGACTCATTCAATTTAACAGATTCCCTAGGAGTTTTTATGTGATTGACACAACTAGGTTTAACTGTCTCAGCCTTTTGTTCAGTCACTAAAGGTTTAGTAACAACAGGTTCACACTTCTTAACAACCTTAGGTTCAGGATTCTCTTTTTCCTCATTGTTTGACTCAGTCTTAGAGTGATCAGAGGAACCATCAATAGATCCTTCAGAGTCATTGGATTGACAAGAAGAATATCTACTAGATTTGTCCTCTGAGGTAGTTGGTTCAGGCACTTGAGGACCTTTCTTACCATACACAAAGAGTGAATCATCTAACTCTTCTTTTTCAAGAGGAGTATAGTCATCACTCAAAGGTGGTGGTACTCCCTTAAAGTCACCAGTCTTAACAAACCTATTGTACAAAGGTTTATCAGCATAGTCCTCTTCTCTATTCTTAAATATATCCCTATTCTCATTTTCCTCATATCCTAAGCCACATTTTTTATTTGACTTAATTTGAGAATCCCAACACTTAAACAGGTTTTTATTTGAATTGTTCCATTGATCTACCCTTTTTCTCAGCTCATCCCTCTCCTTCTGAATTTTAAGCCCTAATTGTCTATACCTTTTAAGCTTCTCATCTTGTTCATATATCTTATTAGCTTGAAAGTATAGTTTTTCATTTAAAGCAGCATGTTGATTTTGAAGGGTGACCTTTTGTGCCTCTAAAGTTTTTACAGCATTTTTATGTGCTAATAAATTTACTTCTAGATCACCTATTTGTTCTTGCTGCTCATCACACAAAGCCTTAACATGATTATATGAGTCAGTACATAATTTAGAGCATAATGATACCTCATTACCAATGGCCATGAGAGCATGATCAGACTCCTCATTTACTCTTGGATGCTCACCCCAATTGACTCCTCCAGCTTCCATTGTCAGCAGGCTCATCTGATTCTTTTCCATCTTCCCATCTTCAACTCTTTTCTCATCAGCAGACTTCTTCTCTGGACAATCTCTTGAAAAATGCCCATGCTTGTGACAGTTGTAGCATTCAACAGTCCTCTTTGTGTATCCCACTGGTGATTTGTTGTTGAAGTTGATAGTCCTACCATATTGCTTCTGAAATCGTTTGACTCTTAGAGCAACCATGGCAATGTGCCATTTTATATCCATCTCCTCAACTTCAGCATCATTAATTTGTTCAAGGTCTTCACTAATAAAGCTTTCATCTTCCGTTTGATTGGCAAAGAAAGAATGTATCACCTCATCAGTGAAACTTGAAGCAGACCTTTCACTTGAAGGAGTTTCATAGTTACCAGACCTAACACCAGATCTAACCTTGTAAGTACTGCTTTTGTTTTGAGACACAAAAGCAACATTTGATGAACTGGTTGAACCCTGAGTGTTATTACTGATGTCCCTTTCAAACATCCTGAGATTATTGTATAGGTCATCAGGTGTCATAGAATCTACTTCCTCCTTAATCCTCATTGCCACAGATACATTGCCCCATTCTGATGGTAAAGATCTAAGGAATTTGTGATTTGCATCCTCATTCGAGACTGCTGCACCATGAACTTCCAGTTGTGTTAACAGATGTTGAAATCTGTCATAGCCCTTCTCCAAACCTTCAGTCTTTGAAACACTAAATGTTTCAAATTGCTGTTTAAGAACAGCCTTTTGCATCTTTTTGGAGTTAGCATTACCTCCAAATCGTTTCTTGATAGCTTCCCACATCTCCTTAGCATCAAGAATGCCATGAAACCTTTGTAGATGCTCCTTAGGAATAGCCATAAGAAGCAAGGTTCTGGCCTTCTTTTCCTTCTCCACAGCCCTAATCTCCTCAGCAGATACTGGTGGCATTATTCTGAGCTGCCCATCATTCCCTTGTGAAATTCTCTTCTTAGAATTTCCCTTTTGAATAACCTTCCATACATCACTATCAATGTATTCCAGATAATGTTCCATCTCCATGGCCCATATATCATACTCTTCTCTCTTCAGTAGTGGAAGTTTTATGTTTGAGATTGTGGTTGTGGAAGGGATGGGTTGTTGTTGTGTTTGGGAGTTACTGGTTTCGGTTTTTCCTTCATCTTCATGGTTTGATTGCTCATCCTCACTGTTATGGATTGAGAAAGTTTCAGGCTTATCGAGTTCAGACATTATGAAGGGTGATTTGAGTGAGAATTAGGTTTTAGTGTTCTACGAATTCAGAGTCTCTCCCAAGCTCTGATACCACTTGTTGGTCCACAAATTGTATATGGATCACTAAGTAGTCTTGAATACCTAGTAGATGGTTAGGATAAATCCGAACCAATCTAAGTGAGAAACCCTAAGAGATTGTTAATGTTAATGCGGAATCTTAACAAGAACAATTAAGAACACAAGCAGGGATATCACTAACTTCGTATATTGATATTCACTATGATCAATTCGTACAACTCACACACGAACTAACAAACTTTAGGGATCCTTTTATAACACAAGGAAACCCTAGACTACACAGAAGATATACACAAATCTTCTATAAAGATACATACACGTATTGTATCTTTTCCTAACATAACTCTAACAAACTTTCCTATCTTCACGACCAGACTTAACCTTATAAGTCAACCAGACTTAACATGTACTACCAGACTTAACTTTACATAACCAGACCTAAATCACAAACAGACCTAACTTAGTAAACTACCAGACCTAAGTTGTCTGCTCTTGATACGCATCATAATTCCCAACACCACATCCTCATCCTCCACAACAAGAACAAACACACACTCATCTCAACCTAGTCCCATTCACCCTTTAGCCTTAACACTCAACTCATCACCATCAACTTCCCTTGAATTGGGAACTAACACAACACCCTCATCACTTTCACCATCACCACAACCTCTAGCTCTCACCCTCACCTTATCACCAATAACTCCATTTGAATTTGGGAGCAACACATCATCACCTTCCATATCACCATCACCTCAACACTTAATGGGTTATCCCATCCTTTATCCCCTACACACACACACCTTAAGTTGTGCTTGTTGCCATCACAACTTTGAGCTCATCATAAACCTTAAAGATGAGCTTAGCTTTAGGTTTTCATACCTAGAACACCTCCTCACACCACCCATAGGACCCATCATCCTTCCACCACCTCCACCACCCAATAGCCCAAACTAAACATGGTTATGTTTAGTCCCTCCAATAAATGTTTAGGAACCTTTTGAAGTTGGAAGCAAATCTAGAAGCCTCATGTTACTTTAGATGTTTATGTGTCTTCTTGTTAGTTTAATTTGCTTTCCTATTGTAGTCATACTTATGTATGACATTTATTTTATATTTATGAAATGGGCTTTTCATTTTGGCTACTTAGCCATATTTTTTTATGTGGTTGGATATTTGTCAAATGTGCTACTTGTTAGATATTGTATACTTGTCGTCTAACCTTGTTTTGTAGCACGAACCATTACTCGATTCCTTTGTGTTCTCCAAATGAGGGGGAGTACACATCAAGGGGAAGCCTTTGTCACCTTTTTGATTAGACAAAAAGGGGGAGAAATGGGAGTAAACTCATTAAAAACTTGTTAAAACAAATTTTAACCTAACATGAGTTTATATTTTGTCATCATCAAAAAGGGGGAGATAGTTGATGCAAATAATGTTCTAAAAACGTTATTTATATCTTTCGATTACTTCACGTTTTGAGGATGACAAAATGTGAAATCACGATACGTTAAAATCAACGTAAACAAGTCTTTAATCGGAAGATCCCGTTTCTACGCAAATCACTCTAGAACAAAGTTACAACTTGAACTAGTGATCAAATAAGTGAATTTATGTTTTGAAAATTCACATTTTAAATGGGACAAAACCTTTTTTCAAAAATACACATGACAAATTATTTTTAAAATATTAAGAAATATTTTAATGGAAAAATATGTTTGAAAATCACAACAGCTATTTTTCCCCCCAAAATCAGCTTCAACCTTCCCCAAATAAGTTTTCACCAGAAAAGACAAATTTTGGAGCGTCCTAGTCTAGGACGGCTCCACGGTTCCGTTAAATTTAACGGAGCCGTGGGGTATTTAACGGAGCCGTCCGTACCATTTTTTCTGTAACGTTCAGATTTTTCTTGCCTATAAATATCAACCCCTTTCACAGTTTTAGGCACCCTTAACACACAGAAAAATCCCCTAGCTTAATCCTCTCAAACCTTTCACTTCTTTAGATTAGTTTTCTTTGTTTCAAGAGTGATCCAATCATCCTTCAAGTGATCCTCTTCATACCTCTTCATTAGCAAGAGAAGAACACAAGTATCCAAGTAGATACAAGGTGTTGTCATCCCTCTTCATTAGCAAGAGAAGAACTCAAGTATTCAAGAAGATACAAGAGTTATAGTTGTTAGGTTTTTGTAACACTTGTTACAACCTTGTTGTATCTTTGTATACATCAAGCTTTCTTATCTTTTGTGAGTGAGAGTGAAGATCAAGTGTGATCTATAGAGATAGTGAACATCTCCTATAGCCATTGGGCTTGTGTGATTGATCAAGAAGATCAAGGGTCGATAGATTAGTGTTAGTTGAGTAGAGTGAAGTGAGTGTTGATCATTGTGATCGTGTTGAGATCTTGGTGATCTCTTGAAGCCATTGGGCTTGAGTGTTTGGTCACGTGGACCTTGGTAGATTGGTGCTAGCTAAGATTAGCACTCGACATCTAGCTTAGTGTCGGTAATAGGATAAGCGACGTGTACAGTTTTCTCCGCCTGAAGGGAGGTTGTTGATATAGTGTTTGAAACTCTCGAGTGTGGTACTCGGGGAGTGGAGTAGGGCGAAGAAGAGCTTCGTAGCCGAACCACTATAAATCCTTTGTCTAGGTTTGATCTTTCCAACTCTACTCTTTACTTTCATTATTTTGTATTAGTTAGTTTAGTGTGTAGTTCATATTGGTGTTGATTGATAACACATAGAGTTCGAATCAAGGTTTCCAATAGCTAACTTTTAAAACAAGATTTTTAAAAGGATTTTTAAACCGGTAAACTATTCAACCCCCTTTCTAGTTTCCCACACGCACAAAATATACCGGTCAGGGAAATACGAAACAAAGGCTGCAAGGCTATACCCCTCCCCTCGGCATCCCTTATGGCTACCTGATAGCCGGGATGTTCCCAATGAGATGTAAGCCTAACGGCATAAAGAAAAGCCCGAGGAACCTGGATGAGATCTATCACGCCCTGAGCCAGTCGGTCGGCATCCGCAACATCGAACTCTCCTCTCGGATACGAATCCGATATATCCGAATTATGATGCCTCCAAGGCATGGCAAACGGAATAGCTCGTCTATCTATCAGGAAGAAGTCGCGTTTCCAACCCTTCAAGCCAGTCAAAATTTCCCGAAAACATACCCTTTTCTCACGACTGACCCTTTTCTCAAAAGAAAACCAATGGCCTTGCTTACTCAGTTTATAAAAGGCCCGGAACAGAGGAGTAGTAGGATTGATATGTAAGCTTTGGCAATACACTTCGAACAAGGTCGCACGATGCATTCCCAGCGGAACCAATTGAGAAATATGAACTTTATAATACTTAATAACACCCAACAGGAAGGTAGAGAAAGGCACACTAAGGCCACCCTCAATGAAGTATTCCAAGTACAAACCGATAGCATCATCTGGTAGTTCATCCATCGTCATACCTTTCGGGGGTAGCCGTGGGTGCAGATCTGACGGTATACCGCAATCCATTGTTATCCTGTGCACAGCCTCTTCGTCCAACCGAGAGATGTACTTTCGAATGTCAAACTTAGGAAGAAATACCTCAACCCCTTGAGTATCCTCGTCAGGAGTCGAAACAAGAGAATCCGACATGGTTTAACCGAGAGAGAGTGGGATACAGCCGAACAGCAAAGTTAATATAAGAGATGAGTGGTTCGGAACGTACCTTTGCAGACGAAAGACCAATATGGAAGCCGCTTGAATTGACTCACGATTACTATTCGGAAAATAATGCCGCAAGACGTCTTGAAGAAATGTGTAAAATTACGGTAATAACAAGTGTCACAAATAAGGCTATTTATAGGTAAAAAGGAGCGCGTGAAATATCGCGCCTAGTCAGGCGCTGACGTGGCAACACATCCATCCACGCGCGGGACGCATGCGCACGTGTCAGCAATTTATGATTACGATTCTTTTTCAATAATAATAAAATATATATAAAATGACTCCCGGCCATTTTAAAATGACGCCAGATGCACTCAAGCCTAGCGGTCCGGATTGACCGGAAAATGTAAAATGTGAATCCATAAATTGTCTAAAGTGTCACACCATCGGCACAGCCGACCCTCCGGGTAAAACCAAAAAGTACATTGACTCACCAGGCAAACATAACAGTTATTCTTCGAAAAAACAAATGGTTGTTGACAACCCGAATCCCTCGGAAATGATAAGAAGGGGGCGTAAGTATCTGGGCGATGGTCCGTAAGTCAATATAAGTAGCAAGGCGTATGTTGTAAACCGCAAAGGATTCAGGAAATATTGCAATGATAATTTCTGTACATCAAAGTTATCATGTCAGGGATAATGTCTGAATTTTCAAAGTATCACAATATCGGTAAAACCGATACTATGATACTGGGGGGGGACATGTTGACGTATGTATCCGGACAGAGTGATGTTGGCCGAAAGGCATAAAAATATTATTTAAGTATTACAGGTACATGCATCCGAGTGACGTACGCTGGAAGAAACAAAGACATTCTTTAAAGTATTACATCATCAATCTTCAATCGATAATGCAATACTGGGGGGGACATGTTGACGTATGTGTCCGGACGGCCTGTCTTGACCGATCGTCGGGACGACATGGAGCCGTCCGGATATACCGAAGGGCACATAGATCGTTCGGATAAAACAGCTGTCAACAACAGAACAAGTGGCAATATCCTTTGACATATGGCAGCTGCAGACACCGCCGCCGCCGCCCCGGTATTTACGGGATTATGTCTGAAACATGTTTCCTGAAAACCCGGCGCCGCCATTTCAGGTACTAAGGCTGGGCACTATAATTACCCAGCTCATTTACTACTCTCAACTAACTATTTTATTAGCATTTACTTCATACTACTGTTCATAACCCCTCGGAATATCAAATACTTACTCTCACGCCGGAGGTGGGTCCTGGGATAAGACCCGGGGCGAGCCTAACGCGTATTGTTGTGTGCAGATACCCGAAGGATCCTTAGTAGCCGATGGGACTGACACACAAACCTTTCGGAAGAGCATTTAGCTAGTTCGACTGAAAGGCCCCTTTTATTTGTCCGAAGTGATTGCAAGAAATTACTTCAACACACATGATGACACACCTTGATGGAACATGGACATGTATTAGTAATGCTCAAGTTATAATCGGTAATTATACAGTTAGAAATACACGAGCCTATTGGGGACACACACGTATACACCGAGAGTATGCTTTTAATTAATATAATTAATATATTTATTGTAATGTATTAATTATATTCATTAATAGTTCACGAAATGATTTAATGGTCGTTAGTTATATCGTTAGACGCTAAAATAACTAATAGGCTTTTATAACTAATTAGTAATGGACTAGTTAATAAGTGTTAATACCCAAAACAAACCATAAGCCCATGAGAAGGCTCATGGTCGGCCGAATAATGTCCAAGGGGGGTTAGGGATTGTTGCTTGGAGGTTAAGCCAAGATATATAAGAAACCCCTAGGTTCATTATTTGCTAATCTTGATAACCTATACAAAGAACAAAATCCTCTCCTCCTTTCCTAAGCCTTGATCGACTGAATTCCATTCCCAGAGGATGTTTGGTGCGAGGGAATCGCAAATGATGGGACTGCGCTAGAGAATAGAAATGGGAAGAAAGGGAATATGAGTAAAGAAAGGGGATTGATTCCAGCGTTTGGTGCAAACCAATAATCTACATAAAAAGAATGATTTCTCATGTTTGTTAATTATGCAACCGAATGGAAATGTGCTTGGATACATTGATGACAGTTCTTGTTTATTGGTGTTCCATCTCTCTTTATTTTATTTTATTTTCAAAAATGCAATTCGAAAATGTTATATGAAATTTTCTAACGAATGTTTTATCAAGATGATCTAATACATAGAAAAAATATTATGATGAAACTAGGAAGAAGACTAATCTGCAAAAGTTTATTCTTTTTATTGATGATCATAACGAAGGACAAAGAATAAAAAATTAAAAACTGAGAAAAATAACAACCATATAACAAAGCATGTAAATTCATTTTTGTATCATGTAAATGCAATTTACGAAATCTATGAGAATGTGAGCTGGACTAAATAAGAATGTGAAAACAAAGAAGAATAAAAAAAACAAGGAAGAAAGTTAAATCAATGAACAACAAGAATAATAATAATATAAAAAATATAGATAATTATTTGAGGAACATCATACCACGAATAGATATTAAGAGCAGCAGTTTTAAAAAGGGATAATTGTTTTTAAATATATCTAATATTTCACTTTTTACTATGTTGTGTAGCCATTTTTATTTTACTCATGCATGAAACTTACGAATCCCTCTTATGTTGACACTAATTAACCTTGTCCCCATTTTTTGCTGAGTTGGCACATTTGACAAAAGTTAACTCCGTTATATATATCCGTTATCCGTTTTAATCCCTCCAAACCCGTTCATGTACAGTGTTCTTGTACTTTAAAACTTTTTCCAAACCCATTTTACGGGGGGGGCCCCCCCCCCCCCCAAAAAAAAAAAAAAAAAAAAAACATACAACTTTTATATTTTCCCCCAATTATACTCTCTCAAACCCTAATAACCATTTACAGTTTCAATCAAGCTTTAGAACACCATTTTTTTATTTGAATGCAATTGAAAGTATGTTTGGCTCTTATATCTCGTAATTTTTCTTTAATTAGAGTTTTAGCCATAATATTCAAAATTTTATTATGTAGAATGACTATACCTGAACCTGATGGTATTGATTTGGACGTGTGGAATGATGGGGTTTTTATGCATGAACCATTAAGATACGACAGTGGTGTGATTTTAAAGATGTATGTGGCCAGGCTTTCTTTTTATGATCTTAGAAGGTTGGTCATGAAATCAATTATGTCTCAGAATGTGTTTGGTATGTACTATAGACTTCCACAGAGTGATTTAGAACATGGTTTAGTCAAAGTAGAAAATGACAATGATTTGATTCACATGTATGACCTGTCAAAATTGCATGGTGGAATAGAAATGTACATTGACCATTGTAACATTGACCTATCCAACTATTTAGCACAAACTGACCCTAGTACATTAAGTGATGGAACCTCTGCTAAAAGACCAACCCCTAGAAAGAGGTATTGCAATACTTTTACAGAGGAAGAAATGCTTAGTTGAGCTGAATTAGAGGCTCAAGAAGAGCATGTGGTTGATAAGGGTAAGTGTATTGATGATGGTCAAAATGAGAATGATAAGGATAAGGGCATTGATAAGGGTAAGGGTAAAGGGAAAGAGAAAGTGGCAGTTACTAGTGAGAGTGAAAATGAGAGTGATGGGATGCTTTCTAGTGATTCAGATGACAATGACTATTCTAACAAGTCATTTGATTATCTAAGTGCTGGTGAAGAATAACTTATTCAGCTTAGAACTAGGAAAGCAAATAGAACTAAGGAAAGAGCAACACCAATTCAGATATGATTGCTAATCCTAGTAGTACTAGAGCTAATGTTGGAAGCAAAAGTGAAGTTTTGGTTGAGCATGAAGATTTCCTGACTGAATTGGTAAGAAAATTGAAGGTCGAACGTACTTATCAAACAAAAGCCCCATAAAATTCAACACCTTCAAAAAAACCCAATTAAATTAGGGCTTACATATTTGGGACAAGCAATAAATTGTTTGCCTGGATTCTCCTTAGTCCATGCCGTTTTGACTGTCATAGCAAGTCCACATCGGTCGAACGTACTTCCCAATCACTCTTGGTGTGCCAGGAGCATAATCAGCCATGATTTTAGGTTTATTTATTTATTTATATTATTATTATTATTTTATTTTTTTAAAACTAATTTGTGTTATTGTGTGCGTGAGAGGTGCAATTTGTGTGTTTTTATGGTGGGAAAAAGGTGGATTATAACGTTAGAGAATAAGACAAAAAATAGCCAGCGTGTATGCCACGTGTATAAGAAGAAACGAGACAAGCCTTAATGACCCCGTATAGTGTCAACATAGTAGAGATTAGTAAGTTTGATACATGAGTTAGTAAAAAAAAAAATGGCTACACAACTTATTAAAAAGTGATAACTTGGATACATTTAAAAATAATTATCCCTTTTGAAAAGAAAATAATAATAAAAAAAAAAAAAAAAAAAAAAAAATCGCAAATCACTTGAGAGCAAATAGGTCTAGGGTCTAATACAATTTAATATATTAGGATAGCATGTGCGCTTCACATGACGCCATATATTATTTTGGGTCATACTAACCGGACGGGGTCTACCTCTTTTTGCTGCAGCTAGGGAGTACTTTTTACAGGTGAAAAACAATTCTCACACAGTGAAACACTTATGAATTGTGACACGATCTGATGTTGACCACACAACTTTGTCCAAGTGAAGATTTTAGTTGTTTAAAGTACTATTTTTATTTTGTGTATAATATTTACTTTGTGTAACCTTTTTTTGTGTAATGTTTTTTTGTACACGTTAACGTTAACACATTAAACAACTAAAATGTATTCGTCTGACGTGTTTCTATTTAATTTTTTTTAGAAAAATAATTTTTTTAGAAAAATAGTTTTTTTTAGAAATTTTTTTTAGAAAAATAATTTTTTTTTTTTTAGAAAAATAGTTTTTTTTAGATTTTTTTTTAATGCTTTTTTAGAAAAATATTTTTTTTATTTCAAAAATAAAAAAGTTATGATCAACCGTATTACGCATGTCCTCGTTCAGTGGTAAGTAATCATACGTTTGCTTAGTTATGTAAATTATTTGTTTGCTAATAATACATTTCTTATTATTTTCTTAACATGTAACAGCCAGGAACAAAGGACTATGGGTGTGGGTACTTTATGTCGAAAAAAAATTAATTTCGAAATAAAAAAAATATTTTTCTAAAAAAATTATTTTTCTAAAAAAAATTATTTCAGAAAAAATAAATGGAAAAAAATTTAATTTCGAAATAAAAAAAATCTAAAAAAAATTATTTTTCTAAAAAAAATATTTTTCTACAAAAATTTAATTTCGAAATAAAAAAAATTATTTTTCTAAAAAAATTATTTTTCGAAATAAAAAAAAATTATTTTTCTAAAAAAAGTTTATTTTTCTAAAAAAAATAATTATTTTTCTAATAACAGTTGTTGTTGTAGTTGTTTAATGTGGTAATGTTTAATGTGCTATTGTTGTTGTTGTTAATTAAATAAAAACACATTAGACGTTAATTATATAAACGTAACAAATAAACAAAAAAAACATTACACAAAATACATTAAACAAAATAAAATACATTACACAAAATATAAAATTAAAAAAAAAAAAAAAAATAATAATAATAACAAGAAAAGACAAAAAGGACAAAATAAAAAAACAAAAAAGGGACAAAAAGGACGCCCTACCTTTTAGGGAGGGTTAGTATAGTATTAATAGGGAAGATGAGTATATCACGTGCCTATTATTTACTGAAGCCTTCTATTCACGCTTGAGAATGAACTGACGCCAAATTTTCTTATTCTCTCCTTTCTTCACTTTATTAAAAGAACGAAAAGCTGGGAAAGAGAATCATAAAATGATTCTAGGTTAGTATTTTATATGTTTATGTGTTGACTTATATGCATCAAACGGGATCCCTTTGGGACGTTATTCCGTTGCGTTTAACTCGTTAATATATGATATTAGTATATGTAATTTCAACATTGATATCAGAGCCATCAAACGTTTGTTACACTAAAAAAACACATACTCCGTATTTAACATGTGTGTTACACGCCAATGATGATGACACAATGGACATGGACATGAATACGAGTGATTAGTGGACACGTTAAAGTTAAAGTTAAAGTTAAATAATAGGCTTTAATTACCCGCTCTAAATCCATTGCATTTTTCATCCCTAATTCTCGATCTTCATTTTTACTGCTTCCTATATGCTTGAACCCTTACTTGGCTACTCATAATTTTGATTTATACTAGCACGGTATCCGCGCGTTGCAACGGCGGGTACCCTGAAATAAAATTTTCTGGTGAATCATGAATTTTAGTTTATTATATTTTTTTTGACAATTTAAATTTACGGATATCAAGAATTTCGTTTATCCCTTGCCTGTTCGGGCTCAAGCCCTTTTGGCCTGTTGCCCGTTCGGACTTGAATATTTGTATAATGTGCTTTATTATTTGTATTAGTGACATTTAATAATTGTGTTTGAGTTGGTTGTACAATATGCTTGATAATTTGTATTTTTTATGCAATGAGTGTTTTAATAATTATATTAATTGTATTTATTGACTAGTTAATTAATTGACTACATTAAATATTTTAACTACATTAATTGTGTTTAATTATGTGCAAACTATTGAATCTTACTATAATAAGTAAAGCTGAATTTTAAGAGTTTTTAATTTTGGTATGTTTTTATGCATTGGACCACATACAACGGTGGCGTCAAACCGGCGTTAAAGGCCAAAAAAAGGTGCCTTAACGCACGTTAACTTGCGTTACCCATTGTGAGGAGTTGCGTTAAAGCAGCGTTAAGGGGCGTTAGCCCCTTAACGCAGCGTTAAGGGGGTTTTTGTCACACCCCCAAATTTCGTGACTTGCAGCGGAATAAGTCATTCAGGGGCATGACTGGTCATAGCACCAAAGTTGTAGTTATATTGAACGACCTAAAGTGTCGTTTAGAAAATACATCGTTTGATTATTTAAAAACATTCAGAGTTATAAAGCTAGGTCCCAAAAGGTGAAATAAGTTTTCAGAAAACAAGTTCATACAGTTCAAACGATGGATAAGTGCATAAAATATAAAGTGAGACGCGTCGACTCCACGACTCCATGATGTCCATATGCAAGCCAACATGCGATACCTTAATTACCTGAAAATACATTGCTAAAAATGGTCAACAAAAATGTTGGTGAGATCATAGGTTTATGTAAATGAATGATTGTACGGAAACCACAAGTATAAAGTGTATGACAAATCCATGCCACATAAAAATGATACATTAGCTCTAAGCTCATGACCCCGAAGCTAGACTGAATGAAATGCCCCAACCGAGTGTTTGTCAATCACTCAAATATGACAGAAATGAAATGCGTTCGTTTGACCAGCTGGTGCTACCAACCCGAACGGAGGAGTCACCCTCAATAGATCTATCCACTCACTCTCGCTTACTAACAATTAACGGTTCATGATAATATAAGGGGACTTTAATCTGGGCAATGATGTAACTTAAGCAATGTAATGAGTTTGTATACTTTGGTCCGCATATAAAAATAGCTGCAATGTATTCTCCCCCGAGAGTTTAGAAATCAATAAACAATTTAAAACGGGGCTATGAAAACTCACCTGATATGATATAGCAACAATGATCACAATGGATATGATGAAACAAGGCTCGGTTCCTAACCGCGACCTATCATGAATGATATGATCTAAGGTAAGCAAATGAAATGTTGTTACTCATGCAAACACGTATGTTATCGATACCACTCGAAAGTTTTGAAAACAATGTTTATCGTCGAAAAATACATTTTGACGTCTTGTTAAGTTATAAACCACATTTCGCGTAAATATGTTAAAACCACACTCCATGATCCTTGTTTGGTGTTCTATTGGCAAATATAATGTTTTCGTCGCAAAACAATACTTTTCATACTTGTGAAAATATATCCAAAACGGCCTTGCAAAACTAGTCGCGAATTAGTGCACGTTAAGTGTTGTGAATGAATTTGACGTCCTTGAAAATAAATCGTTGTTACAAGTCTTTCGTGTCGTGTTATTGGACTTTTGATCATACGCGTCTTGAATAGATAGAAAACCGGCTATCAATGTAATGGCTTGTAAAAATGTTAACGTATATACTTAGAAAAATACTTTCTATTAGGGCTGAAAAATATAATAGAGTTCGTCGGCTTTGAACGTGTATATCTCGGTCGTTATAAGCTCGTTTTCTACGTTCTTTATATCCACGGATACGTCATAACATGAACTAACATAATCTCAATGGGTCGGGTCGTCTAGATCACGTCTAACGCCTCGTTTGGTCCTTGAAAGTTCGGCTAACAGCATGCTTATTTTCAGAAAATTAGTTTTCGTCGTCTAACTTCGAACGATCATATCTCCTTCGTTATAAGTCGGATTTTAGTGATTCTTGCGGCCACGGTTTCGTTTTTGAAAGAAATTTCTGAATATAAAGGCCAAAATATGCCAAAAATTACTGAGTTTTCCAGTTTACACGATTTTGGACAGTAGGTATATATATGTTTTAAAAACTCATTTCTATGGTTCTAATCTTGATCATACAACCTCAAATCAACTCCACAAGTTCGAAAATCCTACCATACACCTTCTTAGGGTGTCATGGGTTCCTAAACATCACCAATCTTGGTGGATCTCATGTGGTTATTAGTGAAACTTATAGATCTAGTGTTTGTGATAGTTTATAAACAAAATGGTATCAAAACATAAGTAACTTGCAAAAGTAACTAGTATAATATTGAAAATACATGATCATATGAAGTAAATAAAAGAATGAAAAGATCAAAATGATGTTCTTGAAGTTTACTTACAATCTTGGAGTGATTTGATGAGAAAGGTGCAATAACTTGAGGTTTTGATCACAAGGCTTTAACTAGGAAGGTAAATGGAGTATGTTTATGCCTTGTTCTTGAAAAATCTATGGATTTCTCTTCTTGTTCTTGATGTGTCCGAACATAGGGATGAAGGAATGAGGGGTTTTGATCTTTATTTCACCTAAATGGTTATGTTGTATGTGTTTGTGCTAGTGGAATTCTAATTAAATCAAGGAAATGCAATTAATGCAATTTGGATGGATTAGCTAAATGGGATGGTAGGGGGCGGCACACATGGGGTAAAATGGAAGAGTTTGTTGTTATGGTGCCAAGTGTCCCACTTAGTGTAAGAGTTTAGCTAATTTGTGTATACATTGGGTGTTATCGGGTACCGAGTTAACTAGAAATAACTCGTGACGAGGTGAAATGAGATACGACGAAGTTGTAAAAATTGTAAAATCATGTTCTTTGCAAGAATCGGGTGTTAGAATGATAATCGGATTGAAATTTCGTAAACCGACGGAGTTATAAGCGTCAAATGAAAAATGTAACGATTGGTTTAAAAACACCGGGTAAAGTAATAATATAATCTCTATACCATTATTATTAACTTGAAAATATATTAGGATCATTGTCTGGAGTATTTGATTTACTGTTGGTAGAAATGACTGAGTGGTAACGTTAATTAAACAATTATGCATACGCTAATGAAAATCACACAGACACATGCATGAACTGATATGGTACTGATATTACTGATGATATGCAGACTACTCTAGTCTGTATGATGTGTCCTTACTGATGATGCATGAATACGCAGCTAAACCTAACTGGTTACGCGCATTTGAATCCTCGTAAACCTAGTTTACGACATGATGAATGATGCTCATGAATAGTGATTTCCCTCCAGGAATAAATAGTGTCATGTGAATAGTAAATTTTTTGACGACTTTTCAAAGTCTCAAACTGGATTAAAAAATGATGAATAGTGAAATGATGAATAGTGATCGGTGAATAGTGTTTTATGAATAGTAACTCATGAATAGTAAATTGTCGAGGTTTGGGAAATGACCTGAAATTACGAGTTGTAACAGTCGACCACCCTAAAAGGAATTCAGTCCCTGAATTCAGCTGATGTTGTTCTCTGGAGTGGTCTCGGTGAAAAGATGTGGGTATTTGAGTCGCATATGGTCTTCCCGTTCCCAAGTAAACTCAGGACCTCTGCGAGAATTCCAGCGAACTTTGACGATCGGAATTCGACTTTGTTTCAACTGTTTGACCTCCTGGTCCATGATTTCTCCTGGTTCTTCCACAAAGTTAAGCTTATCATCGATCTGAATTTCTTCCAATGGAATTACGAGTGTTTCGTCTGAAAGACATTTCTTGAGGTTTGAGACACGAAACGTGTTATGTACATTGCTGAGCTCTGACGGAAGCTCAAGCCTGTATGCTACCGGACCAACCTTTTCCAGAATCTCGAATGGTCCTATGTATCTCGGGTTTAACTTACCGCGCTTCCCGAATCGTATCACGCCCTTCCATGGCGAGACTTTCAACATGACTTTGTCTCCAACCTGAAATTCTAATGGTTTGCGTCGAACATCGGCGTAACTTTTCTGTCGACTTCTGGCTGTTTGGAGTCTTTCTCGAATCTGAATTATCTTTTCTGTTGTCTCCCTGACCAAATCTGGACCTGTTAGCTGTACATCACCAACTTCGGCCCAACAAACTGGGGACCTGCACTTACGACCGTAGAGTGCCTCGAATGGTGCAGCTTTTATGCTTGTATGATAACTGTTATTGTAAGAGAACTCGATCAATGGCAAATGGTTAGCCCAACCATTTCCAAAGTCAATGACACATGCCCTGAGCATGTCTTCCAATGTCTGAATCGTTCTCTCGCTCTGACCATCGGTCTGAGGATGATAGGCGGTACTCATGTCTAACTTAGATCCAAATGAGTCTTGCAATGATTCCCAAAAATTTGAAGTAAAGCGACTATCTCTGTCGGAAATGATGGAAATTGGTGCACCGTGCCTTGAGACAATTTCCTTGACGTAAAGTCTGGCGAGCTGATCCATAGTGTAAGTCTCTTTGATTGGAATGAAATGAGCTGACTTGGTGAGACGATCAACTATTACCCAAATAGCATCGAAACCTCCTGATGTTTTGGGAAGTTTAGTGACAAAGTCCATTGTTTGTTGAAGCAATCCTGATGGCTTCTGGTACTCGGCTTTCACTTTTGCACAAGTAAGGCATTTACTGACATACGTAGCTATCTCTGCTTTCATATTAGGCCACCAATAAAGCTTCTTGAGATCCTGATACATCTTATCAGAACCTGGATGAATAGAGTACTTCGACTTATGTGATTCGTGCATGATCAACTCTCGTATTCCACCATAGAGAGGTATCCAACTTCTATCCTTGAAGCATAATGTTCCATCTGATCTCCTTACTAAACCGTTTACATTATCTTGCATTCCTTTAAGTGTTTCACTTGGTAGGTTTTCTTCCTTGAGTGCTTCTACCTGAGCCTCTAGGATCTTTGATGGTAGTGGTGAAATAATTGACATTCCCAATGATCTGACTCTCAAAGGTTTGAGTCTTTCTTTCCGACTGAGTGCATCTGCCACAACATTAGCCTTTCCTGGGTGATATCTGATTTCGCAGTCGTAATCACTAAGTAGTTCCAACCAACGACGTTGCCTCATGTTAAGTTCCTTCTGATCAAGAATGTACTGTAGGCTTTTGTGGTCTGTAAATACTACACACTTTGTTCCATAAAGATAATGCCTCCAAATCTTGAGTGCGAAAACCACGGCGCCCAACTCTAAGTCGTGAGTAGTGTAGTTCTTCTCATGCTTCTTAAGCTGACGAGATGCATAAGCTATCACCTTCTCGTTTTGCATTAACACTGCTCCAAGTCCTTTGTGTGAAGCATCGCAATATACCACAAAGTTTTCAATCCCTTCTGGCAATGACAAAATTGGCGTGCTACAAAGTTTCTGTTTCAACAACTGAAAAGCGGCCTCTTGCTTTTCTTCCCAATCGTACTTCTGGTTCTTTTGTGTCAACTTGGTCAGTGGCTTAGCTATTTTGGAAAACCCTTCAATGAACCTTCTGTAATATCCGGCAAGTTCTAAGAATTGACGAATTTCTGTGGGAGTTTTTGGCGTTGCCCAATCTTTAATTGCCTCAATCTTTGCTGGATCAACCTGTAGTCCTTGACTATCAATGACGTGACAAAGAAATTGTACTCTTCTGATCCAAAAACCACACTTTGAAAATTTGGCATACAGTTTCTCTTTCTTGAGCAGTTCTAAGATTGTTCTGAGGTGTTCTCGGTGTTCTTCTCCGCTCTTTGAGTAGATCGAGATATCGTCAATGAATACGATCACAAACTTGTCTAGATATGGCTTGCACACCCTATTCATGAGATCCATGAACACAGCTGGTGCGTTGGTTAATCCGAACGGCATTACCTGAAATTCATAAGACCATAGCGTGTTCTGAACGCTGTCTTCGGGATATCCTCCTCCCGAACCTTAAGCTGATGGTAACCCGATCTCAAATCGATCTTGGAGTAATAACTGGAACCTTGCAACTGATCAAATAAATCGTCGATCCTAGGAAGTGGATAACGATTCTTCACCGTTAATTTGTTTAGTTCTCGATAATCAATGCACATTCTGAAAGATCCATCTTTCTTCTTTACAAACAAAACTGGTGCTCCCCAAGGCGATGAACTCGGCCTAATGAATCCTTTATCCAAGAGCTCTTGCAATTGGTTCGACAACTCTTGCATTTCTGAAGGTGCAAGTCGATAAGGTGCTCGCGCAATCGGTGCGGCTCCCGGTACTAATTCAATCTGAAATTCGACTTGGCGAGTAGGTGGCAGTCCTGGCAAGTCTTCTGGAAAAACTTCTGGAAAATCTCTAACTGTTGGCACATCCTCAAGTCGCTTCTCTTCCGACTTCTTTTCTGTGATATGAGCCAAGAATGCATAACAACCCTTCTTTATGTATTTCTCTGTTTTAATGCACGAGATGATGCTGAGTCTAGACTCACTGCGTTCTCCGCGAACGACCAATGTTTCGCTATCATAAGGAAGATGAACAACTTTTTCATCACAGATGATTCTGGCATGATGTTGAGATAACCAATCCATACCGATGACAATATCGAAACTTCCAAGTTCTACTGGCATGAGGTCTATATTGAACGGGTGATTAAGAAAATTAAGAGTGCAACCATGAATGATCGTGTCGATGCCAACTAAACTACCGTTAGCTAGTTCAATGTGATATGGAGTGTCTAATGCGGTTGGTTCAATGTTGAGTAATGGTGCAAATGCAGTAGAAATAAAACTTCTATCGGCTCCTGAATCAAATAGTATGGATGCATAACGATTATTAATGAGGAACGTACCCGTAACGACACTTGGGTCCTCCCTGACATCTTCTCCTCCAAGGACATAAGCTTTTCCCCGGGCTGTTCCTCCTTGGTTATTGTTTCCCTGATTCTTTCCTTTTGGACATTCCTTCTTGAAGTGTCCAACTTCTCCGTATCCAAAGCATGTTACTGGGGGCTTCTGATTATCAATCACAATTGGAGCTTTGCAATCCCTGGTTGAATGACCAACTTTCTTACAGTTTTCACACGAATTCGGACAATTTCCAGGATTATGATGGGATTGACATTTGTTTCACTTAGGTAAAGTACCACTGTAACCTCTTTTCTCAGTTTGACTTGCAACATAAGCCTTTGCAGTTTCCTGTCTCTTGGGTGGTGGTTGAGTAACATTGCTACTCTGGCTGTTGTCCCGATTTCTTTTGTTGTTGTTGTTGTTATTGGAATTGTTTCGGTTGTTGTTATAGTTGTTGTTTCGGTAGTTGTTGTTGGAGTTACGGTTGTTGTAGTTACGGTTACTGTTGGTGTTGTTGTTGTCTGAAGCAGTTCCTTTCTTCACTATCTGAGCCATGAGTTTCTGAGACATTCTGATTGCTTCATCCAATGTTTGTGGGTCAAAAGAAATCACATCACCACGGATGTTGTGAGGTAATCCTCCAATAAAATTCTCCAATAGCTTCTCAGTATCCGAAACCATCGTCGGACATAATGCTGCCAATTCCTTGGAATCTTCTGATATAAGCCTCAATATCATTACCTGCTGTCACTAGCTCATAAAACTCTGTTTCCATCTTTTTCACTTCTGTTCGTGGGCAAAACTTCTTTGTTAGCAACTTCTTGAATTCATCCCATGTAAGCTTGTGAGCATTCTCCATTCCCATGGGCTTTGCATACGAATTCCACCATGACATAGCTTCCCCAACGAGTGTACTAGTAGCAAACTTAACCTTGCTGTCTTCCGGACAGTTGCATAGAAGGAATATTGATTCTGTCTTTTCAAACCATCGGATCATGGCAGTAGCTCCTTCAGTGCCTTTGAATTTTTCTGGATCACCACTCTTGAAATCTTTGTACGTACATTTATGGCCATTTGTTCCATTAGTATCTGTTCCTGCGGCTTCCTCGGTTTCTGCCCGCGAAGCGGCTTCAGCAGCAGCTGCAGCTACGGCAGCTCTTTCAGTTACCAATGCTGCCTCAATACTGTCGGCAACAAGTCTCTTGATTTGGGCGGGTGTCATAGCAGGAGTAGCTCTTTTGGGTGGCATGATTCTTCACAATCACAAAAGAATACAACAATGAGAACTCACAATGGAATCGATCATCATACACAATATACACAACCACAACATGTATATACATCCACAATACGTATAAATACAACCACAGCATGTATAAATACAATGAAACCACAACGAAACATCATAAGTATAATCACATCGCACATGAATATAATACATGAAAATTTGGTTACGCAGACCGATATCATAAAATAGCACAACGAAAATCCTGCATAGTAGAGTCACACTTGATATATTTGTTTGTACTACAAGCAAAAGACAACAAGTACTAACTATGTCCCACACCCCGGGACTAGGATAATAATGTACAAGCTATATGATAACAGTCTAACACTAGGCACCTCCTCCGGGTGCTCCATCTAACCTGCGGAAAATCCTCTGAATGTCCCTAGACATCGCAACAACGATCTCCTCTAGGTGCTAAACTCGAGTCTGAAGATCAGTCTCTCTAGTCTCTGATGTAGACAACCTAGCCTGAACTGAAGATAACTCATCGACCAGGCCGTGATGCTCATCCTGGAACCTCTGTGCTTTGTCAACTAACCTCGGCACCTCCTGCCTAAGCTGAGTGATATGCTCTGAACTCTCCAACTGAAGAGCCTCTAAACCCTGGTGTGAAACATCAATGGCAACCCTGCCCTGGATCAATCCCTCGACCTCCTCCTCAATGGCCTCAATACGGCTCACTGGAGTCTCGTCTAGATGAGACAATGCCCTCTCAATCTCTGTCTGAAGCTGATCTAGTTGTGATTCAAATGTAGCAGCAGTAGTCAATCTGTCAGCAGCAACCCTCGAGCTCTCACCAACCTCGAATATGTGGGGTGGTGCTGTCTCTGTGGCATCTGAAGTATCTGGAGATGAAATATCAAGACGAGCCCGCTTTTTGAGCGGTAGGTCTGACGTAGGAGTAGAATCTCTGATGTGAGCTGGTGCTGATGGCATCTGTGGTGCTGATAGGGATGGCAATGGTGGAGACAATGATGATAAGGATGGTAAGGGTGATAATGGTGGTGGTGTACTGAATGTCACACTCCTCCTCGCTGTCAAGCGGCGACGGAGTGGCTGAGATGAAGTAAGTGATGCTGGTGGTGGTAAAGATACAAATGCCACTGGTGATCTGACTGTGAGACGATGAACCCGCTTAGCAACAGTACGCTTCATGCGCGGCCCACCTGGGTATGTGCGGTAAACTCGACCATAGGGTATCTGCTCCCCCGGCTGAATGACCGTAACAACTCTGGGACCACGACGGATCACAGGTGAAACTGGCGGTGTAGGCACGACTTCCCCCTCCTCAAAGGGTTCTGTCTCGGCCTCTAACATAACTGGTGAAGACTGTGGAGTAGGCTCCACTGATGATAAAATGATAGTGGGTAGTGATGGTGATGAAACTGACACTACAAGAAAAGTGGCTTTTTAGGACCCTTTGTCTGGGACGGTATGATAATGGAGTCCTAAAAAACTGTTTAATAGGACATATGAGCGTTTAGGGTCCTTTTTAAATATTTGCTACTTAGGCGGTGTCCTAAAAAGTTATATAATAGGATGGTTGATTATTTGGGGTCATATTATCATATAACTTAATAGGACACTTAAAATATGGATCCTAATAAATTACTTTATAAGACATTTAGTTGTTGGTGTCCCATTATGTGATAGTGTAATACGACACTTGATCACTAGATGTCCTATTATGACATAACCTAATAAGACCCTTGACACTTGGGTCTTATAACTTTAACCTTTATAGGACGTTTATTCATTATGGTTTTATTATAATACACCATAATAGGACACTTGAGTTTTGAGTCATAAGACATCAGTTAGTTAAAACGCTTATTCACAAAAAGTTTTATTATAACAAAATTTAATAGGACCTTTGACACGTGGGTATTATAACGTAAACCTTTATAGGACGCTTATGCATAATGGCTTTATTATCATACACCATAATAGGACATTTTATTTTTGAGTCATAAAACATCAGTTTTATGGAACGCTTATTCGCAAACGGTTTTTATTATAACAAAACTTAATAGGACCCTTAAGACGTGGGTATTATAATGTTAACCTTTATAGGACGCTTATGCATAATGGCTTTATTATCATACACCATAATAGGACATTTTGTTTTTTAGTCATAAAATATCAGTATTTTAGAACATTTATTCGCAAAAGTTTTATTATAACAAAACTTAATAGGACCCTTAAATAACGCATATTCATTATGGTTTTATTACAATACACCATAATAGGACACTTGATACATTAGTCATAAAACATTAATTATTTAGAACGCTTATTCGCAAACGTATTATTAAAACATAACTTAATATGACACTTGACACTTGGGTCCCATAGATTGATACACCATTATAGGACACTTGATATTTGAGTCATAAAACATCAGTTTTATGGAACACTTATTCGCAAATGTTTTTGATTATAACAAAAGTTAATAGGACCCTTGACAGTAGGGTCTTATAACGTTAACCTTTATAGAACGCTTATTCATAATGGTTTTTTTATGATACACCATAATATGACACTTCTTTTTAGAGTCGTAAAACATCCGCTTTTTATAATGCTTATTCATATTAAGTTTTATTAAAACATAACTTGATATGACACTTGACACTTGGGTCTCATAAATTCATCCACCATAATAGGACACTTGAAATTTGAGTCATAAAGTATCAGTTTTATAGAACGCTTACTTGCAAAAGTTTTATTTTAACAAAACTTAATAGGACACTAGCTATTTAAGTAATAAAACATCAGGTTTTTACAACGGTTATTCGCAACAGTTTTATTATAACAAAATTTAGTAGGACCCTTGTCACTTGGGTCTCATAGGTTGATACACCATAATAGGACACTTGAAATTTTAGTCATAAAACATCAATTTTATAGAACGCTTAATTGGAAAAGTTATATTTTAATAAAACTTAATAGAACCTTTGACACTTGGGTCTTATAACATTAACCTTTATAAGACGATTATTTATTATGGTTATATTATCATACACCATAATAGGACACTTCATATTTGAGTCATAAAATATCAGTTTTTTAGAATGTTTATCAAAAATTTGATTCACTAAAATCAATGTGTAATTATTTCCTAGGAAACACAAGTGAAGTATGTGTAACCCGGTTCGTTATCCCCAACGAAGGATGAATGGAATTTGTGATCTCGATTCGTGATACGTGTTTGAATAGTGAAAACGAAGAGATTTTGGATTTTTAATCTAAAGAGTTAATTACATAAATGGTCAATGTGGTTTGTTTTTTTTTTTTCACTTTCAGTCACTGAAGTTTTTTTTTACTGATTCAGTCACTGTGGTTTGCATATATTACGGATCCAGTCCAATTTCGAATAAAATGACCAAAAAGCCCTTGTCATCTTCTTTTTCACATGAGTAATTACATAAATGGTCACTATGGTTTGTCTATTTTTTCACATTTAGTCCTTTAGACTAACGGCCGTTAGTCCTTTACACGTTTTCGTCCGTATTTACATGTTTTCGTCAATTTTTACACGTTTTCGTCCGTATTTACACGTTTTCGTCCGTTTTTACACGTTTTCGTCCGTGTTTACACGTTTTCATCCGTATTTACACGTTTCATCCGTATTTACATGTTTTCGTCCGTTTTACACGTTTTCATCCCTATTTACACGTTTTTGTCAGTACTTACACGTTTTTGTCCGTTTTTACACATTTTCGTCCGTATTTACACGTTTTCGTCCGTTTTTAGACGTTTTCATTCGTATTTACACGTTTTCGTCTATTTTTACATGTCTTTGTCCGTTTTAACAAGTTTTCATCCGTTTTTACACGTTTTCGTTCGTATTTACAAGCTTTCGTCAGTATTTACATGTTTTCGTCTGTATTTACACATTTTCATCCATATTTACACATTTTCGTCCGTGTAAATACGGACAAAAATGTGTAAATACTGAGAAAAACGTGTAAAAATGGACAAAAACGTGTAAATACGAATGAAAACGTGTAAATACGGATCAAAACGTGTAAAAACGGATGAAAATGTTTAAATACGGATGAAAACGTGTAAATACGGATGAAAACGTGTAAAAATGGACGAAAACGTGTAAATACTGACAAAAATGAGTAAATACGAACGAAAACGTGTAAAACCGAACGAAAACGTGTAAATACGGACGAAAACGTATAAAAACGGACGAAAACGTGTAAATACGGATGAAAACGTGTAAAAAAGGACAAAAACGTGTAAATACGGACGAAAACGTGTAAATACGGACAAAAACGTGTAAATACTGAGAAATACGTGTAAAAACGGACGAAAACGTGTAAATACGGATGAAAACGTGTAAAAACGGATGAAACGTGTAAATACGGACGAAAACGTGTAAATATGGATGAAAACGTGTAAAAACGGATGAAAACGTGTAAATACTGACAAAAACGTGTAAATACGGACGAAAACGTATAAAAACGGACGAAAACGTGTAAATACGGACGAAAACATGTAAAAACGAACGAAAACGTGTAAATACAGACGAAAACGTGTAAAAACGGACGAAAACGTGTAAATACGGACGAAAACGTGTAAATACTGAGAAAAACGTGTAAAAACGGAACGAAAACGTGTAAAAATAACGGAATGAAAACGTGTAAATACGAATGAAAACGTGCAAAAAACGATGGAAAACGTGTAAGCAAAAAATACGGACGAAAAACGTGTAAATACACTGAAAAACAAAACGTGTATAAATAACGGACGAAAACATGAAAATTAAAAACGGACGAAAACGTGTAAAATACGGACGAAAACGTGTAATAAAAATGGACGAAAACGTATAAATACGGACGAAAAAACGAGTGGTTAAAACGGAAGAAAATATGTAAATACGGACGAAAACGTGTAAATAAGGACGAAAACGTGTAAATACTAACAAAAACGTGTAAAAACAGGGCGAAAACGTGTAAATACTGACAAAATATGGTAAAAAAACGGACGAAAACGTGTAAAAAACGGACGAAAACGTGTAAGTACGGACGAAAATGTGTAAAAACGGACGAAAACGTGTAAATACGGACGAAAACGTGTAAATAATGACAAAAAACATGTAAAAAATGGACGAAAACGTGTAAATACGTATGAAAACATGTAAAAACGGACGAAAACGTGTAAATACTAAACGGAAAACGGAAAATAAAACGGACGAAAACGTGTAAATACGGATGAAAAACGGAATGTAAATACGACGAAAACGTGTAAATACGAACGGAAAAAACGTGTATACAAATAACGGACGAAAACGTGTTAAATACGGACGAAAACGTGTAAAAACGGACGAAAACGTGTAAATACGGACGAAAACGTGTAAAAACGGATGAAAACGTAAATACGGACGAAAACGTGTAAATACTGAAAAAAGTGTAAAAATCGGACGAAAACGTGTAAATACGGATGAAAACGTGTAAATACAAGAAAACGTGTAAAAACGGAAAAACGTGTAAATACGGACGAAAACGTGTAAAATACGGAGAAACGTGTAAAACGACGAAAACGTGTAAATACTAAAACGTGTAAACGAGAAAACGTGTAAATACGACGAAAACGTGTAAATACGGACGAAAACAGTGTAAAAACGACGAAAACGTGTAAATACGGACGAAACGTGTAAATACTGAGAAAACGTGTAAAAACGGACGAAAAACGTGTAAATACGGATGAAAACGTGTAAATACAGATGAAAACGTGTAAAAACGGAGAAAACGTGTAAATACGGACGAAAACTGTGTAAAAACGGACGAAAACGTGTAAATACGGACGAAACATGAATACTGACAAAAACGTGTAAAAATGGACGAAAATCGTGTAAATACGTATGAAAACGTGTAAAAACGGCGAAAACGTGTAAAATACGGACGAAAATGTGTAAATACTGACGAAAACGTGTAAAACCGGACGAAAACGTGTAAATACAGACGAAAACGTGTAAATACGGACGAAAACGTGTAAATACTGAGAAAAACGTGTAAAAACGGACGAAAACGTGTAAATAAGGAAGAAAACGTGTAAATACGGATGAAACTGTAAAAACGATGAACGTGTAAATACGGACGATAACGTGTAAATACGATGAAAACGTGTAAAAACGGACGAAAACGTGTAAATACTGTACAAAAACGTGTAAATACGGACGAAAACGTGTAAAAACGACGAAAACGTGTAAATACGGACAAAAACATGTAAAAACACGATGAAAACGTGTAAATACGGACGAAAACGTGTAAAAACGGACGAAAACATGTAAATACGGACGAAAACGTGTAAATACTGACAAAAACGTGTAAAAACGGACGAAAACGTGTAAAATACTGACGAAAAACATGTAAAAACGACGAAAACGGTAGTACGGACGAAAATGTGTAAAAACGGACGAAACGTGTAAATACGAACGAAAACGTGTAAATACGGACAAAACGTGTAAATACGACAAAAACGTGTAAAAACGGCGAAAACGTGTAAATAGATGAAAATGTAAAACGGACGAAAACGTGTAAATACGGACGAAACGTGTAAATACTGACGAAAGCGTGGTAATCCGGACGAAAGTGTAATATGACGAACGGTAAATACGTCGAACGTGTAAACGGCGAAAACGTGTAAATACGGACAAAACGTGTAAACGGACGAATAATTTGGTTAAGACCAGACATTGTCGATCGGTTAATCAACCGGTGGGTTGGTAGTAAAGAAGTAACCACTGTCGATCCGGTTATCAACTGGGGATTGGGTATCCACTGTCTGATCCGGTAATCAACTGTATGACGAGGAAAAGATGAGATGAACAGACGAGGACTTTGACATGGATAAGGATGATGAGACAAATAAGATGTTTATTGATGAGGAAGAGATCAATAAAGCTGCTGTAGAGCTGGAATTGGAAAAGAAGAGGGAGGAAGAAGAAAGGCTGGCTGAGGAAAAGGAAGACGACCGTCATATTCAAACACCACCAACCACTCCTCCACATTCTCCACCAATTGTCCATGAATCACCTCCAGTGTCTCAACAAGCAAGAAAACAAAGAAGATAACTAGGCTCAAAAGGGATGATCTAATCTCCTAAGCGTCTGAAAGGGTGAAAAAGTCCGCAAAGCTGGAACGTACCAAGAAAGATGACCAACTACGTGACCAAGTCGAAACCTTAACCAATATGGTCACTGGTCTTGTCGAACAAGTGAATGAGCTGCAAAACACCAAAGCTAGTGTAACAACCGACAAGTTTCCAAAATTTGTTCTACGAGCCAAAATAACTATTTTGATATTCCTTAGCTTTTAAAACTCTTTGAACTTGTTTTGGATTGAATAACAGTGGATATCTTGTTGAAACTTGAGAGTTATTCATTTATCGAGCCAACATAACCTAAAACACGCGAAACGAATCGAATTTGCCAAATAAATTAATTTCGATAAAGTTATGCATATTTATACTCGTTCTTATCAGAAAAATTATTTCGGGAATAATGAAGGCAAGTTTCATAATTTTTCGAGTCTGTTTGGTACGTCGAATGGGTCCCACATTGTTTATGCCAAAAGTTTTACCCAGTTGGCAATTTATACCCCCGCCCAAAATTTACCCCCCGCCCCCATACTATGATTTGGCCAGGTTTAGTCCCTCACAGTGTATAAAAGGCGAATTTTTTTTTATATTTTATTCATTTTTACACACTCTCACACACATATCTCTCTCACCCCTCCCCCACCTCCGTCCGGCCACAATTCTGGCAGCCACCGTCGATGGAAAATTTTCCAGCGAAACCCAAACCTATACCATTCGATAGATCAAGCAACGGAGACCCTTTCTGGAGAGTATGAGACCAAGAGGAGCTCGTTTGATCATGTTTTGAAGCCACCACATCCGCACACCACCATCACCACCACTCGCCACCACCCTTTTTTTCCCTCCTCCCTCGTTGGTAAAACACTTGAACCACTCTTTTACTTATTTTCCTCATTTTAATCAAACCCTAATCAGGTTTAAATTCATATTAAAGATTTAAAAAAAAATGAAACTAAAATTAATGTTTTCTATTAAAACTTGTGTGGATCCATGTTTTGAAACCGAGAATCGTCTGACTTGTGGGCGAGTCGACTCAACTCAGTGAGTTGAGTCAACTCGACCGAGTCAACTCACCGAGTTGAGTTGACTCGGATATTGGCTATATTTCTGTGTGGATGTGATATCCTAGATTCGCATTGGGTTTATTGTTGTTGTTAATTATTTTGACTCGTATGGAGTCGAGTCATGACTCATTATGAGTCACGACCTGATTGGGTGATCCGAACTGTATATACCTTTGCTTATCTGCTTTTTGTTGCCTCGGTTCAAATTAGATTAGCATGTTCGGTTGGTGCTTGGTTTTGTTTATAGTTTAGATTTGACTCGGATTTGGTATTTACTTTGTTGTTGGTTGCGATAAGCTTACTCCTCTTGATCATTTTATTGTTGTCGTTGTTTTGTTTGACACATATTAGGGTGAGTCGTGACTCGTTACGAGTCACGACGTGAGTGTGGTTGTCTTATTTAGATAGTGGCGATTTGTTGTCGACTGATGTGGTTCAGGGTTTGGATTCGTTTAGTTATGCTTTGTTTTAGTCAAAAGTACATGTATATTTTAACTTATAATAGCGAACAGTTACTTGTTCTTCATCTCTAGCATTGTTAACCATTAGCAAATTTTTTCTCACTGTCTTCCAATCCCATTAGGTAATTTAGGTTAGGAAAAAAGTTGTCTGAAGCATTTATATTAAAGGGTGTTGCGGATTTAGTCAAATTTTCAAACCGGGCTTATTAGTTACAGTATAAAAAATTATCCATTAAATGACTAAAACAAAGTAAATTATAATGTGGTGATATATATAAGATTGGTCATAAATTTTATTTTTGGTCCTAGTAAACAAATACGAATACCGTTCTGTGTTAAGTTCCTTAACCCCACCATGCCATGTTATTAGATTGGTTTTGTGGTATTTTTGTGTGATCCTATTAACATGCGTTAATTTCTTTCTTTTTCTTTTTTATAATAAGCTATTGTGTATAATTTGACTTCGGAATTTCTGACCTCTACAGTATACAAAAGAGGAGGTTGAGCTCAGTTATGAAGACTTCTATGAAGATGTGCATACAGAATTTTTGAAGTTTGGGGAAATTGTAAATTTCAAGGTATGACTGAATAACTTATTTAAACTTTCAAATAGTTGATTACGTTGAGTATTAGTGCAGCTATACCTATTATTGCTTCATAAATAGAGATACAACGCTTCCCTCTTACTGCGTGTCTCTGCAATAGGCCGGATTAGGTGGGTTAGGTAAATGGGTCAACCTAGTAATTTTTTGGTAAGTGCCAAATTGTGCAAGACTACACTTTTTATGCAATAAGAATACACTTTAGCGGCTTTCAGCTTATTCAACATATTTAACCTGTTTCCTCCCTAGTTACTTTTTTTTTTCATCTTACCCATTTCACCCATCCAAGTGAACATGTTCATAAGTAAATGGGTCAAAATTGCCACTGCTGAGTGATATAAGAAAATTTACTGGGTTTTAGTTACTAACTTCAATTATTCCGAGCAGCTCTGTAATCAGTCACAAAGGGTCCAAACTTTTAAGTCTCTTGAAGTGTACTCAGGTGTTATGTATTCAAATGCTTACGACCTCATAAACTGAAATACTAATTATTTATACAAAATATTAAAAAATGTGAGCAACAAGTCGGTGGAGGTCAAACTGACAGACACATTTTGAGCCAAACCTATTTTGACATGTTAATATGTTATCCAACCCTGCCTGATCCGCCCTTAGTAGATTAGCTCTATAATAATTCATTTTTGGATTCAACTGTTTAAGTCAGAGCCGATATGTGAAACAGGTCAACAAGGTCGGGAAAGTTGCTCGAGCCATTTGTTTAATGAGTCATCCCATCCCAGATACCAATGATTGCCACTCTTGCCAAGTGATTCTTCCACAGAAGCAACTTGATCGTAAATCAGATGTGTATGTTTGATATCATGAACTTATCTTTAACTCTTAGCCATCACAAGTAATATACATTCATGCATCTTTAAAAATTACTCGGCATTCATTAGTTAATACACTCTGTGGTTAAATGAAGGGTCTAATATAATTACTGATCTTGTATCACTTCAGGTATCTATTTTGTTGTTCTTATGCACATAGCGTGGCTCCACAAGGCAAGTTTATTGCTTTGTCACAACAGAGGCCGAGACTGACGACCCTGAGAGTGAATTAAAGCTTGGTGTAGATCTTCTGGGACTCCGTGGATGAGATCTTCTATGAAACTTATGACAGATATGAGCCCACAAATGATGCTGAAGCTGACAGCTGCTTCATATCAACTGTAAGTAGTCCTGTACTTTTTTTAGCTGATATTAGCATGTATTGATTTTTAAGATGGTAAAGCCAATTTTATGCGTGGGCGAATTTGGTATCTTTTTTCTGTCAAGCAGGGTCAAAGAAAAGAAAATTAACTTATATACAAAAAGGTCAAATGGTTGAGTTGAAAGTCACCTAAAATCAAATTTTAATGCATATAACCTACTAACTTGGGATGCTGATAGCCTGATACAATGAGGGAGGGCTACACGTAAGTCTTTTATCTTTTTTGGTTGCCACAAAGGCACATTGGTACTTGATTCTAATCTGTTTTTATTTTCAGTTACCATTTAGGAGCAGATTTGCTAAGCACGGGTTCAGTTGTTGGGGACTCGTTATTGAAAGATCTTTGGCAACATCAAGATGCCATTTTGTGCTGTTCGTTGAAGGTATATAACTAAGAATCCGTGTAATATTATATTTTTCGAAAATTATAAGGTGGCTGATTTCTAATCCAATATGTGTATGGGTGTGGTTTGCAGTCATTGCCGGTTTTCATATTCGCAAATCAAGCAGGGCTTGACATATTAGAAACGACTCTTGTATCCTTACAAGACATCAGTTTGGACACAATGTTTGATGATGATGGACGAAAGGCGCTGGTTCCAGAATTGCCAAAATAATGCAACAGGTATTATACTTATATTCAACTTTCATTATGAGATTTCTTGAATCTTTTAAAAGATTACAACTTTGTGAATCTTTTAAGTAAAAGATTACACCTTTAAGTATCTTCTTTAGTAAAAAATTGTTTTATGCAACTTTTTAATGCATAATTTAGTAAAAGATCTTAACTTTATACATCATTTTTGATGAAAGATCGATTTTATGTACCCTTTATAATGTTAATCATACGAGGGTTTTCAGGGATTCACGCATTTACCTAATCTGCACACACCCATTCTGCTACCTAATCTGTTTTTAACATGTGAGTATGTAGTCGCGTATCTGTTTTGCCAATTACCTAATCTGCACACACCCATTCTGCTACCTCTAGTATGTACTTTCTATATCATCAATATAACATGAAGAGGGGGTGTCACTCACTACTTGCATAGGGTGATTATGTTTCGTCATATTTTTCTTATACCTTTTTCCTGGTATATACAAGACTGTTACAAATTAATTGAATGATGTTGGCAGGTGACCTTGTTGGATTTAAAGTTCTTGATGGCCTTCACAAGGTGGTTGAAGGTGGTGCATTTGTTTTGACACTGAAAGATCAGAACATACTTGGTGATGGTGACATTAATCAAGGTATTCTGATTTTATTTTTTCATTAACAGTTTGGCAGTTTCTTCATCTGTTATCTTTAGTTTTTTTCTGCTGTATTAATCAAGGCAGCTAAAAAGAAAACTAGAGTTTATTATGATAAGTAAGTTAAATAGCTGTATTAATGTGGTTTTCTAGTAGGAGAAAGTGTAGGTCGGAGATGAAATGTAGGTGAGACCATATGGGTTATTTGCCACAATTGCAGACTGTGTTGGTGCAACCATAGCATGGCCTTGTCCCTTTATCTCGGTATGTCTTTGTTAAACTTGTGATACCAATAATTTTAATAACATGGAGCTTAATGCTTATACATGGATGTTTATTTGTAGGTGGTCCGTGAGGATTGAGAAAGGATGCATGATGACCCCGGACTAAGCTTCTTGTTGCTTTAATTTCTTCTTTAATGTTACAAGACTTTATGTTGGATAATGTCTATACCTTATGTTTAGTGCTTTTGTTATGACAATTGCTTATTTGAAATACAATTTCGTTTTATTCATTTAATAATTAGTTGATGTTTTATTCATATCGTAAAATAGAGTGTGCTTGCTGAAATTAGCGTCCTATCATATGACTTGTTAGGACTTTGAAATTGTCCTATTAAACTTATTAAACATCCTAACAATAAACTTTTAAGGACGCTTAACATTGTAAAAGTGTCATAATATGTTGTTATTAGGACGTTATTTAGGTTGTTAATAGACATTTTATACGACCAAAAAATTGGTTTCATAATCTTCTTTGAGATATTAGAACCCTTTTTTTGGTGCTAAAGTAGCTATAATGTTACATCATAAACGTCCTAACAATTATCTTTTAAGTACGCTTGTATGTGTATCAAAAGATTAAAATTAGGTAACCACATGTTAGAACATTGTAAAAGTGTCCTAATATGTTGTTATTAGGACGCTATTTGGTTGTTCATGGACATATTATGCGACCATAAATTTGGTTTCATAATCGTATTTGGGATATTAGGACCCTTTTCTTGGTGTTAAAGTAACTATAATGTTATATGATAACCGTCCTAAGAATCAACATTTAAGGACGCTTGTATGTGTATCAAAAGATTAAAAGTAGGTTACCACATGTTAGAACATTGTAAAAGTGTCCTAATATGGTTTTATTAGAACGTTATTTGACCTATTATGCGACCATAAAATTGGTATCATAATCTTATTTGAGTTATTAGGACCTTTTTCTTGGTTGCTAAAATAGCTATGATGTTGCATCATATGCGTCCTAACAAACTTTTAAGGACCTTTTTAAGTGTGTCAAAAGATTAAAAGTAGGTAAGCACATGTCAAAACATTGTAAAAGTGTCCTAATATGGTTTTATTAGGATGCTATTTGGGTTATTCATAGTCATATAATACGACCATAAAATTGGTTTCATAAGGTATTTGAGATATTAGGACGCTTTGGACCTATTACGACCGCCTTACATGAAACGCTTTCATCCTTGGTCCTATTAAATGAAAGGTCCTAAAAAGTACCATTTTATGACGCTTATGGGGGTCCTAAAAAGCCACTTTTCTTGTAGTGTGACTCTAGTATGATAGAGGGTAGTGAAGAAGTATCGTCCGCTGACTCAGAGTCAGACGAGATAACAATAGGGTGTGAATCTGAAGACATCACTGAAACAACAGATATGAAATAAAAGTAAATAAACATTTACACAATGCGGGTTATGCTGAAATGATATATGTATGAAATCGCAATCACTACATGTGATATAATGAATATGCACTTATGCCACAATGATGAGATGCTATGATGGTGCAGCTATATTCTAGGGTATAATGAATAACCTAGTTCGCTATAACCTTTGCTCTGGTACCAATCTGTCACACCTCCAAATTTCGTGACTTGCAGCGGAATAAGTCATTCAGGGGCACGACTGGTCATGGCACCAAAGTTGTAGTTATATTGAACGACCTAAAGTGTCGTTTAGAAAATACATCGTTTGATTATTTAAAAACATTCAGAGTTATAAAGCTAGGTCCCAAAAGGTGAAACAAGTTTTCAGAAAACAAGTTCATACAGTTCAAACGATGGATAAGTGCATAAAATATAAAGTGAGACGCGTCGACTCCACGACTCCATGATGTCCATATGCAAGTCAACATGCGATACCTTAATTACCTGAAAATACATTGCTAAAAATGGTCAACAAAAATGTTGGTGAGATCATAGGTTTATGTAAATGAATGATTGTACGGAAACCACAAGTATAAAGTGTATGACAAATCCATGCCACATAAAAATGATACATTAGCTCTAAGCTCATGACCCCGAAGCTAGACTGAATGAAATGCCCCAACCGAGTGTTTGCCAATCACTCAAATATGACAGAAATGAAATGCGTTCGTTTGACCAGCTGGTGCTACCAACCCGAACGGAGGAGTCACCCTCAATAGATCTATCCACTCACTCTCGCTTACTAACAATTAACGGTTCATGATAATATAAGGGGACTTTAATCTGGGCAATGATGTAACTTAAGCAATGTAATGAGTTTGTATACTTTGGTCCGCATATAAAAATGGTGCAATGTATTCTCCCCCGAGAGTTTAGAAATCAATAAACAATTTAAAACGGGGCTATGAAAACTCACCTGATATGATATAGCAACAATGATCACAATGGATATGATGAAACAAGGCTCGGTTCCTAACCGCGACCTATCATGAATGATATGATCTAAGGTAAGCAAATGAAATGTTGTTACTCATGCAAACACGTATGTTATCGATACCACTCGAAAGTTTTGAAAACAATGTTTATCGTCGAAAAATACATTTTGACGTCTTGTTAAGTTATAAACCACATTTCGCGTAAATATGTTAAAACCACACTCCATGATCCTTGTTTGGTGTTCTATTGGCAAATATAATGTTTTCGTCGCAAAACAATACTTTTCATACTTGTGAAAATATATCCAAAACGGCCTTGCAAAACTAGTCGCGAATTAGTGCACGTTAAGTGTTGTGAATGAATTTGACGTCCTTGAAAATAAATCGTTGTTACAAGTCTTTCGTGTCGTGTTATTGGACTTTTGATCATACGCGTCTTGAATAGATAGAAAACCGGCTATCAATGTAATGGCTTGTAAAAATGTTAACGTATATACTTAGAAAAATACTTTCTATTAGGGCTGAAAAATATAATAGAGTTCGTCGGCTTTGAACGTGTATATCTCGGTCGTTATAAGCTCGTTTTCTACGTTCTTTATATCCACGGATACGTCATAACATGAACTAACATAATCTCAATGGGTCGGGTCGTCTAGATCACGTCTAACGCCTTGTTTGGTCCTTGAAAGTTCGGCTAACAGCATGCTTATTTTCAGAAAATTAGTTTTCGTCGTCTAACTTCGAACGATCATATCTCCTTCGTTATAAGTCGGATTTTAGTGATTCTTGCGGCCACGGTTTCGTTTTTGAAAGAAATTTCTGAATATAAAGGCCAAAATATGCCAAAAATTACTGAGTTTTCCATTTACACGATTTTGGACAGTAGGTATATATATGTTTTAAAAACTCATTTCTATGGTTCTAATCTTGATCATACAACCTCAAATCAACTCCACAAGTTCGAAAATCCTACCATACACCTTCTTAGGGTGTCATGGGATCCTAAACATCACCAATCTTGGTGGATCTCATGTGGTTATTAGTGAAACTTATAGATCTAGTGTTTGTGATAGTTTATAAACAAAATGGTATCAAAACATAAGTAACTTGCAAAAGTAACTAGTATAATATTGAAAATACATGATCATATGAAGTAAATAAAAGAATGAAAAGATCAAAATGATGTTCTTGAAGTTTACTTACAATCTTGGAGTGATTTGATGAGAAAGGTGCAATAACTTGAGGTTTTGATCACAAGGCTTTAACTAGGAAGGTAAATGGAGTATGTTTATGCCTTGTTCTTGAAAAATCTATGGATTTCTCTTCTTGTTCTTGATGTGGCCGAACATAGGGATGAAGGAATGAGGGGTTTTGATCTTTATTTCACCTAAATGGTTATGTTGTATGTGTTTGTGCTAGTGGAATTCTAATTAAATCAAGGAAATGCAATTAATGCAATTTGGATGGATTAGCTAAATGGGATGGTAGGGGGCGGCACACATGGGGTAAAATGGAAGAGTTTGTTGTTATGGTGCCAAGTGTCCCACTTAGTGTAAGAGTTTAGCTAATTTGTGTATACATTGGGTGTTATCGGGTACCGAGTTAACTAGAAATAACTCGTGACGAGGTGAAATGAGATACGACGAAGTTGTAAAAATTGTAAAATCATGTTCTTTGCAAGAATCGGGTGTTAGAATGATAATCGGATTGAAATTTCGTAAACCGACGGAGTTATAAGCGTCAAATGAAAAATGTAACGATTGGTTTAAAAACACCGGGTAAAGTAATAATATAATCTCTATACCATTATTATTAACTTGAAAATGTATTAGGATCATTGTCTGGAGTATTTGATTTACTGTTGGTAGGAATGACTGAGTGGTAACGTTAATTAAACAATTATGCATACGCTAATGAAAATCACACAGACACATGCATGAACTGATATGGTACTGATATTACTGATGATATGCAGACTACTCTAGTCTGTATGATGTGTCCTTACTGATGATGCATGAATACGCAGCTAAACCTAATTGGTTACGCGCATTTGAATCCTCGTAAACCTAGTTTACGACATGATGAATGATGCTCATGAATAGTGATTTCCCTCCAGGAATGAATAGTGTCATGTGAATAGTAAATTTTTTGACGACTTCTCAAAGTCTCAAACTGGATTCAAAAACGATGAATAGTGAAATGATGAATAGTGATCGGTGAATAGTGTTTTATGAATAGTAACTCATGAATAGTAAATTATCGAGGTTTGGGAAATGACCTGAAATTACGAGTTGTGACAGTTTTTTTGTAAAAAAAATAAAAAAATTTTTACACTTTCGGCCCTTGTCCTTTCAATACGATTTTTTTTTTCATTTGTGCCCCTTGTGTTTATGTTTAACGGAAATGTTGCCGGACATTTTTTCCGGTGAGAGAATAATCGACTGGAGAAGAAAGAAAAGTGGTAGGTGAAAGTGGGTAGGTGGCATGATTAATAAATGTGCAGTATAAATAAAGAAAGTGGGTAGGTGGCATGATTAATAAATGTGCAGTATATTTATAAATAAATGAAGTATTAATTATAGTTTAGGGGTTGAATTTGAAAATTTATGTGTAAAATTGAGTTAAGGTGTGTTAAAGTTGAGTTATTGTTGTGTGCGTTAAAGCTGAGTTAAGTTAAGGTGTGTAAAAGCTGACGTGGCATGCCTTAAATTTTAAAGCTGAGTTAACTGTTGTGAGAGGTCTTATAAGATAATACTAGCATGGTACCCGCGCGTTGCGGCGGATACCATGGCACAAGCTTCAAATGATAATATTGTCGACGAATAAATTGACGTTCCAACCCATAATTAGTAGTACTATCGTTGAAAACAACACAATCCATAAACGGTTTGTTGTTGTACATGTAAAACTAATCGATATTCAGAATTTCAGTACTGCCTCCACATGATTTCTCGCTGAAGTAATAGCCGGAGTAAAACCGGGGTCAGGCTCAGACTCGAACTTGCGCCCTTTGCAACAAGTTCTTATCTTCATTGCCAATGCCAACTGAGCTAAGCCCACTGACTTCAAAACGTGATTTGTGCAAGATGGTTACACCATAGGAACCATAACATAACAACAAAAAATATATTGATATTATAATACCAAAATAATATCAAAAGTGAATAAAGTTTTTATATAATAACATATCTTTGAAATATAAATTAAATACTTTTTAAGATTTTAAAAACTTGTTCCACTAATATTCGTTTATGTTTACATGTACCAATTTTTCATTTCCACTTTTATAAGTTTAGATATACTTTACATTTTTATTTTTCGAAATTTAAAATTTTTAGTTGTTTCAAAATTCAAAATATGTAAAAAAAAAAGAAAAAAGAAAAAAAGTATTAGGTCTTCACCTACTTTGTCACATGCGTAATTAGTGGACACATTATTTTAGTTGTCACATGCGTAATTAGTGGTAGAGATGTAAATACCAAGAATAGCCTCAAAAAAGTATTAGCTGTAAAGATGCATTATTTTAGTTGTCACATGAGTAATTAGTGGACACATTATTATAAAGGAATGAGAATGGGCAGTGCATGGGCAGGCAAGAAAAGCAATTCAATAGTCATTTCCCATAAAGTCTTTGCCAAGTCCCATAAAGCAATTCAATAGTCATTTCCCATAAATTTACTTTATTTTTTACTTACCTAAGGTAGAACTTGAATAATACAACATGGTAGAGATGTAAATACCAAGAATAGCCTCAAATTTTGTAAAAAATTTAAAATCATTTAAATTTAAATAACTTTGAAATTTTCAAAATGGAGTTTCAAAAAAATTTTAAAATTTTAAACTTAAAAAATCTTCCAAAATACTCCAACGTAACAAAAACTTTACTTTTCGTGATTCTTTTACAATTTACACATTTAATAATTCACAAATATCAACTAAACGTAAATTTTGATAGCACAGGTTAAACATTTTAAGAAAATTTAATATTTTATGTACCAAAAATATACTAACAATTTATACAACCAAAACTAACAGACTAATAAAAAAAAATATAGAACCAAATTTATAAAAAGTCACAAAAAAGAAACCTCAAAACTCGAAATATATATAGATCTATAAAAAAAAAGACACAAAAAAAACCTCAAAATACATTTTTAGTAACACTTAAGTTTTTTAACAATTTTTTGTGATACACTTAGCCTTTTGATGCATTTGTAGTACAAATTTGTACATTTGTAGTACACTGAAGAAAAATAATTCATATATAATGATATGGTTAACACCACTAATAAAAAAGATTAAAAAAAATATTGGAATCTTGGGCTTATCATTCACAGAAGAACACAAAAATAAAACAAATAGATCCAGTTCAACCACTGGTCTAATGCCTCGAGCCCATCAAAAGTTTTTTCGAAATTTCAAAAATTCAAGATTTCCCAAAATTTAAAACTTATTTTCGATAGATAAAAGGATGTGTCAGTAAATTTCAAGCATTCAATATGATAAATGTAAATAAAAGGCTGTGTCAGTAAATTTAATAACTATTAACAGTGTATATAAGTTGACAAAATCACAAATGCAAAAGTGACTTAACTTGATACGGAGTATAATAAATGATAAAATCATCGTCCTTATCTAGATACGTGAACATCATATAAAAAGTATAATTTAATTGATGACGATATATTAGCATCATTTAACATTGCTCCCATTCATTTGAATAACATCATTTGATTGATTATCATAAAACAAAATCACACAGAAACAACACTTTAATTGATGACACATATAATATATAACATCATGTGATGGATACTTCTAAAAAGTTTCATATACTTTTCGAGTCCACTGTAATGTGAAGATCTTGATAAACTTAGCGGCACCTATCTTCCTTTTATATGCACTTCTCACCTTAGCATTCTTTTCATCAAAAGAGGACGTTGAAGCATCAGATATCAAGAGCAAAACCAAGTCACTCTCAGCAATCGTCTCGTAAATATCTCCAAGTGTGCCACTCTTCAGTGAAGCCAGCAACACGAGCCTCATTAAATGAGCTTGAACCCTTTCTTAAACCAATCTGTTTCATCACAATAAATAAATAAATCAGTCTCCTAATCGACAACTCCAACTGCCATTAACAAGAAAAGATAATACTCCGCAAAATACAAGAAATGCACCTTCACTTTGATATCAGATTTTGCCTCTACAAGAGAATCTCTTAGATTTTGAGCTTGAGCGGGACCCTGCGCAAAGTACCCATATAAAACTCATTAGTGTAAAGCATGTATCCAGCAGAAAAATAATCAACCTTCCAGCTTACAGACATCTGTTCTACACCATTGACCCTTTACACACCTAACACAACATTCAACTTTTATTTTAACGGCAGAGAATATTTCAACCCCTAATCTATTGTTCCCACTTAACTCATTATAAATTAAATGCTAATTTCACCCAGTCAAACAAAAACAAACGGAAACAATTAAAAGATAACAAACCTGAGAACCCCATCCAATAACACCAATTTGCTTGATACCTTTGAATGCATCAGGTAACAAATGGAATAAATATCTTCCTCCTCTCACAATATACTACACAAACGTTAAATAAAAAAAACATCAGATACAATACCGATACATTCCTTTATATATTTAAACAGCTACTGTGTATTCAAAAAAATAGCTTATTTGGTGTCAAAACACATTGTAAGATATAGTGTTTGGATTGACTTATATAACTTTTCCTAAACAGCCTCATTTTAGGGGGTGTTTGTTTAAGCTTATATGTGGTTTATAATATTTGTGTTTTGGCTTATACTTCATATTCCCCAATTTTTCGGCTTATTTTGAGACTTGTGGGCTTATATAAGTTTATTATAATATGATAAACTTATATAAGCCCAAATGTCTTAAAATAAGCCGGAAAATTGAAGCTTATAGAACATAAGCCGAAATCAAATAAGCTCGTAAGCCCACATATAAGCTTAAACAAACACCCCCATAAAGAGGTTTTTAGCTATCTTATTTTAGGTGCTTATTTGCTTATCCAAAAAGCGTTTTTTAAAGGGTTAAACTTTTATTAATCCCTTTTCAAAAACCATAGGCAAAGACCCCCTAAATAGTTATTAAGCTACTTTAGTAAGCACTTCATTTTGACTTCTCAAAAAACAGCTTATTTGGCACATAAGCCATAACCTTATTAAGTAAACATCTTAGTCTGTCTAAGTAATTCAATATACAATAAAATAACAATATGATAAAAACAGATAAATATATATATATATATATATATATAACCTCAAAATCAAGCAAAGTCGGCGGCCTACTTATCGCCGGCGCCGCCAACACCATCTTCGCACCAAGCTCAGATCCACCACCAGCTTTCAACCCTCTCGTGTCTAAAAAGAAGTTAAAGCCATACCTCATTAAACTAAGACTGTAATAACGGATAAAATATTATAAATTTTAAACATATTAAATTGAATATGCAAAAAATTAAAGAATAATTACTGATTTGAAGGGGACACCAACGACAAATCTGAGAAAAAAATATTAAAAGAGGATAGAAAATACGTAGATCTATAAAAAAACATCAATCCCTAAAAAACAAATAGATCTATATACAAATATTAACTTGAAAAAAAAAATAATAAAAAAAATTACATCTTATTTTTCCGGTTCAACTGCAACACAAGCGGTTTAGCGGCGGCAACAACTTTTTCCGGCGAGACAGCGGTGGCGGCAGCAACGGCAAGTGGCGGCTAAAAAATGTAAGAAAGATGTCATAACGTTTAAATTATAAAAACATTAAAAACTTTAGATCTATATAAAATATAAAGACATATCTATAAAATAAAACTTTAGATCTATATGAAAAAGCTTCAAATTAAAAAGAAAACATACCGAAAACTAACAAAACACCACAAATAAACATCACCAAACCCACAAAAACACGACCGAGACCACCGAAACATCAACGAAACCACCCAAACACAAACACCATCGGATTTTGCAAGAACCAGTAGTGTTGGTGGCGGAATATGTTGATGTTGATGGCGGCGATGTTGGTACAGCCGGTGGTTTGGTATCATGTGGGGTGTGTGTTTTTATTCTAGAGAGAAATGAGAAGTGGAAATGAAGTATGAGTGGTTGTATGTTTTGTGTTTTAATACGCATGCCTGTCATCCAAATACGCATGCTGTCTAATTAATGATATGTATTTAAGATGGACAAGGGCAAAATTGGTATTAAGAAAAGTTCAGTTTTTCACTAGGTAAGATGGAAGGGCATTTTCGATATTTCGCAACTTTTTTTTCAACAGGTGCATAATTTTTATAAAAGAGTTAAGATGATATTTTACAAAATTATTTTGCACGTGCGTATATTCCTCTCTTGACGTAACCTTTAAAAAAAAAAAAAAAAAAAAAGTGAAAAAGTGAAAACAGCAGGTACGTCGTTATTGGCTGTGAACCAAAATGGTTGACTTATATATTCGGTCATAAAAAATCATAAGCAGATAACTTAAAATCAAATGTATAAGTGGTTTCTCTTGATCCTCCTATGGGCTGCTTCCTCATCTCACATTCATTCCCAAACGATTGTCAAAACGTTACCTGGTTATCCAGGTCCTCTCCCTTTCAAGCTAGAATCCGGGTATGCTTCTATTTCTCAGTCTCTCGTGTACACACATTTAGGTAAGTTGTCCTACTTTTTTTGGCCGAAAATACTTGCACGCACACATGTGTCCTTGATATAGGACTTGAACCTATTTCCGTTTGGTGGGATGATAATGGCAACTTTCGTACCACTTGGCCAAAGGGATATTATTTTTTGTAAGTTGTGCTTAGGTATATATCTGAATCATGAATACCAGGTATATTGGAGTTGGAGAAGATGAACACGTGCAGTTATTTTACTTCTTTGTGGAGTCTGAAGGGAACCCGGAGGTTGATCCTCTCATCATTTGGCTTGCTGGAGGACCTGGTTGTAGCAATCTCCATGCCTTCTTTTTTGAAATCGGTATGTAATTTTTATATTGAAGACTAATTATAAATAGTGTAAAAGAACTAGACCGTGTGTTGTTGGCTTCTTCCTTGCATTTGATGAGAATTTTTAAATGTTATGGATCATTATTATTCACCTTTTAGCCTTCATGCGTGGCCTCTTCTAAATCCTTACATTTACATTTTTACAGGTCCACTTAAAATTCTGAATGGAAATTTTATAGATGATGTCCCAGCATTACAAGTGGACCTGAATTCTTGGACAAAGGTTTGGGTAATTTTGTTTTTTATAAAATCTGTTGTGAAGTTAATAATTTGTGCTAATCATCTTCCAATATAATATATTATTGTGTTCCAAAGCTGGCTAATATTATATACTTGGATGGCCCGACGTTAACTGGATACTCGTATACAACAACTCTAGAAGCTGCTCGCTCCAGTGATACATTATCGGCATCACAAACTACTGAATTTATCAGGAAGGTTATTAGAAGTTTACATAAAGTTGTACTTATTTATAGATGGATTCTTACTGAAGATTACTTAATTCGTATGCAGTTTGTTAGGGATCATCCGAGGTTTCTGAAAAATCCTATGTATGTTACTGGAATTTCTTATTCGGGTATTGTTATTCCAATGATTGCTGAGGGAATATATAAAGGTCTAATATTTCTATCTTGCTACCTTGCCATTCCCTTAATGCAATTATTGAGAGAAGACTCAAACTGTCCACTCTTTTCTTCATTTCCTCACTTTACAGGTAATGAGCAAGGTTTAGAGCCTACAATAAACATTAAGGCAAGTTCACTATGCATAACGTACATAATTTTTCTGAACAAGTGCTTTTTACAATGAAGTTGAATTTTTGTAGGGATACATGGCGGGGAACCCATTGACCAACAAAAGTGGCGATATCAACTCTCGGTTTGAATTTGCTTGTCAAATGGCACTTATATCTAAAGACTTATTTGAGGTATCATAGAATTTCAATTACATATACAACGTGTCTACACACACGACTTTTCATCTTAACTGAATGAATGTAGACTCAATAATGATAGAAATCAATGTATAAAGACTTATAGAATGTTAATTTGTGTCTGTATTTAATTTGTATAAACTTAGTAGGTCGAATTGTAAACTAGGTTGGGTCAAAATGGCGCCAAATAGATAAGACAGTTATATTAGTTAGACAGTTATTTGCCAAGCGTCATAACCTTTGGAAATAACTGTCACATAGAAAGTCATGTCGATTCATGAAGCATTGTGTCGCTTCATGTAATATATTAGGTTAGGATTCGTCTGTAAATATTAACACATATCATTATTATCAATAAAACCTTTAGTTTGCAGAATTTACTTTGTCTCGAATATTTTGCATACTGTCTTCATTTAATCTCAACCGAAATGACAAACTCTAATCACATTCTCAAGCAACCAAATGTTGGCGATAAACCTGTGAACAAATGGTATCAGAGACACGGCTCTCATCCCTGGGATATGCCAACATCACAGAACTTGGGAGGAATTCACACAGGAAAATATTTACTTAGGGAAACACCAAAACGTCTATACCAGTGGAACCACAGAAGGAAAAGCATATCACCCAAGGCAAAAGAAATGTTAGTGAAGAAGGTGTTAGAGAATGAGGCATTCAATGAAACCAAACTGAAAGAAAAGGAGATACAAGACCGAATAAAAGCCAGAAAAGAAAGGAGAAAGGAAAAGAAGAAAGCAAAAATAGGAAGGAATGCAAAGTGCTATATTTGCAAAGAAAAGGGTCATGTTTTTTGGAACTGTGAATATAGAAAGAGATTAGCAGTTGCAGAATCGAACAAAGAAGAGATGATCAAATCACAAATCCTTGATGAAGAAGCAAAGTACACAGAAACTGTACACGTTATAGGAGATTTCATGCTTGAAGGAACACAACACAAGACATGGAATGATATATGGTATATCAGCAATCATTACAAGCATCACCTCTGTCCCAGAAGAAATTTATTCAAAGGAATACACTACAAATTCAAGATGGTGTGCAAGGAAGAAACAGAAAAGAAATTCATCTTTTCGTATGGTGTGGGAGATGTTGCTGTAAAGATTGGAGATGAAGAAGTCATAATCAGAAATGTCCAATATACCCCAGAGGTATCCTTAAACATTCTGAGTTATGATCTTTTGGAACAACAAGGATTCATGGTTAAAGTTGACAACACAAAGGCTGTGATTAAGTATATGTATGAAGAAACAAAGGCTGCAAATGATGATGATACATGGACAGTGAAGATGGATCAAACTTGGGGACAACAGAAGGCAATCACAGATCACAACAACTATTTGGAAAAATATTTTGAATCCCTAAATCAAAATGAAGAAGAATCTCTGGTTAAAGGTTTAGAAGATCTCAGTTGTGATGATGCAGAAGTCCATGATTATATTGATAATGATTATATCAGTCATAATGGTACACTCTATGCATTGAAAGTTAATTCCTTTTCTAGGTTTTTATCTTTCATAAATTTGATTAAAAGGGACAGCATAGTGTATAGAAATTGGGATGTGTTCGGGAAAAGGTACTTAGATATGATTAAATGGTTCTATCTAGTGTATCTGAATTATGAGTACTTGGATGAGATACCACCTATGGTAGGCGGTATAAAGATAGATCTGCTTGCTTTGCATAAAATTGTAGAAGAGTTAGGAGGTTATGTTGCAGTCTCTTTAGGGGACAAATGGGGCAAAATTGCACAATTACAGGGATTAACAACCGAGGATGGAGACACTATAAAAGATGTTTTTCAAAAGTTTGTGGATATGGTTGTGGTGTATCATGATACTGCTCAAGTAAAATGGACAACGGAGAAGCCAATCATTGAAAGAGGGGAAAGCAGTTGGACTGCACAGATAAGGAACCCAGATGGCTTGGAAGGATTGACAGTTAGGGATGAGCACGCACAACAAGAAGCAAACCGGCTTGGTGTTATGAATAAATCAAATGAAGCAAACATGGTTGAAGAAACAAGCAGTGGCAGCAGCAATGACTTTACAGTCATTGTTTGAAGATTGGAAGAAGTACTTGGAAGAACATTTGATTTATATCATTAGGGAGGAAATGTAGACTCAATAATGATAGAAATCAATGTATAAGACTTATAGAATGTTAATTTGTGTCTGTATTTAATTTGTATAAACTTAGTAGGTCGAATTGTAAACTAGGTTGGGTCAAAATGGCGCCAAATAGATAAGACAGTTATATTAGTTAGACAGTTATTTGCCAAGCGTCATAACCTTTGGAAATAACTGTCACATAGAAAGTCATGTCGATTCATGAAGCATTGTGTCGCTTCATGTAATATATATAGGTTAGGATTCGTCTGTAAATATTAACACATATCATTATTATCAATAAAACCTTTAGTTTGCAGAATTTACTTTGTCTCGAATATTTTGCATACTGTCTTCATTTAATCTCAACCGAAATGACAAACTCTAATCACATTCTCAAGCAACCAAATGTTGGCGTTAAACCTGTGAACAATGAATATTAAAAAGTAATCCACCCTTGAAATTTATATATAGTCAACAAAAGAAGATTGCAATGGAGAGTATGCAGAAGCTGATGATAAAAATATGCTATGCATATCACGCATCAATGAAGTAAACAAAGTAAGCCTGATTCAATTCATAACTTTATGTATGTTTATCACCAGTTTATATATATATATATATATATATATATATATATATATTTGATGATATTGCCTAACTGGCTATTGGTTTGCCATATGTTCATTGTCAGCGTGTAAGAGACATTAACATGTCACAAATTCTAGAGCCTATTTGTGATAATTCAACAACCAAATTGCTTCAAACTGTTATAAATCCGATAAGAATGGGAAAACAGAGATCAGTTCGGGAAAATCCAATAAGGATTGTTCATGCACAACCTTCACTCAAGGATACCTTTTGCCAAGTATTTGTCTCCCTAGTTTTGTCCCTCATTATTATCCCGTCCCTTTTTGAATATTTAATCTTAAACACAATCTTCCCTCTGTAGGCCGACTATTATTATGCAATGCTTTGGGCCAATGATAAAAGTGTTATGAAAGCACTTAATGTACGCAAGGTATGCTAAGAAGATTTACTTTGAAAATTTCCATTTTCAATCATTTCCATATTATATAAGAAAAAATACAAATAATTTTATGGTTAAATTCATGATCGATCCTATCAATTAGGGAAGGGTAACTGAAGAATTGCTATGTAATATGGACATGAAGTACGACTATGGATACACTTCATTGCCATTATATGAGTTCAATGTCCAAAGTAGTGTTGTGTATCACGAAGAGTTAAGTAAGCGTAACTGCCGAGCCTTGATATTTAGGTAATATTGCAAGTTCTTTCCCAATTTTATTTACTCTTTATCAGAATGTACACGCGTTTACCTGAACTACTATGTTACTCTTTATGAAACAGTGGTGATCACGACATGAAGGTTCCACATGTAGGTACACATAATTGGATAAAATCCCTTAATTTGACGATCACAGAGGTTAACTGGGACGCGTGGTATTCTAATAGTCAAGTAGCAGGATTCAAAACCACATATGCCCGTGATAACTACTCTCTAGTATTTGCCACTGTAAAGGTAAAGCTAGTTATTATGACAAACACATAAGATCTCCTACGTACATATACAAAGTTATGCATTTTGTGTGATTAACTACGCTTGCAGGGAGGAGGTCACACAGTTCCAGAGTACAAGCCCAAACAATGTTTTGACATGGTTAAGAGGTGGTTTGCGCATGAACCTATATAAACCAGTGGATCAATTATGCCTCAAATCATTTAAAGCAAACCGTTAAGAGCTAGCAATTAATCATACATGGAAAATGGATCATCTCTTTTATGTCCATACGTAGATTGCTTTCTTTTGATATCGGATAAATTATATTTGTATCATCTCCTCGTATTGTAAAGTACAAATTGCACACCGGAAAAAAAAAATCATAATGTAACAAATTATCCTAATTCTAGGAATGGTTCTGATTAGGGGTGTAAACAAGACGAGACAACTCGTAAGCTATTCGAGATCGACTCGTAAACTACTCGACTTAAATGAGTCGACCTCGAGCTACTCGAGTTTACTTTCGAGTCGAGTTCGAGCTCTAAAATACTCGGTTCATGAGGCTGGGATGCCTTATCAAGCTTTGATTAAATTGCAATTTTACCCTTTTCGATATATTTCATTAGTTAAATTTAATAAAATTCGAGTCAAGTCGAGCTTGATACGTCGAGCGTTGTCGAATTCAAGCTTCGTCGAATTCGAGCTTGAAATTCGGAAATAGTCAAACTCAATTTTAAAACGACAAGTTGAGCTCGAGCTTGAAATACAAAACTCACAATGCTCGATTTTGATAGTCGAATCGAGCTCGGCAATGCCCCGCTCGTGTAGACCCCTAATGATTATGTAGGTACCCATTTCTATATCATTTCACACATCAAATCAAATATCTTATAAATCAAGAGAGAGAGTGGTACGTGAGGTAGAAATAAGGAGTGGGTGGTGAAGAGCAAAAAGCAGTACACACACTAGTATGTGTGTTTCTCATAAACAAATGAACTCTCACACCTCTCCTAAAACACTAGGAGAGGCTTATATACCCACGAAGTGGGTTGAAATGGGCCGGCTCTTGGGTTTTAACTTGGGCCGAGCCTAATGGCCTATTTGATTGTTATTTGGACTAATAAACTAGCAACCTATTACACGTTTATCTATTACTAGCTAACACAAGGTTCGTATACTAGAATGACCCACTTTAATTCATAACAATCTCCTCTGAGGGGTGGCCATTCATAACTAATGCCTTTTACTGTCTTGATCTTGTTACCACTTGATGTCTTGTTCTTGTGTCTTTAAAAGCTTGAACTTGAACCTTGTGTAGTAATAGGATTTGCTTAAGTTCTTGTTCCTTCATGCTTTGTGATCTTTGTGTAATATCTTTATCTTTCTCTTGCCTTTGATTAACATCTTCAAATGTAGTAATGACGTCCTCTCCACTATACTCATACGACTTGAAAGTCTTTGATCGTCATATTTATATTTTCCTCACTTTATACTTGAACTTGTTCTTGACATTCTTTATTAGGTCTTGATTTTGATGTGACTCTTTGCCTTTATCTTGATTTCTTTGTCTTGAAATTTTTTAAATTTGAGCTTGTTGCGGATGAAATAGATAAGTATGAGTATGTGGAGGCAGTTGAGGTGAAGATGTTGCTGAACATGGTGGTGGTGCATCCTTAATGACTTACATCATCGATACCTGCACAAATAAGGTAGATAATAATGATGTTAGGCCAATCGATCATCGTTGACCTTTTCTTAGAGAATTGTTCTACTACGATTGTTTTGCTAATGAATGTCTTGATTCCATTCACCTTAGGCGGGTAGAATTAACATCCGAATCGTGTTAAGGACTGATATCAATACATTGGATAAATCAAAGCATAGACATACGTCATCAAGACTCGATTCATATAAAGAATCTCCTTAATAGGTTTTTCTTAATTCTTGTCTAAGAATTTCTCCACCTGCCGTTACCATAAATTGGATGCCCTCAAGAAAGCTAACAACAATTTAGGTGATCCGCTAGAGTACATATAAAGTATCACTCCACGACTGTAGACCGTTTAAAGTTCAACAACCACCATGCTTAATCCATAAGGATTAACTAGGAGACCGATGACATCAAATAACGACTAAATATATGCATCATTTATCCCATTTAACATGTGTGTTATACGCACATGATGACATACCTTGATGGAGATGGACATGAATACGAGTGATTAGTACATACGCCGCGATTAGCTGTGAACCAAAATGGTTAACTTATATATTTGGTCATAAAAAATCATAAGCAGATAACTTAAAATCAAATGTATAAGTGGTTTCTCTTGATCCTCCTATGGGCTGCTTCCTCATCTCTCATTCATTCCCAAACGATTGTCAAAACGTTACCTGGTTATCCAGGTCCTCTCCCTTTCAAGCTAGAATCCGGGTATGCTTCTATTTCTCTGTCTCTCGTGTACACACATTTAGGTAAGTTGTCCTACTTTTTTTCGGCCGAAAATACTTGCACGCACACATGTGTCCTTGATATAGGACTTGAACCTATTTCCGTTTGGTGGGATGATAATGGCAACTTTCGTACCACTTGGCCAAAGGGATATTATTTTTTGTAAGTTGTGCTTAGGTATATATCTGAATCATGAATACCAGGTATATTGGAGTTGGAGAAGATGAACACGTGCAGTTATTTTACTTCTTTGTGGAGTCTGAAGGGAACCCGGAGGTTGATCCTCTCATCATTTGGCTTGCTGGAGGACCTGGTTGTAGCAATCTCCATGCCTTCTTTTTTGAAATCGGTATGTAATTGCAAATATACCCACTAAAACTCAAAAACTTGCATATTTCCTCAAAATACAAGTTTTCAATGCATGATTTACAATGCAAGTTAAGCATGTTTTGGGTATATATGCAAATATGCAAGTTTTAGTGGGTATATATGCAATTGCCCCATTATAAATAGTGTAAAAGAACTCGACCGTGTGTTGTTGGCTTCTTCCTTGCATTTGATGAGAATTTTTAAATGTTATGGATCATTATTATTCACCTTTTAGCCTTCATGCGTGGCCTCTTCTAAATCCTTACATTTACATTTTTACAGGTCCACTTAAAATTCTGAATGGAAATTTTATAGATGATGTCCCAGCATTACAAGTGGACCCGAATTCTTGGACAAAGGTTTGTGTAATTTTGTTTTTTATAAAATCTGTTGTGAAGTTAATAATTGGGTTAATACACAAATATGTTACTAAACTTTCCATAAAAGTTCGCCTAAGTTACTGAACTTTCATTTTGTTCACTTAGGTTACTGAACTTATAAAAAATATTCATAAACAACACTGAACTTGTAAAAACATGACATTTATGTTACTTAACATATCAAAAAATATACGATTAAGTCACTCCTACCAACACTAATAAATGCTTTCTATAAGTTCAGTAACCTAAGTGAACAAAATGAAAGTTTAGTAACTTAGGCGAACTTTTTTGAAAAGTTTAGTAACATATTTGTGTATTAACCCTTAATAATTTGTGCTAATCATCTTCCAATATAATATATTATTGTGTTCCAAAGCTGGCTAATATTATATACTTGGATGGCCCGACGTTAACTGGATACTCGTATACAACAACATCAGAAGCTGCTAGCTCCATTGATACATTATCGGCATCACGAATTTTAATATCATGTAATACATAATTAAACACATAAAGCATCAAAGTAATAGCGGAGGCGAGTAGTAATATATAATGTATAAATTAATTAACCAAACATAAATAGTAACGTACCTTAAGATTCTAGCCAAACAAGAATCTAATCCAAGAAACAATAGTGATGAACCCTAATTATTGTTTATAAGGATTACACGAATTGCCCCTTACCGATTTTGCAATTCAATCCAAGAATCAAATAATAGTGGGTTTGATTCACGTTTTTCTACACACGTACTAATACCAAGTAAATGTTATGCTAGTAATTGAAACACAAAACAATTTGTTTGTTTTAAACAAACCAATCAAAACCCTTAGAGGGTGTTTGTTCGATCGGCAATAGCAAGGAAAAAGGAGAAGAAAACTTTAGGGTATTAGCAAGTGCACAAGAGGTACAAAAGAATGACCCTAAGGTTTGTTTATATAGGATGCAAATCTTGGAGTCCAAGTTAGATTAGAATTAGGAAATCCTAACCCTTTGTCAGGTCGATCTAGGTCCCTTAGGGGATTCTAGAACCTCCTTTGATCTATAATATTCCACCTATAAAACTTTCCTTTTATTCGTCTAACGGTCGTTAGTCATTATCCGTTAAATACTAACGGTCGTTATGTGTTTTGTGTATATAATAATTAAATATAACTTTTTACAAATAATTATTATTCATTTACTCTTCATACGTAAAGTGTGCAATCCCGTGATCTCGAGTTCGATCATAACATACGACTACTAAAATAATGTCCACAAAACTAACAGTTCCCACTTGGACATATTTTAATAGTGTAATCACATCGGTTAGCGTCTAGCAACACTTCGATGCCCCTAGTACAACTCGAGTAAGGTCTATTGGAAAAAACTTTTAATGATTCATCATTATTATTATCCTTTTGTTACTAATACTACATTAAATAAATATATGGATTAAAGTCATTCTTTATTCAACTATTCTGTTTGTCGTTGTTTGTGATTGAGCAAGATTACCAAATCTTCTGAACACATTCAGGGGAGATCTTGGGCGTGACCACGCAAACATCTTGTCAACCCTACGAGGGGCCCAGCAGTATTAAACTCCAAAATAAATTTGAAGGAACAAATTCTATCTTGACTACAAGCATAACTTATGAATTTTGTAACAATTCCGAAAACAATCCTTATGACTACCAGTTACGTATAGCGTTAAATTGTTCCACAGAATGCACTACATTCATAATAGTTATCTGGTATTTCAAGTCCGAGGACATCCATAAAGTAACATCGTGTAGTTTGGGATAAGTGCTATATTCAATTCATTGAATATCATGTGAATTTGGCATGTCAACGCATCAATATACTTTCAAGTATATTATACCAAAACTCAGATTTGTCTTAATTTAATGATATTCCCATATCATTAACTGACAACGGACGATTTAGAATAACTAATTTATTCACGGATTAAACATGCAAATATAGGACAACAATATTAAATTATGAGCATAAACATAACCAATACTTTATTTCATTAAAAATAATAAATGTTTACAATATCCTTTATCGAAATACTAAACACAGTCATGCATGAAACTACTAGCTAATCTAAGTTGGAGATGCGATCCTTTAGAAAGTAAAGAAAATTAAAAAGTCTAGAAAGGCACTCACAATGTGACAAGTATCCACCACCCACTCCCTCCCTTTTTTCTTATTAAATTCGGTTAGAGGGCATTTTGGTCCTTTTAACCCCTTTTTTTATTTCAACCCAAAACTTTAAACGTAAATAACTTTCAAACGATAAACTTTTATGAAAAACCGATTTCACTATAATTTTTTAAATTTAATTCTCTTTAATTTGGTATGCATTATGATATATGAATCGCAACTCTTTTTTTTTCAAATTTTTAAGTGGGTGTTGATTTTCTAGAAATTTTTGGCATTTTCAGCTCTAATTTTGCCTAGTTTAAAGGCCGAATTTTGCAAAACTTAAAACAGGAAAGTTGTAGCTTTTTGGCCATTCTTTACCCATAAATTTGAATCACTCAAATCCGATATAATGTGAGTGAGATATCGCACGTTAAAGATGAACAATAACTGATGAACGTTATCAAAAATAACTGATGAACGTTATCAAAAAATAAATGATGAACAATATCAAAAATAACTGATGAACGTTATTTTTTTCAAAAACTGCAGAACATTATAAAAGATAACTGATGAACGTAATAAAAAATAACTGATGAACAATATAAAAAATAACTAATGAACAATATAAAAAATAACTGATGAACCTAAACACTTTGAAACACAACCGACGCTAACTGATGAACCTAAACACTTTGAAACACAACCAACGCTAACTGATGAACCAAAACACTTTGAAAAACAATTAACGCTAACTGATGAACCTAAACACTTTGAAACACAACCGACGCTAACTGATGAACCAAAACACTTTGAAAAACAACCGACGCTAACTGATGAACCTAAACACTTTGTGTAAAACCCAAAATTTGAGATCATGCAAAATGACCAAAATGTCCTTGAAAACTTTAAAATTTAATTAAGCTTACATAAAATGCCAAATAAAACCCAACCTCTTGGAAATGAGCAACATATGAAGTAAGATAATTTTGCTACTACATTTTTAACATTTTACAATGTACAAAAATTAATGGTCACCTACAAAAAAAATAATATGTATACCAAAATTTGTATTTAATTATTTATTTGTATTTATAAATCATTTAAAAGGAGATAAACATTGAAACAAATAAGGAAAACACTACAAATCAGGAAAATTGATTTCCCAATCAATATTGGGCCGTGATTATTGCCTCCCTCCCCCTCCTCTCACACGGTTTCTCCATATTACCATTTTATTCCATCGATTAAACCCTAAACACACACCAAAAACTCTCTCAACACCATACGAATTTTTGAAGGCCTTCAACTATTTTTCCTGGACTCTTTCAAATGCAAGGAAGGTGGTAAAAATGGGTTCAAGATTTCTGGATCGCTATTGTGCTCGTTAGAGTTTTCTTGGTGTCGAATTAATTGAGCCGAGAGAACAAAAATCACACGCCTTCATCCGATCGTATAAAAACACATCTGGTATTTTTCTTGCATCCTTTACATTATATATGAGTGTTATAAAATAGCTAAATCAGCCCATGCACGTAAAACAAATTGTGATAATTATAGATGCTAAAAACGTGAATAAAACCTAAATTAATTCATGCGATTTTTATGAGCTTCAAACCTATTTTATCTGGACTCTATATGCCTCATAAAACTCTATAAAAATGATAGATTTAAATCATACATGCTCATTTGATCATATGGAAATTAATGGGATTAAAACCCTAAAAAAGAAAATAATTTCTAATATGTTCATGCGATTTTTATGGGCTGAGATCATATTTTATTTGGGTTCTATAGGCATCATATAACTCTGTAAAAATGGTAGTTTTAATTGTTAAAGCTTAAATCATCCATATTGAATTTTGTTTAGAACCGGATTTAAAAGAAAATAAAGAAAAAAATAAAAACCCAATCGATTGGAATTAGGGTTAGGGTTTTGGTGATTGGATCTGATCAATAAATGTGTTTTAAGGTTGTATGAATAATTGGGTAATGATTGGAATAATTAGGGTTAGGTTTTGATAATTAAAATGTTTTACCGATTGGAAATTAAAAGTAAAAGGGTGTGTTTTTTAATTATTGAAACTTGTGGGGTATTTTTGTAAGTCATTTTGGATCTGGGGTAATGTGTAAAAAATATAATATGGGGGTACCTTGTGTAAAATTGGTAAGTATAAGGTTTATTTGATAAATTAGTTAATTATTTAATTCGGTTTAGAAATAATTAAAATTGAGGGACCTATTTTGTAAATTCTGGAAATTGAAGGTGGTTTCGTATAATACTTAATATAAGGGGCTTGATGTGTAATTTGGAATAATTGAAGGCTTAATGTGTAAATATGAATATTGTAAGGATTAATTTGTAATTTAATTAATAATAAGGTTTAATTTGTAATTTATATAACTTAAGGGTTTAACTTGTAAAATGGTTAAAGTTAAAGGATTGGAACTGTAATTATGGGAAACTTATGGATTAAAATGAACGACTTGTAATACCTGCTAATTCTGGAAACCTGCTAAAAATAGAAAGTTACCTGAAAAGGAAAGTTACTAAAAATGGAAAGCCGACTAAAATAAGTAATCTGAATTAAACAAGCTAATAATAAGACAGTCCTGAATTCGTGTAGATTCGCTGAAGATGGAGTTGCTTCTGACCTTTATATTTCTGTTGTGTTTTTCATTTGTGGTATAAGGTACAGATATTCTGACCTTCTCACAGGTTTCTCATGAACTCTTTCTCTTTGTATCTTGTTTTCCCTTGAACCTTGCTATGTTTCCCCTGTTCTGTGAACTCTGCTATGATCCCTTTCATATTCTGATCTGTTTAGCTTCTGATTTGATGCCATTGCTATGACTCCCTTTGCTTAGAACCTTTTCTATTGATCCCCTTTGTTATAATCTATGATATGAATCTATGTTGTGAAAACCTTTTAATTATAACCTGGAAATGTTTTGAGAAAAATCAATTGTTTAAAATAATGTTTTGAGTACGATACGATACTATTTTTATATGAAATTCTACCAATTTTTAAGAAAACTATTTTTAAGACTATCTTTATGAAAACCGTTTTGAAAGACCATTTTTATGAAGACTATTTTGTAAGATCATTTTTATGAGCACCATTATTGAAAGATTGCTTCAAATGGACTTTTAATAGAAACCTTTTTAAATGAACTGTTGCTATGAAACTCTGATATTGACCTTCTGATATTGACCTTCTGACATTGACCCTCTGATATTGAACCCTATGATATTGAACCTTTTGATATGACACTCTGATTATGACATGGTATCTGACCTTGACCCACGGTTTGATACCCGAGCCACTCACTAGGCATGAGGGTTTCATGTCCATGTCATTGATGCACCGATGGCATGACTCTAGGGCAGGAGAGTGATGACCTGTCCCGTCCCTGACTTTATCTGATTTGGCGTGTATTGGTAGACTCTGGCCACCTGGGGCGTATGGATGCATCCTAGATCTGATCTGATTTCTGTTATCTGTATCTGTTTATCTGTTATATATATCTGGTGACTGATGGTGTGTGCGATACACGTCTTTCACATATCTGGGAGCTAGCTACTCCATTTGATACATGAGGACACCCCTCATATTATCTGGTTACTTGAAGAGGCATCCCCTCTGGATTACTGATATGGCTACATGGTTATTATATTATCTGTTCTGGGCTCGTGGTGGATTACTATTTTTTTTCCTTTATTCTTTTTCATTTACTTATCCCTTAATCCATATTATATCTGCATGACCTTTATTTCTGTTACTTTCTACTGTTCTCTACTACTGCTTTGTTATCGTTATATCTGTTCACTGAGCTCTAGTAGCTCAGCCGCATTTCTTTTCCTGCGGCAGGTTTTAGTTTGGAAGCTGGGGTATGAGTGGAGGGAACCTTGGACTTAGAAGATTTGATAGCTATTCTGGATTAAAGATGATTAGAAGTTATTATACTTTAGAATTAGTATTTATCGGAAGTTTCATTTGTAACCTTGTAGTTTCTGTATTTCATTTGTAACCTTTGAGAATTCTTGTATTACTATAGATGTATGCTTTGTTTTGATCTGATATGAAACCATTATTGTGATATCTTTACCCTTATCGAGTTGGGGTGTTACACTTTGAAAAACAACCGACGCTAACTGATAAACCTAAACAATTTAAAACACAACCGACGCTAACTGATGAACCAAAACACTTTGAAAAACAACCGACGCTAACTGATGAACCAAAACACTTTGAAAAACAACCGAAGCTAACTGATGAACCTAAACACTTTGAAAAACAACCGACGCTAACTGATGAACCTAAACACTTTGAAACACAACCGATGCTAACTGATGAACCAAAACAGTTTGAAAAACAATCGATGCTAACTGATGAACCTAAACACTTTGAAACACAACCGATGCTAACTGATGAACCAAAACAGTTTGAAAAACAATCGACGTTAACTGACACTAACCGATGAACCAAAACACTTTGAAAAACAACCGACGCTAACTGATGAACCTAAACACTTGAAACACAACCGACGCTAACTGATGAACCAAAACACTTTGAAAAACAACCGACGCTAACTGATGAACCTAAACACTTTGAAAAACAACCGACGCTAACTGATGAACCTAAACACTTTGAAAACAACCGACGCTAACTGATGAACCAAAACACTTTGAAAAACAACCGACGCTAACTGATGACCAACACTTGAAAACAACGACTATGTGAACAAACACTTTAAAACAACTGACGCTAATTGATGAACCAAAACATTTGAAAAACAACCGATGCATAACTGATGAACCAAAACACTTTGAAAAACAACCGACGCTAACTGATGAACCTAAACACTTTGAAAACACAACCGACGCTAACTGATGAACCTAAATACTTTGAAACACAACCGATGCTAACTGATGAACCAAAACAGTTTGAAAAACAATCGACGTTAACTGACATTAACTGATGAACCAAAACACTTTGAAAAACAACCGACGCTAACTGATGAACCTAAACACTTGAAACACAACCGACGCTAACTGATGAACCAAAACACTTTGAAAAACAACGAGCTAATGATGAACCTAAACACTTTGAAAAACAACCGATGCTAACTGATGAACCAAAACACTTTGAAAAACAACCGACGCTAACTGATGAACCTAAACACTTTGAAAAACAACCGACGCTAACTGATGAACCTAAATACTTTGAAACACAACCGATGCTAACTGATGAACCAAAATAGTTTGAAAAACAATCGACGTTAACTGACATTAACTGATGAACCAAAACACTTTGAAAAACAACCGACGCTAACTGATGAACCTAAACACTTGAAACACAACCGACGCTAACTGATGAACCAAAATACTTTGAAAAACAACCGACGCTAATTGATGAACCTAAACACTTTGAAAAACAACTGACGCTAACTGATGAACCTAAACACCTTGAAACACAACCGACGCTAACTGATGAACCAAAACACTTTGAAAAACAACCGACGCTAACTGAGGAACCAAAACACTTTGAAAAACAACCGACGCTAACTGATGAACCTAAACACTTTGAAAAACAACCGACGCTAACTGATGAACCTAAATACTTTGAAACATAACCGATGCTAACTGATGAACCAAAACAGTTTGAAAAACAATCGACGTTAACTGACTCTAATTGATGAACCTAAACACTTTGAAAAATAACCGACGCTAACTGATGAACCTAAACACTTGAAACACAACCGACGCTAACTGATGAACCAAAACACTTTGAAAAACAACCGACACTAATTGATGAACCTAAACACTTTGAAAAACAACCGACGCTAACTGATGAACCTAAACACCTTGAAACACAACCGACGCTAACTGATGAACCATAACATTTTGAAAAACAACCGACGCTAACTGATGAACCAAAACACTTTGAAAAACAACCGACGCTAACTGATGAACCTAAACACTTTGAAACACAACCGATGCTAACTGATGAACCAAAACAGTTTGAAAAACAATCGAAGTTAACTGACACTAACTGATGAACCAAAACACTTTGAAAAACAACCGACGCTAACTGATAAACCAAAACACTTGAAACCCAACCGACGCTAACTGATGAACCAAAATACTTTGAAAAAAAACCGACGCTATCTGATGTAAACACTTTGAAAAACAATATTGTAAAGACGAAAAAAAAATACTAAATAGGAAATCGATCTTAAAAATCTTTGTCGAAACAAAACATAAACACTTTCAGCTTTATTACATTAAAGGGCCATACTTTCCAATATATTAAACATCAGGGACTCCACTACAAACATCTAGAATATTTACATAACGTCACACTAACTCCCATCAGCCAATAACATCACACCATTTAGTCAATAAACCAATCACATTTCCTCACGTGGCACAATCCACGTATCTCCATAACATCTCACAAAGTCTACCCCATTACCATAAATAAATATAATGAAATATAAATAAATAAAGTCTGGTTAAACACAAGTTTCAGTTAGTTCACCGCTTGTAACCGTTACTTCGATCTGTGATTCCGATGGAGCTTCACGGTGTAAGTTAGCGGCGAGTGATTGAGCTGGCGGTTTGTGTGACTGGTATCTGGTCTCCTTATATTTATCAAGGCATTCTTCAAGAGACTGTGTATGTGATTAATGTGTTTAATTTAATTATTGAGATAACTTTTATATGCTACGTATGTGTTTGCGGTAATAATGCTGAGATTACAGATGTCGAAATCTTACGGTAATAATGCTGAGATTACAGATGCTGACGTGGAAACTACATGATGTGATCGGATTGATGATAATGACGGATTGGAGATTGTTTGCGGTGGCTCTTCCATTTGACAGATCGGATTGATGTTGATGATTGATCGAATTGATGATGATGACGGATCATTGGATTTGAGATTGGGGGTCTGAAATAAAGAGGAGAGAGGAGCTCAGAAATAAATAAATGTGATTATTACTTTTTTTTAAATGACTAGTATGCCCCTGTGTGTATTTGTCCCTCTTTAATTTAATCAGATTTTGGATTATGATCCGACAGTTGTAAATACTTTTTAGACTTTTTAAACTTTTGTGCCTTTGCAAATGATCCCCCACCATCTAAGTCTAATGCCATTGGCAAGTTCAGTAAGCTTTTCTTTAGCTAAAGCCTTAGTGAATGGATCAGCTAAGTTATCATTTGTGTGAACTTTCAAGAGATTAATTTCTCCTATGCTGACTTGCTTTCGAACATAGTGATACTTCCGTAGAAAATGTCTGGTGCCCTTCATGACTCCAGGTTCATTAGAAAATATGATTGCAGCAGAATTGTTGCAATACATATTAATAGGCAATTCAATTGAAGGCATAACACCAAGCCCTGAAATGAATTTCCTAATCCAAACAGCCTCCATTGCAGCTTCTAAAGCAGCTTTGTATCGGCCTCAGTCGCAGACATCGCAATTGTACTCTGCTTCTTGCTCCTCCAGTCTACTGCTCCTCCATTGATAACAAAGACATAACCAGTCTAAGACTTCGCATCATCTTTGTTACATTGCCAGGACGCATCACAGTAACCTGTTACATCAAGTTATGTAGCTGGATTTCCACCATACACAAGAAACATATATTTCGTATGCCTAAGATACTTTAGAATATGTTTAACAACAATCCAATGTTTTTCACCTGGATTCTGTTGAAATTGACTGGTGATATTCTGAGCGAAAGCCACAGATAGCCTTGTGTATCTCACCGCATACATAATAGATCCTACAGCCGAAGCATAAGAAACTTTGCTCATGCATTCCACCTCTGCAAGTGTTGAAGCACATAACTCACTGCTCAAGCCATGTTTCACTTCCATTGGCAAATATCATTTCTTGGAATTTTGCATATTGAATCTCTTCAATATTTTGTCAATGTAAGCACTTTGACTTAATCCAATTAACTGCCTTGATCTATCTCTATAGATCTTGATTCCCATAATATATGCAGCTTCCCCTAAATCCTTTATAGAAAAACACTTTCCAAGATATGCCTTAACCTTTTGTGTCACACCCTGCTAAGATTGGAAACACGAGGTGAAACGAAAAGGTAACATTGCATAAGATAGTAGAACAACACCATAATTGATTTAGGAAATAAGTTACAATGTTACAATAAGATTTTTAATACAAAACTGGATAATGAAAACACAAGTCTTAATCTTATCAAATTTAAGTCTTTAGAAAAAGGTCTTGGCCAAATCACTCGGTCTTTGATATGAGAACAATGTATGACTTCAATATGCATGTTCCTTCAAAATACAACTATCGATCATGTTGGAATTAAAACTTGCTATGATGAACAAATCACAGGTATATAATCTTGCTATTGAATTTATTTAAACTTGCAATTGTTGTTCATAGAACTTACAAATACATCGACCCTATATATACATATTGAAAAGACACTATGAAACGGTGTGTTGTTTCATGAAACGGTGTGTTGTTTCATGAAACAGTGCCTATTCCAATAACCGACTCCAACTGACAATTAACCGACTCTAACTACCTATTTACATAATACATACTAGACTTTCTAACTTGACATATTTACACCAAGACCTCTATATTTAGTTTATACTCCAATACTCCCCCTTAAACTAAATATATTTAAAGGTCTTCATCCTTGATTTGTCTTTACAGGAGTGCTGGTTCTTCATCCTCTGAGATGAGAAGTGCTTCTTGCTCTTTGTCTTTCTTCTTGTCTTTCCATTTCGTGTATTCCTTCGCGAAATGTCCATGCTCACCACATTCATAACACCTGAACTTGCTTTTGTCTATGCTTCCACGACTAGTACCTTTTCCATGGCTACTCTTGTTTTTGGTGAAGTTTCTTCCATGTCCTCTACCACCTCCTTGATTATTTGAATTTGCCAATAGAAGGTTGTTTTGATAATTGTCTTTTGGTTCGTCTTGACTTTTGAGTCGCTCTTTAAAAGCTGTTATTCTTCCTACGGCTTCTTCAAATTGCATTGTATCAATCTCTTGATATTGTTCAATAGACGCCACGATCGGTAGAAACTTCTTTGGTACCGAGTTAAGTAGTTTCATCACGAGTACTTTATCCTTTAGAGTACCTCCAAGGCTTTTAAACTTGGCTTGTATGCTACTTAACTTTCCTGCAAACTCACTTGCACTTTCACCCGGTTTCATCTTTAATGTTTCCAACTCACTCCTCAAGGTCTGCAAACGTGCTTTCTGAACTAAATCGGCTCCAAGATGTTTAACTTTGATTGAGTTCCATACTTCCTTTGCAGTGGGGTATTGTGCAACTTGCATTAACATGTCTTGTGGTAATGTTTGGAATATCATTCCTTTCGCTGTATTTTCTGCCTTCTCATCTATTGATGTTTCTTTCTTGCCATCTGCTCCTTTCTTGCCATCTGTTGCCTCTTTTGCAGCAATCACTTCCCAAAGTCCATACGCCTTTAATATTGTTTCCATCATTAGTGCCCAAGTTGTATAATTCGTATATGTCAATTTGGGACATTGAAGTGGAACATTCCCTTGTTCACGTACTGAACTACCTGATGCACCTCCTGACATTCTTTCTTGTTGTACTTACTTGCTTGCTTCTGTACCTTGCTTATATAGAAACTATGAAGTTTCTCTTGCTTGCTTGTTTAGAATCAAAATTGATTATGATTTCTTGCTGTTGATCCTACGATCAAATTCCTTGCTGTTTGGGCCACTTGCTACCCAATAAACTTGCTGATAATGAACCACGATGATCCTACTTGCTTGCTGGTTTGAATCAAGGGTTCTACTTGCTATTTGAACCTAAAAGGCTCGGGACTTACTATTTGAATCTAAAGATTCGGTTAAACTTGCTATGAACCACGAAGGTCCGAGTTAACTTGCTATGAACCAAAATGGTTCGGTTTATCTTACTATAAGATGTGGTTTTTTCCTTTGCTAATTAAACCACACGGTTCTACTTTCTCCAATCAATACAAGGAATTTCTTACTTCTAGTTATGTATTTACTAATTTAAAAGAAATGATTTTTGTTCTCTAAAAATTAAAAATATACAAAACTTAATCTTACTTTCTTACTTTTTGACTAACCCCAATCAATTAGAAATCTCCAAAATAACTAATTGTCAAATAAAAATCTTTTGCAATATCTTAATTCAAGGCTTTTCTATTTTCTTTCACATTTATAATTCTAATAATGAAATATATAAAATGAAAGTGAGAAGGACTTATTCAAATCTGATTGTGTGATAAAAGTGTCCTACTTCTTTGACTTTTGCTTCACAAAATTAGGCAAACATAGAGTGCCCCCTTTCTTTTTCTCTGGTTATTATCGACTATTATCGACACCAAAAAATCACAAAGCTTTCTTCTTTCTCTTCCCTTCAATCGATCACAACTACCCAAATCCGCCAATGATTTCTTTCTTCTTCCTCTTTTTGATTAGATGACGGTTTTGTGGTGGGTTTATGATAATGATTTCGTTCGGTTTTCGGGATGGTGGCTTTCTGAATTTCTGGTTGCGGATGATGAAGAGTGAATCACACCCGCTTCTTTCTTTCGTTCTTGCGGTTAATTCCCGAAATCGACCTTGCTCTCTGATACCAATTGTTGGAATTAAAACTTGCTATGATGAACAAATCACAGGTATATAATCTTGCTATTTAATTTATTTAAACTTGCAATTGTTGTTCATAGAACTTACAAATACATCGACCTTATATATACATATTGAAAAGACACTATGAAACGGTGTGTTGTTTCATGAAACGGTGTGTTGTTTCATGAAACAGTGCCTATTCCAATAACCGACTCCAACTGACAATTAACCAACTCTAACTACCTATTTACATAATACATACTAGAATTTCTAACTTGACATATTTACACCAAGACCCCTATATTTAGTTTATACTCCAATAGATCACCTGGAAATGATACTCTAAAATGTCAACATAAAGTTGGTGAGTTCGTAGGTTTAAGGTAAATAAAACAAGATTCACCGTGCATGATATATAAATAGGACAAGTGTGCAAATAATAATAAAACGTAGGGCAAGCAGTTTTATCATAATCATCGGGCTAATCAGGTAGCCACCCATCGGCTAGTCAGGTAACCACCCATTGGCTAGTCAGGTAACCACCCATATAAACCACCACACTCTTCATCTACAAATCTTCATCTCCGAAATATATATGTACTACATGCATGCCTACCAGCTCGAGCTAAAACATGAGTACTCCCATGCCAAAAAGATTACACCCAAGACATGAGACCACACAGCAATACCATACAAGAATATCCACACAACCAAAACCACTAGTGCACCTAACACAATTATAAACACAAACTTGTCCAAAATAAAACAAATATTTAAGCACGGCATAAAAAGCTTGAAATAAACTTTGAGTATCATTTTCCCCCAAGAAAATATATAAAAAAGGGCCACGAAAACTCACCTTGAAGCAGATGAGAAAAGAACAAGTGCAAGCAAATAATCGAAGGACACAAGTTTCTCCGTCTTCAACGAATCTACACGAATTAATGACCATATAATACTTAAGAGTCCACTTTGTAAGTTCATTAATAGTCATAATTGATTTTAATACTTGTTGTTATTAATAAACAAGTTTTTGGGTCATAACGTAGATTAGTTGTGTCTCAAATTAATATTTAACCCAATTAGAATTATTGTATACCGAGTTAGAATTAAAGAAAATTTCCGAATTAGAACTAGGTTTAAACCGTTTTAAAACAAGAGAAATCGAATTAGGAATTAGGGATAAACCGAATTAGACAAATGACAATCTCGGAATTAGACCATAGCGAGACACAACTCCCTCGAATAAAAGATACCAAATGCGAGACCACCACAAAGATTAACGAGACAAGATTAACCACAACCTTCTTTTTAAAATAGGATTTATGTGCATGTAAATATATATAACGAGTGTCTTATAAATTTGACCCATGATCCCTTTTTATCTCACATATCGTGTAACCTCTACTCATTGTGTTTTATCTATAGGTTTTTAAATATAACTTCACACCTAATCTATATGCACACGACTTTAAGATGTACTTCAACACAAATGATAAATCGAACACGCAATCCCGCAAACACGAACACAAAGAACAAAAGGAACATGGTCCACCTCTAAATCCAATGTATGCAATCACACGTAAAATCACAATCCACCTTTTAATCCCAATTTAACCCATGTACGCAAGTCATAATCTTTTTAGTTTGTTTCAATACCACAAGACTTTAACCTATACACACTTATGAAATCATACACAAAGCCCCAACGAGCCCAAAATATTCAAACCCATACGCACAAACATAAACACCAGACAACTCATGCATGAAAACACCATATTCGAAGAGACAAAGCATGTACCCACAACTCATGCATAAAACACCAGCCAAGTTTCCATCCTGACTTAATCATATTCGAAAGCCAAATTAAAGCATGCACACAACACATACCTTATTCTTCACATCTGATTCGCAATCTATTTAAGCGAGACAACGTCGATACACAACACCATGCGACATGATTCGACTCTCGTATAGCATGCAACAAAATCAAGGTATAAACTACAGCCCTATGCCCTCGTTTCACCATCATTTGAGACCAAAACTCACACACGAGACGACATTAACGCGAGACCAGACCATGTTAAATTGAGGCAGAAACAATCACACAACCCTTATTCTTATACACGACTATCAAGCATGCAAGTAAACGAGCTTTTAGGTTCCTACGACACCACCACACATACACACAAACACGACTCCAATCACAAATTAAACGAGGCATACACGTTACATAAAATCATAGAGTTACCAACCTTAACCCCTCGTTATTTATTTTATACATTCCCTTATTAAGTGGTTTAGGGTTTTCAGATTTAAGTACTTCATTTAATGTGTCCTCAAAGATGATTCTAGGGCTGGAACAAGGAACATGTCGACATGAAGGAACCCATACTCGACACATATTCAACACGTTCTAGACCCGTACTTACCGATTCATTATAAATGATGGTTTCGACTATGATTTAGTTAGAGCATGATACCATATAACAAGGTTACTTCACGCAAAAATGGTGTATAGCATATGCTTTTATATAAAGATGACTGTTAACAGAAATACCTCTAGGCTAAACAAGAACACATCGAAACCGAAAAGCACGAACACAACGTTCGCGAGTACAGGCACGAACAGCCACACGAACACTTTAGGAGATCATGACCAGCGACCACCCACGAACCGAAACCAACACAAATCACAGTCCGAAACGAACTCGTACCTTTGTGTTAAAAGTCGTATCTCTCACTTGTGCTGATGACAAACGATTAGGACTTGTTTAACAACCCTTGTTGCTTCGTTAGTCTTGAGAGAGAATAACAAGATATGTTATATGGTTTTAGTTAAAAGCGTGTGAGATGATATGGCAGGAGTAAAGACATCGTATCTTTTAAAATGTTAAGAATATTTGCCTTGCTAATATATAGCCTCATCACCGTGTAGCTAATTTAGGAAAAAGGGACAAATGATGTTTACCATCCACAAGAAACGTGTGATGTCTTCCAAAGGTAAAAAAAAAATGAGGTGTTATTATCATATCAAATATAGTTTAGGATAATCATTAAAGTGTATAATTAACATATGACATATAGTTTAAATATCATTTATTATTTAACTATCTTAGATTATATTCAAAATGAGCAGGTAAAAAAATATAATCCAGACTTTGGGGTGTAATTCAAGTATCGGGTCAATGGTCATTTTTGACTAATCTGATTTTGTGATGGTTCTCATAGTATCACCCTGTTAAAAGAATTTTGTCCCCAAAATTCGACTGAGTCTACTACTGGAACCTTGCACAACAAACAAGTGTGGGTATTTCATTTTTTTATATATAAACAGTACGTTCTCAAGTATACATATGTCCACTGTTCGAGCTTCACTAACTTCTAAAATCAGAATCTTATTGTGTCTAGTTTGTTAATCTTTTCCAGCACTAGCATTTAGTTTGGTTCTTCCCCGAAGTGAAATAAATCATCCACCCTAACATTCTAGGGATTGGTAATTAGTTAATCCTCGTCTAGGCTTTGAGGCTTGACACATGTTAACCCCTAAGATTCTGAGGAGGATCTAACCATAAAGGATATCCTTGCAAGTGAGTCAGGATGAATAATTCGCTAAATAAGCTGCTAACCCAGATCAAACAACCTAGTCAAATATAATTAAATGAATTACGCCGGTCTCTCACAATGCAAATGAATCAATGCTTGATTGAAGAATCCAATGAAAGTCAAATTTAAAATGAAAGAACCAGAAATTGATCTAGTACTCTAGTGTTGCGACAAAGCTTATACACCAAAATGTAAATACTACTAATGAAATATGAGATCCAATTGCAACAATCGAGTGATTAGATTTGATGGTTTAAGCATCGCCCATCCTCGAACAAATTTATCAAAAACCTTAAGTTAGGTAACAAGCCATGAAATCAAGTTAAGAGCTAAGACCCATTCATACCGGGGTGATTAGAATTTTTGAATCCCTATTGATACCATAACCATAAACTATGAATATGCTTAGTCATAAAATGTAGTCTCATCACATTATATTAATTATGATTTAAAGACTAACAATAGTAGAGATAGCATGCAAAATCTTCATCTTCATTTTAAAGTACTATAAATTTCAAGATCTTGACACTAGTAGCATTTGTGCCATGTACGTTTATAAGTTTTCAAGTTTCACAATAAATCAGCATGCACGTTTAACCCATGACTTCGATTCATATCAACGGTGAGCTTCGACTTTGACTTTAATATATTCAGATGGGTCATATTATCATGTAATAAGGTTACTTAATTATAAAAGATCATGTGCTAATAATAACCATGCCATCTGATGTTACATATTAGTTATAAACCGTTTCCATGCATACATATTCAAATCCCCTAACTGTATGTTTCATTTACAAATCATATGGTTAAGACTTGTTCCATTCATATATATATATATATATATATATATATATATATATATATATATATATATATATATGGTTAAGACTTGTTCCATATATATATATATATATATATATATGTATATATAACTCTTGACGTTAAGGCATGCACATTCTAATCCACATGTTTTAACTGATTGTATGTCTATGATGATAATTATATTACTATAACGAGATTGTGAACATATGATCAGTGATTGAGAGTTTTAATTACAACTGTGACAAATAATATGACTAAGCAATGAGCTGAATAAAAGGTGGAGGTTTAAGTGATACCTCTAGTCGAATGGTATATTGAGGCTGAAACAAGAACATAATGGCGAGACCAACACCAGAATTCAAGGAGAAATGTCAAACTCTAAGCCTTCGCGAACACAGTCCCAACCCAACGTACACAACAACGACCCGCACGAACCACGAACCACAACTCACTATGAACAACACTCACACTCTGATCGCACTCGAACCAGATTAATGCCAAAGTGAACCCAACACTCACGCTCACACACACTCATTTTAATCATGCAAACTATTCATGATATTCTGAGTTTGATTTAGGGTTTAGTGAGATGTTAACCATGTCGCATACTGATCAAGAAGGCAGCTTCTCGACAAGGTGAAAAGGGTTTGGTTTGGTTCAAGAAAAGGGTTACTGAGTTATATAAAAAAGACGCAAGAACGGGATAAGATCAATCTTGTCAAACGTGTATATAAATAAGGAATGTCGTGTTTCTTTTATTTGAGTTGGATAATATATGTATCTTCAAATGAAAGAATGATATGTGCATGTGTTGTAGTCTCAATCTCAAATCGTATGGAATATTATCAAAAAAAAAAAAGGAAAGACACGTTTTTCTTGAGTAGGATTTGTAAGAAATAATTTGGTTTTATCACAAAACGAATGAGAGGAAAGTAGTAACTGTCAGACGTGTATAAAATAACAATACCATATTCAATTTAGGATTAGGAAAAATTAATTGTGTTCTATTCTTAAGAAAGAAAACATGTGGGTTTATTAAAGAAAAGGAAAAGAAAGAAAGTGTGTTGTATATAATAGCAAAATGTTTATTTACTTAAGTTTTGTTAGGATAAATATTAATAACTTGTATTTATTTTACATATTCATAATTTAACATAAAAAAATGTCATTCCGAGTTTTAGGGTGTTATAATTCTTCATTTCTTATGAAGGTTGTATATCGTAGGAATAGTGTCAAGGCAAGTTATGGTATTCTGATACATCTTAGGACCTTAACGGCTTAGCACTTCCATCTAAGGTCTACTTAAATCAATTTTCTCAATTCTTGTGAAGCATAGTGGTCGTTTTCGTGTGTTCCTTCTTGGAGACATGGTTTTACACTTGACTTCAAGCATTCATTGGTGTAAAAATTTGACCAAAAGGAGGTATCTATTAATGATGTAATTATTATGTTAGGAATATAAATATTCATATGAAGACTCGGTCACCCCGAGTACTCATTGGCATTAAAGTAGCTCGTATGATTATTAGCATTATTAGTATTATATTAGTTATATTAATATTTGTGGAGTTGGGTCGGGTCTTTACCCATTGTCAGCTCACTCCACAGCCCACTATGGGCAACTTAGCAAGAACTATAAATACCCCTTCCCAAGTGTGGGAAGGGTTGGAGCTTTTCATCGTCTTAATCATTCAACACAAGTTTCTCTTCATTTTCTCTCTCTAGAAAAGTTCCCAACTTCTCACTATCTCTCTAGAATTCGATCTATTATATTCTTGTGTTTGTGTTATGATTTCTAGTTCTATACAATTGGTATCAAGAGCCATGGTTAGGTTCGATTGATTGTGTGTTCTTGGATTCGCGGTGTCTATTTTTCTTGTTTTATCTTTTTTGTTCGAATATCATTTCAAGATCTGTTCGGTGTCTATTTTCTTATTTTATTTTCTTTGTTCGAATATCATTTCAAGATCTGGTCTATATGTCCTTTTTGTGTTTTGGGCATTAACAGTGTTCGCTTGATTAATTTTGGGCCCAATTGTTCCCGTAACCCACAACCCACAAATGTATAATAGTGTTGGCTTATCTCCTCTAGTTATTTCTGTGTTACATGGCCTTCTTTAGGTTAAAAAGTGGTATTTTTGAAAAGTTTCTTCATTGTGGTTTGGTGGTTTGGTCAAGTGGTGTATATTTGGTTGAGATTTGGCATTGTTTCTTGCCTGCGACTTGAGCTTATTCTTGGTTGAGATTTAATAATACCTTGCTGCGATTTGTACTTAAAAGGAAAAAGCTTGTTGCGTTTTGGCCTGGATTCATATTCTGATTTGGTTTATTGCTGAAAAGGAAAAACTACTACTGAAAAGTGAAAGAGACATTTCTATCTCTTGTGTTTTGTCAGCTTGCTGTTGCGTTTTGAGTCTATCTATTTGTAGTTGTGATTTGTCTATTTGCAGTTGCGTTTTGAGATTTGGTGACTTGCTGTTGCGTTTTGAAGTATCTTGCGGTTTGTTATGTTGTTCCTGCGATTTGCTTACACCAAAAGTCAACTGCGTTTTGACTAGTATGCTTTTTAGTGTTGCGATTTGTACTAAAACTTGGTTGAAACATTGCGTTTTGATGTTACACCATAAAAATTAAAGTCATACAGATAATCAATATCCAATCCAAAACAAGTACAACAATCACTGACCAAAACCAAATCAAATCCGAAACAAGAACATAATCTGCAACCCTTCCCAACCTCTTGTCTCACGTTTAACGCATCACGCCTAAAAGAGATTCGCCTACGCAACTTAGACACAAAACCTAGATCTCAGTTTTCTCTTAATATAATCAAAGATTCGTTCTTAAAAGAAACTTTTAAGAGATTAACCATCATCGATCTATTGAACAAAAAAGCTTCATACTTATATTCGAACACTTAAAGGAAAGAACAAAAACAAAAATGTTTCATTCTCACTTGTCTTTCGGTTCAAAAGAAAACAAATCATCAAGTTCAATTTGATCTCAGTTTGTTTTTTTTTTCATATCTCTTATGAGATTTAAGGAACGTTAAAGAACATTTCATAACGATATAACCAACTCATCATAGATCTATTATAAGCCTTTCTTCATTTTAATTTTCGAATGCTTTTAAGAAGAGACTAAAACAATTCTGTTTCACCTCTCCTTTCACTCGGTCTAATGAAAACGTAACAATTAACATAAGAAATACACCTACCCGAGACCTCGTTGATTCAAGATCTTTGAGACGAAAGCATCCAAGAATATCAATCATCATAGTTTTGGTGTAGCTTAGTGTGGACTCAAGTGACAGGAAAGAAGGAATCTATTCTTGTGTTTTTTTTTCTGGGAATCGATTGTGGTGAGAGATAAAGGAAAAGTGGTGGCTGTGTTTAGAGATTAGGTTAGTGTTACTAAAGATTAGGGTTAGGGTGTTTAGTGGTATTATATACGCTAGAATTTAGGTTAATACAATTGATTGGGCTGGACGAATTGAGTTAGTGGACTTTAATCAATATTGGGTTGGACGTGTTTGGGCTTCAAGTTGAGCGGGCTGGAAATCCTACTAGGACTTTATCTTATTCCGAATTTTTTTGGTATTTGATTCGCGGGAATCAATGTGTAATTATTTCCAAGGAAACACAAGTGAAGTATGTGTAACCCGGGTCGTTATCCCCAACGAAGGATTGAATGAAATTTGTGATCTCGATTCGTGAAACGTGTTTGAATAGTGAAAATAAAGAGATTTTGTGTTTTTACGCTAAAATAAGTGAACATGAATTAAAAACGATTTAAAAAGCAAGTTAAACGACATTCTAAAGTACTCGTAATTAAAAACGTAAAAGAAAACTGAAAACGCGTTTAAACCAGGAAAACCCGAGCTTATACGTCAAAATGATGAAATACTAACTCTACGGGTACAAATCTATTTTTCTTAAGTTCTAATTATTAAAATAAAATTTTACAAAAAAGAATTATATTTTTCTGATTAATATTTAATTTAATATGATTTAAAAACTAAATTAAAAAAAATGAATTAAAAATACTAAATGAAATAGGAAAATTACAAAAAAATACAGGAAAGTCCTAAGTGTTATGCTAATCCTAGGAAAAATAAAAGGGAGACAACAGCTTATCCAGATAAGCTGGAATAAGCTGAAAAGGGGAAATAAGCTAAAGGGAAAAATAAAGGGTTAAATAAAAAACTTGGAGAAGATAAACCAGTCAAAGGCCCAAGGGCATTTGGTTATCTGTGTGTGTGCTACGGTTCTAACCAAGAGGTCCCAGGTTCGAACCTGGGCACCACTTTTTTGAATTTTTTTTTCTTTTAAAAATCTCAATAAGCACTTGATACTAATTAACTTTACTAACTACAACTACTAATGAAACTTAAAAATAAGCTCAAAAATAAGCCTAAAAGGGCTGCTTAGTTGGCAATTTGAAGAAATAAGCTAAGGTTATTCCTAAAAAGCTGATTAAGCTATCAATAAGCTCATATATGAACTGAAAAAGCTAAGGGAAACTAAGGGGATCCTAAATAAGCTATGGAAGCAAGATAAGCAATCACTAAAGGCAAATAAGCTCTGAAAGCACAAAAAAAAAAAAAGCAATCTAAGGGACTGAGATATCAAATGAGCAGGGCAAAATTGGGCTTATTCAAGGCATTAAAAAGCACTTTAAATTAAATATAAAAAATCTAGAAAAAATACTCATAGCTAGATAAGCCAGCTAATTATACTTGTGCAAAAATTCAGCTTCTAACAACTTAACATGAGAAAACTAAAAATCAAGAAATAGGGCTACAAAATGGGAAAAACTAAAAATGAAGACTGCTGATCTAACTATGGCTGTTTTGAGTGATTCTTGAAACAAGGTCTTATGGGATTAAAGCACTACTTAGAATAGACTATAATGGACATGAAATATGCAAAAATAAGGCTTAAATAAGCATAAGCTTATAGAAAGCTTATTTGGAAAGTTAAGACCCTATAACTAGCCTAGTTTACTCATAACCTTCCAAACTTTCAAATAAGCTAGAACAACCCTATAAAATGCTTATTTAGGACAATTTAAGCAAGATGAAACTTGGAAAAATAGCACATGAATAGTGAAATGCAAAATTTACCCGTTTAACCCATTGACCCAAACACTCCCTTATGGGGCTGTTTTGGAGTTTTAAACTGCTAAGGACCTAATTAAGCCATGAACCTAACTTACTAAGTGTAAACTAACTTAATAGAACCTTACTTATTAGCTTTCAAAGGGGAATAAGCATCTAAATAAGCTGAGCTTATTTGGCTGTTTATAAGCTTTTAGAGCAAAGAAAGGCATAAGCTAGTTCAAACTATAACCAACTATCTAATTAACATGAATTAACTCTAACTGGAGCAAATAAGTAATAAAAATGAGAATAAGCACTTATTAAGCTGGGGAACAGTAAATGTTGACCAAAGTTAACTTTGTGGAAAATTTTGAAAGTAACACTCAATGAAGATTAAACTAGGATTTCAATAAAACCAAAAGAGTACAATGCTTATAAAAGTTAACTAATACTGAAATGTAGATTACAATAATTTTAGAAAATAGAATTTAAACATAATTTACACTACAAATGGTCTAAAAGTAGGACAGCTCTCTCTTGGTGTCTTCATTCCCTTAAATAGCCATCCAAAAAGCTTCTACGATCACTCCTGATCAAATCTCACCATTGGTTTGGCTTGGATATCATCTTAGCCCTTCATTCAGTTTTGGCACCAAAATGGTTTTAGTGGATTTCCAGGCTGGATTGGTATCACGTGAAGATTGTACTAGGAGGAAGGGGAAGGTAGGCTAGAGGTACAAGAAGGTGGCTGGGTTGTCTGGGATATGGTGGAAAGGTGAGGTGAAAGGGTCTGGTGAATTGGTGAGCGGGAAAGGTGACGTACAGGGAAGGGTTGACTATTTTTTTTGACTGCGTTATAATAAACTGGGTTGGGTTTTTGTTGGGCTGAGGATGTGTTGTTGGGCTGGGGTGGTTAATGGTTATTTAGGATTTGGCTAAAGTGGATTTAGGATTAGATTTGGAAATAGGTTTTAACTTTGAGGACCAAAGCTGCCAAATCTATAAATTCAGGGACCAATCGTGCCAATTCTGAAAATTATCTCCAAGGACCATTTTTGCCATTTTGATATTTATGAGGGTTGACTTTTGACAATTTGGGAAAAAATGTTATCCAAACTTGGAATTCCTTTCCCGGCTTCAGCTTTTCACGCCATTCCAATCTCGTGCTTGGTTTTGTGCGTTTTTGCCCTGTTTTCAATCCTTTTGTACCTGAAACACATAAAAACACAAACCAAGAATATTTGCAACAATATTTGATCTATTTGGGTGTTTTTGGTCATTTTTGTGTCTTATATGGGTATAAAATGATGAGAAAAAAGGCACTCATCATCCCCCCACACTATCAATTGCTAGTCCCTAGCAATCCGATCATATAAAGTAATGAGAGGATCAAAAGAATACCAAGTATACACTGTTTTGACTTTTTATTTAATGCAAGAAATTTAAACTAGAACTAAAATAAATAAAATGCTTGATTTCCAAAAATGGTATCATGGAACGGGATTCACACAAAATGGGTGTCTCCAGGGAATTGCAATCATCATCCTCTTTTTTATACTCCCAACTAAGCTTAAACTCAATGTGCAAATGTTTTTGTAAAATGCTAACACTACTTATACTAACAATCTATGTAAGCCGAAACTTAACTTTTCACTCCCACAATTATTTAAGTTATTTAAGTTAGGTGACTGTGCTTGATTTTCAAAATTTTGATCACAAAAATCGATGTTTTTATAAGATTTTGACTAATACTAGATGAAAGATAGATTTAAAATTTACAACAAGCAAGTTTCAAAACTTTATTCAACACATACATTTTTTTTTAATTTTTTTTTCATTTCATTTACTTGTGCAACATAAACTAACGGAGTTTCACGGGAACCAAGACCTTACACCTTCCGGAATAAAGGATCCAAGGGCCGTTACAACGGAGAGTTCCAAGACTCTAAACATTCCTGAAATGAGGATCCAAGGGTGTTAGACCAAGACCTCACACAATCCTGAATTAGAGGTCCAAGGGCCGGTGTAAGAGGGTAGCCAAGACGTAAACGCCTTCCGGAAATAAGGATCCAAGGGCCGATCTAGAACCGTAGCTTTTTTTTAGCACATACCTTTATTACTTAACTTTTGAAACTTTCAAGCAACATCTCACTTTCATTTTGCATTACTATGACATATGCTTGTTCCGAAGTTTAAATAAAGCTTTGAACTAGTATTTTTCAAAATCGTATAAAAAAATGATTTTGTGTGTTCAAATGTTTGAAAATAAGCACTTATTAAGTCAGATTAGTTATCTCCTGGGAGGAAAAGCCATAGATTACTTATATAAGCTCTAAAGAAAACCAACTATTCTACGCTTAGCATTTTCATTTGCATATATCGTAAAACCTTAGCCTAATCGTTAAGGAAGCAGCCATATCAACACTCTGGCAGAGTCGGGATTCCCCTTGTTCTAACCTAATCAAGACTAAACACTTCTTTTTTTTTTATTGCAATTTCTTATCTAAAAATGTAAAAATTTTAAAATTTTGGCCAAAACGGGGGTACTAGGGCACTAGAAGGTACATATGTGACAAAAATCGCGAGAATTTCCCCCCCCCCCCCACACACTTAGAATTGAATATTGCCCTCAATGTTCAAAGTACCGGCTATTATGCCGACACTTAGAACGTAAAAAGGTAATACTAATAGCCAAGTGTGTGAAAGAATTCTCTATTTTCACAAACAGGATTAAAAAGATATCCCTAGATAATCGTTAGCAAAAAGATCGGATATTGGGCGGCTGGATTGAAAACAGGCGCATCAATCATCACGATGTAAGGGAAACCTGCAAACAACACACAAAAACAAAGCACAGTAGAGGAATCCCCCCACACTTAGTGTTAGAAAATAGAAAGAAATCAGAAACATGGGTTATCACCCATGCAGTACTAATGTTTTTGTTAACCGAGTCACTAGCTTGACTCGACCCCGAATTCATTGGTTCTTGGGGAAGCATGTGGAAGAGAAAATCTCCATCGGACTTTCATTCGAAATGTTTGGATAAACATTGAAGTACTTGAAAGTTCCACTCCGATGAGATACATCCGGCTCAAAAGAATGATAAATTGAGATGCCGGGGTCAAAAATGGTGTCTTCACTCCCAAACGAGTGAAGGAAAGGAAAAACTACCTTATAAGCACAGAAAGGTAGAAAAACTCAAACGACATATGTGAAGTCAATATAATGGCGATCCTCAGACGGAAATGTCAGATATGTCGTAGAAAGATTGTCCTTTTGAATATCGGGATTAAGAATTGAGGTCATATCATCAAGATTAGAAATAATAGAGTCCTTGACCTCATCGTTCTCTAACACTTCATCAAAAAGAGGATTTACGTTGCTTGAAAAGTACTCGTCATCAAATTCAAAAAGAGAATTCGAATAGACTTTGAGACTTTCATTTGGAACGTCCTCATCGAAAAGTGATTCGTCATCACTAGAGGAAAAATCATCATTGGAGTTGAAAAGAGGGTTAGAGAAAATCCCGGAAGAATCCTCTGAAGTGTCAAGAGGATAATCATCACCAAAAGACCAGTCACATTCACTTTCGGATGTATCCTCGGACTCACTTGGGATTGGGAAAAGGTTCTCAACACTAGACTTTATGAATTCGTCCGATTCTTTTTCAGGAACAGTGCTAAGATGCTCATCCCCCATTATGAGAGATTCCTCGGGGTCCATAGTCGGTAAGATGGATGTGATTGCAATAGACTGAGGGAGTTGAGAAATGATATCGTTCAAAGGAATAACACTCTCCTCGTCATCCTCCTCATCATTATTGCTAGCATAAATGGCTTTTATACGTTCCATTTGCTCTTCTGCTAGCAATTCTGCAATGCTCTTGTCTTCCTGCCTTTTCTGGACAGGTGTGATTGCAACTGACGAATTCTCATAATATTCCTTCATTTGAATACTATCCTCATCATCTTCATCGAGAATAGAAGCCTTGAGAAATTTGGCACACGTTTTCGCCGCTCGTTCTTCGGCTAGCAATTCTCCCATAGATTTTTCTTGAGGATGAATTATGGAATACTGTGGGGGTTGGACATTGTCAAAACCGGGAGTATTATACCAAGGATTAGGTTCTTGATTCCACGGTTGACATTGATAATCGTCATGAGGACCCCCATAATTTGCACAAGGAACATTCGGAGCATTTTGAAACGATGTATCATTGAAATTTTGATAGCACGGTTCTTGCTCAAATGAATTCTGAGGAAGGTGGTTGAAATTGTTTTGAAAATTTGGATAAGTGTATGTATTTCCGATTTCAGAAGTGCAACATATACAAAGTCCGTGAGTAAACCCACATTCTTTGCAAAAACACCGTTCACAAAGTGAATCATCTCCCAACAGATCTCCACAATTAAAGCAATTTTGCTGATTGAATGAAGATAATTGGGATTGTGGAGGGTAGTCGGAAAAACCTTGAGAATCATTTGGATTTGGATTAATAAATGTTTTGCACCAATTACAAGATCCGTCTCTAATATTACTTCCATACCGCTCACATGAACACTTGTAACAACGATGATCATCACCCAATATACTTTTACAATGAAAACAGTGATAGTCGAGTGACGACATAAGAATTAAACATTAAAGAGGGATAAGAAGAAAATAGAATCAAATGGATAGAGGGTGAGAGATAAAGAATTAAACGAATAAAAGGAATAAGAAGAATATTTTTGATTTTTAAAATTTAAAAACATTTGAAGAACACAAAAGAAAAAGAAAAATAGATTTGAAAAGAAAATATTTTTGGGTTTTTTATAAGAAAATATTTACGAGAGAAAACGATAACTTCTCGGGAGAAGGGTCTTCAAAACACGCATCGACAAACGAGAATTAAAAATTCGCTTCAAGCCTTCCCCGGCAACGGCGCCAAAAATTGATTCGCGGGAATCAATGTGTAATTATTTCCAAGGAAACACAAGTGAAGTATGTGTAACCCGGGTCGTTATCCCCAACGAAGGATTGAATGGAATTTGTGATCTCGATTCGTGAAACGTGTTTGAATAGTGAAAATAAAGAGATTTTGGGTTTTTACGCTAAAATAAGTGAACATGAATTAAAAACGATTTAAAAAGCAAGTTAAACGACATTCTAAAGTACTTGTAATTAAAAACGTAAAAGAAAACTGAAAACGCGTTTAAACCAGGAAAACCAGAGCTTAAACGTCAAAATGATGAAATAATAACTCTACGGGTACAAATCTATTTTTCCTAAGTTCTAATTAATAAAATAAAATTTTACAAAAAAGAATTATATTTTTCTGATTAATATTTAATTTAATATGATTTAAAAACTAAATTAAAAAGAAAAATGAATTAAAAATACTAAATGAAATAGGAAAATTACGAAAAAATTCAGGAAAGTCCTAAGTGTTATGATAATCCTAGGAAAAATAAAAAGGAGACAACAACTTATCCAGATAAGCTGGAATAAGCTGAAAAGGGGAAATAAGCTAAAGGGGAAAATAAAGGGTTACATAAAAAACTTGGAGAAGATAAACTAGTCAAAGGCCCAAGGGCATTTGGTTATCTGTGTGTGTGCTACGGTTCTAACCAAGAGGTCCCAGGTTCGAACCTGGGCACCACTTTTTTGATTTTTTTTTCTTTTAAAAATCTCAATAAGCACTTGATACTAATTAACTTTACTAACTACAACTACTGATGAAACTTAAAAATAAGCTCAAAAAGAAGCCTAAAAGGGCTGCTTAGTTGGCAATTTGAAGAAATAAGCTAAGGTTATTCCTAAAAAGCTGATTAAGCTATCAATAAGCTCATATATGAACTGAAAAAGCTAAGGGAAACTAAGGGGATCCTAAATAAGCTATGGAAGCAAGATAAGCAATCACTAAAGGCAAATAAGCTCTGAAAGCACAAAAAAAAAAAAAAGCAATCTAAGGGACTGAGATATCAAATGAGCAGAGCAAAATTGGGCTTATTCAAGGCATTAAAAAGCACTTTAAATTAAATCTAAAAAATCTAGAAAAAATACTCATAGCTAGATAAGCCAGCTAATTATACTTGTGCAAAAATTCAGCTTCTAACAACTTAACATGAGAAAATAAAAAATCAAGAAATAGGGCTGCAAAATGGGAAAAACTAAAAATGAAGACTGCTGATCTAACTATGGCTGTTTTGAGTGATTCTTGAAACAAGGTCTTATGGGATTAAAGCACTACTTAGAATAGACTATAATGGACATGAAATATGCAAAAATAAGGCTTAATTAAGCATAAGCTTATAGAAAGCTTATTTGGAAAGTTAAGACCCTATAACTAGCCTAGTTTACTCATAACCTTCCAAACTTTCAAATAAGCTAGAACAACCCTATAAACTGATTATATAGGACAATTTAAGCAAGATGAAACTTGGAAAAATAGCACATGAACAGTGAAATGCAAAATTTACCCGTTTAACCCATTGACCGAAACACTCCCTTATGGGGCTGTTTTGGAGTTTTAAACTGCTAAGGACCTAATTAAGCCATGAACCTAACTTAATAAGTGTAAACTAACTTAATGGAACCTTACTTATCAGCTTTCAAAGGGGAATAAGCAGTTAAATAAGCTGAGCTTATTTGGCTGTTTATAAGCTTTTAGAGCAAACAAAGGCATAGGCTAGTTCAAACTATAACCACCTATCTAATTAACATGAATTAACTCTAACTGGAGCAAATAAGTAATAAAAATGAGAATAATCACTTATTAAGCTGGGGAACAGTAAATGTTGACCAAAGTTGACTTTGTGGAAAATTTTGAAAGTAACACTGAATGAAGATTAAACTAGGATTTCAATAAAACCAAAAGAGTACAATGCTTATAAAAGTTAACTAATACTGAAATGTAGATTACAATAATTTTAGAAAACATAATTTAAACATAATTTACACTACGAATGGTCTAAAAGCAGGACAACTCTCTCTTGGTGTCTTCATTCCCTTAAATAGCCATCCAAAAAGCTTCTATGATCACTCCGGATCAAATCCGACCATTGGTTTGGCTTGGATATCATCTTAGCCCTTCATTCAGTTTTGGCGCCAAAATGGTTTTAGTGGATTTCCAGGCTAGATTGGTATCACGTGAAGATTGTACTAAGAGGAAGGGGAAGGTAGGCTAGAGGTACAAGAAGGTGGCTGGGTTGTCTGGGATATGGTGGAAAGGTGAGTTGAAAGGGTTTGGGGAATTGGTGAGCGGGAAAGGTGAAGTACATGGAAGGGTTGAATATTTTTTTTGACTGCGTTTTATTAATAAAAACTGGGTTGGGTTTTTGTTGGGCTGAGGATGTGTTGTTGGGCTGGGGTGGTTAATGGTTATTTAGGATTTGGCTAAAGTGGATTTAGGATTAGATTTGGAAATAGGTTTTAACTTTGAGGACCAAAGCTGCCAAATCTATAAATTCAGGGACCAATCATGCCAATTCTGAAAATTATCTCCAAGGACCATTTTTGCCATTTTGATATTTATGAGGGTTGACTTTTGACAATTTGGGCAAAAATGTGACCCAAACTTGAAATTCCTTTCCTGGCCTCAGCTTTTCACGCCTTTCCAATCTCGTGCTCGGTTTTGTGCGTTTTTGCCCTGTTTTCAATCCTTTAGTACGTGAAACACATAAAAATCAGTGTTGCAAAAATCGGCCGAATCGGCCGATTAATCGGCGATTAATCGTTAATCGGCCCTGGAACTTGGAGAGAATTCCAAGGTAATCGGCCGATTAATCGGCCGAGTCAAGAAAATCGGCCGATTAATCGGTAAAAAATCGCTAATCGGCCACGGACCGCCTCAGTACCGATTCATGATTTTTGCAACATTGAGTACGTGAAACACATAAAAATACAAACCAAGAATATTTGCAACAATATTTGATCTATTTGGGTGTTTTTGGTCATTTTTGTGTCTTATATGGGTATAAAATGATGAGTAAAAAGGCACTCATCAGTATTACTCTGCTTGGTCTAAAATTTTGTGTTTGTCAAATATTTGTGGTATAATATTGGACAACAATTTTGATCGAGCTTCGTTATCCGAGATTGAGTATAATTTTGGGTGAAAATTTTCGGAGTTCACAAAGTCTAACAGTCATTCATCACCCTCAACCCACAATCACATTTTTATCATAACACATTCATGTAATTATTATCCTTTCACGGTGTTTCTCTTGATTTTGTAAAATCCCGCGAAAGATTCTATTTTTTGGTTTAAATCATAGAATTGTAAAATATCGTGCACGTTTACATCATGTCTACTACTTCAGATTCTTTCATATCTGAGGTACTCAAGTTGTACGACATGATCGATGAACATAAGATTCCCAACAAAGTACAACCGATAAACGTTTTTGAACAGACAAACGTTTTTGGGTCAGATATTGCTAATATAGAATCTTTGTGCTCAAATTCGCAAGAGAGAGAGAGTTGCTTCAGCTGCAACAGTTGCCTAATGCAAAGGAAAGTCGCATTGAATGTTTTCGATTACTTCATTCACATCTCAAGGTTCTCTCAGAAAGACCTGGATCCATGGGAGGATTTGAACGAGCTTTTGCATCACTCTTTGGTCAAGATGTTCAGACTTTCACAGGCACTATGTTCCTGAACTTAGATCAACTAGAACAACAACTTGACAAAGAAGAATTTCATGAAATTGGGTCCATGGCTGCTTTTCGGATGATCAACAAACAACTTCAACTGTTCATCAATTCACAATACACTTGGGATTATGATAGTCAAATGACAGAAAAGTGTTTTACTGATTACACTGGGATTGAAGTTAACATGTTCAGAGAAACATTACTCCAACACATGTATCGGTCCCTATTAAACTAATAACACAAGATCAATATAACTATTAATAGCGCGTAACAACTACTAAATGAAACTAGTAAATAGATAATGAGAGATAGAATAAAATGAAGAGAATAAGAGACGGATGATTCATTCACACAAATAATAGGCAAGAGTTTAGCTACAATGTGAAATAAACCAACAATTGAAATGAGCACCCTAAGCCTTTATTTATAGGAGAGGATTAGGGTGATACATGTGCTAAGAATATTCTTAAGCATATTCTAAACTAAGCATATTCTAGTAATATTCTAATTTTATGCTAAGTATATTCTTTAGCATATACTTAGGCATATACTAGAATTATGCTAATTAGATCCTAATTTGATTCCCATGGCACATGGGCTACTAATGTGCCATGGGCTTCTATCTAAACATATAGCCCATTACATTTAAGCAACCAACTAATACAAACATGACTAAGACTTGAAATATAATTAAAACGTGTTCCCAACAATCTCCCCCTAAGTCTTGGTCATCTTGGTTGCTTGACGTCGTCTTTGCTTCTTGTGCTTCTGACGTCTTCATAATCTTTGTTCTTTGTTCTTGATCTGTTATGATTTGGTATGGTAATGATCTGCCGTCCTCCAATGGTCTTTAGTACTGGTGTCTTTACGTCGTTTCCATCATGCTTATATGATCTTCGACTTTTGTTCTTCATACATCATGTAGTTCTCTCTTCATAAGCTTGATCTTTGACTTGTGAAAGATTAACATACTTGATCTTTGACTTTTCTTTAATAACTTTGAACTTTGCTGTCTTTAGTCTTTGTAAGAACTAATCTTCAGGATATGAGCATGATGGAGTCTTGATGGTGGTAGAACTCCAGGTCTTCATGATCCTCCGCAGGTACATCACGAATAATCCGGCACTTACAGATTTGGACTTCGAGATCATCAACAGCATAGTGTGAAGACTTTCTCTAATCCAAACCCAGGCCGTTCTGAATCGGATACCCCCGAAAGGGCTAACACGGACATACCGAAGTGCACCCACGATTCAGTGAGTCGCTGGAGATCACCTCACGACTGTAGACCGTTTTGGAGCAAACACTAAGCGTAACCCACAAGGAGTTACCGAAGTGACCTGCTGTCAGGGTTGATTGATGTTACCCTGGCAGGATTTCCATTCTATCACTGAGAATCACAATTGTGAATTCTCTCAAGAATGTTCTCGGCAGATTGCTAAGATCTGCGAAGGACTCTTCTTAATTTTACAACTGCTGCCCATGATGTAGAACAACAGTGTAATACTAATAGTGCGTTTGTTTTTTGTTGGCCAGCCTCTGAACAGCCTCTGAATGGGCAAAATGTCTGAATCGGTCAGACATTTTTTCGTTCAGACTGTTTTTTTTTTCTTCGTTCAGACGCGTTCAGATGCAGTTAGATCTTAATGGTCAAGACCTGAAAGGGGTGTCTTAACGCGTCTGAATGCCTCTTGTTGACACAAAATAACCAATTTTTTTTCCGTTCAAACATGAGTTTTTTTTCTCCGTTCAGATGCGTTCAGATTCAGACATTTACGCATCAGATTCAGATTCAGACGTGCGGTTCAGATTCAGATTCAGACCCTCTTAATAAAAAAACACCACCTAAGTGTTCCTAAGAGATATTTGATGCATCTCATGGCTCTAGACTCGATTAGTGCACATTTGTTTGGTCGTCGGAGGCGTGGAGCAGAGTGCCTCCTTTTCAATATCACCACATCTCGTAGTGAGAGGTCGATAGATGATGAAGGGTTCTCCGTGTGAAATGAAACAAGTGTCTTTTGAGAGACACCTGAGTGGCTAGAAGGTTAGTGCAGTGCGTTACTGGGTCCATGACGTCTTTTATCTTCAATACCGGTGATGCCCATCAACCAGTAGATTATGAATTGAACCCGGTGTCTGCCCTAAGGTTGAACAATTGGAGGGCTATTTCTTTTCACCCTTTTATTTACTTTACTTTTTAATTCTTCAACCCTTTCTTTCTCCTTACATTTCATATATCTTCTTTTCAACCATACCTAGGACTTTCTAGTTCTAAACTATTGGTATTGTCCTTGGGTAGATCCCTCCTGCTCTAGCGGATCATAGGACGGTTATTCCTAACCTTAGTCACCTTATAACTCCATGACTATCCTATTGATGCCATAAACCAAACCTTTTGAAAATCTCTCAAAGTGTTTATGATTATGAAAAACATATTTTGTTAACACTTTGAGAGTTTTGTGATTTTCAAAAAGACTCCCCTTAACATGTGCTCATATATAGTTAAAGTAAATTTGCACATGCCCAGTAGAGTTGGCACTTTTTGAATTGATTGATTTTCAATGAACATGATCATCGCGAGACACACTTATATCACCAGACAAACTGGCTTGAAATTATTACCCGTCCAGATCACATTCAAGGAAAATCACTCGAAATCAATACATTCTACTCAGACATATCCTTTGCAAGACACGCTTACATCACCAGTTAAACTGGCTTGAAATTATTACCCGTCCTGGATATGGCTTTTCGACTACTGACTTTAATTATCGTCTATTCGAGGGTCAATTCTGAGCCTAGCTCGCCTGAGATTTCATCTTGCAGGATACCATATTTTAATCATATCTTTATTCTCCCCCTCAAAAATAGCATACTTATGATGTTTTTGATAAAATGTTTGATTAAAATATGCATTTTTGATGTTTTGTGGGAAGAATATCAAAAACTTTGTGTTTGAACAAAGATTATTTTTCAAATACTCCCTCTTAACGAGGGAATAATTGTCCTTATGAGCAGAATTTTTGAAAAAACTTAGAAAAAATTCTGGTTTTATTCTACTCATAAGAAAGAAGCTTTCGCTCCTTTGATTAGGATTGAGGCACTGAAGCGTACCTCAGGGTCCTTTCTTTACAGGTACGGGTTGTGCACTGTTATGTGTGCACAAGCCATAGTTATATAAAAGCAAATGATGAGATAATGACAAAATTGTGACAAGTAATACCATTGAGTTTACTTAGGATGGCGGAAAGTGAGAATGTTTGGAATTCTCGCTCATCCTCCCACGTAACTCTCTAGTCTTCTCATCTGCATCCGATATTGTAGTCGGGGATCTTCAGCTGCAGATGCAGAAGTAGAAGTTGTTTGATCTACTGATGATGATGTTTCTGGTTGAGGTGCATCTTCAGCAACTGCTGTGGTTGTAGTTACTGGTGTATCAGTTTCTTGAATATTGACGAGTGGTTGTGCAGCGAAACTGGTGGATACATCTGATGCACGATTAACAAGATAATCATCGAGCAATGGAGCAAACAAGTCTTCCAAATCTTTGTGGTTAAGAGAGAGAGGTGCAGCTGAAGGATCAGGGAAGTTGAGACTGTTAGCAGCGGGTTCTAAGCTGTTTTGCTCAGAAGCCATAACATTAAGTGCGGGTTCGTAACTGATTTGTTCCGAAGCCATTATCATATCTGAAAAGAAAGAAGAGACAAACAGAGAACATGGATCCCCAAATGAAACTGGGTTCCAGATGTTAGAAGCATAAAGTTGTAGTGTCAATTATCTTCTTGACACCCGAGCACATGATTTCTATGGTATTCTTTCTAGCCTCAGAGATAGATGTTGTAGAATTCTCATTCGTTTTGGTGCAAATGTCTAAAATCTTTCCTGTAGGAATCCACCTAAGACCAATCATTTTGAAAATTCTACCTGTGGGAACCCACCTAAGGTTAGATCTAGGAGAAGTTTTCCTTTTAGATGCATCACTTAGTTGAGAAAACCTACGTCCTATATTGATCCACTTTTTAGGTTTCTGAATCTTTTCTTTTGATTCAACGGGTTTGTTTGGTTTGATTGTCTTAGTCGATTGTGCCTTTGCACGTGAATTCACTTCTTGAAGATATTTTGACACACAGACATTGCAACTACTCTTAGATGCTAGCCAATTCCTATTTGTATGTTGAGTGCTCCTAGGTTTTGGTTTGCTACTACTAGCAGTGTACAGTACAACAGAAGAAGGCATCACACAAGGTTTTGAACCTAGAATTCCGTCTTTTTGAAGTAGTGCCTTTTTCCTAGCTTTTTCTAGATCATAGTTCTTGTACATGTCATTTACGCCATAAGTCTCTTTACTTTTAATGCTCATTTTAGACACTGTTTTTGAACTAATCCTAGATGAGCCAGGTATAACCACGTGTTGAGCTTTTGCAGAAACAGATGCATTTTCCTTAGGCAAAAAATGTGGAGTGACTGGTTTTGTCAAATTATCAACTTGGGAGGCAAACCGAGATTTTGAAAAATTAGGTTGTTCAGATTTAAATGCAGTTGGTTGTCTAACCACTGATTGTTTTCTGATAGGTTGTAGAAGCAGTTTCCCCAATATTGATGGTTTTGCAAACTTAGTATCCATACTCTGGCCAGTCAATCTTCTTAATTTGTTTTGCAATGCAGCATGTGCAAACAGCTTTGCTTGAATTTGACCTTTCAACAACTCATTTTCCTTAACTAATGTATCCATACTTTTACCTTCTTTATTCAAAGATTTACCATTGTTTCCCGAAGTTAGAGATTTGTTTTGCAGTTGAAGTTCAAGTGAGATGCAATGTGCCTCTAGTTTTGAAAAATCTTTTTGAAATTGGGCAATGGTCTTTTTGAGACAAGTATTTTCAAACTCGAGAGTTTGGTTTGATGGTACATTTGTTTTGTTTTCATTTAATGGATCAGGCAAAGGTTGTTTGACAAGATGTTCATCAACATTCTGATCAAGCCCTCCTTCATTTCTGAATTCAGGTTGTTCAGTAAGTTGGCGATGATGAGCAGATATATTATTATTGACACCTGATTGTACCTCAGCTATTGGCTCTTTGTCAAATATGGGCTATGTGTCATATGTGGGTCTGACATCTGTATACTTAGCATCTGTATCATTCCTTGATCTGCTGCTGTAATCCTTAGTTATTGGCTCTTTGTCAAATATGGGCTCTATGTCAGATGTGGGTCTGACATCTGCACAATCAACATCTGTATCATTTGTTGATCTGCTGCTATCATTATGTTTTTCTGATTCTGTCGTACTGCTTTCTGTAACAACCAAATTAGCTTCCAATGCTTTAATCGTATTAGCATGCTCTTCTTGATTCTGCAACTTCTTTTCATTCACTCTTTTGTCATACTCTTGTCTGTGAAGTACTCTTTCAGCAATTGACTTTTCAATCGAATCCATTTGTTGGGTCAGCATGTCTTTGAAAGTTTTAACCTCGATTCTAGTGTATTCCAAAAAATACTTGCATGTCATGACACTGTCAAAATCTGATGATAACCAGGAAATGATGAACTGCTGAAATTGTTCCTTGAGCACTCTAAAAGCGACCGTAGATCCATTCTCGTGAAATTCTTCTTTTTCAAGTTCCTTCTAAGTCTTTGTTTGAGAGGACCTTAAGGTGTGAATGAAGTAATCTTAAACATGCCATGCATTTCTCTTTCATTTCTCTCTCTTTTTCTTGCATTAATAGCTCTTGCGTATCTCTCTCTTTTGAACTTGATTCCATTTCAATTTTGTTCCGATGTGTGATAAAGTTGTCTTGGATCGTTGCAAAGATATAGGAGTTGTGTTTGTTGTTGGTTAAGGTTTGGAAATTTGTGACATCTGTTCATTCATTTGATTGATACATTTTCTCTCCCCCGTGATTGTTGCGATGGAATCGGAAGAATCAAACTAAAATGTATCACATGTAAGGTTGAACTCAGTTGTTGTTGTGAAGTCTTGGTCCTTTGTTGATGATCGATCGAAGTTGATTGCAATTTAGATAAACTATTACAATTTAGATAAACGTAGCAAATTAAATAAAGTTACGAAATTTGACTAGACTATAATTTAGACAAGATCAAAAATTCACAAATTCGACAAAGTTATGTAAATTACAATTTAGATAAAATGACAATTTCTATAGAAATTTCAATTTAGACCAAAATTTATACAAATTATGGCAAAATTTCAATTTATATAGAATTATCCAATTTATATAAATTGGCAATTTATATAATCGATCTAACTAATTTATACAAACTAGTAGATATTCCTTTGTCGAAGTATTGGTCACACTTATACAAGCGAGAGAATACCGAGTCCGCGATCCTGGATGTTGTAGAAATTAAAAGTTTAAATCAAATTTATAAAAATTATTTAATTTGTAAACGTATAGAGGACTAAATATGACAATTGCAAAAAGAAGATCAAAGTAACTATAATTGCGATAAGGGACTGATTCTGCCAATCTTCAAAAGATCTTCAAACTATCACAATTTAGATAAGGGGCTGATTATGATAAGTAGCGAAAGATTCTCTAATTGTGATAGTGACTCTGACAGATGTGATAAAGCAGTTTGACCAACAATTTCTATAGCGTTGACCCTGTTTGAGAATTGTGATAGCACGTGGCCACCAGAATTGCGATAAAAAAGGTGAGGCAGATTTGCGATAATTTTGACCTCCACAATTTTTAAAGAGTTGACTGTTTGACCTCCACAATTTCTATAGAAATTATACAATTTCTATAAACCCTCTTTTATAGAAATTGTCAAGTCCAACAATTCCTATAAACCCTCTTTTATCTAAATTCTTATACAAGAAAATAGATTTTTTCAATGTCGATGTAGCCCACTTTTAGCAAGTTTCTTATACAAGAAATTGATAAAAATCTTTGATGCGAAGATGATTCGAACCGTAGCCTTTGTAACACTTTTTCTCGATCAAAATTTCACACGCAACCTTATGTAATACCAAACTTCCAACAGTGCACAAATCTCACAAAGCTCCAACAGTGCACACGTATGAACTTTTTAATACCAATTTGAAGGACACGTTAACATCCAACAGTGACAAACCTGCCACCCTTTTTGTTTTATAAATGATAAACCCAACAGTACACAAAAATACGCAACTCTTTGGATTAAAAATACGCAACTTTTTGGATTAAAAATACGCAACACGAACACAACTTTAATACGCAACACGAACACAACTTTAATCCTACCTCTTTGTTTGGCGAATAATACCACTTATCGGTCCCTATTAAACTAATAACACAAGATCAATATAACTATTAATAGCGCGTAACAACTACTAAATGAAACTAGTAAATAGATAAGGAGAGATAGAATAAAATGAAGAGAATAAGAGACGGATGATTCATTCACACAAATAATAGGCAAGAGTTTAGCTACAATGTGAAATAAACCAACAATTGAAATGAGCACCCTAAGCCTCTATTTATAGGAGAGGATTAGGGTGATACATGTGCTAAGAATATTCTTAAGCATATTATAAACTAAGCATATTCTAGTAATATTCTAATTTTATGCTAAGTATATTCTTTAGCATATACTTAGGCATATTCTAGAATTATGCTAATTAGATCCTAATTTGATTCCCATGGCACATGGGCTACTAATGTGCCATGGGCTTCTATCTAAACATATAGCCCATTACATTTAAGCAACCAACTAATACAAACAGGACTAAGACTTGAAATATAATTAAAACGTGTTCCCAACAACATGGGTGCTAGTTCAGTTGTCACAGAATGCAGAGGGACAAAATCAGATAAGCATGATGTAAGCATCAGTTATGTGACTCATATCACACATGGTGTGGATGCTGATATCAGACCAGTAAATGACCAAGTGCCATTTGCTGAGGTACATTTAACTGTTCAACATAATGTCCTTGCTAATGAACATCAACACACTGATCAAATTAAACCTACTTATGACACATATCTGTTGGAAAAGACTGACAGCAATATCACCTCTGATTCAATAAATATGAGTCATAAGGGGGGAGAAATTGATCAGGATGCTGAACATGATGATGCGTCAAGTTCTTTGCTTATGGCTGAGTTTTTCAAATCAAATGATATGGTTGAAAAAGAAGTTTATAATGAACTTTCAAACAGATTTTTACAACTTGAAAAACATTGTATTTCACTTGAAATCTCAATGCAACAAAAGGAAGAAAGTCTTCAAACTAACCAACCATGTAGGAATCCGGAATTTCCTGAATTCCGTGAATTTTTTATAATAAACGATTTGAAAGCTCAGCTAGAAGCCAAAAACTTGACGATCAACAACCTGAAAAAACGTATTGCTGAGATGTGTGATATGTGGCTGAACTACTTAATGAAAAAATGTTGAATTAGAATATAAAGTGGCTGAACTACTTAATGAAAATGAGACTTTGAAAATTCATTGCAAAGAACTGTGTGACTCAATCAAAGAAGCGAAAACTAAGACTGTAGAGCAAACAACCTCTTTGATTGCCAAAAATGATGAATTCAAAGCTCAACTTCAGGAAAAGGGTTTTGCAATTGCAGCGTTGAAAAACGAGTTAAGAAAATTGACAGGAAATAGTGTGAACACTAAGTTTGTAAAACCATCAATCTTGGGGAAACCACCACTTAGTAACCAATCAGTTGTTAGACAACCGACTGCGTTTAGATCTGAACGACAAAAATCCTCAAAACCACGATTTGCCTCCCAAGTTGATTCGAAACAAGTTTTGTCAAAACCAGTCACTTCACAGTCTAGACCTAAGGAAAAGGAATATACGCTTGTAAAACCTCATCATATGAGTGCATCTAGTTCTTCTAGGATTAGTTCAAAGCGTGTGTCATTTGTGACACCAAAGGAACATGTTAGACATAAAAATAGTGTTCAGAATCACAACCTAGAGGATGCTAAGAAAAACACACATGAAAAGACTAGGAATTTGCCTGTTTCTAAGAGTAGTTGCGTATCGATTAAAGCGATTCCCATAGCAGATCACTCTAAGAATTCTAGGTTTTTTTCTGAATCCAAACACTCTGTTTGCTCAACTTGTTAGAAATGTGTTTTTAATGCAAACCATGATGATTGTATAACAAAGTTCCTGAAGGAAGTGAATGCTCGTGCTAAGGTTCAATCCTCTAAGACTTGAAACAACAACAAGCTCGTAGAACCAAAGAGTTATACTCAGAAACCTGGTAGGCAGATTGCTGTAGGACAAAGGTCTTCTCTCAATAAGTATTCCCCTGTACATGAGAAACCAAACACTCCTAGATCTTGCCTAGGTGGATACCGACGGGTAGAATTTTTAAAATTGTTGGTCTTAGATGGATACCTATTAGAAAGATGTTCACTGAATGCAAAACCAAGGTTGACAGTGAAACCCCAAATGGTCCAAATGCTGATATCACTAACCCATATAAATGGAAACAAACTCTTAATGTCAATGCAGGAAGTCTTTACTTAAGTGCAGGTACATCGTTCACTCCTATTAAGGAAAGACTCAGGGTTTGGGTGCCGAAAAGACTGATATCTCATGAATTAGGGGTCCAAGCAATTCAAGCTTGATGAGCATCAATGACAATGACGTCTGTTCACATCAGTTCAGGCCTCGTTCTTCATCGACAATGACGTTTGAACACTGCAGTTCAAGCCTCGGGCCTCAATGTCAACACAATGGCGTCTGCTAATCTCACTTCAGACCCCGTTCCTCAAAGAAAAGTAAGGCGTACGCTTGAGTGCGCTTTATCATCGGAAGAAGAGAAATCTTCTTGTTTCTGACTATTCTCATCAACAAGCTTCATACTTGTTCCATGCTCGTTCAGTCATCAAGTGGATCTATTTTCATTAGATTGGATTTTTATTCACTCGATCAAAAATGGCAACCTCAAATGCAATTTTTGAGGGGGAGAAGTGTGAACAGTGGATCAACCTCATATGCACTTGTTCAATCAAAAATTGCAACCTCATATGCAATTTTTGAGGGGGAGAAGTGTGAACAGTGGATTGACGTACATGTAAAGTGTGAACAGTGGATTGACGTACATGTGATTGTATGTTTACTCACTTGTTGGGCATGTGAATCTAATTGTGACTACGGAGTTGATCAGGTATCACTTATTCGAGATTGAAGTTGACTTTCACAAAGGCGTGATCTTATCTTATCTTGAAGTCGGGGTTGGTTGGATGCATGACTTTCAATGATAACTTGCTCGTGCTTAAGATTTAAGTTGAAGACTTAGTTTATCTAGTTACCAGCAGTCGGGGTAAATGTTTGAAGACCTGGTTAACTATCACTTAAAGGAGTTATGTTGTAATACTCAGTGTCACACGCCGATGACGTTGTGGATAATCGCAAGAGGTGTTAATGTCTCATACTTTGGTTGGGTATTGAGTACTTAGAGATTTGCTTGGAGCATAAATTCTCTACACCGTTCTTCCAACATTAGTGCAAGCTTAAGTCACGAGAACGGGGAATTCTACTTCAGTTTCAAGTTTGGTATATCGGGTTGGTAAAGATAGTCAGAGAGTGTTTCGGTAGCGGTTGATTCTCACTTGATACATTTGAGCCAATTTTGTTCTTCTCACAAGATTTCAAGTATATGTGCGTAAAATGTGTTGCTGATTCTGAGGTATCAAAACCAGCAAGGGGGAAGGAGACATACATCTGAACGCACAACGAGTACACGTGATGAACTTTATACTTCTTCTTAATTGAAGTTATTCCGGGAAGACAAATGTCATAACCGCAGAGAAAATCAGTGTTTTAACTCGTGGCTTTTGGTGTATCATTCCAACTACGTGGGGAAGAGATGTAAGAAACAGTTTCTGATGATTAAAGAGGTATACAATTGTATGATGATTCCTCTGGTTAGTCGGTATCCTACAGAAGGAAATGTGTTCATCCAGGACTTACTTGATTTTGTTGCTTTTGTGGTACTGTCTTGGTGTTATCATTTCGATTGCATACGGGTTAAATTGCTTACACTCGGGACTTATTTGACTTTGGTGTAGCAATTCTCATCTGCAATTTCCTAAAGGGAGAAAAGTGCATTTTCGAGTCTTAATTGATTTTGATGTTACGTTTTCGACTTCTTTAATGGGATTGAGTGTGTACTTCGGGATTTTGGGCTTCATACAATGAGACTGATTACATCACTTCAACTACTTGGGGGAAGTGGTCTCTGGATACTTTTGGTATGCATTATTTCACACTTCAGCGGGAAGAAATGTGAGAAGAATTATTCAAGTGTGAGATGATACACTGCTGATTTATTTGATGATCCCCCGAACGGAGAATCATGATGATTATTATTAAAAGGAGCAGCAATATTTGATATGGTTTGCTACGGTTTCCGCTATACACTTACCTTATGTAAGCTTGAAAGAGAGCTTTGAATCTGCTCAAAAAGAAGATTGTCGGTTTGGGGGGAAGCTATCAAAGCTTCACATTGTGAAGGCTCAAGTTCAGGCGATTATTCAGGATCCTTGAAAGCTTTGGTGGTGAAACTTTAAAGAAATGTTGACTACAGACTTCCAGAACGTACAAGAACGATATCCTTATTTAGGTATTCATGTCATCATCTTCTTAAACTGAATAATATAGTTTGTACATATCTTAAACCAAATTGTAAATAGAAAATTATAAAACCAAAAAAATATAAATTGAAAATTATTAAAACCAAGAAAAACCATAAAAATCAGAAAAATAGAAAATACCAAAAATAGTTGATCTAGGCATGTCTTCTGTTTATCGATAACATTTACGGACCTAGAAATGTCATTCAATAATGACACGGGTCTTTAAATGAAGCTCGAGCAGAAGTTTAAAAGGTTTATCAAAACATGTCATTATGGCTTGCTATTACTTCATATAGCAACCCGCGTTTCAAAATGGGGAAGGCACGTCGCCAAAAAGACGGCTGTTCCTTCTACTGGGTGATGTTCACCCGGGCATGGATTACTTTACATCCATGTTTCTGCGATTTAATGTACGGTTCAGTGCGTTATTTCCTGTGAAGTCTTCTTTGAATACAAATAGTTTTTATTCTATGATTCTTCTGAAAATTATTTGTGAGACACATGGTGGTAACGTGTTGGTTGAAATTCTTTCAGACTTGGATTGTTCATAAAATTTGTCACTCAATCAATGACTTCAACACCTTAACTAGAATACGGGTCATTGATTGAGGGGGAGAGTGATTTCAAATTTTATATCATCAAACGGGTTTCGTGGTTATCTCATAATTGTTAGAAAAGGTTTTGTAGTTAATGGGGTATTTGTTGAAGAGGAACTTACTAAGCTTTATCTCAATTGGCCAAATGTGTTAGTTGCTAGAAAGATTAGGGCATTATGTGCAATTTGCTTATAGTATCCTAGCTTTATGTAACTATAAGGTTCATTTGTGTCACTCTGGAATCCTCGTTGAATCCCCTAAATATTTTAAAAACCAAGATCTAAAAGAAGTTAGAAAACCCATTGTGCTTGATGTTCTTTAATACTCCACTGGCATTTGTATGATCTGATTGAATGAGTTTCAAATGTTGATTGATTTTTGTTAGTTGATAGCTGCTTGATTGTTGTTGATTCAGTGCATGTGTACTCAGGATATGCTTAGGTATGTAGCTATCATGTTAGAATCTTGTCCCTAAGCTCCTGAGTTGAATGTTGAAATATGAGTGAATTTCCATGTTCATGATTGCTGATTGCTCTTCATGCTAGATAGCGGTTTGATGTATTTTCTGACTGTGGTTTGATTATGAGATGAATATGGTATTATGAGTTGGCAAGCTGCTACGTGGTAGCTATTAATGAAAAGTAGAATCTGTATGTATGTATATCTGTGTTGATATTCTTATGCAGATTCCATGGCCAATATGAATGTGCTAGTTCCCGCTCTAACCATTTGATCAGATGTTCAAACTCTATTGATTGGCTCTGAACTCACCACAACAACAACATCAGCAACAACAACAACAACACTGTCATCACCACCACCACCTTTGTTTCAACAAAGCATTACTTATTCCGGTCTCGCCAAGTGGGGATCTATAATACTTGGGAAGTTTTGTTGGTGGATGGATAATTGATGTTGACTACTGACTCCCTCAGAGAAGCGGATGATCACATCTTCTGCGCAAAAAGTCAATATCACTTGTGTCATAACAGTTACTTTGTACATAATAAGCAATGATTAATATGTGGTTGTTATGTGTCAGTGTATGATTTTTTAAATTCAAAATCTTCCAAACTTATCATACCTGACACTAACATTCTCCCTCATTGATTGAGGGGGAGCATCGTAATGTTCCAGTATCAGCATATATTGAATCGGACCACATTTTCTCCCATATTTTCTAAACTTATTTAAATCAATTGGGATCACAAATCTCAAAAGGTTTAAAATTTTTTATCCGGGGAGAGAATGTGATTTAAATATGAAAACTGATAAAATGTGATCTTTTGGACTCAAGTGTAGGCTCTCCCATATGTGCTAAACTCTTTTGTATATCGAAGCACATATTGAGGGGGAGAAAATGGTTTATGATGGCAATTGTGGAAGAATACCAAAGACCGACCAATCTTATTTTAATGTTCTGGAGTTATAAGGATGGTGAGGTTAGGTATTAGTTCCCATGGTCCAGCCAGAACCGGAGGGATCTTCCCAGGGACAATCCTCTAGTTAGAATAGAAGTCCTTAGGAATGATTAAAAAGGAGAAAAGTGAATAAGAGAAAAGTGCCGACTGAGATGGAGCTAGTACTGGAACAAACCCAACAAGGTGCTAGTAATGAAGTCTCGGTAAGCGCTGAAGGGGTTGAAGAATGAAAAAGAAATGTAAAATAAAGGGTAAAAAGAAAAAAGCCCTCCTTACACTTTAGGCAGAAACCGGGTCAATACATATGTTGTCAGAATCACTTAGTTGATTGCTGACATTGAAGACAAAGTATCATGGACCCAGTGATACGCTGCACAACCCTCCCTAGCCACTCAAGGTCCCTCAAAGGACTCTTGTTTCATTTGTCACGGAGATCAATACATATCTATCGTCTCTCTTACTCCGAGTTAGATGATATTGAAAAGGTGGCAGTCCTCTCCAGCCTCCGATCACTAAATCAAAATGCACTATTAAGTCTAGAGCCAAGAGATCATCCATAAATCTTATTAGGACACATTTCCAATATGCTTGCTGTTTCATACACCGTGAAAAGCAAGAAAATATATATAAAGGGAATTCTACCTGATCACAGGTCGGTCCTCACGGATCCGAAGGTTAATCCAACCACAACGAGCGAATGACAAAGCCATATTCGTTCTCCAACTTTATTGCTAACTGTTTTATTTCAGATTCACATAAAGATGGTAATGGTGGTTCCTGATTCCAGTAGAGACGTGTCAATCCTCACTCCATGCTCACATTTCCAATTCATTATGAAAGACATCATGATAGCTGAAAGACCCACAACACAGCTTCCGCAACTCTGATGATAGATATCATGATCCAGAAAAGTGTGAGCATGCAGTCCTACGGTCACAACAAATCACATGAAGGCAATATTAGTACAACGGATGACCTCAGAGATTTACGGTGGCTGATGATCTCAAAGAAGGCTCCAAGATCACAACTTCACATGGAGACGATGCTGCAAGATGACTTGAAGATATATGATGGATGATAACCTCAAAGAATACTCAAAGATCATCTAAGACAAAAGATCAATCATCAAAAGTTCACTGTTGAAGGCTCAAAGATCAATGACTTTGAAGAATCGAAGACTACGAGCTACGAAGTCAAATTCACTATGATAGAATGCTAGAATTCAAAATGTAATTTCCGGGGTGACCTCCCTTAGGGGGAGATTGTTAGGAATATAAATATTCATATGAAGACTCGGTCACCCTGAGTACTCATTGGCATTAAAGTAGCTCGTATGATTATTAGCATTATTAGTATTATATTAGTTATATTAATATTTGTGGAGTTGGGTTGGGTCTTTACCCACTGTCAGCTCACTCCACAGCCCACTAGGGGCAACTTAGCTAGAACTATAAATACCCCTTCCCAAGTGTGGGAAGGGTTGGAGCTTTTCATCCTCTTAATCATTCAACACAAGTTTCTCTTCATTTTCTCTTTCTAGAAAAGTTCCCAACTTCTCACTATCTCTCTAAAATTCGATCTATTATTATTCTTGTGTTTGTGTATGATTTATAGTTCTATACATATTACGAGAATAATCATAAGAACAAGATTACTTCAAAATATTTATAATTCAATAAAACAAAACAATTTAAACATTAAGTAAAAACATATTTGTCATTCTTGATGAGGTTTGCAAGGAAAAATTTCACTTGCACAAAATTTTTGACCAACAGATTTTATCTTATCCAAATTAGCACCATCTCTGAAACACTAACACTAAAGCGAACACTGTCATCACGGTCAGCACAAATAATCCAACAAAAGGTTCTCTTTCTTATGGGTCCAACAATTTCACCTGTAGTTCCCAAAGCCCTAACCATGTGGTAAAACCACTAATTGCTATTACGCTGGTTAGCGGGTTGTTCCTAGGTTGACTAATGATGTAATTCGACTTATCGGCTTAGAATGCGGTGTATTCAGGCTTGTTTACAATGTCATGATGACTCCTGACACAAGTAGGGAACTTGTATCATGGTTAGTCGAACCACAACTACATAGCCATTTAATAAACAAGATAGTCTCCCACACTGGGCAAAAATCCCCCAAAAAATATAACTAATATGACCTTCCAACAAGTCAACTACCAATCTGGGGCTCAACTCCAAGTTGAAGCTAAAACCGTTAGCATGAACCAAAGAAATAACGTACCTAATATTGGTCTTCCAACAACGCATAGTTGGGATATATTCAAAATAGTGTTCAATATAGCACGACTGATATAAAGGCATACTAGGAAGCACAGTGTAACAAACCAGTCAAACCATGAAAGAAACAAAGCATCCTTGAACTCTAGTAGTGGTCATAATGCAACAACCGTATATATAATAGCACATATAGCAGCACAACACGAGCAAATAAATCATATAATGCAAATGACTGATGAAATTTCCAGGTGATCTGGGTTTTGTGTCCAACCAAGCATGATTCAAGGTAACTACCCCCATCATTACTTGATTCCTCCTGAATTAGGCATAGTTGATCAGGCTATGCATAATTTAGGAAAAATGATGAAATGCTCGGGCTAGCCGACTTGTACCATGTTTGGGGTTTTACGAAAAGATTTAGTTTGGTTATAGTTGAGGTTTTTATTTTAGAAAACCAGCATTCTCTACAACCTTAGTCTCTGATACCATTCTGTCACACCCCGCTAAGAGCGGAAACACGAGGTGCAACGAAAAGGTAACATCGCATAAGATAGTAGAACAACACCATAATTGATTTAGGAAATAAGTTACAATGTTACAATAAGATTTTTAATACAAAACTGGATAATGAAAACACAAGTCTTAATCTTATCAAATTTAAGTCTTTAGAAAAAGGTCTTGGCCAAATCACTCGGTCTTTGATATGAGAACAATGTATGACTTCAATATGCATGTTCCTTCAAAATACAACTATCGATCACCTGAAAATGATACTCTAAAATGTCAACATAAAGTTGGTGAGTTCGTAGGTTTAAGGTAAATAAAACCAGATTCACCGTGCATGATATATAAATAGGACAAGTGTGCAAATAATAATAAAATGTAGGGCAAGCAGTTTTATCATAATCATCGGGCTAATCAGGTAGCCACCCATCGGCTAGTCAGGTAACCACCCATTGGCTAGTCAGGTAACCACCCATATAAACCACCACACTCTTCATCTCCGAAATATATATGTACTACATGCATGCCTACCAGCTGGAGCTAAAACATGAGTACTCCCATGCCAAAAAGAATACACCCAAGACATGAGGCCACACAGCAATACCATACAAGAATATCCACACAACCAAAACCACTAGTGCACCTAACGCAATTATAAATACAAACTTGTCCAAAATAAAACAAACATTTAAGCACGGCATAAAAAGCTTGAAATAAACTTTGAGTATCATTTTCCCCCAAGAAAACATATAAAAAGAGGCCACGAAAACTCACCTTGAAGCGGATGAGAAAAGAACAAGTGCAAGCAAATAATCGAAGGACACAAGTTTCTCCGTCTTCAACGAATCTACACGAATCAATAACCATATAATACTTAAGAGTCCACTTTGTAAGTTCATTAATAGTCATAATTGATTTTAATACTTATTGTTATTAATAAACAAGTTTTTGGGTCATAACGTAGATTAGTGTGTCTCAAATTAATATTTAACCCAATTAGAATTAATGTATACCGAGTTAGAATTAAAGAAAATTTCTGAATTAGAACTAGGTTTAAACCGTTTTAAAACAAGGGAAATCGAATTAGGAATTAGGGATAAACCGAATTAGACAAATGACAATCTCGGAATTAGACCATAGCGAGACACCACTCCCTCGAATAAAAGATACAAAATGCGAGACCACCACAAATATTAACGAGACAAGATTAACCACAACCTTCTTTTTAAAATAGGATTTATGTGCATGTAAATATATATAACGAGTGTCTTATAAATTTGACCCATGATCCCTTTTTATCTCACATATCGTGTAACCTCTACTCATTGTGTTTTATCTATAGGTTTTTAAATATAACTTCACACCTAATCTATATGCACACGACTTTAAGATGTACTTCAACACAAATGATAAATCGAACACGCAATCCCGCAAACACGAACACAAAGAACAAAAGGAACATGGTCCACCTCTAAATCCAATGTATGCAATCACACGTAAAATCACAATCCACCTTTTAATCCCAATTTAACCCATGTACGCAAGTCATAATCTTTTTAGTTTGTTTCAATACCACAAGACTTTAACCTATACACACTTATGAAATTACCAGTTTTATTAAACCATAAAAAAAACGTCGTCGTTTTCCACTGTTTCATTTTCCCGCCAAAAAAATTGCGGGCTCTTTTTAGCCTGCTTTTGTGGGCCACCGTTCTTCCGTTAGCCCGTTCCGTTCCTTTGTCTGGCCCAGATCGTGCGTTTGGTGTGTTAATAATTCATCGTTGGTTTGTTGTGCTAATTATTGGTGCTTGGTTTGCTGCGTTTCTCTCGAACCTGCCATTCTCTGTGCGTATCTTTTCGATCGGTGTCTCCAACTTTGGGGCTTTTGATTTGTACAAGGTTTAGTGGCCGATTGGCTGCTGATTCACGATTCCGGTGGTGAGAATTGTTGTTAATTAAATGATTGGCTGAAAAGCCTAATTTTCCGATTGATGTCTGCAATTAGTGTCCGTTTGCCTTTAGCCCTTTTCATTTTTATGGGGTTTACTTACCGGTTGCCTGCTGATTGATGATTTAAAATGATTAGTTGGAAACCCTAATTTTTTTTTTAATTTTTTTTTTTTTTTTTTTTTTTTTTTTTTTTTTTTGCTACGATTTGTGGTTTAATATACATAGTAATGCCGTTTACTTGCCGTTTGGCTGCTAATTCATTATTTAAAATCATTAGTTGAAAACCCTAATTTTTGGGTTTTCGTTCTTGCTGTGGTTGTTTATTTGTTCGTTGTGGATATTCGTCAGCATTTATTTTTTCCTCTGTTATGAACTGATGTATTTGTCCTTCATTAATAAAAATTATTTGTTGCTATATCATGGCAGGGCATCACGGTAACGTGTTTGCAGCCGGGGGGTCGACTAATGTTGCCATGGCAACTTAGTTGGTTTGCGGCCATGTCGTGCGTAGTTTAGATGAATGGTCGTGGCTTTGTAAAAAGTTGAGGAATGTCCATGTCTTGGCGGGGCAACATCCTATGTTTGCAGCCATGCCGGATACCTCGACGTCTGCAGTTAGGCCATCATTGAATATGTTTGTAGCCATGTGCTGCAGTCTGCGTTTTGAAAATGAGGCTGACCTGGCCTTGAATGAGTTGGATTAAAAGTCGAATTCCCCGTATCTTGGCATGGCAACGTGTCGGCGTTGCAGCCATGTCCGGTGAAACTGCTTTTTACCGTTTGCTACTATATCTGACCATACCTTAGAAGGCTTGCTGGTATAATGTTTTTGCAGCCGTGGTGAGGCTATCATTCGTGTTAGCAACCACATGCTGCAATGCGTGGTCAATAGACTTTAAAAGTGTGCTTTGTGTTTCAAAAAAAATAAAAATAATATGTTCATAGTAATCTTGGGCATCACGGTAACGTGTTTGCAGCGGGGGGGTCGACTAATGTTGCCATGGCAACTTACTTGGTTTGCAGCCATGTCGTGCGTAGTTTAGATGAATGGTCGTGGCTTCGTAAAAAGTTGAGGAATGTCCATGTCTTGGCGGGGCAACATGCTATGTTTGCAGCCATGCCGGCTATTTATTATGAATATGAGTTCTGATATTGGTACTGCATTTTGATATTGCCGTTTGTTGATTGTGGTTGATAGTTGGTCTTGAATATGTTTGTAGCCATGTGCTGCAGTCTGCGTTTTGAAAATGAGGCTGGCCTGGCCTTGAATGAGTTGGATTAAAAGTCGAATTCCCCGTATCTTGGCATGGCAACGTCTCGGCGTTGCAGCCATGTCCAGTGAAACTGCTTTTTACCGTTTGCTGCCATATCTGACCATACGTTAGGAGGCTTGCTGGTATAATGTTTTTGCAGCCGTGGTAAGGCTATCATTCGTGTTAGCAACCACATGCTGCAATGCGTGGTCAATATAATTGAGATCGTCCATATCTTGGCAAGGCAGTTTATTACTTCTGCAGCCAAGGCGGATGTATTTTATTTTTCAATTGTATCCTTATCTCAGCCTATGATTTCAGTTAAACACCATTGGTAAACGACATATTGACTAATATGGGTTGCAGACGACCATTGGTTTGTCTGTTAAGGCGATGACGATCGTTTTCTGAAATATATCTTGGCACGGTAACCACACATGAAATGTGGTTGCAGCCATGGCAGATCTGAGCCTTATTGTTTTCTATAACGAAAAGGAACAAAGTGAGGGTTTAAGGATCAAAGTATGAGGGTATAGAATGTTTAAAGTCTACTTCTTTTCATTAAATGAAGCATGGCATGTATCTAAAGAAGTATGGTATTAGATTATGGAACAACTGATATTTTGTAAATTGTCAATATTATCAGTACCTAACCAAAGCAAAAGGAGATTGTATTTGTATTTGCATTATTTGTATTTGCATGTGTATGATTCTATTTGTAATTTGCATGTGTATATACCATATACTATGGATGGGCTGGACACACAAAACAGGCTAACCCAGCAACTGGGCACAAAACAGGCTAACCCAGCAACTGGGCTTTTGGCGGAAAGGATTTTTGCCGGGAAAATGAAACAGTGGAAAACGGTGTCGTTTTTTTTCCCGGTGTTCACTGATGGATTCCAGATTTTAACGATGGTATTCTATTTCATTCCTGCTTCTACTCAGGTTTGTCTTTTTCTTCAAATTCATGTTAACCCAATTGTGCCGCTTCAAATAGAGAGTAATTATAGTTCAGTTAAACTAGAGTATGCACAGTCCGATATAGTCTTTTATATATAGTGAAGATCCGTTTTCTCTTTGGCACTTATGTCTTCTTGGTTTTTGGCAGAAGCTTGGGCTATGACTTGAGAAAGGTCATCGTGTATACTGTGACGAAATGTAAGAAATGCAAACGGTAAAGTTTTTGCATTCAAATATGGTATAAGAGATGACAAAAGCCAAACGTGTAGGTTAAAGAAAAAGATTTCTCGCAAATTTTATTTTTATCATACGCGTTAGGGTTTTTGTTATCTCCTCTACCATCTTTGAATGCAAAAAAAAATATCGTATACTTTAAAGAAATTCCCTTTTCTAAATACAGTTGGATGACAAAATGTGGATGTGTAATAAAGTGTACTTCTTTTCGTTAAATAAAGCATGGCATGTATCTAAAAAAGTATGCCATTGGATTATGGAGAAACTGATATTTTGTAAATTGTCAATATTATCAGTACCTAACCAAAGAAAAAGGAGATTGTATTGATAGCAATCTTGGGCCTACGATATGTTTTAAGCTGTCTGTAAATGCGAGATAAGCCGTATGTTGGCAGGGCAGCGTATTCCAGTTGCAGCCACGTTGGTTGTATCCGCTTTTTCCTGACTGATATTGTCTGTTAAGGCGATGATGATTGTTTTCTGAAAAATATCTTGGCATGGTAACCACACATGAGCTGTGGTTGCAGCCATGGCAGATCTGAGCCTTATTGTTTTCTATAACAAAAAGATCAAAACACGAATGCAAGCTGTAAAAAAAAAAGCAAAACCCGGTGTTCACTGATGGACTATTTGATTCCTGCTTCTACTCAGGTTTGTCTTTTTGGTCAAATTCATGTTAGAGCCTAATTATAGTTCAGTTAAAGTATAATATGCACAGTCCAATATAGTCTTTTATATATAGTGAAGATCCGGTTTGTCTTAGGCACTTATGTCTTCTTGGTTTTTGGCAGAAGCTTACTGATGCTGGGTATACAAAACATAGTACATTGCAAAAACAAAAAGAATGGCATACCTTGCCTCTAAATTATGGCTGTTGTAAAGAAAGTGCCATGTTGTTGCACAAAGCTTTAGAACCTATGCTCACTCACACAGATACAGAACAGCCTACGCAAATGCATGATGCACCTGCAGAGATACCAGGTATATTTATTTCTTGCAATCAGTTTTTAATATCAATCCAATGATATCTATTTCTGAATTTATCTGCAGGTCGAACTCAAATAATGTAAAACTAAAGATTGTAAAAAAAACACACACAATATCAATGATAGATGTATGGCAACCAGTCACGGTTACTGCATATATGCAGCTATACCCAGTTTCATATGGTGTATACATCCATCATTGATACTTTCCTCCTTTCACCTACCACCATATTTACATGGTATTTACACTCAACATTCATACTTTTTAAATCTTTGCGTAGTCATTGTCTTCATATACATAATTTATTTATATTTTTTATTCTCCAGGTTTCTGTTCTTGCATATGCCGATGACCAGAAGTTAAGGGCAACTTATATTTCACAACCTGCAAGTAAGGAGTAAAAAACAAAGCTGCAGGCCAACAGTATTTAGGCAATGATGATATGTTTGCACATTCACATTTTTCCACCTATGCATTCGTTGGCAGGGCAACCACAATATCAGTTGCAGCCACAATGCACAATTCATGCTGATTACAAACGTGCATATCTGAGCCTGTCAAAATGTCTAGGTCCTCCTCAGTCAACTGCGACCCCTGATCTGAGGTATATTGGATTGATTTATCTGACGGTAACCATTTACTATCCATCAATTGATTGCTAATATCCTTTATTAAGTTAAGAAAAAAACAATAGTTAATATTCATTATGGTTTACCATCGATTTTCGCTTCAGGAATACTACCAGCTATTAATATGGCATCTTTTTCTATTTCCAGATATCGACAATTGAACTTACACAGCAACCATACATTGTTTTTTTTTTGCATACTCATAACTGTAGTGACACAAATGCTTCTGGTCAAAAATATACTTCAATTTGGAAAGAAGGATGAGAAGCGGAAGAGAATGGTGTGATAAGTAGTTTGATCCAAATTGCTTCTTCGCAGCATTCTCTTCCGTTTCCCATCTTTCTTTCAGACTTGAAACATATTCTTGGCCAGAACCAATTGTGTCACTACACATCCGCCTATGCAAAAAGAAAATGTTACCTTTTACTGGCACATAACATAAACCTTTTGTATCCGTCCTTTACCAGGTAAAGAAAATGTTTCCTCCTATCTCTTGCTTCGAACACTAATTTTTCCTCAATACAGGTTATTGCTTTTTGTGCCTTTCTAAAATGCCTTTTTCTGAATGGTATGCAGCCGCAGTGTTTAGGCGATGATGATAACTTTGTGCATTCCCATTTTTCCAGCTGTGCGTTCGTTGGCAGGGCAACTACAGTATCAGTTGCAGCTACAACGTACATTACAAGCTGATTACAAACGTACATATCTGAGCCTTGCTAACATTTAAACATGTGGCACTTCGCTCGACTACGGCTCCTGATCTGAGGTATATTTAATTTATTTATCTAAAAGTAACCATTTGCTGTCCATCAATCGTAACTTTATATACATTTTACCCAGATTTTTTCATCTATGAATATCTGTAACAGGTCATGTATTCAGCGGCACTGCTACGCACACCTGATTAATACAATCAGGATTATTAATCTGACCTTCACCTCGAATTCCTTTTGCTATTTTAATCGTCTATCAATATGTCTGGTGCAGACTATTGTCTCAAGACTATTTCAATAACAAAAGGGGTTTGAGGTGGAGATCAGATTTTCCACCTGTATGTCGATTAAAAAAAAAAAAAAAAAAAACATAAGAAACAAAGACTATTTGGTACTTTTTTTTTTTTGCTGATAGTAACAATACATGTCATATGTTTACAATTCTTGAAGAAAGGTGGGAAACGGAGAGGATAGTGTGCAATATACTTTGGCACAAATTACTTCTATACACTATCCTCTTTTGTTTCCCATCTTTCTTCAATAATTGACCCATACTGCTGATCACCATCTTTTCTCCAGCTCCAGTTGTCGATAGGCAACAACAAGTTAACTTTCGCATGCACATGACATTGACTTTTACTATCACCAAAAAAAAAGAACTAATAGATGGCATTTGTTTCTTATGGTAAAATTCTGAACTTAAACATAGTTACTCATTCTAAGTTCCCATACAGTTCCTTTTGTTCTTTCAACAACCTAGCAGCTCGCTTGGTGCAAGCAGTTGCACAAAGGAAGGTGAAACAACAAATGGAACTGTAAGGGGATTTAGAAAATTTAACTAAATTTTTGAATGAAAAAATGAACTGGGTGCGACATGATTAGCAATCTGGCACGGTATGGGTGACAGACGCCCATTGATTTGTCTGTTAAGGCGATGACGATTGTTTTCTGAAATGTATCTTGGCACGGTAACCACACATGAGCTGTGGTTGCAGCCATGGCAGATCTGAGCCTTATTGTTTCGTTAGGTGCTGATAATATTGACAACATTTGTCTGTTAAGGCAATGACGATTGTTTTCTGAAATATATCTTGGCAAGGTAACCACACATGAAGTGTGGTTGCAGCCATGGCAGATCTGAGCCTTATTGTTTGGTTAGGCACTGATAATATTGACAAGATTTGTCTATTAAGGCGATGACGATTGTTTTCTGAAATACATCTTGGCACGGTAACCACACATGAGGTGTCATTGCAGCCATGGCAGATCTGAGCCTTATTGTTTGGTTAGGTACTGATAATATTCACAATTTACAAAATATCAGTTCCTCCATAATCTAATTCCATACTTCTTTAGATACATACCATGCTTCATTTAACGAAAAGAAGTGCACTTTAAACATTCTATACCCTCATACTTTGCATCCCTAAACCCTCACTTTCTTCTTCTACCCAGACCTGTGCAACTGCAACAACAAGACTACAACTTTTCTGGATATGTATGTGTCTGTGGCTTTGTTTTTTGACCTCTGCTTGCAACCATGGCAGATCTGAGTCTTATTTGTTGTAGTTTTCAGCCTTTATGTTATTCAAGAATTTCATTGCTTTGTTTCATTTATCTGCTATACCGCCCTTTGAATGGCTGATTATTAGGCGATGACGATTGTTTTCTGAAATATATCTTGGCACGGTAACCGCACACGAATTGTGGTTGCAGCCATGGCAGATCTGAGCCTTATTGTTTTCTAAGCCTTTATGTTATTCAAGAATTTCATTGCTTTGTTTCATTTCTCTGCTATACTGCCCTTTGAATGGCTGATTATTAGGCGATGACGATTGTTTTCTGAAATATATCTTGGCACGGTAACCGCACACGAATTGTGGTTGCAGCCATGGCAGATCTGAGCCTTATTGTTTTCTACGGTTGCATGCGGTACTGTACTTAAACATAGTTACTCATTCTAAATTCCCATACAGTTCCTTTTATTCTTTCAACAACCTAGCAGCTCGCTTGGTGCAAGCAGTTGCACAAAGGAAGGTGAAACAACAAATGGAACTGTAAGGGGATTTAGAAAATTTAACTAAACTTTTGAATGAAAAAATGAGCTGGGTGCCACATGATTAGCAATCTGGGAAAGGCTAAAAGAAGAGATGGAACAAACAAAAGGCAAAAAACAAGAGCCTGCAACCCAAATGCGGGCCCAACACTGCTACAAAAACTGTAGCAAAACTCGACACTACATTATATATAAGAGAATATTGTCACACGATGAACTTGATGATTCCTGTTCTTCAGGTTCGCATACCCATTCCCATTATCGCATTCATCTATTTTACATTCTTCTTTTTTCTGACTTTCTAAAATTGCTTTTTCTCAATGGTTTACATCTACATTCTATAGGCAATGATGATAACTTTGTACGCCTCCATTTTCCCAGCTGCATGTTCGTTGGCAAGGCAACCACACTTTTAGTTGCAGCTACAACATGCATTTAATGCTGATTATATATGTATATATCTGAGCCTTACTAAGATCAGAACATATAGCCCGTCGCTCAACTACGCTTGCTGATCCAAGGTATATTGCATTTGTACCATTTCATGATCCAATGTATATTTATTAATTATATGTTCCTATAGTAAAAACTGTCTATTCAGTTCAGCATAGACGCTTATTCTAAGATCCTGTGGTACACCCAATTCTGCAAAGACACTCGAAACAACAAAACAGCCTGTACAGATTCTCAAACCAGCTGCCTGCATTCCTTTTTTACTTCTATTCAAGCTACATCCTTATAAAAAGAAGCTGGAAATCAAAAATATAGAGAATATCAGTGATGGATGTACCGACACCGAACATAGCTGCTGCCACATTTGCATGGTGTCTGCATCCATCATTGATATTTTGTTACTATTTTTGTCCTGTCAAAGAATCGATACTCACATTCTTAATATATTTTATTCCCTACGACCAAAAGATAAGTGTTACTTATATCACTATGGTAAATTTAAAATGCAATTGCTATTCGCATAGATAATCTCCTTAAACATTCTAACCATTACTACTGTGGTGCTTAACTTATTTTCCTTTTTTTTATACCAGCGAATGATGCACACTTATCTATTCCTGCTGCCATTTGTCAAACAGTTACAAATCCTGTTACGAATGGTAGCCAACCACTCAGAACACACAGAACTCATGTTAACTGCCAACACACAGGTAGTATTAATTATGTTTTCTTGCTATATGAGACTTTTAACTCTAACTAATGTTTGTTGCTCTTTTCATGATTCAAACTGACCCTGCTCCTACTGCATCTTCTAACTATAATCCTCTATCTCAAACTTTTGCAGCTACATTCTATAGGCAATGATGATAAGTTTGTACAGTTCCATTTTCCCAGCTGCATGTTCGTTGGCAGGGCAACCGCACTTTAAGTTGCAGCCACAGCATGCACTTAATGCTGATTACATATGTACATATCTGAGCCTTACTAAGACCAGAACATATAGCCACATGCTCAACTGTACCTGCTGATCAGAGATATGTTGCATCTGCACCATCTGGTACTACACATGATCTTATGCAACTGTTTCAATTACAGCAATTGCATTTACATGGTTCGATATCTGTTGTTTGAATTACTTTTATTAAACCATAAAAAAAACAATACCGCTTTCCACTGTTTCATTTTCCCGCCAAAAATCCTTACCTCCAAAAGCCCAGTTGCTGAGTTAGCCTGTTTTGTGTGTCCAGCCCATTCATAGTATACGGTATATATGCATGTAAATACAAATACAATCATACATATGCAAATACAAATACAATCTCCTTTTTCTTTGGTTAGGTACTGATAATATTGACGATTTACAAAATATCAGTTAAACACCATTGTTAAACGACGTCGTTTACCATAATCAGTTACAAATTGACTAATATGGGTGGCAGACGCCCATTGATTTGTCTGTTAAGGCGATGACGATTGTTTTCTGAAATGTATCTTGGCACGGTAACCACACATGAGGTGTGGTTGCAGCCATGGCAGATCTGAGTCTTATTGTTTGGTTAGGTGCTGATAATATTGACAAGATTTTTCTGTTAAGGCGATGACGATTATTTTCTGAAATATATCTTGGCACGGTAACCGCACACAAATTGTGGTTGCAGCCATGGCAGATCTGAGCCTTATTGTTTTCTAAAATATATGTTCAGTTAACATTGGCCAAATATCTTCAGTGAAAGCTTTAAACTTAAAGCAATTATTATTTACCTTAGATTGCAATGGCATCATGAACCTCACGGTTACATGCGGTACTGTTTTGCTGCTGCTGATGCTTTTTTGGTGCGTTCAGTTTCATACTGAAATGGGCAACGTTAAATGGATATGCAGGCATCCTCGCTTATACTCATATTAATAGTCCATTCCATTGTATTCTGCCATGAATGAAGATCTGCTCAAAATATGCACCCTGGAATGACGGCTTAGCAATATTCTAGGTTTACATCTGCCTTTTCTGTATAAATAAACAATGCAGGCGAATCATTAAGATGAGTATAATTGAGGATCGTTGCGCAACAAGACGAGGCAATGATGAATGTTACTGCAACCTTGCTTTTCCACGAGTAAATGTGGATCTGAGCCTCTGTCCATTGCCACACACCAATTAATGCCGCACTGTTGCTCCGACTAAATATTGCTTGATACAAGGTATGCAACCCTTTCTTTGTGTAAACAAATATTCAGATTGAAATCTCCTTTTTCTTGGCCTTATTAGTTATCTGTCTTTTTTGCAGGAACCGAGGAAGGTCGTGTGATAGTGAATGCCTCACAATCTTCCTGACCTGTTAAATACTATTTTGTGAGACATACGTCTCATGTTGCATAAGGTTTATGTGTCACAAAATAGCATTTAACAGCCCAGGGGCATTGTGATTCTTTTCTTTACCGTATATATGCCATGTCTGCCTGCTTGATACAAGGTATACAACCCTTTCTTGGTATAAACAAATGTACAGTAAAATTTGCCTATTATGAACCTTTTACTTTTGTTAAAGCTAACCCTGCTGCTGGCTACTCGCAAAGTATGTCACATTATGTTCATCTATTATATTGTGTTATCCAAAGATGGTCCTAACTATTGTTTTGTATGTTGCCGTGCTTCAGCTGCTACGGATCAGTTGCGTGGACATCACAGACCAATGTTTTAGGATGAAGAAAAGCTGACCAGTTCCGCTATGGCATGAGGACCTATGTATCTCCTATTATACATGCATATATTTTGCTTTTAAACGCGCTCGCCCGCATCGCGGCGACCAGCGCCATTCTCGTCATACACAAAGCCCCAACGAGCCCAAAATATTCAAACCCATACGCACAAACATAAACACCAGACAACTCATGCATGAAAACACCATATTCGAAGAGACAAAGCATGTACCCACAACTCATGCATAAAACACCAGCCAAGTTTCCATCCTGACTTAACCATATTCGAAAGCCAAATTAAAGCATGCACACAACACATACCTTATTCTTCACATCTGATTCGCAATCTATTTAAGCGAGACAACGTCGATACACAACACCATGCGACATGATTCGACTCTCGTATAGCATGCAACAAAATCAAGGTATAAACTACAGCCCTATGCCCTCGTTTCACCATCATTTGAGACCAAAACTCACACACGAGACGACATTAACGCGAGACCAGACCATGTTAAATTGAGGCAGAAACAATCACACAACCCTTATTCTTATACACGACTATCAAGCATGCAAGTAAACGAGCTTTTAGGTTCCTACGACACCACCACGCATACACACAAACACGACTCCAATCACAAATTAAACGAGGCATACACGTTACATAAAATCATTGAGTTACCAACCTTAACCCCTCGTTATTTATTTTATACATTCCCTTATTAAGCGGTTTAGGGTTTTCAGATTTAAGTACTTCATTTAATGTGTCCTCAAAGATGATTCTAGGGCTGGAACAAGGAACATGTCGACATGAAGGAACCCATACTCGACACATATTCAACACGTTCTAGACCCGTACTTACCGATTCATTATAAATGATGGTTTTGACTATGATTTAGTTAGAGCATGATACCATATAACAAGGTTACTTAACACAACAATGGTGTGTAGCATATGCTTTTATATAAAGATAACTGTTAACAGAAATACCTCTAGGCTAAACATGAACACATCAAAACCGAAAAGCACGAACACAACGTTCGCGAGTACAGGCACAAACAGCCACAACACTTTACGAGATCATGACCAGCGACCACCCACGAACCGAAACCAACACAAATCACAGTCCGAAATGAACTCGTACCTTTGTGTTAAAAGTCGTATCTCTCACTTGTGCTGATGACAAACGATTAGGACTTGTTTAACAACCCTTGTTGCTTCGTTAGTCTTGAGAGTGAATAACAAGATATGTTATATGGTTTTAGTTAAAAGCGTGTGAGATGATAAGGCAGGAGTAAAGAGATCGTATCTTTTAAAATGTTAAGAATATTTCACCGTGTAGCTAATTTAGGAAAAAGGGACAAATGATGTTTACCATCCACAAGAAACGTGTGATGTCTTCCAAAAGGTAAAAAAATAAAATAAGGTGTTATTATCATATCAATAGTTTAGGATAATCATTAAAGTGTATAATTAACATATGACATACAGTTTAAATATCATTTATTATTTAACTATCTTAAGTTATATTCAAAATGAGTAGGTAAAAAAATATAATCCAGGCTTTGGGGTGTAATTCAAGTATCGGGTTAATGGTCATCGTTGACTAATCTGATTTTGTGAGGGTTCTCACATTTTGCATACTTGTAATGTTTTTTTCCATGATCAATATGTCTTCAACATAAGGAAAATTGCATCACTCCCACTAGCTTTGTGATATACATATGGCTCATCAAGATTCTAAGTAAATCAAAACCTTTTGATTTATTCATCAAATCTTTTATTCCATTGCCTTGATGCTTGCTTCAATCCATAAATGGATCTTTGAAGTTTGCATACACGGTTTGGAAACTTTGGATTCACAAACCCCTCTGGTTGCGCCATATAGATGTCTTCATCTAGGCGACCATTTAAGAAGACGGTTTTGACATCCATTTGCCAAATCTCATAGTCATAGTACGCTGCTATAGCTATGAGAATCCTAATAGCTCTAATGTCAGCTACAGGAGAAAAGGTCTCCTCGTAGTCAACACCATATGTTTGAGTAAAGCCTTTATCTACCAAACGAGTCGTATAGGTGTGTACCTTGCCATCCATGTCAGTTTTTTTCTTGAAGAGCCACTTATTCCCAACTACCTTGACATTGGGAGGAATGTCTACTTCAATCCAGACATTGTTATATTTTATGGATTGCATTTCCCCATTTATAGCAACTACCCATTTATCATTTTCAGGACTCTCAATGGCAGCCCTATAATTAGTAGGTTCATCAAGATCCCCTAATATAGTTTCCTCAACTTCTACGTTAAGACATAGAATTTCAGGAGCTTTCACATGTCCTGAAGACTTGCGAATGGCAACAATTTCAACTTCAGGTGGAGGACCCAGACTTTCAGGTTCCACAGGAAGTACGCTAGTGTTTTTAGAAGGTAATGTATCTACATGATCATCTTCCAGATTATAAACTCTCCCACTAAATTCTTGAGACATAAGTTCATTTTCAAGAAAGTCTCCATATCTAGCTACAATTAATTTATTTTCAGGTGGGTAGTAAAAGTAATAACCCATCGTTTCCTTTGGGTATCCTACAAAGATACACTTTATAGATCTCTGTTGGAGTTTATCTGCTGAGTCACGTCTGATATACGCCTCACAACCCCAGACCTTTAAATAAGAAAAGTTTTGAGCTTTTCCATTCCATATTTCATATGGTGTCTTATCAACCTTCTTGGTGGGAACCATATTTAAAATACGAACCGCAGATTCTACGGCATAATCCCAAAAAGATAAAAGAATAGTTGTAAGATTAAACATTGATCGTACCATGTCTAACAATGTACGATTTCTTCTCTCAGATACACCATTTTGTCGTGGAGTATATGGAGATGTGAGATTCTGGACAATTCCATTCTCAGCTAAGTAATCTTTAAACTCTAGGCTTAGATATTCACCACCTCTATCGGATCGAAGAACTTTAATCTTCTTTCCTAGTTGCAATTCTACTTCTGCTTTAAAAACCTTAAATATTTCAAACACCTCATGTTTATGTTTAAGCAAGTAAACATAATCATATCTGCTGAAATCATCTGTAAAGGTTAAGAAGTAGCTAGCACCTCTCTTTGACACATGTCTAAGTGGTCCACACACATCAATATGTATTAAACCAAGTAGATCAGAAGCCCTTTTCATATTACTATAAAAAGGTTTCTTAGTCATCTTCCCAGATATACAAGACTCACATTTATCATATGATTCATCATTGATACTTTTTAAAAGCCCATCACGTTGTAGCTTTTCTATGCGAGTCTTGCCTATATGAGCAAGTCTATAGTGCCAAAGGTAAGAAGAATTCAAGTCTGACTTAATTCTCTTACTTATGCTATACATTGAATTATTATTATTGGATATATAATCATTCATGTCAATTTCAAACACATCATTCACAACAATAACATTAAAATAAAAAATACCATTTAAAGAAACAGAAATTCCATTACTAGTGATAGTGTGAATAAAACCCAAATCCAACAAACATGAAAAGGAAACAACACCTCTAATAATAGAAGGTGCATAATAACAATTTTTTAATGACTGTACTAAGCCCGAAGGCAAAACTAAATTAAACAATCCTATGGATTCAACAGCTGCAGGTGCTCCATTTCCCACATGCAGATATTGCTCCCCATAGGCAAGCTTCCTTTCCACTCTAAACCCTTGCAGCGTATTACAAATATGAATACCGCATCCAGTATCATATACCCAGGAATTAATTTTATGATTTAGAGTAAATAATTCAATCATAAATAAGTTACCTGAAGTGCTGGCGCCTAAGTGCCCAGACTTCTTGTTCTTATTTTCTCGCAACTTTGGATATAAAGAGGACAATTCCTCTTCCAGTGACCAACTACATGACAGTAGTGGCAAGCCTGATCCTTCTTTGGATTATCCTTCTTCTTAGGAGGGTTTTTCTTAGGTTGAGGTTGATAAGTCATAACATGTTTACCCTTATCAGCCATTCCCTTTCCCTTACCCTTCTTGTTCGCATTTGACTTGTTAATTCTACCCCCTTGAATAGCAAGTACCTGGGGTGTAGAATCCTTTGGTGGTAAACCTTTCTCGTAATCAATAAGCAGTGCGTGTAAATCAGTAACTGTCTTCCCCACGCAGTGCATATTGAAATTACACAAAACCACTAAATTCCTTATTTAGGGATCTATTGATTAAGTTAACAGCAATATCTTGTTCATAGATCTTGCCAAGTGCTTGTAGTTGATCCATGTAACCTTTCATTTTCAACACATGAGCACTTACAGGTTCACCATCTGCCTGCTTACAACCGTGTAGATATTCCATCAAATCATAGACCTGAACGGTTTGTGGTTTCTCAAATATTTTTTTGAGTTCGCTGAGCATGTCCATAGGGAAGAAATTCTCAAGCTGCTTTTGTAAAGCAGGTGTCATCGCTCCCAACATTAAACAAGCCACATCATTATGTGTCTTAAACTCAGCTTTCCACAATGCTTTTTCCTCATCGGTTGAAGTTTCAGTAGTAGGTTTAGCAGAACAAGGCTTATATAAGAATTCAAGTTGATCTGTCACTCGCAGGACAATCTTGAGTGAGCGATACCAATCATTGAAATTCTGAGAGCCAGTCAAATTTTCTCATTCAAAGAATGGTTTGAACGCAGAACTCATAGTAGTGTTATTGTTTTGAGCCATTTCTATAGATAAAGAAAGTTCAAACATTAGTATTTTCGATGATACAATTTTTCAAGAAAATAAAATACCCAAGGAAATATTCATATAACCATAGAATTTTATTGAAAACTAGGATCCAAATTAACATAGTTTCATTACATCAGTTGATCTGCTAGTAATGAAAGTATAAAATAAGGTAATCTGTCGAACAATAATTGGCAAACAATTTCCAATTCCTAGATCATTATGGGATTTACATTGGCAAACAATTTCCAATGTAAGCATGTTTTATCCCCATCTTATGCCTTGAGTCCAATCTCTCACTTACAACTCAATTAAGTCGTCTAATTAAAAAACTCTAAATTAACATAGTTTCATTACATCAGTTGATCTGCTAGTAATGAAAGTATGAAATTTACCTTTCCATTGTAATCTAGTCCAAGCTCTCACATGACGTAAATTACAACTTCAAGTGTTCTTTTAATTATATGGCATTAACTTAATTTTAAGGGTACTAGTTTTTGGTGTTTATAATCAAAATATGTATGAAGAAGCATGCATACATCTTCGTCTCATAAGTTTTATAAAACCTTTTTATTTACCAATTCATTAAGATCAAATTTACAAACGTTTTTAATTGAGGTATTGGGTTCACCAATCAAAGAATTTACCTTTAATTATCGTCCATTATATCGTACTTTTTCATAAGTCTAAAGACTTAGTGTTTTAGATAATTACCAAAAAGTGGCGCATGGAATTAAAGCTAATTCACCCTTAAGTTGATTTTATACATAAAATAGTCGTACTTGGTAGCTCCAATTTGACGCACAAAGGAGCGTAGAAACAAAGGTCAGCGCGAAACTTATTAAAAACCCGTTCCTACTTATACCCCTCTTATAGTTTGTCACAATTGGGTGAGCTGTTCGTACTATTGGTACAAAACTCAACAATCAATTTAAACACTTGAAAATTTTGACTCTTCGAAAACAATTCATTGTTTCACCATTATTTAGTCCATATTATTTTTCTATTCAAAATTACCCTTTTTCGTTTATAAACATATCATTATAATAAATAAACTAAAAACAAGTAATACAAATAAAAAAATAAAACAACTAAATAAACTTACATAACATAACAATTAATTATGTAAAAAACATGTAGCCACATGCAAACTTAATTCGATAAACCTATTAATAATCAATTCTAGGTTTATATTGTATATATTCAACTAAGACAATCACTTATAAAGGTAAGTTAGCCACATGCATCGACGTATCGATTGCGTTAGTCATAATTAAATATACACCACATAGCACGTAACTGATTACTTAATTGTGACAACCGGTAAATTTCGGGAGCATTTTTAATTGCCGCATTACGTTTAAAATGAGCATTTAATTATTTGGAATCATTTTTGGAATGTATTGGGAATTTATCTGGATTTTTGGTAATGTTATGTGGATTATCGTTATGTGACGAGTAATTTCATGTATACTTAGTTAGGCACTACGTGAGTCGCACAATTAAACTTAATAATATGAGAGATATTGATTATTTTTGACGCGCTAAACGAACATGGACGTACTTATAGTCAATCCTATTGGAAAAATAGTTTTATGATCAGTGGAATACATTAGAAATGCTCGGGAAAATGTTTCGGTACTCAAATTTATCTCGATAACGTTTTATTAGAAGAATAACCAAAGTTGCAGTTTAGGTCCTTGGGGGAACTTTAGGGTTATACTTGAAGCCCTAGCACTATATAAACCTAACTATAATCATTTTTATGGTTTATTCAATCATTTCACACATTAGCCACCCCCTCCTCTCCTCTCCTCTCCCACACTTCGGCCACATTTTCGGCCACCACCGAGCAACACCACCGCCCCTCCCCTTATCACACCGCCACCACCCATCTTCACCCCGTGACCTCCTCACCTTGTTTTGCTATACCACGCGCCCAAGAGCCACCCTTCACCATTACTACACGCCACCAACCTCTTTTTCCGACCAAGATCATTATAGATCCGAGTGTTTTGAAGGTAGGACACACCGTTTCACATGTGTGTGTGACTCGGTGTGAGTCAAACTTGTGTATAACGAGTTATTTTGATTGTTTTGATTCGGTTTGGGTATAAAAACGAGTGGGTTTAATGTTTTTAATAACTAAAAATGTATATAAGCGAATTTGGTATCATTTTCTTGTGGGTTTAGTGTCGAATTTTGGTCATGTCGTGGGTGTGCCGTGAGCTATAGCTCACGGCCGAGGTTTAATGAGCTTGTTTTGAGGTCGAGTCAAGTCATGGTACTAGTCTTGAGTCATGAAAAAGGTTTGGGTCGAGTATAATTGTTTTTGTTATTATATCATGTTTATTTTGTTTCGGATTTAGGGTTTGGTAAACCCTCGATGCAGCCGAGAATTTGAGATGAGGATTGGATTTGGATTATTGTGTTAAAGTTGGGTTTGTTGTGGGTTGTTGCCAAGAAAGACCAAAGGGTATGTGTTGTTTGTTTGTTGGTGCCGAGAGTCGAAGCGAGACCAATAGGGTCTCGACCTATGATGATACATGTTGTTGTTGTTGTGTTGGATTTGGAAGGGGATACTTAGATAACGAGCCGTAGGTTTTGGCCGTTAAATGTTGTTGGCGTTGTTGGACTTGAGGCATTGATATCGTGATCATATAATTAAATTGTGTTGATTTGAGCCAAGTCGAGTGTCGCCGAGACTTCGTAGTCTCGTTGTGGCCTCGACAAGCCAAAAGTGCTATTTAAACTTTATGTTGACTATTGACTATTGAGGATGACTTGTTGACCAGAGTATAACTTAAACTCGAAATATGAGATGACTCGGTACATATTTAGATTTGAAACTTAAATGACATTAGTAAACGATAACTTAAAAATATTAACTAACGAGTACATTGTTACTTAATATTTTAAAGGTTAAAAAGAAAATGTTAAATGACAAATAAAACGTTATTTAATATTTTTGCAAATATAAAGAATACGTGCGAGGTATTAAATATTTCGAGGGCACGCAAATCGAGAAGTACTATTTATGGAAATATTTGTGTTTTACGGAGTTAGTGTCGAGTCACGGATCGATTGACGTTAATAAACCTGGCCCACATGGTTATCGGACTTATTGGGCTGACGAGTCCAATAAGGGCCCAATAAGCATGTCAGAGGAAACTTATTAACGAGCAATTTATCCTTATGACTTATCAAGTATGGTAATTAAGTTTTAGATTGATAAGTTAAACAAAGGAATTTGCGAGACTTATCGCGTTGACGAACTCGATAAGAACCCAAAAATTCGTCCGAATGACTTATCAAACTTAAACCTAATCATACGTCCTCGTCATGTGAGTCGTTTAGTTTTTAGACATTGTTTGGCCTCGTCATGTGAGTACACTTGAGTCATGTTGTGTCTCCACTACACACCCGATGATACCAAACGCTAGTAACTAATATAAGAGAGAGATTTTAGAATCGAAATGGAATATAATTGGGGATAGTTAGCTTTCAGAAATCTTTTACTTTTGGGAATATACGTTAAGGCAAGTTTATATTATTAGGTCGTGCTGAGTCCGTAGTTGCCGTGACGTGTTAGCTGTTGTTGTGTCTCACCACTGTTGACTTGTGTATTGTGCTTTGCTTGATCGAGGTGAGTTTCATAGCCCCACTTTTACTCTTACTAATGTTTATTTAAACTTGGGGGAGAAAACATGCATGTTAGGAATATAAATATTCAGATGAAGGCTCGGTCACCCCGAGCATCTATTTAGCATTTACATAGCTCGTAGGCTTTTTTATATTTGCGTAATATTATTTGTATTAGTATTAATAGTCTAGTTATATTTATATTTGTGGAGTGGGTCGGGGCTTTCCCCACTGTCAGCTCACTCCACAGCCCACTAGGGGCACAAATATTAGGAACTATAAATACCCCTCTCCTCACATGGAGAGGGTTGGAACTCTTGCATATTTTCACACATTGAATCTAATAGATCAAGTTTTCCCTTCATCTCTCTACCTTCTATCTAACATCTCACTAACTCAAAGCATGGATCTAATCTTCCATGAACCAAGACCACCCGAATAGATCCACACAATCAAGATGGTTATATCTTACAATTGGTATCAAGAGCCATGGTTAGGTTCGATTGATTGTGTGTGCCTTGATTTGTGGTCTCTACTTTAATTGGTTGGCTTGGTTCGGACACTGTTTCAAGTGACAAATTGTTTTTTTCTCTCTTGTTCCATCTGTTCGAATATCACATGCTTTGTGTGTTGGGCTTCACGTGTTCGTATATCACATGCCATGTATTTTGGGCTTCACTTGGTTTGTATGAATATCTCATGCCTAACTCTTATTGTTGCTTTATTTTTTTGGTCTATACGAATGGTTAACACACACTGCTCGATGATAACTTTTGTTGTCCAATTCTTGCTGGTCCAAATCTGTGCTCAAATACTTCTTGGGCTTCACTCGTGGGTATTTAAGATTCATTTATATTTGATGTTGTTTGGAAAAACCTCATGTGTTACTCGTAATCTTTCGATATTCATGAACGTTTTTGTCACTTGTGTGAGATGTGGTTTTTTTTGTGGATTGTTCTTGGTTGCTGTTTGTTTCAAAAGGTGGTGTTCTAAGCTGCGGTTTGTGTCATGTTGGGATTGGTGTTTGGAGTGTAGCTGCAAAAAGGGGTAAAAGACAAAAGTGTGAAAGTGACAGCTTTGACTGGTCAAACTTGCGGTTTGTCTAAGCTGCGGTTTGTCTATGTTCATGGTTGCGGTTTGTCTATATGTTCATAGTTGCGGTTTGTCTCTATGTTCATGGTTGCGGTTTGTCTCTATGTTCATGGTTGCGGTTTGTCTAATGCGGTTTTTCTACTCTAGAGCAAATTGTTAAACAATCAGTACTGATATGTTGGCAACATTTCGTCAAAAGTTGCGATTTGTCCATAAAAAGAAAAACAGAATGAAAATGAAGATGAATAACTGACCATTGACTACAAACCATATACCATCTCATGACCTCAGTCTTTCAACATGATCGGTCCAAGAATCAAAATCTTAATGAACATGAAGTCGAATGCTATGAAAACAAATCAACCTCAGCCGGTTTCTCATACCAATCCAAAACCTATTCAAATCCTACAACTAGATATTAATCCTCACATCACTCCCCAACACTCATCTTATTTAACCAAGACTCGATGATATAAACATCATTATCATCACAGCTCATGTACACAAAATGAAAATCAACAAGGTCTCAGTTTATCTTTCGTGTAGAACATAAGTTTATTAGACCTCAAAGATCAAAAACACGAAAAGAAAATCATCATCGATCTTTGACTTTGGTGTTATCCGAATAGAAAGAAAGAATTATAACAAGTATGTTACATTCCTTCTTTGGTTCGTTAACTGACAAACGATAACAAATTAATACACCTCACCCGAGACCTCTAAGTAGAGATCTTGAAGACTCTTAACGATTTGTGTGTGCTACGGTTGGGTTGTGTTTCGGTTTCTGTCATCAAAGGGAGATATAAGGCAGGAAGATGGAGTATATTATGTGTCGTTTAATTTTAATGGAGTGATAAGGATGCTTTGATTGTTGTGTTAGTGTATGAATGGTGTTATAACGATGAGTTGATTCCAGTTGTGGTTGCTTCGTGTGGATTTGGAAAGTGATGCATTCATTCTTATGTATGGCTGCTTGTGTTTTTCAAACGTGATAAGGGTTGAAATTGCTGACTACGTCTTTCTTTGAGATGGATTAACAGTTGGTAGGCGATTGATATGAGATTAGGGTTATTTTGTGTGAGTAATTAGTAGTGTTATTTATATCCGGATGATTAGGGTTGTGTACTAATGGGCTTTGTGATTCATTGGTTAATGGACTTGGACTTTCACAACCGAAAATTGATTGGGGTGCATGGGCTTATATCACAAACTTGATTTAACTAAATTATCTTTCAGCCAAAATTGAATGGACGATTAAATTAACTATTGCCAAATCTTGGTTAGTAGTTCATTTGGCTATCTAAATTTTTTTTTTAGTTGAAATGGGTTAATCAAGAGGTTGGACTTGGGCCTAGTGTTTTTGTTTAATGTGTTGTTGGGCCAATAATATGCTGAAATTGGACTAGAGTGGGCTTGCATGTGGGAAACCAGTTTGGGCTGATAAAGACAAGGACGATGTTATATTTCTGTTAACTGTGGCATGTTGATAACTTAGCTAGAGCAATTTCTTTTGCTTTGTTGAGTATAAACTGGAGTTATGAATGTGTATAATGTGGGGTTGAACGTATATCACACAGTTGGCTTAAAGGATTTGTGTTTCAACATGCATTGTCTTAACCCTTGGTATTGTCTTTGACATATCGAAGTTGGATCTACGAAAGTTCATAAGGACACACACGTCACCGCTAGTATTTGGGTTTATGAATGTCATCGGGATTACAGAGTTGCGGATTTGGCTGCGTAGTCCAATTAGAGCCTACCACTTGAGCAAGCATGCAATTTGATCTTTACGATTTGAGTTATAGTTGACAAATAACAATTTGTTTAATTGCTATTTGTCAAGTTGCGCTTTGACTTGTTGCGACTTGACTGATTGTGATCTGACCAGTTGCGATTTGACGTTGCGAGTTGACACTTGCGATTTGTCTAATTGTGATTTGGTTGACTGCAATCTGACTTGTTGCAAGTTGACAATTTGTGACTTGACTCGTTGCGATCTGATCAAGTTGTGATTTGACTTCTTTGACTTGAATTTTGAAGATTAGTGTTGCACTTCACTCTTGGGTATTCTTGTTGATTTCACGGTTTCTCTTGTAGATTTTAGAAAATCCCGCGAAAGATTCGATTTCTCGGTTTAAATCACAAGAGTTGTAAAATCCCGTGAAATTAATTTTGGACAAGTAGGCTGGACTTGGATTTAGACATAATAAAACTTACGGGGTTTGACTATTTTTTTCGGGATAAGTTTGTGCTTCAAGATCAGCAGGAATTGGGAAATTATGGTAACTTGGTTGGTTTGTTAATTCACGGGTTGGTGTACTTAGTGTCACAAACATCTCGGGGTGGATGGATGCACGATGTTTGATGACCCTTGCTCGAGCGTATTTAGGGTGATTAGACTTGGATGTTCAAGAAGTGGATATATACAATAAAGGATGGAAGGTTGGGTATATATCACTACCTATATTTAAAGGAGTTACGTTGTTGTGCTCAATATAGGTTCTAAATCACAAATTTAGTGCAAGTATAAGTCGCGAACCTGTCCTTTATCAAGCTTCATCAAGTGATTGTTATCTCTCAAGCTTCTAATGGGATTGTAGTACAAGATCTTCTCAAGAGGTGGCCAGACTTAAAGACAGGAGGTGGTTGTTCAGAGACGTGGTTTAACCTTTTACAATGTGTCTGAGTAAAGTTAAACATATTTCATCAAGCGGTTTTGGCATATTATGAGCTTCAGGGAATGTATTAATCTACTAAACCATTGATAAGGAGACAAACGAGGGGTTACTACATGAGAGTCTTAATCACCATCTTCTTCGCAGTAGTTTTATTTAACTCTTTCCATGTGTCTATGTTGTGGTTGTCAAATTCTCAAACATCACGAATTCTCAGCTTTGGCAAAAAGGTCATTTCATGCCCTTTTTGAGGGGGAGAAGTAGCGCGAGGTTCCTAGCAGTTCCGTCTCCAGCGATGTAAATTTTAGCGGTTCCAGTTACAGCGGGTCAGATCGTATCGGTTCAGTCTCCAGCGGTTTGAATCTTAGCAGTTCCGGTTTCAGCGGGTCAGATCGTAGCGATTCAAGATTTAGTGGTTCAGTCTCCAGAGGTTTGAATATTAGCGGTTCCAGTTTCAGTGGTTTAGCTTTCAGCGGTTTAGAGCTTAGCTATTTGCCTAAGATTTTAGCGGTCTGTTACTTACTGTTGTGCAGTTTGTTCTTGAATTTATTTCTCGGTTAAATCTCAAGAACTGTAAAATCCTGTACACAGTACGACAACTATTCCATGCACTGCACCTAATATCATCCAAGCAGCTGGGTCAGACAGCTTTGTTTGATAGGACTGACTATGAGTCATGGGCACTGCCAAGAATTAGTGCATGTTTCTTCTCCCTTTTGACTATTCAACCGCACAAAATGATCACGAAGTTAATTTGGTATTCCTTGCTTGAGAGTGAAGTTGGATTTCACGAAAGAGTCTACCTATTTTATCTTGAAATCGGGGATGGTTGGATGCATGATTTCAATGATAACTTGCTCGTGCTTAAGATATAAGTTGAAGACTTGGGTTATCTAGTTACCAGCAGTCGGGGTAACTATCACTTAAGAGTTCCGTTGGAGTACTCAGTGTCACACGTCGATGACGTTGTCGATAATCGCAAGAGGTGTTAATGTCTCATACTTTGGATGGGTATTGAGTACATAGAGATTTGCTTGGAGCATTAATTCTCTACACCGTTCTTCCAACATTAGTGCAAGCTTAAGTAACGAATTTGGGGACTTCTACTTCTGTTTTCAATATTGGTATATCGGGTTTCCTTCATCAAGTGGTCACTAATCTGTGTACAAGGTTGGTTAGTTGGCCAAAGGTTTTAAAAGTTGTGATGAGATCTGTAAGTGTCACAAGATATTCTTAACCCAAACTGATGTTCACCAAAACCAAATCAGTCATGCCACATTCAATCTGTTACTGTCTCACGGTTTCTTCTTGGTTTTGTAAAATCCCGCGAAAGAACTTATTTCTCGGTTTAAATCATAGATTTGTAAAATCCCGTGATGATGGGCTATGCGCTCTTGACCATGATCGGGTTAAAACCATTATCAAAGTTCAGCTATAACATCACAAATGGCTGGATCGAGGCATTTAATCGACAAGATGTGACTACGGGGTTAGTTCAGTATTAGTTATTTGAGGCTGAAGTGAAATTTCATGGGTGCGTGTACTTAGTATCTGAAGATATCGGGGAGGTTGGATGAAGATTCTTTGAGATCCTTGTTCGAGTTTTTGACCTTTACAATGACGAGGACTTGGATATCTAGTTATTTTTTCTTTCTCTCTATTACAAAATAACTATCACTTTAAGGAGTTACGTTGTAGTGCTCAGTGTCACACGAAGTTGTGGATATTCAAGAGGTGATGTACGTCTTATACTTGATGGTTGGTTGGTTGAAGAGTATAGAGTACTTAGGGATTCGATGTTACACTAAGTCTCTACACCGCTCTTTGTCTCGTATTAGTACAAGTTTAAGTCACAAGTTCGGGTTATGTTACTTCAGTCTCAAGTTCATCATATTGGGTTTTTCTGCATCAGTGGTCAAGACATCAAGCCGACAAAATGATAATGGGGTCGGTATCGAGTTAGATGAGAGAAGTAGAAAAGAGAGAGATGACGTCTGTACACATCAGTGCAGGCCTCGCTCTTCATCATTATGACGTCTGTACACATCAGTTCAGGCCTTGCTCTTCAACGACAATGACGTCTGTACACTTCAGTGCAGGCCTCGTTCTTCAAAGAAAAGAAAAGGGTACGCGTGAGTGCACTTTATCTTCAAAAGAAGAGGAATCTTCTTATTTATGGCCATTCTCATCAACAAGTTTCATGCTCTTTCCGTGCTTATTCAGTCTTCAAGTGGATCGGCGCATATTGGAGTATATTTTTATTCACGTATTCAACCAAAAATTGCAGTTGACAGGCATATGTAATTTTTGAGGGGGGGGGGGGGAAGGGGTGAATAAACAACATGTCAGTCGTCAAGAACCGTCAAGTGGAGCTACTTACTGTTGATGGTATTCATATTCACTAGTTCAATCATCAAAAATTGCAGTTGGCAGGCATATGCAATTTTTAAAGGCGGGAAAGGGTGAATATTAATCTACATGCTGATTGATGATTGAGAAATGGTCATACGACTCCTGAATACGTCAGTTCAGGAGTCGTGCAAACCATGTTTCTCCAACACTACTTCTTCCATCTATCAAGGTGTTGAAGAACATGGTCATGGAATGCTAATCTACATATTCTCACGGGCTGGTTCAATCAGCAACAAAGGGTTTCTAGTCAATGCTTCATGTATACGTCATTAGGCTACATGTACACATCATGATGATGATTCCGATTAATCGTAACCATCATGGGGGAGAGAAATGTGTACACCTAGGACGCACAACAGGTTCACATGATCGGGCTTTATACGGCTTCTTAGTTGAAGTTATTCCGGTGTTGATAACCATAGAGATGATCAGTGGTTCAACTTGTTACCTTGGTATTAACATTTCACTTTTACGTCATGGGCTGATTAATCGTAACCGTCAGGGGAAAGAGAATGTGTACATCAAGGACGCACAACAGGTTCACGTGATCAGGGCTTAATATCCAAGGATGGATACATACTATAGATGATCAGTGGTTCAACTTGTTACTTTGGTGTTATACTAAAGACTGAAGAAGGTCGAGTCGTCAGTCTATTCTTCATTCTCTGATGTGTGTTATCGTCTCATGTGTACGCTGCGGGCTGATGGGTTATATGTAAGGTTACTGGAAGGCATTTGGTGAGATGAAGATGGTTGGTATTCTGTTCCTCCATATTGGGCAATCTTGAAGAAGGTCGAGTCTTCAGTCTACTCTACATTCTCCGCTATGTGTTAGAAGACTAAAGACGGCATGCATTTGGTTATCAAAAGACTTCTTCATATTATGGGCGTTCATCCAAAGTCTTCTTCATATTATGGGTGTTCATCAGAAAGGTTGTCAGATTGGGGGAGAGCACTAATGAGGGGATAGTGAAAAGCCAGAATCAATCCCTGTTTAAAAGTGCTCACATTGCTCTTCCGCAAGTCAAGTGATGAATGCGGAGAAGATTCAGAATGTTGAGGAGTAATGGTTTCTGGTTCGTATCCTTGTATATATATACTTGTTCATATCTTATACCTTTTTGTAAATAGATATATAGAAAACCTGCAATTTGTAAATAGAGAATAGTAAAACCAGAAAAACCATAATAATTGAAAAATAGAAAATACCAAAAATAGTTTCACCTAGGCATGTCTTCTGTTTATCGATAACATTTACGGACCTAGAAATGTCATTCAATAATGGCACGGGTCTTTAAATGAAGCTCGAGCAGAAGTTAAAATGGATGGTTAAAACATGTCTAAATGGCTTGCTATTACTTTAGATAGCAACCCGCGCTTCACAATGGGGAAAGCACGTCGCCAAAAAGACGGCTGTTCCTCCAACTGGGTGATGTTCACCTGGGCATGGATTACTTTATATCCATGTTTCTTCGATCTGATGTACGTTTCAGTGCATCATTTCTTGAAAAGGAAGAGAAATCTTCTTTGTATACAAATAGTTTTCATTCAATGATTCTTCTGAAAATTATTTGTGAGACACTTGGTGAATATGTGTTGTATGAAATTTGTTTATACTTGGATTATGCATAAAATTTGTCACTCAATCAACGACCACGAATCTTTAACTTGAATACGGGTTATTGATTGAGGGGGAGAGTGAATTCAAATTGTATATCATCAAACGGGTTTCTTGATTAATTCATGATTCTTAGAAAAGGTTTTGCAGTTAATGTGGTATTAGTTGAAGAGGAAATTGATTAAATACATCAAATGATCAAGTGTGTTAGTTGCTAGAAAGTTTAGGACATTATGCGCAATTTTCTTATAGTATCCTAGCTTCATATAACTAAAGGTTCATTTGTATCTCTTTGGAATCCTCGTTTAATCCCCTAGATACATTAAAACTCAAAATCTGAAAGAAGTTAGAAAACCCTATGTGTTTGATGTTCTTGAATGCTCCACTGACATTTGTATGATCTAAGTGAATGAGTCTCAAATGTTGCTTGTCGATTGCTGCTTAATTGTTGTTGATATTGTGCATATGTTCTCAGGATTCGCTTAGGTATATTGCTATCATGTTAGAATCATGTTTCTAAGATCCTGAGTTGAATATTGATATCTGTGTGAATTGCCATGTGCATGATTGCTAATTGCTCTTCATGCTAGATAGTAGTTTGACGTATTTCCTGACTGTGGTTTGATTAAATGAATTTGGTATTATAATGTGGCAAGCTGCTGAAGGGTAGCTGTTAAGGAATAGTGTATCTGTATGTATGTATATCTGTGTTGATATTCTTATGCAGATTCCATAGCCAAAATGAATGTGCCAGTTCCCATTCTAACCATTTGATCAGACGATCAAACTCTATTGATTGGCTCGAAATTCACCACAGCAACAACGTCGGCAACAACAACAACAACACTTTCACCACCACTACCACCATTCATCTATTTTGGTCTCGCCAAGTGGGGATCAACTATATTTGCGAAAGATTTGTTGGTGGATGGATGATTGATGTTGACCACTGACTCACTCAGAAAAGCGGGTGATTACATCGTCTGCGCAAAAAGGTCAAAATCATATGTGTCATAATAATCAATTTGTGCAAAATAAGCAGTGAATCTCCCTCCTAGATTAAGGGGGAGCATAGTATGTCCCATCATCAGACTACATTAAATCGGACACATTTTCTCCCACATTTTCTAACTTATTTAAATCAATTGGGATCAAAAATCTCAATTGGTTTGAAATTTTTGATCGGGGGAGAGAATGTGATTTAAATATGAAACCTGATGAAAATGTGATGTTTTGGACTTAAATGTAAGCTCTCCCATATGTGCTAAACTCTTTCGTATATCGATGCACATATTGAGGGGGAGCGAATTGACAAAAAGGATTTGGCATGCATCTTATGTGAGCAAGGCTCAGACTTCACCAATGAATTGACGATAGCTAAAGTCAGTAGTCGAAAGGACATGTCCTGGACGGGTAATAATTTCAAGCCAGTTTATCTGGTGATGTAAGCGTGTCTCGCAAAGGACGTGTCTGAGTAAAATGTACCGATTTCGAGCGATCTTCCTTGAATGTGATCTGGACGGGTAATAATTTCAAGCTAGTTTACTAGTGATGTAAGCATGTCTCGCGATGATCATGTTCTTGGAAAATCAATCAATTCAAAAGTGCGAGCTTCACCTGACATGTGCAAATTTATAAAACAATCATTTGAGCACATGTTGAGGGGGAGCATTTGAAAAATATAAAACTGTCAAGTGTTTGCAAAAATGTGTTTCAGAATCATGAACACTTTGAGAGATTTTTCAAAAATTTGGTTTATGGCAATCGTGGAAGAATACCAAAGACCGACCATTTTAATTAATGTATGGAGTTATAAGGATGGTTAGGTTAGGCTCAAGTTTCCACGATCCCGCCAGAGCCGGAGGGATCTACCCAGGGACAATCCACTAGTTAGTGTAGAAGTCTTTAGGTATGATTAAAAAGGAGAAAAGTGGATAAGGGAAAAGTGCCGACTGAGATGGAGCTAGTACTGGAACAAACCCAACAAGGTGCTAGCTATGAAGTCTCGGTAAGCACTGAAGGGGTTGAAGAATGAAAAAGAATTGTAAAGATAAAGGGTGAAAAGAAAGAAGCCCTCCTTACAACTTAGGCAGAAACCGGGTCAATTCATATGCTGTCAGAATCACTTAGATGATTGCTGGCATTGAAGACAAAGTATCATGGACCCAGCGATACGCTGCACAACCCTCCCTAGCCACTCAAGGTCCCTCAAAGGACTCTTGTTTCAATTGTCACGGAGCTCAATACATTTCTATCGTCTCTCTCACTCCGAGTTAGATGATATTGAAAAGGTGGCAGTCCTCTCCAGCCTCCGATCACCAAATCAAAACGCACAATAGAGTCTAGAGCCACGAGATGCATAATAAGATCTCATAGGAACACGAATTATTTCTACACTGGTTGTTCAACATTAAGGACACCAGGTGTAAACTCATGAGTCCTACGCAGATCTTAGCAATCTGCCAGAACATTTATGAGAGAATTTACAAATGTAATTCTCAATGATTGAATGGAAATTCCTGCCAGGGTCAACATCAAACAGCCCTGAAAGCAGGTCACTTCGGTAATTCCCTGTGGATTACGCTTAGTGATCGCGGCGGTTTCAAACGGTCTACAGTCGTGGAGTGATCTCCAGCGACTCACCTAATCGTTGATATGCTACGGTATGATCTTAAAAAGCCCTCTGTGGGTTTTCGATTAGGAACGGTCCTGGTAAGGATTAGAGAGAGTTTTCACACTATGCTGTTAACAATCTCAAAGTCCGAACCTGTATGTACCAGATGTTTTATTGCTAACTGTCGTATGCAGGAACTTCTGGCGATTGTAGCTGATTGCTGTTGCAGCTGTTTGCGGTTGTAGCTGATTGAAGTTGCAGATGAGTGCGGTTGTAGCAGATTACAGAAAAGAGGCCAATCCATCACCACATGCTCACACTACATAATCATCGTATTCAAAGAAGTCATGATCAACCAAAAGACCTTCAACACGGCTTCTGCTAACTCTGATGTTGAAGATCATGACCCAGAATAGTGTGAGCATGTCAGCTCAAAGATTTACACATCACATGGTAACATACTATTGTAAGATGACTTGGAAACAAATGTTGGATGATAAAGTCGAAGAATACTCAAAGATCATCCAAGACAAAGGAAAAGTCATCAAAAGTTCACTGCTGAAAGCACAATGATAAAAGATGTTGAAGAATCAAAGAACACGAGCTATGAAGACAAGTTCTGAAGACGGAATGCTAGAAGTCAAATTATTATTTCTGGGGTAACCTCCCTAAGGGGGAGATTGTTAGGAATATAAATATTCAGATGAAGGCTCGGTCACCCCGAGCATCTATTTAGCATTTACATAGCTCGTAGGCTTATTTATATTTGCGTAATATTATTTGTATTAGTATTAATAGTCTAGTTATATTTATATTTGTGGAGTGGGTCGGGGCTTTCCCCACAGTCAGCTCATTCCACAGCCCACTAGGGGCACAAATATTAGGAACTATAAATACCCCTCTCTTCACATGGAGAGGGTTGGAACTCTTGCATATTTTCACACATTGAATCTAATAGATCAAGTTTTCCCTTCATCTCTCTACCTTCTCTCTAACATCTCACTAACTCAAAGCATGGATCTAATCTTCCATGAACCAAGACCACCCGAATAGATCCACACAATCAAGATGGTTATATCTTACAATGCAAAACCGTTTTAACGGACCTACTACTATTTTTCTTGTTTTGCTATAACTTGTTGACTGGCTAAGGTTAGATATGCGACAGATGTTTGTCTTAGACCGGGGTAGCAAATAATCTAGTCCTAATTTGCTATAACATGATGTTTGGCTAATGTCAGATATACCTAGGGCCCTACTGTGATTATCAATATGAGAGAGGACTATTGTGACCTATCATATTGTTACTAGTTGATTTGTGATTGTTGATATATGTGGGAATTGTGATTTATATCTATCTTAGTCCAGTGTAGCAAATTTCTTATCTTGGTCCGCCGTTACTCATTGCTTAAACCTATGAACTCACCAGCGTTAGCTGACCTTTTTAGCATGTTTTATTAGGTAATTAATGATGTTCATTTGTGATGATTGCTGTTTGGAGGTTTGGCAAGTGGTATGGCTAAGGATCAATTCAAACTCTGATGACACTTTTGGGGACCTATCTTATGTTTCTTTTGGGCCTTATTTTCAGTACTTTTAAATAAACGTAAACTTGAAGTTTGGATTTGGAAAAGTTTTATGTAAACGGATAATGTTATCCCGTTTTCCTATGCTGTAGATGGTAAGGTTCAGACTGTTGTGCAGATAAAGCCAGTAACTGCAGAGGAGAAGATTCAGATGAAGAATGACCTCAAGGCTAGAAGTATGCTCATGATGACAATACCTAATGATCAGCTATTGAACTTCAGTAAGTTCAAGGATGCTAAGTCATTATTTGAGGCCATTGTTGCTAGATATGGTGGGAATGAAGCCACCAAAAAGACTCAGAAGATAGTTCTTCATCGACAAATGATTTCTGTTCACATCAGTTCAAGCCTCGTTCTTCATCGAAAAATGACGTTTGAACACTGCAGTTCAAGCCTCGGGCCTCAATGTCAACATAATGGCGTCTGCAGACAACACTTCAGGCCCCGTTCTTCAAAGAAAAGAGAAGTGTATGCTTAAGTGCGCTTTATCTACAGAAGAAGAGAAATCTTCTTTTTTATGACCATTCTCATCAACAAGCTTCATGCTCTTCCCATGCTCATTCAGTCATCAAGTGGATCAACGTACATTTGAGTATATTCTTATTCACTTGTTCTATCCAAAATTGCAACCTACAATGCAATTTTTGAGGGGGAGAAGTGTGAATAAACTAAATGTCAGTCATCAAGTGGAGTTACTTACAGTTGATGTTATTCTTATTCACTCGCTCAATCAAAAATGGCAGTTATATGTAATTTTTGAGGGGGAGAAAGGTGAATAAACAGATTGTCAGCTATCAAGTGGATCTACTTACCGGTGATGGTACTCTTATCCACTTGTCAGCTATCAAGTGGATCTACTTACCGGTGATGGTACTCTTTTGAGGGGGAGAAAGGTGAATAAACAGAAATGGTCATACGACTCTCCTCCAACACCTAATGTTCCACTTATACCTCAAGGTGTTGATAATGACTCTCATGATATTGAAGCTGCACGCTTGAATAATGATCCGTTCTTGTGTATTACTTTCCCAGAACCAGGTTATGAAGAATCTCCTTATTCACGGATTGTTGTTCCCTCCAATGTGCACTCTGTAAATCAACCACAAGAACATAAATGAAAAAGTCGGCTAAAATGTTAAAACGGCTAAGAGTTTGGACATGGAATGTCAAGTGATCACGGAATTTATTTGGCATCCCTTATTTGAGATTGAAGTGGGTTTCACGAAGGCTTCTACTTATTTCATCATCGAGACTTCATCTATCGATTGATGACTTGCTTGAAGTTATAAAATTTATGATTGGGACTTGGATTATCTAGTTATACCCGATGTAAGGAGTTACATTGTAGTTCTCACGGGTTATAGCTATCACTTCAAGGAGTTACATTGTAGTGCTCAGTGTCACACGCAGATGCAGATGTGGATAGTCTCAAGAGGTGTTGTACTTGCTTTGGCTCTTAGTAGAGTATATAAGGGTACTTACGGGTTTTCTTCTGCATCACTCTTCAATCAACTATAGTGCAAGCTTAAGTAACAAATTTGGGGAATTCTTCGTCAGTTTCAAGTTTGGTATATCGGGTTTACTTCACCAAGTGGTCACAACAATAGCCGACAAAACATAAGGGGTGATAAAGATAGTCAGAGAGTGTTTCCGTAGCTATTGATTCTCACAGGATACATTTGAGCCAAGTTTGTTCTTCTCACAAGATTTCAAGTATATGTGCGTAAAATGTGTTGCTGATTATGAGGTATCAAAACCAGCAAGGGGGAATGAGACATACATCGGAATGCACAACGATCACACGTGATCAACTTTATACTTCTTCTTAGTTGAAGTTATTTCGGGAAGACAAATGTCATGACCGCAGAGAAAATCAGTGTCTTAACTCGTGGCTTTTGGTGTATCATTCCAACTACGTGGGGGAAGAGATGTAAGAAACAGTTTCTAATGATAAAAGAGGTACACAATGGTATGATGATTCCTCTAGTTAGTCTGTATCATTTTGACTACATACGGGATAAATTGCCTACACTCGGGACTTAGTTGACTTTGGTGTAGCAATTCTCATTTGCACTTTCCTGAAGGGAGAAAAGTACATTTCCGGGTCTTAATTGATTTTGATGTTACGTTTTCGACTTCATTAATGGGATTGAGTGTGTACTTCGGGTTTTTGGGCTTCATACAATGAGACTGATTGCATCACTTCAACTACTTAGGGGAAGTGGTCTCTGGATACTTTTGGTATGCATTACTTCAGACTTTAGCAGGAAGAAATGTGAGAAGAATTTTTCAAGTGTGAGATGATACACTGCTGATCTATTTGATGATCCCTCGAATGGTGAATCACGATGATTATTCTTAAAAGGAGCAGCAATATTTGATGTGGTTTGCTACGGATTCCGTTCTACACTTACCTTATGTAAGCTTGAAAGAGAGCTTTGAATCTGCTCAAAAAGAAGATTGTCGGTTTGGGGGGAAGCTATTAAAGCTTCACATTGTGAAGGCTCAAGTTCAGGCGATTATTCAGGAGCCTTGAAAGCTTTGGTGGTGAAAGTTTAAGAGATGTTGACTACAGACTTCCACAACGTACAAGAACGATATCCTTATTTTGGTATTCATGTCATCATCTTCTTAAACTGAATAATATAGTTTGTACATATCTTAAACCAAATTGTAAATATAAAATTATAAAACCATAAAATTGTAAATAGAAAAATATTAAAACCAAGAAAAACCATAAAAATCAGAAAAATAGAAAATACCAAAAATAGTTGTTCTAGGCATGTCTTCTGTTTATCGATAACATTTACGGACCTAGAAATGTCATTCAATAATGACACGGGTCTTTAAATGAAGCTCGAGCAGAAGTTTAAAAGGTTTATCAAAACATGTCATTATGGCTTGCTATTACTTCATATAGCAACCCGCGATTCAAAATGGGGAAAGCATGTCGCCAAAAAGACGGTTGTTCCTCCCACTGGGTGATGTTCACCTGGGCATGTATTACTTTATATCCATGTTTTCCTGATTTAATGTACGCTTAAGTGCATTATCTCTTGTAAAAGAAGAGAAATCTTCTTTGTATACAAATAGTTTTCATTCTATGATTCTTCTGAAAATTATTTGTGAGACACATGGTGGTAACGTGTTGTTTGAAATTCTTTCAGACTTGGATTGTGAATAAAATTTTCACTCAATCAATGACTACAGCTCTTTAACTAGAATACGGGTCATTGATTGAGGGGGAGAGTGATTTCAAATTTTATATCATCAAACGGGTTTCTTGATTATCTCATAATTGTTAGAAAATGTTTTGTAGTTAATGGGGTATTAGTTGAAGAGGAACTTACTAAGCTTTATCTCAAATGGCCAAATGTGTTAGTTGTTAGAAAGATTAGGGCATTATGTGCAATTTGCATATAGTTTCCTAGCTTTATGTAACTTGAAGGCCCATTTGCGTCACTTTGGAATCCTCGTTTAATCCCCTAAATACTTTAAAACTCAAAATATAAAAGAAGTTAGAAAACCCATTGTGTTTGATGTTCTTGAATACTCCATAGGCATTTGTATGATCTGACTGAATGAGTTTGAAGTGGTGATTGATTTCTGTTAGTCGATAGCTGTGAAATTGTTGTTGATTTAGTGCATGTGCACTCAGGATATGCTTAGGTATGTAGATATCATGTTAGAATCTTGTCCCTAAGATCCTGAGTTGAATGTTGAAATATGAGTGAATTTCCATGTTCATGATTGCTGATTGCTCTTCATGGTAGATAGCGGTTTGATGTATTTCCTGAATATGGTTTGATTATGAGATGAATTTGGTATTATGAGTTGGCAAGCTACTATGTGGTAGCTATTAATGAAAAGTGAATCTGTATGTATGTATATCTGTGTTGATATTCTTATGCAGATTCCATGGCCAATATGAATGTTCCAGTTACCGCTCTAACCATTTGATCAGATGTTCAAACTCTAATGACTGGCTTTGAATTCACCACAACAACGACATCGGCAATAACAACAACATTGTCTTCACCTCCACCACCTTCATTTCAACAAAGCAGTACTTATTCTGGTCTCGCCAAGTGGGGATCTACAATTCTTGGGAAGATTTGTTGGTGGATGGATAATTGATGCTGACTACTGACTCCCTCAGGGAAGCGAAAAGGTCAACATCATTTGTGTCATAACGATTATCTTTGTACATAATAAGCAGTGAATAAACATTAGTTGTTATTTGTCAGTGTATGATCATTTTAATTCAAAATCTTTCAAACCTATCATACCTGACACTAACATTCTCCCTCATTGATTGAGGGGGAGCAGTTGCATGTTCCATTATCAACACATATTAAAACTGACCACATTTTCTCCCATAATTTCTAACTTATTTAATTCAATTGGGATCACAAATCTCAAAAGGTTTGAAATTTTTGATCGGGGGAGAGAATGTGATTTAAATATGAAAACTGATAAAATGTGATCTTTTGGACTCAAGTGTAGGCTCACCTGTATGTGCTAAACTCTTTCGTATATCGATGCACATATTGAGGGAGAGCAAATGGTTTATGATGGCAATTGTGGAAGAATACCAAAGACCGACCAATCTTATTTTAATGTACTAGAGTTATAAGGACGGTGAGATTAGGTATTAGTTCCCATGATCCAGCCAGAACCGGAGGGATCTTCCCAGGGACAATCCTCTAGTTAGAATAGAAGTCCTTAGGAATGATTAAAAAGGAGAAAAGTGAATAAGGGAAAAGTGCCGACTGAGATGGAGCTAGTACTGGAACAAACCCAACAAGGTGCTAGTAATGAAGTCTTGGTAAGCGCTAAGGGGTTGAAGAATGAAAAAGAAATGTAAAGATAAAGGGTGAAAAGAAAGAAGCCCTTCATACACTTTAGGCAGAAACCGGGTCAATACATATGTTGTCAGAATCACTTAGTTGATTGCTGACATTGAAGACAAAGTATCATGGACCCAGTGATACGCTGCACAACCCTCCCTAGCCACTCAAGGTCCCTCAAAGGACTCTTGTTTCATTTGTTACGGAGATCAATACATATCTATCGTCTCTCTCACTCCGAGTTAGATGATATTGAAAAGGTGGCAGTCCTCTCCAACCTCCGATCACTAAATCAAAATGCACTATTGAGTCTAGAGCCAAGAGATCATCCATAAATCTCGTTAGGACACATTTCCAATATGCTTGCTGTTTCATACACCGTGAAAAGCAAGAAAATATATATGAAGAGTCCTACGCATTATCCTCGTGGTATTTCCAGAACATCCGAGTGTTACGAAAGTATTCACAATGAAGATGAAAATCCTTCTAGAGCCAACATCAAACAAGCTCTTGGTAGGTGACATGTGAGATCCTTCATGGATCAAATTTGTGACAACTGGAAAGAAACGATGGGGCGATTCACATTTGAATCAAACTTGTTCCAGAAAATGGATTGACGAATACTTTTGGAAAACCTTTCAATTTGCTCAACAACTAAGTTTCAAGCACATTGATTGTGAAAATTTTCAAACAAAAGTGTTTATGACAGAAATGTGATTCAATTTATAAAACCCTCGTCGTGTTGCATAAAATGTTTATCCTGTGACACACGAGTGATTTTTCTAATCAATTTCTCGTCAATCAGTGGGTATTTAATTCATTGATTCACTCTACCGTGCTGTCTGCTTTGAGACGTTCCGATATGAGAACATGCTTAGTATGATGATTCTGACATTAACTTGTTGGAAAACACATTACTACAAACTGGAAATTCCTATCAAGGAGAATCTTCTTTAAAGGGGATTCTACCTGATCACAGGTCGGTCCTCACGGAACCGAAGGTTAATCCAACCACATCGAACGAATGACAAAGCCATATTCGTTCTCCAACTTTATTGCTAACTGTTTTATTCCAGATTCATATAAAGATAGCGATGGTGGTTCCTGATTCCAGTAGAGACGTGTCAATCCACACTCCATGCTCACACTTACTAATCATTATCAAAGAAATCATGATAGATGAAAGAACTATAACACAGCTTCCGTAACTCTGATGATAGTTATCATGATCCAGAAGAATGTGAGCATGCGAGTCCAACGGTCACAACATATCACATGGAGGCAATATTACATCGGATGAGCTTGGAGATTTACAGTGACTGAAGATCTCAAAGAATGCTCAATGATCACTACTTCACACGGAGATGATTCAGCAATAAGATGACTAGAAGACATATGTTGGATGATATCATCAAATAATCCTCGAAGATCATCCAAGACAAAAGATCAGTCATCAAAAGTTCGCTGCTGAGCACGCAAAGATCAATGACTTTGAAGAATCAAGACTACGAGCTAGGAATTTACAATCATGTAATAGAATGCTAGAATTCAAAATATTATTTCCGGGGTGACCTCCCTTAAGGGGAGATTGTTAGGAATATAAATATTCATGTGAAGACTCGGTCACCCCGAGTATCTATTAGCATTAACTAGCTCGTAGGATTAGTAGCATTATTATTATTAGTTTAGTTATATTAGCATTTGTGGAGTCGGGTCGGGTCTTTACCCGCTGCCAGCTCACTCCACAGCCCACTAGGGGCAACCTAGTTAGTACTATAAATACCCCTTCCCAAGTGTGGGGAGGGTTGGACCTTCTCATTCTCTTAATCTAATATTCTCTAGTTTCTCTCTCTAAAGGTTCCCAACTCTTCTATTTCTCTCTCTAGAAATCAAGCTAGCATTAATCTTGTGTTTGTGTTATGATTATGCATATCTTACATTAGTTTTAAAGCAGATAAGCAATTTTAAGTCCTTGGCTAAAACTGGCTATTTGCTTATTTTACAACGAAATATGAAGGTTAACCATATAAAAAGGCTTTTCAATAAGCAATCCCAAACACTACCCCTTGGGGCTAAAATGCACCAAAAAGTAACAAACATGTAGGTTTGGCTACAATCGCATCCACGTAAGCAGTGGCATGTCAAAAACATTTGTCAGTCAGGATTTCACTTGATAAAAAACCAATTCTCCCACGCAAAAAAACACCAAATTGTAAAAATAACTACTTCGAGACATCGTCCAAATGTTTTGACCCATAAAGAATTATGGAAGTACCTTGGTCATTATTGGAGCAATTTTTTTGTCGACAGACGCTCATTAGAAAACGGCATACATGCACAATACATACTTTGAGAAGATGAGGCATTAACTGGTCTCTTTCAAATATTGGAGCGTTTGACTTGAGGTTGTCTCAAATAGGACGATGGTCCAGCCGTACAATGAGTATCTACAAAAGAAAAATAAAATAAAAGCCAAGTAAGTTTTTAATCCCAACTGATATAAAATAAAAAAAACACCTGCTCCTGCATATATATCCCTCCCAAAGTGAATAATTGCATATATATCCTTTGTACAAGTTTTTGATGCACATAGTACAATAGTTTTTATGCATGCTTTGGATATATATGCAATTATACATTTTCGGAAGGATATATATGCAAAAACCCCAACTGATATAAAATAAAAAAAACACCTGCTATTGATCATTTTTCTATACATGAGCCTTTGTAGGCCATAAAAAATTGTTAAAAAACAACATGCGGAGCTGTTAAATGTGTGTCCAAACACCCCTTATTTCTACTGTGCAAATAGCATATAAAAGTTGTTAAAAAGAGTATACGCCCAAACACTCCTTTGTTCTACTGTCTAAACAACACACAAATGGTGTAAAATCAGTAATTAAAATATGTGAAAATAAGCAGTTAAAAGGTGTAAATATCCGCATTTGTAAGGTGTAAAAAGCAACATATAAACTTGTAAGAAAATCAACGGATATTCCATTATTCTCACTTGTTTCTGGTATTGTCCCAATGTGATTATTTGTTATCTATATAACTCAAAAGTCAAAACTAATATAATAAGTATCAGTGTTTGTATCTCTTGATAGCATGAGTACTAAGTTATAACTTTGCTCACCTTTAGAATATGATTAAGGGCTATCTATTTGTTCTAAATATAACTATTTTGATATGTTATATTGGTATTGGTTTGATTTATCTCATACCAATTTATCATAATTTCTATTTTATTTGGTTGAGTCAGATGGCTAGTTACAAATTTACATAAATCCTCGCGTTCTTGTGTGCCTGCTTGCCTATTTTTTTTGCGTAACTATCATCGCTTTTAAATAGGAATAGTGAATATCAATATTGAATTAATAGAAACAGTCAAAATTTGCATAAAACTTTAACTTTGGAGTAGAATAGTAAAGATAAATAGACCTTACATTTTCAGAGCTTGCATCTTCTACATATTGTTCGTCATTTATAAGAAGGCGATATAATCTTCGTAAGGCGAGTAAATCTGATTTTAGTACATCTGGATCCATGTCTGTCACTAAAACTCTGCAAAAAAGGGATGGAAATTCCATGATTAAACAAATTCCATCGTTTTGATGTTATGACTTTCTAGAGGGTGTTTGGGATTGGTTATTAAAAGGTCAATATATTAGTTTTAAAGCAGATAAGCAATTTCAAGTCCTCTGCTAAAACTGTCTATTTGCTTATTTTACAACGAAATATGAAGGTTAAGCATATAAAAAGGCTTTTCAATAAGCAATCCCAAACACTACCCCTTGGGGCTAAAATGCACCAAAAAGTAACAAACATGTAGGTTTGGCTAGAATCGCATCCACTTAAGCAGTGGCATGTCAAAAACATTTGTCAGTCGGGATTTCACTTGATAAAAAACCAATTCTCCCACGCAAAAAAACACCAAATTGTAAAAATAACTACTTCGAGACATCGTCCAGATGTTTTTCTCATTGCACACAAACTATCATATGCATGCGTTAGGGAAAAAATGAACCTTCGTCATCACTTTTCAAATTCAGTATATAAGAATAATGGCCTGATCACTTCTGTCATGTATACTTCTCTTGCTTTTGCTTGGGGGCTAATATGGGCATATAGTTGACATAAGACCACCTACAAAAACGAAATTGAGCAAATAATTTTAAGGCTTATTATTTATAAATTTTAAACTTAGACTAAGAGATAATGCAGAATACTTACATAGGCCTAATAAGTGGTTGTTGGATACTGCTTTACCCCTGAATCTGCTGTTGTTGCCCCTGAATCCGTTGCTGATGCATCACCGGCTTCAAATGCGGCATCTGATGCGGACTCACTTGTTGCACTTGCATCGGCGGCCTTGGCTGTGCTGAGGACAACGGCGGGTGAACCCTTCGACTTTCTTTTTAAGGGTAGAAGAAAGCGATTTGAGCACATGTCCCTATAAAATGGTAGTTTCTTTTACCAAGGTAATATACTATAGGTATTAGTAGCTTGCTAAAATGAAGAATATGAAATTGTTACCACCATTCTTTTCATCTCCAAATCTGGTTTCCTCTTTTCATGATTCTCCCAAGGTTGGATCTTCACCTCTTCTTGGTTGAACCTATCGGTCAGTGAATTCAGATGGTCATAAGTACAAATACGTTACTGCACCTTTAAAAACTGTTTATAGTAATTGAAAAGCCATATATAACTGATAATACAGTAACAGCATAAATAAATACAGTCAAAAGCTTTGCAAAAAAAGGTTCACCTCGCCATATATTCTGCACATTCCGCTTCATCCAATGTTATCGGTCGTGTTTCAAGAGGACTTGGCTTAGAATCAAACCCACGCTATAACAACCCGCGCTGAACCACACACTGAACCAACCTCTGCTGAACTAACCCCCGCTGAAGAAACCCAAACTAAACCAACACGCAGAACCAAAGCACTGAAATAAGCATAAAATCAAAACCCCGATTGGAACAGGTTTTTGATGCCTGCATTTACACAAAAAGGGATAGAAAATAAGCAACTACCATCTAGCAACTGAAATCATTGAAAATAATCGTAAAGAATATATGACTACAATTGACATGAACTACTTGAATAAAACAGATTTACTACCACTAAAACTGATAGGATCTAAACACACGGCTTTTGTTGAAGATACTTTGAGTTAATGTTAACTAGCACGCGGAATTTACTAGCTAACACTTAGAAGATTTTGTGTTTGGTGATGTATGTGATTGTATGAATATAACAGTGTAAGCAAGAACACAATGTTTAACCAAACGATTAGCTTCAATATATTACGAGTGATCTACAATATCACTAGGGTTCGATAACCTTGAAGCTTTTACAATAATGCGTATGAATGATATATCAAAACCCTAACCAAGGATCTCCTTTTATAGAACAAGGAGTCCTATACAAGTAAAACTATTATACGTATCAATCTATCTTAATAAGATATACATCATATCAATTCTATTTTTATCTTTACGCGTCTTTCATCTTCTATCTTCATGTTATAATCAGTACTAACTTCTTGTTCTAGCAGTACTAACTTACTTAGTACTGTTAGTGTAATCTTGAACAAATGTTCAGCAGTACTAATTTATGCCTGGCAGTACTAATTGTTGGTTTAATTCCCAACAATCCTCCCCTAAACTTATGATTTATGTGCAAATCGTTAAGTTTCTTCTTGAATTAAACTCTGTAGATGATGGGGTGGATTCTTTCAAACACTTATCTTCAATCTTGAATCACTTCAGAATTTTCTTCACTTATAAGATTTTGAAGAAACCATAACAGTAAGCACTCCAGCAATAATCTTTGAATTTTAAACTGATATCCTCCCCTGAGTCACATAATCATCTTGACAGCAACTTAACAAACTTTAATTCCTCCCCTATTTGGAAGAATCTTCACCATCACTTGAAGTTGAATATATGACATTTGAACTCAGCCTCCAATATGACAATTTGTACAAGTTTCCATCAATTCATAGTAGTTTCAATCTGCTCTCAACACTTCCAGATGTGTAACCTTCTGAGAGAGGTGAATCATAGAGCATAAACTTAGTTGTAAACCAAGTTCAAACCATCAGTACAAACTGGTTGGAACTAGCAGTACAAACTGGTTAGCAAAATTTTCAAAGATCAGGATAAACTTAATGTGGACTTGAAAACATTTTTGCCCACTTATAGTTTTTAGCAAACTATCAGCTATCAAGGGATTTGATATGTCTTTACCAATAGCCATTTGCTTTGGACTAGCGAACTCTTCACAGTTAGATATGGTGAGTTGATAACTATATAGTTTTTGGTAAACTATCAACCATGAACGGATTTGATTAGTCTTTACCAGAAACTGTTTGATCTGGACTAGTTGGTTCTTATGTGGATTAGACATGGTGAACCAATTACCATTTGTTGTGTGACAAGATCTCACACTTGACATTCCAAATCACCATACTTTTCAAAGCACAATCCATCTCAAAATGCTTTCTTAACCTGTAAATGTTAGTCCAAAACCAAAGAAAACACAATACAAAGTATTTCCCTTTTAACAATTATCAAAAATGACTAACAATTTAGATAAGCAGTACCAAAAATTATTCAAGCAGTACAAACTATACCCAGCAGTTTCATCAGACACACCTAGCAGTACAAAATCCTTTGTATTACAAAAACACTTAGACATTGAATTTTCAAGGATTAAGCATTCCAATACCTGTTACCAAGTACTGAAACCTTGTCACATCAAAACCTTTAGTTAGTAAGTCAGCAAAGTTGTCATCAGTATGAATTTTGACAACCTGAACTAACTTCTTTTCATTACAATCTCTTATAAAATGATGTCTAATCTCAATATGCTTAGTTTTTGAATGTTGAACTGGATTTTTAACTATGCACATTGTACTGCTATTGTCTATGAAAATTATTGTATTCAAGAAATTATACCCATAATCAAGCAATTGATTCTGAAGCCAAAGAACTTGAGCACAACAACTTGCTACAGCCACATACTCAGCTTCTGTGATAGAAGTGGCCACCATAGTTTGCTTTTTGCACTGCCATGAGATTAATCTGCATCCCAGAAACTGACAACCACCAGTTGTAGATTTTCTATCCATACTAGCTCCAGCATAATCAGAATCTGAGTAAGCCACCAGATCAAATGCAGACTCTTTAGGATACCACAGACCTAAATTAGCTTGACCTTTAAGGTATCTAAAGATTCTCTTCACTACAGTCAAATGAGACACCTTGGGATTAACTTGGAACCTTGCACAAGCACATACTGCAAACATAATATCAGGCCTGGATGATGTGAGATACATCAAAGACCCAATCATAGATCTATACATGTGCACATCCACAGCTTCACCACTTTGATCTTTCAATAGTAAATGTGTCTCCTTATCAATAGGTGTACTTGCAGCTTTAACATCTGTAAATTGGAACTTTCTCAAAATTTCAGCTACATATTTATCTTGAGAGATAAATTTTCCATCTGATTTCTGCTTCACTTGGAGTCCCAAAAAGAAAGTAAGCTCACCCATAGAGCTCATCTGAACCTGATCCTTCATAAGCTTTTCAAACTCTTTGCACATTTCCTTCTTAGTAGAACCAAAAATGATATCTTCTACATAAACTTGAACCAGTAGTATATCACCTTTGTTCTTCTTGATGAAAAGAGTCTGATCAATCTTTCCCCTATGGAACCCATTCTTCAAAAGATATTTAGCTAGAGTTCCATACCAAGCTCTTGGAGCTTGATGCAATCCATAAAGGGCTTTTACCATTTTATACACTTTTTCTGGATGATCTGGATCTATGAAACCTGGAGGTTGAGAAACATATACCTCATAATCAATTGTACCATATAAAAAGGCACTTTTTACATCCATCTGATATACCATAAAACCCATAAATGAAGCATAAGCTAGAAAAAGCCTTATAGCTTCAATCCTGGCAACAGGAGCAAAAACCTCCTCATAATCTATCCCTTCTTCTTGAGTATAGCCTTGAGCTACAAGTCTAGCTTTGTTCTTTATCACTATACCCCTTTCATCCTTCTTGTTCCTGAATACCCACTTAGTACCAATAACCTTCATTCCCTTTGGCATATCAGCCAGAACCCAAACTTTTTGAATTTTGAACTGAAGCAGTTCTTCTTGCATTGCTTCAACCCAACTTGAGTCCTCCAATGCCTTTAGCACATTCTTTGGTTCAGTCTGTGATAGGAAGCATACAAACAAACACTCATTCTCATCCTCATGATGTTTTTCTTCATACATAACACTTAGAAACCCATGATGATCTGGATCTTGCATTTGTCTTCTGGTCTTCACACCAGATTGCACATCTCCAATCACATTTGTAAGTGGATGATTCTTGTTAACTGTTGTATGAGGTGTAGGAAGAACTTCATAATTCACTGGCATGTTGTGTAGCTCCACCTCTTCATCAGAAAGACTACTAGTATCAACTATTGGTTCAGCAGTATGAAGATTTGAACCATCAGTACCTTCTTTTAGCTCAGCAATACTAACTTCATTTGTACTGCTCTCAGGAATTTCTGTTTCTTTACCTTCCAGTCCACTGATTTCACCATCATTCTTCTCTTTATCAGCATCATTCTTTGAAGAAGAATCATTCAATGGACTATCTTTCAAGATTGGCATCAAAATATACTCTTCATCATCTTCTTCTGAACCTGCATCATGGTTTGTATTTGTACCTGTAACAGGCACATAATTCCTAGAATCTGAAAGCATATCAAGATCAAACAACCAATCTGGACCAGCACCTGCAACATTTTGTATATTCTCTTGAAATTCTATGTGCAGATTCTCTTCTACATGCCTGATGTTCTTGTTATACACCCTAAATGCCTTGCTATGCAAAGAATAACCAACAAAGAAACCCTCATCAGATTTCCCATCAAACTTTCCTAGTTGGTCTTTGGTATTAAGTATAGTGACATGGCAACCAAAAGGTCTCATGAAGCTTAAGGCAGGGGTTCTACCTCTAAAAAGTTCATAAGCAGTCTTGTTATGAGGTTGCACAACTAGAACCCTATTCTGAACATAACAAGCAGTACTAACTGCTTCAGCCCAAAATGAAATAGGTAGCTTAGAGTCTGCCAACATTGTCCTAGCAGCCTCTATTAAAGTCCTATTCTTTCTCTCAGCTACTCCATTTTGCTGTGGGGTCCTAGCTACACTGAATTCTCTCCTAATACCCTTTTCTTTGCAAAATTCATCCATAACCCTATTCTTGAATTCTATTCCATTATCACATCTGATTATTTTGACTTTCTTATCAGCTAGGTTTTCTACCTCAACTATAAATGACTTAAGGATCTCACTAGTCTCATCCTTAGTCCTCAAAAAGAAAACCCAAGTAAACCTAGAATAATCATCAGTAATAACCAAACAATATCTTTTATAATTCAAGCTATTCACAGAAGTTGGACCAAACAAGTCCATATGAAGCATGTATAAAGCTTGATTGTTAGAGTTATGCAACTTTGGCTTACAAGAAGCTCTGTGTTGCTTACCCTTAAGGCAAGAAACACAGGTTTGGTCATTTTGAAAAGTCTTGTTAGGTAAACCTCTTACCAAACCATTTTTAGCAATTTTTGTGGGAAACTAGAAGGGGGGTTGAATAGTTTACCGGTTTAAAATTCTTTTAAACATCTTGTTTTAAAAGTTGGCTATTGGAAATTTTGATTCGAACTCTATGTGTAATCAATCAACACCAATATGAACTACACACTAAACTAACTAATATAAACTAATGAAAGTAAAGAGTAGAGTTGGAAAGATCAAACCGAGACAAAGGATTTATAGTGGTTCAGCTACAAAGCTCTTCTTCGCCCTACTCCACTCCCCGAGTACCACACTCGAGAGTTTCAAGCACTATGTCAACAACCTCCCTTCAGGCGGAGAAAATGGTACACGTCGCTTATCCTATTACCGACACTAAGCTAAATGTCGAGTGCTAATCTTAGCTAGCACCAATCTACCAAGGTCCACGTGACCAAACACACAAGCCCAATGGCTTCAAGAGATCACCACGATCTCAACACGATCACAAAGATCAACTCTTACTTCACTCTACTTAATCTAACTACTCTAGATCCTTTGAATACTCACAAACAAGCCCAATGGCTTCAAGAGATCTTCACTATCTCTTAAGATCACAACGATCTTCACTCACACTCTCTCAAAAGAATGTAACAAGTGTTACAAAACCTAACAACTATAACTCTTGTATCTTCTTGAATACCTTGAGTTCTTCTCTTGCTAATGAAGAGGAATGATAACACCTTGTATCAACTTGGACACTTGTGTTCTTCTCTTGATAATGAAGAGGAATGATAACACCTTGTATCAACTTGGATACTTGTGTTCTTCTCTTGCAAGTGAAGAGGAATGAAGAGGATCACTTGAAGGATGATTGGATCACTCTTGAACAAAATAAAAACTAACCTAAATGATCTAAGAAAGAAAGTGTGAAGAGAGTATTCAACTCAGAAAGTTTTGTGTGTGAAAGGATGCCTAAAAACTGTGAAAGGGGTGGGTATTTATAGGCAAAGAAAATCTGAACGTTACAGAAAATTTTGTACGGACGGCTCCGTTAAATACCCCACGGCTCCGTTAAATTTAACGGTACCGTGGAGCCGTCGTAGACTAGGACGCTCCAAATTTTGTCTTTTCTGGTGAAAACTTATTTGGGGAAGGTTGGAGCTGATTTTGGGGGGAAAAATAGCTGTTGTGATTTTCAAACTTATTTTTCCATTAAAACATTTCTTAATATTTCAAAAATAATTTGTCATGTGTATTTTTGAAAAAATGTTTTGTCCCATTTAAAATGTGAATTCTCAAAACATAAATTCACTTCTTTGATCACTAGTTCAAGTTGTAACTTTGTTCTAGAGTGATTTGCGTAGAAACGGGATCTTCCGATTAAAGACTTGTTTACGTTGATTTTAACGTATCGTGATTTCACATTTTTTCATCCTCAAAACGTGAAGTAATCGAAAGATATAAATAACGTTTTTAGAACATTATTTGCATCAACAATTTTGTTAATGGTTTTAAAATTAACATGACCAAGCCTTCTGTGCCACAACATTGACTCCTTCAATGTTTCTTTTACAAGAAGGCAAGTAAGACCTTCTTTGGGAACAAGTTTATTCATCTCAACACTGTATGTGTTACCCATTCTGGGAATTTTAAGCAATACTTGATTTTCATCAGGTAGCTTGAAATCAGGAGAAAGAATAAGACAATCAGTATATGTGAATAAAACCTTGTTCTGTTTATCACAAATTTGTGATACACCAAAAAGGTTTTACTTTAGCTCTAGTACAAAATACACATTTTCAAAGTCAAGATTACCAGTTTTAATTATACCTTTACCAGTAATCTTACCACCAACTCCACCTCCAAAGATGACTGGTCCACCATCCATAGCCACAAAGTCTGAAAGGTATGACATGTTACCAGTCATGTGCCTTGAACATCCACTATCTGAATATCCTCTATCTTCTCCATCATTTGTTGGATGTTCCTGCACACAAAATAAAGGGGTTAGTTTCCTTTGGGGACCCAAGCCATCACTGACTTGGATATGCCTCGTGCATCAATATAATTATATCTATTGAAATTCATTGATGCACTATTGGATTTGGTAGGTTTCCAAACCTAACGTGCTGAGGCCTTAACAGCATTTCCCCATTGACCCTTAACACTCATATGCCTAGCAGTAGGAATTGCTGGGCTAGCAGTTGGAACTGGTGGTTTAACTTTAGGTACCCATTTTTGATTACTCAAAGATGTTTTCTTATAAAAGGGCCTTTTAACTGTTTGTGCATGATTTGAAAGTGGTTTTGCACTTGAAACAATTTGTTTGTTATTAAACCACTTGTTTTGTCTAGCAGTAGAAACTGGTTTAATGCCATACTTTAACATAACTGCTCTGGGTGTCATCTTTTGGTTCATATTAGGGTTAGTCAATCTAGTTGGACTATTTTGATTTACCCTAGCATTGGTATTCCCATACACCCTTGAATAACCAAAAACCCTCTTTTTCCATGGGTTTGAATTACAATAAGTAGCCAAATGGTCAAAATTACCACATACAAAACACACTTTGTTTTGCATAACAAACTCTTCACCTAGTTGTTGAGATTTCAAGTTGTTCCAGTTCCTTTTATTGCCTATAGGAACTGATGATCTATGTGTAGACCTATACATCTCAGCATACTTAACATTTTTCCTAACTGGTTTTATGTTTTCATTCTTAACCACTTTAGGAACATGTTTAACTTCTACCTTAACAACATCAGGTTTAACCTTAACCTGATCATCCTCATCTTCAGATGTCCAATCCTTTATGGTTGGAGCATCTGAGTCCCTACCAGAGGACATCTTATCCTCAGAAAGTGATTTCTCACTAGCACTTACAAAAGAATCATCAGCCTTAACAAATTTAATAGGACTCTCATTGATTTTTGGATCTTATCCAGGAAACTCAATATCTTTAAACTCTTCTAAACCAATATGAGCTAAATCTATTCCTGGAGGTACAAACATTCCTCTATTTGGGGGTGCAACTGACTTATATCCTAAACCAGACTTTGCTTTATTAAGTACTTGACTCTCTATTATTTTCTGAACTCCTTTAGATGTATGCTCAAGAGTGTCAACACTTAATTGTATGTTCTCTTTTTCTTTCTTAAGTTTCTCTAGTTCATATACAAGCCCACTCATTTTATCATCTCTCAGTTGCAAGTCTCTCTTTAGAACAGCTATATCATCATTAAAGTTTGATTCATTCTTTCTATAAAAATCAAGTTGTTCTTCCAAAATAGCTAGTCCTCTTTTATGGTTTGATAGACTAAAATTTACTTGATTAAATTCTACTCTATGATCATCATACTGTTTTTTAAGAATTTCATAATGTTTTAAAGCATGACAAGAATTTGAACATTTTTAAACATGATGTACCTCTGAGTCTGGGAAGGCCATTAATCCCAAGTTGGCTGGTTCCTCCTCCTCTTCCATGAAGCTCCAATCAAAACCAGCTCCATCAACAACTACCATTGCTTTGGAAGAAGTATCTTCCACATTCACTGTTCTTCTATTTCCCTGCTGACCTCTATACCCTTTAGCCTTGGAATCCTGTTGTCTTGGGCTTCTACACTCTCTGGCAAAGTGTCCCATCTTGTGACAATTATAACACTCCACCTTGGACTTGTCATATCCAGCAACATCTCCTCCATTGAGTATAAGCTTCTTGCCAGTTCTTTGAAAATATCTCTTTGCCCTAATACTCAACAAATCCATCTGCCACTTCTAGTCCATGGCATCCAAGTCATCTTTATCAATTTGAAGAAGGTCTTCATTGTAGATTTGAGACCCATTGGATTGTTCAGATACAAAGGAATATATAGTCTGATTACTTAAGTTAGCAGTACTAGTTTTTACACTAGCAGTACTAACTGTAGGGCTAGCAGTACCAATTGCTTCAACATCTTCAGGACTGCTATTACTGGAAGATGATAAGAATGCTATGTTTCCAGAACTAGTACTGGTGCTTCCTCCTTTCTTCACCTTTTGTTCAACAATCTTAAGATTGTTGTACAATTCATTGAGAGTCATCTTCTCCAACTCAGGCTTGTTGCTCCAGACTACTACATAGGTGTTCCACTCAGTAGGTAGACTATTTAGAAACTTCATATTTAGATCTTCTTGTGGAATCACAATTTTCAGAACAGTAAGCTGGCTAATAATCCTTTGAAGTCTATTAAAGATATGATCAAGTGTTTCAGTGCTTGAGGCACTAAGGTGGTGTTTGTTTATTAAGAGGGTCTGAATCTGAATCTGAACCGCACGTCTGAATCTGAATCTGAGGCGTAAATGTTTGAATCTGAACGCATCTGAACGGGAAAAAAAACTCGTGTTTGAACGGATTTTTTTTTTTTTTTTTTTTTTTTTTTTTTTTGGTTATTTTGTGTCAACAAGAGGCATTCAGACGCGTTAAGACACCCCTCTCAAGTCTTGACCATTAAGATCAAATAGTGCCGTTCAGACGCTGTTCAGATGCAAAAAAACAAACGGTCTGAACGACAAAATGTCTGACCGATTCAGACATTTTGTCCGTTCAGACGCTGTTCAGAGGCAAAAAACAAAAAACAAACGCAGCCTAAATTTCTCATAACTCTGCTTGAGCAGGGTTCTTTGTGCTTTCTTGGTGGCTTCATTACCACCACATCTCTCCACAACGGCTTCAAAAAGGGTCTTAGCAGTCTTATAGTGGCTAAAGTTTAACACTTCGTCATTAGGAATTGCCATGAGTAACAAATTCCTAGCCTTTTGATCATTCTTCTTCTTTATTCTTTCATCATTAGTAACAGGCTCAGTGTTACGCTTTGTAGTCTTGGAACCATCAGCATGTGTTTCTTCAGAAGTAGTAGGTTTGAAGGAGTCACCATTGATAATGATATCCCATAATGCATAGTCTTGCACCATGAAATATTGCTCAATTCTGAGCCGCCATAGATCGTATTCGTTTTGTTTTAGCATGGGGAGTTTGGCAAGGATTCAGGTTTGTGGTGTCTCCATGTCCATCTTCTTGGTTGCAAGAGAGTAAATACTTCTGGATCTTCTAATTCAAAGTATCAGAACCTGGCTTTGATACCACTTGATAGGATCTAAACACACGGCTTGTGTTGAAGATACTTTGAGTTAATGTTAACTAGCACGCGGAATTTACTAGCTAACACTTAGAAGATTTTGTGTTTGGTGATGTATGTGATTGTATGAATATAACAGTGTAAGCAAGAACACAATGTTTAACCAAATGATTAGCTTCAATATATTACGAGTGATCTACAATATCACTAGGGTTCGACAACCTTGAAGCTTTTACAATAATGCGTATGACTGATATATCAAAACCCTAACCAAGGATCTCCTTTTATAGAACAAGGAGTCCTATACAAGTAAAACTATTATACGTATCAATCTATCTTAATAAGATATACATCATATCTATTCTATATTTATCTTTACGCGTCTTTCATCTTCTGTCTTTGATTGCGTGGTTTTGTAACCTTACAACAGGTTTTACCTCTCGAGGGATCTCAAGAGGCTTACAACCCCACCAGGCAGTGTACCTGACCGATGTAGTATAGTGTAGTGGTAAGTACGGGGGATTGATCGTTCTCCACAGGGAATAGTGTTCGTTAGGTATGAAAGGCTACTCTAATTAGGTCTAAGGGTTGAGGAAGATTCTTTTTTATGTTTTTATAGTTTTTATGAAAGCAAGTAAAATCTCGGTTTTGAAGGAGTGGGCGGAATTAGTTGCTAGTCAACTAACCCAAATTACTACGAATGCAAATAAAATAAAATAACTGAAAATAAAATGTGGTGAGAAACTTATGTGTAGAGAAATGTGTTTACTTAGATTTCCTTACTCCCTAACTATCTTTTACCGGTTAATTAGTGTGTATTAGTTGCGTGGATGACGGGTGTATTCCTTAATACCATTCGTGGGGTGGCGTACTTACTTCCCCAACTCTACAAGCTCCTACTTCACTCCTATGTCGAGCCGGCTAGGAAGCTCCTAACATGGGATCACTAGAATTCGCTTGTGCATTAAATACAACCATAAAAACCTTTAGTACGCATTTGGTTCATGTTTCTTAAGACGTTCAAGCAAGTTACCGAATAGGAAGTTAGCCAGTTTTCTTAAGCCTAACATAGATAAACAATCATCCAATACAACTAATAACACACTAACAACCAATAATCAATAGCTAGGTTTCATTAGATCTAAGCAAACACAAGATAAATTTAGCCTAACATGTTAAACAAAAGACAAGAATAAGATAGAATCAAACAACACATAGACATATTGAATGATTAATTGATAACTTATCTTTCAATGAAACATGGAAGATCTCAAGGCAAAAAGCCCTGAAAAAGTAGCTAAAATCGTCTTAGGGTTTTCTCCCAAAATTCCACACACTAAGCTCTCCCTAATGACAAAAAATTAGAAAACTATATATAGATTTTTGGATCTGACGGCGTCACCTTATGGAGTGTGACGCCGTCACCTCGCCGCTTTTAGGGTTCCCGGATGACCTTCTTGACGCCGTCCCTCTTTAGCTTCTCAAAAATCCATTCTGGCTTATCAAGGCTTGACGCCGTCTAACCATGAACGTGACGCCGTCCCCTTATGATTTAAGCCGTGACGCCCTTGATTAAGTTAAAGCGTGACGCCGTCAGAATTCACATGCTATTTTCACTGGCCCGTCATGAGTAAATTTCACGTCCAACTTTTCTTGCCAAGGCATGACGCCGTCCAGAGTAAAGTCTGACGCCGTCAAGAGTAACTTTTAGCCGATTTTTGAGACTTTGCCGTTTTCTTCACTTTTATGCTCCAAAAACGTCCAAAATGCCTCCTTTTCCAGATTTCTCCTCAAAAGTACCTAAAATGACAAAAGGAACGATTTAGGGCGATATTTGATCAAATAAATACGATTTAGGGCTTAAATGACCCCTTAAAAGCGGTACACTTTTCGCTTCATCAAATACCCTTACACTTGAGATTTGCTTGTCCTCAAGCAAATGCGCTTTTATTCTAATCAAAATACAAGTTAGGGGTCATTTAATGCAAACATAAAAGTAATTACAACAAATAATCGTTCCACTTCAATCATAATAAGCAAGGAGATTACATACTAGCACCTCACAAGTAGTGTTTAGATACTCACATCTCTCAAGTGTCATCAAAATAAATCTCATAAATGAAAACGGATAATATCTCTCACTACCTGTCATAGCAAATAGATTACCATAGGCTTGGGAAAGGATCGATAACCTCCTCCACTAGGCGTAAGCACCTAAGATAAACTATCAAAGAGGGCTTTTAAATGGGTTATAACGTTAGGTGTAGGGAAAAGGAAAACACGGTTTTGTTGGATAAAGGATATTTTACTGGTGGCGAGTTAAAAATCTTGATCAATTACATGTACTATACAATGTTGCTAAGCCAAGACTCGACTCGATCTTAAGCTAGAAACGAAATAACAAAATAACAAAAACATAAAATAAACATAAAATAAAACGGGATGGTAGTCCGTATGTTTTTTCTATTTTTCTTTTTCTCATTTTTTTTTATTTTTCTTGATTTTTTTTTTTTTTTTTTTTTTTTTTTTTTTTTTTTTTTTTTTTTTTTTTGCATACACTTTTGCCCTACCATCCAAAATAATACATCATAGGGGCATTGCATCCCCCTTACACTTGAACTTTTACATAACTTTACAAATACTAATCTAACGACTCGAATTAAGATAATTGAAAAACTTGGAGTACTTTTAAAATATTTAGCACATATGGGGGTAATAAATGATGTTCTTCCCCATTATTCCATTACACTAGTACTTTACCCATGAGTCCCAATCGTCCCAAAACAATATGTACAAGGATATGACTCGACTTAGCAACCATGTAATCAACTAGATAACTAACTTGGGTTTAAACAAATGTTGTAACAATAATGCACTAAAAATGAGTGCATACAAGGTAGGCTAAGGCGATTTGGGTGTACATTTAAGTGGGGTGTAACAAATTCTTCCTTTAAGTAAAATGCTTAAAGGTCGAAACGAAAAGATAGGCTCTGAGGGGTGTACTAGGGGTATCGTGTACTAAAAATGAGTACAACGCAAAGGGTGTGGGAGAATTACTTGACCAATGTAGCCAATGTCATTATAACAAAAACACAGGTGTAAAACAATGGGTTAATCCTAATGCCTCTTATCATGTAGTAAATCTAACTACACGAATGTAGTCTCACTTGTGGCCTCGGAATGGTCCTAACGCAAGTTCTAGAATCTAAGTGCTACCGGTACACACATCATAGCATAAATGCTTTTCCTACCAATTCTAGGGGCGAACCTCACATATTTGGGGGTGGAAAATTTTTTAGTGGTACGGTTTTTTTGCTAGTCATATAATTCCTATCCATGAGACGCTCATTAAGACCAAAGTTTCACTCCTAAATGTTGTAAAAAATTTTAAATTTGGCACTAAAATTACCTTAATCAAGTATTTCTCTCAGTTTTATTACACATCTACTATTAAACAAACAAAAATCAAGCGCAATGGTATTTTCTAAAATCGAACTTTTACCCTCCCCTTACACTTAAGATGAACATTGTCCCCAATGTTCAAATAATAAGATGTAAAAGCAAAAAGTAAAAGAATGAAATCAAATACTCCCCTGATTCGCTCGGTGGATAATGAAATTACACGGTTAAATCTTCCTCCAAAGAGAATGTTGAAGCTCCATGACTAATGCATCGCCATAAGCTTGATTCAAAACATTTCCTTGTCCAAAATAACCTGTTAAACCTGAGAAAACAAACACGAAAACCTGCATAACATCGGCGGGATAAAATCTATATATAAGGATATAATGCTTGTGGAATGATAATTTTGCAGATTCCTGGAGATTATAAGTTGGAGATTTAATAAAAACTTTTTATGAAAACAAAACTTTCAAAAATTTCTGGAAATTAAATCTGACGCCGTCAGGTTATAACCCCTGACGCCGTCAGAAATGACCTGACAAAAATTTTCATTTTAAGTTTCCGGAAAATTTCTGGAAAAACCTTTACCTTACTTCCTGGAAATCCTGCAAAACATCATTATGACTCGATACAAGCATTTGACTCAAACAAACACTAATATGTATGCTAATTTATTATTATTACGATTCATGTTAATTTGTGTTCTAATAAACCGATTTAGATTTCCCTTACACTTATCTTTTGCAAAATACCTTTATATGTAGTTAAGACGAAGTTAAAAACAACATAAAGCATTTTCACAAATTAGTTTTGAACATGAATCAATAATAATAAAATTTAAACATACATACGGAAACAAATAAAATCAAACAAACAAATAAATGAACACACAAAGCAAATAAAACTTGGGTTGCCTCCCAAGAAGCGCTTGTTTTTGTTCGAGTCACGAGCCTGACTCTACCCTTATTTAACGGAAATAGGGGAGGTTTTCCCTACACTTAGGATTAAGTGTGGGTGAAAGTAGCGATACACACCCTTAGGGTGGAAATATGCCACGTGAGGAAAGAGTGACGGGTGAATTATATGCTCAAAGGTGCGGGATCCTATCATCATAACCTTACCTAATTCAATTGGGTTAGTGGGCGGATTAAGATTTTCTCCTAGAAAGGGATCATCTTCTATCAACTTCGAGAGACTCCAAGTTAAGAATCCACTTTGACCTAATAAACCCGGTTTAAACCCATAATGTTTCTTGTGATCAATCATAAATGGGTGATGTAAGTATGTAAGGTCATGGTTCACTCCTATGTTAGCTTCCTCTCTACAAGGCCTAGAGTCTACTACCTTAATCTTAACATTACCCCGACTACATGATTTGATGGGTGGATCGGGACCTAATTCAATTCCTAAGTTCACATCTAAGGATGGAAGATTAGGTAACGGTTTTGGTTTAGGCTCCGGTTCATCAAAACTAGGAACTTCCATAGAACTAAAAGAAAGGCTATGACTACAAGTATTCAAACCTATTTCTTCAAGTTTTGTTTCTTCCAAAGGTTCTACTTCAATTGGGGTTCCTATAGTCCCTTCTACTTCTTCCGGGTAAGTCACGGGCGGTGTGTATGCCTCGAATGATGGTAGGACTTGTGGGGCACTTGGTGGGCTTATGTTACTTACCTCATCATTCCTTACGTCAAGCTCACCTATATCCTCATCATGCGTTTTAGTAGGATCTAACCCTAATATTTTCCCAAGTATCTCAAGTGCTTCTCCAGGCATCTCAACTTCTATGTCCAAATCATACGGATCATCCTCAATATTCTGACTGCTATATTCAAACTGCCTAAAAGATTCATCATGTGTTTCTTGAGATTCGACGTCATCAATCACAAAACCTAGGTCTTTTTGATCAATGTGATCATGTTCGGCTAAATCCTCCGTCATATCAAGGTCACCTATGTGTTTGTTTTGTAATATGGCATTACATGACATCCACTTAGGTATCTCAACACTAACATATTCATCCCCAAACAAACTTGTTTCATGATCCTCGAAATTTGTGGTCAATTGACTTGTACTAACGTTTGTTGGGTTGTCTACTATATAATAATATTGGGCACACTCTTCAATAGCTTCCCATGCTTTCTCAGCACTTAATTCCCTAATATCCCTGCCGGCAATATGGTAAATGTCCCTTTGGGCATGTCGGTCGACATGATTGTAAAAGATTTGAGTTAGGGACCAAAAATCGAAGTTATGATGAGGGACTTTTTGGAGTAAATATTTAAAACGAGTCCATGCATCATAGAGAGGTTCATCTTTATGTTGTTTAAACATCAAGATGTCATATGGAGTGGGTGAATTACGTGGTTGGTAGTATGGTGGATTCGCGTTCTCCATAATGGTGAACGGAAGAGTCAATGGAAATTACGAACAAACACACAAAGAAATAAGATAGACTAAAGAAAACCTAGAAAAATAAAATAAAAAATCTCACTAGAAAGGAATCTATTGAGTAGACCTATAAAATAAAAATTCAACCTAAACAATAACTATTCCCCGGCAGCGGCGCCAAAAACTTGATGCGTGGTTTTGTAACCTTACAACAGGTTTTACCTCTCGAGGGATCTCAAGAGGCTTACAACCCCACCAGGCAGTGTACCTGACCGATGTAGTATAGTGTAGTGGTAAGTACGGGGGATTGATCGTTCTCCACAGGGAATAGTGTTCGTTAGGTATGAAAGGCTACTCTAATTAGGTCTAAGGGTTGAGGAAGATTCTTTTTTATGTTTTTATAGTTTTTATGAAAGCAAGTAAAATCTCGGTTTTGAAGGAGTGGGCGGAATTAGTTGCTAGTCAACTAACCCAAATTACTACGAATGCAAATAAAATAAAATAACTGAAAATAAAATGTGGTGAGAAACTTATGTGTAGAGAAATGTGTTTACTTAGATTTCCTTACTCCCTAACTATCTTTTACCGGTTAATTAGTGTGTATTAGTTGCGTGGATGACGGGTGTATTCCTTAATACCATTCGTGGGGTGGCGTACTTACTTCCCCAACTCTACAAGCTCCTACTTCACTCCTATGTCGAGCCGGCTAGGAAGCTCCTAACATGGGATCACTAGAATTCGCTTGTGCATTAAATACAACCATAAAAACCTTTAGTACGCATTTGGTTCATGTTTCTTAAGACGTTCAAGCAAGTTACCGAATAGGAAGTTAGCCAGTTTTCTTAAGCCTAACATAGATAAACAATCATCCAATACAACTAATAACACACTAACAACCAATAATCAATAGCTAGGTTTCATTAGATCTAAGCAAACACAAGATAAATTTAGCCTAACATGTTAAACAAAAGACAAGAATAAGATAGAATCAAACAACACATAGACATATTGAATGATTAATTGATAACTTATCTTTCAATGAAACATGGAAGATCTCAAGGCAAAAAGCCCTGAAAAAGTAGCTAAAATCGTCTTAGGGTTTTCTCCCAAAATTCCACACACTAAGCTCTCCCTAATGACAAAAAATTAGAAAACTATATATAGATTTTTGGATCTGACGGCGTCACCTTATGGAGTGTGACGCCGTCACCTCCGCCGCTTTTAGGGTTCCCGGATGACCTTCTTGACGCCGTCCCTCTTTAGCTTCTCAAAAATCCATTCTGGCTTATCAAGGCTTGACGCCGTCTAACCATGAACGTGACGCCGTCCCCTTATGATTTAAGCCGTGACGCCCTTGATTAAGTTAAAGCGTGACGCCGTCAGAATTCACATGCTATTTTCACTGGCCCGTCATGAGTAAATTTCACGTCCAACTTTTCTTGCCAAGGCATGACGCCGTCCAGAGTAAAGTCTGACGCCGTCAAGAGTAACTTTTAGCCGATTTTTGAGACTTTGCCGTTTTCTTCACTTTTATGCTCCAAAAACGTCCAAAATGCCTCCTTTTCCAGATTTCTCCTCAAAAGTACCTAAAATGACAAAAGGAACGATTTAGGGCGATATTTGATTAAATAAATACGATTTAGGGCTTAAATGACCCCTTAAAAGCGGTACACTTTTCGCTTCATCAAATACCCTTACACTTGAGATTTGCTTGTCCTCAAGCAAATGCGCTTTTATTCTAATCAAAATACAAGTTAGGGGTCATTTAATGCAAACATAAAAGTAATTACAACAAATAATCGTTCCACTTCAATCATAATAAGCAAGGAGATTACATACTAGCACCTCACAAGTAGTGTTTAGATACTCACATCTCTCAAGTGTCATCAAAATAAATCTCATAAATGAAAACGGATAATATCTCTCACTACCTGTCATAGCAAATAGATTACCATAGGCTTGGGAAAGGATCGATAACCTCCTCCACTAGGCGTAAGCACCTAAGATAAACTATCAAAGAGGGCTTTTAAATGGGTTATAACGTTAGGTGTAGGGAAAAGGAAAACACGGTTTTGTTGGATAAAGGATATTTTACTGGTGGCGAGTTAAAAATCTTGATCAATTACATGTACTATACAATGTTGCTAAGCCAAGACTCGACTCGATCTTAAGCTAGAAACGAAATAAAAAAAACATAAAATAAACATAAAATAAAACGGGATGGTAGTCCGTATGTTTTTTCTATTTTTCTTTTTCTCATTTTTTTTTATTTTTCTTGATTTTTTTTTTTTTTTTTTTTTTTTTTTTTTTTTTTTTTTTTTTTTTTTTTTTGCATACACTTTTGCCCTACCATCCAAAATAATACATCATAGGGGCATTGCATCCCCCTTACACTTGAACTTTTACATAACTTTACAAATACTAATCTAACGACTCGAATTAAGATAATTGAAAAACTTGGAGTACTTTTAAAATATTTAGCACATATGGGGGTAATAAATGATGTTCTTCCCCATTATTCCATTACACTAGTACTTTACCCATGAGTCCCAATCGTCCCAAAACAATATGTACAAGGATATGACTCGACTTAGCAACCATGTAATCAACTAGATAACTAACTTGGGTTTAAACAAATGTTGTAACAATAATGCACTAAAAATGAGTGCATACAAGGTAGGCTAAGGCGATTTGGGTGTACATTTAAGTGGGGTGTAACAAATTCTTCCTTTAAGTAAAATGCTTAAAGGTCGAAACGAAAAGATAGGCTCTGAGGGGTGTACTAGGGGTATCGTGTACTAAAAATGAGTACAACGCAAAGGGTGTGGGAGAATTACTTGACCAATGTAGCCAATGTCATTATAACAAAAACACAGGTGTAAAACAATGGGTTAATCCTAATGCCTCTTATCATGTAGTAAATCTAACTACACGAATGTAGTCTCACTTGTGGCCTCGGAATGGTCCTAACGCAAGTTCTAGAATCTAAGTGCTACCGGTACACACATCATAGCATAAATGCTTTTCCTACCAATTCTAGGGGCGAACCTCACATATTTGGGGGTGGAAAATTTTTTAGTGGTACGGTTTTTTTGCTAGTCATATAATTCCTATCCATGAGACGCTCATTAAGACCAAAGTTTCACTCCTAAATGTTGTAAAAAATTTTAAATTTGGCACTAAAATTACCTTAATCAAGTATTTCTCTCAGTTTTATTACACATCTATTATTAAACAAACAAAAATCAAGCGCAATGGTATTTTCTAAAATCGAACTTTTACCCTCCCCTTACACTTAAGATGAACATTGTCCCCAATGTTCAAATAATAAGATGTAAAAGCAAAAAGTAAAAGAATGAAATCAAATACTCCCCTGATTCGCTCGGTGGATAATGAAATTACACGGTTAAATCTTCCTCCAAAGAGAATGTTGAAGCTCCATGACTAATGCATCGCCATAAGCTTGATTCAAAACATTTCCTTGTCCAAAATAACCTGTTAAACCTGAGAAAACAAACACGAAAACCTGCATAACATCGGCGGGATAAAATCTATATATAAGGATATAATGCTTGTGGAATGATAATTTTGCAGATTCCTGGAGATTATAAGTTGGAGATTTAATAAAAACTTTTTATGAAAACAAAACTTTCAAAAATTTCTGGAAATTAAATCTGACGCCGTCAGGTTATAACCCCTGACGCCGTCAGAAATGACCTGACAAAAATTTTCATTTTAAGTTTCCGGAAAATTTCTGGAAAAACCTTTACCTTACTTCCTGGAAATCCTGCAAAACATCATTATGACTCGATACAAGCATTTGACTCAAACAAACACTAATATGTATGCTAATTTATTATTATTACGATTCATGTTAATTTGTGTTCTAATAAACCGATTTAGATTTCCCTTACACTTATCTTTTGCAAAATACCTTTATATGTAGTTAAGACGAAGTTAAAAACAACATAAAGCATTTTCACAAATTAGTTTTGAACATGAATCAATAATAATAAAATTTAAACATACATACGGAAACAAATAAAATCAAACAAACAAATAAATGAACACACAAAGCAAATAAAACTTGGGTTGCCTCCCAAGAAGCGCTTGTTTTTGTTCGAGTCACGAGCCTGACTCTACCCTTATTTAACGGAAATAGGGGAGGTTTTCCCTACACTTAGGATTAAGTGTGGGTGAAAGTAGCGATACACACCCTTAGGGTGGAAATATGCCACGTGAGGAAAGAGTGACGGGTGAATTATATGCTCAAAGGTGCGGGATCCTATCATCATAACCTTACCTAATTCAATTGGGTTAGTGGGCGGATTAAGATTTTCTCCTAGAAAGGGATCATCTTCTATCAACTTCGAGAGACTCCAAGTTAAGAATCCACTTTGACCTAATAAACCCGGTTTAAACCCATAATGTTTCTTGTGATCAATCATAAATGGGTGATGTAAGTATGTAAGGTCATGGTTCACTCCTATGTTAGCTTCCTCTCTACAAGGCCTAGAGTCTACTACCTTAATCTTAACATTACCCCGACTACATGATTTGATGGGTGGATCGGGACCTAATTCAATTCCTAAGTTCACATCTAAGGATGGAAGATTAGGTAACGGTTTTGGTTTAGGCTCCGGTTCATCAAAACTAGGAACTTCCATAGAACTAAAAGAAAGGCTATGACTACAAGTATTCAAACCTATTTCTTCAAGTTTTGTTTCTTCCAAAGGTTCTACTTCAATTGGGGTTCCTATAGTCCCTTCTACTTCTTCCGGGTAAGTCACGGGCGGTGTGTATGCCTCGAATGATGGTAGGACTTGTGGGGCACTTGGTGGGCTTATGTTACTTACCTCATCATTCCTTACGTCAAGCTCACCTATATCCTCATCATGCGTTTTAGTAGGATCTAACCCTAATATTTTCCCAAGTATCTCAAGTGCTTCTCCAGGCATCTCAACTTCTATGTCCAAATCATACGGATCATCCTCAATATTCTGACTGCTATATTCAAACTGCCTAAAAGATTCATCATGTGTTTCTTGAGATTCGACGTCATCAATCACAAAACCTAGGTCTTTTTGATCAATGTGATCATGTTCGGCTAAATCCTCCGTCATATCAAGGTCACCTATGTGTTTGTTTTGTAATATGGCATTACATGACATCCACTTAGGTATCTCAACACTAACATATTCATCCCCAAACAAACTTGTTTCATGATCCTCGAAATTTGTGGTCAATTGACTTGTACTAACGTTTGTTGGGTTGTCTACTATATAATAATATTGGGCACACTCTTCAATAGCTTCCCATGCTTTCTCAGCACTTAATTCCCTAATATCCCTGCCGGCAATATGGTAAATGTCCCTTTGGGCATGTCGGTCGACATGATTGTAAAAGATTTGAGTTAGGGACCAAAAATCGAAGTTATGATGAGGGACTTTTTGGAGTAAATATTTAAAACGAGTCCATGCATCATAGAGAGGTTCATCTTTATGTTGTTTAAACATCAAGATGTCATATGGAGTGGGTGAATTACGTGGTTGGTAGTATGGTGGATTCGCGTTCTCCATAATGGTGAACGGAAGAGTCAATGGAAATTACGAACAAACACACAAAGAAATAAGATAGACTAAAGAAAACCTAGAAAAATAAAATAAAAAATCTCACTAGAAAGGAATCTATTGAGTAGACCTATAAAATAAAAATTCAACCTAAACAATAACTATTCCCCGGCAGCGGCGCCAAAAACTTGATGCGTGGTTTTGTAACCTTACAACAGGTTTTACCTCTCGAGGGATCTCAAGAGGCTTACAACCCCACCAGGCAGTGTACCTGACCGATGTAGTATAGTGTAGTGGTAAGTACGGGGGATTGATCGTTCTCCACAGGGAATAGTGTTCGTTAGGTATGAAAGGCTACTCTAATTAGGTCTAAGGGTTGAGGAAGATTCTTTTTTATGTTTTTATAGTTTTTTATGAAAGCAAGTAAAATCTCGGTTTTGAAGGAGTGGGCGGAATTAGTTGCTAGTCAACTAACCCAAATTACTACGAATGCAAATAAAATAAAATAACTGAAAATAAAATGTGGTGAGAAACTTATGTGTAGAGAAATGTGTTTACTTAGATTTCCTTACTCCCTAACTATCTTTTACCGGTTAATTAGTGTGTATTAGTTGCGTGGATGACGGGTGTATTCCTTAATACCATTCGTGGGGTGGCGTACTTACTTCCCCAACTCTACAAGCTCCTACTTCACTCCTATGTCGAGCCGGCTAGGAAGCTCCTAACATGGGATCACTAGAATTCGCTTGTGCATTAAATACAACCATAAAAACCTTTAGTACGCATTTGGTTCATGTTTCTTAAGACGTTCAAGCAAGTTACCGAATAGGAAGTTAGCCAGTTTTCTTAAGCCTAACATAGATAAACAATCATCCAATACAACTAATAACACACTAACAACCAATAATCAATAGCTAGGTTTCATTAGATCTAAGCAAACACAAGATAAATTTAGCCTAACATGTTAAACAAAAGACAAGAATAAGATAGAATCAAACAACACATAGACATATTGAATGATTAATTGATAACTTATCTTTCAATGAAACATGGAAGATCTCAAGGCAAAAAGCCCTGAAAAAGTAGCTAAAATCGTCTTAGGGTTTTCTCCCAAAATTCCACACACTAAGCTCTCCCTAATGACAAAAAATTAGAAAACTATATATAGATTTTTGGATCTGACGGCGTCACCTTATGGAGTGTGACGCCGTCACCTCGCCGCTTTTAGGGTTCCCGGATGACCTTCTTGACGCCGTCCCTCTTTAGCTTCTCAAAAATCCATTCTGGCTTATCAAGGCTTGACGCCGTCTAACCATGAACGTGACGCCGTCCCCTTATGATTTAAGCCGTGACGCCCTTGATTAAGTTAAAGCGTGACGCCGTCAGAATTCACATGCTATTTTCACTGGCCCGTCATGAGTAAATTTCACGTCCAACTTTTCTTGCCAAGGCATGACGCCGTCCAGAGTAAAGTCTGACGCCGTCAAGAGTAACTTTTAGCCGATTTTTGAGACTTTGCCGTTTTCTTCACTTTTATGCTCCAAAAACGTCCAAAATGCCTCCTTTTCCAGATTTCTCCTCAAAAGTACCTAAAATGACAAAAGGAACGATTTAGGGCGATATTTGATTAAATAAATACGATTTAGGGCTTAAATGACCCCTTAAAAGCGGTACACTTTTCGCTTCATCAAATACCCTTACACTTGAGATTTGCTTGTCCTCAAGCAAATGCGCTTTTATTCTAATCAAAATACAAGTTAGGGGTCATTTAATGCAAACATAAAAGTAATTACAACAAATAATCGTTCCACTTCAATCATAATAAGCAAGGAGATTACATACTAGCACCTCACAAGTAGTGTTTAGATACTCACATCTCTCAAGTGTCATCAAAATAAATCTCATAAATGAAAACGGATAATATCTCTCACTACCTGTCATAGCAAATAGATTACCATAGGCTTGGGAAAGGATCGATAACCTCCTCCACTAGGCGTAAGCACCTAAGATAAACTATCAAAGAGGGCTTTTAAATGGGTTATAACGTTAGGTGTAGGGAAAAGGAAAACACGGTTTTGTTGGATAAAGGATATTTTACTGGTGGCGAGTTAAAAATCTTGATCAATTACATGTACTATACAATGTTGCTAAGCCAAGACTCGACTCGATCTTAAGCTAGAAACGAAATAACAAAATAACAAAAACATAAAATAAACATAAAATAAAACGGGATGGTAGTCCGTATGTTTTTTCTATTTTTCTTTTTCTCATTTTTTTTTATTTTTCTTGATTTTTTTTTTTTTTTTTTTTTTTTTTTTTTTTTTTTTTTTTTTTTTTTGCATACACTTTTGCCCTACCATCCAAAATAATACATCATAGGGGCATTGCATCCCCCTTACACTTGAACTTTTACATAACTTTACAAATACTAATCTAACGACTCGAATTAAGATAATTGAAAAACTTGGAGTACTTTTAAAATATTTAGCACATATGGGGGTAATAAATGATGTTCTTCCCCATTATTCCATTACACTAGTACTTTACCCATGAGTCCCAATCGTCCCAAAACAATATGTACAAGGATATGACTCGACTTAGCAACCATGTAATCAACTAGATAACTAACTTGGGTTTAAACAAATGTTGTAACAATAATGCACTAAAAATGAGTGCATACAAGGTAGGCTAAGGCGATTTGGGTGTACATTTAAGTGGGGTGTAACAAATTCTTCCTTTAAGTAAAATGCTTAAAGGTCGAAACGAAAAGATAGGCTCTGAGGGGTGTACTAGGGGTATCGTGTACTAAAAATGAGTACAACGCAAAGGGTGTGGGAGAATTACTTGACCAATGTAGCCAATGTCATTATAACAAAAACACAGGTGTAAAACAATGGGTTAATCCTAATGCCTCTTATCATGTAGTAAATCTAACTACACGAATGTAGTCTCACTTGTGGCCTCGGAATGGTCCTAACGCAAGTTCTAGAATCTAAGTGCTACCGGTACACACATCATAGCATAAATGCTTTTCCTACCAATTCTAGGGGCGAACCTCACATATTTGGGGGTGGAAAATTTTTTAGTGGTACGGTTTTTTTGCTAGTCATATAATTCCTATCCATGAGACGCTCATTAAGACCAAAGTTTCACTCCTAAATGTTGTAAAAAATTTTAAATTTGGCACTAAAATTACCTTAATCAAGTATTTCTCTCAGTTTTATTACACATCTATTATTAAACAAACAAAAATCAAGCGCAATGGTATTTTCTAAAATCGAACTTTTACCCTCCCCTTACACTTAAGATGAACATTGTCCCCAATGTTCAAATAATAAGATGTAAAAGCAAAAAGTAAAAGAATGAAATCAAATACTCCCCTGATTCGCTCGGTGGATAATGAAATTACACGGTTAAATCTTCCTCCAAAGAGAATGTTGAAGCTCCATGACTAATGCATCGCCATAAGCTTGATTCAAAACATTTCCTTGTCCAAAATAACCTGTTAAACCTGAGAAAACAAACACGAAAACCTGCATAACATCGGCGGGATAAAATCTATATATAAGGATATAATGCTTGTGGAATGATAATTTTGCAGATTCCTGGAGATTATAAGTTGGAGATTTAATAAAAACTTTTTATGAAAACAAAACTTTCAAAAATTTTTGGAAATTAAATCTGACGCCGTCAGGTTATAACCCCTGACGCCGTCAGAAATGACCTGACAAAAATTTTCATTTTAAGTTTCCGGAAAATTTCTGGAAAAACCTTTACCTTACTTCCTGGAAATCCTGCAAAACATCATTATGACTCGATACAAGCATTTGACTCAAACAAACACTAATATGTATGCTAATTTATTATTATTACGATTCATGTTAATTTGTGTTCTAATAAACCGATTTAGATTTCCCTTACACTTATCTTTTGCAAAATACCTTTATATGTAGTTAAGACGAAGTTAAAAACAACATAAAGCATTTTCACAAATTAGTTTTGAACATGAATCAATAATAACAAAATTTAAAAATACATACGGAAACAAATAAAATCAAACAAACAAATAAATGAACACACAAAGCAAATAAAACTTGGGTTGCCTCCCAAGAAGCGCTTGTTTTTGTTCGAGTCACGAGCCTGACTCTACCCTTATTTAACGGAAATAGGGGAGGTTTTCCCTACACTTAGGATTAAGTGTGGGTGAAAGTAGCGATACACACCCTTAGGGTGGAAATATGCCACGTGAGGAAAGAGTGACGGGTGAATTATATGCTCAAAGGTGCGGGATCCTATCATCATAACCTTACCTAATTCAATTGGGTTAGTGGGCGGATTAAGATTTTCTCCTAGAAAGGGATCATCTTCTATCAACTTCGAGAGACTCCAAGTTAAGAATCCACTTTGACCTAATAAACCCGGTTTAAACCCATAATGTTTCTTGTGATCAATCATAAATGGGTGATGTAAGTATGTAAGGTCATGGTTCACTCCTATGTTAGCTTCCTCTCTACAAGGCCTAGAGTCTACTACCTTAATCTTAACATTACCCCGACTACATGGTTTGATGGGTGGATCGGGACCTAATTCAATTCCTAAGTTCACATCTAAGGATGGAAGATTAGGTAACGGTTTTGGTTTAGGCTCCGGTTCATCAAAACTAGGAACTTCCATAGAACTAAAAGAAAGGTTATGACTACAAGTATTCAAACCTATTTCTTCAAGTTTTGTTTCTTCCAAAGGTTCTACTTCAATTGGGGTTCCTATAGTCCCTTCTACTTCTTCCGGGTAAGTCACGGGCGGTGTGTATGCCTCGAATGATGGTAGGACTTGTGGGGCACTTGGTGGGCTTATGTTACTTACCTCATCATTCCTTACGTCAAGCTCACCTATATCCTCATCATGCGTTTTAGTAGGATCTAACCCTAATATTTTCCCAAGTATCTCAAGTGCTTCTCCAGGCATCTCAACTTCTATGTCCAAATCATACGGATCATCCTCAATATTCTGACTGCTATATTCAAACTGCCTAAAAGATTCATCATGTGTTTCTTGAGATTCGACGTCATCAATCACAAAACCTAGGTCTTTTTGATCAATGTGATCATGTTCGGCTAAATCCTCCGTCATATCAAGGTCACCTATGTGTTTGTTTTGTAATATGGCATTACATGACATCCACTTAGGTATCTCAACACTAACATATTCATCCCCAAACAAACTTGTTTCATGATCCTCGAAATTTGTGGTCAATTGACTTGTACTAACGTTTGTTGGGTTGTCTACTATATAATAATATTGGGCACACTCTTCAATAGCTTCCCATGCTTTCTCAGCACTTAATTCCCTAATATCCCTGCCGGCAATATGGTAAATGTCCCTTTGGGCATGTCGGTCGACATGATTGTAAAAGATTTGAGTTAGGGACCAAAAATCGAAGTTATGATGAGGGACTTTTTGGAGTAAATATTTAAAACGAGTCCATGCATCATAGAGAGGTTCATCTTTATGTTGTTTAAACATCAAGATGTCATATGGAGTGGGTGAATTACGTGGTTGGTAGTATGGTGGATTCGCGTTCTCCATAATGGTGAACGGAAGAGTCAATGGAAATTACGAACAAACACACAAAGAAATAAGATAGACTAAAGAAAACCTAGAAAAATAAAATAAAAAATCTCACTAGAAAGGAATCTATTGAGTAGACCTATAAAATAAAAATTCAACCTAAACAATAACTATTCCCCGGCAGCGGCGCCAAAAACTTGATGCGTGGTTTTGTAACCTTACAACAGGTTTTACCTCTCGAGGGATCTCAAGAGGCTTACAACCCCACCAGGCAGTGTACCTGACCGATGTAGTATAGTGTAGTGGTAAGTACGGGGGATTGATCGTTCTCCACAGGGAATAGTGTTCGTTAGGTATGAAAGGCTACTCTAATTAGGTCTAAGGGTTGAGGAAGATTCTTTTTTATGTTTTTATAGTTTTTATGAAAGCAAGTAAAATCTCGGTTTTGAAGGAGTGGGCGGAATTAGTTGCTAGTCAACTAACCCAAATTACTACGAATGCAAATAAAATAAAATAACTGAAAATAAAATGTGGTGAGAAACTTATGTGTAGAGAAATGTGTTTACTTAGATTTCCTTACTCCCTAACTATCTTTTACCGGTTAATTAGTGTGTATTAGTTGCGTGGATGACGGGTGTATTCCTTAATACCATTCGTGGGGTGGCGTACTTACTTCCCCAACTCTACAAGCTCCTACTTCACTCCTATGTCGAGCCGGCTAGGAAGCTCCTAACATGGGATCACTAGAATTCGCTTGTGCATTAAATACAACCATAAAAACCTTTAGTACGCATTTGGTTCATGTTTCTTAAGACGTTCAAGCAAGTTACCGAATAGGAAGTTAGCCAGTTTTCTTAAGCCTAACATAGATAAACAATCATCCAATACAACTAATAACACACTAACAACCAATAATCAATAGCTAGGTTTCATTAGATCTAAGCAAACACAAGATAAATTTAGCCTAACATGTTAAACAAAAGACAAGAATAAGATAGAATCAAACAACACATAGACATATTGAATGATTAATTGATAACTTATCTTTCAATGAAACATGGAAGATCTCAAGGCAAAAAGCCCTGAAAAAGTAGCTAAAATCGTCTTAGGGTTTTCTCCCAAAATTCCACACACTAAGCTCTCCCTAATGACAAAAAATTAGAAAACTATATATAGATTTTTGGATCTGACGGCGTCACCTTATGGAGTGTGACGCCGTCACCTCGCCGCTTTTAGGGTTCCCGGATGACCTTCTTGACGCCGTCCCTCTTTAGCTTCTCAAAAATCCATTCTGGCTTATCAAGGCTTGACGCCGTCTAACCATGAACGTGACGCCGTCCCCTTATGATTTAAGCCGTGACGCCCTTGATTAAGTTAAAGCGTGACGCCGTCAGAATTCACATGCTATTTTCACTGGCCCGTCATGAGTAAATTTCACGTCCAACTTTTCTTGCCAAGGCATGACGCCGTCCAGAGTAAAGTCTGACGCCGTCAAGAGTAACTTTTAGCCGATTTTTGAGACTTTGCCGTTTTCTTCACTTTTATGCTCCAAAAACGTCCAAAATGCCTCCTTTTCCAGATTTCTCCTCAAAAGTACCTAAAATGACAAAAGGAACGATTTAGGGCGATATTTGATCAAATAAATACGATTTAGGGCTTAAATGACCCCTTAAAAGCGGTACACTTTTCGCTTCATCAGTCTTCATGTTATAATCAGTACTAACTTCTTGTTCTAGCAGTACTAACTTACTTAGTACTGTTAGTGTAATCTTGAACGAATGTTCAGCAGTACTAATTTATGCCTGGCAGTACTAACTGTTGGTTTAATTCCCAACAAAAACAAACCACAAACTAAGATTCATCGCATCAGAATGTCATAGAATACTTAAATAATCAGTATATGACCGCAATTTGAAGTAATCCATATGTAAGTGCATTCGCTATATGTAGGCATTGGTTTGATAATATCATTTTCCATTTAACAAACTTACCACATTACCACCATTACAGTTACCTCAACTACCATTCTTATCAAAGCATGCATAAGATTGTAGTATGGATTGCAGGTTAACCATAGGACGGTAAGATTGTGACTCCATCCAGTTTTGCCTGATTTGTGACAACCCAATTAACACATTTATATCGCATTATTGCTTTCAAATTAAAACTTCAAATCTTTCATGAATTTGTCATACAACTATTATTTGATACTCAGTACAAAATCTAAAGAAAGGAGTGTACATTTCTGTGAGAGTTTCCCTTTCGAATCCTATGTTGCACAGAACCTATAGAACGGACTGTACATCTCCGTCAGATATTTCTGTTCCAATCCCATTTTGCGGACACGAAAACGGTTTTGAGTAGGATTTTTATGACAACAGCCTTGTTTACAGATCAACCAAATATGTCCAATACAAATTAACTTGTTTTGACCCAAACCCGATACTCAACCTAATTAGACCAATAAAATCCACAGTAACCACTTTAATAAGCAACCCCAAACACCCTCTTAGCAATCACGAAGTATAAGAAATTTAATATAACAAACAACAAACTGGCATTGAAGTTTAAGATTGCATGAAAGTTGGCTACTCCATTTTATATCAAATCGTCACTTGATAAACAACTCAAATTCCAAAAAAAACTAACCTGCGAAGCCGGTGCTGGCGACGTTTCACAGTAGCCTTGATATTGGTGACGGCAATGCAGCCTTGCTGCTGCTAACGGAATTGAAGTCACGACCATATCCATACTTCCTAGTTCACCTTCAACGTCTTCAGGAAAATAAACACTCCATTAAAAGCTTGAATCATTTACTCACAATTAGGTTGAAAACAACAAAAACAACAATTTAAAGTACTACTACCTTTATGAAGCACCACCATCACTACCCTTGTCGGACTCTCAACAGCAACTCCACACTACAGCTATATGAAACCTATAAAAATCACCAATTTCAGTTTCCTGCTCAATTAAAGTAGAGAATCACATTCTTCATAGTCTCTAAAAAAATAGCATAAAAACGCACCTTAGTTGTTTCCTACTTGTATCGATCCATAGCGTTCTAGGGAACGGCTGCAAGATAGAAAACAAAACAATATAATTACACATATATGTCAGTTTGTATTTTCTTTTTTTTACGCTAAAAAGTTGTATATGAAATCATGGTAAAGACACGCACCTTTCCACCATCCTTATGCATAGTCGATGGTTGAAACCGTCTTGTTGCATCATACCACTGTCATTCTATCCCTGGTCACCACCAACAATCCCAAGTGCGATCTGCTGCAAATTTTATTTCATGAGAAATTACAGTTTTCTGATTTTGACCTACGATTTAAGTTATTTGAACTACTTATTTCCATGTAACTCAAATGGTTATATCTACGTTTTTTTTACAAAACAGGTTTAGTCAAAATATGTTTTTACCTTCATGACATTTCCATGGTTTTTTGCGTCTGGTCCTCGCTTCTCATATTTCGTTAATAAAAGCAGACTGCAAAGACACACTTTCCTTGAATAAGCTGTTACAGAACAAATCCTTCACCGCCTGCGAACGTTGGACAAAAGAAAGAAAGGCTTCCACATACCGGCCTAACTTTTCTGGATACCATTCCCGAAACTACACTCATTTTGTAGCCCTCATTTTTTCAACAATGCCTTTCGCGCTTTCTTCCCTAAAAAATTCAAAGTACGTGTTAAATACGACAAACGAAACTACAATAATGATCTCGAAAACTTGCTTAATCATAAAGCAATATATCTCAAAAGTTATACTATTCTTAGCAACAAATATATTTTCAGAATCAGCTAAAATATTTGATTCTTTTAAACATATAAATTCAAACCAACATATCATTACCTAAAAACTATAACATCATAATCAACCAACTTAACAATCAAATCAAGAATGCCTAACTACTTTAACTGATCATGAAAAAGCTAACAAACTACCATACCTAATTACTCCACACACACCACAAATAACTACAAAACGACAATGTAGCTAGTATAAATAGTATCATCAAAATGCCACACACACCCCAAATAACGACAAAACAAAAACATATGACAATAATCAAAGCCGTCTCAATCAACTCTGGTCCCACTACTTCTAGGAAACACACTTTTTTCAGCTAAAAACCGCAGCATCAGTCACACAACATCAGTCAAAAACCGCAACCCAATGGAAACAATTCAACATCAATGACTCAACATACTATCAACTCATTTCAGCTAAATTTCACTTAATTCAAACTAATAAAAACTTATAAAAACGAGTACTTACGATCTTGACGGCAACGATTTCGAAAGTATCAACATGAGTAGCTGCACAACAATAACAATAAAAAACATAAACTTAAAATAATATAAAATATAAAGATTCATTATTATAAGAAACTAATAAACACAAAAAATGTACTAATCATATAACCAACCTTTCAGCAGCAAATAAACACAAAAAATGTACTAATCATATAACCAACCTTTCAGCAGCATCATTGATTTTCTGCTTAATCACCCTTCCTATGAAAGGAACTCCCTCCATTGTTTCCCTGGCTTACCTGCAACCAAAGCAAATTTTATAAAAAAAAAAATAATAATAAATAAATAAACAAAAAACAATTCAATATTCCAAATAAAAAAAATTAAAGTAAAAATCAACTAACCATATTCATTTCGGGGATGGTGCATCAGTTAATTTTTTTTACTTGACAATTGGATCGACACACCTGAAAATTTTTGTGTGGTTTGTGGTTTAATGGAAGTTAAGCAAATTATTAAGCAACTAAATCATCGAAACCCCAAATTTAAGATGAAACCTTAAGTTCGAAATAAAAAAATAAAAAATAAAAAAATAATAAAAGCCAAAAAACTTACATATTATCATACGGTGTTTGTGGGTCTCCAAAAATTTTAGATTTAACAAAAAAAAACCAAATTAAAAAAAAAATAATAATAATACAAATAAATAAATAAAAACCCTAATTTTACCTTGTTTCTGCGAGCGGATCTGTAAACGGATATGGGCACAAAAAGAAGGAAATCAAAAGATCCCTTTTGATGCAACGTTTGCTCCAACTAATTGATCTAAGCCGAACTCATGCGTGGATATGTGTTTTGGTGTCTGGAAATTTCTTTGGGTTATGCGGTTTGGCGTGTATATAATGGAAGATGATATCGCAGAAAAAGTATACGTGGGAATAAAATATATTAGTTGTTAATATTCATAGCACTGTAGCTCCACTCACACAACACTGTAGCTAGATATCAACAGTGTGGAATTAGCAATTTTTTGGTACCCAATCCCCTAATATCAGTTACAAAAGAGTGTGCCAGTAGCAATATTTTGGGTAATGTAGCTAAGGAGCACTGTTCCCATCCCAGCCCAATAAATGTTATATTTTTATAATACTATAAGGTATTCTATTTGGTATATTTATTTATGCTAATGGATCTTTTAATTTTATAGATACTAATATGTTGTTAGTATTTATAGCATGTAGTGGATTTTCACTGCATACTTCTTTTAATGCTCTTTCTATATGTTCTTTTTTCATTATTAATAATATTTCTACTTGAAATTTTATATTTCGTTCTAGCATTCTTATATATTCTGTTTGTGTAACTATTGGTGTTGTTACTAATTTTCCTGTTTCCATATTTCTTATAATGACGGATTTATCAGTTTGAGTTAAAGGTTGATATAATTTTAAAAAATTGTTTTCAATTATTAAATCTATACCTGAATCATGTATATAAATGGTTGGTGCAATAAATCTTTGTTGGTTAATATATATAGAGGAACCATTCTTCCAACATACCATATTTTATGTACTGATTTATCTGCTATAATTATTTTTATTGGTTTTACTAATTTTTCCCATTTTCTCAGTATTTTTCGTTTACCAAAACATATCGAGGCTCCGGTATCTACATATGCAAATATTTTTTTATTTTCGATTGTTACTTCAATGAATGTTGCATTTGGGTTATCTTTAGATTTCATTAATAAAATGATGAATTAATCTGTTTCATAAAAGGGTTCTCCAAAATAATCAAAACTATCATCATCATCGTAATAATCATCTAGTTCTTCTGATTCATGTTCATAATATTTCTCCATTCTTTTATTATAATCCAAAAATTGGTTTTTCAACTCTTCTTCATTAGTCGAATTTAGACTATATTCATCTAGATATTCAGCAATTCTCATTCTTGATATCATAAAAACTAATGGATTTTTTATTTCTTTTGGAAATGGTGGTATGAAAATAACTTGAAGTAAATTAACCTCTTCGTATTCCCATATATTTTCCTATGCTAGTTTGGTTGTAGCTAAGCTAGTTTTTTTTTCATAGTATTCAGATAATACTTTAAAAACCAAATATGAATTATTGGTCTCAAACTCTAACTCTGATTCAAATTCTTCTTTTGTGTCTATTTGAATTTGTCTTTGCCATATTTTATTTTGGAATCTTCTTCTAGCTTTATTACGATAATAATTAAGTCATTTGTTATCGTTACTTTCTATTTTATTTGTTATAGCTAAATATAACTGTTCTAATTCTTCTTTATTGTAATGATCTGGATTAATATATTCTAGTTGATAAACACATGTTTCAGCGTTAATAATTCGTAATTCTTGACTCAGTTTTTTCACTCATCTTATTTAAAAAACTTGTTTTAGAGTAGTTTTAAGGCATTTTTCGCAAATTATTTTTGTATTATGGAGTACTCGTAATCTTTTCATAAGACGTATCTTTTCAAAAATATTTATTTTATTTTTTAATTCTATATCAGTTTCCTGAATATGTATTTTGAATTGTTTGATGATTTCACTTTGCTCATTAATTGTTTTTCGAAGTTCTTGTTGATGTAAGCTCATTTTTAACAAATAACTAATTTTGACCTGATTATTTGTATTGTTTTCATATTTTCTTTTAAACTATTCTTTAATGTTTTAAAATACCAATTTATATCAATATGTTGAAAACCAATGTATATTAGTTTTTTCTTTCTTTTTATCTCGTTTCTAGCATTTTTTATTTCTTGTAATATAGTTTTTATTTGTGAATATAAAAACTTTAGGAAATGACTATGATATTAATTATAATTATTGTTCATTTGTATTTTTGTATCACACATATTCTTTGACTCAATGAACAATAATTATAATCAATATCATAGTCATTTCCTGAATTTTTTATATTCACAAATAAAAACTATATTACAAGAAATAAAAAATGGTAGAAACGAGATAAAAAGAAAGAAAAAACTAATATACATTGGTTTTCAACATATTAATATAAATTGGTATTTTAAAACATTAAATAATAGTTTAAAAGAAAATATGAAAATAATACAAATAATCAGGTCAAAATTAGTTATTTGTTAAAAATGAGCTCATATCGACAAGAACTTCGAAAAACAATTAATGAGCAAAGTGAAATCATCAAACAATTGAAAATACATATTCAGGAAACTGAAATAGAATTAAAAAATGTAATAAATATTTTTGAAAAGATACATCTTAGGAAAATATTACGAGTACTCCATAATAAAAAAATAATTTGTGAAAAATGCCGTAAAACTACTCTAAAACAAGTTTTTTAAATAAGATGAGTGAAAAACTGAGTCAAGAATTACAAATTATTAACGCTGAAACATGTGTTTATCAACTAGAATATATTAATCCAGATCATTACAATAAAGAAGAATAAGAACAGTTATATTTAGCTATAACAAATAAAATAGAAAGTAACGATAATAAATGACTTAATTATTATCGTAATAAAGCTAGAAGAAGATTCCAAAATAAAATATGGCAAAAACAAATTCAAATAGACACAAAAGAAGAATTTGAATCAGAGTTAGAGTTTGAGACCAATAATTCATATTTCGTTTTTAAAGTATTATCTGAATACTATGGAAAAAGAACTAGATTAGCTACAACCAAACTAACATGGGAAAATATATGGGAATACGAAAAGGTTAATTCACTTCAAGTTATTTTCATACCACCATTTCCAAAAGAAATAAAAAATCCATTAGTTTTTATGATCTCAAGAATGAGAATTGCTGAATATCTAGATGAATATAGTCTAAATTCGACTAATGAAGAAGAGTTGAAAAAACAATTTTTGGATTATATTAAAAGAATGGAGAAATATTAGGAACATGAATCAGAAGAACTAAATGATTATTAAGATGATGATGATAGTTTTGATTATTTTGGAGAACCCTTTTATGAAACAGATTAATTCATCATTTTATTAATGAAATCTAAAGATAACCCAAATGCAACATTCATTGAAGTAACAATCGAAAATAAAAAAAATATTTGCATATGTAGATACCGGAGCCTCGATCTGTTTTGGTAAACGAAAAATACTGAGAAAATGGGAAAAATTAGTAAAACCAATAAAAATAGTTATAGCAGATAAATCAGTACATAAAATATGGTATGTTGGAAGAATGGTTCCTATATATATTAACCAAGAAAGATTTATTGCACCAACTATTTATATGCATGATTCAGGTATAGATTTAATAATTCGAAACAATTTTTTAAAATTATATCAACCTTTTACTCAAACTGATAAATCCGTCATTATAAGAAATATGGAAATAGGAAAATTAGTAACAACACCAATAGTTACACAAACAGGATATATAAGAATGCTAGCACGAAATATAAAATTTCAAGTAGAAATATTATTAATAATGAAAAAAGAACATATAGAAAGAGCATTAAAAGAAGTATGCAGTGAAAATCCACTAGATGCTATTAATACTAACTATTAATACTAACAACATATTAGTATCTATAAAATTAAAAGATCCATTAGCAGAAATAAATATACCAAATAGAATACCTTATAGTATTAAAGGCGTTAAAGAATTCAAAGAAGAATGTCAACAATTATTAGAAAAAGGAATAATAAGAGAAAGTTCAAGTCCTCATTCAGCACCGGCATTTTATGTCGAAAATAACAATGAAATTAAAAGAGGAAAAAGGCGAATGGTCATAAATTATAAAAAGATGAATGAAACAACTATAGGAGATTCCTATAAGTTACCAAGAAAGGATTACATTTTAGAAAAAATAAAAGGAAATACACATTTTAGCACATTTGATGCTAAATCAGGATATTGACAACTACGACTTGACGAATCAACTAAACCATAAACAGCATTTTCTTGTCCTCCACAAAAACATTATGAGTGGAATGTATTACCATTTGAATTAAAACAGGCACCATCAATTTATTAACGTTTTATGGATAACATTTTACAAGGATTAAAAAAAATTTGTTTAGCATACATTGATGATATCATTGTTTTTACTAAAGGAGACGAACAAGAACACATAAAAGCAGTATCAATAGTTTTAAAAAGAATAAAAGAAAAAGGTTTGATTTTATCACAAAAGAAGTCTAAACTGCTTCAAAATGAATCAGAATATTTAGGATTAAAAATTGCAAAATATGGAATAATTTCTCTGACAAATAATACACAAGAAAAATTTAAACTTTTTCCAGATAAACTAGAAGATCAAAAATAAATTCAAAGATTTTTAGGATGTTTGAATTATATAGCTGAACAAGGATTTTTGAAAAATCTAGCAAAAGAAAGAAAAGTTTTACAAAAGAAAATTTCTGAAAAAATTCGTTGGGAATGGACACCATCCGACACCCAACTTGTACAACGCATTAAAACAACTGTACAATGTTTACCGGAGTTATATAACCCGGAAACAAAAGATTTTTTATCATTGAAACAGATGCATCCGACGACACTTGGGTAGGATTTATGAAGGCTATTCAGAATGGAAAAGAATTATTTGGATTAGATATTTACGGAATTCCAGTCCCTCAATCTAATCTATCTAACTTAGCATTATGTATTGATGGAAGTCAAATTCCTTAATCAGATTCAGTATTATGTAAATCAGCATTATGTATTAATGGAAAGAAATTTCCTCAATCTAATCCAGTACTATTTAACTCAGTATTACAACCTTCAGAACTAGCTTTTTTAAGCAATGAGCAGACATCTGTTTTAAAAACAGAAAAATACAAGTCTAAATTATGTAAATATATTTCTGGAACATTTTCATAAATGGAGCAAAAATATAGTACTCATGAAAAAGAAACACTCGCGTGTTTAAAAACTCTCAAAAAATGGAAAATTGATCTGTTACAAACAAGATTTGAGTTATGAACAAACTCAAAATATGTAACAGGTTTTTGGAGATATAAGCTTCAAGAAGACTATTGTATAGGTCGACTCATCTGTTGGCAACTACAACTACACCAGTTCCATCTATACATCAAATACATCAAAAGTGACAACAACACCTTTGTAGACACCCTCACCAGAGAATGGAAAGAATAATAAAACAAGCTCAACATCAACTTCAGCAAAAAAGAGAGCAACACATCTCTTTAGAGAAACAATTAGCCATCATCAGAAAAGAAGAAGAAGAAATAGCCAATACTATACAATACTTGACCCGAACATCAAATTCAGAATCAATTTCAGAATCAACCAAAACACCAACACCGTGAAAACCATCAACACCCAAAAAACCAATACCATCAACTTCAAAAACCCAAGCATCATATTCACCTTAACTAGAAAAAAATGAGTTTACAAAGATGGAAGAAGACGTTGAAGAAATAGTTCAGAATTCAAGCATTGGTAAGAAAAAATGGTACGTTATCTTTAATGGACCATTCAAAGGCATCTATTCCGATTGGGCACTCGCAAGTCCTTACATAATAGGGCAAAGCGTTACCCACAAAAGTTACATATCAAAGGAAGAAGCACAACAAGCACTAAAGAAATCGTACAAGACAGTTGCAACAAAAGAAGTTCAAAGATCTAAGAGATTTGTTTCTCTCAATCAGAATCTACAAAACAAAATAGAAAAATTAAAGCCAGTAGATTTAATAAGAAGCATCCCAACCACAAGAGAAAAAGAAGAAATAAAGAGGCCATCAGTTGAAAAGTTCCAAAGACTTTGGGATAGTCTCATGCACTATGATGAAGTACAAGCTACCAAGTCTTTTTATCCAAAAAATCAAAAGATTGGACTAAAAGCAGTATTTCTACCAGGAGCATCACCAATGGATATTCATGATTATTTCGTTCATGGATTATTAGATACAATATACACTGACGGAGAAAGCATCAGGGAATTTCAAGAATTTCCAGTAAGAATCCAAAAAATCATCAGAACATACAATGATCTTTTCGCAAAAGGAAGACCCTTGTATTTCAGCATGCATTCAAGTTATCCAATCTTTGACAGAGACCACAAGCTTTTAGTACCGTCAAAAACTCTAGCAGAGCTAGGAATCATCACTAGATACCCGCCGAAGGACGAGATAATAAGACGAGAAACTCCATCTACTAAAATTTTTGTAGCAGCACTTGCAGGAGTCTTTTTTGCATCGCTAAGACTCGGCATAGGGCGAGGACAAAAAGCAGACATTAAAATTAATTATTTTGGAAACAATATGTTAATTTATTCAAATTATTCAGGAAAAATCAGTGAAGAACAACAAAAAGTTTTATCAGGCTTTGAGGAACCCTTTGAAAATTTCACTGGGCCGCTATCATCAGTTCTATAATTATTGAAGACACGAGAAGACACAAAGAATAGACAAAAAGCCAAGAATTATTGAAGCCGCGTAATGAAGATAATGCGCCAACTATTTGTCCATTATTTTTATTTTTTCAACTTTTTCTTTTTGAGTGGTGTGATGTGGTTTGTATTTTAGTAATAATGTAAGGGTTGTCGGCCATCCAGTAGTGCGGTAGGTGTAAATTATTAGTGTGCAATAATGTAAGGTGTGAACTATTCCACCTACTTTATCTCCGTATAAATAGAGGCCTAGCCTCAGCAATGAGATATGCAAATTTTGAGTTTAAACCTCTGTGTTTAATTGTGAGATTTGAAATCTCTCTTTATCTGTTGAAATTATATTCGTTTCTGAATAGCAGATCGCTATCTATCTTTATCATCATTCAATATCATTCAAATCATCATTCACCAATATTATTAAAATAAACCCGACGGATCATTTCACGCAATAATTCATCACAATTCATTCACCAATTCGAATGCAACAAATAAACACATGGACCCGCAACTATTCATTCAATTATCATCTGAATTAATTTCATCAACGATCAAATTATTTGATCAATCTTCGTATTATTAATAAATTTCCGCAGGTATTATTCGCCCGTGAGTTGAAATTTATTAATAACACGAAGACTGATCAAATAATTTGATCGTTGATGAAATTAATTCGGATGATAATTGAATGAATAGTTGCGGGTCCATGTGTTTATTCGTTGCATTCGAATTGGTGAATGAATTGTGATGAATTATTGCGTGAAATGATCCGTCGGGTTTATTTTAATAATATTGTTGAATGATATTTGAATGATGATAATAAAGATAAATAGTGATCCGCTATTCAGAAATGAATATCGTTTCAACAGATAGAGAGAGATTTCAAATCTCACAATTAAACACAGAGGTTTAAACTCAAAATTCGCATATCTCATTACTGAGGCTAGCCCTCTATTTATACAGAGATAAAGAAGGTGGAATAGTTAACACCTTACATTATTGCACACTAATAATTTACACCTACCACACTACTGGATGGCCGACAGGCATTACATTATTATTTCTTACATTATTACTAAAATACAAACCACATTAATTGAGTACACTACACCAAAACCTTCTATTTGGGCCCACACTTTTTTCAACCAAAAAGGCAGTCAAAGGAATGTTGAGATTTGAACAAAATGGGACGACAATGTCGTCCCATATTTATATATATATCTGATTTTTGACATTTTAAATGAAATTTTCCAAAAAATAAAATGTCCCGCCAACAAATTTAGTCTCGCCAAGCAAAATAGGACGACAATGTCGTCCCATTCTGCGAGTATTTGTTTTTTTTTTTATTTAAAAACTTATTAAATCAGTTTTTATTTTTAAATCAATATAAAAACTTTTTTATAAACAGAATGGGACGACAATGTCGTCCCATTTTTACTAAACATTTAAAATGGCGTTTTTATCCAATAATCTATTTAAAAATACTTGTATATAAATTAATTTTAGAAAATTATTTGCTTTAAAATTATATGTTAGTGTAAAAATTAATTTTAGAAATTACATAAATTAAAAAATTTACAAAATCAATACTTTACTATTTATCAAAAATATTTTTGATGTTAAAACGTAATCAATATGATACGTATTTACAGCCTCGATATAGAAAAAATAATACGACAAAGGTGGCTTGGATGTATACTAAATAATGTTCATAGAAAATATTAAAGCTTAGTCCTCTTTGAGATAAAAATATTTTGGTACATCAGAGAAGATATTAGCCTTATCAATTGTTAAATAATTTTCAGTGATAATAAAACTTATATTATTGATAACGCTTTCAATCACCATCCATATAAAGTTCAAAAAACAAAGTTCCAAGAAAGTCGTTGCTTTTTTGTTGTATCAATCGATGGCCATGAAGATGACTTCTCGTACATTAAATGTGTTGAGAATTATGTAAATGTGGTGATCTCGACTATTATGAACTAGATCTGAATATTGATGAAATGGATGTTGATCGGACTGAAGGGTCAAATGAACAGATTACTGATAAAGGGAGTAATTGGGGATGGAACAGGAAGGAGGAACAAATGATGGTCCTAGACCAGGAGTACCTTTTACCGCAACGAGACAAAGGCTCGATATCTTCATAGCGGATGAGCAAGAGATGATTAACGAAATTAATCCCATCATTCAGTCTATCCGAAGGATTATGCATCAAACTTACCACCAAAAACTTCTATCTCACTAAATATCACCAGCACTAAATCTTACATTTGCTGGCGTTGAGTCATGTTGATCAAAGTTGGAATTAGCCGAGATGATATGGTTGTACATGAGATGTTAAACGAATGAGCCGAGATGGTATGGTTGTACACGAGATGTTAAACGAATGAGCCGAGATGATATGGTTGTACATGAGACACTAAATGATAAACCTTATCCTCTTTAATATCCAAAAAATCTTATCCAATCTCTACATAAAATCCAAAAAATCTTATCCAATCTCTACATAAAATCCGATCTATCTTATATTCCCTCCCTCTCTCTCATTTACATATCGGATCTATATTTTTTTTCTCCTCTCTCTTTGAATATTGACCAACAGCAACAACATCACCATCGAGCTCCACCACCACTTGCGACCACCACCTTCATCCCCCATCACCACCTGATAACACCAAACCTCTTATCTTCACACCAATTTCAAAACCTGAGATGCAGCGATATAATCCTTTTATGTGTTCTTGTGGAACAGGAAATATAAAACTAAGAACATCACATCAAAAAGATACCTTTGGATGGAAATATTATGCATGTCCTATTTCGAAGGTGAACAATCATACATTTCTTATTTATGTAAATATACAAACAATCGTAACATTTCCTTATTATGTAACAGCCAAGAGAAAAAGATCATGGATGTGGATATTTTATATGGAAGAGTGAATTTGATGAACGGTTACGAGTAATCTCTTCTGCTTCAACATCTCAAGGTGATGGATCTGCACCAATAGAGTGCTCAAACTGTAATGCCAAAGATCTTAGGATAAACATGTTCGAATAAAAAAAAAAAAAAAAAAAACAGGTGCTAGAGACAAGAGTAAACATGCTGGAATCACAAAAGCAGGTGCTAGGGACAAGAGTAAGGATGCTGGAGGCAAGACTTGAAATGGCAACGAATCTCGACGACCCCGACCACGCATGTCAGTCGGCTACAATACTCCATGAGCTGTTAGGTGACTTGGACAATCTTCATATGTAATGTTGGTGTTGTTGTTGGTGGTGGTGGTGGTGGTGGTGGTGGTGTTGTTTAATAAAATGTTGTTGTTGTTGTGAAAACTTAAGTATTTCACGAGACTTCTTTAACGGCATTGACCTCTGTATAAACCGATAACAATTTTTTGTTTGGCTATGCATTTAAGTCTTTTGAAAGTTCACCTATCCATATAAAGTTCAGAAAACAAAGTTCCAAGAAAGTCGTTGCTTTTTTGTTGTATCAACCGATGGCCGTGAAGAAGACTTCTCGTACATTAAATGTGTTGAGAATTATGTAAAGGTGGTGATCTCGACTATTATGAACCAGAGGATAATTACATGGAAGCGGGATGTTAAACAAATGAATCAGAAAGATGGAATAGATGTGTACAACTTCCATAACTTGGTTAGAGGAGTATCTGAAGAGGAATCTGATAATGAGTGTCTAGGTGGTGATCTCGACTATTATGAACATTCTTAATATTCAGTTTTTATCTCTTTCAAAACCGCTCCTACTTAACATGCGTGATATTGAGTTTCAGTTTTTATCTCTTTTTTCTCTCACTCTAAAAACCCTAGCCGCACCTTTTCAATCGGTTAAAAAATTACACGATCTGTTATGCATGCTAATATAACTAATCGGGAGCAGGTTCTCGGGATCGGAATTATTTTTAAAAATTTAAAACTAATTTAAATCATTTTTAAATTATTTTAATAATTTTTAAATTATTTTAATAATTTATAACTAATTTAAATCATTTTTAATTTATTTAATATTAATTAAATAATTTAAATCATTTTTAATATGCATAAGATGAAGATAAAGAAAAAAGAAAAACAGAAAGGGACGACATTGTCGTCCCTTTTTTTCCCCAAAATTTTCCACCAAAAGTTAAACGGCCCATCAATATTTTTAATAACCCCGCCAATATTAGGGACAACAATGTCGTCCCTAATGTGTATCAATTATTGACCCTTTACCACTAGATCTTCTTTCTTTTCTAACTCCCTTATCCAAAAAAAAAAAAAAAAAAAAAAAAAAAAACCCACTACATTGCTTCTTCTTCATTGATCGACCCACCTTCAACAACACATTCGACACCTCCACAACAACCTTCAATCTGTGAACCACCACCCCCGCCGTATTTTTAATTTTTTAATTTTTATTTTTGTTTGTTTTTGGTGCGTATGTATGTTGTGCTCTAATTTATACCCACGGTATGTCATTGTGGTTTTAGCAGTATTCAAGTTTTAAATTTATATTTAGCCGACTTATCAATAACACACACTTTAACGAGCAGTGTACCCGGTCAGTACGAATATAATGGTAAGTAGAGTGTCGATCACTAAGAGTGGAACGTATTACCTAGTTATTCTAATTAGTATTTTAATATCTTAAGTTAGCTATACAACCTAATCTAACGCAAGGGGGGTTCAGCCTGAGAGACTGGCACAGTTTGGTTATGATAAACTAAACTAATAAGCACGAATCAGTGATTAGCACACACGTACACAGATAAATACTTGAGACAATAAGAAGACCTGTCTTGATAGTTAAGTAGCTTGTGACTTGTTTTATTGCTAGTTTTATATGAAGTGTATAGTTCGATGCAACGCACCGAGATTAAACCTTTCTCGTTGGCTCTAATCTTATCGGCGAGTAAACCCTTAATGATCACTTATGACTATCCTATTTATTAAAGACACGCTAAAACAAATAGGCGAGGAAGGGGCATGGCGACCCAAGCAATGCTCAGCTAGACACAGAGGTTATCAATGCACTAATAAAAGTCACCAAAGACATCAACATATAAACTTTAATTAATGGGAAAGCAATTTTAAGGGGAGTTGAAGTGCATGATTAAATCAATGACACAAGCCCATCAATCCTGATAAATTAAAGTGTACTAATACAATAAAACAAAACTACTTAATGAATTGAATACATGCAGGACCTTCTTACAGCTCTTGTATCTTCGTTTAGGGTGTGTCTTGTGTTGCTACTTCGTCTGAATTCGGCTTAGGGTTTCTTCTGTCTTTTCGTACTTTGTATATCGCACGTACCAAAAGTCTTGAAATTCGTCTGGCCTTGGGGTATTTATAGTTTCTGTCTGAGGGCTAGATGCGGCGCATTGACTTAACTTCGCGTGGGGTCCAAGATTAATATATTCAGGAATATTCGTACACCGCCAGAAGATGCGGCTTAACTCCATTCTTGTATGCGGCGCATGTCCTTTGCCGTCTTGGATTATAACTTGTGAAATCTTGATAGTGATGCGCCGTATATAATAAGTAGGATGCGGCGTATCTGGAGCAGAATGATCTTGATCTTGCACATTTCAGTAGACTCTTAACTTCTTGCTTGTTTTGCTCCATAATTAGTCCAAAATCGCCAAGTTTCACATAATACTTGTTTTTACCTGAGAATTACAAAAGTAAACATTAACGTATCAATTCTCACAGATAATATAATAAAACAAGTCAAATAAATAGGATAAATGATAGTAATAAAATGTACTTATTTGAGTTCATCAAATATCCCCCCACTTGAACTTTACTTGTCCCCAAGTAAACCTTAGAATTAATCTTATGAAAATGTATCCTAAAGGATATTAGGATTTATTTTTATATTTAAGCATGTATTCGTTTTGTCATAATCACACAACCAAACACTTAACGAATTAGAAGTAAAATAAAATATATTGATAAAAGCAAATCTAATCGTTTAACTGTCCAGTCGTGACGAATATTCTATCATAAGCTTGGCAAGTATACGCATCTCCTCCACTAAAGCTAAGGAATAACAAGTCTAAAGCGGTAAAAAGGGTTTGTAGGTTAAGGGTTGATCATTCTTCTTAATCTCTATCGATCTCAAATTCCAGAAAAGGTGACAAAATCACAAATACATGATCGAATCCACGAACACGATACTTGCAATTGCTCAAATCCTTAACTCGAATAGGCTAAAGATAGGACCAAGTAATCTTTACCAATAATATTATATCAAAAAGGGCGACAAAATCATAAATACATAGCCGAATCCACGACTACGATACTTAAGATTGCTCAAATCCCTAATCTCAATAAATCAAAGGTTTGGATAAAGAATAATATAGGGTATGGATAATATTTGGGATACAAATTGGTGTAAATGAAAAATAAACAAAACAGATAAATTAAAATCCTAAGTGTGGTAAATTGCTATCCCAACCATCCCATGAATAAGACTCATATCATTGAATAACTCACGCTTTAACACTTGAAACACACGCTTTAGGTAGACACGAATTATACTCAACAAGATCTCAATCAAAGAATAACCTTAGTTGGCGTTCCCATAACGTTCAACTCCCATTCAATCCATAAATATAATATATAACAAATAGTGGTGATATCGACCACTTAATACAAAACTTTACATAAGTTGGTTAAACAAACACACAACTCATCCTTTTTCTTTTTCTTTTCTATTTTTTCGATTTTTTTTTTTTTTTTTTTTTTTTTTTTTTTTTTTGACATCAAACATAAACATAGATGTGTAAAATTTCACAACTTTTCTATCACTTTCTTTCCGGATATTTTTTTCATACTTTTCATACTTTCAGAAATAACTGTAATAGCGAAAGTAGTAAACACACGAAAAATAAACTCAAAGATATACAATATTTACTTTCACTCCAATTGCATTGTGCAATTTCCCGACTCAACCAAAGATAATGAATTACGCACGCGAACACAGGTAATGTAAGGAAACACACTTTGCCTAAAGCAATTAACCAACCACGGATTTTAATCTACAGGGTAGGCTAAGGTGTAAGGGTGTAACGAAACATTATAACAAAGGTGTAGGAAACGAAAGGAATGGTTCTGAGTGTTTTTCTAAGGGTATCTTACTCTAAAAGTGAGAGTAACAAAATGTTTTATACAGGGGTTAACTAACCAGTGTAGTTAGTTAATATCACATAACATATAAAGGCTATTTGGGTGTAATCCTAGAAATTTACCAATTTAGACAAGTCATTCCAATTATGTAGATAATACTTATTATGGTGGTCTCGAATAGTATACAAGCCAAGTTCTAAAGTTTATAAGTCACCGGCACACTCATAGATTTGTGAATTTTAAAAAGTTCACAATTTTTGAAAATAATGTTTTGTGTGCAGCTATGTAATTTAGACTTTAAACACAAACATGCTAAAAATTTTAAATTTTGATATATTAAGCACATTTTAAGCATATTTTGAAAAGTTTAGGACAAGTAAGTGTTCCAATTCTCCAATCCCCCCACTTAAGTTAAACAACGTCCTCGTTGTTTGTATAAAAGATTAAAAACTGAAAAATAAAAGAATTAGAACAGAAAAACTCCCCTTAGATTTGCTCGGTATGATCCTCCATTATTTGTATAAGAGCAAAAATCATCTTTCTTGTGGATGAGAACGTTTAAGCTTCATATTTGATGTATCCACAGGAAATGCAGGAATCTATAATACCATCAAGACTTTAACACACCTAAGTTAAGAAGGTTCAAACTTGCATAATACATTAGTAGTTAGTGAAAATAAAACTTAAAAATTAAATTGAAAATCATCAGGTCAGTCGATACGCCGTATCTTATGGAAGAAGATACGCCGTATCGAGCCTGGAATAAGTACGAATCAGAATAGAAGATGCGTCGCATCCTTAACCAGGGATGCGCCGCATTAAAATAAACTGACAGAAAGTTTTTAAAGTTAAAAATAAAAATGCAGAAAATAAAGTAAGATATGACCAGTGCAGGCGATGCATCGCATCTCAAGATTGAGATGCGCCGTATCTTCTGCGGGCCTGACTGACTCGACACAGAACAGAATAGTAAAATTTTTTCTCCGGGTTGTCTCCCGGTAAGCACTTGTCTTTATTCCAGAGTCTTCAAGTTAGACTCACGTTCAGCTCTTTATTCAGATCTATTGATCCCCACATGTCCGCGCACGATGTAGTTGCGAATTACTTCGTCACGAACATATTCCGGCCCCAATTCAAGTACACCTTTGTAGAATCCTTTCATCTTTTGGTACGGATACTCGATCCCTTTCTCAGCGTCATTTTCATCTACAAAAAGAAATGGTGTATATTTGTAACAAAATTTGTTAGGGGCATGTTCAAACCTTGGGTGAGCACGAGGCATCATGTAAGTGATAACGTTGCTTCCACTTTTAAAGGTGATCTTTCCTTCAAATCTTTTAGCGTTAATTTCGACCTCCTTACAGAATGGTTTCCCAACGATCACGTCACCCATTTCAACATCACGATAAGCATCCATGTTTTCCACCACAGTGAAATCTGTAACAATAGTTAAATTTCCAACAAAAATAGGTACATTCATGAATACTCCAACTAAGTTTTTTCCTCTATACTCAATTTTGTTTTTCATTATAGAATTATAGAAATCTTTTGACATTACATTAATTGGTAAAATAGGGAAAAAGTTGGCGCAAACCTGTTTAAATCCTATCATGCAAGGAAATTGTAAATTATAAGCACAATCTACATGGATCTTTCTACCATAATCACAGAAACTAGGATATCCTTCAAATTCATCATAATTCTTAGTGTTGATCATATTGACTCTAGGTATATCCATAATTTCTCCTTCTTCAATTTCGGGTTCTAATTCCTCCATAAATTGATCATTGATTCCTAATGGTAAATTAAGATCATGTAATTCAATGTAGTCTCCACTATAGGTCTCAAGTGATTCATTATTTACCAAGGTTTCTCCCATATATCTAGCTTCAAGATCGATGTCCACACGTTCTCTTAATCCTAGCACATAGACGCCTCTAATTATGCTTTTAACAGGATTTTGGCACTTGTAGACTAGTTTATTATTCCCTACCCTTAATGAGATTTTTCTTTTAAATACATCAATCTTAGCATGGGCGGTAGACAAGAAAGGTCTTCCAAGGATTAAAGGAATCTTAACATCCTCGGGCATATCTAATATAACAAAGTCTACAGGGAAAACAAACTTCTCAATCTTAACTAGCACATTTGTAGCAATCCCTTCAGGTCGTTTTACCGTTTTATCAGCCAATTCAATAAGCAACGTAGTTGGTGCTAATTTTCCTAGTCCTAGGGTAGTGAATGTCTTAAGGGGCATAACACTAACGCTAGCTCCTAAGTCAGCTAACACATTATTGAAAGATATATCATTAATTGAACAAGGTAAAGTAAAACTTCCTGGGTTCTTTTCTTTATGAGGAAAGGCATGTAGGTCGGTTGCAGAGCTCTCTTCTTTCATTGTAGCCTTGATCTCCTTTTCAATCTTCGTCTTCTCTTTGAGTAACCTCCTTAAACTGATTGAAGAATTAAAGAAAAATTCGGGTTTTGCAGCATCATTACCATTCATCAATCTTCTAGGAAAAGGAATGTTAGGCGCGACTTCTTCAGTGGTGCTTATGGCCTTGACATGATCTCTTGGGTTGGTTTCAGTTGAGCTAGGTAAACTTCCGTATCCCCTTTCTTGAAGAACTTTGCTCATTTGTCCAATTTGTTGTTCCAATGCTTTGATCGAAGCTCCTTGATTTCTTGTAATAGTGTCCGTTGAAGCTCGGATTTCCTTGATCATAGCAGTGTTCTCTTCATGTCTTTTAGCAGCATCGGCCATAATTTGCTTTAAAGTGTCATCTAAAGTCTGCTTCCTTTCTTGATAAGTGGGATTAAAGTTGTTCTTTTGATAGTATCCCGGAGTAGCTTCCCTAAATCTTCCTGAAGGTCGGAATGGTTGTCCAAATTGTGTGTAGTATGCTTCTTCAAACGTCTCACTTTCATTCTTATTAGGACAATATTTAGTGTAGTGAGGTCCTTCGCATTTTTCACATCCAACTTGGGCAGCATACACTTTCTCATCACGCTTCTTCATCTCTCTACTAATTTTATCCAATTGAGCTTGAATTGCAGCAAACCCGTCAAAATTAGTGCTGCTCTTAGATCTAGTAGAGGTTCCATCGTGCCATTTTTGAGAATGATCAACAGCTTCTTGGATAGCTTTTCTAGCATTGGCAGTACTCATTTGAGGCACAGCTCCCTTAGCATCCAAGATTTGTCTAGTAGGCACGTCCAATCCTTGATAGAACAATATTATCTCCTGCATTTCACTTAGATAATGTTGAGGGCACTTCATCAACAAGTCTTTAAATCTTTCCCAAGCTTGATAAAGAGTTTCATCAGGCTCTTGCTTGAAACTGTTGATAGCCTCCATCTTTTTAGCGGTTTTAGCAGGTGGACAATATCTTTTCAGGAATTTGCTCTTCAAATCTTCCCACGTTGTGATTGAACTAGCAGGTTCATTCCTTAGCCACTTATTAGCAGCTCCTTTAAGTGAAATTGGAAAGATTCTTAGCATGAGTTGATCGTCAGAGACTCCTTCTGTAGTAAACAAATCTGCAATCTTGAGGACCTTTTCAACGTGCTCATTAGCATCCTCATGTTCCGATCCACTGAAAGCATTTTCTCTTAGCTCCTTGAGAAACTGACCCTTCAACTTAAACTTAGACTTTTCATCAAACTTTGGTCTAGCAACTCCTGAAGTGTAATCAGCACGGGTTTTGTTCATGTATTCCTCCATAGTTGTGTTTACCGTCATTGTTTCTGTTTCTTCTTCCTCTTTCTCTTCAGAAAAATAATCAAGCTCGAATGAACTTGAAATTTCAAAGATTTTTGTGTTGAAAAGCCTTTTAAGCGAATGAAAGGCTCGTTCAGGATCTTCGAAAGGTTGAATCAAGTTTTTAGCAGAACTCTTGGTCATGCACTTCCTGAAACTATCACAAAAAGCATCAGTAGGGTATGTTCAAGAAAGTAATATATCAGAAAATCAACAACGAAAACGGAATACGAAAAATAAAAGTTACTGATATCTGCAGACGATGCGCCGTATCCAAAAAGTTGGATACGCCGTATCTTATAATCGTTAAAATTTAATCAGACTTTTATTCAGAAAATAGATACGCCGCTTATAAATTAGAATGCGTCGTATCAGTTTTAAGTAATCAAAAATCAACTATTTTTATTAAAATTAAATGCGTCGTATTAACAAAAGTTAATGCGCCGTATTTTCGTTACGTTTCAAAATACAAGATTTTTGATTCAGAAGATGCGCCGTATCGATAGAGATCGATGCGTCGTATCTGTTTAATAATTCAAAAACTGTTTTTAATTAAAATAATAGATACGCCGTATCTGCTAAAGCAGATGCGTCGTATGGCGTTATCGCTTAGAAAAATTTCTTATTAAAAACTGATACGCCGTATCTTGGGGAAAGATGCGTCGTATCGAATTTATTAAACGCGTTGTATTTTATAAAAAGTAAACGCAATACGCCGTATCTATGAAAATAGATGCGCCGTATCGTTAGAATTAGCTCAGAACAACGATAGCAAAACACAGAAAAATAAAAAGAAAAACAAAAATAAAAACAAACGAAAATAAACAAAAATAAAAACACACAAAAACAAAAAATATGCAAATAATACAATGAATGCAATTTAACCTAATATACAACAGAGTTAGTGGTTAGAATAAAAATTAAAAAGAAAAACCTAATTAAAATACTAATCAAATTAACAGATAATAACAATTCACTCCCCGGCAGCGGCGCCAAAAACTTGGTGCGTGTGTATGTTGTGCTCTAATTTATACCCACGGTATGTCGTTGTGGTTTTAGCAGTATTCAAGTTTTAAATTTATATTTAGCCGACTTATCAATAACATACACTTTAACGAGCAGTGTACCCGGTCAGTATGAATATAATGGTAAGTAGAGTGTCGATCACTAAGAGTGGAACGTATTACCTAGTTATTCTAATTAGTATTTTAATATCTTAAGTTAGCTATACAACCTAATCTAACGCAAGGGGGGTTCAGCCTGAGAGACTGGCACAGTTTGGTTATGATAAACTAAACTAATAAGCACGAATCAGTGATTAGCACACACGTACACAGATAAATACTTGAGACAATAAGAAGACCTGTCTTGATAGTTAAGTAGCTTGTGACTTGTTTTATTGCTAGTTTTATATGAAGTGTATAGTTCGATGCAACGCACCGAGATTAAACCTTTCTCGTTGGCTCTAATCTTATCGGCGAGTAAACCCTTAATGATCACTTATGACTATCCTATTTATTAAAGACACGCTAAAACAAATAGGCGAGGAAGGGGCATGGCGACCCAAGCAATGCTCAGCTAGACACAGAGGTTATCAATGCACTAATAAAAGTCACCAAAGACATCAACATATAAACTTTAATTAATGGGAAAGAAATTTTAAGGGGAGTTGAAGTGCATGATTAAATCAATGACACAAGCCCATCAATCCTGATAAATTAAAGTGTACTAATACAATAAAACAAAACTACTTAATGAATTGAATACATGCAGGACCTTCTTACAGCTCTTGTATCTTCGTTTAGGGTGTGTCTTGTGCTGCTACTTCGTCTGAATTCGGCTTAGGGTTTCTTCTGTCTTTTCGTACTTTGTATTTCGCACGTACCAAAAGTCTTGAAATTCGTCTGGCCTTGGGGTATTTATAGTTTCTGTCTAAGGGCTAGATGCGGCGCATTGAATAAGTAGATGCGGCGCATTGACTTAACTTCGCGTGGGGTCCAAGATTAATATATTCAGGAATATTCGTACACCGCCAGATGATGCGGCGTAACTCCATTCTTGTATGCGGCGCATGTCCTTTGCTGTCTTGGATTATAACTTGTGAAATCTTGATAGTGATGCGCCGTATATAATAAGTTGGATGCGGCGTATCTGGAGCAGAATGATCTTGATCTGGCACATTTCAGTAGACTCTTAACTTCTTGCTTTCTTTTTGCTCCATAATTAGTCCAAAATCGCCAAGTTTCACATAATACTTATTTTTACCTGAGAATTACAAAAGTAAACATTAACGTATCAATTCTCACAGATAATATAATAAAACAAGTCAAATAAATAGGATAAATGATAGTAATAAAATGTACTTATTTTAGTTCATCAGTTTTAAAGGTATGTTTTTTCTTTTATTTTTTGTGTGTTAATTTTTATATTATTTTGTTTAAGTTTTGTTTGTTAATATTTGTTTGTTGTTTGTTGTGTTTGTGTTTGTTAGATGGCACCACAACCACCACGACAACCGCATTAGCCACCACCGCCAGCAGCAGTAGCACCAACAGCCGCATTGTTTGTGTTTGTGTTTGTTAAAGGTTTTTTTTTAATGTGTTAATGTGTTTTGGGACGATAATGTCGTCGTCAAAAGTTTTTATTAATTAATTTGGTTAATTTAAGTTTCGTTGTTTAATTTAGGTTGTTTTTTTACGTGTTTGTCGCGGGACAGCCGGGAGAGTCGGGACAGCAGCTCCACCTCTTTTCCTCTTTTTTCTTTTCTTCTCTTCCTTTATTTCATCCGTGAACTTGGTATATAATTTAATTACTGTTGAGAATTAAACTTAAGCAGTTAGTACGGTTGAAGAACAGTTAGGACTGCTGATGAAGAGCAGTTAGGACTGCTGAAGGAAGAACAGTTAGGACTGCTTAAGAGATCAAGGTGAAACCGTATGAAGATAATTATAGAAAATATATGGTATATATCTTATTTGTATAGAATGATTCGGTTAGATGTTTTACTTGTACAGGACTCTTTACATTATAAAAGGAGATCCTAGATTAGGGTTTGATAATAGATATACATCGAATACATCTAATACCTAATATCCTTCACGTTCATATTGTAATCGTTTGATATATTGAAGTGATAGTTTGGTTTGGTTGATATCGTTTGTTCTTATTTTTTTACTTAATCAATCACCAAACACAAACTCATATTCTTCTAAGTACTTGGTAGTAAATTCCGCGTGCTATCAAGTATATACTCAAAGTATCCCCAACACAACGTGTGTGTTTAGATCCGGTCAAGTGGTATCAGAGCCAGGTTTCTGATACTTTGAGTCTAGAAGAACTAGAAGTATTTACTCACTAGCAATCCAAGAAGATGGACATGGAGACACCTCAAACCTCAATCCTTGCTAAACTCCCCATGCTGAAATAGAATGAATACGATTTATGGCGGCTCAGAATAGAGCAATATTTCATGGTGCAAGACTATGCATTATGGGATATTATTATCAATGGTGATTCCTTCAAACCAGTTTCTGTTGAAGAAACACGTGCTGATGGTTCCAATGTCACAAAGCTTAACACTGAGCCAATTACAAACAAGGAGAGAATTAAAAAGAAGAATGATCAGAAGGATAAGAACTTGTTACTTATGGCAATTCCTAATGATCAAGTGCTGAACTTTAGCCATTACCAGTCGGCTAAAACTCTTTTTGAAGCAGTGGTGGAAAGATTAGGTGGCAATGAAGCTACCAAGAAGGCACAGAAAACCCTACTCAAGCAAAGTTATGAGAACTTCACTGCATCAAGCAATGAAACTTTGGATCATATCTTTAATAGGCTTTAAAAGATCATCAGTCAACTTACTGTGTTGAAGATTGTGATACCTCAAGAAGACCTCAACATGAAGTTTCTAAATAGTTTACCTGCTGAATGGAACACTTATGTTGTGGTTTGGAGCAATAAACAAGAGCTAGAGAACATGACAATGAATGAGCTTTACAATAATCTTAAGATTGTTGAGCAAAAGGTCAAGAAAAGTGGTAGCACCAGTTCCAGTTCAGGGAATATGGCTTTTGTATCTTCTTCAAACAGTTCGAATCATGAAGATGAAGAAGCAGTTAGTACTGCTATACCAACAGTTAGCACTGCTAGTGTAAAAACTAGTACTGCTGGATTGACTGAAGAGACCATATATGCGTTTGTATCAGAACAGTCTGGTGGGTCAAAGATCTTTAATGAAGATCTTCTTCAAATTGCTGAAGATGATTTGGAAGCTATGGATTTAAAGTGGCAGTTGGCTTTGATAAGCATCAGGGCTAAGAAGTATTACCAAAGGACTGGGAATAAGATTACCTTCAATGGAAGAGATGTTGCTGGGTATGATAAGTCTAAGGTGGAATGCTTTAATTGTCACAAGATGGGGCACTTTGCCAGGGAATGTAGAGGTCCAAGACAACAAAGCAACCAGGGTCAAGGGTTTAAGAATCAGCAAGGGTCAAGGAGAACTGTTAATGTTGAAGAGCCTTCTTCCAAGGCTATGGAGGAAGAATGAGGAAGAACCAGCTAACTTGGGTTTGATGGCTTTCTCAGACACTGAGGTATATAAACCTGAAAAATGTTCAAACTCTTGTCATGCTTTAAAAGATTATGAAAATATTAAGAAACAGTATGATGATCTTAGAGTTGAATTTAATCAAATAAGTTTTAGTCTGTCAAATCATAAAAGAGGATTAGCTGTTTTGGAAGAACAAATTGTGTTTTATAAACAGAATGAGTCAAACTTTTCTGATGAGATAGGTCTTTTAAAGAGGGAATTGCAAATAAAAGATAATAAAATGAGTGGACTTGTATATGAACTAGAGAAGCTTAAAAAGGAGAAAGACAACATCCAGTTAAGTGTAGACACTCTTGAATATACTTCAAACGGAGTTAAAAAGATTGTAGAGAGTCAAATACTTAACAAAGCTAAATCTGGTTTAGGTTATAAGTCAGTTGCACCCCCCTTTAGAGGAATGTTTGCTCCGCCAGGAATTAATTTAGCTCATACTGGTTTAGAAGAGTTTAAGGATATGGAATTTCCTGGATATGGTGTTAAGGTTAGTGAGAATCCTGTTAAATTTGTTAAGGCAGATGATTCTTTTGTGAGTGCTAGTGATAAATCTCTTTCTGAGGAAAAGATGTCCTCTGATAGGAACTCAGATGCACCAACTATTGAGGAGTGGACATCTGATGATGAGAATATAGAGGTTAAGGAAAAACCTAATGTTGTTAAGGTAGAAGTTAAACATGCTCCTAAAGTGGTTAAGACTGAAAACATAAAACCAGTTAGGAAAAATGTTAGGTATGCTGAGATGTATAGGACTAAGAACAGATCATCAAGTTCTGAGAGTAGTCATAGGAACTGGAATCACTCAAAATCTAAGAAAATGGATGATAAGTTTGCTATGATTAGAAAAGTATGTTTTGTTTGTGGAAGTTTTGAGCATATGGCTGCTTATTGTGATTCTAACCCATGGAAAAAGAGGGTTACTGGGAATGCAAGGGTGAACAGGAATAACAATGCTAGGGTAACTCAAAATGGTCCAACTAGATTGACAAACCCTAATGCAAATCATAAGATGTCACCCAAAGCTGTTATGTTAAAGACTGGCATTAAAACAGTTTCAACTGCTAGTCAAAATAAGTGGTATAATAACAAGCAAACTGTTTCTAGTGCAAAACAATTTTCAAATCATGCACAAACAGTTAAAAGGCATTTTTATCAGAAAACATCAATGACTAATCAGAAGTGGGTGCCTAAGTTTAATCAAGCAGTTCCAACTGCTAGGTCAGCAGTTCCAACTGCTAGACCAGCAAATCCAACTGCTAGGCACTTAAATGTTAAGGGAAAAAGGGGCAATGCTTTCAAGGCCTCAGCACATTGGGATAAACATCTTACCAAACCCAATGGTGCATCAAAGACCACAAACAAGTTTTATCATCTTGATGCATAAGGCAGATCCAAACCAGTGATGGTTTGGATCCCCAAAAGAAACTAACACCTTTATTTTGTGTGCAGGAACATCCCTCAAATGGCAAAGAAGATAGAGGATATTCAGACAGTGGATGTTCAAGGCACATGACAGGCAACATGTCATATCTTTCAGACTTTATTGCTCTGGATGGAGGACCAGTTGTCTTTGGTGGTGGTGTTGGAGGAAGAATTACTGGTAAAGGGGTAATTAAGACTGGTAACCTTGATTTTGAAAATGTGTATTATGTACCAGAACTTAAGTACAATCTTTTCAGTGTATCACAAATATGTGATAAACATAACAAAGTTTTATTTACTGATACTGATTGTCTTATACTTTCCCCTGATTTCAAGGTACCTGATGAAAGTCAAGTATTGCTTAAAATCCCCAGAAAGGATAATACATACAGTGTTGAGATGAATAAACTAGTTCCTATGGTTGGACTTACTTGTCTTGTTGCAAAAGCCACATTGGAAGAATCAATGTTGTGGCACAGGAGGCTTGGTCATGTTAATTTTAAAACCATTAACAATATTGCTAAACATGGATTGGTAAGAGGTTTACCAAACAAAACTTTTCTCAATGACAAAACTTGTGTTTCTTGCCTTAAGAGTAAGTAACACAGAGCCTCATGTAAGCCAAAGACCCAGAACTCTATTTCTCAAGCTTTATATATGTTGCATATGGACTTGTTTGGTCCTACTTCTGTGAATAGCTTGAACTTTAAGAGATACTGCCTTGTTGTCACTGATGATTATAGTAGGTTTTCTTGGGTATTCTTTATGAAAACTAAGGATGAGACAAGTGAAATACTTAAGACCTTTATTGTTGAAGTAGAAAACCTAGTTGATAAGAAGGTTAAAATAATCAGATGTGACAATGGGACTGAATTTAAGAATAGAGTGATGGATGACTTTTGCAGAGAAAAAGGTATTAAGAGGGAGTTTAGTGTAGCTAGAACCCCACAACAAAATGGTGTAGCTGAGAGAAAGAATAGGACTCTTATAGAGGCTGCTAGGACAATGTTAGCTGACTCTAAGCTACCAGTTTCATTTTGGGCTGAAGCAGTTAGCACTGCTAGTTATGTATTGAATAGGGTTTTAGTTGTACAACCTCACAATAAGACTGCTTATGAGCTTCTTAGAGGTAGAACCCCTGCTTTAAGCTTCATGAGACCTTTTGGTTGTCATGTTACTATCCTTAATACCAAAGACCAACTAGGAAAGTTTGATGGGAAATCTGAGGAAGGTTTCTTTGTTGGTTATTCTCTGCACAGTAAGGCTTTTAGGGTGTACAATACAAGCACCAAGCATGTAGAAGAAAATCTGCACATAAAATTTTTGGAGAATAAACCAAATGTTGCAGGTGTAGGTCCAGATTGGATCTTTGATATTGACAGTCTTTCAGATTCCATGAATTATGTGCCTGTTACAGGTACAAATACTAACAATGATGCAGGTTCAGAGGAGGAAGATGATGATTGCATTTTCATACCTGTCATGGAAGAAAGTCCTGTGAATGAGTCTTCTACAAAGAAAGATGATATTCCTTCATCAAGTGGTGTAGACAAAGAGAATGATGCTGCTGAAACATGTGGTCAGAATGGTAAAGAAGCTGAAATTCCAACGAGCAGTTCCAATGGAGTTAGTACTGCTCAACCACAAGTTCCAACTGCTGAGTAAAATATTGATACTGCTGGACCAAGTCAACCTCATCTTGATTCACCAGTTGATACTGCTTCTCAAGATGATGAGTTTGATTTCTTTGGAGATGGTCTGCAAAACATGCCTGCCAACTATGCAGCTCCTTCTACTCCCCATACTATTGTACATAGGAATCATCCACTTACCAATATTATAGGAGATGTACAATCTGGAGTCAAGACGAGAAGGCAAATACAAGACCCAGATCATCATGGATTTCTCAGTGTGGTTTATGAAGAGAAACATCATGAAGATGAGAATGAGTGTATGTTTGTATGTTTTCTATCTCAGGTTGAACCCAAGAATGTGATAAAGGATTTAGAATCATCCAGTTGGGTAGAAGCTATGCAAGAAGAGCTACTTCAATTCAAGATTCAAAATGTTTGGGTTCTGGTTGATCTACCAAAGGGAATGAGAGTGATTGGTACAAAGTGGGTATTCAGGAATAAGAAGGATGAGAGGGGCATTGTGATAAAGAACAAAGCAAGATTGGTTGCTCAAGGCTATACTCAGGAGGAGGGTATAGATTATGAGGAAATTTTTGCTCCAGTTGCCAGGATTGATGTGATAAGATTATTTCTTGCTTATGCTTCATTTATGGGGTTTATGGTCTATCAAATGGATGTGAAAAGTGCATTTCTGTATGGCACTATTGATGAAGAGGTTTATGTTTCACAACCTCTAGGTTTTATAGACCAAGAGCATCCTGTTAGGAATATAAATATTCAAATGAAGGCTCGGTCACCCCGAGCATCTATTTAGCATTCACATAGCTTGTAGGCTTATTTATATTAGCTTAGCAATATTAGTATTAGTATTAATAGTATTAGTCGTATTTATATTTGTGGAATGGGTCGGGGCTTTCCCCACTGTCAGCTCACTCCACAACTCACTAGGGGCACTATATTAGGAACTATATATAAGACCCTTCCCACACATGGGAAGGGTGGAACTCTTGTCATAATTTACACATACTAATCTAATCTTCCACATTTTTTCTTTCAAGGTTCCCTCTCTCTCTAACTTCTCTCTAAAACTCCACCATGGATCTCATCTTCCATAACCCAAGACCACCCGAATCATCCACACAATCAAAGATGGTTAGATCTTACAATTGGTATCAAGAGCCATGGTTAGGTTCGGTTGATTGTATATGATTGGTCTTGGATTCTCGGTTTTTCTCATTTTCCTTGTGTTCATTTTTTTATCCGTATATCATTTACTCAACTTTGTTAACTGTTGGTTGATCCAAATACTTTGGGCCTTAACTATATTGGGCTATTACTAATTCGTGGTGTTGGAATGTTTGCTCTTTGCGTTAACAGATTGTGGTCTTGGAGTGCTTGCCTTACTTTTGAAGCATTTGAGAGTGTGGTTATTCTTTTATGTCAAACATCATTTTTGGTTTATCTTCTTTAACTGTTACATATCATCTTGTGTTACAAGTCGCTTACAAGTCCACTTGAGGATTAAGGTGCATTTTAAAGTGCTGCTCTTTGATGGTGAATATATTGTTCTTGGTTGCAAGTTTTGTCAAAAGGTGTTGTTCTTGGTTGCGTTTTGACTAAACTGAGATTGCAGTTTGGTTTTTAACTAAAACTGGAAAAGAAGACAAAGTAGTAAGAAAGTGACTGGTTTGTTTGCTTGTGTACTGATTTCTGTGAGCTAGCGATTTGTCTCTTGCTCTTAGTTGCGATTTGTCTGGTTTGGTACCTGCATCTTGGAATGTAACTATAAAGGGAAAAAGACGAGTGACAGGGAAAGTGACATTTCTCTGTGTGCGAGTTGTCTGTTTGCCCCAAGAAGTTTGAGACTTTGAATGTTGTGGTTTGTGTATACTACCTATCATCAACCAAATCAAAACGGTATGCTGCCAAAATCAAAAGTCAACAACAATTACAACATCTAGAAACAAACAACCTTTCAACAATAACAGAAACTTCAACAACAAATCCAAACAACAACAACATCTATCATTCACAACAACAACTCTATCTTTATCCTCAATCCCAACCCCTCAAAATCACAGTGACTCGAGTCAAAACGAATAAGGAAATATGGATCTCAGATGTATTAAACTCGTACATAAATCTTTACATTCCTTAAGAGTTTAATTACAAATCATCATAAATCCTAACTCATATTAGTGGCCATACAAAAACATACAGAATCTCAGATTCTTTGTTCACTTGTTTCCAATCTTTACAAGATCTCATTCGTGTGAACAAGTCATCATCATTGATGTAATTGTCGAAGTTGTTATCTTCACTTAATGTCCGAAACAACAGGAAAAGAATGATGAAAACTATGTCATATTCCTTCTTTGATTCGTTCCAATTTATACGACTCATACGAAAAATGAAAAATGAATAAACTAATAAAACCTACAAGATCTCAGTTCAATTTTTTTTTCGTTTAAAGACCACAAACAACAACAAAATACACGATCATAATTCCTACCCGAGACCAATTCTCTGATCTTGAAGCCGTTTTCGTTGAAGACTTTCGAGTGGGAATCAAGCCTGAAAAATATAGATGGGTTACGGATTATTGTTGTGTGTCAATCGACTCGGTTATGATAATTAATTGAAGGAGATGATGATGAGATGAGGTTTTATCAGTCATGGGAAGAGAGGAGGTGAGTGCAGGAAATAAGGGATTAAGTGGGCGGCGCAGATATGAGCTGATGAGTTAGGGTTTAGATTAGTTTGGTGGCTGAGTGAATTGAAGGAGAGAAGGGGGCGGATTAGTGGTGATTAGGTTTAAGTCTTGTGATAAGTGATTTATTAATACCCGGTATATTAGGGATTGTATTGATGTTGGATTGGCTATGATGGTTAACTTGGGCCCAGTATTATGTTGGTCAAACTACACTGCGTATTGGACTTGGGCCGGATTTGTGTTATCAGAGATTGGGGCCGTGAATGATTTTACAAGGACAATCTCTTATGTAGTTTCTTTCTTAAGTTTTGGAGATGTAAGCGTGGTCCAATAGTGTTTTCTTGGACTTTATATTGTTGGATTTCATCACAAGGACTAGTTTGTTAGTGATAACATTTTGGGTATATCAATGTCAACGTAATTACGGAGTTGTGAGTCTGGCAGCTTTGACCTATTGGTTCCTGCGACTCGAGTGAGCCTGCAATTTGATCCTTGCGATTTGAGTTATAGTTGACAAATTGCGATTTGGTTAATTGCAAATTGACAAGTTGCTATTTGACTTGTTGCGATTTGACAGATTGCGATTTGACCAGTTGCGATTTGACGTTGCGAGTTGAAACTTGCGATTTGCCTTATTGCGATTTGGTTAATTGCAATCTGACTTGTTGCAAATTGACAATCTGTGACTTGTCTTGTTGCGATTTGATCAAGTTGTGATTTGATTTTTGTGACTTGAATTTCAGAGATTGGTATTGCACCTCACTCTTGGGTATTCTGGTTGATTTCACGGTTTCCCATGTAGATTTTAGAAAATCCCGCGAAAGATTCAATTTCTCGGTTTAAATCTCAAGAGCTGTAAAATCCCGTGAAATTAATTTTGGACAAGTAGGCTGGACTTGGATTTAGACATAACAAAACTTACGGGGTTTGACTATATTTTCGGGATAAGTTTGTGCTTCGAGATCGGCAGAATTTGGGAAATTATGGTAACTTGGTTGGTTTGTTAACTCACGGGTTGGTGTACTTAGTGTCTCAAACATCTCGGGGTTGGATGGATGCATGATGTTTGATGACCCTTGTTCGAGCGTATTTATAGTGATTAGACTTGGATGTTCAAGAGATGGATATATACAACAAAGGATGGATGGTTGGGTATATATCACTACCTATATTTAAAGGAGTTACGTTGTTGTGCTCAATATAGGTTCTATATCACAAATTTAGTGCAAGTATAAGTCGCGAACTTGTCCTTTATCAAGCTTCATCAAGTGATTGTTGTCTCTCAAGCTTCTAATGGGATTGTAGTACAAGGTCTTCTCAAGAGGTGGTCAGACTTAAAGATAGGAGATGGTTGTCCAGAGACGTAGTTTAACCTTTTACACATTCTAAAGTTAAACATATTTCATCAAGCGGTTTTGGCATATAATGAGCTTCAGGGAATTTATTAATCTACTAAACCATTGATGAGGAGACAAACAAGGGGTTACTACAAGAGAGTCTTAATCACCATCTTCTTTGCAGTAGTTTTATTTGTCTCTTTCCATGTATTGTGCCTGACAAATTCACAACCATCACGGACTCTCTGCTTTGGCAAAAAGGTCATTGCATGCCCTTTTTGAGGGGGAGAATTAGCGCGTGTTTTCTAGTAGTTCAGTCTCCAGCAGTTTGAATCTTAGCGGTTCCAGTTTCAGTGGTTTAGATTTCAGCGGTTTGGGTCTTAGCGATTTGCCTAAGATTTCAGCAGTTTGATACTTACTATTGTCAGAACTTGAAAATGGTTACAGTGATTCTGTTTCAAGGGAGAAACATTTGCAAATCAAATACGACACTCTTGATGTTAAACTGAACATGCAAATTAAATCCCTAAAAGCAGAAATTTCTGATCTAACCAACCAACTTTCTAAACAAAAATCAATTTGTTCTGATCTTGAAAAAGAAAAGAACGAGTTGCATTCAAAGTTTTCAAAACGAGAAGATGAACTTCTTGATGAAGTACTTGACAAACAGGAAACTATTAAAAAGTTGGAAGAAATTCTTGTAAAAACAGGTCACTCTACTCAAACGATTAATATGTTAATTAACGACAAAAACCCGATTTTATATACAAGAAAGAAAATGGCTCTCGGTTGTGAAAACCCTTGTTATCTCAAGAAAGCTCAGCAAAAACAGAATGTGCTATTTAATGGTACTCTTATAAATGATGTACATGATCCACCTGCTTGTTATGATTCGTATGAAACGATTGAGCTTTCCAAAGAGAGTAGCAACAAAATGAGACAAAAGAACCCAGAAATAAAACCAATTGATTACAATGAACTTAACAAATTTTCTGGTGTTCATCTTGTTAAAAAGAAGTCACCTTTGTTTTTCAAAAAACTAGTGGCTGCCTCAAAATTCAAAGTTGTTTCAAAACATCTTTCTAACATCGAACAAATGTACTCTACCGACACTTCCGCAAGTGAAGCTAGAATACTATTGGCCGATCTTAAAAGGAGAGTTGAAATGCTTCAAGATGTTGTGGCAACCAAAACAAACGCTAAAATCAACGATTGGTTCAAAAGTTTTGAAACTGAACAGAAAAAGATGTTCGAAAAAGAGATTACTCCCATTGTATCTGGCATACATGCAAGAGCAATTCATGTTGAGAACGCAATTATCAAAGAAGTAACTGAATTTGTCAAGGACCACACATCCTTGGTAATTGAAGCCAATGAAAACATTGAAAAAATCAAAGTTTTGGAAAAACAAAATGACTCACTCTCTGAAGAAGCTCTTTCAACTGATATTATGTCAATTATTTATCAAATGTATTCTGTTGAGGATGATGAAAGACTTCGAGCTGAGACTTCCGAAATTGTTTCAAAATATGAAAAGGCGCTTATTAAGCTTGAAAAACAAAATGTACCATATTTTAAACAACTTGATCAGAAAAAAGAAGAATGCAAGTATGACAAATTGTCGTATGAGCGTTCTTACAAAAACATGCAAGAACAAATTGATCTTTTGAAGTCTCAGCTTGATAGTCAAAAAGGGAAGGGTGAGGAAACTAAGTTTGCAAAACCATCAACTTCGGACAAACCGGTTGCAAAACCAAAAATATCTATTTCTCAATCTATTCCAAAAGTTGATGTGAAAAATGATTTGACAAAACTAGTCACTCCAACACCCTTACCCAAGTTTAATGCTAAAGGAAAAGGAAAAGCTGTTGTCAAAACATCAAATGTGATAGCACCTGACCTTAATAGGATTAGTCCCACTACTGTGTCTGCCTCTACATCTCATTCACATAGGGCGATAGATAAAGGTGCAAAAGATAATCCAAAAGAGTCTAGGAATGCTACTACAAATTCTAAGGACAACAAGTTGGATCCTAATGTGTGTGCCCCCAGGAATAGCTCACCAAATGTGACCACAAATACTGTTAAAGAATCTATTGGTTCAAACAACATGGTCCACAATTCCTATCTAGAAAAACCTAGGAAAAAGGCGCAGATTCGAAAAGATGGAATCTTAGGAACACCGTCTACGGTGATGAATTCTACAACATTACAAGGCACTGCTAGTAGTTGTAAACCACTACATAGGAACTCTCAACAAAAGACTGGGGATTAGCCTGCATCTAAGAGTAGTTGCGAAAAAGAAACTGTTAAACAAGTAGAATGCAACACTAAGAATTCCTCTTCGAACAGAAAACAAGCTTCAAATGACTGTAGTGACAAAGTTAAGGTTGCTGTTTTGAACAAGAATGTTGAATTTGTTTGTCCTACATGTAAAAAATGTGTCTTTTCAGCTAATCATGATGCATGTGTGGCACAGTATATCAAGAAAGCAAATTTGTGTGATAAGGCACAATCCTCTAAGACTCCAAATAGAAACACACCCGTTGATAAGAAGCAAAAAGCTAAGAATTCTACCAAGTGGATCCCTACAGGACGTAGTTTTTCTCAAAATGAGACTTTCGCTGTATCTGAAAAGAAAACTACTCCTAGATCCTGCCTTAGGTGGATTCCCACGGGAAAAGTTTTTAACACAGTCGGTCTTAGATGGATTCCCACAGGAAAGATTCTTGATAGTCGCACCACAACAAGTAGTAGTGAAAATCATCAGGATAAGAATGAAGAAACCACTACAACCATTGATAATGAACACCCTCAGAGTGATGATTCATGTCCTGCTAACACTACTATTTGTGCATATTCTTCTTTTGTGGATTTTGTGAATGCAGGAACTTGTGAAAGTGCAGATGGTTCATACAACCAATGTGGAAAAGAAGAACTCTATGACAACATCGCATTTGGAAATCCTGGTCTTATTCCTCTCTTAACTCCACTTCTACTTGTTCATACTTAATTCTTCTTTGTGAATAATTTTTTTTTAGAAAAAATCAAAAACAAAATACAAAATTTAAAAAACCAACAAAAGCAAAATATAAAATAGAAAATTTCCAAAAAGACAAAAACAATATAAAATATAAAATTCAAAAATATTCTTCTCCGGCATGTCTCTCGTATAATCGGTATTCTGTACGTACCTAGAAATTTCATTCATCAATGATACGGGCATGTACAGATGCTTGAGCGAGAGTTCATTTAAATGTTTTCAAAACATGTCGTTTCTCAAAAAAAATTCTCAATGGCTTCTAATCATATCGGATTAGGACCCGCTCTTCAAAGAAAGGAAAGTGCTTAATCAAAATCTTTCAAAGCACTTATCCTAAAAATCTTCACTACGGCTTTCGTATATTTCAGTATGAAACCCGCGCTACAATGATGACTTCTGATTATTTCTGATCAGGACTCGCATTGTTAATGGCAAAACAAAACAAACCTTGAGCACATGATCAAGATTTCTCAAAAAGATTTTTCAAAATCTTTCTCAAATTCTGTGCTCAAGAGAACTCCCTCTACACCCTTCATTGATTTTAAACTCAAATGTTTAAAAATATGTTTTATTTAAGGGGGAGTATAAAAATGAAAACAAAAATGTTCCAATTTCATGCTCAAATCCGTCTATCTCTCCAAAAAGTTTCATTTTAATCAGTTGATATCAAAAATATCACTGCATGCTATTTTTGAGGGGGAGAAGACGTGATTAAAATGTGATCAAAAAGTTTAAATATCGTGGATTGAATCTCAATAAGAGCTCTACAAAAAGACTCAAGATATGACCCTCGAATTGTCGAAAACTAAATGTCCGTTATCGAAAAGACTTGTCCGGGACGGGTAATAATTTCAAGCTGGTCATCCAGTGATGTAAACGTGTCTCGCAAAGGACTTGTCTGAGTAGAATGTACCAATTCGAGAAATGATCCTTTGATATGACCAGGACGGGTAATAATTTCAAGCTAGCCTAACTAGTGATGTAAGCGTGTCTCGCAATGGTCATATTTAATGAAAATCGATCAATTCAAAATGTGCGAACTCTACCTAACATGTGCAATTCTTTCTTAAATCTCTTAAGCACATGTGAAGAGGGAGTATTTCAGAAAATGCAAAACTCTCGAAGTGTCAACAAAAATGTGTTTATTCATAAACACTTTGAGAGATTTTCATAAAAAGGTTTTATGGAAAATCTAGGATAGTCATGGTGTTATAAGGTGACTAAGGTTAGGGAAAACCGTCCTATGATCCGCCAGAGCCGGAGGGATCTACCCAAGGACAATTCCAATAGATTAGAATTAGAAGTCCTTAGGTAAGATTGAAAAAAGGAGTAAATGAGAAAGGGAAAGAAGGGGTTGAAGAATTAGAAGTCATGGTGTTATAAGGTGACTAAGGTTAGGGAAAACCGTCCTATGATCCGCCAGAGCCGGAGGGATCTACCCAAGGACAATTCCAATAGATTAGAATTAGAAGTCCTTAGGTAAGATTGAAAAAAGGAGTAAATGAGAAAGGGAAAGAAGGGGTTGAAGAATTAAAAAGAAAAGTTTAATGAAAGGGTGAAAAGAAATAGCCCTCCATGAAAACTTAGGGCAGAAACCGGGTCAATTCATATGCTATCGGTATTCACTAAGGTGATACTGATATTGAAGACAAGACGTCATGGACCCAGTGACGCGCTGCACCACCCCTCCTAGCCACTCAGATATCTCTTAAAAGATATTTGTTTCATTTCTCACGGAGAACACTACGTAATCTATCGGCCTCTCATTCCGAGATGTGTTGATATTGAAAAGGTGGCACTCTGCTCCATGCCTCCGACTACTAAAACCAAAACGCACAATAGAGTCTAGAGCCATGAGATTCATCAAAATATCTCGTTAGGAACACTTCCAAAATGATACACTTGTGTTCGTCAAAAAGGACACAAGTTGTAAGAGTCTTAATGAGATCCAAGGATCTTGCCATTTTATATCATGATGGTTACATGCTTCAAACAGTCTACAGTCGTGGGGTGATCTCCAGCGACTCACTGAATCGTGGGTGCACTTCGGTGTGTCCGTGTAAGCCCTCTCGGGGGTATCCGGTTCAGAACGGCCTGGGGGAGATTAGAGAAAGTCTACACACTATGCTGTTGACGATCTCGAAGTCCTAACCCATAAGTGCTGGATGATTATTACTAACGGTTTTATGCAGCTACCTATAAACATCCATTAACCATCACCACATACATCATTCATCTTCACCTCAGCATACTCATACTTATGAAGAACATCCCCTACAAAGCTCAAGTGTAAAAGTTCAAGACAAGAAGATCAAGTTAAAGACAAAGTGAAAAGACAAAGTCAAGAAGCTAATCAAAATGTCGAGAACAAGTTCATATATCAAATGATGAAAGAAAAGGGGAGATTGTTAGCATAAGTATAAAGTTCAAGATGTATGAGTATGATGGAGGTCACGACGTCATAATCACATGAAGATGCTGATCGAAGGCAAGAACAACCTCAAAGACGATACTTTGAAGATCACATAGCATGAAGGAACCAAAAACAAAGACTGCTATACAACGACACTCAAAGCTCAAAGACATTGAAGACAAAAGACCATCTCACATGGAGCATCATTTGAATGACCATCCCTTAGGGGGAGATTGTTAGGATTTATTTTAAAGTGATGGTCATTTGTCATTGTAATAGTTTAATTAAGTGTGTCGTTGTTTAGTTTAGTTAATTTAGTCAATGGGCTTGGATTAACCTTATAGATTAAATGTATGATTATAGTCCATGTAAAAGGCCCAAGCTTAATCCAAGCCCACCCAAGCCTTCCATCCTTGAAGCCTATAAATACCCATCCCCTCCTCACTTGGAAGGGTTGGATGTGTATGTTGCTTCAAGGGGTATTCTCATTCTTTGTATCTCTCATTTCTCTCTTAATCTAATCTCTTGAAGTTACCATCCCATCTCTTTCTATCTTCTAATCTTCTCTTATTCTCATATTGTTGTTGTGTGATAAAGAGTAATATTAAGCTATAACAAAATACGTCAAAACATCAGTGTCTGTTATAAATACACTAGCATGATAAAAGCTACTAATAGTGTACAAAAGCATATCTACATACTGTCGTCCATTTTGAACTTAATTGCATCTTCTGTGAACTTTTTCATCTTGGCATCAAGTTCAGCAGTCGCCTCTCTTCGTCTCGCAATGATTCTATCAATGTCTTCATCTGTGATTGTACTATCCTTGGAACTAAACACCATTTCAGCACCAAACCTGACCATTTGTAACAATTCATCCCTGTTGAATACGATGTTTAGCTCCACAGGCCTGGGCGGACAATATGCAGATCCAAACACCCGTTTTGGGGGCTGCGTTTCAACAAACAAACACTTAAACATGCTGATTTTCAGCAGCAAATACCCAAATAAATGTACCTCTATTTATGCACAAAATCAGTAGATAAATACACCTCATGTTGGCCTATGAAACGACAACCAAACACCCCCCTGTTGGGGCTGTTTTGCAACCACAAACACCCCCTGTTGGGCTGTGTTGCAGCAATTTAACACCCCCTGTTGTGCAGTAAAAACAGCAGCAACGCACCCCACTTGGGGCTGTTGTTGCAGCCAACGATCGCCCTCGATTGGGGCTGGTTTTTCAGCCAACAACACCCCTCGTTGGGCTGTTCTTAGCCGAGAATTAGGACCAAACAAACACCCTTTTGGCTGCTACGCTTGGTCGAAACACAAACCAACCCACACCCTCTTCGGTTCTATCAAGTAACCTATTCATAAGTCAGATGATTTAACAAGCATCTTACCTCCCATGTCAGCAGCCATGAGAATACCATCTTTGTATTTGATCCCAATGACAGATGTACCCGTCACGTATGGATACCTATTTCATAAACAAAAAATCAGCTTATATGAACATCCTCTTTCTACTATAAACAAATTCATGAATAAAATAATAACACAATCAGGCAACTGTTTTTATCAAAATCTCAAATTATGTTGAAATATGTGAAGTACTAAAATTTGATTCTAGAGTCAATATTCACATTTATTATTAATATATACTCAGCGAATGAAAAACTTCCAAGTTAATATAAAATTCAAAAGTACTTCCATTTTCGAAGTCCAAAGTGTGCATAGATTAAACGAAAATGCCATTTTAGTTTGAGCCACCAAACCCTATAACTAATGGCAAGAGCCTGTAATATGGACTAAGAGCAAAAGACAGTTTCATCACAAAAGACGTTTGATTGAATCATAACAACCTAGTTCTGCTTGTTTTAAACTTTTTACAAACTTTAGATCTTCAATTCAGCAAGTTACACTAGGAATTTGAATAATACAGGTAAAGGGTACATACTGAGTCCTTTGAGAATCTCCTTCTGAGCTCAATAGATTATCCATCTCCTGCATAAATACAAACCATAGAAGAACAATTAAACAATAGTAAACAGATAGAAGTTACAAACAGGAGCAACTAAATGACATTCATATTCAGGTTCTATATTATTCTTTTAGCATTCTCTTGCACCTCCAACAGCCAATCAAGCATCCAATAAACCACTGTCTACCATGACAGAAGACCACTAATCATTCAGGGACTAGGCATGTTATAGTTTCTAGATCAAACTCATTTTCCGTCACTTGCAACTGGTAAATAAGCTCAAAAAACACACCCTGATTTTTGTTGTTATAACCACAATCAACCAATCCGAATCCATGTCCAACCTTATCACAATAACAACAATAAAAATAAACTTACCACGCCGAGACCAAGGGGTCTCGGCTAGAACCCTTGTCGAAAGGCAACAAATCAAACGGACCAAACAGTCATGACTCCACCCAAATAATTGTTCCAATCTCACTGTAAATGACTACAACACCTTTGTGGTGTCTTGCTAACTTAACCGACACAAAAAAAAAAAGACTCGACCCTTAACCAAACTTACTACTAACACCTCAATCTATCGAAATGCAAGCGGCAAACAACTTCAAATCCGAACCCTTATGGGTTCATCGCATAACAAGTGACCAAAAGAATTCGAGTAACACCATAAATAACAATAAATAAAATCGGTTAGTAATTAATAAAAGAAATGTACTGATTTCACTATACCACAAGGACGAACAAAATAGAAAAAGACGGAGAGGGTGATGACGGCAGTATGATGGCGTGGTGACTCGATCTGAAGCCATCTTCGATCTATACTTATCTTCAATAAAAACAGAGGAGTGTGGCAGTGAAAGGGTGGTGGTGGTCGGCATCTTCAAGAAAGAGAGAAGAGGCGAGGGGTTGTGATGGTGAGAGGTTGATGGTGTTTAATGACGGCTGTGATGAGGTCGCCGGAGATGGTGGAGATGCCGGAGAAATATGGCCGGAAAATGTGGTGAAGGTGGGCGGCTGGATTGGGAGAGAAGAATAGCTAACCCTAGTAAACTTATAATTGGGATTTTTTTTTTTTTTTTTTTTTTTTTTTTTTTTTTTTTTTTTTTTTGGGATTTTGAAGGACTTAGGTATTTTTTTGGGGTTTTTGTCAAGCGGGAAATAAGCTTTTGTCAATAGCGGGAAACAAAAAGAATAAGAGTTTGAGAGCGGGAAGTGTTTTGGCAAAAAAAAAACAATAGATTTTGATGAAGCAGATGGTAAAAAAAAAACATAGATGACCCCTATTTATGACGAAGCAAAATGAGCGTCATCTAGCAGGCTAAATTTTAACTGATTATGACCCTATGTTATGACGCTTCTGAAAACGAGTCATCCCTAATAGAAAATTTACTCGAAATGACTCTTATTTTATGACTTTGCTCTTTGCGCGTCATCTTATAGCGTGCGTCATAAAAAGCCCGTCAAGGATAGCTCTTTTTCTAGTAGTGCCTAATCGTTGATATACTACGGTACGATCTTAAAAAGCCCTCTGTGGGTTTTCGATTAGGAACGGTCTTGGTAAGGATTAGAGAGAGTTTTCACACTATGCTATTAACAATCTCAAAGTTCGAACCTGTAAGTACCGGACGTTTTATTGCTAACTGTCGTATGCAGGAACTTCTGGCGGTGGTAGCTGTTGGATGCTGTAGCTGGTTGCAGTTGTAGCTGGTTGCAGAAAAGATGCCAATCCTCTACCACATGTTCACACTACATCATCATTGTAATTCAACAAAGTCATGATCAACCAAAAGACCTTTAACACAGCTTCTGCAAACTCTGATGCTGAAGATCAAGACACCAAATAGTGTGAGCATGTCGGCTCGAAGATTATCACATCACGTGGAGGCATACTACTGAAAGATGGCTTGAAGATACATGTTGGATGATAGTTTCGAAGAATACTCAAAATCATCCAAGATAAGGAAAAGTCATCAAAAGTTCACTGTTGAAAGCACAATGATCAAAGACGTTGAAGAATCAAAGACTACGAGCTATGAAGACAAGTTCTGAAGATGGAATGCTTGAAGTCAAATTATTATTTTCGGGGTGACCTCCCTTAGGGGGAGATTGTTAGGAATATAAATATTCAGATGAAGGCGCGGTCACCCCGAGCATTGATCCGTGCTAAATAGATATAAATATTATGCAACGACGGATACGCGTGAATAATTACAAAATACCCCTTTGTGAAAAAGGATACTTGCAAAAACTCACGTTCGTGTGTAGTGTGAAGACAGGTAAGTAATTACCCGAATCGTTTCCCAACGAGGTGTGAATGGGCAACTGTGAAAAGCTAGGATTAGAGTGACTGATGTGATTAGGTATTTGATTTTGCTTTTTTAATAATTTTAAATAACAAATTAAAAACAGATATGCACAAGAAAATTAAACGCGAATTAATTAAATTACAAACGCGTAACGGGGAATCTAAAATGGGACTAAAAAGTAAAATTTATGAAATTAAAAACCTAAAAATGTAAAATGACTTAAAACTTATTTAAAAACTTAAATTATATTTTTTTACACTTTTTATTTAATTATTATTAATTAATTATTTATTTAATTACTTATTAAACTATTTAAATTTATAAAAAAAATACTAAATGAACAAAGAAAATTCTAAAACTTTTTCTAAAAATATTATAAGATGAAAAGAAGCTAAGAAAATTATAAAAATGAAAATTACTTAATTAAAATTTAAAAAGATAAATTCTATTAAATAGAAGCTATCACTATTTTTCTATTTTTGGTTTTCTTGAGGTCTAATAATATAATTATATTTTTCCTGGATTAAAAATGACAAAAGAAAATTATGAAAATTAGATTTATATTTTTCTGATTATTATTTTATTTATTATGATTTAATTACTATTATAAACTAATTAAAAAGATTAAAAATATCAAAGAACTTAGGAAAAATCTGAAAAATTCAGGATAAGTCAAAATTAATATTTAAAAGCTATGAAAAATAAAAGCAGAAGTTATCTAAGCCGAATAAGCAGATTTGGGCAGATAAGCAGTTAGCAAATAAGCTAAAAATAAGCTAATAAGCACAAAAATTAACCAAATGCTCAGGACTGGTTTAATACACTACTAGAAGCACAAAACAACTTAATAACACCAATAGCACTAGAAATTAAGCTGAATAAAGATGACATTGCAAATCTAAACAGAAAACTCTAGAAAATTGCCAATTTGCAGGGCAATTAAAGCAGTTCAATTAACTCTTAAGTTGTATAATATGGGGGCAAAAGTAAGCTAGTAGTATGAGCTATTCAGAAAACTAAAAAGCAGAGCCTGAGCTTATGTGGATAAGCCAGAAATCAATGAAGATCAGCAGCAACAGCAATCAGTATATACTGAATTGCTTATGTGCAGAGTTGATCAGAAGAGCACAGGCCAAAAGGGACTAATCCAACTCAATTGTTTACTTCAAATGAATCACAAGTGACTTAGAAAAGTCAAGAAAAAGGGTCAAAAGAGCTTATAGCTCCTTATGGCTTATTTGGACCTTTTTGAGGTCTGATTTCACCACAGACCTAAGAAAACATGATTTTCTATCTAAGTTGCTAAATTGAACTTGAAAACACCTTATATGGTCTTTAATAAGCTGGTACAAAGTTGGGGAAATGGTAAATGTACAATAATTGCTTGTTTGACCTTTTGACTGCTCAAACCAAACACCCTTTAATATGTGACTGTGTGGATTTTTTAAATGAAACAGGTTAAATAAGCTAGGTTTCTTGGTTGACACTGATTATCTAACTTATTTTGACTATGATAAGTAACTTTTAAACTATAAATAGGCAGTATGATCAGCTATGCCTTATTGGCTGTTTTTGGCTTTTTTAATGTTTTTTAAGCAAAATGAAATAAAGACTATTAAATACTTATACTACTGATGAAGTACACTTATAAACCAATAATAAGCAGGAAATGACAACAATAAGCTAAAAATAAGCTATACTACAGTAAGATAGAAAATTAATCAAAAACTTAGAAAAAGCTTACAACTGTGAGGTTTAAAGAACATGAACCCAGGATCAGAAACCACTCCTAGCTTGTTGTCAACAAGCTAAAAACCAGAAAAGCCATCTAGATTAGCTTCTATCCCCCCAGAACTGCTTATTGGACCACAGGTTGACTTTCTTTGACTTTTTCTTGATTTCTTGAATTTAGAACAATGGATCTCTATATAAGCTTATAAAAAGCTATGATAAGCTAATATAAGCTTATAGCAAAGGTTTGGAGTGTTTGTTTGGTTCTTAATAACTTAGACAATTAAATACGAATTACAGTAAACATGAAATTGTGAAGTAACTTAAAATTAAAGACAAGATATATTAAAATGAGATCAAACTGACTGAAATTAACTTATATTGATTACTGGAAATGAAAATTACAATAAGGAAAGACAAATAAGTAAAAACGATTTAATAAAAATTAACTACTCTCTTATTTCCTATTACATTGACCTATATATACTAAATAATGCTGGGAAATCCCTTGTCGACATCTCTGATCACTTCTACACCCTTGGATTGCTTCCAATTAATCTCAGCCCTTCTTTTGGATTTTGGCGCCAAAATTGATGGTAGTGGATTCGAGCAGGTTTTAGCAATTAAGGATTTTTGGGTGATTGTGGAGGTGGAGGGGATAAAGGAGATAGTAGGTAGTGAGCTGGGGGTGATGGGATGGTGAAACCATGGGCTATGGTGGTGGTTTTGGTTTTGGCGGGGTTGTGAGGAAGGAGATAGGTTTGACCTAAGTCAAACTGGTAGTAAATACGAGGGTTGGGTCGGGTTTAGTTTATTTAAGGATTGGGCTTGTGGGCTTGGGGTATGTAACTGGGTTGGGTTATTTAATAAAGGGTTGGGTTTATTTTATAGTTGGGTTTAGTTTTTAGATAGGGTCCGGATTTTGGTTTTAGTTAAACACAAGGACCAATCTTGTAATTTCTGAATTTTGAAGGGTTGAAATTGTAATTTTACCAAAGTTATCAAAAGGGTTTATTTTGCCAATTATAAATAGCACAAGGGTAATATTTGATAAATTCCAATTTTTAAATACCCGAGGACTAGTTTTGCCAATTTTGAAACTTGAGGGGTAAAAGTTGCCATTTTTAGAAAACTTTCATCCAGGGATTAAAAGTGAACATGTTTGATATCCCAAGGACTAAAGTTGACTTTTCTTTCATTTTAAACCTTCAGGGACTAAATCTGCCAATTTGTGAAACTCCAGGGACTGAAAGTGACAATTATGCAAACTTTGTTCGTTTTTCACTTGTTTTTAATCTTTTTGTTCCTGAGTCATATAAAAACACATTTTATGATGTTTTCAGTATTTTGAAGCATATCTGCATGTTTTTAAATGTTTTTGCAGATAAAATGTGACAGAAATTATGAGTATTTAGACACTCATGAATCCCCCACACTAAACTATTGCTAGTCCCTAGCAATCATTTATGAAGATTTAATGGATTTTTTCTCTTTACCAGAAGCCATTACTTCTGGAGTAGCCAATGTTTTAGTATGTGATACTTTGGTACAATGATAACCAAATGATTTTGAGCAAACCATCAGCTGTCAACGGTTTTTATTTGTCTTTACCAAAAGCCGTTTGCTTCTGGACTAGCCAACTCTTAGATAAAATACAGTTATTATCTTTGGTGAGCTGATTACCAATCATGGTTTTTCTACTGCCTTAACCACAAGCCATAACCTTGCGGGCTAGCCAACTCTTAGATAAATTACAACTATTATCTTTGGTGAGCTGATTACCAATCATGGTTTTCTACTGCCTTAACCACAAGCCATAACCTTGCGGGCTAGCCAACTCTTCACTTATAAAGATATGGCGAGTCGAATACCATACAATTTTAGGCAAATTGTAAGCCATAAACGGATTTGATATATCTTTACCAAGAGCCGTTTTCTCCTGGATTAGCCAATCCTTATGTGGGTTAGACATGGCGGACTGATAACCATTTATTATGTTCTAAGCGAGAAAAAATTTTAAAATTTTGGCTAAAAATGGGGGTACTAGATGGTACATTTAATCAAATTCGCTAGAATTCCCCCCCACACTTAGAACTGAATATTGCCCTCAATATTCAAAGCACCGGTTGTTAAACCAACATTTAGAACGTAAAAAGGGAAATACTAATAGCCATTATTTTATATACACATTTTTTTTTTTTTTTTGGGACTGTACATATTTACAACATGTGGGGCATCTCCCCCACACTAGGTGGTAGAAAAGAGAAAGAAAACAGAGACACGGGTGAGAACACATGTTTTGCTAATGTTTTTGTTCACCGAGTCACTAGCTTGACTCGACCCCGAATTCATTGGTTCATGGGGAAGTAAGTGGAAGAAACCATCTCCATCGGACTTTCATTTAAGATGTTTGGATAACCAATTGAACATAAGAAAGTTCCACACCGATGAGATAAATCCGGCATTTAAACCAATATTAAATGAAAAATGCCGGGGTCAAAAGTAATATCCTCACTCCCGAATGAGTGAAAGATAGGGGAAATCACCGGGTAGGTGAAGGGAAGAAGAGAGATCTGAATAGCAATTAAGATAAGAACTTCCTCCTCAAGAATTGCATATTCAAGTGGAAGAGGCAAGTCCTTAAACTTGATCTCTGGAAATTTTTCAGTTTTCTCAACTGACTTGACTTCCTTTTTATGAAGTTCAACGGGAGGGAGAGGAGGGGAATTGTCCTGATTTAACAATTTCTCAAGAAGAAGAATATCTCCCTCCAGATCAATCTCAGCATTATCAATTCCTTCCAGAAATGAATCACACTTGAGAAAAGCCTCGATCTCTTCCAAATTGGAATCACTTCCCTCAAACGGAGTGAGAGAAGGGGAAGAGTCGGAAATGAAAGGCAGTGATGAAGCGAAAAGTGTACCGCTTTTAAGGGGTCATTTAAGCCCTAAATCGTATTTATTTGATCAAATATCGCCCTAAATCGTTCCTTTTGTCATTTTAGGTACTTTTGAGGAGAAATCTGGAAAAGGAGGCATTTTGGACGTTTTTGGAGCATAAAAGTGAAGAAAACGGCAAAGTCTCAAAAATCGGCTAAAAGTTACCTTTGACGGCGTCACAATTTACTCTGGACGGCATCATGCCTTAGCAAGAAAAGTTGGACGTGAAATTTACTCATGATAAGCCAGTGAAAATAGCATGTGAATTCTGACGGCGTCACGCTTTAACCTGATCAAGGGCGTCACGGCTTAAATCAAAGAGGGACGGCGTCACGTTCAAGGTTCGACGGCGTCAAGCCTTGATAAGCCAGAATGGATTTTGGAAGAGCTAAAGAGGGACGGCGTCAAGAAGGTCATCCGGGAACCCTAGAAGCGGCGAGGTGACGGCGTCACACTCCATAACGTGACGTCGTCAGATCCAAAAATCTATATATAGTTTTCTAATTTTTTGTCATTAGTGGAGAACTTAGTGTGTGGAATTTTGGGAGAAAACCCTAAGACGAATTTAGCTTCTTTTTCAAGGCTTTTTGCCTTGAGATCTTCCATGTTACATTGAAAGATAAGTTATCAATTAATCATTCAATATGTCTATGTGTTGTTTGATTTTATCTTGTTCTTGTCTTTTGTTTAACATGTTAGGCTAGATTTATCTTGTGTTTGCTTAGATCTAATGAAACCTAGCTATTGATTATTGGTTATTGGTGTGTTATTAGTTGTATTGGATGATTGTTTATCTATGTTAGGCTTAAGAAAACTGGCTAACTTCCTATTCGGTAACTTTCTTGAACGTCTTAAGAAACATGAACCAAATGCGTACTAAAGGTTTTTATGGTTGTATTTAATGCACAAGCGAATTCTAGTGATCCCATGTTAGGAGCTTCCTAGCCGGCTCGACATAGGAGTGAAGTAGGAGTTTGTAGAGTTGGGGAAGTAAGTACGCCACCCCACGAATGGTATTAAGGAATACACCCGTCATCCACGCGACTAATACACACTAATCAACCGGTAAAAGATAGTTAGGGAGTAAGGAAATCTAAGTAAACACATTTCTCTACACATAAGTTTCTCACCAACATTTTCATTTTTGTTATTTTATTTTATTTGCATCCGTAGTAATTTTGGGTTAGTTGACTAGCAACTAATTCCGCCCACTCTTTCAAAACCGAGATTTTACTTGCTTTCATAAAAAAAATATAAAAACATAAAAAGAATCTTCCTCAACCCTTAGACCTAATTAGAGTAGTCTTTCACACCTAACGAACACTATTCCCTGTGGAGAACGATCAATCCCCCGTACTTACCACTACACTATACTACATCGGTCAGGTACACTGCCTGGTGGGGTTGTAAGCCTCTTGAGATCCCTCGAGAGGTAAAACCTGTTGTAAGGTCGCAAAACCACGCATCAAGTTTTTGGCGCCGTTGCCGGGGAATAGTTATTGTTTAGGTTGAATTTTTATTTCTATTAGGTCTACTCACTAGATTCCTTTCTAGTGAGATTTTTATTTTATTTTTCTAGGTTTTCTTTAGTCTATCTATTTTCTTCGTGTCTTTGTTCGTAACCATTACCATTCGACATCATGGAAGATGGTAATATCCTTAACCCCCACAACCCACCACCACAACAACCACCACCACCTCCTAGAGCCCGTACTTTAGGAGAGTATTCCCGTCCTAGCCACCATGGCTATCGAAACACCATTGAGCTCACTCAAGGAGCCAATGTCACACCCTTGCGATCCGACACCATCCGGTTGGTGCAAAGCGGATGCGCATTCCATGGACTTCGTTCTGAAGATCCTAATCAACATCTCAAGGACTTTCTCAAAATCGTTGATTCTATAGACCTTGATGTTGCCACTCGAGAGACGACCCGATTGCGTCTCTTCCAATTCTCTTTGCGGGATCAAGCTAGTCAGTGGCTAGAACGTCAACCCGCAGGATCCATTACCTCTTGGGATGATCTCACTACTCGTTTCCTTGCTCAGTTTTTCCCACCGGGAAGAACTACCAAGCTAAGGAATGATATCTTGATGTTCCAACAACGTCAAGGCGAAACTCTATACGAGGCATGGACTCGATTCAAGGACTTACTCCAAAAAGTCCCCCACCATGGCATAGAACTTTGGCTCCAAGTCCAAATCTTCTATGACCATATCAATCTCTCCACGAGGCAAACCATTGACCAATCGGCCGGTGGCAAGCTACGTGATCTAAGTGCGGAACAATCATGGGCTCTCCTAGAGGATCTTGCTCTTTATGACAACGAAAGTTGGAGTGATCCCCGTGATTTGAATAAAACGGTCAAGGCAATATCTTTGCCTTCGAACAATTCAAGCACTTCCGACCGTAGGATCATAGAACTTGAAGACCAAGTCAAGTTTCTCATGAAATCCTACGAGGCTCCTAACCCTTCAAGCCAAGTGAACAAAATCACTTCTTCATGTGAATTATGTAGTGGTCCCCACGATACTCGTGATTGCATGGAACTCCCCGAACAAGCTTTTGTGGACTACGCATCCTCGCGTACCGACGGAGCGGGAGACAAGTGGTACACTTTCAAACCCGAGCCAAACCATTATGGTGATACATACAACCCCTCATGGAAAAATCACCCGAACCTTAGGTGGAAACAAAACCAAAACACACAACAAACCAATTCTTCCAACCCACCTAATCGTTTCCAATCAAGCGGTTCCAACTCGAACCGTACTTTCAACAACAATCCTTCCGGCAATGGTAGTACCGATAACTTTGAAGGATTGATGTCTCAATTTATGGCATCTCAAGAAGCTCGTTTAGCCAAGTTTGAAGCCGATTTCAAACAAAAACAAAGCGAGATGACCAATAAGATTGACACCTTGTTGAAAGCCCTCAATGACCGAGAAATGGGAGCACTCCCTAGCAACACGGTCAAGAACCCGAAACTAAACGTCAACGCTATTTCATCGGTTTCGTCCCCTAGTTCTTGTCCACAATATTATTCGGTCAATTCCATGAGCACGTGTTTCAAACAAACCCAAGTCGTTCCAAATGACCAAGAAGTTATGACATCCAAATTGGTCAACAACATAGTTGAAACACCTCCCACTCAAAACCTTGACGAAGAATTCAAGGAGCTCCACCTTGAAAGTCCGGTTGTTGATGTGTTGGATGAGAAGAAGCTCAAGTTAGGCGAAAAAGGGACCGCCTTCGTTCAAAACAAACTACCTAAGAAGTTAGATGATCCGGGCTTATTTGTTCTACCTTGCAAGATCGGTAATTCGGAGGCTTATGACACATTAGCCGATCTTGGATCAAGCCTTAACCTACTTCCGTTACCTCTCTACACCTCTCTAAAACTAGGAAAACTTGAAGAAACCGAGGTGATAATAGGTTTAGCGGATGGGAGTGTTGCTTACCCGGTTGGAGTAGTTAAGGACATGTTAGTGCACATTGGAAAACTAACCATTTTAGCCGATTTCCACGTCCTTGATATGGTTAGCGACCCTACATGCCCCTTGTTGATAGGTAGAGGATTTTTGGCGACCGCTAGTGCTATGATTGATTGTAAGGAATCCAAGATAGCGGTAGGAGAAGGAGATACTTGGTCAGTCTATGATGTTAAGAAACATGCCTATGATACTAGTGAGGAACCAACACCACATTGGCTAGAATCAAATAGGAGACCATCTAGATATGGACCTTGGATTGATAGAGACTTCATAGGACCCCAACGCCCATTTTACCTAGAAGAGGACTTTGTTAACCGAACGCATTCGGTAGAGCAACTCTTGGCTAGGGACACCGAATTGGATCCATTTGAAGATTCTCTAGTTTTTAGAAAGATGATTGATTTCCTAGGAGTTTTGCCAATTAACCTAGGAATGAATAAGTGGATTTGTGAGGAAGATGATCATAAGTGGAATTGGGATAAACCACCCAAAGATGGAGATGGGTCATGGCATATCAAGATGACATTGTATGACCCGGATGGAGAGAAGTTTGAGAAGATATATCGTACTAAGCGGACCAATAGGAAACTTCAATCCAAGCTTAACCCTAAAGACGTCCTCGATGACGAGCTCACTTATATAGGGTAGCGTGACTTTGAGTCTAGCTACAAGACTCGTTAATAAAGAAAAGCGCTTCTTGGGAGGCAACCCAAGCTTTATTTGTTTTATTTGCTTTGTGTGTTTATTTGTTTGTTTGTTTGTTTTTATTTGTTTCCGTATGTGTGTTTAATTTTTATCATTATTGATTCATGTTCAAAAGTAAATTGTGAAAATGCTTTATGTTGTTTTTAACTTCGTCTTAACTACATATAAAGGTATTTTGCAAAAGTTAAGTGTAAGGGAAATCTAAATCGGTTGATTAATACAAATGAACATGAATCGTAATAATATTAAATTAGCATACATATTAGTGTTTGTTTGAGTCAAATGCTTGTATCGAGTCATAATGATGTTTTGCAGGAATTCCAGGAAGTAAGGTAAAGGTTTTTCCAGAAATTTTCCGGAAACTTAAAATGAAAATTTTTGTCAGGTCATTACTGACGGCGTCAGGGTTTATAACCTGACGGCGTCAGATTTAATTTTCAGAAATTTTTGAAAGTTTTGTTTTTAAAAAGTTTTTATTAAAATCTCCAACTTATAATCTCCAGGAATCTGCAAAATTATCATTCCACAAGCATTATATCCTTATATATAGATTTATCCCGCCGATGTTATGCAGGTTTTCGTGTTTGTTTTCTCAGGTTTAACAGGTTATTTTGGACAAGGAGATGTTTATGGAATCAAGTTATGGCGATGCATTAGTCATGGAGCTTCAACATTCTCTTTGGAGGAAGATTTAACCGTGTAATTTCATTATCCACCGAGCGAATCAGGGGAGTATTTGATTTCATTCTTTTACTTTTATGCTTTTACATCTTGTTATTTGAACATTGGGGACAATGTTCATCTTAAGTGTAAGGGGAGGGTAAAAGTACGATTTTAGAGAATGCTATTACGCTTGATTTTTGTTTGTTTAATGGTAGATGTGTAATAAAACTGAGAGAAATACTTGTTAAGGTAATTTTAGTGCCAAATTTAAATTTTTTTACAACATATAGGAGTGAAACTTTGATCTTAATGAGCGTCTCACGGATAGGAGTTATATGACTAGCACAAAAAACCGTACCACTAAAAAAAATTTCCACCCCAAATATGTGAGGTTCGCCCCTAGAATTGGTAGGAAAAGCATTTATGCTATGATGTGTGTACCGGTAGCACTTAGATTCTAGAACTTGCGTTAGGACCATTCCAAGGCCACAAGTGAGACTACATTCGTGTAGTTAGATTTACTACATGATAAGAGGCATTAGGATTAACCCATTGTTTTACACCTGTGTTTTTGTTATAATTACATTGGCTACATTGGTCAAGTAATTCTCCCACACCCTTTGCGTTGTACTCATTTTTAGTACACGATACCCCTAGTACACCCCTCAGAGCCTATCTTTTCGTTTCGACCTTTAAGCATTTTACTTAAAGGAAGAATTTGTTTACACCCCACTTAAATGTACACCCAAATCGCCTTAGCCTACCTTGTATGCACTCATTTTTAGTGCATTATTGTTACAACATTTGTTTAAACCCAAGTTAATTATCTAGTTGATTACATGGTTGCTAAGTCGAGTCATATCCTTATACATATTGTTTTGGGACGATTGGGACTCATGGGTAAAGTACTAGTGTAATGGAGTAATGGGGTGAAACGTCATTTATTACCCCCATATGTGCTAAATAGTTTAAAAAGTACTCCAAGTGTTTTGATTATCTTAATTCGAGTCATTAGAATAGTTAATTGTAAAGTTATGTAAAAGTTCAAGTGTAAGGGGAATGCAACGCCCCTATGATGTATTATTTTGGATGGTAGGGCAAAAGTGTATGCAAAAAAAAAAAAAAAAAAAAAAATCGAAAAAATCAAGAAAAATACAAAAAAATGAGAAAATGAAAAATAGAAAAAACATACGGACTACCATCCCGTTTCATTTTATGTTTTTGTTTTTGTTTTTGTTATTTCATTTCTAGCTTAAGATCGAGTCTAGTCTTGGCTTAGCAACATTGTATAGTACATGTAATTGATCAAGATCTTTAACTCGCCACCAGTAAAATATCTCTTATCCAACAAAACCGTGTTTTCCTTTTCCCTACACCTAACGTTATAACCCATTTAAAAGCCCTCTTTGATAGTTTATCTTTGGTGCTTACGCCTAGTGGAGGAGGTTTTCGATCCTTTCCCAAGCCTATGGTAATCTATTTGCTATGACAGGTAGTGAGAGATATTATCCGTTTTCATTTATGAGATTTATTTTGATGACACTTGAGAGATGTGAGTATCTAAACACTACTTGTGAGGTGCTAGTATGTAATCTCCGTGCTTATTATGATTGAAGTGGAACGATTATTTGTTGTAATTACTTTTATGTTAGCATTAAATGACCCCTAACTTGTATTTTGATTAGAATAAAAGCGCATTTGCTTGAGGACAAGCAAATCTCAAGTGTAAGGGTATTCGATGAAGCGAAAAGTGTACCGCTTTTAAGGGGTCATTTAAGCCCTAAATCGTATTTATTTGATCAAATATCGCCCTAAATCGTTCCTTTTGTCATTTTAGGTACTTTTGAGGAGAAATCTGGAAAAGGAGGCATTTTGGACGTTTTTGGAGCATAAAAGTGAAGAAAACGGCAAAGTCTCAAAAATCGGCTAAAAGTTACCTTTGACGGCGTCACAATTTACTCTGGACGGCGTCATGCCTTAGCAAGAAAAGTTGGACGTGAAATTTACTCATGATAAGCCAGTGAAAATAGCATGTGAATTTTGACGGCGTCACGCTTTAACCTGATCAAGGGCGTCACGGCTTAAATCAAAGAGGGACGGCGTCACGTTCAAGGTTCGACGGCGTCAAGCCTTGATAAGCCAGAATGGATTTTGGAAGAGCTAAAGAGGGACGGCGTCAAGAAGGTCATCCGGGAACCCTAGAAGCGGCGAGGTGACGGCGTCACACTCCATAACGTGACGCCGTCAGATCCAAAAATCTATATATAGTTTTCTAATTTTTTGTCATTAGTGGAGAACTTAGTGTGTGGAATTTTGGGAGAAAACCCTAAGACGAATTTAGCTTCTTTTTCAAGGCTTTTTGCCTTGAGATCTTCCATGTTACATTGAAAGATAAGTTATCAATTAATCATTCAATATGTCTATGTGTTGTTTGATTTTATCTTGTTCTTGTTTTTTGTTTAACATGTTAGGCTAGATTTATCTTGTGTTTGCTTAGATCTAATGAAACCTAGCTATTGATTATTGGTTATTGGTGTGTTATTAGTTGTATTGGATGATTGTTTATCTATGTTAGGCTTAAGAAAACTGGCTAACTTCCTATTCGGTAACTTGCTTGAACGTCTTAAGAAACATGAACCAAATGCGTACTAAAGGTTTTTATGGTTGTATTTAATGCACAAGCGAATTCTAGTGATCCCATGTTAGGAGCTTCCTAGCCGGCTCGACATAGGAGTGAAGTAGGAGTTTGTAGAGTTGGGGAAGTAAGTACGCCACCCCACGAATGGTATTAAGGAATACACCCGTCATCCACGCGACTAATACACACTAATCAACCGGTAAAAGATAGTTAGGGAGTAAGGAAATCTAAGTAAACACATTTCTCTACACATAAGTTTCTCACCAACATTTTCATTTTTGTTATTTTATTTTATTTGCATCCGTAGTAATTTTGGGTTAGTTGACTAGCAACTAATTCCGCCCACTCTTTCAAAACCGAGATTTTACTTGCTTTCATAAAAAAAATATAAAAACATAAAAAGAATCTTCCTCAACCCTTAGACCTAATTAGAGTAGTCTTTCACACCTAACGAACACTATTCCCTGTGGAGAACGATCAATCCCCCGTACTTACCACTACACTATACTACATCGGTCAGGTACACTGCCTGGTGGGGTTGTAAGCCTCTTGAGATCCCTCGAGAGGTAAAACCTGTTGTAAGGTCGCAAAACCACGCATCAGGCAGAGAAGATGTGGTGGGATTACCACTTACAGAATTATGAAAATAACCAATACTTTCATGAGAGTACTCCTTTGAAGCAACATCAATGACATCGATTCGGTTAACCGATGCAGAATCATAATTTGAGGAGTACCTCGAAGTTTGATCATGGTTAAAGGTAACAGCTTCCTTATCCACACGCAATGTGATCTCATGCTTAAATACATCAATAAGAGCATGGCCCGTTTTTAGGAATCCTCTTCCAAGAATGAGAGGAACCTTTTGATCTGCGTCGAATTCAACAACCACAAAGTCAGCTGGAAAATGGAACTTACCTACTTTCACAAACACATCTTCGGCAATGCCGCATGGATGAGATATGGTTCGATCTGCAAGCTCAAGAGTCATGCAGGTAGGGGTAAGAGCCGGAAGAGAAAGTTTCTTCCATACTGAATGAGGCATCAGGTTGATGCTTGCACCAAGATCGGCCAAGGCATAGCATTCAACCATTCCCGGAAATACACAAGGTAGTAGAAACTTTCCAGGATCTCCAAGCTTCTCCGGAAGCTTTTTCAAGATAACTGCTGAGCAGTTCTCGTTTAACGGAGTTTTAGCCATTTCAATCAGTTTTTCCTTGTTGCTTAACAAGTGTTTGATTGTTGATGCAAATTTAGGCATCAGAATGATAGCATCCGCAAAACTTATGTCAAAATGTAATTCTTTAAAGATTTGAAAGAATTTGTCCATTTGTTGACTAGCCTTCTCACGGAGCTTTTGCTCATTTAAGCGCAATGGGTAAGGAATGTAAGGTTTGGATTTAGGAGCAATGACTTCAGGAGTCTTAACAGATTCAAAGACAACTCCTGGTTTGGATTTCTTTTTAGGGACACCCGGAGGATAGACTTGTGCTGTACTTTGTGGGCTTGGAATTTGCACTTTGTCTGTTGTATCCTCCGTCTCTTTTTCCATTTCAAACAACGGAGGAGGAATAGGACCAGATGGTCCCTCATAAGCAGCACCACTCCGAGTGGTGATAGCTTTGACGAAAGTTGTATCTTCATCATCATCACTGTCATCAAGTACACTGACAGGAACAGCATTGAGCATCTCGGAATAATATCTGGCTGTTCTTTGCTCACTAAGTTTGGTTGACAAACTTTTAACCGTAAATCGTGATAGAGTTGGATCTATTCTTGACGGTTGAGGAGCAATTGTGGGTGTAGAATTTTGGATGACCGAAGGTTGGACGTATTTAGTACTTCCATTGTTAGTGGGAAGTACCGGGTCCTTTATCACCTTGAGTCCATCATGAGCTTTACCACTATGTGTAGTGACAGCTTTGAGTTCACCCCTTGGGTTGACAACAGTGTTACTTGGGAGACCTCCCGAGGTAGAAGGTGGATTGAGATGGTCCATGAGACTGGCAAACATATTCTTAACTTCGCTTTGAGAATGATCGATTTTGTTTGAAAGCTCAGTTCCTTGCTTGTGTATTGAGGACTGAAATTCATTCTTCAAATTAGAGATTTGATTTTGCATTGCCTTCATATTGGTCTCATTAACCTTGATGTAGCTATCAAGTTCACTCGAGAGAGGTCTTTGGGAATTAGGAGCTGAATACCCTTGATTACCCCTTTGGGGTGGGTATTGATTGTTCGGGGCATGATATTGATTCTGCGTGTTTTGCCCTCTTTGCTGATTAGGATTAATCCTATTTGGATTGTTAGGAGGAGGAAATCCGGGTGGTCCATGTTGATTGCTAGCACGGTAGTTTGCTTCCACTTGAGGATGGTATTGGCCACCTCCTTGATTGGAAGATCCGGCTAAAGCTTTGACTTCAAATGCATTGCCATCGGTGGCAGTACAATTATAGTAAGCGTGAGGACCACCACAAGTAACACAAACTTCTACTTTTTGATTTCAGCAGTGTGAGAAGTTTGCGGAGCGGACTCTTTCTTTTGTGTGGAGAAAACCAAAGCTTGAATAACCTTCGTGAGTTCAGCAAGCTGAGTATCAGTACTAGACTGACTCACGGGAGATGAAGTAGAAGGACCAGCACTAGCCTGAGAATTATATGGTCTGGCTCGTGCAGTGCGGACCTTTGACTTATTTTCAATAAGTGCAATGGCTTCCTTAGTAGATTTGCTCAGAAAATTACCTCCAGCTGAGGCATTAAGAGAATCTTGGTCAGATGGGTTTAACCCATTGTAGAAAGTGTCCATTTGCATTAAATCGGTGAAACCGTGATGAGGACATTTGCGGAGCAATTCTTTGAAACGATCCCATGCCTCTCCAAATGGTTCATCAAACCGTTGAGAGAATTTCATGATTTCATTTTTCAGATACGTGGTTTTAGAAGGAGGAAAGAATTCATTCACGAATTTCTGAACCAAATCTTCCCATGTTGTTATCGATCGAGGGGGTTGTTTGTCAAGCCAAATTCGGGCTGCCCCATCGATGGAAAACGGGAAAAGAAGAAGTTTTATTGATTCCTCAGGGACACTTTTGCATTTGATGGTAGATGTGATTTTATTGAACCATCTAATGTGATCTTGAGGATCGTCCCTGTCAAAACCATAGAATTGCCGCTGGGTTACCAGGTTTATCAACCCAGTCTTAAGCTCAAAATTCTCAGCCACGATGGCTGGAACAACAATGGCATCTCCGTACCCATTGGTGGGAGCTTGGAGAAGCTCATTCATAGGACGGTCTTCTGCCATGATGTCAGGGGTTTCAGGATCAGTCCGTATCTCGGGTACGACTGATGGAGCAGAACGTCTTCGAGGTATGTTTCCAAGCTCACGAAAAGGGCTTGATGACCTAGAAGAACGAGTGCGCATGCACTTTCAGCAAAATTTTCAATTAAAATCAAGATCGAGAAAAAACACAAGTGAACTTAAACCAATAATCAACAAGCGTACGGTAGCTCTCTAAAAGATAAACGCACAGAGTGGCGGAGAAGCAAAGGTGGGCAATTAATGCTCCTTAAAAACCCGCTTCTTTCAGTCTGACAATTTAATGTCAAACTATCCTTAAACCTCCGTTATAGTTTGTTTATCAATCAAAGGTGAGCCGATATTCGCAAGTGATACAAAGGCAAGTTTTAAATCTTTGGTTTGGGAACTTATTATGGCCGTACCCCCAGTTAGGTAGTACTCTGTCTTGGTTCTCGATGGTAAATTTTTATTATTGTTTATTTATTAAAGAAAACGGAAAATGTTTTTGAATTTTTAATTTTTTTTATTTGATAATATATATAGAAAAGAAAAGAAAAATATTTTTGTATTTTTATATTGTTTATGGGAAATAGGAACTTCTTGGAAGAAGGATCTCGAATCACTAATTGCTAAAACTTACACAACTGTCGCAGCACAACCTCCCCGGCAGCGGCGCCAAAATTTGATCCGTGCTAAATAGATATAAATATTATGCAACGACGGATACGCGTGAATAATTACAAAATACCCCTTTGTGAAAAAGGATACTTGCAAAAACTCACGTTCGTGTGTAGTGTGAAGACAGGTAAGTAATTACCCGAATCGTTTCCCAACGAGGTGTGAATGGGCAACTGTGAAAAGCTAGGATTAGAGTGACTGATGTGATTAGGTATTTGATTTTGCTTTTTTAATAATTCTAAATAACAAATTAAAAACAGATATGCACAAGAAAATTAAACGCGAATTAATTAAATTACAAACGCGTAACGGGGAATCTAAAATGGGACTAAAAAGTAAAATTTATGAAATTAAAAACCTAAAAATGTAAAATGACTTAAAACTTATTTAAAAACTTAAATTATATTTTTTTACACTTTTTATTTAATTATTATTAATTAATTATTTATTTAATTACTTATTAAACTATTTAAATTTATAAAAAAAATACTAAATGAACAAAGAAAATTCTAAAACTTTTTCTAAAAATATTATAAGATGAAAAGAAGCTAAGAAAATTATAAAAATGAAAATTACTTAATTAAAATTTAAAAAGATAAATTCTATTAAATATAAGCTATCACTATTTTTCTATTTTTGGTTTTCTTGAGGTCTAATAATATAATTATATTTTTCCTGGATTAAAAATGACAAAAGAAAATTATGAAAATTAGATTTATATTTTTCTGATTATTATTTTATTTATTATGATTTAATTACTATTATAAACTAATTAAAAAGATTAAAAATATCAAAGGACTTAGGAAAAATCTGAAAAATTCAGGATAAGTCAAAATTAATATTTAAAAGCTATGAAAAATAAAAGCAGAAGTTATCTAAGCCCAATAAGCAGATTTGGGCAGATAAGCAGTTAGCAAATAAGCTAAAAATAAGCTAATAAGCACAAAAATTAACCAAATGCTCAGGACTGGTTTAATACACTACTAGAAGCACAAAACAACTTAATAACACCAATAAGCACTAGAAATTAAGCTGAATAAAAGATGAGCAGTTGCAAATCTCAAACAGAAAACTCAGAAAATTGCCAATTTGCAGGGCAATTAAAGCAGTTCAATTAAGCTCTTAAGTTGTATAATATGGGGGCAAAAGTAAGCTAGTAGTATGAGCTATTAAGAAAATTAAAAAGCAGAGCCTGAGCTTATGTGGATAAGCCAGAAATCAATGAAGATCAGCAGCAACAGCAATCAGTATATACTGAATTGCTTATGTGCAGAGTTGATCAGAAGAGCACAGGCCAAAAGGGACTAATCCAACTCAATTGTTTACTTCAAATGAATCACAAGTGACTTAGAAAAGTCAAGAAAAAGGGTCAAAAGAGCTTATAGCTCCTTATGGCTTATTTGGACCTTTTTGAGGTCTGATTTCACCACAGACCTAAGAAAACATGATTTTCTATCTAAGTTGCTAAATTGAACTTGAAAACACCTTATATGGTCTTTAATAAGCTGGTACAAAGTTGGGGAAATGGTAAATGTACAGTAGTTGCTTGTTTGACCTTTTGACTGCTCAAACCAAACACCCTTTAATATGTGACTGTGTGGATTTTTGAAATGAAACAGGTTAAATAAGCTAGGTTTCTTGGTTGACACTGATTATCTAACTTATTTTGACTATGATAAGTAACTTTTAAACTATAAATAAGCAGTATGATCAGCTATGCCTTATTGGCTGTTTTTGGCTTTTTTAATGTTTTTTAAGCAAAATGAAATAAAGACTATTAAATACTTATCCTACTGATGAAGTACACTTATAAACCAATAATAAGCAGGAAATGACAACAATAAGCTAAAAATAAGCTATACTACAGTAAGATAGAAAATTAATCAAAAACTTAGAAAAAGCTTACAACTGTGAGGTTTAAAGAACATGAACCCAGGATCAGAAACCACTCCTAGCTTGTTGTCAACAAGCTAAAAACCAGAAAAGCCATCTAGATTAGCTTCTATCCCCCCAGAACTGCTTATTGGACCACAGGTTGACTTTCTTTGACTTTTTCTTGATTTCTTGAATTTAGAACAATGGATCTCTATATAAGCTTATAAAAAGCTATGATAAGCTAACATAAGCTTATAGCAAAGGTTTGGAGTGTTTGTTTGGTTCTTAATAACTTAGACAATTAAATACGAATTACAGTAAACATGAAATTGTGAAGTAACTTAAAATTAAAGACAAGATATATTAAAATGAGATCAAACTGACTGAAATTAACTTATATTGATTACTGGAAATGAAAATTACAATAAGGAAAGACAAATAAGTAAAAATGATTTAATAAAAATTAACTACTCTCTTATTTCCTATTACATTGACCTATATATACTAAATAATGCTGGGAAATCCCTTGTCGACATCTCTGATCACTTCTACACCCTTGGATTGCTTCCAATTAATCTCAGCCCTTCTTTTGGATTTTGGCGCCAAACTTGATGGTAGTGGATTCGAGCAGGTTTTAGCAATTAAGGATTTTTGGGTGATTATTGAGGTGGAGGGGATAAAGGAGATAGTAGGTAGTGAGCTGGGGGTGATGGGATGGTGAAACCATGGGCTATGGTGGTGGTTTTGGTTTTGGCGGGGTTGTGAGGAAGGAGATAGGTTTGACCTAAGTCAAACTGGTAGTAAATACCAGGGTTGGGTCGGGTTTAGTTTATTTAAGGATTGGGCTTGTGGGCTTGGGGTATGTAACTGGGTTGGGTTATTTAATAAAGGATTGGGTTTATTTTATAGTTGGGTTTAGTTTTTAGATAGGGTCCGGATTTTGGTTTTAGTTAAACACAAGGACCAATCTTGTAATTTCTGAATTTTGAAGGGTTGAAATTGTAATTTTACCAAAGTTATCAAAAGGGTTTATTTTGCCAATTATAAATAGCACAAGGGTAATATTTGATAAATTCCAATTTTTAAATACCCGAGGACTAGTTTTGCCAATTTTGAAACTTGAGGGGTAAAAGTTGCCATTTTTAGAAAACTTTCATCCAGGGATTAAAAGTGAACATGTTTGATATCCCAAGGACTAAAGTTGACTTTTATTTCATTTTAAACCTTCAGGGACTAAATCTGCCAATTTGTGAAACTCCAGGGACTGAAAGTGACAATTATGCAAACTTTGTTCGTTTTTCACTTGTTTTCAATCTTTTTGTTCCTGAGTCATATAAAAACACATTTTATGATGTTTTCAGTATTTTGAAGCATATCTGCATGTTTTTAAATGTTTTTGCAGATAAAATGTGACAGAAATGATGAGTATTTAGACACTCATCAAGCATCTATTTAGCATTCACATAGCTCGTAGGCTTATTTATATTAGCTTAGCAATATTAGTATTAGTATTAATAGTATTATTTGTATTTATATTTGTGGAGTGGGTCAGGGCTTTCCCCACTGTCAGCTCACTCCACAGCTCACTAGGGGCACTATATTAGGAACTATATATAAGACCCTTCCCACACATGGGAAGGGTGGAACTCTTGTCATAATTTACACACACTAATCTAATCTTCCACATTTTTTCTTTCAAGGTTCCCTCTCTCTCTAACTTCTCTCTAAAACTCCACCATGGATCTCATCTTCCATAACCCAAGACCACCCGAATCATCCACACAATCAAGATGGTTAGATCTTACACATCCTGACAAGGTTTATAAGGTGGTAAAAGCTCTATATGGATTGCATCAGGCTCCAAGAGCTTGGTATAAAACTCTTGCTAAATATCTTCTGAAGAATGGGTTTCATAGAGGGAAAATTGATCAAACTCTTTTTATTAAAAAGGACAAGGGTGATATTCTACTGGTACAAGTTTATGTAGATGACATCATTTTTGGTTCTGCAAAGAAATAGATGTGTAAGGAATTTGAAAAGCTGATGAAAGACCAATTTCAGATGAGTTCTATGGGAGAGCTTACCTTCTTTCAAGGTCTTCAAGTACAGCAAAAGTCAGATGGTATATTTATCTCTCAGGATAAATATGTTGGTGAAATTTTAAGGAAATTTCAATTCACAGATGCCAAGGTTGCTAGCACACCAATTGACAAGGAGACACATTTGTTATTAAAGGATCACAGTGGTGAAGATGTGGATGTGCACATGTATAGATCTATGATTGGGTCTCTGATGTATCTTACCTCATCTAGGCCTGATATTATGTTTGCTGTTTGTGCCAGTGCAAGATTCCAAGTGACTCCTAAGGTGTCTCATCTCACAGTAGTAAAAAGGATCTTCAGATACCTTAAAGGACAGCCTAACTTGGGGCTATGGTATCCTAAAGAGTCTGCATTTGATCTTGTTGCATTCTCTGATTCTGATTATGCTGGTGCTAGCATGGATAGAAAGTCTACAACAGGTGGTTGTCAATTCTTAGGTCGAAGATTAATCTCTTGGCAGTGTAAGAAGTAGACTATGGTGGCCATATCTACTACTGAAGCAGAATATGTGGCAGCTGCAAGTTGTTGTGCTCAAGTTATATGGATTCAAAGCCAGTTGCTTGATTATGGGTACAATTTCTTAAACACAATTATACATATAGACAATAACAGTACAATGTGTATCATTAAGAATCCAGTTCAACATTCAAAAACTAAACATATTGAAATTAGACATCATTTTATAAGAGATTGTGCTGAAAAGAAGTTAATACAAGTTGTTAAAATACACACTGATAACAACTTTGCTGATCTCTTAACAAAAGGTTTTGATGTAAGCAGATTTCAGTACTTGGTAACAGGTATTGGAATGCTTAATCCTTCAAAAGATTAATGTGAAAATGTTTTTGGATTTTGTACTGTTAGTTGTGCTATTTGTATAGTTGAGACTGCTTGAATATTTTTAGTAGTGCTTGTGAATTTGTTATTCAAATGGAATAACTGTTAAAGGAGAATATTGTGTATTGTGTTTTCTTTGGTTTTGGACTAACATTTCAGGTTAAGAAAAGCTTTTTGCTTTGGATTGTGCTTTACAAAGTATGGTGGTTTGGATTGTCAAGTGTGAATGCTTGTCACACAACAAATGGTAATTGATTCACCATGTCTAATCAACATAAGAATCAACTAGTCCAGATCAAACGGTTTCTGGTAAAGACTACTCAAATCCGTTTATGTTTGACAGTTTACCAAAAACTGGTTGGTTATCAACTCACCAAATCTAAGTGTGAAGAGTTGGCTAGTCCATAGCAAATGGCTATTGGTAAAGACAAGTCAAATCCGTTCATAGCTGATAGTTTGCTAAAAACTATAAGTGGAAAAAAATGTTTTCGAATCCACATTAAAATTTAAATTTGATTTTATCTCTGAAAACTTTTTGCTAATAGTTAGTACTGCTGGAGTAAACAGTCTGAACTGCTGGCTTCACCAGTTTGTACTGATTGTTCAAAACTTAGTTCCTACTGAGTTTATGCTCTGTGATACACCTCTCTCAGAAGGTAATACATCTGGAAGTGTTGAGAGCAGTTTGAAACTAAAACAAATGAATTGATGGTAACTTGTACAAATGGTCTTATTGGATGCTGAGCTTGGATGTTATATGTTCTAGTTCATCTTATGGTGAGGATTCTTCCAAACATGGGAGGATTAAAGTTTGTTCTAGTTGCTGTTAAAGATGATTGATGATTATGAAATTCAGGGGAGGAATTAAGAAGTCAGAGAGATGAATTATAAAGAAGTGCTAAAAGTCTATTCATTATAGAGGTGGATTCATCACAAAGCTTCACACAGGAAAAACCAACAAAAACTACCAACTACCAACAAAACAACCTACACAACACAAACACAACTCAACTACTCAAGCTTTCCTTTTTCCTTTTCCAATGATATCCGGCATGGTTTTGCTGTGGGCTCCTCTGCTACCCATGATGTCAGACACCTTCTTGCAAGGAAGTGCCAGTATTACTGTTCTTGGAGATGGAACTTGCTTCTTCTCAGGCTTCTTCTTCTTTGGAACAGGGATCTTCACTGATGATGCTGCCTTTTCAAATTCTTTTGTCAGTAAGTTGGAAAGTTTTCGAAGTTCATCATCGTCAGACGAGTCAGATGAGGAGGATGAATCATCCACATAAGGAGGAAGTTCATCGGAGGAAGGTTCATCAGACGAGGATATTTCAGTCTTTCTTTTTGAAAGATTAACTCTTGAAGTTGAAGAATAGTTTGGTGGAAAATAGTTTTTCCCACCTGAATCTTCAGAGTCTGAAAAAGAGTCAGATGAGATTTCTATAATGTTTGGTGAAGAAGAATTCATTGTGATTGAAGAGTTAAAGATTTGTGTTGAAGAAGATTTTGTGTGGATATGTGAGTTTTATAGAGTTAATGAAGGTTTAATGACATTCAATGTGTGGTTGATATGAAGAATTAATTCTTGGGTTGGTATAAGGAATTAATTCCTTGATGGAATTAAATCAATTTTTGGTAATTTTTGAAGAGTTGACCAAAAGAGTGTGATATGTAAAGATAATTCCCAAAGTGTTTGATGTTTGTTTTTATATATATATTTTTATTTTTGAATCCAAAGAAATATTCGTGAGAATATTTCCCCGGGTCGTTCTCCCAACGAAGGTTTGACGGCGAATTTGTCGAATCGGTGTCGTGAAAATGTGAAGTGAATAAGTGATGTGAAAGATTATATTTTAGAATTTGATCACACTACAATAAGAAATATTAAAAGCAATCTACGCTATTAAAATAAATGCACACAAAGAAAATTCAAATAAATGCAAATCCCGGGCTAATCCCGAGATTTATAAATCTATTAATGAAATTATACTTTAAAATAGAAATTAAAATAAAAATAAAATCTAATTGATGCAAATGAATTTAAAAAAAACTGATTTTCTAAAAGAAATATAAGAAAATAAAGTTTTATAAAAAACGAGGGACTAAAAATGCAATTTTGGAAACTATATTTAAACTAAAATTTTTTTGAAACAAAGACATGGACTGGAGTTGCACCAACTGAAACTTAAGGACTGATTTGCAATATTTCAAAAGTTAAAAACTAATTTACTTTCAAAATGATCCCAGGTTCGATTCCTGGTAATGACAAAATAGCTCAACTATATTTTTTTTCTCTACAATCCAAATTACAACCTTATTTCATTATCAAGTGCAATCAAAAACACAACAAAAGCTTCCAAAATCAGACCTCAAATTCTTAGATTCAAAACATGCATATATAATCCTCTATATGAAACAGTAACAATCAATTTGCCAACAAAGTTCAATCTAAGCAAATGCAAAATAGTAAACTACTATTATCAACCAATATTCAGACCATATAAACAATAATGAGCAACAACTAACTAATAAAATCAATTCTAAACTACTTTAAGCTACTGCTGCAATAGGTGAATAAAAATGAAAGCTGAAACTCACAAAATAACCTCCCCTCAGCATGAACAGAGGAGATTTCCCAGAAGCCTATCTTTAAGATAGGCTAAGCTCTTCCCGGATTAGCTCAACTTATCAGAATCTCCACAGATCAATGATTCACAAACGCATTTGACTTTTGTTGACCGAAAGATGCTTTGGATGTTACAATAGAACCGACACTACTACTAACTTACAATAAGCTAAAAAGCTTACATAAGCTGATCTTAGATGAAATTAGCTCACTGAAGCAGATTCGACTATATATGTATATATATATATATATATTTTTTTTTTTTTTTTTTTCTTTTTCTGATAATCAAATATTAAAACAAAACACTAAACTGAGAATTAAAATCAATGTACTAAATGAAAATCGGATAACAAAAATTAACCTCAAATCGAACATAAACTGAAAAATACAAAACTTTCATTCAAACTTTTATAAGTACAAAACTCAAATCGAATTAACATAAACTAAACGAAAAATTACAATACTAAAATTTGAATAAACATAAACAGAAAAAACTCAATTCGAATTCAACTAAACCTGAAAATTACAATCCGAATTTGAAGACTAAAATTCTAAAACTAATTCGACAGCATAACGTTGCTAAAATAAAAATACATGTCGAAATGGGAAGAACCTCTCCTCTATTTATAGACTCGATCGAACCTTCGGGTCTTTGCCACGCTGGCGATCCGCGTCCCTCTTAGCTTCATATCCACCCTTAGATCATCTTGAACATCATCAAGTCGATTATGGCCCTCGGATTAGAATTAGTGAGGTGTTCGAACCAATCACCTGCTGCCATGTGTCCCCGCGTGTGTTTCTTCGAGTCTGACACCTTCTGATCCTTCTAGAAGCCCTTTGATTGTACTAAAAAGCCCTTAATTGCGGTAATTTTTGAGGGGCGGATTTAGGGTTCATGGGGGTTAATTTTGGGGATCTTTGGGGAGCGGTATTCTTTTGCTGTGAGAGAAAGATAAGGTAAAGGTAAAGTGAGAGTTATTTATTTTATTTATCTTTGACCCTATTGACCGAATGGGGTGATTGACCGGGTAGTTTATTATTTAGTTTGGGGATGGATCGGATAGTATTGTTGGTTTAAGGAAGTGAGTTGGGCCGGATGTGGTTGTTGGATTGGGTTAAATAAATGGGCTTGTGTAGGGTGGGTTTAGGATTTAAGGGTGTAATTCGGTATTAGTTATTTTTAGAGGTTAAGGAATTTTAAACATAGGGACTAAATGTGTATTACTTGAAAATCAAGGGATTCATTCAGCCAATATTCCAAAGTAGATCCAAGGGTGAAATTGACAATCTCTGAAAATATGAGGACCTCAGTTGACTTGACCATTTTCTTTGTTCCGGTTCCGGTTCTGAGCCTTTTCGTATCTCGTGCTCGTTTTCTTGATTTTCTTGTGTCTTTTGTCAATTTTCACGATATCCATCCCTGCACATGCAACAACACAAAAACACAATATCTTTTGGCTTTTTGGTCGGGTTTTTGGTTATTTTGGTCCGGTTTTGGTCAAGAAAAGGGTATGTGTTTAAGCACATACCAAAATCCCCCAGACTAAGTATTGCAATGTCCTCATGCAATGTTATAAAAACTCCCCGATTTTCCTTTTTATTCTATTTTTGTATTTTTCTTATTATTCGAGTGACGGCTTTTGATGACAATCATTATCTATCGATAATTTTTAGGGTCATAGAGCAGGAAACACGACTCATAAAGAAGTGACCATACGGATAAAATTCGTCGTTCCTGATTTTTCACGAGTCCCCAAACTAAGCTTAAAAACGAGATCATTGTCATTTACAAGTTAGATTGCCAACACTACTCAGAAAGCTAATTGTGGACTTCTCGTTCCCAAATTCCTATTTTCCTCTATTTATTTTATTTTTGGTGAGAAATGAATTTCTTCAAATTCTCGTTTCGATAATTTTTTTATCCGATAAAGATACCTAGTTTAGACGCTAAGTAGTTTCCAAACCTTCCCTCGAAAACCGTTGCATACAAAAATGAGGTCCACATCAAGGTCTCTGATTTAACACGATTTTGAGAATATCCCTTTTATTTGCGACCGAAACAACTCATCTACGAGTCCAGAGACAGAAGCCTTTATTAGGACACCCCCGGAGTCGAAATTTGGCATTATTAACATTATTAAGCTCATATTAATATTGATCCTTGGCCCTTTATAACAATCACAACATCGGCTGCGAACCGGCAAGATGTGATAGTCTATTATGACCTTGGAATTTTTCCTCTGCCTTTATTAGAAGTCTACAACATCGGCTGCGAACCGGCAAGATGCAGAAAACTTTTTATGGCTTTGGATTATTATTATTATTTATTATTCATTATATATTTTGCCAAATCCCGAGTCCTACGGCTTTTATAACAATCCCAACATCGGTTGTGAGCCGGCAAGATGGAATAGTCTATTACACCGTAACACTGACAGTACCTTGATGTGTACCCAACTTCCATAAGCAAGGATTCTCTTAAGAAGGATTAAAAACTAAATTTCGCCAAAACCAAAATAGCTTTAATTATTTATAGAGTATTATTTTTGGTGAAACAAGCTGATGGGAACAAAAAGCCACAAATAACTTCGATGAGCTCTAAAGAGAACCACTACTCCACGTTTAGCAATCTAACTTATGAACAACTCTATCATTTCTCGTTCTTCGCAAATTTAAAATCTTAAATAATAAGATCCGCGAATGCTTAGCCTTATAATCAAGCCATGCATATATAAAGTCAAATACGGGAACTTGCAAACTCTTAAAAAGAATTCGCGTTTTCTAGCTCCTTGTGTAAAAGACTAGCACGAGCTTATGGATTATAAACGGTTAAGGAGACAAGCTAAGGCTCAACACGCCCGGTCAAGTCAGAATTCTATTCCTACTCTCTCCAGCGGAAAGTCAACAAAAATGTCAAAATTTATTATATTTTTGCAAAAATTTTTAAATTTTTCTCGTTTTTTTGGATTTTTTCAATTTTGGAGGAAAAACGGGATTGCACGAGACAATAGCAAAAATGCAAGGCAAAAATCAAATCACAAGATTACCCCCCCCCCCCAGACTAGAACGAGACATTGTCCTCAATGTCTTAAAGGTACGGGTTCTCCCTACAAAAATCTAAGGCCGTTTATTAATTATGCCAAAAGATAGATGTAAAACGATAAGATTTTGGATATTGGATAAGCAGCGGATGATGAAACTCGAGTAGCGTGAAGGAAACTACGAGCACGAGAGTCTTCAGTCATCGGCATTCCTGGACACATCACAGAAAAACAACGAAGCACAAGATATGGAGGAGGATCCCCTCCTCTTTATTAAGAAAATAGAAAGAGGATAGATGGATAAGCATGGGGTGCCTCCCACGAAGCGCTTGTTTTTGTTAACCGAGTCACATGAGCTTGACTCGACCCCGAATTTATTTGTCCTTGGGGGAGCAAGTGGAAGAGATAATCTCAATCGGACTTTCGTTCAAGATGTTTTGAATAAACATTGAAGCGCACGAAAGTTCCACTCCGATTGAGATACCCACGGCTTTAGAAGATGAAAGCGGTGATGCCGGGGTCAAAAACTTTGTCTTCGTTTCCGGCTGGAAACGATAGTAAAGTTTCAAGCAGAGATGACTCCGGACAGAATGGGAGTTTTTGAAGAAAGAGGTAGAGAGGAATCATTTTTCTCCAGAATTAAAAGTTCCTTAGATGAGGCAGGAAACTTTAAATTCGTATCAAGAGTCACTTTCATCAAAGGATGAATTTCACCATCATCGAGTAAGCCTGGCTTAAATACTTTGTCCTCACAAGAAAACTCAGCAGGATACTCGATGGAGGACTCAATAAAGAAATCATCCTCGGAAGAATAAGGAGCTAAATCATGAGAGACAATTGAAGCATCCTCGGTTATGGTTTCAATTTTAGGGCCTTTTTCAGTAGGTTTGCCATATAAAAGATTTCTCCATTCGGTTTGATCGGCCCTAAAATCGAAGAGATCATCATCATCATTAAGCTCGGAGTAAGAAGCAGATGATGGAGCATGGTACAAAAGATCTTCAACTTCTTTATAATCAGCATGAACGTCAAAGAGATCATCATCATATGATGGAAGTGGATCATCGTGAGCGAGTTCATCGGTGAACTCCTCGTGATAAGAATCATATTTAGACGGATCCTGGTTCATTAAAGATTCCAATTTTCTTAAGTCAGATTCAAAATCAAACTCATCGTCCTCATCCCCTGGTGGGATTGGATCGATGTGAGCGAGTTCATCGGTGAACTCCTCAAGAAGAGAATCAATATAAGTGGTACTGCCACTACTTTGCTCTTCTGATTTTGAATCAATAATTTGAACGGATTTAGGCGGTTTTTCCTTAACATCTTCCAGGGGAAATAATGGTTCATTAAATTTCAAGATATCCTCCCCTGGATTACTATTGGTCTCAACAATTTCCGGCGAAATTGGAGCATTAACAGACAACACCTCGAACTCTTCCCTCGAGATTTCACTTCCCTCAATCGGAGGAGAAGGATGGGAAGAGTCGGAAAGAACAGAATCAATCATCTCTACACGATAAACCGTCTCCGGAGGTGGGACAAGAGGTGTGCTCTTAGAGCTAGCAATTTCCACCTCTTCCGTTGTGGTCTCCGAATCAGATTCATCATCATCAAGAATACTTCTAGTATTTGTAGCACAACACTCAAACCATTTGCTCGATCCAGGATTAATTTTCATGGCCTTGAGTTCAGCACGTTTTTCTGACGTACTCTTGACCGTGAATCTTGAAAGGTTTGGATCAACTCTTTTAGGAGCAATTACGGGATCGGATTTTTGATCAACCGTAGCGACATTGTATTTGTCGGTTTGAGGTGTCGAGTTCGGATTGATTTGAAATGTAACTTTTTCATTATCAACTCGCAAGGTAATCTCTTCATTATAAACATCAATCAATGCTCGCCCGGTTCTTAAGAATCCTCTCCCGAGAATGAGAGGAACTCGGGGATCGGCATCAAATTCGACAATCACAAAGTCTGCCGGAAAATGGAATTTTCCCACATTAACGTAGACGTCTTCGGCGATTCCTATTGGACGGGTGATTGATCGATCTGCGAGCTCGAGAGTCATTCGAGTCGGAGTAAGAGCGGGGAGAGATAATTTTTCCCAGACGGACTTAGGCATTAGGTTAATGCTAGCGCCAAGATCGGCCAAGGCGAAACATTGAACCATCCCCGGAAAATTGCACGGAATAAGGAACTTTCCGGGATCTCCTAGCTTTTCCGGAAGCTTTTTAAGGAGAACCGCGGAACATTGTTCATTCAACGGGGTTGTTTTTGCCATCTCAAACAATTTATCTTTGTTGCTCAGTAAATTTTTCACCATCGATGCAAACTTCGGCATTAAGAGAGCAGCATCTGCAAAGCTAATTTCGAAACTCATATCTTGAAAGATTTGATAGAATTTCTCCATCTGATGCGTATTCTTATCATGGTGCTTTTGTTCATCAAGTCGCGACGGATACGGAAGTTTTATCTTAACGGGAACCTCTTGTTCAAAATCAACTTTCCCTTTTTCTTTTGACGTTTGGACAACCGGAGGTTGGATGTCTTCGGTTCTTCCGTTATTAGTAGGAAGTGCCGTATCCGTTGTCTCCTCGGTTTCACGGGCGACTACCGTGGGAGGAAGAGAAGAAGAGGTAGTCGGAGCCGTAGGTCCATCATAACAAACACCACTTCGTGTTGTGATCGCTTTAACGTCGCCCCTCGGGTTTGCGATCGTGTTGCTGGGTAGAGAAGTAGTACCCGAACCCGAGGGTTGATCATTTAAACGTTTCTTAATCTCACTCATTTCCTTAGTTAACAACTCTTGAGTTCTTATCAAATTTTGATTTTGAAGCATTAATTGTCGAAGAATCTCATCCGAGGGTGGCGGATTTGTAACAACATTTTGATTTTGATTAAAATTTTGCCCTCGGTTGTTGTTATTGAAACCTTGATTAGGGAAATTTCCTTGATTTTGATTCATATTTCCTTGATTAGCATTGAAATTCCCATAAAAATTCCTTGATTTTGATTTCCTTGAAAACCCCGGTTTTGATTTTGATTAAAACCATTGTTTTGAAAACCATTATTTGCATGATTTTGATTATTGTTAACTTGATTGCGGTTTTGACCTTGATTTTGATTTTGATTGTTGAATCCCGGTGGTGGTCCAAGGTAATTATTCGAACGGTAGCTAAGGAGATTATGGTCTCCTTGGGGTTGGTAACCGTTACCACCCTGATTTGCAGCATACACATTCTCGTGAGGAAAGGCACCGGTGGCCGGACACTCATAATACGGGTGTGGACCACCACATATTTCACAAATCTGGTTCACAACATTAATTTGTTGAGGAGTTCTTTCCTTCATTAAAATTCCCATTTGTTTAGTAAGAGTTAAAATAGCCTCATTAGTTTTGCTATTTTGATCAAGAACATGAGCCAAAACTTCGTCATTTGATTTGCTACTAGCACTCGAGACTTGAGTTTTGCTCCTAGAAGTCCTTACTCTAGCTTTATTCTCGATGATCGTAAAAGCTTCTTGCTGGTTCTGGGTCAACAAGTTTCCACCCGCAGCAGAATTGAGTGAATCTTGATCAGCATGACACAACCCATTATAGAAAGTATCAATCTGATGCAAGAGTGAAAACCCGTGATTTGGACATTTTTCCAACAACTCCTTAAATCTATCCCAAGCTTCGCTGAACGATTCATCGAAAGCTTGTTGGAATCGAAAGATTTGAGTGCGGAGATTAGAAGTTTTAGACGGAGGATAGAAATGATTCACAAACTTAGAAGCTAGATCACCCCAAGTGTAGATGGAATTTGGAGGTTCCTTTTCTAGCCAAGTCCGGGCCGCTCCTTTGAGGGAGAAAGGAAACAATTTCATTTTGATCACATCATACGGCACTTGGTTGATCTTTATTGTTTCAGTGATATCGGTGAAATTTCTGATATGAGAATGAGGATCTTCATTCTCAAATCCGTGAAATGAGATACTCGTGATGAGGTTCAATAACCCGTGATTGATTTCAAATTGATTAGCAAGTATTTCGGGAATCACAATGGCCCTTCGCACACCATTAAATGGTGTTTGAAGTTGTTCCTCCATCGGACGGAGGTCGGGGCCCGGTTGTGCTCCTTGATTAGGCTCCACCGGAGGAGCTTGATTGTGTTGGTTGTTGGCCATTTCCTCAACGTTCGGGAAATGAGCACGGTGTGTGTGTCGAATTACCCTTTCGGGATTTGATAATGGAGAAATAAGATTTTGAGAAGATGAGCGGGTGTTCATACACCAAAAAGAAAACAAAAATGAAAATCAAAAATCTTTTTGTATTTTTGGTTGGGAATTATTTTTGGCTTTTTTAATATATTAAAAAAAAACAAAATATTTTATTTTCTTTTTGGTAACCGTTACGTTAACCGTAACCGTTTCCCTTAAAACTACGCGCAGCGTGGCGGGAAGGCAAAGGTAGCTCCGAAGATGCTTAAAAACCCGCCTTCTTCAGCTCGACAATTTAATGTCAAGCTTCCTTAAACCCCGTGATTAGGTTGTAGTAATAAAGTAATCCGATAACGATTAATTACACGATTTGTTTTGTTGTTATTTGGAATGGTTTACAACCGCCCTCCTTCAACGGAAGACGGAGGATTTATTATTAATGGTGAAAACACTTTAGGAAAAGTGTTTTTTAATTATTATATTTTTGTATTTTTATTTTTTATAAAAAAAACAATAACTTCCAAGGAAGGATCTTCAAATCACAAAATCAACGGACGAAGTCGACGCACTCGTTTCAAGCCTTCCCCGGCAGCGGCGCCATTTTATTGATGTTTTGTTTTTTTATATTTTTTTGTATTTTTATTTCCAAAGAAATATTCGTGAGAATATTTCCCCGGGTCGTTCTCCCAACGAAGGTTTGACGGCGAATTTGTCGAATCGGTGTCGTGAAAATGTGAAGTGAATAAGTGATGTGAAAGATTATTTTTTAGAATTTGATCACACTATAATAAGAAATATATAAAAGCAATCTACGCTATTAAAATAAATGCACACAAAGAAAATTCAAATAAATGCAAATCCCGGGCTAATCCCGAGATTTATAAATCTATTAATGAAATTATACTTTAAAATAGAAATTAAAATAAAAATAAAATCTAATTGATGCAAATGAATTTAAAAAAAACTGATTTTCTAAAAGAAATATAAGAAAATAAAGTTTTATAAAAAACGAGGGACTAAAAATGCAATTTTGGAAACTATATTTAAACTAAAATTTTTTTGAAACAAAGACATGGACTGGAGTTGCACCAACTGAAACTTAAGGACTGATTTGCAATATTTCAAAAGTTAAAAACTAATTTACTTTCAAAATGATCCCAGGTTCGATTCCTGGTAATGACAAAATAGCTCAACTATATTTTTTTCTCTACAATCCAAATTACAACCTTATTTCATTATCAAGTGCAATCAAAAACACAACAAAAGCTTCCAAAATCAGACCTCAAATTCTTAGATTCAAAACATGCATATATAATCCTCTATATGAAACAGTAACAATCAATTTGCCAACAAAGTTCAATCTAAGCAAATGCAAAATAGTAAACTACTATTATCAACCAATATTCAGACCATATAAACAATAATGAGCAACAACTAACTAATAAAATCAATTCTAAACTACTTTAAGCTACTGCTGCAATAGGTGAATAAAAATGAAAGCTGAAACTCACAAAATAACCTCCCCTCAGCATGAACAGAGGAGATTTCCCAGAAGCCTATCTTTAAGATAGGCTAAGCTCTTCCCGGATTAGCTCAACTTATCAGAATCTCCACAGATCAATGATTCACAAACGCATTTGACTTTTGTTGACCGAAAGATGCTTTGGATGTTACAATAGAACCGACACTACTACTAACTTACAATAAGCTAAAAAGCTTACATAAGCTGATCTTAGATGAAATTAGCTCACTGAAGCAGATTCGACTATATATGTATATATATATATATATATTTTTTTTTTTTTTTTTTCTTTTTCTGATAATCAAATATTAAAACAAAACACTAAACTGAGAATTAAAATCAATGTACTAAATGAAAATCGGATAACAAAAATTAACCTCAAATCGAACATAAACTGAAAAATACAAAACTTTCATTCAAACTTTTATAAGTACAAAACTCAAATCGAATTAACATAAACTAAACGAAAAATTACAATACTAAAATTTGAATAAACATAAACAGAAAAAACTCAATTCGAATTCAACTAAACCTGAAAATTACAATCCGAATTTGAAGACTAAAATTCTAAAACTAATTCGACAGCATAACGTTGCTAAAATAAAAATACATGTCGAAATGGGAAGAACCTCTCCTCTATTTATAGACTCGATCGAACCTTCGGGTCTTTGCCACGCTGGCGATCCGCGTCCCTCTTAGCTTCATATCCACCCTTAGATCATCTTGAACATCATCAAGTCGATTATGGCCCTCGGATTAGAATTAGTGAGGTGTTCGAACCAATCACCTGCTGCCATGTGTCCCCGCGTGTGTTTCTTCGAGTCTGACACCTTCTGATCCTTCTAGAAGCCCTTTGATTGTACTAAAAAGCCCTTAATTGCGGTAATTTTTGAGGGGCGGATTTAGGGTTCATGGGGGTTAATTTTGGGGATCTTTGGGGAGCGGTATTCTTTTGCTGTGAGAGAAAGATAAGGTAAAGGTAAAGTGAGAGTTATTTATTTTATTTATCTTTGACCCTATTGACCGAATGGGGTGATTGACCGGGTAGTTTATTATTTAGTTTGGGGATGGATCGGATAGTATTGTTGGTTTAAGGAAGTGAGTTGGGCCGGATGTGGTTGTTGGATTGGGTTAAATAAATGGGCTTGTGTAGGGTGGGTTTAGGATTTAAGGGTGTAATTCGGTATTAGTTATTTTTAGAGGTTAAGGAATTTTAAACATAGGGACTAAATGTGTATTACTTGAAAATCAAGGGATTCATTCAGCCAATATTCCAAAGTAGATCCAAGGGTGAAATTGACAATCTCTGAAAATATGAGGACCTCAGTTGACTTGACCATTTTCTTTGTTCCGGTTCCGGTTCTGAGCCTTTTCGTATCTCGTGCTCGTTTTCTTGATTTTCTTGTGTCTTTTGTCAATTTTCACGATATCCATCCCTGCACATGCAACAACACAAAAACACAATATCTTTTGGCTTTTTGGTCGGGTTTTTTGGTTATTTTGGTCCGGTTTTGGTCAAGAAAAGGGTATGTGTTTAAGCACATACCCAAAGTGTTTCGTGATTAAAGACAAGTGTTTGAAAGAATCCATCCCATCAACGTAATCAGATGTTTAATTCAAGAAACTTATTGATTTGCATCAAAATCATAAGTTTAGGGGAGGATTGTTGGGAATTAAACTTAAGCAGTTAGTACGGTTGAAGAACAGTTAGGACTGCTGATGAAGAGCAGTTAGGACTGCTGAAGGAAGAACAGTTAGGACTGCTTAAGAGATCAAGGTGAAAACGTATGAAGATAATTATAGAAAAGATATGGTATATATCTTATTTGTATAAAATGATTCGGTTAGATGTTTTACTTGTACAGGACTCTTTACATTATAAAAGGAGATCCTAGATTAGGGTTTGATAATAGATATACATCGAATACATCTAATACCTAATATCCTTCACGTTCATATTTTAATCGTTTGATATATTGAAGTGATAGTTTGGTTTGGTTGATATCGTTTGTTCTTATTGTTTTACTTAATCAATCACCAAACACAAACTCATATTCTTCTAAGTACTTGGTAGTAAATTCCGTGTGCTATCAAGTATATACTTAAAGTATTCCCAACACAACGTGTGTGTTTAGATCCGGTCAATTACTTTGATGGTTGTATTTTCTTAGTAATATGCGTTTGGTTAGTATGATATTGTGAATATGTCGTTTAGTTAGTAATATGCGTTTGGTTAGTATGATATTGTGAATATGCTGTTTGGTTAGTAATATGCGTTTGGTTGGCATGATATTGTGAATATGCCGTTTGGTTTATAATATGCGTTTGGTTAGTATGATATTGTGAATATGCCGTTTGGTTAGTATGATATTGTGATTGTTAAACATATGTGACTTTTTTTTAGGATTTTAGTGATTAATTTCGGACAACCCCCATCTGGAATTAATCATCTTATAGAAAACCCTTCCGAAATTAATTTATTAGAAATTAATTTCGGAAAGTCCCCTGTTTGGGACTGCTTTTTGAATGTTTTGTCTTATTTAGGATACGGATGCGTATAACTGTTTTACTATTTGAGAGAAATTCGACAGTATTTCCCTTTCACTCCTACGAATATGTCTTTAATGCACATATTTGGGGAGTTGAGGGGAAATGCTGCCGAATTTTTTTCAAATAGTAAATCGGTTATACGCATTCATATATGAGACGAGACATTCAAAGAGTGGGTTAGGATTGCCTTCCATAGTTGCACTAGGTAATCAAAACAGTTCATAATTACGCCTTTTCATGTTTGAATGTGTTTATTTGCATATATATATATATATATATATATATATATATATATATATATATATATATATATATATATATATATATATATATAATATATATATATATATATATATATATTGTAACACCCCGACCCGACAAGGGTAGAGATGTCACAACAATGGTGACATATCAGAAACATACATAAGCATACATCTTCAATAATACAAAGAAGTACAAAGGTTACAAGAAATTACAAGGAAATACAGAATTACAGAGGAATAAATACTAAGTCTGAAAATAAAAATTCTTCTAGTCATTTCTATAACAAAATATCTATCACAGTGTAGTCTTCTAAGTCCAATGATACTCTCCACTCATACCCAGCTTCCTACTAAAACCTGCCGCAGGAAAAGAAATGCGGCTGAGCTACGAGAGCTCAGTGAACAGATATAACGGTAACAAGCAGTAATAAAGAATAGTACAGAGTATCAGAAATATAGGTCATGCAGACATAATCAGAGTTAAAGGGTAAATAAAGGAGTAGGGATAAAGGGATAGGGAATAATAAATAGGTAAAGGTAAAGGGAAACAGTGCAAGGTATAATAAGGGACAAAGTAAGTAAATGTATATGGTAAAGGGAAAACAGTAATCCACCACGAGCCCAGAAACAGAGATATAATATATATAACCATGCCATCATCATCAATCAGAGGGGTGTCCTCTCAGTAACCAGATAATATGAGGGGTGTCCTCATGTATCAAATGGAGTAGCTAGCTCCCAGATATGTGAAAGACGTGTATCGCACACACCATCAGTCACCAGATATATATAACAGATAAAAAGATACAGATAACAGAAACAGATCAGATCTAGGATGCATCCATACGCCCCCGGTGGCCAGAGTCTACCAATACACACCAGATAAAATAAAGTCAGGGACGGGACAGGTCATCACTCTCCTGCCCTAGAGTCATGCCATCGGTGCATCAATGACATGGACATGAAACTCTCATGCCTAGTGAGGTGGCTCGGGTATCAAACCGTGGGTCATGGTCAAATATTAGGTCAGAAATCAGAGTATTATATCAGAAGGTTCATAGCATAATGGTCCATGTCAAATGTTTCAGAAGTGTATATCAGAGGTTCAGAAATCAGATCGGTTTATATCAGAGTTCTTCAGATCAGAGTTTATAAAAATGTTCAAGTCCAGGTTCAGAAACAGTATATCAGATTAATGCTTAAGTTTCAAAAACAAGAGTTTATAACCGGGTTTAGAATAAGGTTCAAATCAAGGTTTACTAGGTCATATCAAAAGTTCATAATCAAAAAGGTTTATAGGTTCATAGAAAAGATTTTAATTCAAAGGTTCCATATTTAACTTGTATTTAAATAATCTTTCAGTGACTTTCATAAAATGATGTTTGATAAAACCTTCTTATACATATAGTCTTTAAAAGAAATTTTCATAAAACCTTTAGTGCTGTTTATAACATCGTACTCAAAAGCTTTTCAAAAACATTTTCATATCATTAAGGAAAGTTTCCAATTTCAGTTAAAATGTCAAAATGAATCTTCAGGGTATTCAGAGGTTTGCATATTCAGGTCACAAGGTAATGAGTTAAGTATCGAGGGGAAAATTCAGAGTCACTTATCATGTCAGAATCATAGTGTTATAACAAGTTCATATTTCAAAGGGTTTATAACAGATGGCTCAGAATCAAGTTTCATAACAAAGTTCATATCAGGAATTATAACAAAGGGGAATCATATGAAAGGTTCAAATTAAAGGGGATCATAGCAATGGCATCAATACAGAAGCTGACAGATCAGAAAAATGAAAGAGATCATGAGAAACCTGTGAGAAGGTTCAGAATATCTGTACCTTATACCGCAAGTGAAAACAAACAACAGAATAATAAGGACCGGAAGCGAAGTCCATCTTCAACGGATCTACACGAATTCATGATTGGCTTATTAATAGTTTGTTTAATTCGGATTACTTATTTTAGTCGGCTTTCTATTTTTAGCAATTTTTCCTTATTAGGTAACTTTCCAGAATAGCAACTTTCCTTACTTAGCAGGTTTCCAGAATTAACAGATTTCCATATTTAACAAGATACTATTATTACATAGTAGGTTAAGTCCTTATTTACAAATTATTATGGGATTAAGTTATATTTTATCAAGTTGCAAAACTTTAGTGTTAATTATGACAGATTTTCATATTTTAAGGTTTTAAATGCAAATATTCTAAATTCAAAGGTCTAACATGAAAATACTTTAAGTTACTGATTTAAATACTCATTTTATTCAGAATGACATCCTAATCCCTTTAGTTTCACAGATTACAGTTTATACCCCTCTAGTTTCAATATTTACAAAACAAACCCTGGATTTACATAATTCATGATTTAATCCCTGTAATATCCATATTTACCAAACAAGCATATTATTTTACAAAATTACAGAATGTCACCTCAGAATTAAGTATAGTACGAATCAGACCCTCAGAATTCAGAAATTACACATTTGGTCCCTTAACTTTACAAAACTTATAATTCAAATCATAATTTAATAACAATTACATATTAAGCCCATAAATACTCAAATTTACACATTACACCTTTAATATCAGTATTTACACGAGACACCTTCAAGTTTCTAGAATTTACACTTTTAGTCCCTCTATTTTAATTTATTTCAATTTGACACCATAATTACCAATTAAATCCTTTTTTTGCAAATTTTACACATAGGACCCTCATGTTATAATTTTTATACATTATCCCAGATCTATATAACATTTCAAAAATATCCCACAAGTTTCAATGATTACAAAACATACCCTTATACTTTTATTTTCAAATCGGTAAGACTTTTAAATTACAAAACCTTAACCCTAATCTATTCAATCATTACCAATCATCACAACAACCTTAAAACACATTAATTAAACAGGTATAATATCAAAAGTCCAAACCCAAACCCATTCAACATGCTTTATCATTTTTGACCCGTTTTCTATTTTAGCCGACTTGAAATAAAACTCACCATGGTCGTTTTAAGCTTCGATCAATGCAATTACCATTTTTCTAGAATCATATGGCACGTATAGAACTCAGATAAAATATGTTTGAAGCCCAGAAAAATTGTATGAACAGATTTAGTTTTTATTTGTATTTTCGATATTCATAATTACCATGATCAATCTAACGTGCATGGATCGATTTAGATATTTTATATGAATCATATGCGAAGAAAAGGATACCAGAAAAATACCAGATAGATTTTATACGATCGAATGAAGACGTGAGAGTTTTGTACTCCTCGGCTAGAAACAAGTCGACAACAAGAAAACCTCCTACGATCAACCTAGCGATCCAACAGCCTCCAACATATTTTTCTCACCTCCCTTGGACATGAATTAACACCAGAAAAATAATGAACAACCTCCCAAAATCGTTTAGTGAATGAGAGGATTTTGTGTGTGTGTTTTTAGGGCTTTTCGGGTAATTAGGTAAGGAAATAAAAGAAACCGTGTATTCTTGGAGGGGGAGGGAGGTGATTTCGGCCCAAATTGATAGATGGGATTAATTTGTTAATCTTGTAATGGTTTCCATATTTACTTGATGCTTATCTCTTATTTACATTATTTAAAATACAAAACAAATTAATTAAATGTAATACTTATATTATTTTCGGTCCATGCATTATTTTTGTGTGTAACATTAATTTTTGTACATTGCAAAAATGTTAAAATGTTGCCTCAAAATTATTTTACTTCATATGTAGTTTATTACCAGAAGTTTGAAATTTATTTGGTGTTTTATATAAGCTTTAATTAAATTTTAAAGTTTCAGGGGCATTTTGGTCATTTTACATGTTTCAGATTTTAGGGTTTTACAACTCTTCCCCTCTAACAGAAAAATTTCGTCCTTAAAATTTGAAGTCGCAAGGTTAGACGAAGTCGTAGCAAATCGCAAAAGGTCGTCACCACACTCTCATTCCCGAGGAGGTTCATCAAAAGATCTTCAGACCAAATAGTTTCTCATGACTCAAATTAAAATGAGGTGAGTTCAGATTCCTCAGAAGGAGACCAGTAAGTTGATTCTGATCAAAAGGTCCATGTAACATAAAATGGACGATATGTGAATCTTCAGAAAGCTCATATGGAATACGAACAAGATTTCGAATCGAATTAATTGCATCAACAGTAGGAAGTTCTAAAAGGAGTTCAAGATTTATAACTGAGGTCAATAGATTGCAAATCGAGAGTTCAAACCCAATCAGATATTTAATGAACGGAAACAGAGTATACGCATAGGTAGAATGAACCTAACATCTCACTAATCACGGATAAACCAATGGAGATCAGATTTCAAACTTCTTAGGTACTCCCCTAAGATATCCTATGGCCACAATGAGTGCACATTATATGGTATAAGTATTATCAAGTTGATCAGGCGTCATAATACAAGCACCACATAATTATGCCTTCATGATGATCATACTTTATCTCAAGTCGTAATCAAAACCACCTATCTTAATCCACCTAGTACTTCTATAGTCATCAAAGGTCAACCAAAATCGAATGCCAAAGTCAAGAGGGAAAACAAAACTATTCGCACGAGTATCAAAATCCCAGACTGCCAAACTGAAGTGAGGTACGCCGTCACAAGCATCATATCTTCCACAATTCGTCAAAATCTCTCAAAACAAAGCCATCACCGAACATACGAAAAATAACCACGAACTGAAATGCTTCTAAGGAACTCAAATCATTAGAGGGTCTTATTACTTCATCACGAAACTTAAGAGATTCAACGGAAAATAAAATTTAGTCGCCAAGAACTTCGGCCTTCATAAAATCAAATCTTCCAAACATGAAAGGTCTGTTTCAAAATTCCGCTCATTCAACATCTCCAATTTCTTCAAGTCCGGTTAATCAGTCTTCGTCTGTCCATCAGTCGGGAAGTGAAACCAAGATCGGGAACTTGTGTCTGGTTCGTCGAGCCTCCTGTAGTTCTTCTTGGAATGTGATGGGGTAATGTGGATTTCTGGCACGATCTTTAAGTTTCTTCATCATCCAGTCTGCTTCCGCCCTCAATTCATCTTAGTACAACCAAGATGAATAGGGAAGTGAGACTGTACGTCTTCATCAGCTCCAGGTTCGCCGTCTTTCTTCTGCATCGCCAACACTTCTGTCTTGTAAGGAATGTCTTCACTCTTCAGGGTAGTCACCGCTGTTGTCAACTCTAGGTCAGGTAGTGAAGTAATACTTCTGATGCATACGCAAAAACCTTCTGGGTCTCTTTCTAAAATGTCTCAAAATTTGTTCCGTCTGAAGGTATGGAAACAAATTTCTATTTCAGCTTTCCAAAACTCCGTTCTCAATCAGACTAAGCTGTTTCTCTCTGGTCACGAAATTTATCAAGGGTAACGCAAGTTGTAAACGTCTTCAGAATTCTGATGCAAGGTTCAAAAGATTTCAGTTTACCATTTTGTTATCGGTCTTGACCATTCGGTGATAGTTTCAAAATTTGCGGGATTTAAAAGGGATATTCTCAATCAAGAAAAACCGTTGTCTCAACAGATATCAATCTCTCAGAATGCACAAGTGATCGTCAAATTTCTTAAAAAGTGAAAAAATGATTTTCATGTTCTTCTTCGTCTCCGAATGTACTATTAAGTCATACAATGACCATTTGCCCAAGTACTCACGAGAACACATTCATTTATCAAATTTACAGAATAGTCAGAGCTTTAGCTAATACTATTAGCGTCACAAATCTTTATATCAGTCGTTACAAATGCGGACAGCGATCTCAAGAATAACCTCAATTCATATTTCCATCTGAAGGAAACTTCGCGCTCTGAAATTGAATAGATACAAAGTCGTTTCAGGGTGGAGAAATAAGGGTTCCAAATAGCAATACGGTTCAGCTTCCAGAATCAATACATGTCTCCTGTCATCATTCTTCTTTATCGCGAACAAAATTGAAATACGCCAAGAAAATACACTTAAGCGAACTTACTTCTCACTCCGGTGGAAAATTTGGTGGTTCAATCAGAAATCGTGTTCAAAAAATTCAGGGTGCCAAGTAATTTTCAAGATAAGGTTCATTCATTGTTGTACGAAATGGGTTCAAGGAAAATGATATGTGCCTAATTACACATATCTTTTATACAATTTGAACCCACAAAAACAACCAAAAACACACAAATGACTCACAAAATGATACAAATTCATCAAAATGTGTTTTTATGTGATTCAGGTACAAAAGATTGAAAAACAAGTGAAAAATGATCAATTTCACAACAATTGTCATTTTCAGTCCCTGAAGTTACATAAATTGTCAAAACTAGTCCCTGAAAACTCAAAATGATAGAAAAGTCAACTTAAGTCCATGGGAACTCAAACCTATTCACAAATAATCCCTGGATGAAAGTTTACACAACTTGGCAACTTTTACCCCTCAAGTATCAAAATTGGCAAAATCAGTCCCTGGGTGTTTTAAAATGGAGTTTTATCAAATATCACCCTTGTACTATTCATGAATGACAATTTGGAACCTTTTGATAACTTTTGGGAAAATTACAATTTCACCCCTCAAACTTTGGAAAATTACATAAAAGGTCCTCGGGTGTTTTAAATTGTAATAAATACAAAATAGGTCCTTTGGTTTATCTAACTTGGCAATAATGGTCCTTGTGATAATTTTGGAAACTTTACAGGTTTAGCCCCTCAAGAATTCAGAAATGACAACATTGGTCCTTGTGTTTATCTAGTTAACCAAAATCCGGATCCAAATAATACCCTAAATCCAAATCCTTAAATCCAATACCCAGCCCAACATAAAAAACAAAACCCGGCCCACACCTTTATTTAAACCCAGGGTCAAACATATGTTTGACCCGTCTTCTTCTTTCTCTAAACCGCCAAAACCACAAACCACCCTCTGCAATACCACCACCCACCTCACCTTATCCTTTCCACCTCAACCCCCCAGCTGTATACCTACTCCACCACCTCATCCCTACCACCTATACCAGCCCACAATCACAATAAATGCTTCTCTCCCACTCTTCCACTGAGAAGTACCTTTTCCCCAGTTCTTGCTTTATGATGACGTATAGTCTACACCCGGGTCACGAACCCGATTAGTAAACAATACTAATAATTAAGCCCACCACGTATGGGCCGCAACTGGACTACCAGTTATGCGGCTTGGGCCGACAAGACCCAAGCCCAAAGTTATTTCCGGATAGGATATCGAGTATCTCCTAAATAAAGGGGATATATACTAAATATCCGATGTCGGCTAACACGCCGAGGAGTAGGGAACACGAAACCTACTAGGGTTTCATGCATATATAAAGGGCACCCAAGCCCTCGGTAAAGGTATGATCTACTGAAAACCCTAACTCTTCGCTAAAACCCTAAATTCGATTACTTACTCTCACGCCGGAGGATAATCGGGGGAGACAATCCCTCGATAAGCCTAACGGTGTTTGTTCTTTTTCTTAGTGCGCAGGTTCCATCAAGCATTAAGAGTTAATTGGTACGAGAATAGAAGTCCTTACAAGGAACGCCCAACTTTTGTATCAACAAGTGGCGCCATCCGTGGGACCCTACACTAAGACTTTTACCAAAAACTAGAATGACGAAACACGGAAGTCACAAGAGTCCGCATGGGAAGAAAGCGCATGATGACCCACTAGGGAAGAAGCATCAAGCGGATGCGCCCCCTAAGCAGGCCCCTGGGAAAACCAGCACGCCTAGAAGCTTAGGAGCGTATTCAGATCTGGTCTTTCCTACAGTGGAATCACTTACCAAAACTACCCCCGCTGTTACAACAAGTACTAGCGCGGTAGAACTGGAGCGCACTCCTCTTAACATGCCAGAGGTGAACTTCACTGAACCTCCCAATGCGCCTATCCGAAACAAGGATCCTACCTTGGAAACAGACCCCATCGCGCTAGAGGGAGTCACTTCCGAATTGGCGCCAAGTGACTTTGTATCTCAAAACTACGAAGCCTTGACTGCGCTCATGCGAGAGGAGGCAAAGAAGAGGTCAAGCCAAAGTCTGCACGCCAGGCTCAACTTCGACCCTGAGCATGAGGCGTCCCCAACGCGCTACCGAAAGGAAAGACACGAGAAGGATAGCCGCAAACAACCAGTGTTTACCAGGATTGGAAGGAGGATTATGGATGATGAAGCAGCCGATCTTCAACATCTGGAAGAGCCTGAAGAGGGGGATCGGCGCGCTAATGTCCACGCTAGGCTTGGCAGTCGCAGGATCCAAGATAGGCTCGGGCGACGATGCTCCCCAAGTGAAAGCCCCTCAAGCTCTGACTCTGAGGATAGTCGGCGCAAGCGCCGCAGAGGAGCAAGCTCAGACTCTGATGACAGTCGACGCAAGCGTCACAAAAGAGTTCGCTCATCTTCAAGAGATTCCTCGGACAACGAGACTGGACACTGGAAGTCAAGAGGAAAGTACCGCGACCAGGAAGACGAAGACGTGTCTCTTCCCTGGCGTCGCCAAAAGGTTGATGCGTTCACTAAGCGCATCAGCGATTTTTCGGAGAATAAGAAAAGGCGCATGCCTGCTAACGTCAAAACATATGATGGGACAGGTGATCCTGACGATCACCTAAAAATTTTTGAATCAGCAGCCACTATCGAAAATTGGCCACAACCTGTGTGGTGCCATATGTTCAACTCTACGTTAGTAGGGAATGCGCGCAACTGGTTTAGCAAGCTTCCACGTAGAAGCATCGATGGGTTTGAAGAGTTGCGCAAGGCGTTTCGCTTAAACTTTACCCAAAGGAAGAATTGCGCCAAAAACCCTGTCGAACTTGCTAGGGTTAAACAGCGACAAGGGAAATCCACAAGCGCTTTCATGGAACGCTTTAAAGACGAATGCATGCAAGTCAAGGCATGCCCAGAAATACTAAAAATATCGGGTTTTATGAATGCAATCAATAACCCAGATCTGATTAAAAAATTAAACGATAAGGTTCCCCTAACCTTTGACGAGCTCATGAAGCGCACGAGGTCTTTCGTCCAAGGAGAAGCAGCCGCCGCGGATAGCAAGAAAGGCTACTCGAGCCATAGGCCACAAGAAGAGTCAAGGAGACAATCCAATGACCAGAGTGGCAATCGTAATAGGAGTTACCGCACCCAAGGCGGTGGAAGGGGAAACGACAAGTACACCCCATTAACAAAAACTCCAAAAGAAATATTCGCGACGGAAGGGGCTAACTTCCCGAAACCACCACCAATGCGCACCCCAGAGGATCGGCGCACAGGGAATGGCTATTGCGAATACCATGGACAGAAAGGCCACACAACCAACGAGTGCGTCCAACTGCGCCAATTGATTGAGAAATTGGTAAAGGAAGGAAAGATGGACCACCTCGTAAAAAACATCAGAGAAGGGAAAGACAAACCAAAATCAGGGGCCAAGAAGGAGACATCAAAAGAAAAGGCAGATATCATCTACATGATACACCCATGGCAGCGCGCGACAAGACAGAAGGTCAGTCAATGGTTTTCTAAGGAAAACGAGATTTCTTTCCCCTCCCTGACTGCGAACAACGCAGTGGTGGACCCACTTACCATTGAAATACATACGGGGGGTCACGACATCCGTCGCATGTATATAGATGGAGGTGCATCCGCTAATATTATATATGAACACTGTTTCAAGAAACTGCGACCTGAAATACAGAGTCAGTTGATCCCAGCCATAGCACCGCTCACTGGCTTCACAGGGGAGAAGATATGGCCCATGGGGCAATTGCGTCTATTTGTAGAAGTTGGTGACAAACCACACTCTACAGTCACCTGGATGGACTTCATGGTAATCAGATCCCCCTCTCCGTACAATGGCATCATCGGGAGACCTGGAATATCATCTATCCGCGCCGTGCCATCCACAGCGCACGGGATGCTAAAGTTCCCAGTGGAAGGAGGTATTATCACTCTTTACAATACCACCATACCACCCAAAGAATGCAACGCAGTGACAAACGACGTCAGCGATGCTCCAGAACAGCGCGCAATCAAAGTCCCAAACCTAAAGGTCGCCATCCACCTTGACTACCCGGATCAACAAGTATCTATTGGCGGGTCTCTGTCTGACAAAGGCAAATCAGCTATATGCGCACTCTTGCAAAATAACTTAGATATTTTTGCATGGGAGCCAAAGCACATGACAGGAGTGCCACGTTCTATCACGGAACACAAGCTACAAATCCGACAAGGATATCTTCCAATACGACAGAAAAAGCGCGGACAAGCCCCGGACCGCGCAAAAGCCATCCTGGAAGAAGTACACAAATTAGTAAACGCAGGCATCATGCGGGAAGTGTACTACCATGACTGGCTCTTTAACCCAGTAATGGTAAAGAAGAGCGATGACAGTTGGAGAATGTGCGTAGACTTCACAGACCTCAATAAAGCATGTCCACAGGACTGTTACCCGCTACCGGAGATAGACTGGAAGATCGAATCTCTGTGTGGATATCCCTTCAAATGCTTCCTGGACGCATACAAGGGATACCATCAAATTCAAATGGCGGAGGAAGATGAAGAAAAAAACGGCCTTCCACACAAGTCAAGGGGTCTATTGCTATACAAAGATGCCCTTTGGCCTAAAGAACGCAGGAGCAACATACCAACGATTGGTAGACACTGCGTTCGAGAAACAAGTAGGCCGCAACTTGGAAGTATACGTCGATGACCTAGTCATCAAAAGCCATACTGAGGAAGAACTAGTGCGCGACATGGAGGAAACGTTCAAAACACTAAGGAGAATCAACATGAAATTGAACCCCAAGAAGTGTACATTTGGCGCAACAGAAGGCATGTTCCTCGGGTATTTGATAGAACCCGATGGGATCAAGCCTTGCCCAGAAAAGACCCAAGCAGTCATCGACCTTCCCTCACCGCGCACACTGAAGGAGGTTCAGTCACTAAACGGCAAACTAGCCGGACTGAACCGATTCTTATCTAAGTCAGCGGACAAGTCACTTCCCTTATTCAAAACACTCAAGAAGTGTACAAAAAAGGGAGACTTCAGGTGGACCGCGGAAGCAGAAGAAGCCTTCCAACAGCTCAAATAGCACATAGCAGCGCTCCCAAAGCTTGTCGCACCCCGACCAGGGGAAGAGCTGATCATGTACCTATCTGCGACCCAGGGAGCAGTCAGCGCAGTGTTACTGACAGACAGGAACTCTGTCCAAACACCCATTTATTTTGTTAGTAAGGCGCTCAAAAAGACAAAGATTAACTACACCGCAATGGAGAAGTTGGTCCTAGCCTTAGTATTTGCAGCAAAAAGACTGCGCAGGTATTTCCAGGCGCACCCAGTAGCTGTTATCACAGACCAACCCATCAAACAAGTTATCTCGAAACCCGACGCATCGGGACGCCTACAAAAATGGAGCGTTTTACTGGGTGAGCATAACATATCATACAGACCGCGCACTGCAATTAAAGGGCAGATATTGGCCGACTTCATCATTGAGAAGCCAGATGCTGACGTTACACCTGCGACAAGCAAGGAGGAACTTCAAGAACCATGGATTCTATTCACTGATGGATCCTCATGCGTAGATGGATCAGGAGGTGGTCTCATTCTCACTAACCCAGAAGGAGCCGAATTCACATATGCCCTGCGCTTTGAATTCACAGCCACGAACAACGAGGCAGAATACGAAGCACTCCTGGCTGGGTTACGCATCGCAATTCAAATGGGTGCACGCAACCTCGAAGCGAACGTCGATTCACGGTTAGTTGCTAACCACGTGTTAGGCGAGTATGTAGCAAAGGAGGAACACATGATCCAATACCTCGAAAAAACCAAATCTCTGATCCAGAACTTCGATAGGTTTACCATCAAGCAGGTTCCCAGGGGTGAAAACAGGAAAGCAGATGCGCTGAGCAAGATTGCATCCACCAGTTTCGCACATTTATCGAAACAAGTATTGGTGGAAACCTTGAAAAATAAGTCAATCGACGAGATGGAAATATCCACAGTGATAGAAGAAGAAGGCCCTACGTGGATGACACCAATCATTGACTTCATTAGTAAGGGCATACTCCCACAAGAACAGAAGGAAGCTAGAAGAATTCGCCGCACAGCGCAGCGATTCGAGCTTAGAGATAACGTCTTATATAGACGCTCATTCCTACAACCATGGCTCAGGTGCGTTGGACCTCTTCAGGCAGACTATGTACTTCGAGAGATCCACGCAGGCTCATGCAGCATGCACTCAGGACCACGGTCCATTGTAGCGCGCGCACTAAGGTCTGGATACTATTGGCCAACTATGCACCGTGACGCGCGAGACTTGGTACGGAAGTGCAGTGATTGCCAAGTTCACAGACCCATTCCGCGCCGACCACAGCATGAACTAACGCCTATTACATCGCCATGGCCATTCCACAAATGGGGTATCGACATCGCTGGACCTTTCCCTATCGCCGCAGGTGGATTGAAATTCCTTATTGTAGCAATAGACTACTTTACTAAGTGGATCGAGGCAAAGGCAGTAGCGACCATAACAGGTAACCAAATAAAATGATTCGTGTGGGACAACATAGTGTGTCGCTTTGGATTACCTGGTGAAATTATCTCAGATAACGGAAAACAATTCCGTGATAACCCGTTCAAAGATTGGTGCGAACAGCTGAACATCACGCAACACTTTGCGTCAGTAACTCATCCACAAACCAATGGTCTGGTTGAACGCGCAAATAGAAGCCTAGGCGAAGGAATCAAAGCGCGCCTGGACAGACACAAAGGAAGATGGGTAGAAGAACTATCACATGTTCTCTGGGCGCACCGAACAACCATCAAGGTTAGTAACGGGGACACTCCCTTCTCTTTGGTCTACGGGACAGAAGCTGTAATACCAGCTGAAATTGGAATGCCAACCATCCGCACTGCGGAAGTTAATGTGGCAACCAATGATGATGAGCGGCGCATAGACTTAGATCTATTGGAAGAGCGACGTGAACGCGCAGCAATACGTGAAGAGAAAGCCAAGTCAAGAATGAAAGGATACTATGATGCCAAAGTACGCAGCACGTCATTCAGACCAGGTGACTTCGTATACCGCGAAAACGACTCAAGCCGCGCAGAAGACACTGGTAAGCTAGGACCAAAGTGGGAAGGACCTTACGAGGTCATAGAAGCACTTGGCAATGGAGCGTACAAGCTACGCGACAAGGACGGACATGAGCTACAGCGAACGTGGAACGTCCGCAACCTGAAACGGTGCTACCTTTAAAGCAGGCTACGGCCCAACATGGACACCCACGCACTTTAGAAAGTGCCCCCAATAAAGATCCATGTAATTTTATTTTTTAAGTATTATCTAGATAAGCATTCTTTTTTAAAAACTTGCAAGTATTAATAAAACGTTATGGTTTCTAGCTAACTCCATAACACATGTAACTCTATTGTTTGCATCTTTCATTATCGTGTTTCAATATTGTTATAATTTTGCCTACATGGCGTGCATGCACACACTAAGACCCACGATGGCAGAAAGGATGAGTAAACCTAATAAACAACTCGTTGAGTAAGAGGGTTGCAAACCAATCAACTTTGGATCACGAATCCTTGTTAAACACCTTGCGCTCAAGACGTTGGCGCAAGTTCCTTACGCACCCCACGACGGATGCGCAATAGGGCACACTGTGCGCGTTTAACAACTCAGGAAATCAAGACTCTTGATTCCTTCAAGTAAAATACGACAAGTAAACTTATACAATACATAGACGACTATGATTTCTCTCTTTACATTAAGTTGGAAAAATTCAATTAACGACTACGGTCCTTACTTAAGGAAATTCATACACGATTATGATTATTCTTTTCTAAGTACGCTTAGACACTTAAAGATATCTTCACGCAAGGATACATAGGTCATATAAGAACCACGAGTTCAAAAGCATAAGTATTAGGAAGTTGTAAAAACACTAAGTACAAAAGCAACTTTTTATTCATAGAATACGTTTCTACAAAAAGACTTGTACAAAAAAGCTAAATGCTATATGTACGCCTTAGCTGGCTGGAGCCCCCACTCAAAGCCGTTTCCTTCGCATCCTCGAGTCGATTCAACAACTCTGCATCATCAAGGGAAACGGTGGCCACTGCAACAGGCACACCATCAGATCTAGGCAGATGCGCAGCGCCTATGCCGCACAGAATGGCCTTCCCTTTCGCGCCCTTCTTTCTGGCGACCCTGGAAACATGAGCATTTAAAGACCTCTGCAAAGAAACCTCTTTCTCAAGACGGAAAGGATTCAGAAGGTCGCGAGGTTGAGCAAAAATGGGTACCTTCAACTGCGCTACGTCAGGCTTCAAGTAGAAGTCCAACTGCTGATCGGCATTATCCTGCAGATGCCTGGGAAGAGTGAGCCCCGCCATGATCACGCTGATAGGCTGATCCTGATCACGCTCCAAACGAGCGATATGCGGAAGTTCAAGCTTCTTTAGCTCTTCCATGGCAGCAACAAGCTCAGCTCGGGCATTCGCCTTGTACCCAGGGACTTCCGCAAGTGGCACAGTCAACAACTTAGCCTCATCAAGCTTGTCTGCGGCTAAAGTCTCACCATGCGCAATAGCGCAATCCACAACCTTTCCGAAGGACGTGGTGACCTCGGGATGCTCCAAGGTACACATGGCAGCCAGGCGAAGACCATGACTGATCAACCACCTACGAAATAACACAAGTGTTAATAAGGGTCTCAAATATACACAAGTTATAAAGAGATAGAAGCGGAATGTACCTGCGCTCAGCTACGGACTGAACCATGTGAGGGTATAGCTCCTCATCATATTCGATGCTGAGCTTGCGGAGCTTCTCTTCTTACGTCTTCAGCGCAAGCTCCACTCGGCTACGGAACTCTTCAATATTGGCAAAGTGCTTGCTCCTATTCTGTTGCAAGTACTTCAGCGCCCATAAAGAATTTCGCTTCTGAAGATCCGCAGCAGCACGCTCCTTCTCCAGCTCAGCCATCACCAACATCTTCCCCTCCCCCAACCTTTGCGCAGACGCTTCTGCGCGCTCCAGTTTAGCCTTGGAGCTCAGCTGCTCAGCTTTAGAGCTTGCTAATTCAGCCTGCACAGACGCTAATTGCGCCTGCAGTCTGGAAACCTCCTCAGACTTGTGCACCCTTACTTGCGCCAACAACTCTGACTGGCGCACAGCGATGGAGGCCAGCTCCTCCATCGAAGAGTCAAACGGACTTGACTCCTCTCCAATATCCCTCGGTGAACGCGCCCCGTCCAGAGCATGACTCACCTCGGGTGGCGCACTCCCATCTAGGACGCCAGCGTCCTCCACAGGCTGTTCACTGCACGAAAGATCAAGAGCCAAGGTTATCGCACAGTCAAGCATACACAAAATCCTAAGGAATTGCTAAAAAATACTTACATAGGGGGAGGAGTCGAGAACACGTCCCTCTCAGTCTCAGCCGTGGACGCACCTCCGCCAGACTTCTCAGCATCCACACTGAGGACACGAAGGAACAAAGTTAGAACAAAATATAACTTGACAAAAGTTTATAACTAATAACTAAGGTACTTACTTCATCTGCACCTCAGTAAAAGGCGAGCTTCCCCCAGCCTCAGTTCGCGGCCTCTTGGAAGGACCTTCACCATTACCACCAAGCGCTCTCTTGCGCGTCAGTGGGGAGCTCTCCTCCATGTCGCTATCGGTCTCCTCTAAATGGATCAGCATCTCGGGGGGAGGAGTCTGCGCAGTGTCAGGACCCTGCTGCACAGGAGGAGCCACCTCCTGTAACGGCTTAGCTATCACCACATCAGGGGAGCCTTCAGGATCTGGGATAACCAAATCCACGACGCGCCCTACCGTCGCCTGCAGAATAGTCGGCTCACCCTCCCCCAGAGGACGCACTCCCACCGCCACGGAACGCGGATTCTCCAGGCGCACAACCGAAAAAAGATCCATCTCTGCGCATAAAATAGACAAAAAGAAGCAAGTTACATAAAGTATGGACAATGAAGAAGCGCTTACACTAATAACGACAGTAAGGCGACAGAAGGAGCACCCACCCGTGCCATCCGCATTCAAGAATGTGGGAACTTCCGTCTCATGCTCAAAGTAGTTGCGACTGATGCCCATGTGCACCAGGAACGCTTCCGGATATGGTTTGATTGGAAGGCGATTCTCATCTATGATCGCCGCATGATCCACGTTATACCAAGTCTCAGGGGGGCGCTCATCCTTGGGCAGAGTGGCACGGGTGTAAAAGGGAAAATTGGAAGGGAAGACGGCGGCGTCGACCCAAAAGAACTTTTCCCTCCAATCCTTGAGTTTATCTACCTTCTGCACATAGCACTGTAACTTTCCTACGCGCTTAGAGAAGGTAACCCACCCATTTGACCACGTTGCGTGATAAAACGCGCGAAATAATTGGAGGGTCGGGTGGACCGCTAACAAGCGACAGTTAACCTCAAAGTTGGCGATTTTACCAGCACCAATACAATGTAACTGAGAGATGTGGAGCTCGTAATAATGGAGTATATCACTCAATAACACGGAGATGGGTACGCGCTGATTCGCCCACTCGAAAAAGCGCGTATATAGCCCCACCTTCCCAGCGGGGAAATCCGCGATGGTGTCATTCGGACCTGGTACCTCTGGGCGCAGTCCCAAAGGGATAAAATAATCCGAAGTGAACTGGATCAGTTCATCCTCGGTTATGTTAGAATGGAAATCATGAAGTTGCGCTACCATTTTGTGATTCAGACTATGTGCGCACGCGCTATTACCTATGAATTATCGTTCTTGAAAGCAGAATTGAAGATGTAAAAATGGTGGAATTGTGATTTTTTAACTGTGGACAACACAGTGAAAGGAGGCGGAAGTTTATATAGTTTCCCATCCACCACAGATGATTGACACGTGTACCCCACTATCTCACATCATGTGGCTAGGATATATGACGGTACAAGACAAGTGGGCAACCTCTCCACTTCCCAAGGTACCCAAATTGCACTTTTTTGGACTAGATACATAATACGTGTATTTTTTAGGCGGTATATTTTTTGAAACCTTCCCGCGTACGCGTGGGGAATAATTTCGAGACGACTTTAGTCTAGCATCCGCAGGTTTTACCCTTCGCACACTAGACTGGGGGGACATGATGACGTATAGTCTACACCCGGGTCACGAACCCGATTAGTAAACAATACTAATAATTAAGCCCACCACGTATGGGCCGCAACTGGACTACCAGTTATGCGGCTTGGGCCGACAAGACCCAAGCCCAAAGTTATTTCCGGATAGGATATCGAGTATCTCCTAAATAAAGGGGATATATACTAAATATCCGATGTCGGCTAACACGCCGAGGAGTAGGGAACACGAAACCTACTAGGGTTTCATGCATATATAAAGGGCACCCAAGCCCTCGGTAAAGGTATGATCTACTGAAAACCCTAACTCTTCGCTAAAACCCTAAATTCGATTACTTACTCTCACGCCGGAGGATAATCGGGGGAGACAATCCCTCGATAAGCCTAACGGTGTTTGTTCTTTTTCTTAGTGCGCAGGTTCCATCAAGCATTAAGAGTTAATTGGTACGAGAATAGAAGTCCTTACAAGGAACGCCCAACTTTTGTATCAACACTTTACAACTTACCCTAGCTCAATATCTACTTCCCAATATGTCCCCTCCACTTCCACAAGACTCCACAATTCTTTAATTACAATAAAAACTGCCCCAGCCACTTGTTCTACTTTTGGCGCCAAAAGTGAGTTTGACGGCTAGGATGAATTACAGACAATTAAAGGTCAAGATGAAGTGGGATAGTCTCAGAGGTCGACAAGGGACTCAAAAGATTATAAAAGAGAAGAGAAGAATGAAGGATAGACTACCCTTGGGCTAGCCATTGGTCACGTAGTGTAATGTAAACTTTGTTGCTTTCTTAATTTAAATGTCTTTTTATGTTTTAAATGTTGTACTGATCTTCAAAATAGTTTAATGAAACTTTCATTTCAGTTTAATTTCATGTTTGCTTTTAAATTCAATGTTTTTACTTAATTGTCAATTTAAATTTCAAGTATTTCCATTATTGTTAATCTTAGTTGATTATCTGGACTCTAATAGCAAACTTAGGCTCCTGACAAAGCTAAACAAGCTTTTAGATACAATAATTCAGCTTGGATCTTTAAAGTTTAAAAATCACTAAAAAATATAGAAAATAGAAAAGAAATCAAAAAAAATATGGTTACATGGTGAATTCTGCTTGGAGCATGGTACTTTTTGGATGGCCATGGTTTAGATGCCTCATGGGAGGCTATAGGTAGTGGTTTTGGTCCTTGGTTCCAAAGTCTCAGTTTGATGATCATTTGTAAGCCATTTTCTTAGTTTTTGCATTTTAATATTCTTGTTGTTTACCTGCTTTAATTTCTTGTTGTTTCTGTCTATTTGATGTTTGTTAATGCATATCTAGTGTAATCTTTAGTTCTTATGTCTTGGATTTTATTTGTGCTTTGAAATTCAATTTAACTGTCAATATGCAAAATTTTGAACAATCCTAGGTCTAGACTTGTTTGACCACTTGTTTATGCTGAAAAGAGTTTGATTTGACAAATTAAAGCTTCTGGATTAGACAGGATTAGTTTATACAGTTATTTGACTTGAAAATCTCAATTAAGGTTTATTAAAGGGTTGTTTGGATTTAGTAGTGGATTTGTGTTATAGGCTGTTTTGATGGTTGTTCTTGTTTGATGTACTATTGATATGGTCTAAGTAACTCATGGAAACATTCACCAAGGGGTTTAGCATGAGAGGAAGTCAAATTGACACTTGACTTCCTCCTTATGAGAACTGTGAGGTGGCTAGATCAAATAAACCTGCATACTTGTTTAAATGTTAGTAATCTTTGTTAATTTCTTGTCTTTGATGTATTATATTACATATTATGTCAGTAATTTAGATTGCAAATTCAGTTTAGTCAACTTTTTAAGTTTTGTTTAAAAGTCAAAATTCAGCTTTTCCTGTTTTTGAATATAAAGTTTATCTTCCAATGCTTACATTTTTAAGTTTCTGTGTTAGTGCTTTTAGGGTTTCAATATATTGTTGCTTATCTGTCTAGTTGTATTTTTGTTAATTTTTAATATGCTTGTTTATGTGCTTATTTTTATGCTTATTTTCTACTTATTAGCTTATTTGTCCACTTAATCACACCCATCTTTTTGTTACTAATCACTCAACACACTGAAGCAAACAGTGTGTTGAGCTGGTTTTCACAAAGCTCTCACAAGTTCCTTGCTGAGCTTGAGCTTGTGATTCTTGGCCCTATGAGGGGCTAAGCTATCCAACTCAAGGTCTCAGTATGAGTTGAGCTTGTTGAGGCTTATTAGACAAGTCAAATGAGGGCTTATGTTTGCCCATTCACAACAGTCAACTGTGAATACAGTTGACTTGCACCACTTCCATAAGCCCCTCAAAAGCTCATTAGTGAACTAGAGTTTAAGTGGTTTGGTTTTATTTGAAGCTTAACCACCTAACTTGATGTTCCTGTGCCTCATTTCACACTTGCAGCTCATTTACCTAGGCTGCAAGTGGCTTGTATTTGTCACAATTTTGTTGAGTTTGCTGGTCACTCAGCAAACTCATGTATACTTCATAAGCCCTCCACAAGCTACCTAGTGGACCCCACTAGGTGAGCTTGGGCTTTTTGGAAAGCCAACCAAGCCTTCTTGCTGCCTCAATTCTCATTATGGCTTTTTAAGCTCATTTCATGAGCTTAATCAGCCACACCAAAAGGTTGCAGGGGTGTTTGGCTTAGCTGTTTATCTGAGAAAGGCTTATGAGCTTTTGTGAGCTTATTGGCCAAACTCAGTATACATGCTTGTTGATTATTGTTCATATAACTTGTACAAACCATATTTTATCTTTATCTTTCAGTGTGAAGCTCATACTAGGCTCAAACAGCCTCCATTCCATCCAAGTCAAGCCTTTGGCTTGACTGTCTAAACCATGAGCTTGCATTTTGTGCACTTGGCCAATCCAGTGTTCATTTGTCCATTGGCCTTGTGTGCATTTGTCCATTGGCCTTGTGTGCATGTTTTCCTTTCTTTATTTTCCTTGGTACAGCTTTTTCAAGCTTGTTCCAAGCTTGTGAGTTGACTGTGAGCATCCAAAAGCTCACTGGTTGAATCATAAGCTTGGAAACAGCTTATTCCTTTGTTTATAAACTTTCATTTTCCTTAAATATGTTTAATATAAGTATGTAAATGATCCAGAAACAGAAAACACAAAAGAACCACTTTGCCACTAAGTGATAGCTTCTATTTAGAAGTTTAATTTTTTGGTTTTTCAGATTTTTAGAGAACTTTGATGATTTTTAACTTTCTCATTTCAAGTCCTTTTAAGCTGTTTCTTTTTCACGCATAAGCTCACCCAGCTTGTGTACATATGTAATTTTTTGTGTGATTTTTAGAAGCCTTTTAAGCCACTAAATTAAGGCTGCAAAACAGGCAAATTTGCCCTGCTCCACATGTACAACAGCAGCTCAGTAAGCTCAATAGCTTATTGGAGCTTATCTGGCTTATTCTCCTAGCTTTTTATAGATCCTTTAGCTTATATGAACTCACCTCAGTCCATAATAGTTTTTCCCTTTAGCTTATAACTCATTTTAAAGCCTTTAGCTTAATTAGAAATTTTCTAGTTTTAAATAACCTTAGATAACCAACTGTGTAAATAAGCACATTATTTCTGACTTATTTAGCTTATATTAATTAAGTTGCCTTTGTAAAAGTTGTTTATATTTAGTTAAAAAGTTAGTTTGTAAAATAAAAATCCAAAAATAAAATAAATGCAAAAAGTGTGGGGTGTGGGATTCGAACTCGCGACCTATCGGATAGTATAACATGCACACAACCCACACCCCCTTCCCATCTGCTCTGGAGCACCAGTTCTGATATGGGAAGGGGATTAATTCCTTTTAACCTTGTTCTTTTTCGTATAGCTTATTTTCTTTTTCAGCTTATATTAGCTTATCCGCATAAGCTATTTTGTCATTTTTAATTTTAATAAATCTGTAACAATGTAAAGTATTTATAGAAAAAAGTTCAGATTTTTTTGATTAGTTTTAGTATTTATTTCGTATTTTTGTTTGTATAATAGTAATTAAATCATAATAAAAAATATAAAAGTCAAAAAAATATAATTCTTTTTTCTAAAATTTTCTTTTATCATATAGAACATGTAAAAATTATAATTGTACCCATAGTATTTATATTTCACAAATTTTACATTTTAACTCGCGCACGTACATAGTTTTTAATAAAAACGCGCGTTTTTAGTTTTCTTTGTAGTTTTTGTATACGTAAGCCTTAGATAATCATTTTTATTACGTTTTTAGTCGTTTTTAATTATCTTTCACAATTTTTAGATAGAACTTACATTTTAGGTTTTTAGATTTTCTAATTATTATAATAATAACTTTGTAAATATAGTTATTTATTTTATTTTCTTTTAATTTGCATTTAAGCCGTCAAGGCATGCAAATTCCCTCTTTGGGAATGTTTGTTTTATTTCGTTTTGTACGTTTGCGTTTAATTTAAACGTACGTTTGTATATCTTTCGCGTTTTTAGGTTTCTGATTGTACGTTTTTTAACGATACAGCTGTGACAGAGCTATGATTATTCACATTCCAGTGTTAGTCAATCAGATTCCCGTTTTTGTATATTCTATATCATTTCAACACACATATTCGTTGTATTACATTTTACACACCTCGTTGGGACATAACGACCCGGGGATGTACTTTTCTGTACTCATGTACTTAATTCCCACGGATTTAAATTGCTTTTTCTCCCGGGCTGCCAGGGCCCTTTATTACGGTTGACCGTTCACAAGCGGTTGGCTTGCGTGATAAAACCTGACCGTTCGGGAGGAATCAAATTTTGGCGCGAGAAAACTTCATAATCGCGAACATAACACACGAGTCTTCAGAGTAATAATGATAGTCCAGAGTTTAACAATCGGTAATCATGGTAGGAAGTTCAAAATTGCTTCAAACGTCAAAGGTGAGACATAGGAGGATAGTTGTCAAACAACCAATCCTTTATCAGAATAACATTAGAGTTAACAGTCTACAGAAAGACAGATCAACAAAGCAAATCTTATCGTCCAAAATGAGAGGGAACATTCTTATACTCGTGGTTAAACACCACAAGACTTCTCATAGGGACAGAGATGGTTAAGACGAAATCAAATGGTGTCAGAAATTTATAGATGCTTATCAAGAGACAAAAGACAATTAACAGAAGGTATCAAAAAGCAGAAGACAAATAACAGAAGGTGTCAAGTACGTCATCGCCACGGAGATTTTCAGAATGCCCGAAGAGGCATCAAAATGATTAACAGAAGGATCAGAGGTCAGAGTCGGACTCTGCAGACAAGGATCAAATAGTGTCTGGCCATATAATGCAGTTCTCAATGCCTTCCAGATTTATTTAATCCTCAAATCTTGGGTAGTGCAAAGCATACGCTTTCAATTTCTAAAAGTGATATTAATAGACTTAAATCAAAAGCAGGGCACGAATCAGAGTGATGCGGAAGCAAAATACTTAAACAAACGCCTTATAGTCTACCCATTCCTCACTGGTCAAAACTTAAGTTCATATCAAGAAATCCTAAAGCAAGTTCTCAGGGTGTTCTCCTATGTTCTTATAGTGGAAGCCTAATGGTCCAGAACTCACAGGTCAAGGGTAAACGTATTACGAGTCGCAGCCTGTCTCTCTAATACCATAAACTGTAACACCCCGACCCGACAAGGGTAGAGATGTCACAACAATGGTGACATATCAGAAACATACATAAGCATACATCTTCAATAATACAAAGAAGTACAAAGGTTACAAGAAATTACAAGGAAATACAGAATTACAGAGGAATAAATACTAAGTCTGAAAATAAAATTCTTCTAGTCATTTCTATAACAAAATATCTATCACAGTGTAGTCTTCTAAGTCCAATGATACTCTCCACTCATACCCAGCTTCCTACTAAAACCTGCCGCAGGAAAAGAAATGCGGCTGAGCTACGAGAGCTCAGTGAACAGATATAACGGTAACAAGCAGTAATAAAGAATAGTACAGAGTATCAGAAATATAGGTCATGCAGACATAATCAGAGTTAAAGGGTAAATAAAGGAGTAGGGATAAAGGGATAGGGAATAATAAATAGGTAAAGGTAAAGGGAAACAGTGCAAGGTATAATAAGGGACAAAGTAAGTAAATGTATATGGTAAAGGGAAAACAGTAATCCACCACGAGCCCAGAAACAGAGATATAATATATATAACCATGCCATCATCATCAATCAGAGGGGTGTCCTCTCAGTAACCAGATAATATGAGGGGTGTCCTCATGTATCAAATGGAGTAGCTAGCTCCCAGATATGTGAAAGACGTGTATCGCACACACCATCAGTCACCGGATATATATAACAGATAAACAGATACAGATAACAAAAACAGATCAGATCTAGGATGCATCCATACGCCACCGGTGGCCAGAATCTACCAATACACACCAGATAAAATAAAGTCAGGGACGGGACAGGTCATCACTCTCCTGCCCTAGAGTCATGCCTAGTGAGGTGGCTCGGGTATCAAACCGTGGGTCATGGTCAAATATCAGGTCAGAAATCAGAGTATTATATCAAAGGTTCATAGCATAATGGTCCATGTCAAATGTTTCAGAAGTGTATATCAGAGGTTCAGAAATCAGATCGGTTTATATCAGAGTTCTTCAGATCAGAGTTTATAAAAATGTTCAAGTCCAGGTTCAGAAACAGTATATCAGATTAATGCTTAAGTTTCAAAAACAAGAGTTTATAACCGGGTTTAGAATAAGGTTCAAATCAAGGTTCACTAGGTCATATCAAAAGTTCATAATCAAAAAGGTTTATAGGTTCATAGAAAAGATTTTAATTCAAAGGTTCCATATTTAACTTGTATTTAAATAATCTTTCAGTGACTTTCATAAAATGATGTTTGGTAAAACCTTCTTATACATATAGTCTTTAAAAGAAATTTTCATAAAACCTTTAGTGCTGTTTATAACATCGTACTCAAAAGCTTTTCAAAAACATTTTCATATCATTAAGGAAAGTTTCCAATTTCAGTTAAAATGTCAAAATGAATCTTCAGGGTATTCAGAGGTTTGCATATTCAGGTCACAAGGTAATGAGTCAAGTATCGAGGGGAAAATTCAGAGTCAGATATCATGTCAGAATCAGAGTGTTATAACAAGTTCATATTTCAAAGGGTTTATAACAGATGGCTCAGAATCAAGTTTCATAACAAAGTTCATATCAGGAATTATAACAAAGGGGAATCATATGAAAGGTTCAAAGTAAAGGGGATCATAGCAATGGCATCAATACAGAAGCTGACAGATCAGAAAAATGAAAGAGATCATGAGAAACCTGTGAGAAGGTTCAGAATTTATGTACCTTATACCGCAAGTGAAAACACACAACAGAATAATAAGGACCGGAAGCGAACTCCATCTTCAACGGATCTACACGAATTCATGATTGTCTTATTAATAGTTTGTTTAATTCGGATTACTTATTTTAGTCGGCTTTCTATTTTTAGCAATTTTTCCTTATTAGGTAACTTTCCAGAATAGCAACTTTCCTTACTTAGCAGGTTTCCAGAATTAACAGATTTCCATATTTAACAAGATACTATTATTACATAGTAGGTTAAGTCCTTATTTACAAATTATTATGGGATTAAGTTATATTTTATCAAGTTGCAAAACTTTAGTGTTAATTATGACAGATTTTCATATTTTAAGGTTTTAAATGCAAATATTCTAAATTCAAAGGTCTAACATGAAAATACTTTAAGTTACTGATTTAAATACTCATTTTATTCAGAATGACATCCTAATCCCTTTAGTTTCACAGATTACAGTTTATACCCCTCTAGTTTCAATATTTACAAAACAAACCCTGGATTTACATAATTCATGATTTAATCCCTGTAATATCCATATTTACCAAACAAGCATATTATTTTACAAAATTACAGAATGTCACCTCAGAATTAAGTATAGTACGAATCAGACCCTTAGAATTCAGAAATTACACATTTGGTCTCTTAACTTTACAAAACTTATAATTCAAATCATAATTTAATAACAATTACATATTAAGCCCATAAATACTCAAATTTACACATTACACCTTTAATATCAGTATTTACACGAGACACCTTCAAGTTTCTAGAATTTACACTTTTAGTCCCTCTATTTTAATTTATTTCAATTCGACACCATAATTACCAATTAAATCCTTTTTTTGCAAATTTTACACATAGGACCCTCATGTTATAATTTTTATACATTATCCCAGATCTATATAACATTTCAAAAATATCCCACAAGTTTCAATGATTACAAAACATACCCTTATACTTTTATTTTCAAATCGGTAAGACTTTTAAATTACAAAACCTTAACCCTAATCTATTCAATCATTACCAATCATCACAACAACCTTAAAACACATTAATTAAACAGGTATAATATCAAAAGTCCAAACCCTAACCCATTCGACATGCTTTATCATTTTTGACCCGTTTTCTATTTTAGCCGACTTGAAATAAAACTCACCATGGTCGTTTTAAGCTTCGATCAATGCAATTACCATTTTTACAGAATCATATGGCACGTATAGAACTCAGATAAAATATGTTTGAAGCCCAGAAAAATCGTATGAACAGATTTAGTTTTTATTTGTATTTTTGATATTCATAATTACCATGATCAACCTAACGTGCATGGATCGATTTAGATATTTTATATGAATCATATGCGAAGAAAAGGATACCAGAAAAATACCAGATAGATTTTATACGATCGAATGAAGACGTGAGAGTTTTGTACTCCTCGGCTAGAAACAAGTCGACAACAAGAAAACCTCCTACGATCAACCTAGCGATCCAACAGCCTCCAACCTATTTTTCTCACCTCCCTTGGACATGAATTAACACCAGAAAAATAATGAACAGCCTCCCAAAATCGTTTGGTGAATGAGAGGATTTTGTGTGTGTGTTTTTAGGGTTTTTCGGGTAATTAGGGAAGGAAATAAAAGAAACCGAGTATTCTTGGAGGGGGAGGGAGGTGATTTCGGCCCAAATTGATAGATGGGATTAATTTACTGATCTTGTAATGGTTTCCATATTTACTTGATGCTTATCTCTTATTTACATTATTTAGAATACAAAACAAATTAATTAAATGTAATACTTATTTTATTTTCGGTCCATGCATTATTTTTGTGTGTAACATTAATTTTTGTACATTGAAAAAATGTTAAAATGTTGCCTCAAAATTATTTTACTTCATATGTAGTTCATTACCAGAAGTTTGGAATTTATTTGGTGTTTTATATAAGCTTTAATTAAATTTTAAAGTTTCAGGGCATTTTGGTCATTTTACATGTTTCAGATTTTAGGGTTTTACATATATATATATATATATATATATATATATATATATATATATATATATATATATATATATATATATATATATGTATGTATATATATATATATATATTCATTTATTTGAATGTGTTTTTTTGCAACGCAGTCATGACAATTGATAAGAGTTGGACCACTATATCCAACCGTAATTCCCCTGAGTTTTTAGATGGTCTTTTTGCATTCGTCGCGCGTTGTGAGCCATTGTTACACCCCATCACAAAAAAGATTCTTTGCCCATGTGTTCGTTGTGGTAACGCTTGGAATAAATTGGTTACTCTCAAAACTCTTGAGTCACACATATCACAATACGGGTTTGACAAAAGTTATACCACTTGGAAATATCACGGTGAACCGCTTCCTCCACCCGTAGTAAACAACACACCACAAACACCTTCACCTGAACACATTGACATGGATGCATTCTTCCAAGATATTTCTGCAAATAATGACCCAACTCTACCATCTCAAACAACAGGTTCTCAACCAGCTCAAACAACGGGTCCTAGCATTAATAACAAGTACGAAGAGTTACTTGCTAGGTCCACCCAAATGTTGGGTCCAAGTTGTGATATGACTGCACTGAACTTTACGTCAGAGCTTTCGCACATCAAGGTCTTATGTAAAATACCTGATAAAGGGTTTAACATGATTCTAGCTCTTTTGCAAAAGGCATGTCCCCTAAGAATGGATTCAACTTCCCACCGTCATACTATGAAATCAAGAAGACATAAAAAGATATCGGGTTAGGATACGAATCGATCCATGCCTGTATAAATGATTGTTTTTTATTTTGGGGATCAAATGAGAACAAAAGTCTGAATAATTGTCCAATCTGCAATGCGAGTAGATGGAAAAACCTAAACAAAAAGGGGAAGAAAGTTGCCAACAAGGTGTTGCGTTACTTTCCATTAAAACCTAGACTACAATGTATGTTCAACACAAAATACATCGCAAAGTGGATGACTTGGCCTGCTACTGGACAGTCTAAGCTAAACGGTAAGATGAATCACCCGTGTAATGGTAAAGCATGGAAAATTTTTGACATAATGAAACCCGAGTTTTCTTGTGACCCTAGAAACGTCCGATTAGGGTTGGCTGCTGATGGTTTCAATCCGTTTGGCAACATGAGTCAAAGTTACATCATGTGGTCGGTCATATTGACAGCATACAACACACCCCCGTGGATGTGTATGAAAGAGACTTCTTTAATGTTGACGATGTTAATTCCCGGCCCTAAATCACCTAGAAAGGACATTGATGTTTTCTTGCAGCCTTTGATCAAAGAACTCCAAGAGTTATGGAAAGGTGTGCGGACTTTAGACGCTGCTACGGGTACTCATTTCAACATGAAAGCGGCGGTTTTATGGACCATAAATGACTTTCCAGCTCAAAGTAGTTTGTCTGGGTGGAGTGGACAAGGCTACTATGCATGCCCAACATGTAATCAGGACACTCCATCGCTTCCTGTGAAGAATAAAATCGCTTATGTTGGTTATAGAAGATTCTTATGCGTAAACCATCCAATGAGGAGGAAATTTAAGGAATTCCATGGTAAACCTGAAAAGAAGCTTGATGAAGCGAAAAGTGTACCGCTTTTAAGGGGTCATTTAAGCCCGAAATCGTATTTATTTGATCAAATATCGCCCTAAATCGTTCCTTTTGTCATTTTAGGTACTTTTGAGGAGAAATCTGGAAAAGGAGGCATTTTGGACGTTTTTGGAGCATCAAAGTGAAGAAAACGGCAAAGTCTCAAGAATCGGCTAAAAGTTACTCTTGACGGCGTCAGACTTAACTCTGGACGGCGTCATGCCTTGGCAAGAAAAGTGGGATGTGAAATTTACTCATGACGGGCCAGTGAGTTAGCATGTGAATTCTGACGGCGTCACTCTTTAACTAAATCAAGGGCGTCACGGCTTAATTCATAAGGGGACGGCGTCACGTTCAAGAGGTGAGGGCGTCAAGCCTTGATAGGCCAGAACGGATTTTGGAGAATTAAAGAGGGACGGCGTCAAGATGGTCATCCGAGAACCCTAAAAGCGGCGAGGTGACGGCGTCACAATGCATAAGGTGACGCCGTCAGATCCAAAAATCTATATATAGTTTTCTAATTTTTTGTCATTAGGGGAGAGCTTAGTGTGTGGAATTTTGGGATAAAACCCTAAGACGATTTTAGCTACTTTTTCAGGGCTTTTAGCCTTGAGATCTTCCATGTTTCATTGAAAGATAAGTAATCAATTAATCATTCAATATGTCTATGTGTTGTTTGATTCTATCTTATGCTTGTCTTTTGTTTAACATGTTAGGCTAATTTTATCTTGTGTTTGCTTAGATCTAATGAAACCTAGCTATTGATTATAGGTTGTTAGTGTGTTGTTAGTTGTATTGGATGATTGTTTATCTATGTTAGGCTTAAGAAAACTGGCTAACTTCCTATTCGGTAACTTGCTTGAACGTCTTAAGAAACATGAACCAAACGCGTACTAAAGGTTTTTATGGTTGTATTTAATGCACAAGCGAATTCTAGTGATCCCATGTTAGGAGCTTCCTAGCCGGCTCGACATAGGAGTGAAGTAGGAGCTTGTAGAGTTTGGGGAAGTAAGTACGCCACCCCACGAATGGTATTAAGGAATACACCCGTCATCCACGCAACTAATACACACTAATTAACCGGTAAAAGATAGTTAGGGAGTAAGGAAATCTAAGTAAACACATTTCTCTACACATAAGTTTCTCACCACTTTTCATTTTTGTTATTTTATTTTATTGCATTTGTAGTAATTTGGGTTGGTTGACTAGCAACTAATTCCGCCCCCACTCCTTCAAACCCGAGATTTTACTTGCTTTTATAAAAACTATAAAAACATAAAAAGAATCTTCCTCGACCCTTAGACCTAATTAGAGTAGCCTTTCACACCTAACGAACACTATTCCCTGTGGAGAACGATCAATCCCCCGTACTTACCACTACACTATACTACATCGGTCAGGTACACTGCCTGGTGGGGTTGTAAGCCTCTTGAGATCCCTCGAGAGGTAAAACCTGTTGTAAGGTTACAAAACCACGCATCAAGTTTTTGGCGCCGCTGCCGGGGAATAGTTATTGTTTAGGTTGAATTTTTATTTCTATTAGGTCTACTCACTAGATTCCTTTCTAGTGAGATTTTTTATTTTATTTTTCTAGGTTTTCTTTAGTCTATCTATTTTCTTCGTGTCTTTGTTCGTAACCATACCATCCGACATCATGGAAGATGGTAATATCCTTAACCCCCACAACCCACCACCACAACAACCACCACCACCTCCTAGAGCCCGTACTTTAGGAGAGTATTCCCGTCCTAGCCACCATGGCTATCGAAACACCATTGAGCTCACTCAAGGAGCCAATATCACACCCTTGCGATCCGACACCATCCGGTTGGTGCAAAGCGGATGCGCATTCCATGGACTTCGTTCTGAAGATCCTAATCAACATCTCAAGGACTTTCTTAAAATCGTTGATTCTATAGACCTTGATGTTGCCACTCGAGAGACGACCCGATTGCGTCTCTTCCAATTCTCTCTGCGGGACCAAGCTAGTCAGTGGCTAGAACGTCAACCCGCAGGATCCATCACCTCTTGGGATGATCTCACCACTCGTTTCCTTGCTCAGTTTTTCCCACCGGGAAGAACTACCAAGCTAAGGAATGATATCTTGATGTTCCAACAACGTCAAGGCGAAACTCTCTACGAGGCATGGACTCGATTCAAGGACTTACTCCAAAAAGTCCCTCACCATGGCATAGAACTTTGGCTCCAAGTCCAAATCTTCTATGACCATATCAATCTCTCCACGAGGCAAACCATTGACCAATCGGCCGGTGGCAAGCTACGTGATCTAAGTGCGGAACAATCATGGGCTCTCCTAGAGGATCTTGCTCTTTATGACAACGAAAGTTGGAGTGATCCCCGTGATTTGAATAAAACGGTCAAGGCAATATCTTTGCCTTCGAACAATTCAAGCACTTCTGACCGTAGGATCATAGAACTTGAAGACCAAGTCAAGTTTCTAATGAAATCCTACGAGGCTCCTAAACCTTCAAGCCAAGTGAACAAAATCACTTCTTCATGTGAATTATGTAGTGGTCCCCACGACACTCGTGATTGCATGGAACTCCCCGAACAAGCTTTTGTGGACTACGCATCCTCGCGTACCGACGGAGCGGGAGACAAGTGGTACACTTTCAAACCCGAGCCAAACCATTACGGTGATTCATACAACCCCTCATGGAAAAATCACCCGAACCTTAGGTGGAAACAAAACCAAAACTCACAACAAACCAATTCTTCCAACCCACCTAATCGTTTCCAATCAAGCGGTTCCAACTCGAACCGTACTTTCAACAACAATCCTTCCGGCAATGGTAGTACCAATAACTTTGAAGGATTGATGTCTCAATTTATGGCATCTCAAGAAGCTCGGATAGCTAGATTCGAATCCGAATTCAATCAACAACAAACAGAGATGACCAACAAAATCGACAATTTGTTGAAAGCCCTCAATAACCACGTGCTATCACCTCCACATAAGGACGCTAGGAACACAAATAGCGGACCCCAAGTAAAAGACCCCTCTTCATCCAAACACGTCCACTTTGTCAACATTGTCACTATTAAACCAATTGATAGGAATGAGGATAATAGTGAACCTAAGGATGAGGATAAGAAAGTCGAGGTTGATAAGGAAGTTAGGACAAGTGAGATTGAAGAAGTAGATGATGATGAGGACTACTTCAATAGGCTACCCACTAAGGAAGAGCGCGCATATCATACAAACTTATTCGATGACCTCGAGACACCATACTTCCTAGGTAGACCAATCATTGAAATAGGCGACCCTTCTAATCTCAACATACCATGCAACATCGGACATCTACATGTGTGGAAAGCTTACATCGACCTTAAATCACCCATAAACATCATGACTAGAGCCCACTACAACTTGATAATGAAGAATCAACTTGGGTATAGGATGTTCCCTGACAAGGGTTGGATGAGTAACTTCACGGGAAGAGTTAAGGGATTACCGGTTTATGTAGGAAACTTCACCTATGTCACCGACTTTGTAATTGTTGAAGATATCCGCCCAATAGTCGATGCATCCTTAACTCAAGTGGTTTTTGGAAAACCATTTGTTGAGGTCTCTGGAATGACTTATGAACCTTCCTTAGGGATAGTTAGATTTAAGGATGAGACCGATGAAGTAAGCTACCAAATGCCATATAAGATAGAACAATTCCAACACTTGTCAAATGTTGAGAAGGAGCTCAAGCAAGCGGTCTACTATAGGAATGATGAGGATAGAAGTAAAGGAGTAGACTATGTTATGAAAAGGATATTCGGTTTCTACAAGGATTGTTTGAAATTAGGACCGGAATATAAAACCGGGAAGGAGAATGGCCTAGGAACCGTGACCGATGATGGAATCACGTAATGTACGTGACTTTGAGTCTAGCTACAAGACTCGTTAATAAAGAAAAGCGCTTCTTGGGAGGCAACCCAAGCTTTATTTTATTTATTTGCTTTGTGTGTCTATTTGCTTGTTTGTTTGTTTTTATTTGCTTCCGTATGTGTGTTTAATTTTTATTATTATTGATTCATGTTCAAAAGAAATTTGTGAAAATGCTTTATTTTGTTTTTAACTTCGTCTTAACTACATATAAAGGTATTTTGCAAAAGATAAGTGTAAGGGGAGGGTAAAAGTACGATTTTAGAGAATACAATTACGCTTGATTTTTGTTTGTTTGATGGTAGATGTGTAATAAAACTGAGATAAATACTTGTTAGGGCAATTTTAGTGCCAAATTTAAATTTTTTTACAACATATAGGAGTGAAACTTTGATCTTAATGAGCGTCTCACGGATAGGAGTTATATGACTAGCACAAAAACCGTACCACTAAAAAATTTTCCACCCCCAAATATGTGAGGTTCGCCCCTAGAATTGGTAGGAAAAGCATTTATGCTATGATGTGTGTACCGGTAGCACTTAGATTCTAGAACTTGCGTTAGGACCATTCCAAGGCCACAAGTGAGACTACATTCGTGTAGTTAGATTTACTACATGATAAGAGGCATTAGGATAAACCCATTGTTTTACACCTGTGTTTTTGTTATAATTACTTTGGCTACATTGGTCAAGTAATTCTCCCACACCCTTTGCGTTGTACTCATTTTTAGTACACGATACCCCTAGTACACCCCTTAGAGCCTATCTTTTCGTTTCGACCTTTAAGCATTTTACTTAAAGGAAGAATTTGTTACACCCCACTAAAATGTACACCCAAATCGCCTTAGCCTACCTTGTATGCACTCATCTTTAGTGCATTATTGTGACAACATTTGTTTAAACCCAAGTTAATTATCTAGTTGATTACATGGTTGCTAAGTCGAGTCATATCCTTGTACATATTGTTTTGGGACGATTGGGACTCATGGGTAAAGTACTAGTATAATGGAGTAATGGGGAAGAACATCATTTATTACCCCCATATGTGCTAAATGTTTTAAAAGTACTCCAAGTTTTTCAATTATCTTAATTCGAGTCATTAGATTAGTATTTGTAAAGTTATGTAAAAATTCAAGTGTAAGGGGAATGCAATGCCCCTATGATGTATTATTTTGGATGGTAGGGCAAGAGTGTATGCAAAAAAAAAAAAAAAAAAAAAAAAAAAAAAAAAAAAAAAAAAAAAAAATCGAAAAAATCAAGAAAAATACAAAAAAATGAGAAAATGAAAAATAGAAAAAACATACGGACTACCATCCCGTTTCATTTTATGTTTGTTTTATGTTTTTGTTATTTTGTTATTTCGTTTCTAGCTTAAGATCGAGTCTAGTCTTGGCTTAGCAACATTGTATAGTACATGTAATTGACCAAGATTTTTAACTCGCCACCAGTAAAATATCCTTTATCCAACCAAACCGTGTTTTCCTTTTCCCTACACCTAACATTACAACCCATTTAAAAGCCCTCTTTGATAGTTTATCTTTGGTGCTTACGCCTAGTGGAGGAGGTTTTCGATCCTTTCCCAAGCCTATGGTAATCTATTTGCTATGACAGGTAGTGAGAGATATTTTCCGTTTTCATTTATGAGATTTATTTTGATGACACTTGAGAGATGTGAGTATCTAAACACTACTTGTGAGGTGCTAGTATGTAATCTCCGTGCTTATTATGATTGAAGTGGAACGATTATTTGTTGTAATTACTTTTATGTTAGTATTAAATGACCCCTAACTTGTATTTTGATTAGAATAAAAGCGCATTTGCTTGAGGACAAGCAAATCTCAAGTGTAAGGGTATTTGATGAAGCGAAAAGTGTACCGCTTTTAAGGGGTCATTTAAGCCCGAAATCGTATTTATTTGATCAAATATCGCCCTAAATCGTTCCTTTTGTCATTTTAGGTACTTTTGAGGAGAAATCTGGAAAAGGAGGCATTTTGGACGTTTTTGGAGCATCAAAGTGAAGAAAACGGCAAAGTCTCAAGAATCGGCTAAAAGTTACTCTTGACGGCGTCAGACTTAACTCTGGACGGCGTCATGCCTTGGCAAGAAAAGTGGGATGTGAAATTTACTCATGACGGGCCAGTGAGTTAGCATGTGAATTCTGACGGCGTCACTCTTTAACTAAATCAAGGGCGTCACGGCTTAATTCATAAGGGGACGGCGTCACGTTCAAGAGGTGAGGGCGTCAAGCCTTGATAGGCCAGAACGGATTTTGGAGAATTAAAGAGGGACGGCGTCAAGATGGTCATCCGAGAACCCTAAAAGCGGCGAGGTGACGGCGTCACAATGCATAAGGTGACGCCGTCAGATCCAAAAATCTATATATAGTTTTCTAATTTTTTGTCATTAGGGGAGAGCTTAGTGTGTGGAATTTTGGGATAAAACCCTAAGACGATTTTAGCTACTTTTTCAGGGCTTTTAGCCTTGAGATCTTCCATGTTTCATTGAAAGATAAGTAATCAATTAATCATTCAATATGTCTATGTGTTGTTTGATTCTATCTTATGCTTGTCTTTTGTTTAACATGTTAGGCTAATTTTATCTTGTGTTTGCTTAGATCTAATGAAACCTAGCTATTGATTATAGGTTGTTAGTGTGTTGTTAGTTGTATTGGATGATTGTTTATCTATGTTAGGCTTAAGAAAACTGGCTAACTTCCTATTCGGTAACTTGCTTGAACGTCTTAAGAAACATGAACCAAACGCGTACTAAAGGTTTTTATGGTTGTATTTAATGCACAAGCGAATTCTAGTGATCCCATGTTAGGAGCTTCCTAGCCGGCTCGACATAGGAGTGAAGTAGGAGCTTGTAGAGTTTGGGGAAGTAAGTACGCCACCCCACGAATGGTATTAAGGAATACACCCGTCATCCACGCAACTAATACACACTAATTAACCGGTAAAAGATAGTTAGGGAGTAAGGAAATCTAAGTAAACACATTTCTCTACACATAAGTTTCTCACCACTTTTCATTTTTGTTATTTTATTTTATTGCATTTGTAGTAATTTGGGTTAGTTGACTAGCAACTAATTCCGCCCACTCCTTCAAACCCGAGATTTTACTTGCTTTTATAAAAACTATAAAAACATAAAAAGAATCTTCCTCGACCCTTAGACCTAATTAGAGTAGCCTTTCACACCTAACGAACACTATTCCCTGTGGAGAACGATCAATCCCCCGTACTTACCACTACACTATACTACATCGGTCAGGTACACTGCCTGGTGGGGTTGTAAGCCTCTTGAGATCCCTCGAGAGGTAAAACCTGTTGTAAGGTTACAAAACCACGCATCAAAGCTTCCTCCTAGAGACTTTACCAATGAAGAAATCATGATTCAAATTAGTAAAGTCTTTAAACGTGTCTCGGGTAAACATCCACCTATTGTTAAAAATAACCCTAAACCTAATCGAGAAATCGAATTGAATGGGAGTAAGCGTTCTATCTTCTACGAACTAGAGTATTGGCCCGTTCTTCAACTAAAACACAATCTCGATGTCACGCACATCGAAAAGAACGTGTTTGAGAGTGTGTTGAATACCTTGTTAATGAACGACAAATCCAAAGACACGCTAAAGGCAAGGCAAGACTTGAAAACTTTGGGAGTTCGAAAGGAGTTGTGGCTCGTTGATAAAGAAAACAGGAAGTTCAATAAGCCTCATCCAAAGTACTCTTTCACACCAGAAAACAGAAAACAGTTTTGTAAATTCATCAAAGGAGTTAGACTACCCAATGGGTTTGGATCCAACTTCAAGAAAAAAGTGACCGCTGACGATCACAACATAACGGGCCTAAAATCTCATGACTGTCATATTATGATGCAGCGGTTACTTCCTTATAGAGTTCAGCAATACTTACCCAAAGACATTTCACCCCCATTAATCGAGCTCTGCTTATTCTTTAAGCAGATTTATGCTCGAAATTTGATGCAGCAGGACATGGAGAAAGCTAAAAAACAAATGCTCGATGTTATGATTAATTTAGAGCAAATATTTCCTCCTGCTTTTTTTGACATAATGATTCATTTGGTTATACATTTACCCGAAGAGGCTATTCTAGGTGGCCCTTTTTACTACAGGTGGATGTATCCATTTGAAAGATACATGAAGAAGCTAAAAAATTATGTCCGAAATAAAGCCAGGCCTGAAGGTTATATAGCGGAGGGTTATGTTGCAGAAGAAGCATTAACTTTCTGCTCGCTTTATCTTAAGGATGTCGAGACGAGATTTAATCGTCCTAACAGAAATGACGACGGTGCACCTGAACAACCAGATAAATTCCAGGTGTTCCAGTCAGTATGCAAACCGGTGGGTAGAGATGTAGATACTCGGATGGAGCCAGATGTTATGCAGGCAGTTGTATGGTTTGTACTTAACAACAGTCCTGAAATCGACGCAGACATCTAGGCGTACAAAGAGTATGTTTCTTCTTTTTTATATTTTGAAGAACCCTTTTTTTCCTAAGTTATTTGTTTTCGATGACTTATTCTAATATCATGAACTTTTGCAGTGAATTTCCTAACAATATCGTGGAAACAACTTTTCCTCCCTGGTTCAATCACAAGGTAAACACATTAGATATATTACCTTGTAGTCTAGAGTTTTTGCTCATCTGAATCTGTTTGTATCTCTTTCGTAGATCCGTGAAAAGAGCGTGGCAAAAGACCCAAGCTGTAGTCCCGAGTTATTCTCTTTGGCATGTGGACCTTCATCTCGTGCATTTACATACCCCGCTTGCATAGTTAACGGTGTGAAGTTTTTGGTGCATGAGCGCGATATACTTCATACCACTCAATGCAGTGGAGTTGCAATACCCGGGCCTGATGGAAAAATGTATTATGGTCAACTGGAGGAAATCCTGGAGCTCACTTATTCGGGCAACCGAAAGGTTGTGTTGTTCCGATGTTTATGGTTCGACACCCGTAACCCTAATAACCCTATGGCACGCTCTAGGCGTTCTTACATTGAACATGGCATACGTCATATTTTGACTGATAAGGATACTTTTAGAAATCAACAATACATTCTTGCGACACAAGCAACACAAGTCTTCTACCTTGAAGACCCTGCTAGACGACCACCTCATTGGAAGGTCGTAGAAGATGTTCATCATCGGAAGATCTGGCATCAGGATGTGGTAGATTCTGATCAAGATGTTATACATGGCAGCAGTTCATCAGATGTTGCATTGTCTGTTGGTTTGACTGGTTTGGAGTCTGCGGATTTGAGTGTAAATGATGAATCAACAGAAGTGGACGCCCTACCAGATGATGCTGAAGAAGATGCTGATTTTATTAATAATGAAGATGATGTCGTTGCTCATGTCCTTGATGATGATGATGTTGACGTGTCTGATGATAATGAAGTGAACCCCACGACTGTTGTTGAAGAAGTTTTATCTAATGACGATTCAGATGATGACAATTGTTCTTAATTTGTAATTTGAATGAAATTATTACTATATGTTTAAACGTGTAACTTTTATTTGAATAAAATTGTTATGTTATGTTTAAATGGGTATATTTATATGAATGTGTGTATTAGTATTAATTGGTCCACGAAATTGTGTGTTCTTGTACTTGTAATTTTACAGATGGCGTGTGTAGCGCCTAGATCACACGGCGGGGATGCTGGTGGTGATCCACCACATAAGCCCTATTTTACTACGCCGGGCTATTGCGCAGGTAAGAAATTGTGATTTTTATTTTAAGTTTTTTATTGATAAAACTAAATTTTTTTACTTGTATTTTCACGACTCAATAACTTATATTTGTAGGTTCGATGATTGCGGGTGAGACCTCAAATCGGGCCTTAAGGAGGGCGTTTAAACAGAATGGTAACCAGCCTTTGCTGATCAGCCTTGACACCGATGATCAAGGCACCTTCTCACCTATAGGCACGTATGCACCGCAGTTGAGTAGTCTTATGGGGGAGCAAGTTAGGCCACTTCCCATTGACTGCGAGTGGGAGCAGATTCTAGAGCCTTTTAAGGCTCATATATTTCCCGCACTCGAGGTATTAACTGTTTATTTTATTTCTATTCTTATTGTTATCGACTGTTTAGATATGCGTGTTATATTTAAATTGTTTGTTTATTTAAATGCATATATTTATTTGCAGAGCTATTTCCTTCTCGCGCCTTGGTTAAACGACGAGCGCCGAGTGACGATTGGGGAGTGTGTGTATACGGTGGGGGAAAGGGTAACTCTTGGGCTTAGACTTCAGATGCGATTACTATACCGCAAAAATAAATACAGGATCAAGTCTAAGTACTTTGGCATACATGACCCACCCGAGATGGCAAAGGAACATCGGGCGCCGCCTAGAGTGTTGCATAACTGAAGCCGAGAGGAGTGGGAGTCGTTGGTCGACTGGTGGTCGAGACCGGAATGGATGGAGAGATCTATGCAGAAAACCGGGCACAAAACAAGATATTAACCCACCAAGGGAGACAGTCGTTCGTACAAGGACGAAACGATTACGTAAGACTCATTATAATTTTTTGATTTTTAAAGGTCTATATAATGTTTATATATAGCTCGTTATTAATTTATTTTATGTTGTATGTATAGCGGGTTAAGAATGCGGGGAAGAATGAAGAACTCATCGAAACGTGGAGGAGGAGCCATTCAAAAAAAAAGGGCGTGTTTAAAACTAAAGAAAACGAGACGGCTTTTGTAGTAATTTACTTTTAACATGCGTCATTTATTGTTCAAGTTATTGTTTTTTTTTGTTTTTTTTTACTAACACAGTTGGCGATGAAGTCACTCTGGGATCAAGTTAAAGCCGGTACGGCCCCGTTGATGACCGAGCAGGAAGTACTGGATGAAATAGTTCATAGTGAGAACCGGCAAAATATGTCGGGCAGGGGCAGGCTGATGCCGGGCATGGGCAAAGCTTCATCCAGGTCCGCACATCGGCCGGTTGCACAAGAATATGTTACTCGGCAGCATATTTCGAAGGTGTTGAGGCGAGAGGCGGAAGAGAAAGAGTTGTTGAGGTTGCAAGTGCTGGAGGCGCAACAACGGGCTCAAGTAAATCAGCTACAGAATGACCAGCTTCTTGCTCGACAACTCGCCTTCGAATCTTTCATGGGGCAGTTTTTCGGCTACTACAACAGCCAAGGTAATCCGTTTCTCGTTTCCTTTCCCTCATTTCCCCCATTTCCCCAACCTCCTTCATTTCCCGCCCCTTTTCCCGGCCCTATTCCCGTTCCCAACCCTAATAATTCTTCCTTTGACAATTGTTATCGTCCCACCTTTCCCGACTCTACTACATGCCCTGGTTCTAGTTCTAACCCGGGTTCTAGTGCTAATTATGCAATGCCGCCACCCGACCTTAACAAATACATAAGACAAACTAATCCTCATTTGAGCCGCATTCCCGAGAATATTAATGCTAGTAGTGGTGAGGAGGAGGGGGAGGAGGCGGGTTCTTACGAGGAGTCGGACTAGGAGTAGGCGTAGCCGCGTAGGGATGATGTAAGATATTATTATATGTGTTAACTTTGTGAATTGTTAGTAACTTTGAGGAATGGTATATATTGTCGAATGGTATAACTTTATGAATTGTTAGTAATTAACTTTGAGGAGTAGTTTAATTTGTATCGTATTTGTCGAATGCAATCGTGGATTTGAGTAATTTGGTATTGTATCATATTGCCGAATTGGTATTGCGGATTGTGGTTGATTTACAGGTTTTGTATTGGTAGATTTTTTCCGGAAAAAATCTGGAAATGCAGGTTTCTGCTTTTTTTTTTTTTTTTTTCATACAGGACAGAATGGGACAACAATGTCGTCCCAAAATGTCAAAGAAATATCGTCCCATTTTGCTTTGACTGCCACATCACCCGTCCTAGTGGGTCTGATTTTAATTAATATAAACAATTTGGGACGAGAATCTCGTCCCATTGTGTTTTAAATGTCGTCCCATTTTGCTTTTCTAAAAACATTTTTCGTATTTAAATAAATGCTATAAAGAAAGTAAGAAAAAGGGAAAAACATTTGGAACGAGAATCTCGTCCCAAATATGAAAATACATGTCGACCCAATTTGTTATTTACGACTTCACTGGTATGTGGGTCCCCATTAAAATGTCGTCCCATTTTTCTCTATAAATGTTGACCCAAATTTTTTTAGGACAAAAGAAAAGGTACGAGCAGAATGGGACGAGGTGTCGTCCCATTCTGTGTTTGTCTCGACTGCCCTTCAATATTCTCGTCCCAAATCGCTTCTATTTTTGTAGTGGTAGTGTGAGTAACATAAATTTAAGGGTGACATACATATACACAACGGCGACAACATCCGTTGTTATTTAGTATTCTCTTGAAACCCGAACGGTAATTTGTATTCGTTGGTATTAGAACAACCCTCTCTCCCTCCCTCCCCCTCCCCATCCCCCCCTCTCTCTCTCTCTCCCTCCCTCCCTCCCTCCCTCTCTCTCTCTCTCTCTTTCTCTCTCTCTCTCTCTCTCACTCAAACACATTCAATCATAATGCGAAGACTTATTCTTACGTCAGAGCCAGTTTGTTACCCCTGCGCTCTGACTAACGTAGGGTGTTTCTTTTTTAAAGTAGGTTCCGATCAAATACTGTAATCTATTGTACAATCATTATTCAAGATTTATCTATTGTTAATTTTTTTTTTCTTTTTGAAAGGCTGATATTTTATAAGGCACAATTAATCATAGAGGATCAAAGAGAACACGTTACAGATCTCCAAGATAGACAACGCAACCGAAACTCGTTTGAATTTACGAGAAATCCTAAAAAGAGTCAACTCTTGGATCGGGGGGAAAAGGTTTAATGTGATGATAGTTTTAAACTATATCTAAAACTATAATTTTGTGAGTGGTGAAGCCTATACCTTTCTTTTTTATTACATTACATCCCTAAAGTTCATTTACGTAGTGTCTTATATGGTGTAATCAAAGTGGGAATAAGAATGATTATCACAACACAATAAAAAAAAAAAAAAAAAAAAAAAAATTGTTTATTTACAATTATTGAATGTAATGATTCAGTAGAAGTAATGACTTATTACACAAAAACTACCATTTTGCTTCCTTAGGTCCCCGACTTTTTTTAGCATTCCATCTTGTATTTGTATCAAAATTACATAAAAGTTCATCATTAACTAACCACATTAAATAAACTTCTTATCATCAATGGGGTATTTTAGTCTTTTCCTTATCGATTTCATTCCATCCTATCATACCAACCAAAGATGATTAATATCGGTAATAAATCATTACATTACTTTATTTATTTCATTACGTCGTTCATTCCATTCATTTGACATTTAATTCCGTCATACCAAACAAACCCTTAGTTATTCAATTACTCCTTCCGTCCCAATATTAATATTCACATTTTCATTTCGAGTCATCCCAAAGAAATACGGAAATTTGATCGAGTTACTTTGTTGCCCTTACTGAAGTTGTTATTACGAACTTTTAAAAAAAACAGTAATTTAGCTAAATGTAAAATTGTCATTCTGTAAAAAGTAGGAAACAGAAAACAATAATATTTATGTTTTTTTTTCCTTAAATTGTTGGTTTTTTGTTTGTGGACAATTATTTTGAAACAAAAGGCGTATAAATTTTAGGACAAAATCGCATCTTCAAACTTGAAGGAACAAACAAAAGGCTTCAGCAGCAGCAACAACATCATCAACAATAACAACAACAACAACAAAAACAACAACAACAACAAAAACAACAACAACAACAACAACATACTCAATCCCATCAGAGCGAGGTATGGCGGTGGTAAAATGTAGACAGATCCTACCCCAACCCCAGGATAAACCTGAGAGTAGAAAGACTGCTTTCAAGGAGACCTCCGGCAAATTCAAATATGCGGGTGAGAGAGAACAGAAAAAAGTGCAAGGAGCAAAACAAGTATGGATAAAGTATTAAACGCAGTACTCAAGTTTTATGTTACTCAAGTTTTAGTAACATCCAAAGGGAAGTTGATTACTTGATCATGCCAAAATGCTCCTTAACTTGAGAATTAAACTATGTTCAAAAACCCTCACACTTCAATAACACAATGCTTTTGGTCCTAAATTCTTCTTGCTCCAACAAATTTTGAGTGGAAATCATTTAAAACAAGCCATAATCAGTATACCAATAAAAACTTCAACGATAACTTCTAAAGCCTTTAAATCTTGTGTACTCCATATCCAGTCCTGAAATTGAGAACAAAATATCAATATAATTATTTTTAATAAAACACTTGTGCAACAAATATTTTTACCGTGTCATATGGTTCCGGAGAGGAATGCTGAGATCCGTTGGGCCAAAATTCAACTTGTTATGTACCATCAGGTTGAAGGGTAAACTTGACTGTAGAAATGGTAATAACACTTGAGAATGAATCCAACCAACCACCCCTTGATTCAAATACGAATAGAATATCAGATTATAATACCAGACAAAAGAAGATCAGATTGAACACCAACTGTGGTCAATCAGATTAAGAACAACAATATCCAAAGACTGGGTCAATATGATCAGTCAAATAATTTACAAGACAAAGAGATAAACCAGCTCTTAGAGAGAGGTAAGAATTAATCAACTTAAAGAGCTGTTGAACCCTAATCCAGATGCAATCTTATATAGGCTTCATCTTATAGAGATAACAGCTTCAGTCCCTGTATAATGAGAAACATACCAAACAAAGAAATACACAAGAGGGTTAGAAATAACAAGTTTCTGTCATGACAAAAACAGTCCCTAAAAGTTTGAAAGGTATTTTAACACCCTCCCTCAAACTTTCACTACAAACATGTCCAACATACCCAACTGACCACTCAAAAACTTATGACTTTTGCAGTCTAAAGCTTATGTCAAAATATCAGCAATCTGCTAAGAAGTGTAAATTTTCTCAGTCTTAATAACACCAGCAGAAACCTTATCTCTAACAAGATGAACATCAATCTCAAAGTGTTTGGTTTTTTCATGAAATACAGGATTTCCAGCAATTTGTAATGCTGAACTGTTGTCACAATACAACCTCACAGGAAGTAAACCATTAACACCTGTCACACCCCCAAAATATCACAGCGGAACGATAGTGTCAACGGGGTGCAACCTCAAGGCACAAAGTACAAGATATAGAAAATGACCTCTAAGTGAGACGTTTTAAAAAGTTACCATTCGAATAAATAGAAAATCATAGTTTACAAAACAAGAGATCCCAAAGTATACTAATACATAAGTTTTTAAAGCATATCGAATGGTAAACGATAAAAGCATAAGTCTCCAAAACATGCCCTAAGACTCTATGCTCCATGCTTCCGTTATCGCCTTACTAACCTGAGATAAACATGCTAAAAAGTGTCAACACAATGGTTGGTTAGTTCATAGAGTTTGTTTTAAATAAGTTGTAAGACTTTTAGAGAAAGTTTCCACAGCAAAGGCATTGTAAATCCACTCAGTTGCAAATCCCGCCCATACAAAACTTGCAACCTGTGTGTTCACAACCCACTGCTAAAATATAGTATGAGTAAGGCATGTGTGTATACGATATAAATGCACTTAATGTAAAGTATAACAACCAACTGAACCCTATGACAAGAATAAACAAGAATAAAGCATTGCTGGATTATATTCACCCAGGGCCAAGAGTTGTGGGGCCAAGGGTGGGGGCGTCAACCCGATAGTACTATCAATACCTCTCCGTCGGCTCCATCCAGGAGTTAAATAGTGGTTAAAGAATATAGCACATAGAATAGTGTTCACACATTAAGGCACATATCGTAACAAAGCTACACATCATGTTTAAGAGTATAAAAGTATAGCGTAGCATATGCGTAAATTGTCTTGAGTAAAAGTGAAAGCAAGCAGTTTAAGCATGTATCTCCCCCAAAGAGTTTAAAACAAGTATTAAAAGAGTAAGAGTGGTGCTATGACTCACCTGATGCGATAGCAACAATGACAATAGTGGATATGATGAAATGTGGCTCGGTCTCTAACCGCAACCTATTATGAATGATGTATCTAATGTAAGTCATGAAATGACACTACACATGCAAATACGTATGTTATCGATGCCACTCGTTAGTTTTGAAAATAACGTTTATCGTTGAAAAATACATTTTTGACGTCTCGTTAAGTTAATAACCACTTTTCGTGTAAATATGTTGAAACGGTACTCCACGATCCTTGTTTGGTGTTCTATCGGCAAATATAATGTTTTCGTCGCAAATTAATATTTTCTTAACTTGTGAAAATATGCCCAAATGGCCTCGTAAAACTAGTCGTGAAATATTGTATGTTAAGTGTTAGTGACTAAACTCGACGTTTTTGAAAACCTTGTAGCATTATCTAAATGTCGTGTTATTCAACTTTTGATCATACGCGTCCCGATCAATTAGGAAATCGGCTATCAATGTAGTGTCTTGTAAAAATTACTAGTTTTTATATTTAGAAAATATTTCTATTAGTGCTGTCAAAAATAAAGTAGAGTTCGTCGGGTTCAAACGCGTGTATCTCGGTCGTTATAAGCTCGTTTTATACGTTCTTTATATCCACGGGTTTGTAAGAACATGAACTAACAAATTCTCTGTAGACCAGCTCTTCTAGATCACGTCTAATGCCTCGTTTTGTCCTTTGAAGTTCGGCAAAACAGCAAACAATTTTCTGAAAATAGTTTTTCGTCGTCTAACTTAGAAAAATCATATCTCCTTCGTTATAAGTCGGTTTTTACTCATTCAAGCGCCCACGGTTTCGTTTTTGAAAGTATTTTCTAAATATGAAGGCCAAAATAGTTCAATGTTTACTGAAATTTCCAGATCTCACGTTTTTGGACAGTAGGTTATATATAGTGTTAAAAACTTATTTTTCTAGTTCAAGTCTTGATCAAACCTCTTCCAATCAACTCCACAAGTACTCAAATCCTACCATACACCTTCTTAGGGTGTCATGGGGTCCTAAAAATCACCAACCTTGGTGGATTTCATGAGATTATTAATAAAACTTATAGATCTAGTGTTAGAGATAGTTTATGTGCAAAGTGGTATCTAAAACATAAATAAGTTGCATGATCAACTAGTATATCTTGAAAATACATAAATATATGAAGTAAATGAAAGTATGAAAGGATCATAAAGATGTTCTTGAAGCTTACTTGCAATATTGTTGAGTTTTGATGAGAAATTGTGTTGTAACTTAGGGTTTTTACCACAAAACCCTAACTAGTAATGTAAATAGAGCTTGATTATGACTTGAACTTCAAAAATTTGTGGATTGCTCTTGGTGTTCTTCCTTGGCCGAACAATGAAGAAGAAAAAGAGAGAGTTTGTGTGTTATTTTGCTAGTGAATTCTAGCTAGTAATGTGTTTAAGTAAATAAATGGGAAAACATTTAGAATCTTTTAATCAATGAGCCATAGAAAATCAAGTGTAGTAGATATATTAGGGTGGCTGCACATGTGAAGAAAAGAAGGGTGATTTGATGTTAATTATGGCCTTTGTCTAAACATTGTATGTGTTAGTTAGTTTAGTGTATACATTAGGTGTTATCGGGTACCGAGTTAACTAGAAATAACTCGTGACGAGGTAAAATAAAATACGAAGAAGTTGTAAAAATTGTAAAATCATATTCCTGGCAAGAATCGGGTGTTGGAATAATTATCGGTTTAAATTATCGCAAACTGACGGAGTTATAAGCTTCTAACGGGAAATATAGCGTTTGATTTAAAAACATCGGGTAAAGTAATAATAAAATCTTTATATCATTATAATTAGCATGAAAATATATTAGGATCATTGGCGGGAGTATCAAGTATATGTTTCGTAGTAAATACTGAGTGGTACCGTTTAATAAATAATGAACATACGTAAATTGCAATAATGTCCATTCGTGTTTGACTCAAAATGCAGATGATGTCCTGATAATACATAGACTATTCTAGCCTATATGAGGTCTCGTGAATTCGCAGTTAAACCCTGATGGTTACGCGAATTTTTGGTATCCATAAACCTAGTTTACGTATTAATGAATAGTGACCATAAATAATGATTTTCCTCCGGGAATAAATAGTGTTTTGTGAATAGTAAATTTTTTGAAAGCTTCTCAAAATCACAAACCGACCACGAAAATGATGAATAGTGAAATGTGAATAGTAATGATGAATAGTAACTCGTGAATAGTAAAAACCCAAAAATGCGAATTATGACAGTCTCCACCCGTTAAAGGAATTCAGTCCCTGAATTCAGCTCGTTCGTTCTACGTACGTTCTCGTGGACAGATTTGATGGTCCCTGAATTCAGCTCGTTCGTTCTACGTACGTTCTCGTGGACAGATTTGATGGGGAAAACTTTCCCATTCTTGACTCAAAATGCAGATGATGTCCTGATAATACATTGTCGATTCAAATTTAATCTCACAACTCATCAGACAAGAACTGTCATGAGATTAAACTGAATCGGCTTGGGTAATGATGCGGTGCGATGTGTCATTGCGGTTTAGCAGTATTAATGCCTACTCAAGTTTAAAATTTATATTTAGCCGACTTATCAATAACACACACACTTAACGAGCAGTGTACCCGGTCAGTATGAATATAATGGTAAGTAGAGTGTCGATCACTAAGAGTGGAACGTATTATCTAGTTATTCTAATCAGTATTTTAATATTCTGAGTTAGCTATACAACCTAATCTAATGTAAGGGGGTTCAGCCTGAGAGACTGGCACGATTGGTTACAATTAAATAATAAACTAAACTAATAGGCACGAATCAGCAAGTAGCACACACGTACACAGATAAATACTCGAGACAATAAGAAGACCTGTCCTGATAGATAAGTAGTTTGTCACTTGTTTTATTGCTAGTTTTATATGAAGTGTATAGTTCGATGCAACGCACCGAGATTAAGTCCTTTCTCGTTGGTTATAATCTTATCGGCGAGTAAACCCTTAATGATTACTTATGACTATCCTATTTATCTTTCTTCCTACTTTTCTACAGATGATAGAATGCATAGGCGATCTAATAAATAGGCGAGGGCAGAGGCATGGCGACCCGATCAACGCTCAGCTAGACACAGAGGTTATCAATGCACTAATAAAAGTCACCAAAGACATCAACATATAAACTTTAATTAATGGGAAAGCAGTTTTAAGGGAGTGCAATCTTTCCATTGTCACATTACACAAGCCACCAATCCTGATGAATTAAAGTTTACTAACACAATAAAACAAAACTACTTAATGAATTAAATACATGCAGGACCTTCTTACAGCTCTTGTATCTTCGTTCAAGATGTGTCTTGTGCTGCTGCCTTGACTGAATTCGTCCTAGGGTTTCTGTACTTCGGTCTTCTGTCGAACTTCGGAACTGGAACTCTTTAATTCGTCTGGTCTTTGGGGTATTTATAGTTTCTAAATGAGGGTAAGATGCGGCGCATCTAACAAGTAGATGCGGCGCATTGACTTAACTTCGCGTGGGGTCCAAGATTAATATATTCAGGAATATTCGTACACCGCCAGAAGATGCGGCATATCTTCATTCTTGGATGCGGCACATGTCCTTTGCCGTCTTGGATAATATCTTGTGAAATCTTGATAGCGATGCGCCGTATGTAAGAAGTATAATGCGGCGCATCTGGAGCAGAATAGTCTTGATCTTGTACATTTCAGTAGACTCTTAACTTCTTGCTTGTTTTGCTCCATAATTAGTCCAAAATCGCCAAGTTTCACCAAATGCTTGTTTTTAACTGAGAATTACAAAAGTAAACGATTAAGTATCAATCCTCATACATAATATAATAAAACAAGTCAAATAAATAGGATAAAGGATGGTAATAAAATGTACTTATTTGAGTTCATCAAATATCCCCCCACTTGAACTTTATTTGTCCCCAAGTAAACCTTAGAATTAATCTTATGAAAATGTATCCTAAAAGATATTAGGATTTATTTTTATATTTAAGCATGTATTCGTTTTTGTCATAATCACACAACCAAACACTTAATGAATTAGAAGTAAAATAAAATAATTTGATAAAAGCAAATCTAATCGTTTAACTGTCCAGTCGTGACGAATATTCTATCATAAGCTTGGCAAGTATACACATCTCCCCCACCAAAGCCAAGGAATAACAAGTCTAAAGCGGTAAAAAGGGTTTTGAGGTTTAAGGGTTAATCATTCTCCTTAATCTCTATCGATCTCAAATTCCAGAAAAGGCGACAAAATCACAAATACATGATCGAATCCACGAACACGATACTTGCAATTGCTCAAATCCTTAACTCGAACAGGCTAAAGATAGGATCAAGTAATCTTCACCAATAATATTATATCAAAAAGGGCGACAAAATCATAAATACATAGCCGAATCCACGACTACGATACTTAAGATTGCTCAAATCCCTAATCTCAATAAATCAAAGGTTTGGATAAAGAATAATATAGGGTATGGATAATATTTGGGATACAAATTGGTGTAAAAATGAAAAATAAAAAAAACAGATAAATTAAAATCCTAAGTGTGGTTAATCACTATCCCAGCCATCCCATGAATAAGACTCATATCATAAAATAACTCTCGCTTTAACACTTGAAACACACGCTTTAGGTAGACACGAATTATACTCAACAAGATCTTAATCAAAGAATAAACCTTAGTTGGTGTTCCCATAACTGCCAACTCCCATTCAATCCATAGATATAATATACAACAACTAGTGGTGATATCGACCACTTAATACAAAACTTTACATAAGTTGGTCAAAACAAACATCCAACTTTTCCTTTTTCTTTTTCTTTTCGATTTTTTTCATTTTTTTATTTATTTATTTATTTATTTATTTTTTAATTACATAAACATAGATGTGTAAAATTTCACCACATCACTATAATGATAATTCTGGATAATTTTTCCATACTTTTCATGACTTCAGAAGTAACGGTAATAGTGAAAGTAGTAAACACACGAAAAATAAACTCAAAGATATACAATATTTACTTTCACTCCAATTGCATTGTGCAATTTCCCGACCTAACCAAAGATAATGAATTACGCACGCGAACACAGGTAATGTAAGGAAACACACTTTGCCTAAAGCAATTAACCAACCACGGATTTTAATCTACAGGGTAGGCTAAGGTGTAAGGGTGTAACGAAACATTTTAACAAAGGTGTAAGAAACGAAAGGAATGGCTCTGAGTGTTTTTCTAGGGGTATCTTACTCTAAAAGTGAGAGTAACAAAGGGTTTATACGGGGGTTAACTAACCAGTGTAGTTAGCTAATAACACGTAACATATATAGGCTTTTGGGTGTAATCCTAGAAATTTACCAATTTAGACAAGTCATTCCAATTGTAAAATAATACTTATTATGGTGGTCTCGAATAGTATACAAGCCAAGTTCTAAAGTTTACAAGTCACTGGCACACTCATAGATTTGTGAATTTTGAAAAATCACAATTTTTGAAAATAACGTCATGTGTGCAGCTATGCAACTTAGATCTTAAACAAAAACATGCTAAAAATTTTAAATTTTGATATATTAAGCACATTTTAAGCATAATTTTTGAAAAGTTTAGGACAAGTAAGTGTTAAGTGTTCTAATTCTCCAATCCCCCCACTTAAGTTAAACAACGTCCTCGTTGTTTGTATAAAAGGTTAAAAACTGGAAAATAAAAGAATTAGAACAGAAAAACTCCCCTGAGATTTGCTCGGTATGATCCTCCATTTGTATAAGAGCAAAAATCATCTTTCTTGTGGATTAGAACGTTTAAGCTTCATAATAGATGTATCCACAGGAAATGCAGGAATCTATAATACCACCAAGGCTTTAAACACACCTAAGTTAAGAAATGTTCAAACTTGCATAATACATTAGTAGTTAGGAAAAATAAAACTTAAAAATTAAAATGAAAATCATCAGGTCAGTCGATGCGCCGTATCTTATGGAAGAAGATACGCCGTATCGAGCCTGGAATAATTACGGAATAAAAACAAAATAAAGGATAGGATGCGGCGCATCTGTTGTACCAGATGCGGCGCATGTGTTCACCAGACAGACTGTTAACAGTCTGTTGTGAAATGGCTCGTTCCATGGTTTTCTCTCACGTCCTCTCGTATTATCATGCTGAACTTAATGCCAGTCTTTGTCAAGCAAGTTAAGGAATATAAACTGAAACATGAAATGCATAAATGATAAAATCGATTAATACAATCCAAAAAGAATAATAATAATGCACATGGAACAATGTCAATAAACACGTAGAATCAAGAGATCAAGGGTCAGTGTGGTCGTGTGGGTGGGTCCCCGAAGTGCTGGCATCATCCGTCCTAGCCCGGACTCTTCGAGTGTACGCAAGTGTCACTCCTGCAACATGAGTACCATCCGGACGAGTGTGGGTAATACCCTGCTGCTCCAAAAGTCGGCTCATACTCGTAACCAGCCACTCTGAGTCCCTCCTCATACCATCTACAACGCCTCTCAAGGCTCTCAGCTCTCCCTCGACTGCCTCAACTCTCTGACTCACCGTGCGTACGGGTACTGGTGCCTATGGCTCCTCCTGATGGGCTGGAGCAGCAGCCGGAGCTCCCTGGGGACCTCCCTGCTCCGCCTCTGGCCCTGCAGCTCTAGCGGGCCCCAATGCCCCCCAAACGTAATCTCCCATAGCCAACTGACAGATCCCAAGTCTAACCAAATAATCCCTGTCAATAACCGGGAGATGGGTCACCACAACCTCCAGCCCTGCTGGAATCTCCTCTCCAATCACTCCAAAATGGCGGGCCAGCCTAGAAACAAAATGCCCGCCAGTCATATGACTCCTCCTATCTCTCCCTGCAGCTGACCGGTGGAGGTAGTGTGCCAAAAAGTGGGGGATGTTCACCGACAACCCCTCATCCATGCTCCTCAAAAGGAAGAGGTCCAGAGTGGTCACCTTCTCAGGTGACTGACCCCTCCCAGCTATGGTAAGTGCTATCAGACGGTGGCACAGCCTCCTCATGGGCTCCCTGATCAAAGTGTAAGAGGGGGTAGAAGCAATGATGTCACCCCCCAAAGAAATCCTATCCCAGTAATCACCGAATAATGCCCTGTCAGGGACCGCTCTCAAACTATCATCCCAATATCTGGCAAACCCATCTGACTCAAGCTCCTCAACCGTGTGCAAACCCATGGCCAAAATGAACTGTCTCATAGACATCTGCCTCGGCACCCCACCCAGTCTAAACACAAGGGTGTCAGCAATATCCAATCCAGTATCCGTCTCTCTGTAGTATACTGTACTGAAAAACTCCATCATGAGCTCCTTTACCAAGGGCTCATCAATCCTTAACAATCTCTCCCAAGCACTAGATCTGAAAAGCACCTCCTCATCATCACCAGTAACTACCATCTCCATCCAACGTCGTAAACTCTCAGCAGCATGTCCTCCCCCAATCAATCCCACATCAGCAAAATCCAAAACCTGGACCCTAAATATTCTCCTAAAGTAAACCGACTCTAGTCTCCGCAAGTAATCATCCAAAGTGCCAGGAGTCAGTCCCATATTCTCGAAACGTAGCCACTGATGTCTTTGTGCAGCCTCTGGTAATGCCATCTGAAATAAATTTTCAAAGTTAGTAAACAGTCTGCAAATCAGGTAGATACGGCGCATCTGATTTAATCAGTGCGGCGTATCTGCACAAAGTATAAGAGATGCGGAGCAAGAAATGAGATACGGCGTATGGAGATGCGCCGTATCTAGATTAAGTAATACGGCGTATCTAGAATTTTATTAATTTGGAAATAGGTCGTTACGCCGCATCAATTAACCTAGATGCGCCGCATCTAAAAGCATATCAGTATAAAATAAAGGGGATCAGGCAGGCTTTTCAAGAATCCGTATCCGTGACGTAAACTCCCACTTAATATCACAGTATCATTTACCCATTATAACAGTTCTAAAAGCTCAATACACCACTACTAATCCATTTTCCCACTAAATATTCAAAATCGAATTCAAAACCCAAATTTTCGTTCAAATCAAACTAGGCAAGAAATTCGATGATTTACGCAAGTTAAATACGGGGGAGATCATCTAATACAAGTCCTAATCATATCTTTATATCATTTAAGCACTAATCGAATTAATCACATAAACCCTAATTTTCATATTAAACAAGATTAAATCGAAATAGAATAATTACCTTAATTTTATGATTAGGTGAAGGATAATAGATCGGATTAGAGGGTGGATTTTAGAAAAATGCTCGGAATTAGAGTGTAATTTTACTGTGTGTTCGTTCTTAACTGTGTGAGGATTTTGCGGTAAAAAGTTTAGATCCGGCGCATTCCCGTCGTATTTATAGGGCAAAACGATGCGCCGTATTAAAAAATGGGATGCGCCGTATCTATTTAATCTCGTTGACTAGTCAATGAGTCCTAGTTGGTCAGGGATACAGCGCTTGGGATATTTAGATCAGCCGTATCGATATGTTAGTGAACGAAATTTAAATGAGGGACGTACCTAGGCCTCCGCAGCACAATTTTTTATACATCAAATTGGGGTTAAACGGTCATACCATATGATATAAATGAATTCAAAATAAGAGCAATAGGCATAAACGTTTTATTAATAATTGTAATCTTATTGTTTAGTGGATAAGGATTTATTCTGTGGTAAGGAACAAATATCGTTATTAAGCATACAAAATTAAGATTACAATTTGAATCAGACGTATAATATGGATAATAAAATTTAGATTATATTGTAGAGAACTTTCCTTTGGGCTGGTTGAATTATCGAAGAGTTTACCTGGAATTATATTTCAAGAATTTAAGACGTTTAATGTTACCAGTATTGAGTTTTCCCCACTCTAGTCGTCTTAGGTTCGATCACTCCAGCTAGCGCCTCTCGGTTTGGTTCAGAACGTAATCTTTCATGGTGATGCTTGAGTCATCATTTATCCTGAAAATAAACAACTTGTGCACGAGAGTAGCGGACCGATCAAAGTAAATATCAAAAATCAATTATATTTATCAAATTATATTCGTCGTATTAACAAAAGTTAATGTGTCGTATTTTCGTTACGTTTCAAAATATAAGATTTTTGATTCAGAGGATACGCCGTATCGACAGAGATCGATGCGTCGTATCCGTTTAATAATTCGAAAACTGTTTTTAATTAAAATAATAAATACGCCGTATCTGTAAAAACAGATGCGTCGTATGGCGTTAACGTTTAGAAATTTTTTTTATCAAAAACAGATACGCTGTATCTTGGGGAAAAATGCGTCGTATCGAATTAATTAAACACGTTGTATTTTATAAAAAATTAAACGCAATACGCCGTATCTGAGAAATCAGATGCGCCGTATCGTTTGAATAAGCTCAGTACAACGATAGCAGAACACAGAAAATACGAAAAATAAAAACAAATAAAAACAAACCAAAATAAACACAAATAAAAGCAAACAAATAACACACAAAACAAAAAATATGCAAATAATACAATGAATGCAAATTAACCTAATACACAACAGAGTTAGCGGTTAGATTAAAAATTAAAAACCTAATTAAAATACTAATAAAATTAACAGATAATAACAATTCACTCCCCGGCAGCGGCACCAAAAACTTGATGCGGTGCGATGTGTCGTTGCGGTTTAGCAGTATTAATGCCTACTCAAGTTTTAAATTTATATTTAGCCAACTTATCAATAACACACACACTTAACGAGCAGTGTACCCGGTCAGTATGAATATAATGGTAAGTAGAGTGTCGATCACTAAGAGTGGAACGTATTATCTAGTTATTCTAATCAGTATTTTAATATTCTGAGTTAGCTATACAACCTAATCTAATGCAAGGGGGTTCAGCCTGAGAGACTGGCACGATTGGTTGCAATTAAATAATAAACTAAACTAATAGGCACGAATCAGCAAGTAGCACACACGTACACAGATAAATACTCGAGACAATAAGAAGACCTGTCCTGATAGATAAGTAGTTTGTCACTTGTTTTATTGCTAGTTTTATATGAAATGTATAGTTCGATGCAACGCACCGAGATTAAGTCCTTTCTCGTTGGTTCTAATCTTATCGGCGAGTAAACCCTTAATGATTACTTATGACTATCCTATTTATCTTTCTTCCTATTTTTCTACAGACGATAGAATGCATAGGCGATCTAATAAATAGGCGAGGGCAGAGGCATGGCGACCCGATCAACGCTCAGCTAGACACAAAGGTTATCAATGCACTAATAAAAGTCTCCAAAGACATCAACATATAAACTTTAATTAATGGGAAAGCAGTTTTAAGGGAGTGCAATCTTTCCGTTGTCACATTACACAAGCCACCAATCCTGATGAATTAAAGTTTACTAACACAATAAAACAAAACTACTTAATGAATTAAATACATGCAGGACCTTCTTACAGCTCTTGTATCTTCGTTCAAGATGTGTCTTGTGCTGCTGCCTTGACTGAATTCGTCCTAGGGTTTCTGTACTTCGGTCTTCTGTCGAACTTCGGAACTGGAACTCTTTAATTCGTCTGGTCTTTGGGGTATTTATAGTTTCTGTCTGAGGGTAAGATGCGGCGCATCTAACAAGTAGATGCGGCGCATTGACTTAACTTCGCGTGGGGTCCAAGATTAATATATTCAGGAATATTCGTACACCGCCAGAAGATGCGGCGTATCTTCATTCTTGGATGCGGCGCATGTACTTTGCCGTCTTGGATAATATCTTGTGAAATCTTGATAGCGATGCGCCGTATGTAAGTAGTATAATGCGGCGCATCTGGAGCAGAATAGTCTTGATCTTGTACATTTCAGTAGACTCTTAACTTCTTGCTTGTTTTGCTCCATAATTAGTCCAAAATCGCCAAGTTTCACCAAATGCTTGTTTTTAACTGAGAATTACAAAAGTAAGCGATTAAGTATCAATCCTCATACATAATATAATAAAACAAGTCAAATAAATAGGATAAATGATGGTAATAAAATGTACTTATTTGAGTTCATCAGGTAACAACCTGACTCTTAGCTTGATTTTCGCAACTCATCAAACAAGAACTGTCACTAGATCAAGCTAGGAAACAAGTTGTCAGAAAGAATGGATTCAACATCCTAAAATGAGGTCTTTTGAAGGATTGGCCTGATTTTGGAATTGCTTATACTGATCAAATCAATTGGTAAGTGAATATAACTAAGGTCAATAACATTAGGTATGGACTTAGTAGGGCAAAGCTATACTTCAATGGAATTTAACAATGTGGTAGAATACTTAATTGTCTAGGGAAAACATACCCGTTACGCGTTGCGGGCTGCCTCGGTACCCAAATAGAATGCTCGACCCATTGGTGGACTAATATTGATTTCAGGATTCGGGTCGTTTCCTTAAATTGCTAAAGCTAGAGTCGGGTTACCCTGCATTTGTCTTGGTGCCCTATTCAACCTAGGACAGGCATTCCGGAGGTGATCCGGGCTGTTACACTTATAGCATGTCCTTTGGTGATTCTTCATGTTGCCCACATTCACTGGCGCTTTACACTGATTTGAAAAATAACCCAACTGATTGCAATTTGTACACACACGACACGGCGCAGACCTCTGGTGATGATAAGTACATTTCGCACACCTAGGATGTGGACCTTCATACCCTTTCTGACCAGAACTAGTTGCCGCAAAGGTTCTTGCCTTCTTGTTGTCAACTATCGTGCCCATTTTCTTTTCCGACTCACTCGCTCCCTTCCTTTTATCACTTTTTTTCAAAGTTCCATTCCTAACCATCTCATCTGTGAGGGCTCCAGCCTTCAATATTGTACTCTGGATTGTGGAAGGCTCAGTTGCTTTTACAGTCCCTCGAATTTAAGGAACAAGGCCATAGATGTACCTTTCGATTATCTTGGATTCAGGGGTAACCAGATGAGGAACTAGTTTCGCTAACTCATGGAATCGATCCGTGTAGGCTGCATGGCCAGCTCCTATCATAGAGTGATGGTAGAGTTCATTTTCCAGCTTCTGCATCTCATTGTCCGGCCAGTACTCCTCTTTCAGCAGCGCCTTGAAGTCATCCCACGCCATTCCCACAGCGGCTTCTCTGTCTCTAGCTTGAATCTGCGTATTCCACCATGTTAACGTCTTTCCTGATAGTGAGCATGCTGAATACTTTACCTTTTGATCCGTTCCATAGCTACTGATGTCGATCACTGACTCCATCTTTTCAATCCAGCGGGTATATTCCAATGCACCTCCATTACCGTTAAACTCCATTGGCTTGCATGCCATAAATTCCTTATACGTGCATCCAGTTGCACGGGTGGCAGTCTCATTCACACCTACCCCATTGGTGTCGTCATTTCTGCTTCCGTGGTTTCCTGAGTTGTTGATATGATTTCCAACTTGAGTGACAATAGTGGGAAGCAAGTTTTGAAGTTGTTGAGCGATGATGGCGGCAAAATCAGGATTTCCACCATGGTTGTTATCATTGTTGTCAATGCCGCGACCACCTCCTCTACCTCCACGTCCACCAGTCCTTCCACCCCTTGACGCCGCACCTCCTCGGCTAGTGCTGCGAGTTGTCCTCCTTGGTGCCATTTCCTACAAGGAAGGACATACAGTGAACGTTAGAGATGAGGGAAACCGTTGACTACCCAATCTATACTCATCGTTCTTATACATAGTACCGCGTCACAAGTTGCCTCCTAAATGGTGCCAACGCCGATCAACGTAAACATGGTCACATATGTCCAAGTGTGTCGTGATGTACTTATAATTATGTTGGCCACCCATAATTATAACTGCATCCTTTCACACGTGTACATATTACCAAGCACACATATCTCAGCGATTGATGTTACTTAAATAGGTAGTCATCCTATCATCCGATCCTAAATGGTGAAGGAGTATTGTAGTGTGGGTACTTAGGGAGTGTCGCACTCAGTACATAGGAGCCTCTTTGTTAGGAATATAAATATTCAGATGAAGGTTCGGTCACCCCGAGTATCTATTTAGCATTTATATAGCTCGTAGGCTTATTATTATTATTAAGAGTATTAGTATTATTAGTGTAGTTATATTTATATTTGTGGAGTGGGTCGGGTCTTTACCCACTGTCAGCTCACTCCACAGCCCACTAGGGGTACCAATATTAGGAACTATATAAACCCCTTCCCACACATGGGAAGGGTTGGAACTCTTGTCACTTTACACACATTAATCTAATTTTCACAAGTTTTCCCTTCATCTCTTTCTCTCTCTAGTTCTTCCATTTAACTCAAACATGGATCTAATCTTCCATAACCCAAGACCACCCGAATCATACACACAATCAAGATGTATAGATCTTACAATTGGTATCAAGAGCCATGGTTAGGTTCACATAAGGGTATATTCACGGATTTGTGTTGTTTTGGGGAATTTTTTGGTTCGAATACAAAGTGTCTCAAAAATCCACTTTACGTTATGTTTAGTGGATATATGTTGTTAGATCTTGTACTTTCTTGCTTAGGGATAGAGTTGAAGTAGTATTTGGTGTTTGGAATCACAGATTTAGGCTTTGTGTGGTGGTTTCTGGTAGATTCGAGTGGTAGTAGTGAAGTGTTCTTCGTAGCGTTTTGTCTCTCGGAAAAACGTTCATAGTAGCATTTTGTGTATTGCTAGGAAGGTGAAAGTAGCGTTTTGTGGTTTCTCGAAATTGCGTTTTGTCTCTTTACCGGATTTGGCAAAAACGACAAATCGCTACGAAAGCGACTTGTCTGGCGTTTTGTGGGTAGCGTTTTGACCAAGATAGTGACAGCTCTGTCTTCTAGTGTCTGGCGTTTTGTGGGTAGCGTTTTGACCAAGATAGCGACTTGTCCAGTTTCCAAAAGTTAGCGTTTTGTGTCTGGCGACTTGTGTCACAGTAGCGACTTGTCCAGTTTCCAAAAGTTAGCGTTTTGTGTCTGGCGACTTGTGTCACAGTAGCGACTTGTCCAGTTTCCAAAAGTTAGCGTTTTGTGTCTGGCGACTTGTGTCACAGTAGCGACTTGTCCAGTTTCCGAAAGTTGCGTTTTGTGTGTAGCGACTTGTGTCTGTCAAGATAGCGACTTGTCCAGTTTCCAAAAGTTAGCGTTTTGTATCTAGCGACTTGTCCAGTTTCCGAAAGTTGTGATTTGTCTGATTACTCTTAGTTTACGGTTTGTGTCTTGGTGATTTTAGAAATTCCCGCGAAAGATTCGATTTCTCGGTTAAATCACAAGATCAGTAAAATCCCGTATTCATAATGGCCACCATAACAAGCACCGCATCAGATGATATTCAAGCAGCAGGGTCCGATACCCGTCCGCCTATGCTTGATAGGACGGACTATGAGTCGTGGGCACAAAGAATACGACTCTACTGTTTGGGCAAAGAAAATGGAGTTAACATCCTCAAGTCAATTGACGAAGGACCATATCAGATGGGCACCACCAGAGATGTTGTTACAACTGGTGAAGATGGAACTGTGACTTTGGGAATCGACAGACCTCGAAACTACAATGATCTTAATGAAGAGGAAAAGAAGAGGTACGATGCTGATATTAGAGCCTCAAACATTGTCATTCAAGGTCTTCCCAAAGATATTTACAAACTCATCAACTTCAACACGGAAGCAAAAGCAGTATGGGACAATGTTAAGATGCTATTGGCTGGGTCAGAACTCACTAAGGAAGATCGGGAGTCACAATTGTATGATGAGTTTGAACACTTCAAAATGAACTCAGGAGAGAACATCACGGACTACTATGTGAGATTCCACAAGTTGGTAAATGATATGAGAATGATCAAAATGACAACGCCAAACATCCAACTTAACTCCAAGTTCGTGAACAACATGACTCCTGAATGGGACAGATTTGTCACTGCTGTGAAACTCAACAAGGGATTGAGAGATACTAATTATGAACAATTGTATGCCTATCTGCAGCAACATGAGAAACATGCCACATATGATCGTCTGTTGAGAGAAAAACTCAATCCAAATGCACCAAATGATCAACTTGCTCTTGTTGCTAATACTCAGCCACTCAACCAATCACCATCTGATCAAGCTTATCATCATCCCTATCCATCACCATCAACGTTGAGCACACAACTGGATTCAGGGCACTCTCACACTGACAGATTGATTGATAACCTTACCAACCAAGTGTCCTTACTTGTTCAACAATTCAAAGCAACACTCCCTCAGACTAACAACCAACTCAGAACCTCATCAAACCCTCGCAATTTAGCTATGGTGGAGGATGGAAAGATTGTGGTTCAGAATGTGCAGGGGAGACAAAATCATAATCAAAGGAATATGGGTCGAGGTATTGGGCAGTTCAAAATGGGTAATGCAAATCAAGGGCAGGGGAGACAGCCCAAGTGTTATAACTGTGGTGGACTGGGACACATTGCCAGAAATTGCAATCAACCAAAACGTCCTCAGAATGCTGACTACTTCAAGGACAAAATGCTGTTGATGCAAGCTCAAGAAAGTGGAGCAGTGTTGGATGATGAAGAACTGTTGTTTCTGGCTGGTGATGAAGGCAATACTTTTGATGCTGATGTGAACGATCAACCGGTTCAGGATCTGGCGCTTAATGATCCCAACATCTTCAAGGCTGAAGATTGTGATGCATTTGATTCGGATGTGGATGATGAACCAACAGCTCAAACAATCTTCATGGCTAACTTGTCCTCTATGGTCTCATCACCTCAATAGGCTGGTACCTCCAATGCATCTGTGATATCTGAGGTACTAAAATTATATGACACTTATAATGTGGATAATGAACTGTAGATTCCCAACGAAGTACAACAGACAGATGTGATTGAATCAGATATTGTTGATCTGGGTAATAGTAATATTATTCCATATGAACAATATGTGACTCATGACAACATGTCTGATGTACAAACTGGTGAATCTTCAGTTGTTAATAGTGCCTGTGTTGTAGATAATCTGAATGCCTTAGATAATGCTAGTGCCTTAGATAATGCTTGTGAGTGGCATGAGAACACTGTGTTTGTCTCTGATGATAACTTGATCACTAGACTAAACATCTATAAGGAACAAGTAGCTATGTATGAACAGCGTGCTAAGTTTGAACTAACTGAACGTAAGCAGAAAATGGAAGGTCAGTTGCATACACTTATAAAAGACTCTAGAGTGAGAGAAGAAAAATTAAAACAAGAGTTGAATTCTTTAAAAAGCCAGCTAGATATGTCTGTTAAACAAAAACAGGAAGTACAGAATTGTGTGAATAGGCTTAAGCTAGAATTCAAAGAAAAAGAATCTAAAATCTTAAATGATTTCTCTAGACTCAAAACATTAAAGAATAAACTTGAAAATAAGTTGTACACACAAGACCAAACCAGACAGACTGCCCAAATGATTCATAAGCACAGAAAGTTAAGTGACAAGCATAGTGAAAGCAATGTAGGTGAATCTCAATTAGCTCTTCTTAAGATTGCTAAGGTAGCCCAACCTGCATTATATGATGTCAATGTGATGGTTATGCCCAATCATGAACCACCTGAGGTTGTATCCTTGAATGAGGCTGATGAGATAGAAATACAAAAAAGAGAAAAAATGAATGAGAAAATGAAGGATCCCATATGCATAGACAAGCGAGTAACAGTCAAACCCCATGATTATTATGAGGAGAATCGCTTGACTGTGTTTGCACCTCAAAAGAAGCTAACGCCTGAACAAATTTTTTGGAAGATTGATATGGAAAAAAGGAAAGTTGATGAGCTTAAAGCCAAAACCCCATCCCTTAGGAAAATTGCTGTTGCGACGGTGTATCCTCCCAACACACCTAGACACTTAGTTCCTTTAACTCTTCCTACTGAATGTAAGACATTTATTAGCATATATGTACTTTGTCAACTATTTGCTTATTTTGATAAAACATGTAAGAAGAGAATAACACCAACAGGAATTACAGAGGGGGAAAGGGGTTTCGAACAAACAAAAAGGTGTTACTTAACTGAGGTCATACCATTCTTTAAACTTCTCAAAGAACATTTTGAAGAATTGGAAAAAGTTCTTAAAACTGAAGTTAATGACATGAAAGCAATGTTTAAAGATATGGAAAATGAGGTAACTCAAAATGTGACAGAACTTAAGACTCGTGAGATTGAAAGAAATAACATTCGCATCACAAATGAGAATTTGATTGCTAGATGTATTGCACAAGATGTATTTTATACTGCTACTGATTCTGCATTATCTGCTTGTCAATTTCATGAGTATTCTATTGCTTTGAATGTTACCCAGAATCGTGTTGTTGAGCTTGAGGGGGAGAATGTGAAATTGCTTGACAAAATTCAAAATGATGACCATGATAACATGGTTAAACGTTTTTCAAAACTAGAGGTTGATTATCTAAATCTGCAATTAAAATATCAACATTTAGAAGAAAAATGCAAAATATCAAATGACAAGACATCCTTGGATGCTCCTGAGTTTGAAACATATTTTGAATTAAGCAAACGAGATGAAAAGATTCAAGCTCACACAAACACGATTCGACTGTTGAGGGCCCAAATTGCCCAATTGAAATCCAACAAGTGTGATGTATATGGCACCAATAAACCTTCGTCTTCAGATTCTCAAAATTTTCAATATCAAGACACCATCAATAGGTTACATTATGAAAATGAGTGTTTTCGAGAAGAAAATTCTAAGATTAAACAGTATTACAAAGAGTTATATGACTCAATTAAAGTTACAAGAAATAGTCATAATGAAAAGATAACTTCTTTGTTAAATGAAATTGAGAATCTTAAGACTCAGGTGAAAGGAAAAATGCCATGCACCTCTTGTAATTGTGTTACATCAACGGTCTCTGCTTGTAAAATGTACGATGTTGATGTGGGGCCTATTCCATTTCCCATGAGAAACAACAGACCTGTCCATCATATGTATCTCTGTCACCTTAGGGATGGACTTGACACTCTTCGTGAGGTTGTGGAAGAGGACAGAATAGAAAAACCACTTGATAAGGCAGTAGGTTATGCCTACGTCCTCACAAAAAGGATCCAGGAACAGTTAGAATATGCCATTGGCACGGGTCCCAAGTCTAGCAACCAAAGAGATAGATTAGGTACATCATCATCCACTACCAAGAATAAGCATGTAATGTAGGAATTAACCTTCTTGATTGTGTGGATCTATTCGGGTGGTCTTGGATCTTGAAAGATCAAGAAACCCATTTGAGTAAGTTGGTAGAGAGAAGTTTTAGAGAGAGAGGGAACTATGTGAAAACCTGAATATAAGATTAATTGTGACAAGAGTTCCACCCTTCCCTTGTGTGGGAAGGGTTATATATATAGTCCTAATATTTGTGCCCCTAGTGGGCTGTGGAGTGAGCTGACAGTGGGGAAAGCCCCGACCCACTCCACGAATATATATTACTACACTAATAATACTGATATTACTAATAATACTAAACAAATATATATAAGCCTACGAGCTATATAAATGCTAATTAGATGCTCGGGGTGACCGAGCCTTCATATGAATATTTATATTCCTAACAATCTCCCCCTAAGGGAGGTCACCCCGGAAATAATAACTTGAATTCTAGCATTTTATCTTCTGAAGTTGTCGTCATAGCTCGTAGTCTTTGATTCTTCAATGTCTTTAGTCTTTGTGCCTTCAGCAGTAATGATTTGATGACTGATTGATTGTCTTGGATGATCTTTGAGTATTCTTCGACTTTATCATCCAACATTTGTTTCCAAGTCATCTTTCAGCAGTATGTTTCCATGTGATGTGATATTCTTAGAGCCGACATGCTCACACTATTCTGATGTCATGATCTTTAGCATCAGAGTTTGCAGAAGCTGTGTTAAAGGTCTTTAGGTTGATCATGACTTCTTTGATTAAGATGATGTAGTGTGAACATGTGGTAGAGGATTGGCATCTTTACTGCAACCAGCTACAACTGCATTCAGCTGCAACTTCAATCAGCTACAACCGCAAACAGCTGCAACAGCAATCAGCTACAATCGCCAGAAGTTCCTGCATACGACAGTTAGCAATAAAACATCCGGTACTTACAGGTTCGGACTTCGAGATTGTTAACAGCATAGTGTGAAAACTCTCTCTAATCCTTACCAAGACCGTTCCTAATCGAAAACCCACAGAGGGCTTTTTAAGATCGAACCGTAGCACATCAACGATTAGGTGAGTCGCTGGAGATCACTCCACGACTGTAGACCGTTAGAAACTGTCGTGACCACTAAGCGTAATCCATAAAGAATTACCGAAGTGACCTGCTTTCAGGGCTGCTTGATGTTGACCCTGGCAGGAATTTCCATTCAATCATTGAGAATTACATTTGTAAATTCCCTCATAAATGTTCTGGCAGATTGCTAAGATCTGCGTAGGACTCTTAAATTTACAACTGGTGTCCTTAATGTTGAACACCCAGTGTAGAAATAATTCGTGTTCCTATGAGATCTTTTTATGCATCTCGTGGCTCTAGACTCAATTGTGCGTTTTGATTTGGTGAGCGGAGGCTGGAGAGGACTGCCACCTTTTCAATATCATCTAACTCGGAGTGAGAGAGACGATAGGAATGTATTGAACTCCGTGACAATTGAAACAAGAATCCTTTGAGGGATCTTGAGTGGCTAGGGAGGGTTGTGCAGCGTATCACTGGGTCCATGATACTTTGTCTTCAATGCCAGCAATCAACTAAGTGATTCTGACAGCATATGTATTGACCCGGTTTCTGCTTAAGTTGTAAGGAGGGCTATTTCTTTTCACCCTTTATCTTTACAATTCTTTTTCATTCTTCAACCCCTTCAGTGCTTACCGAGACTTCATAACTAGTACCTTGTTGGGTTTGTTCCAGTACTAGCTCCATCTCAGTCGGCACTCTTCCCTTAATCACACTTTTCTCCTTTTTAATCTTACCTAAGGACTTCTACACTAACTAGTGGATAGTCCCTGGGTAGATCCCTCCGGCTCTGGCGGGATCGTGGGAACTTGAGCCTAACCTAGCCATCCTTATAACTCCATACATTCTTTAAAATGGTCGGTCTTTGGTGTACTTCCACGATTGCCATAAACCAAATCATTGAAAAATCTCTCAAAGTGTTCATGATTCTGAAACACATTTTTTCAAACACTTGAGAGTTTTATATTTTTCAAATGCTCCCCCTCAACATGTGCTCGGTTGATTGTTTTATAAATTTGCACATGTTAGGCAGAGCTCGCACTTTTTGAATTGATTGATTTTCCAAGAACATGATCATCGCGAGACACGCTTACATCACTAGTAAACTAGCTTGAAATTATTACCCGTCCAGATCACATTCAAGGAAAGTCGCTCGAAATCGGTACATTCTACTCAGACACGACCTTCGCGAGACACGCTTACATCACCAGATACTGGCTTGAAATTATTACCCGTCCAGGACATGTCCTTTCGACTACTGACTTTAGCTATCGTCAATTCATTGGTGAAGTCTGAGCCTTGCTCACATAAGATGCATGCCAAATCCTTTGCTCCCCCTCAATAAGTGCATTGGTATACAAAAGAGTTTAGCACTTACTGGAGAGCTTACTTTCACATCCAAAACATTTTGCTCCCCCTCAATATGTGCATTGATATATAAAATGGTTTAGCACATATGGGAGAGCGTACATTATACTTTCCAAAACATCACATTTTCATCAGGTTTCATATTTAAATCACATTCTCTCCCCCGATCAAAAATTTCAAACCTTTTGAGATTTGTGATCCCAATTGATTTAAATAATTTAGAAAACATGGGAGAAAATGTGGTCAGGTTTAACATGTTCTGATGATGAAACATACTTTGCTCCCCTTAATCTAAGAGGGAGATTCACTGCTCATTTTGCACAAAGTAATTTTTATGACACAAATGATATTGACCTTTTTGTGCAGACGATGTAATTATCTGCTTTTCTGAGTGAATCAGTCAATATCAATCATCCATCCACCAACAAATCTTTCGCAAATGTCGTTGATCCCCACTTAGCGAGACCAAAATAGATGAATAGTGGTGATGGTGGTGAAAGTGTTGTTGTTGTTGTTGTTGCCGACATTGTTGTTGAGGTGAATTCCGAGCCAATCAATAGAGTTTAAACGTCTGATCAAGTGGTTAGAATGGGAACTGGTACATCATTTTGGCTATGGAATCTGCATAAGAATATCAACACAGATATACATACATACAGATACACTATTCCTAGATAGCTACCCTTCAGCAGCTTGCCACATTATAATACCAAGTTCATCTTATAATCAAACCCCAATCAGGAACTACGTCAAACCACTATCTAGCATGAAGAGCAAATAGCAATCATGAACATGGCAATTCACACAGATTTCAATATTTAATTCAGGATCTTAAACATGATTCTAACATATAGCATCTACTAATCGAATCTGAGAACATATGCACAATACAACATTAGCAGCGAGACAAAACATTTGAAACCATCATTAGTTATACAATGCGTGAGTATTCAAAAACTAAAACAAATGGTTCTGACTTCTTCGGTTGAGTCTAACATTTGGATTAACAATCAAGTGACACAAATAACCTTCTAGATACATAAACAGAACTATAAGCAATGCACATATGTCTAACTTTCTAGCACTAACACTGGTCATTTGTATATTAAGCAAGACCCTTCAACTAATTCCCATTACTGAAAACCATTCAAACAAGTATGTTTTAACAATAATTCCGTTGATGATATAAAATTCGAATCACACTCCCCCTCATTCATGACCCTATTTAGTTGAACCTCAACTAAAATTTCGGCTTAACCATCAACTCATCAAACAAGAACTGTCTGAGGTTTGTAACGTTGGATTGAGTGAACAAATTATGCATAATCCAAGTCTAAACAAATTTCTACAACACATATTGTACCAATTTCACAATAATTTAGAAGAATCATAATGAAAACTATTTTTATACTAAAAATTTTCTCTATTTTTAAAAAATGTTGATGAAATAATAAATCATGAAACATGGTATAGTAATCCATAGGAACATCACCCAGTGGAGAACAAGCCGTCATATTGGCGACTGTGCTTGAGGTTTGTAAGTCGGATTGTGACAAATTATGCATATCCATTATAACAAGTTTTAAAAAATTCCATGTTAAAATAATTTCGGATCTAGAATGACTATTTATAAAGACAACTCCTTTTTAAAGAATGATCATAACGTAATCATGGAAACGGATTAATAATCATGCCAGTGACATCCCAGTTGGATGGAACAGCCGTATTTTTGGTATGCTTTCCAGTTTTGAAGTTGCTATCTAAAGTAATAGCAAGCCATTTTAGACATGTTTTAAGAATCCATTTTAACTTCTGCTCGAGCTTCATTTAAAGACCCGTGCCATTATTGAATGACATTTCTAAGTCCGTAAATGTTATCGATAAACAGAAGACATGCCTAGGTGAAACTATTTTTGGTATTTTCTATTTTTCAATTTTTAGGTTTTTCTGGTTTTACGTTTCTCTATTTACAATTAGCATGAATTCTATGTATCTATTTACAAGATGGTATAAGATATGAACAAGTATATATATATACAAGGATACGAACCAGAAACCATTACTCCTCAGCAGTCTGAATCTTCTCCGCATTCATCACTTGACTTGCTGAAGAGCAATGTGAGCACTTTCAATCAGGGAATGATTCTGGCTCAACACTCTCCCCTAATTAGTGCTCTCCCCCAATATGACAACCTCTGACGATCACCCAAAGTAGGAAGAAGAAGAAGCCTTTGGATGAACACCCGAAATATGAAGAAGACTTTTGATAACCAAATGCATGCCGTCTTTAATCTTCTAACACTCCCGTCCTAGAGTGACGCCGTCAAAAACCTTAGGCATCTTTTCGGTAGTTTAAGTTGAGCCTCAACTGAAATCTAGCTTAACCTCACAACTCATCAAACAAGAACTGTCATGAGGTTAAGTTAAACCACAAATTTAAGCCCAGAAACAACTTGATTTCAGCTTAACCTCACAACTCATCAAACAAGAACTGTCATGAGATTAGGTTAAAATCAAGTTGAACCAAACCTTAAACTACGGAACAACTTGAACCTAACTTAACTCCACAACTCATCAAACAAGAACTGTCATGGGATTAAGTTAAATATCAAGTTGTAAGAAAAGAGCTCAACATTCTTGAATGTAGAGAAGACTGAAGACTCGACCTTCTTCAAGATTGCCCAATGAGGAGGAATAGAATACCAATCATTTCATCTCACCAAATGTCTTCCAGTAACCTTACATATAACCATCAGCCCGCAGCATACACATGAGAAGATAACTCCCAACAGAGAATGAAGAATAGACTGACGACTCGACCTTCTTCAGTCTTTAGTATAACACCAAAGTAACAAGTTGAACCACTGATCATCTATAGAATGTATCCATCCTTGGATATTAAGCCCTGATCACGTGAACCTGTTGTGCGTCCTTGATGTACACATTCTCTCTCCCCTGATGGTTACGATTAATCAGCCCATGACGTAACAGTGAAACGTAAATACCAAGGTAACAAGTTGAACCACTGATCATCTCTGCGGTTATCAATACCGGAATATATGATTAAGCCCGATCACATGAACCTGTTGTGCGTCCTTGGTGTACACATTTCTCTCCCCCATGATGTTTACGATTAATCGGAATCATCATCATGATGTGTACATGTAGCCTGATGACGTGTACTTGAAGCATTGACTGGAAAGCCCATTGTTGCTGATTATACCAACCCGTGAGACTTTGTCGATTAGCATTCCATGACCATGTTCTTCAACACCTTGATAGACGGAAGAAGTAGTGTTGGAGAAACATGGTTTGCACGACTCCTGAACTGACGTATTCAGGAGTCGTATGACCATCTCAATCATCAATCAACATGTAGAATCATATTCACCCTTTCCCCCCCTCAAAAATTGCATATGTCTGCCAACTGCAATTTTTGATGATTGAACTCGTGAATATGAATACCATCAATGGTAAGTAGCTCCACTTGACGGTTCTTGAAGACTAACATGTTGTTTATTCACCCTTTCCCCCCCTCAAAAATTGCATATGCCTGTCAACTGCAATTTTTGATTGAATATGTGAATAAAAGAATACTCCAATATGCGCCGATCCACTTGAAGATTGAATAAGCACGGAAAGAGCATGAATCTTGTTGATGAGAATGGCCATTAATAAGAAGACTCCTCTTCTTTTGAAGATAAAGTGCACTCAAGCGTACACTTTTCTTTTCTTTGAAGAATGAGGCCTGAACTGATGTATTCAGACGTCATAAGATGAAGAACGAGGCCTGCACTGAAGTGTACAGACGTCATTTGATGAAGAACGAGGCCTGCACTGAAGTGTACAGACGTCATAATCTCTCTCTTTACTACTTCTCTCATCTAACTCTTTACCAACCCCATTATCATTTTGTTGGCTTGATGTCGTGACCACTGATGGAGAAAACCCAATATGATGAACTTGATACTGAAGTAATATAACCCGAACTTGTGACTTAAACTTGTACTAATGCGTGACAAAGAGCGGTGTAGAGACTTCGTGCAACATCGAATCCCTAAGTACTCTATACTCTTCAACCAACCAACCATCAAGTATAAGACGTACATCACCTCTTGGATATCCACAACTTCGTGTGACACTGAGCACTACAACGTGACTCCTTAAAGTGATAGTTATTTTGTAATAGGGAGAAAGAAAAAATAACTAGATATCCAAGTCCTTGTCATTGTATTGAAAGCTCGAACAAGGATCTCGAAGAATCTTCATCCAACCTCCCCGATATCTTCAGATGCTAAGTACACGCACCCATGAAATTTCACTTCAGCCTCAAATAAACAATACTGAACTAACCCCGTAGTCACATCTTGTCAATTAAAAGCCTCGATCCAGCCATTTGTGATGTTATAACTGAACTTCGATAATGGTTTTAACCCGATCCCGGTCAAGAGCGCATAGACCATCATCACGGAATTTTACAAATCTATGGTTTAAACCGAGAAATAAGTTCTTTCGCGGGATTTTACAAAACCAAGAAGAAACCGTGAGACAGTAACCGATTGAATGTGGCGTGACTGATTTGGTAATGGTGAACATCAGTTTGGGTTAAGAATATTTCGTGAGAATTACAGATCACATCACAACCTAAAAAACCTTTGGCCAACAAACCAACTTGGAACACAGATTAGTGACCACATGATGAAGGAAACCCGATATACCAGTACTGAAACCAGAAGAATAAATCCCCAAATTTGTAACTTAAGCTTGCACTAATGTTGGAAGAACGGTGTAGAGAATTAATGCTCCAAGCAGATCTCTAAGTGCTCAATACCCAACCAAAGTATGAGACATTAACACCTCTTGCGATTATCGACATCGTCAATGACGTGTGACACTGAGTATTCCAATAACTCTTAAGTGATAGTTACCTCGACTGCTGGTAACTAGATAACCCAAGTCTTCAACTTAAAATTTAAGCACGAGCAAGTTATCATTGAAAGTCATGCATCCAACCAACCCCGACTTCAAGATAAAATAAGTAGACGCCTTCGAGAAATTCAGCTTCAATCTCAAATAAGGAACACCAAATGAACTTCGTGATCATCTTGTGCTGTTGACTTGTCAAAAGGAAAAGAAACAAGCGCCAATTCTTAACAGTACCCATGACTCATAGTCAGTCCTATCAAACAAAGCTGTCTGACCCAGCTACTTGGATATTGTCAGATTCAGTGCATGGAATAGTTGTCGTACTGTGTCAGGATTTTACAGTTCTTGAGATTTATTCGAGAAATAAATTCAAGAACAAACTGCACAACAGTAAGAACAAACTGCTGAAATCTTAGGCAATTAGCTAAGACCTTAACCACTGAAACTGGAACCGCTAAAATTCACATCGCTGGAGATGGAACCACTAGGAAACTCGCGCTAATTCTCCCCCTCAAAAAGGACATGAAATGACCTTTTTGCCAAAGCTGAGAGTCCGTGATGTTTGTGAATTTGTCAGGCACAAAACATGGAGAGAGACAAATGAAACTACTGCAACGAAGATGTTGATTAAGACTCTCTTGTAGTAACCCCTTGCTTTCCTCATCATCAATGGTTTAGTAGATTAACAAATCATTGAAGCTCGTAATATGCCAAAACCGCTTGATGAAATGCATATGACTTTAACATGAGTAAAAGGTTAAAACATGTCTCCAAACAAATCACCTCTTGTCTTTAAGCCTGACTACCTCTTGAGAAGATCTTGAACAACAATCCCATTAGAAGCTTGAGAAACAACAATCACTTGATGAAGCTTGATAAAGAACAAGTCAGCGACTTAAACTTGCACTAAATTATGAATTAGAACCTATATTGAGCACAACAACGTAACTCCTTTAAATATAGGTAGTGATATATACCCAACCTTCCATCCTTAATTGTATATATCCACTTCATGAACATCCAAGTCTAATCACCTTAAATTGCAAATTGTGATTTAGAACCTATATTGAGCACAACAACGTAACTCCTTTAAAATATAGGTAGTGATATATACCCATCCTTCCATCCTTTATTGTATATATCTACTTCTTGAACATCCAGGTCTAACCACCTTAAATACGCTCGAGCAAGGGTCAACAAACATCGTGCATCCATCCACCCCGAGATGTTTGTGACACTAAGTACACCAACCCGTGAATTAACAAACCAACCAAGTTACCATAGTTTCCCAATTCCTGCTGATCTTGAAGCACAAACTTATCCCGAAAAATTAGTCACACCCCGTAAGTTTCATTATTTCTAAACCCAAGTCCAGCCTACTTGTCCAAAATTAATTTCACGGGATTTTACAGCTCTTGAGATTTAAACCGAGAAATCGAATCTTTCGCGGGATTTTCTAAAAACTACAAGAGAAACCGTGAAATCAACCAGAATACCCAAGAGTGAGGTGCAATACCAATCTTCGAAATTCAAGTCACAGAAGTCAAATCACAACATGATCAAATTGCAACAGGCCAAGTCACAGATTGTCAATTTGCACCAAGACAGATTGCAATCAATCAAATCACAATAAGTCGAATCGCAAGTGTTAACTCGCAACGTCATATCGTAACTGGTCAAATAGCAATCCGTCAAGTCGCAATAAGACAAACACGCAACTTGACAAATAACACTTAATCACATTGCAATTTGTCAACTGTAACTCAACTCGAAAACATCAAATCGTAGGCACCAATTGGACAATGCTGCCAAATCCACAATTCCACAACTCAACTTTATTGTGATTATGTCCAAACTCTAATCCCAATTAACCCAAAACACAGTCATCCCAACATTTTCTTCCATGAAGAAAAAGCAACGACCAAAATTTCACACAAGTCACGAACCCCCAAAATTCAACACAAATCAATTTCAGGTTCTCTACGGCTCAATAAGAAAGACTCGGTCCAAACTTATATCCAAAATTTTCTACAACCAAAGAGATTCACCCTAACTAACATTCGTTCCTTTGATAAGAGCCAAGAATATTCATCAAAAAGATTTAAACCCACATCAAAAAGAACGTCCTTTTGTTATAGCACTAGAGCTTCAATCCAAAGAAAGAAGAGAATCATCCTTGTGTTATTAGTAAATAATACAAGCCCAAGTAAAAGCAAATCAAACCGTCCTTGGAATCACAGTCCACGAACATTAGTCCATCTCATCCAAGCCCAACATCGAATCCGGTATAGGCCCACTTCAAAATCATTCAGCCCATTTAACTTCAGTTAATGATTCCTATCCAAATCCATATCTGCTAATATAAAGGGTATCACATACTTTTAACCCTAATCATTTATCATTTGCCTTAACCCTAAAGACAAACCACTCCGCCCCCTTTCACTCTCATTATGCTCAGCCCTCCAACACATCAAATCCATCCTCCTTTACACAGCCAAACCCTTATCTCAAAACCATCCGCCCCTATCCTCTTTCATCTCTCCAACCGTATTTATCTCCAAAATGAAACTCAGGTAGGCACTATTGTTATGTATAATTTGTGTTTATTTTTGGTTTTTCATTTAAACCGAATGAAAGGAAAGACAAAACAAAGTTGTTTTTGTCTCTTCCTTATGATTGTTCGGATATAAACACAATGAGTATAATCTCATCACACATCAAAGGTTGTTAATTTCTTTTCAGTTTTAGGATCTATGATGGTGTTCTTTCGTGTGTTTGAACTTTGTAAAAGTTCTTTGGGCTTTGTTCTACACGACAAGAAATCTGAGATTCAATTTGTTCTACACGACTAGTAATTGAAGAGTGATTTATATAAGGATTTGTGTTGGTATGAAGTGGGTTGAGTCTCGTTTAGGATTAGTTATAGTTGACGATAGGATTTGGTCATGGATAAGTCGCGTATGGTTGATTGAATTCAATACGAGTTGTTGGTATTTGGTTAGTGGTCTACTGGTCTTCTATCATTATCTTAATCCTGTTGGTTGGCTGATTATGAGGTCAACTAGAGTCAGTGTTACGTTTAGGTCAACGTGGTCAAACCGCATCTGTGCAAAACCCAACCCGAGTTCGTGATTGTACACAAACCGCGTATACTTTTCATACACAAACCGAGTTCGTGTTATACAGTCAAACCGAGTACGTGACAATACATACAAACCGCGTTCGAAGTTAAACAGACAAACCGAGTTCATGGTTGTACGGACAAACCGAGTTGGCGAGTGTTTAGACAAACCGAGTTCATGATATTATGGACAAACCGAGTCCAGGGTTAAACAGACAAACCGAGTCTGTGAGCCAATGGACAAACCGCGTCTGGGACAAACCGAGTCCAGGACAAACCGAGTCCAGGACAAATTGCAAGTTTGACCGGTCAAACTGTCACTTTCGTACTTTCCTTAAAACCCGGATCTGTGTTTTTCACTTTGACCAGTCAAACAGACAAACCGCCTTCAAGAATAATATCATTTTACATGAGCAGCAACAAGAACATCAACAAGAGAAACCACCCTTTTGATCAAACCGAATCCAAGAACACAAGAATTTTTGTGACCAAAATGAACCCACGGCTCAGCTTCAAGTCGATAATAAGATGATAACGCCTTAACCCTTGAACCATTCACCACAAATAAGCCACAGCACCAACGTATAAACCATGTAAATCACCAACGAATAAAACCGATAAGATACCAGATCTTGATACATGGTATTTCGAACCAGAGAGTTTCATAATATAAAGGCCATAATCATTTAAACATTTGAAGCCCAACTTGAAGGCCCATTTGAATATTAAAACCATGTAACTATTCGAACAACACTGAATATTAACATTTGAATATTAACATTTGAGACTAAAACTGTTAAGACAAGATGATACTTTCAAATGATATCCAAATGATCTTTAAAAACGCAGTGTACCAGCAGTTTTCTAAAACAAAAATAATTAAGGCCCACAAACAACCGAACCAAATCCATTCAACGCATTCGAGCCAAAAAAATAAGTAGAGCAGTTAGTATAAAAAGGATTCGAGCAGTATCAAACTTTGACCAAATCAACCTTCTTTGACTGAACAAGATCCAGTTAACTTACAAAATTCTTTGACCAAATCAAAAATACTTTGACCGAATAATCCAAACAAAATTGACCAAGATCTGAACCGAATATACAGCCATTGACCACAGATCTGACCAAGATGAAACCATGGCTCTTGATACCAATTGTAGGAAATAACCTTTCTTGATTGTGTGGATCTATTCGGGTGGCCTTGGATCTTGAAAGATCAAGAAACCCATTTGAGTAAGTTGGTAGAGAGAAGTTTTAGAGAGAGAGGGAACTATGTGAAAACCTGAATATAAGATTAAATGTGTGAAGAGTTCCACCCTTCCCTTGTGAGGGAAGGGTTATATATATAGTCCTAATATTTGTGCCCCTAGTGGGCTGTGGAGTGAGCTGACAGTGGGGAAAGCCCCGACCCACTCCACGAATATATATTACTACACTAATAATACTGATAATACTAATACTACTAAACAAATATATATAAGACTACGAGCTATATAAATGCTAATTAGATGCTCGGGGTGACCGAGCCTTCATATGAATATTTATATTCCTAAGAACAAGCATGTAACCTTTGAGGTACCTTTGGAAACTTCAGATCCCAGCACATCAAAACATGTTCAGCAACCAGAAGTGAAAAAGACTAAGATTCCCATCAGTTCCTCTACAGGAGTTAATAGTGACACTAAAGCTAGCAAGTCAAAACCTAGGATAAACATAAAGAATTATAGGACTTCACCAGCTAAAAGTGTTCCTAAAAAGAAAGTAGAAGACTACATGAGGAACAATAAGTCAGAATTGAGCAAAAAGAATCATAATTCAAACCCTAATTCACTTTGCAAGACATGTAATGAATGCTTAATTTCGCGTAATCATGATAAATGTGTTGAGAAATTTCTGAATTTGTCCAACAAACCCCCAGTTAAGAAAGTTTGGAGAGCTAGAGAAATTAAGCAAACTTGGAAAGCAACAGGAAATAGGTTTGCTAAAGTTGGTTACCAATGGAAGCCCACTGGAAGGAAATTCACTTTAGGAGAACAGTGCCCTTTAACTAGGATAACTAAATCTAAAGTAGTGCATGTACGTCAATGGAAGCCAACTGGAAGGAAATTTCCTGTAGGAGAACAGTGCCCTTTAATTAGGTCTACTTCCACTAGCATTCCAACTCCTACTGAGACTCGGGCGAATGATGCTTCTGTTCCCACTAACCAACTGGACCCCAACTTAAATTGGGGATCCGGCACTCCAAACTCTCCATTTTTGTCTGTTTTCAAATGTAGGTCATACGGATTGTCCTTTGGCATTTGGACTCCGGCTGCTCACAACATATGAGGGGAATTGATTATGATGTCTGTACACATCAGTGCAGGCCTCGCTCTTCATCATAATGACGTCTGTACACATCAGTGCAGGCCTCGCTCTTCATCATAATGACATCTGTACACATCAGTGCAGGCCTCGCTCTTCATCATTATGATGTCTGTTCATATCAGTTCAGGCCTCGTTCATCAAAGAAAAGAAAAGTGTACGCTTCAGTGCGCTTTATCTTTGGAAGAAGAGAAATCTTCTTATTTATGGCCATTCTCATCATCAAGTTTCATGCTCTTTTTGTGCTTATTCAGTCTTCAAGTGGATCGACGCATATTGGAGTATACTATTATTCACTTATTCAACCAAAAATTGCAGTTGACAGGCATATGCAATTTTTGAGGGGGGGAAAGGGTGAATAAACAACATGTCAGTCTTCAAGTACCGTCAAATGGAGCCATTTACCGTTGATGGTATTCATATTCACTAGTTCAATCATCAAAAATTGCAGTTGCCAGGCATATGCAATTTTTGAGGGGGGGAAAGGGTGAATATTATTCTACATGTTGATTGATGATTGAGAAATGGTCATACGACTCCTGAATACGTCAGTTCAGGAGTCGTGAAAACCATGGTTCTCCAACACTACATCTTCCTCCGTCTATCAAGGTGTTGAAGAACATGGTCATGGAATGCTAATCGACATCGTCTCACGGGCTGGTACAATCAGCAACAAAGGGTTTCTAGTCAATGCTTCATGTACACGTCATTACGCTGCATGTACACATCATGATGATGATTCCGATTAATCGTAACCATCATGGGGGAGAGAAATGTGTACACCAAGGACGCACAACAGGTTCACGTGATTGGGCTTAATCATTTATTCCGGTGTTGATAACCGCAGAGATGATCAGTGGTTCAACTTGTTACCTTGGTATTAACGTTTCACTATTACGTCATGGGCTGATTAATCGTAACCATCAGAGGAGAGAGAATGTGTACATCAAGGACGCACAACAGGTTCACGTGATCAGGGCTTAATATCCAAGGATGGATACATACTATAGATGATCAGTGGTTCAACTTGTTACTTTGGTGTTATACTAAAGACTGAAGAAGGTCGAGTCGTCAGTCTATTCTACATTCTCTGTTGTGTGTTATCATCTCATGTGTATGCTGCGGGCTGATGGGTTATATGTAAGGTTACTGGAAGGCATTTGGTGAGATAAAGATGAGTGGTATTCTGTTCCTCCATATTGGGCAATCTTGAAGAAGGTCGAGTCTACAGTCTACTCTACATTCTCCGCTATGTGTCAGAAGACTAAAGACGGCATGCATTTGGTTATCAAAAGACTTCTTCATATTATGGGTGTTCATCCAAAGTCTTCCTCCTATTATGGGTGTTCATCAGAAAGGTTGTCAGATTGGGGGAGAGCACTAATTAGGGGAGAGTGATAAGCCAGTATTTATCCCTAATTAAATATGCTTACATTGCTCTTCAGCAAGTAAAGCGATGGCAGCGGAGATATTCAGGAAGCTGAGGAGTAATGGTTTTTGCTTCGTATCCTTGTATATATTTGCTTCATACATTTTTGTTCATATCTTATACCATTTTGTAAATAGATATATAGAAAACCTGCAATTTGTAAATAGAGAAACGTAAAACCATAAAAACCATAAAAATTAAAAAATAGAAAATACCAAAAATAGTTTCACCTAGTCATGTCTTCTGTTTATCGATAACATTTACGGACTTAGAAATGTCATTCAATATTGGCACGGGTCTTTAAATGAAGCTCGAGCAGAAGTTAAAATGGATGGTTAAAACATGTCTAAATGGCTTGCAGTTACTTCATACTGCAACCCGCGCTATACAATGGGGAAAGCATGTCGCCAAATAGACGGCTGTTCCTCCAACCGGGTGAAGTTCACCTGGGCATGGATTACTTTATATCCATGTTTTTTGTCCGATCTGATGTACGTTTCAGTGCGTCATTTCGTGTATAAGAAGAGAAGTCTTCTTTACATCAAACTCTTTATCTTCTTTAATTCTTCAAGAGAGTCTTGATGATACACAAGGTGGTAAATTGAATTAAATTTTCACAAATACTCATCGCTCAATTGAATGACTACAGCTCTTTTAATAGAAAACGGGTCATTAATTGAGGGGGAGAATATTTGTTCAAATTTCTGACACCTTGCCAAATTTGTGCAACATCAACAGTGACACTCTCTCGTGGTTTAAGGGGGAGCATAGTATGCTCCGAAATCAGAATACATTTAAACCTGGCCACATTTTCTCCCAAATTTTCTAAACATATTTAAATCAATTGGTATCACAAGTCTCAAGTGGTTTGAAATTTTTGATCGGGGGAGAGAATATGATTCAAATATGAAATTCTGATAAAAAGTGTGATCTTTTGAAACTCAAGTGTAGGCTCTCCCATATGTGCCAAACCTTTTCGTATACCGATGCACATATTGAAGGGGAGCAAATGATTTGTGAGGGCAATTATGAAAGAATACCAAAGACCGACCATTTTACTTTATGTATTGGAGTTATTAGGATGGTAAAGTTAGGTATTAGTTCCTATGATCCAGCCAGAACCGGAGGGATGTACCCAGGGACAATCCACTAGTTAGTGTAGAAGTCCTTAGGTATGATTAAAAAAGGAGAAAAGTGAGAATAAGGGAAGAGTGCCGACTGAGATAGAGCTAGTACTGGAACAAACCCAACAAGGTTCTAGTAATGAAGTCTCGGTAAGCACTGAAGGGGTTGAAGAATGAAAAAGAATGTAAAGATAAAGGGTGAAAAGAAAGAAACCCTCCTTACACTTTAGGCAGAAACCGGGTCAATACATATGCTGTCAGAATCACTTAGCTGATTGCTGGCATTGAAGACAAAGTATCATGGACCCAGTGATACGCTGCACAACCCTCCCTAGCTACTCAAGGTCCCTCAAAGGACTCTTGTTTCACTTGTCACGGAGATCAATACATTTCTATCATCTCTCTCACTCCGAGTTAGATGATATTGAAAAGGTGGCAGTCCTCTCCAGCCTCCGATCACCAAATCAAAATGCACTATTGAGTCTAGAGCCACGAGATGCATAATAAGATCTCATAGGAACACGTATTATTTCTACACTGGTTGTTCAACATTAAGGACACCAGTTGTAAACTTATGAGTCCTACGCAGATCTTAGCAATCTGCCAGAACATTTATGAGAGAATTTACAAATGTAATTCTCAATGATTGAATGGAAATTCCTGCCAGGGTCAACATCAAATAGCCCTGAAAGCAGGTCACTTCGGTAATTCCTTGTGGATTACGCTTAGTGATCGCGGCGGTTTCAAACGGTCTACAGTCGTGGAGTGATCTCCAGCGACTCACCTAATCGTTGATTTGCTACGGTAAATCTTTAAAACCCTCTGTGGGTTTCCGATTTAGGAACGGTCTTGGTAAGGATTAGAGAGAGTTTTCACACTATGCTGTTAACAATCTCAAAGTCCCAACCTGTAAGTACGGACGTTTTATTGCTAACTGTCGTATGCAGGAACATCTGGGGATTGTAGCTGATTGCTGTTTCAGCTGTTTGCGATTGGAGCTGATTGATGTTGCAGCTGATTGCGGTTGTAGCTGAGTGCAGAAAAGATGCCAATCCATCACCACATGCTCACACCACATCATCATCATATTCAAAGAGGTCATGATAACCTAAAAGACCTTCAACACTGCTTCTGCTAACTCTGATGTTGAAAATCATGACCCAGAACAGTGTGAGCATGTCGACTCAAAGAATACCACATCACATGGAGACATACTGCTGAAAGATGACTTGGAGACAAATGTTGGATGATAAATTCGAAGAATACTCAAAGATCATCCAAGATAGAAGAACAGTCATCAAAAGATCACTGCTAAAGGCACAAAGATACAAGATGTTGAAGAATCGAAGACTACGAGCGATGAAGACAAGTTCAGATGATAGAATGCTAGAATTCGAAATATTATTTCCGGGGTGACCTCCCTTAAGGGGAGATTGTTAGGAATATAAATATTCAGATGAAGGTTCGGTCACCCCAAGTATCTATTTAGCATTTATATAGCTCGTAGGCTTATTATTATTATTATTAATAGTATTAGTATTATTAGTGTAGTTATATTTATATTTATGGAGTGGGTCGGGTCTTTACCCACTGTCAGCTCACTCCACAGCCCACGAGGGGCACCAATATTAGGAACTATATAAACCCCTTCCCACACATGGGAAGGATTGGAACTCTTGTCACTTTACACACATTAATCTAATTTTCACAAGTTTTCCCTTCATCTCTTTCTCTCTCTAGTTCTTCCATCTAACTCAAACATGGATCTAATCTTCCATAACCCAAGACCACCCGAATCATACACACAATCAAGATGTATAGATCTTACACTCTCTTAGGTGCTAAAGTCACAGTAAGGTTTAGTCTCTAAAAAGTATCTTCAAGAGAACTCCCATCCTTCGCGGATCATCAAATCTCTACAGCTAAATAATAACCTTTATTTAACTCAATCTCATGTCTCATCAAACAAGAACTGTCACAAGATTGAGTTAAATAACCAGTTATTATTGAGCTCCACATTTTTGATGACTCGACCAAATTATGGGATTTCCATATTAGTACAAAAGAATATCATCTAACAGCGCGGATCTAGACGAAAAATTTATCGGAAAGCATGTGTGCACGAAGATTGTGTAAGGCGATAGGGAGGAGAATCCCAACGTATATAGTAGTTATAGTCTAGGTACTAAATGCAACCTAGTTCTCTATAACCAGTTCTCTGATACCAATCTGTCACACCCCCAAAATATCGCAGCGGAACGATAGTGTCAACGGGGTGCAACCTCAAGGCACAAAGTACAAGATATAGAAAACGACCTCTAAGTGAGACGTTTTAAAAAGTTACCATTCGAATAAATAGAAAATCAGAGTTTACAAAACAAGAGATCCCAAAGTATACTAATACATAAGTTTTTAAAGCATATCGAATGGTAAACGATAAAAGAATAAGTCTCCAAAACATGCCCTAAGACTCTATGCTCCATGCTTCCGTTATCGCCTTACTAACCTGAGATAAACATGCTAAAAAGTGTCAACACAATGGTTAGTGAGTTCATAGAGTTTGTTTTAAATAAGTTGTAAGACTTTTAGAGAAAGTTTCCACAGCAAAGGCATTGTAAATCCACTCAGTTGCAAATCCCGCCCATACAAAACTTGCAACCTGTGTGTTCACAACCCACTGCTAAAATATAGTATGAGTAAGGCATGTGTGTATACGATATAAATGCACTTAATGTAAAGTATAACAACCAACTGAACCCTATGACAAGAATAAACAAGAATATAGCATTGCTGGATTATATTCACCCAGGGCCAAGAGTTGTGGGGCCAAGGGTGGGGGCGTCAACTCGATAGTACTATCAATACCTCTCCGTCGGCTCCATCCAGGAGTTAAATAGTGGTTAAAGAATATAGCGCATAGAATAGTGTTCACACATTAAGGCACATATCGTAACAAAGCTACACATCATGTTTAAGAGTATAAAAGTATAGCGTAGCATATGCGTAAATTGTCTTGAGTAAAAGTGAAAGCAAGCAGTTTAAGCATGTATCTCCCCCAAAGAGTTTAAAACAAGTATTAAAAGAGTAAGAGTGGGGCTATGACTCACCTGATGCGATAGAAACAATGACAATAGTGGATATGATGAAATGTGGCTTGGTCTCTAACCGCAACCTATTATGAATGATGTATCTAATGTAAGTCATGAAATGACACTACACATGCAAATACGTATGTTATCGATACCACTCGTTAGTTTTGAAAATAACGTTTATCGTTGAAAAATACATTTTTGACGTCTCGTTAAGTTAATAACCACTTTTCGTGTAAATATGTTGAAACGGTACTCCACGATCCTTGTTTGGTTTTCTATCGGCAAATATAATGTTTTCGTCACAAATTAATATTTTCTTAACTTGTGAAAATATGCCCAAATGGCCTCGTAAAACTAGTCGTGAAATATTGTACGTTAAGTGTTAGTGACTAAACTCAACGTTTTTGAAAACCTTGTAGCATTATCTAAATGTCGTGTTATTCAACTTTTGATCATACGCGTCTCGATCAATTAGGAAATCGGCTATCAATGCAATGTCTTATAAAAATTACTAGTTTTTATATTTAGAAATATTTCTATTAGTTCTGTCAAAAATAAAGTAGAGTTCGTCGGGTTCAAACGCGTGTATCTCGGTCGTTATAAGCTCGTTTTCTACGTTCTTTATATCCACGGGTTTGTAAGAACATGAACTAACATATTCTCAGTAGGCCGGCTCTTCTAGATCACGTCTAACGCCTCGTTTTGTCCTTTGAAGTTCGGCAAAACAGCAAACAATTTTCTGAAAATAGTTTTTCGTCGTCTAACTTAGAAAAAATCATATCTCCTTCGTTATAAGTCGGTTTTTACTCATTCAAGCGCCCACGGTTTCGTTTTTGAAAGTATTTTCTAAATATGAAGGCCAAAATAGTTCAATGTTTACTGAAATTTCCAGATCTCACGTTTTTGGACAGTAGGTTATATATAGTGTTAAAAACTTATTTTTCTAGTTCAAGTCTTGATCAAACCTCTTCCAATCAACTCCACAAGTACTCAAATCCTACCATACACCTTCTTAGGGTGTCATGGGGTCCTAAAAATCACCAACCTTGGTGGATTTCATGAGATTATTAATAAAACTTATAGATCTAGTGTTAGAGATAGTTTATGTGCAAAGTGGTATCTAAAACATTAATAAGTTGCATGATCAACTAGTATATCATGAAAATACATAAATATATGAAGTAAATGAAAGTAGGAAAGGATCATAAAGATGTTCTTGAAGCTTACTTGCAATATTGTTGAGTTTTGATGAGAAATTGTGTTGTGACTTAGGGTTTTTACCACAAAACCCTAACTAGTAATGTAAATAGAGCTTGATTATGACTTGAACTTCAAAAATTTGTGGATTGCTCTTGGTGTTCTTCCTTGGCCGAACAATGAAGGAGAAAAAGAGAGAGTTTGTGTGTTATTTTGCTAGTGAATTCTAGCTAGTAATGTGTTTAAGTAAATAAATGGGAAAACATTTAGAATCTTTTAATCAATGAGCCATAGAAAATCAAGTGTAGTAGATATATTAGGGTGGCTCATGGGGGGCTGCACATGTGAAGAAAAGAAGGGTGATTTGATGTTAATTATGGCCTTTGTCTAAACATTGTATGTGTTAGTTAGTTTAGTGTATACATTAGGTGTTATCGGGTACCGAGTTAACTAGAAATAACTCGTGACGAGGTAAAATAAAATACGAAGAAGTTGTAAAAATTGTAAAATCATATTCCTGGCAAGAATCGGGTGTTGGAATAATTATCGGTTTAAATTATCGCAAACTGACGGAGTTATAAGCTTCTAACGGGAAATATAGCGTTTGATTTAAAAACACCGGGTAAAGTAATAATAAAATCTTTATATCATTATAATTAGCATGAAAATATATTAGGATCATTGGCGGGAGTATCAAGTATATGTTACGTAGTAAATACTGAGTGGTACCGTTTAATAAATAATGAACATACGTAAATTGCAATAATGTCTATTCGTGCTTGACACAAAATGCAGATGATGTCCTGATAATACATAGACTATTCTAGCCTATATGAGGTCTAGTGAATTCGCAGATAAACCCTGATGGTTACGCAAATTTTTGGTATCCTTAAACCTAGTTTACGTATTAATGAATAGTGACCATAAATAGTGATTTTCCTCCGGGAATGAATAGTGTTTTGTGACTAGTAAAATTTTTGAAAGCTTCTCAAAATCACAAACCGACCTCGAAATTGATGAATAGTGAAATGTGAATAGTAAAAACCCGAAAATGTGAATTGTGACATATCACTAAGAAGATTGGATAACCAAATAATCTCACAAGTACATGAAGCCATGCTTCTGTACTCAGCCTCAGCTGAAGATCAAGATAAAGTGGATTGCTTCTTACTTTTTCAGGTAACTAAAGAGTCACCCAGAAAAACACAATAGCCAGACACAGATTTCTTGGTAATAGGGCATCTTGCCCAGTCAGAGTTAGCATAAGCTCTAAGCTTAAGATTTCCCTTTTTGTTAATTTGCACACCATTATCAGGAGAGCCTTTAAAGAATCTCAAAACCCTCAATGCAGCATTCAAGTGAGACTCAAGGGGAGCATGCATGAACTGACTTAAGCTATGAACAACATAAGAGATATCTGGTCTGGTATTGGTTAAGTAAATTAACTTGCCAACCAGTTTTTGATAGTTCCCAATATTTTTCAAAGCTTTGTCATCAACAGACTCAATGTGATTAAGAGTGGTGTTTTCAGGCAAAGGTGTGTCAACAGGTTTGGCAGCAAGCAAGCCATATTCATGCAAGAGTTCTAAACAATACTTCCTTTGACTGAGACAAACACCATTATCATTTTCCAAAACTTCAATTCCAAGAAAGTATTTTAACTTTCCTAAATCTTTGATTTGGAATTTTTTTTTTTTTCAAAAACACTTTGAACTTCTCAATTTCATTAATATCATTGCCAGTTATGACAATGTCATCAACATACACAAGTAAAGCCAAAAACACATTCCCAGACCTCTTAGTGAACAAAGAATAATCATATTTAGACTGCACAAAACCATGTTCATTAAGAGTTGAAGTTAATTTTGCATTCCATTGTCTAGGGGCCTGTTTAAGGCCATACAGAGACTTATTAAGCTTCACAACCTTAGATTTATGATCACCAAAACCAGGGGGCAGAGTCATATACACATCCTCAGTTAAATCACCATATAGAAAAGCAATGTTAACATCTAATTGAAAAAGACTCCAGTTATTACAAATGGCAACATTAATAATGCATCTAACAGTAGACATTTTAACAACAGGACTAAAAATTTCCATATAATCAAATCCCTCCCTCTGGCTGAAGCCCTTGGCTACAAGCCTGGCTTTATACATATCAATCTCTCCTGTAGACTTATATTTAATTTTCCATAACCATTTACTACCAACAGGTTTTCTTCCTTTAGGAAGATCACATTCAGTCCAAGTATTATTCCTTTTTAAGGCAGTAATCTCATTATTCATAGCCTGAACCCAATTGTTATCTTTAACAGCCTTATCATAAGAAGAAGGTTCAACAAATTTGTTTAAAGTAGTGGAGAAATAGTAATTAGCAGGGCTAAGATTGGAATAACAGACATATTTTTCAAGCCTATATTTGACACTACTATTGACAACATAGTCATTAAACTTAGCAGGAGCTAGCCTTAGTGTTTCTACTAGACCTCCTAAGAGCAGGCTGCTCAGGACTTAGGTTCTGAGTAGGATTGACTTGAGTTGTTTCAAGATTAGAACTGGAAGGGACATTTCCCTGAGACAGAGTATTATCACCCATAGATGTTGCAGTGCCATTAGTCTCACCATCAATAGAAGTATGTATACTTCTATGGCATGAAGAGGCACCACCATCATCATTGGGTGTGGTATTGTTACCTCTCCATTCATCATTGGGATTAAGATCAAAGTGTTTCTCATTAAAAAAAAATTGATCATTCAATGTAGAATCAGAATTCTGATCAGTTTGCAGCTTAGAATTCATTTTGAATGGAAAAACAGTTTCATAGAATTGAACATCTTGATGAGTGGCCTTTTACTCATCATTTTATACCCGAAAAACCCCACAAAAACGACCAAAAACACCCAAATAGACCCTATATTGTTACATATATCCTTGGTTTGTGTTTTTTTGCATTTCAGGTACAAAAGGATTAAAAATGGGGCGAACATGGACAAAATCGAGCTTAATATGGAAAAGAGCCGAAAACCGAAGCCGGAAAAAAATATTTTTCATGTGGATATAATTCGAGCTCAAGAATTCCAAAAACGGCCCTTGGATAATTTCAGATTTACAACTTGGTCCCTTGATTTACTTTAGAGAAATTGGCAGTTATGGTCCTTGAGGTTTCATAAATTACAACCATGGTCCTTGGTTAATCCCATTTATCCTAAACTATTATACACTACAACCGGATCTTAAAAAAACCCCAACCCAACAAACCCTCCACAGCCCGCTACACACATAAACCAACCCACCAAACCCATTAAACCTTATAACCCATCTATCCTTAAAACCCAATAGCCCTTTACAACCCACGGCCCAACCCATTGTCTTATACCAAACACAAACCCGACCCATCCCACACTACCCTTAGCAAAACTTCGGTCAAATCCCCCAAACCAAGTCAAAATCCCTAACAACAATTTAACTACTGTATATCTTCTTCAAAACCCTAATCCCTCTGCTAATCCAACCATCCCTTTCATCACCACTACAAGCCAAACCATCACATGGACATGTCTTTGGTCCCCTCCCCTCCACCTCAGCGATCCGTGGACAAAAGGAAAAATCAACGGATGAGATTCCAAGATGTGGTGACCAAGTTATGATCCAAGGGTCAAGGAAGAAACACAAGTAGCAAGAGGGGAACACACTCACACAAAAAAAACACATTCGACTAGGGTTTTGTATTTTTTTTTTAGTATAAATATAGGAGTAGTAGTGTAGTTGTAGCAGGTTTTTTTTAGCTTTTTTTTTATCTAAGGTACTTTGTAATTTTTAATTTCAGTTGTAATTTACTCTTATTTTAATATTCAGTTCAGTTCTTCTTTTTAATCCAAAGTAGTGAAGCTTATTTTATCGCTTATTGCTTATATTATGCCCTTTTTTATTTCCTTATGTGTTCCATGTGGTGTTTGTTAGTTTTATGGTATGCCCCCTAGTGTAGTTTACACAAACTGTTGTTAGGTTGTTTTTAGTTAGCATAAAGCTTTTGAGGTTTTTAGTTGCTTAGTAGAAGTTAGGTGGTTGACTGCTTATATTTAGCTTATTGAAAGATAAGCAGTTTCTTTTACCTTTTAGTTGCTATTTCTGAGTTGTTTTTAGCATTTTTAGTTTAATCTCTAGAATTGGATCTATTGCTAGTTAAAATGTTTTGGTTTGAGCAATTGTTGATACAGTCTGCACATAACAAAACTATAGCAGACTGCATAGTTTTTTTTGCCTCAGTTTTAGTCTAGTTAAAGTAGGATTTAATCTTTAATTTTCATTTTACAAATAGCTTATAGTTTAGTCTTCTTCTATTTTAGCTTAATTTTGAGTTTAGAACTGAATTAAGAGCTTATTTATGGTCTGCAAATAAGCTTCATCAGCCTGTTTTAGTGTACTATTCTCTGCTGGCTTATCTCTAACAGGTTGAGCTTATTTGGGGTTGAATAGCTTATTCCCTAGCTTATATTTGGGCTGCAAAACAGCCCTCTAGCCTTTATAGCTTTTTGATTGATTTTCCCCATTGACCCAACTGATTCTATTTTTTAGCTCATTCTCAGCTTATTTTTGGTTTTACAAATGTTTTTCAGTTTCCAAATTACTTATTTGTTGTTGATTAATCAGTTTTAAAAACGAGAAAATCAAAAAAAATAAAATAATAGCAAAAAAAGTGGCTTCTGGGATTCGAACCTGGGTCACTAGCCTCAACAACACAACACCTAACCAGTAATGCTCTTGTTGTGCTTGTGTTAAGTTTTACAAAATTAATTAGTTAACATAGCCTTAATTTCATTTTGGCCTATTTTAAGCTGTTTTGGCTTATACCAGCTTATTGGCTTAATCTTTTTCAAAACTTTTATTAGCTTTTTATTAACTTAAAGTAATTTCAGAAAAAATTTCAGATTTTTAAAAATAGTTTTAGTCTTTTTAGTAATTTAAATTAGTTTAGATAGTTTTTAATTCATAAAAAAATAATTAAAAAGTCAAAAAATTCAATTCTTTTTTCTAAAATTTTCTTTTGTCATTTAGGTCGTAGGAAAATTAATTTGGTACCCGTAGGATTAGTTTTTCAAAGATTTTACGTTTACGCACGTTTTTAGTTACCGGTTCACGTTTTTTTTTTTTTTTTTTTTTTTTCGTTTTAGTAGATATTAGAAACCAAAATTGACCCTCGTCTTTTCAAGCATTTTAATACCGAACCGAAAACGATATCCTCAATTTCACGCCTCACTGGGAGAACGACCCGGGTACACGCTTATCCGGTATATTACAATCGATTGTCAATTTTTCGCCCAACTATATCAATTTTTGGCGCCGCTGCCGGGGAGCTGTGTTGCGACAATATCGTTACGGTTTGACAATTAGTGACTTGAAGAACCTTCCTCGTGAAGTTTCGTATATATCTTGTGAATATTTTTTATCCAAAAATCCAAAAAAATTGAAAAACCAAACCCAAAAATATTCTTTTTCCTTTTTAACCCTAATGTTCTTGGTGCATGCGCACACGTAATCGTAGACGTGCTGCCTCATTAGTCGAACCCGAGATTCGTACTAATCCCGATCCTCCCATTGTCATAATGGCGGAGAATCGCACCATGCTTGAGCTTCTCCAAGCACCCATCGAGGGTTACGGAGATGCTATTGTTGTTCCCCCGATCGTTGCCGATAATTTCGAGCTTAACCCGGCGTTACTATCCTTAGTAACGTCGAATCAATTTTACGGTTTCGAGAGGGATGACCCTCATTCCCACATTCGATGGTTCAACAAAATTTCATCGACCATCAAATGTAGGGATGTTCCTCCAGAAGCAATCAAATTGCTTCTCTTTCCTTTCTCTCTTGAGGGGGCAGCCCGGATTTGGCTTGAAAAACAACCCCCTCGTTCTATCTTAACTTGGGAAGATTTGGTGTCGAAATTTGTGAACGAATTCTTTCCACCTTCAAAAACCACAAGTTTAAAAAATGAAATTACCAAATTTACTCAAAAATTTGATGAATCTTTTAGTGAAGCGTGGGACCGTTTTAAAGAATTACTTCGCAAATGTCCTCACCACGGTTTTTCCGAGTTACACCAAATTGATACTTTCTACAATGGATTGAACCAAACTGACCAAGATTCTCTAAACGCCGCCTCCGGTGGTTTTATATTGAATCGGACTACGGGTGATGCTTTGTCCATCATGGAGAACAAGTCAAAGGTTCGCACTTCACGAAGCAAACCGGTTGTTTCCCAAGTGAGTGCTTCGCCTTCTTGTTCACAAACGATGAATACTTCTAGCATGGATGCTAAAATTGACAAGCTTACGGATACCGTACAAGCTTTGGTTCTCTCCATCCCAAAAATTCTTTCTTCTACCCCACAAGCTTCTCCACCCGATCAAGTCAAAGCGGTGGAGGAAAGTTGTGTCACTTGTGGTGGTCCTCATGCTTATTATAATTGTACCGCCACCGATGGCCGGCCTTTTAAAAGCAATGTCGTAGCCGGGTCTTTAAATCAAGGAGGTACTCAATACCATCCTCAAAATGACCCGAGTTATCATGCTAATTATCAAACAGGACCACCCGGTTTTTCTCAACCAAACAATCAAAACAGATTTAATCTAAACCAAAGTAGGGGGCAAAATGTTCCATATCAAGCCCCTACTAATCAATACCTGACCCAAGGGGTAAATTTCACTCAAGGGTATCAAGCTCCAAATTACCCTGCCCCGATTGCTCCCTCAAATGATCTTGCAAATTACATTAAGACAAATGAGGTGAAAATGAGGGCCATGCAAAATCAAATCACAATTTTGAAAAGCGGTTTTCAAAATGCTTTGACTAAGTAGGGTAATGAGCTCAAAAGTAAAATTGATCAATCGCAAACAAAGATTGAAAGCATGTTTGATACCCTCATCCATCAATTTCAGCAAGCTAATCTAGCTAAGGAAGCTAATCAAGCTTCTACTTCAGGAACTCTCCCAGCTAATACAATTCTTAACCCAAACGGAGAGTTGAAAGTTGTTACCACCCGAAGTGGTAAAGCTTATGACGGACCCTCGATTCCTACTCCTTCTCCGGTGAAGGAAGTGGAATGAGAGGAGGAGGTAACAAAGGACAAGGTGCACACCTCAAGCCCACAAAGTACCGCACACGTCCCACCTCCAGTAATCCAAACTCCAATTCCGGAACCCGATGTTCCGAAGACAAATTCTAAGCCTTCAATGCCATATCCTTCAAGGCTTAATGATTAGAAGCATAAAGAAAAAAACAATCAACAAATGGAAAAGTTCTTTCAAATCTTCAATGAGTTGCATTTCGACATAAGCTTTGCAGATGCTCTCGTTCTTATGCCAAAATTTGCATCTAAACTTAAAAGTTTGCTAAGCAACAAGGAAAAGTTGTCGGAGATGGCAAAAACCCCCCTAAACGAGCAATGCTCGGCGCTTATCCTCAAAAAGCTTCCCGAAAAGCTCGGAGACCCCGGCAAGTTTTTAATCCCATGTGATTTCTCGGGGATGGTTCAATGCTCCGCCTTGGCCGATCTTGGCGCAAGCATTAACCTTATGCCACTCTCGATATGGGAAAAAGTGTCTCTTCCAAAGCTTACACCTACTTGCATGACACTCGAGCTAGCGGACCGTACTATTACTCATCCGCTTGGAATAGCCGAGGACGTTGTTGTGAAAGTAGGAAAATTCCACTTTCCCACTGATTTTGTTGTGGTAAACTTTGATGCTGATCCTCGAGTTCCACTCATTTTGGGTAGAGCTTTCTTAAGAACGAGCCGTGCTCTCATTGATGTGTATGCTGAAGAATTAAACATTCGTGTTGATAATGAAGCGGTCACGTTTAATATTAATCAGGGGTCTAAATGCAACGTTGCTACGATTGATCAAAAATCTGATATACTTTCAAGATTTACGGTCAAGAGTACGTCACAAAAACGTGCTGAGCTCAAAACAATGAAAATTGCCCCTGGTTCAAGTCAATGGTTTAAGAGTTGTGCTGAAGTTAAAAGTGTTCTTGATTACGATGAACACGAATCGGAGGATACAACGGAAGTGGTGAAAACTGCTAGCTCTAAGAGCGCACCACTTGCCCCACCTCCGGAATCGGTTTATCGTATTGATATTTCCGCACCACTCATTTCCGACTCTTCCCATCCTTCTCCTCCGTTTGAGGGAAGTGATATCTATAAGGAAGAGCTCGAGGTTTTCTTGTTTGATGCTTCAATTTCACCGGAAATTGTTGAGCCCGATTGTGATCCGGGGGGAAACGCTCCGTTGTTGGAAAAAATGATATTTAATGAACCATTATTTTCTCTGCCTCCGAAGAAAGTTGTTATTGAGGAAAAGCAGTCTGATCCTGTGGAGCTCGAGCTCAAGGATGCTTTTCCCGAATATGAGAGTTTTATATTTGATGACAAAGAGGAGAGTAGTGGCAATCCCACTTCTCATCCTGATTATTCACTCTCGGCTTACGAAGCCTTTTTCTTTGATATCGATCATTCGGAAGAGACGGGTAGTGGCAGTACCACTTCCCATTCTTATCTCTCTCTTCCCGAGCATGATTCATTTCATTTTGATATGAATGATCTTTATCATGAGGAGTTCTCCGATGAACTCCTTCATTTATCTCCTCCGGAATATGATCATTTCTACTTTGATCTTGAGGATGATTCTAGTGTGGGGGGAGGTGTTAGTGATTATAAGGATTTAATTCTTGAAGATATTATCCCAACCCTCCCTCCCGTTGAAGAAAATATTGCTTTTGATGATGGAGAGTTTTTTATGATAGTCATAAAAATCTTGCTTCTCTTCATCACATATGGTGTGATTTCTCTTTCCCTTTTCAACTACGGGAATGAGGACACCATCTTTGACCCTGGTATCACCATTTATGGTTTCTCTTTCTTAAAATCGTGGGTATCTCATCGGAGTGGAACTCACATGTTTCAATGTTTCTTCAAACATATTGAATGAAAGTCCGATGGAGATTTTCTCTTCCACTTGCTTCCCCATGGACAAATGAATTCGGGGTCGAGTCAAGCTCGTGACTCGGTTAGCAAAAACAAGCGCTTCGTGGGTGGCAACCCATGCTTATCATTCTATCTTCTTTCTTATTTCTAACACTAAGTGTGGGGGAGCTCCTCTACTTGTTGCTTTGTGGTTGTTGTGTTTGCTTTTGTTTTCAAGATTCCCATAGATCGTGATGATTGATGCGCCTGTTTTCAATCCAGCCGCCCAATATCCGATCTTTATATTTATGTTTATCCAGGGATATCTTTTAGTGAAAAAGATTTCATTTCCACACTTAGGTAGTAGTCTTACCCTTTTACGTTCTATAGTGTCGGCTTAGGCCGGTACTTTGAATATTGAGGGCAATATTCAATTCTAAGTGTGGGGGGGAATTCTTGCAAATTTGACCCAATTTTTAAAATTTTCACATATTGTACCTTCTAGTCCCCTAGCACCCCCGTTTTGAGCAAAAATTTTAAAATTTTTATCGTATTTTTCGTCTAAAAGAAGTGCTTTGCACATATAAAAATAATTTTCTATACATTAATGCTTCGGTATTAGTGGAAGTTTAGACTTGATTAGGCTAGAACAAGGGGAATCCCGACTCTGCTAGAGTGTTGATCTAGCTGCTACCCTTAACTTTTAGGCTAAGTTTTTACGAATTGTGCAAATGAAAATGCTAAGCGTGGAGTAGTTGGTTCTCTTTAGAGCTTATATAATTAATCTATGGCTTTTCCTCCCAGAAGATCCTAATCTGACTAAATTAGTGCTATTTTCAAACTTTTGAACGCAAAAACCGTTTTTGTTAAGCAAATAAATTTTTATACAATCTTGATTTAGAATACTAGTTCAAAGTTTTATTTAAATTTTGGAACAAGCATACTTTCTTACAAACGTAATAAGAATGCAAAATGAAAGTGAGCAATTGCTTGAAAGTTGCAAAGATTAAAGTTTTGAGTATGAATAAATAAGTGCTCTAAGCTACGGATTCGAGATCGGGCCTTGGATCCTTATTTCCGGAAGGCGTTTAGGTCTTGGCTACCCTCTTGCACCGGCCCTTGGACCTCTAGTTCAGGAATGTGTAAGGTCTTGGTCTAACCACCTTGGATCCTCATTTCAGGAATGTCTAGAGTCTTGGAACTCTCCGTTGTAACGGCCCTTGGATCCTTTATTCCGAAAGGTGTAAGGTCTTGGAATTTCCCCGTGAAGCTCCGTAGTTTATGGTACACGAATGAGTTAAGTAAAAAAAAAAAAAAAGTGAAAAAGTGATGAAAAATGAAAAAAATATCTATGTTTGTTTATGAATAAATGTGAGAAACTTGCTTCTTCTTAAATTTAAATCGAAAGTTGAACTAGTATTCGTCAATATTGTCTAAAAGTTGGACGGTGATTTAGAAATTGTTGACTTCAAAGATCCCGTGAGCTCCGATACTATTCTCGAGGGTGTAAAAACCTAGCCTCCTAAGTTTACTAAGGACAAGCTGAGAAGAAAGTCGCTACATGGAGTGATCTCACCTTTGAATCTCTAATTTCTAAATCATTGTCGGTTTTTAACCCTAATAAATGTCGATTTTTACGATCAAAACTTTGAAAACAAGCACACACACTTAACATATGAATAATTGTGGGAGTGAAAAGTTAAGTCTCGGCTTACATAGGTTGCTAATATAAGTAGTGTTAGCATTTTACGAAAACGTTTGCACAAGGGTTTTAGACTTAGTTGGGGAGTATAAAAAGAGGATGACGATTACAATTCCCCGGAGTCACCCATTTTGTGTGATTCCCGTTCCATGATGCCATTTTTGATAATCAAGCATATTATTTACGTTTGTTCTCGTTTTAATTTAAATGATCAGATTGCTAGGGACTAGCAATTGCTTAGTGTGGGGGATTGATGAGTGGCCTTTTACTCATCATTTTATACCCGAAAAACCCCACAAAAACGACCAAAAACACCCAAATAGACCCTATATTGTTACATATATCCTTGGTTTGTGTTTTCTTGCGTTTCAGGCACAAAAGGATTGAAAACGGGGCAAACATGGACAAAATCGAACTTAATATGGAAAAGAACCGAAAACCGAAGCTGGAAAAAAATATTTTTCATGTGGATATAATTCGAGCTCAAGAATTCCAAAAACGGCCCTTGGATAATTTCAGATTTACAACTTGGTCCCTTGATTTACTTTAGAGAAATTGGCAGTTATGGTCCTTGAGGTTTCATAAATTACAACCATGGTCCTTGGTTAATCCCATTTATCCTAAACTATTATACACTACAACCGGATCTTAAAAAAACCCCAACCCAACAAACCTTCCACAGCTCGCTACACACATAAACCAACCCACCAAACCCATTAAACCTTATAACCCATCTATCCTTAAAACCCAATAGCCCTTTACAACCCACGGCCCAACCCATTGTCTTATACCAAACACAAACCCGACCCATCCCACACTACCCTTAGCTAAACTTCGGTCAAATCCCCCAAAACCAAGTCAAAATCCCTAACAACAATTTAACTACTGTATATCTTCTTCAAAACCCTAATCCCTCTGCTAATCCAACCATCCCTTTCATCACCACTACAAGCCAAACCATCACATGGACATGTCTTTGGTCCCCTCCCCTCCACCTCAGCGATCCGTGGACAAAAGGAAAAATCAACGGATGAGATTCCAAGATGTGGTGACCAAGTTATGATCCAAGGGTCAAGGAAGAAACACAAGTAGCAAGAGGGGAACACACTCACACAAAAAAAACACATTCGACTAGGGTTTTGTATTTTTTTTTTAGTATAAATATAGGAGTAGTAGTGTAGTTGTAGCAGGGTTTTTTTAGCTTTTTTTTTTTATCTAAGGTACTTTGTAATTTTTAATTTCAGTTGTAATTTACTCTTATTTTAATATTCAGTTCAGTTCTTCTTTTTAATCCAAAGTAGTGTAGCTTATTTTATCGCTTATTGCTTATATTATGCCCTTTTTTATTTGCTTATGTGTTCCATGTGGTGTTTGTTAGTTTTATGGTATGCCCCCTAGTGTAGTTTACACAAACTGTTGTTAGGTTGTTTTTAGTTAGCATAAAGCTTTTGAGGTTTTTAGTTGCTTAGTAGAAGTTAGGTGGTTGACTGCTTATATTTAGCTTATTGAAAGATAAGCAGTTTCTTTTACCTTTTAGTTGCTATTTCTGAGTTGTTTTTAGCATTTTTAGTTTAATCTCTAGAATTGGATCTATTGCTAGTTAAAATGTTTTGGTTTGAGCAATTGTTGATACAGTCTGCACATAACAAAACTATAGCAGACTGCATAGTTTTTTTTGCCTCAGTTTTAGTCTAGTTAAAGTAGGATTTAATCTTTAATTTTCATATTACAAATAGCTTATAGTTTAGTCTTCTTCTGTTTTAGCTTAATTTTGAGTTTAGAACTGAATTAAGAGCTTATTTATGGTCTGCAAATAAGCTTCATCAGCCTGCATTCTTCCTTATGCATTGCCTATTTCAGTCCCTAGCAATCTGTTCTCAGCTTATTTATAAGCTGAGATTCAGCTCTTTAGGATCTGAAAGTTAGTGTACCTATTCTCTGCTGGCTTATCTCTAACAGGTTGAGCTTATTTGGGGTTGAATAGCTTATTCCCTAGCTTATATTTGGGCTGCAAAACAGCCCTCTAGCCTTTATAGCTTTTTGATTGGTTTTCCCCATTGACCCAACTGATTCTATTTTTTAGCTCATTCTCAGCTTATTTTTGGTTTTACAAATGTTTTTCAGTTTCCAAATTACTTATTTGTTGTTGATTAATCAGTTTTAAAAACGAGAAAATCAAAAAAAAAAATAATAATAGCAAAAAAAGTGGCTTCTGGGATTCGAACCTGGGCCACTAGCCTCAACAACACAACACCTAACCAGTAATGCTCTTGTTGTGCTTGTGTTAAGTTTTACAAAATTAATTAGTTAACATAGCCTTAATTTCATTTTGGCCTATTTTAAGCTGTTTTGGCTTATACCAGCTTATTGGCTTAATCTTTTTCAAAACTTTTATTAGCTTTTTATTAACTTAAAGTAATTTCAGAAAAAATTTCAGATTTTTAAAAATAGTTTTAGTATTTTTAGTAATTTAAATTAGTTTAGATAGTTTTTAATTCATAAAATAATAATTAAAAAGTCAAAAAATTCAATTCTTTTTTCTAAAATTTTCTTTTGTCATTTAGGTAGTAGGAAAATTAATTTGGTACCTGTAGGATTAGTTTTTCAAAGATTTTACGTTTATGCACGTTTTTAGTTACCGGTTCACGTTTTTTTTTTTTTTTTTTTTTTTCGTTTTAGTAGATATTAGAAACCAAAATTGACCATCGTCTTTTCAAGCATTTTAATACCGAACCGAAAATGATATCCTCAATTTCATGCCTCGCTGGGAGAACGACCCGGGTACACGCTTATCCGGTATATTACAATCGATTGTCAATTTTTCGCCCAACTATATCACATCTCTAGAATAGAAAATCATTTTTGAGTCAATACTATAAACTTTGTAAGCCTTTTTTGTAGTAGAGAAACCAATTAGAACACATTTTTCAGATCTAGCAAAAAACTTATCAGAATTGTTAAGAATAGAAGAGAAACATAGACAGCCAAAACTTCTCAGATGAGAAAGTTTTGGTTTTTGCCCATACACAAGCTCAAAAGGAGATTTCCCACTCAGAACAGAAGACGGAAACCTGTTAATCAGATAGGCAGCAGTTAAGATGCATTTAGGCCACATGCTTAAAGGAATACCACTTTGAAACAACAAACTTCTAGCAACATTTAACAGGTTCCTGTGCTTTCTCTCAGCAATGCCATTTTGCTGAGGAGTATAAGCACAAGATGTTTGATGAACTATACCAAGGCTACTAAACAAGTTACTCATTTTTTGATTTATAAATTCAGTACCATTATCTGATCTCACAGTTTTAATCCCACACTTAAATTGATTGTGAATCAGATTAACATAACTAACAAACAAGTTATAAACTTCATCTTTAGTTTTGACAAGATAGATCCAAACAGCCCTGGTATAATCATCCACAATAGTCTTAAAATATCTAAATCCTTCTCTGCTAGTGACCTTGTAAGGCCCCCAAAGGTCTATATGCACAAGATCACCAATAGCAGAAGTCTTATGATCACTCAAAGGGAAAGGTTCTCTTGTCTGTTTAGCCTTGTGACAGATGTCACAAGGAGACACATGAGAATCCTTGGTGAATTTAAGATCAAGTTGAAGCATACTCACAGCTTGGTCAGAGGGATGACCAAGTCTGTTATGCCATAGAGATTTAGATGCATAACAAGTAATAGATAGATTACCTATAGTTTGATTTTTGGAATTAAGAGGAGAGGGAGTATCAAACAAATAGAGTCCACCATTTTCACTACCAGTCCCCATGATTTTGTTTTGAGTCAAATCCTGAATGTAACATTTAGATTTATCAAAACCAACAAACATTCTGCTATCCTTGATAAGTTTGTGCACAGACAAAAGACTAACACAATATTCAGGGACAACCAATACATCATACAAGATGACTTTATCAGAAAGTTTTAGATTACCAATATACTTGATTTTTGCAAGAGTACCATTGGGATGTCCCACAGTAAGATTTAAATCAGAAATATCAATAATGCTAAACATATTTAGAGTATTAATAGTCATGTGTTGGTTTGCTCCTGAATCAATAATCCACCCAATACTAACCTTACACAAAGCAGTATTGTTGTTATAAAAATTATGAAAGTTTATATTGAAGAAAACATTATTGTTCATAAAATTGGATATACCTGCCATGTTGGCCTGCATACTGCTAGCAGGCATATCATTGATAAGACTCATTAATTGCATCATCTGCTCATTGGTAAAGGTCATAGAAGGTCCATTTTCCACAGATGAGGTACTTGAATTAGGATTAAAGAAGATTTGAAATTAGTTTGTTTTTTACCAGGATTCTTATTGTAACCAGGGGGATACTCAATAATATCAAAGCATTTGTCAACAATGTGACCAATTTTACCACAATTATTACAAAGCAAGTTAGGATTAGGACCCCTGTTATTACTATTATTATTATTCCCAGTATTCACAAACTTCTTATTGTCTGCACCAGAACCTTTTTTATTCTCAAATCTCTTATTTCCATTATTAGACCAATTGGTTTTAGAAACAAAGCCAACAATTTGATTTTTTGAATCAGAACCAGAAGAAAAAGAGGCAATGCCTCTGTGAGACTCTTTTCTGGAAACAATAACAAAGGCATCTTTAACATCTGGGAGAGATTCTCTGGAGAGAATACTACTCCTGATAGGCTAATAGATTTCATTAAGACCCATGAGAAATTGCATAAGTTTCATAAGTTGATTATGTTTTAGAACATCTTCTCTAGTAGTACAAGAACACTTAGGCAATTTGGTCATAATGTCAAATTCTCTCCATAAGGAGTTAAGCTTATGATAATACTCAGACACAATTAGTTCTCCTTGTTTAAAGTTATTATTTTTTTGCACAAGACTTAGAATAACAGAACCATCAAGTTTATCATAAGTTTCTTTAAGTTCAGCCCACACCTCAGCAGCATTTACAGAAAAGATTTGACCAAGATATAAATCTTCAGACACAGAATTCAAAATCCAAGACAAAACAATAGAATTACATCTATCCTACTGACTAGACAAAATATCACTGGAATCATAAGTGGCCTTGATACATGTACCATTAATAAAACAAGTTTTATTCCTTGTGTTAATAGCCAGTTTCATAGCAGTAGACCAGAACCTATAGTTCTCAGTACCAGTCAGTTTAACAGACACAATAGAGCTAGTACTTATATCATTAGAATGAAGATGCAAGGGATTACCTAAGTCAAGATTACTAATAAGATCCTCAAGCCTACCACTACCACTAGCAGACATAATGAAAGCACACAGAACAAATAATCAAACAGATAATCAGCAAATAAGAGCAGATAAGCACATACAAAGAACAGATAAACAACAAATAACTCCAAACTCCTTCAATCACAGATAACCACCAATCCCAAATCAATCTCCAGAACCTATACTAACCTATCTTTGTCAATCTAAACAGAAATAAAAGAAATGAAAATAAACTCACACCCAAGATACAACAAGTATCAAGTTTGAGGACTGGGGTAAACCATAGTAGGTATTCATGCCACTCAGAAGGTGGCAGATCAAGATGTTAGTTTACCCGTTTGCACCCTCACAACTCAAATACTGTTAATCTTAAAGAGGAATAGAAACCTTATAGTGCTTTTAGGAAGAAGACAGCGGAAAGACCTCACAACACTCTTAATTCACTTAGTTAAGAGATATTGTGAGAGAATCAGGTCCCAATTAGCGACAAAAATCACCTGAATCAGGAACCCCCAATTCAGAAAAATTAGGGTTTTCAGAACCAAACCCTAATTCACCAGAACTTTAACCCAACCAGCAATTAATCCCACGAAGACAATGAATTAACTATAATACAACCAGAACAATCACCAATTTCAAGAACCCCCAAAATTGATTGAAACCCTAAAACTTGAAATCAGCAATCCGACAGAGCCACAGCTCTGATACCATGTAGAAATGGTAATAACACTTGAGAATGAATCCAACCAACCACCCCTTGATTCAAATACGAATAGAATATCTTATTACAATACCAGACAAAAGAAGATCAGATTGAACACCAACTGTGGTCAATCAGATTAAGAACAACAATATCCAAAGACTGGATCAATATGATCAGTCAAATGATTTACAAGACAAAGAGATAAACCAGCTCTTAGAGAGAGGTAAGAATTAATCAACTTAAAGAGCCATTGAACCCTAATCCAGATGTGATCTTATATAGGCTTCATATTATAGAGATAACAGCTTCAGTCTCTGCACAATGAGAAACATACCAAACAAAGAAATACACAAGAGGGTTAGAAATAGCAAGTTTCAGTAATGACAGAAACAGTCCCCGAAAGTTTGAAAGGTATTTTAACATTAACATACCGGCATTGGTTCATATTTGGATACGAGAAACATCGGATGCGTGAATAATTGACAGTGCTATTCGAAATACGAATCAAAGGTGGTGATTTCAAAGGAGTCAGCCCCTGAAAATGATAAAAATGGTGGTAATTACTTTTGCAAACAAAAATATAATAGGAAGAATAAACCTAGGTATGATCATTAGAATTGACTCAATGGGTGTTCGGGTCTTATTGTAAAGTTGTGAAAAAAGAAGAAAAAAAATGCCTTCTCAAACTCATTTTTAACCATTTAAATAGTAGACAGATAATACATTTTTTAACCAATGCCTATAGGGGTATGCTGAGCCACGGCTCGTTAGAAGTCCAATTTGATCTTCACATTTGGTTCCATTTCGCAAGTTTGAGCGAGTTTTTATATAAATAGTAGCTAGATAGATAATGAATTTTAACTATATATTATAGAATGAACTGATATATACCAACAATTGAGATATTTGACTAGATGTACGATTGTTAAATAAGGTTAAACTCTTTAAAACAAGCGGTTTGGTATGTCGACCTCTTTAATCCACCCATAACCTAAACACGAACTGTCTAATAAACGTATTTAATGGGTCAATGCAAACATGACCCATTATGTGTTTTGGACCCGACCCTAACCCGTAAATAATCGTGTCATACAATCAACCTACATAAGCTGGTGGGGAGGAGGTCCGGGTTAGCTTATTTGGTTGTAACTTGAAACTTTATTAGCATATTTGTCATAAACAAAAAAATATCTTAAAAATCCAACTTTGGAGATTTATGAGGATGCATAAACCCTTATGAAGTTAAACTCAGGATTACCCAAACGCAACCCAAAATTTAATAACAAAGCATAATAAAAAAAATGTCCGATCAGTTTTCCAAACTAAAACTCATGCACTTTATAAGGTGAGCCATACCTGAATCATAAAGGGGTACAAATGAGCCATCCTAGTAATGGCCAAGAAATGCCAATCACCACTAAACGTCGGCCAATGTATAATAATGGTTAAAGTTATATTGTTTTGATCAAGGACACGCGTTCTGAAGAACGTAATTAAGAAACAAAAAAATTAAAAAATTGATAGTAAACGCACACAAAAAAGTTAATTCCTTTTTTTTTTTTTTTAATAATTCCTTTTTGTTTTGATAAATAGAAAAAGGGATATGCAAAAAGCAAAATGACAGATTTGTCGCTTATCTTTTAAAAAGTTATTTTTTGCCAACCAACAATAAAAATATTGTGTCTTTGTTTTTTCAACATTGGTAAACTTTATTTATAAAGAAATATATATATATATATATATATATATATATATATATATATATATATATATATATATATATATATATATATATATATATATATATATATATATATATATATATATATATATGTGGAAAACTAGAAGGGGGGGTTGAATAGTTTTACGTCTTTTTAATTTATTATAAAACCTTTGTTTACTTTTAAAAACTTAGATTCAAGTTTTTTATGAAAAATAAAACTTAAATCTTATTATTAGTTATATATGTATTCTTTTAAATTGATTGTAAAAGTTTTGGTTTCTTGAATGGATTTTCAAATTGATCTTTATGTGAAGTCGACCTCTAATTAATACTAGCAATTATATAAGCCTATGTGTATGAAAGTAATGACGATGCAAGTAAAGAAATAAATAAGGTATGGAAAGATCTAACCGAGACATGAGAGATTTATAGTGGTTCGGCTACAAGGACACCTTCCTTGCCATACTCCACTCCCTGAGCACCGAGCTCTAGAGTTTTCTTCACAACTTCAATAAGCTCCCTTATGGCGGAGAAAACCGTACACAACTTTGGCTTACACGGGTTTAACGACACAAAGCTAAATGTCGAGTACTAAACGTAGCTAGAACCAATCTCACAACTTCACAACACAACTTCTTCACAACTTATTCACGACTACTTCACAACGGCTTCACGACTGCTTCACGACTTTTTCACAACTTTAACACGACTGCTACACAACCTCTATGCTGCGGCTTCACGACTTTAACACTATATCTTCACGACTAAGACTTCATGACTTCAACACGACCGCTACACAACCTCTATGCTACGGCTTCACGACTTCAACACTAGGACTTCACGACTAGGACTTCACGACTTCAACACGACTGCTACACAACCTCTATGCTACGGCTTCACGACTTCAACACTAGGACTTCACGGCTTCAATACGACCACTACACAACTTCTATGCTATGGCTTCACGACTTCTACACAACGACTTCACGTCTTCAAAGCTACGGCTTCACAACTTCTACACAACGGGTTCACGACTTCTACTTCGCGACTTCACAACTTCTACACTATGTCTTCACAACTTCTATACCACAACTACTTATACAACTTCTTCACTACTTACATACAACACTAATCTACTATACACACCTTACACACAAATGAATGAATGGTTTACAAACTTTGTTAAACTAACAACTTATGTAACAAGATGATACTAAGTTGTAATACTTCTAATCTTGATTGATAGAAGTATTCTTCTTTTGCACTTGAATGAAGGAAGCTTGGATCACTTGGAAACCAAAGCTTAAGATTGTATGATCAAAGGATTTTAGAAAGTATTTACAAGATTTAAAACAGAAAGTTTGGAGTGCAAAAGGTGAGTAAAAATCCAGGAGAAGGCTGGTATTTATAGGAGAAAAACTGGACAGCTGGAGACCTACTGGAGCGTGGCCGACCCCCTTAAATAGGGGGGCGGTCCCCTTAATTTTAAGGGGGCCGCCTAGTAAAATTAAGGGGGCCGCCCAAGGTGTCCGTTGCCCAGATTTGTCCTTTTGTGGGAAAGGTTTTTCTGGAACATTTTAACTGATTTTGGTTAAAAATTTGAATTCATATTTTTATAAAAGATTAAACATTTTTATTTAGTACCAAAAATGTTTTTCAAAAATATATAAAATGTTTTTGATGTTTTATAAAAAATCTAGTTATAAAGAAAATGTTCCTTTGATCATATAATGCATTAAGCATTAGTTCATTCATACCTTAAGTGATTTGAGTTGTAGAAATAGATATTTACAACTAAATACTTGTTTACGTCATAATTTTCCGATTAATGTTTTTACATTTTGTGATTATCAAAACGTAGAGATATCGAAAAATATTAATAACGTGTTTAGGCATTATTTATATCAACAATCTCCCCCTTTTTGATGATTACAAAATCTAAACTCATTAAATCTAAAAATTAGTTTTTAGACAAGTATTTAGTGCGTTTACATCTATTTCTCCCCCTTTTTGTAGAATCAAAAAGGTTATGCCGACAAGTTTTAGAATCTAAATTTGTCGGGACGAGAACTCCCCCTTGATGTGTACTCCCCCTCGTTTGGGGGCACCAAGGAAACGAGCTATGGAACGCTTGCACGAAAAATGTTAGAAGCACAAGTATATGTAACAACAATAAGCAAGCAAAAAGAGCATTCATTTAATAGAAGTGTTGTGTATAAATACACAACCAAGTAGATTACAACATAAGGCATGCAAACATTGAAACAAAACAACTAATGATACTACATAATCATCTTAGGAGTACATGATCTTCCATTGGGCTTGCACACAAAAAGGTTTTGAAAATTATTTTTAAGCATTGCATATGCTTAATTGGGTGAAAATGGAGGTGGTGGTGGTGTAGTGGGTGAAGGAGGTGGAGGAGTTGGTGGTGTTGAGTTGGTAATCATGTGTTCAAGTGATGAAAACATATAGTGTATCTCATCTCTAAGACCAAAGATTATAGTCCAATTATGGATGCAACAAAGACAATTGTCACCATGGGCTTCAAGCAATGCCCAAGGTATGGGAAAGAATGGTTGTGGAGTTGGTGATGGTGAGAAGTGAGCATCAAGAGGTGTGATGGGTGATAAGGAAATGGCAAGTTGGGTGGATGAAGGTTCTTGAGTGGATGGTGGTGATGATGCTCTTGGTGATGATGTTTGGTGAGTGTTGATGTAGTCATTGATGGGTGAAGTTGATGGTATGGAGGAAGATGATGCTCCATGGGTAGAGGGTGTTTTAGATGGTGCATTTGGTGCACTTGGGGATGAACTTTTAGGTGGTGGTGATGGAGTTTTGGTGTCATCTTGGGTTAAGTCTATGAAAGGTTGTTTTGGTGGTATGATGACAAGTATTTGCTTCCTTGGAGTCTTAGAGATGGAGGATTTTGGTGATAGCATGGTGGTTTTGGATGGTGAAGGATGATGGAATGAGAGGTGATTTTATGGAGGGAATTTATAATATGAAAGTGTGGTTGGTTTAGGTTAAATGTTGAGGTTTTGTAGTAAGATTCCAATATCAGTTCGTCCATAAGGAGAAATGGTAGCTGGGGCTAGGTAAAAGTGATCACAAGATGCAAATGAAAACAGTGAATTAATCTTTCCAGATGGCCGGTCCCCTTAATTGATGGCCGGCCCCCTTAAAATTAAGGGGACCGCCTAGGGAATTACGGGGGCCGCCCATCTGCTGTTTTCCCAGGCGACCAAATTTGAAAAATTTCCAGAAAAGGGTCATTGTTAGGGTGTATTTGTAGCAAGCTTCATTTAGATCATGTACATGAAGAATTATTATATAGTAGCAATAACATATTAAGAAGAATAATGTTTATAAGTAGACTACTAAGATCATATTGTAAGCATGTCATAAGCATATGTCTTAATTAAGCAAAAATGAGACAACACATTCATAGCAAACATATATAAGAAAGAAAGAAACAAACATTCATTAATTTAAAATGATTATGTGACAAACATAATCATTGTTACAACATACATAGTGCTTAAAGCATACATTTGTTAGAGAATTCTAATTTGCCAAAGAAATCCATTTGACTTGCTTGATGATGGAGGTGGTTTTTGAAATGAAAACAAGTGAGAGGGTGAGTAAATGGGATTAGTGAAGGTATATGTTTGGGTGTGTGGAGGTTGAAGATGGTGGTGGTGGAGACATTTGAGGTGGAGAGCTTGGAGTGGACCATGATGGATGAAGGTTTTGATGTTGTTCAATTGGGGATATTGGATTGGATCTAGTGAGAAGATACTCAATCCAAGTAAAGTGCTCATTTAGAGCAATGGTTTGTTGTTGAAGAAAGATGCAACAAGGACAATTGTTGACATGTTTCTCAACTTGGTTTTGGTTGTGGGGTGATGTGGGAGAGCTAGATGGAGGATGATCAAGGTTTCTTTGGGCTAGGTGTAGGGCAAGAAGAGCACTAAGCTCATGAGCTTCCTTGAGTTCCTCGATGAACTTCAAGTGTTCGGATGAAGGTGTTGATGGTAAAGTGTTGTTGTTATGAGGGATGGATGTTTGCACATGCAACATAGGGGTAGCATGTGAGTTGGTAGGAGGTGGTGGTGACACTCTTGGTGGTGGAGATGTTTGTGAACTTGGGTAATCATGAGTGGATGAAGATGGTGATGTGGATGAAGTGGATGTTCCAAGAGTGGTGAGTGTTTTTAATGATGAATTGTTGGGTTGAGTGTGGATGAGATTTGGATTGAGGTTTTGGGATTGATCATAGGGAGATGAAGGGTTAGGAGTGGATGATTGGTTATGTGTTTGAACAACATCATTAGTTGGGTTATGGCAAGTTTCAAGCTTCCTTCTCCAAATTGGTCTCACCGAGATTTTGGCAACTCTTGAGGGTTTTGATTTTGGGTAGTTGGAGGATGACATGTTTGAGTGGATGATGTGAATGGGCATTTATGATGAGGAGGTGCATTTATAGTGAAGGAATGATGTGGTTTAGGAAGGTAAATTTTGGAGGGTGGTTTATGACAAAATGTGTTTGTGAATTTTGGGAAGTATGGAATAAAATGAGTTGGAAATTGAAAAAGAAGACAGTAAGCCGGATCTCCAGATGGCCGGTCCCCTTAAATAGGGGCCGGTCCCCTTAATAATTAAGGGGGCCGCCCATCTGCTGACTTCCAGATTTTTGAAAATGGGTTTTTGGCAGAAATTTGTAGAAAAGGTTGTGTTTTTGAGTTTAGTTTCAAGCAAGTCCAACTTCTTTTTGAGGCAATTTAAAATTTAATGGCTCATGTATGCCAAGCACATTCAATTAAGCAATTTTAATTATCATGCATCCTACTCATTTACCAAGAAGCATATATGTATATATGAACAAGAAAAACAACATATAATTACCAAGTAATTCATACTACCATTATTATGACGATTAATTAGCTAGTTAATTAATCCTAATAAGTGTCTATGTGATGGGAAATTTGTGATAGCATGGATTTCTAGACTTGGATCAAGCATGATTTAAGTAAGTGTTTTTGGGCATTATTCAACAATGTTTGAGAAAAGGTTTTGTGAAAATTATTTCAACAAGGTAGATTCGAATTTGTTTCAAAGTATTTTTATAAGGAAATTAAAAAAAAAAAAGGTTGTTACACTTTTTGGCTTTGATAAAAACATGTTTAATAGAGAAGTGACAAAATCTTTTTGAAAGATCATTTTCCAAAATATGAAGATTTGCATTTATAAAAGGAGTTGTTGTTAAAAAAAAATTTATGCTTGATTGATTAAGGCTATTGTCTCATGCTATCTCTTTCAACAAATAATGCGATTTAAATGATAGTGATGACTAAATTTTATATGTTCAATAGAGAACACTTTATTTAATGCTTAGGAGGATTAACTTAAGGTTTTCAAGTTTATTAACAAGTAATATAACTAATAGTGTGAGGGCAAAGCAACCTATCAAACTAAGCATATCTTAAGGCAGTGTTTATCATAACTATATGCAAGGAGTAACTACTCAGGAAAGTTTAAAAAGAAGACTTATCTCAGGTCCAGTATTTCTTCATGATATGAGGTAGTGAATATTAGATGAGTACCACTTCGTTCCATCCTCATTTTTGTAGATTAATAAGTCTTCATGTGCGTGTTTTGAATATGAGTAGGTTAACGCAAGATTGAGTTTCATTCCATTTTGCGTTCATTACCTAATCAAATAAAACAGCTTGGTACCCAGATTCTCATGGGTCCGAGATGGTTAGTTGGGGACATCCATTGCATTTTTATGCACATGGAGAAAATGTCGCCAAGAAGTACAAGAATTCCTTGATAGTTTATTTTGATATACAAACAATGGATTTCTTGACTTATATAAATTATAATCACAGTAAATAGCCTTATATCTAAATTTCTCTACTAGGTTTTTTAATTATAATTTGTTTTGATTTACTTGTTGAAGAGTTATCCGAATTAAATCCTAAACCGGTTTTATCATTGAATGGCTTTTGACAACTTAGTAAGAATTTAAGAGATTTGGAGCTTTCTTCAAATTTAGCTAATATTTTTGCTTTTTCATTTAATCTTTTAATTTCAAGTTTATAATCTTGACATAATTTGCATTCTAGATCAATTTCAATATTACTTTCAAGTCTAGACATTTTATCTTCTAAAATTATTTCTTTTTCAATATTACTTTCAAAAGTTTTTGATAATTTATGTTTAGAAATAGTTTTTAGATCTATGTTGCAAAAATGTTTAAACTCATTTTCTAGTTTTGAAAATTCTAAAATGAATGGATCATAGCAAAAATGTTCGGTTTCGGATTGTACCTTATTTGGAGTTTTATCTAGTTTGCATTCGTCACACACCGGATGATGATCTTCTCCTTCATCGGTGTCACTCCATGATATTGGATTGAGTTCACTTTGGAGTTGATTCATGTAGTTTTCGTCATTAATACCTTCATTAACAACATTTGAACTAGTAGCACATGTATCTATTTTATCTAAATGCTCATCTATTAAATTTTCTAAGATGACTAATTCATGTACAAGATCAAAATCCTCATCTTTGGCTTGACATTTTTCTTGATGAAAGTTTAAGAGATTTTTCCAAATATCATTTGCCGTTTTACAGAAAGATATTCTTTCATTTTCAACTTTCGGCAAGGTTTTGTAAATAATTATTTTAGCTTCATTATTCTTGTTATTCTTTGTTTTTAAATAATCATTTTGAGTTTCAAAATCCGTTTTTGTTTGACTTTCAAAATTTGTTTTTATTGGTTGAAAATCACCAATCGAAATGACATGCCAAAGATCCAGATCAATTGATTTCACATAATTTTCAAATTTATTTTTCCATTCAAGAAAAGTATAGTTTTCAAATAGCGGTGGTGTTTGCAAAAATTCCCCTTCTAAATATTTTTCGGATTCCATAGATCGATTCAAGTTTTAAAATACAGTATATTTTAAAGATCTTGATTGACGTGGCTCCTGATACCAATTGTGGAAAACTAGAAGGGGGGGGGTTGAATAGTTTTACGTCTTTTTAATTTATTATAAAACCTTCGTTTACTTTTAAAAACTTAGATTTAAGTTTGTTATGAAAAATAAAACTTAAATCTTATTATTAGTTATATATGTATTCTTTTAAATTGATTGTAAAAGTTTTGGTTTCTTGAATGGATTTTCAAATTGATCTTTATGTGAAGTCGACCTCTAATTAATACTAGCAATTATATAAGCCTATGTGTACGAAAGTAATGACGATGCAAGTAAAGAAATAAATAAGGTATGGAAAGATCTAACCGAGACACGAGAGATTTATAGTGGTTCGGCTACAAGGACACCTTCCTTGCCCTACTCCACTCCCCGAGCACCGAGCACGAGAGTTTTCTTCACAACTTCAATAAGCTCCCTTATGGCGGAGAAAACCGTACACAACTTTGGCTTACACGGGTTTAACGACACAAAGCTAAATGTCGAGTTCTAATCGTAGCTAGAACCAATCTCACAACTTCACAACACAACTTCTTCACAACTTATTCACGACTACTTCACAACGGCTTCACGACTGCTTCACGACTTCTTCACAACTTTAACACGACTGCTACACAACCTCTATGCTGCGGCTTCACGACTTCAACACTATATCTTCATGACTAAGACTTCACGACTTCAACACGACCGCTACACAACCTCTATGCTACGGCTTCACGACTTCAACACTAGGACTTCACGACTAGGACTTCACGGCTTCAACACGACTGCTACACAACCTCTATGCTACGGCTTCACGACTTCAACACTAGGACTTCACGACTAGGACTTCACGGCTTCAATACGACCGCTACACAACTTCTATGCTACGGCTTCACGACTTCTACACAACGACTTCACGTCTTCAAAGCTACGGCTTCACAACTTCTACACAACGGGTTCACGACTTCTACTCCGCGACTTCACAACTTCTACACTATGTCTTCACAACTTCTATACCACAACTACTTATACAACTTCTTCACTACTTACATACAACACTAATCTACTATACACACCTTACACACAAATGAATGAATGATTTACAAACTTTGTTAAACTAACAACTTAAGTAACAAGATGATACTAAGTTGTAATACTTCTAATCTTGATTGATAGAAGTATTCTTCTTTTGCACTTGAATGAAGGAAGCTTAGATCACTTGGAAACCAAAGCTTAAGATTGTATGATCAAAGGATTTTAGAAAGTATTTACAAGATTTAAAACAGAAATTTTGGAGTGCAAAAGGTGAGTAAAAATCCAGGAGAAGGCTGGTATTTATAGGAGAAAAACTGGACAGCTGGAGACCTACTGGAGCGTGGCCGGCCCCCTTAAATAGGGGGGCGGTCCCCTTAATTTTAAGGGGGCCGCATAGTAAAATTAAGGGGGCCGCCCAAGGTGTCCGTTGCCAAGATTTGTCCTTTTGTGGGGAAGGTTTTTCTGGAACATTTTAACTGATTTTGGTTAAAAATTTGAATTCATATTTTTATAAAAGATTAAACATTTTTATTTGGTACCAAAAATGTTTTTCAAAAATATATAAAATGTTTTTGATGTTTTATAAAAAATCTAGTTATAAAAAAAATGTTCCTTTGATCATATAATGCATTAAGCATTAGTTCATTCATACCTTAAGTAATTTGAGTTGTAGAAATAGATATTTACAACTAAATACTTGTTTACGTCATAATTTTCCGATTAATGTTTTTACATTTTGTGATTATCAAAACGTAGAGATATCGAAAAATATTAATAACGTGTTTAGGCATTATTTATATCAACAATATATATATATATATATATATATATATATATATATATATATATATATATATATATATATATTATATATATATATAGCTTCAAACACCTTTAATTCGTTACAGGGACATAAGGTGTTTGGTCAAAGATTCCGTTTGTCCTCCATTTGTTTCCAGTATAACACAATTTTTTGTTAGTTTCTGTTCCGTATTTCTGACAGTTTTAAGCGTTTGACTTATTAAACTTTAGGCAAAAGTTCAATATAGATATCATATTTGTCATATATCAAATGAAACAATACTAACCATTCATTTTTTTGATCAAAACAAAAAATATAAACTTTCACCATTTTTTTTAAAAATTAAATATCTCGCAAACCATTAATCGTTACGCCAAAAAAATCATACCATCGTGACAAAAATTAAATTATCTTTCTATAGATATGCATTATTATATACTTTCGACGAACTTTTTATTTTCAAAATTTTCGCCCAGAAAAATCACACGTGATTTGATTTTTACGAATCACATGTGATTTTTACAAATCATATATGATTTTTCTTGGCGAAAATTTAAAAAAAAAGTTCGTCGAATGTATAGAGAAATGCATTATAGATAGATAATTTAATTCTCGTCGCGATGATGTATTTTTTATAGCTTGAAGATTTATCGTTTGCAAAATATATTGTTTTAAAAAAAATGGTGAAAAATGGTTTTTTATTAATATAGATGAAAAATTGATGGCTATGATTGCTTCTTTTGATATATGACAAATATGATATATATATTGATCTCAACTCCTAAACTTTATATTTTTTGTTCCGTACTTTCAGGTTTACATTTTTTTGATATAAACAAAATTATAAAAATAAAAAAAAAATCAAAAAATAAATAAATAAATAAATCAAAATGAGGGGTCCTCTTTGTAAAAAAGGGGGGTCCTGATAACCTCCCCCTTCGTTATATTATGACAGAAAAGTACACAAAACAATGGGTGTCATTTCTGTCAGAAAAAATAGTGAGAAGAGCCTAAATTTTAAACCAAATTACCTAAATGAACTCATTGCATACTACATTTATCAAAATCGACCAATTTTCAACAATTTACAAAAGTAAACTAAGGGTACAACAAAACGTGGGGGGGGGGGGTTGACTATAGGTGCTCTTGATTTTTGTCTTTAGTGAGGAGCACAATAAAATAAGAGGCACTTGGGTGCTCTTTGGGTGTTCTTAACTATTTTGTGTCATATATCATACAAAAATGTCAAATTAAAGAAGTCGTGAAATTACACTTGCATAACCAGGCGAGCTTCATATGAGGCGCACAATAGTGCTCCTGAACATTTGGTTTTGTAACTTTTTGTCTTTATATGAGGCGCACAAGAGAAGGCGAGGAGCAATTGTCATTTAGAGTGCTCCTAAACATTTGTTTTCGTAATTCTTTGTCTTTATGTGAGGCGCACAAGAAAGGTGGGGAGCACTTGGTCGTTTAAAGTGCTCCTGGACATTTTATATGAAAAACTGAAACGCACCTCATCAAAATTGTTAAGCGCACCTGGCAAAATGACCTTCGATTTTGACAGATGTCTTACATCTAACGGTAAGTTGAACCAAAGTTCATTTTCGTAATTTATTTGTGCTCCATCCTTTTTCTTATTTTGGTATCTTAAATGGTTCATTTAAAAAAATCTCTCTAAATTTTATGCTGATTACTTTCTAGAGTTATGCATTACACAAAGATGCACTCATAAGTTAAGGACAGGCTTAGTCATCACACTAGACAACCCCCATCCTTAGCTAAAGGGGAGATGATTCGCACACTCCAACTTTTTATTTGCACACTCAACTGTACAAATAGTTAATGCAGAATATTAACACAGTACAAGTCTGGCATGCATGAGTTGGAGTGTGCCAATCAATTAGTAATGTGCGCAAATCAATCCCCTAGCGCTCTGTTCTCGAGTTTAAATTTTAAAGAATGGAAGGGGGTGGAATGGGAAGGGAAAAGTAAGGGATGACATTGTGAAGAAAGTGGTTATTACACTTTGTGTTCTTGAGTTTTTATTTTAAGTAGAAAGGAAAGAACATGGATAATAACAAAATTACAAATATACCCTTAAAAAGTCAGCCCAATTTGGAGCACATTGAGCCCCAACTACAGGTATGCCAACACTTTCTCCCACTATCCTATAGATATAACATTGTAGCAAATGCACTGTACAATCTAAATAACACATATTCCATTGGTAAGCCATCATACCATGCATCCGCATATTCAAAAAGGTATATATAGTGTCATTCACCAAATGATTTCAGTAGTAACCCGTTCCAAATATTTAACATCAGTTCGTATTGTTGGAGTTTTTGAATATGGTAGCTTTTTATTTGAGGTAACTAACAGGAAAAGGTTCATTGTCAAGCATAGTACATTTTTTTAGAAAAAGCTGGTCAAATTTTAGAAGACGCGTACTTGGACTAAATGTGATTTTTTTTTATGTTACAGGCAGTGGCTGAGCTTGTGCATATGACACATTTATTGCGTTTACTTAGAAGGGGGGCAATTAATTGATTGTGCATGTGATGATCCCCTCATTCAGGTTATATTAGTTTATCATTACATACAATTGACATGGAGTGCTAAAATGTGGGAGATTTAATTTTGTTGTATGTGGTGATCCCCTCATTCAGGTCATGTGAAACTCGAGTATGACTCCTTTATACGCAATTTCGATATTTGATTTTGTTGCAGAATCTAGAAGTATCAGTCTTGTGAAATTTTGTCATGATTGAATGATTTGGGATTTTCAAAAAGATACGTTTGGCGCTTACATGCATGCATCTTTTCACTTGCACTTAAGGTTAACTGATTATCTTTGTAATTTTGTTTAGGTGTGGTTTAGAAACATTCCGCACACAATAACAATTTTTGATGGAAAAGTAAGTTTCAATGTTTGATCATAACTCTAAATGGTTCTAAGTACACTACGGGTAAGCAGTTTATATGTAATCAAAGTGTTGTGTTGATGGTCACAGAAAAAGTGAAAAATAACGAAGTCTGCGGAGAGTAATGGACATTTTCCCACACATTTGACATGCGACATTCACAGGTGTCATTTCCAAAGTATGTGGTATTTCCATTGGCTACATCAAAACTGGTTTCTGCTACTTCAGTATTCCAAGATCTCATTTAGTTTATATAGTAAAGGTAAGACAACAACAAAACCGAAAGTTATAACTAATAATTTGCATCGAGAGTGTATTGAGAAGAATCATGTAAAGGGTGTATAATTTTGATGATGCTAATGGAATTGATAAAATATTAGGCCTTATAATTGTTGGAATATTTAAGTATGGTATAAGTTCGTTATTGGTAATTGGAGTTAGGAAATAGGCAGGGTTTCTTATTTTGAACTTAAGTACAAAGTTACAGTTTACTTATTTGTGAGTTCAAGGTGTTTGGATGTTTTTTTGGAAACTGTCTACTCTTATATTGTTAAAGGTAGAACAATCATCAACTCTTTATATTCTCAACGGGACTTCCTTCTTATCCTCAGACTATGACTACATTCATGCCCCATCAATTGATGCAACCTTTTTGGCGTTCCATCCACAAGACAATAACATTATTTCCATTTGCTAAACATCATCTTACAGTTAATAAAATGACTTCCATTATCAGCTTTGCAGGAGTACTGAAATCATTAATCATCCTACAAAGATCCATAGGAATTCCTCTGTTTCATCTGATAAGAGTCTAGGTTGGTGTTTTTGTCTCCATTACTTCATTATTAGAAAAAGATCAAGAATATATATTTGTTTATATGTTACTAATCTTTGGAATTATGTTTACTCTTCTTAACTTCTCTCAAGCGTGTGAGCAACTATCCTTTCGATGAGAACTTTACAAGGTAAAATCCACTAATGCCTTAAAATTCAATTCAAGATATATGCCATTAAACTTGATTTACTTATTAGGTTCTAATGTCTTTCTCTGAAACAAAAGGCATTATTCTCTACATAAAGGACATAGAGAGATTTCTTTACTCGCCACGTGTATATAAAGTGTTTGATAAAATGTTGAAGAGAATATCGTGCTCCACATTAGTTATTGGGTCCTGGATGTCCGACAAACATGACCAAAGTGGTGAAGTCAGTGAGAAAATTGGTAGATATCATGGTGCAAATATTAAGAGTTACAACCTAATGTCATCTTCAAAGCGTGGTTCACTGTGATCTTGCCCGAGGTATATAATTGATTTTTCAACAAGTTAATAAAAGTTCTGTTAGTTTAGTTAATTGTATTCTACACGTACTCGATTTCAGTTTGGTAGTATACTAGTTTCACTATATTAGCTTTGCTAAATGCTCAAACTTCTGAGTTTTATTTATATTACTTCTAAATGCATAAGCACATCCAAATAACCATCTTCTATGGTGTATCTAATGTCAGCCGTTAATTATTAATAGAGGTGACAATTTTGACCCATTCACTTATGGATGGGACGATGCAGTTTATTTTTAATCACTAAATGGTCGAACATGTTGAATAAACTACGTTAGTTCACAAGGAAACAGATCAAAGTGGGTCAAAGTCACCTAAAGTGTATTTTAGTACATTTTACCGTCTAAATCATATAGTAAAAAAATGAGATGATGAAATTTTATAACCATATTTGACATGGTGTATATAGATTTATTAATTAATGAAAGGTGTTACTATAGGATGATGTTGAGAAAGATGGGTTCTTGAATTACGAATAGTTTGTTGCAATATCAGTTCACTTAAGAAAGATGGGCAATGATGATAATCTTAAAGATGCCTTTTCATTCTTTGATAAATACAAAAGTGGGTACATAGAGGTTGAAGAACTAAGGGAAGCCTTATCCGATGAAGATGAAGCCAATAGTGAAGAAGTAATTTCGGCAATCATTCATGATGTCGACACCGATAAGGTTTGATTTTGCATCTTTCATTTCCCATTTGGCCGGGACTTATATTCTTATTTCTTTTTTATGTACTTTGAACCCAAGGTTAGATAAACCAAAGACAATGTTTGATCAGCTTCTCATTTGCATCTTTTGAAAGTCAATCAAATAACTTTATCAAACTTATTTCATTTAATTTCGTTTTCGATAAACAACTGATAATATATGAAACTATATTAATAAGACTAAAGGTTTCAATTTTGACCCATTTAGATATAGATGGATCGAATTGGGTAATGTTTTATATCTAATATGGGTCGAGCGGGTCAAACGTGTTAAAATTTGTCCAAGACGTATTTAATTGCACAAAACCTTCTCAAATGAATAAATCCATAAAATAAATCAAGTGTATGCTAGCTGGTCCTTCTCAATCATACTAAAAATTACACATTCGACCCGTTGCCTAATCCGCAAGTTTTGCCTCTCCTATCAAGACCAAAGATTACAAAGTTTTATACTATAACTTTTCAATGATAATTATTCAGGTACCCCCTTCCAAGAATGAACAATATTATTTCTTCAAGCATTACCTAAACCCCGAAAATCCAAATGAGGTACGTGCAATTTTCCATGATGTTATTTCAGCAATGATTTTTTAGAACACGATTATACATTGAGTGGTTTTCATATGCAAACTGAAGTGGTACCATACATAGACTGTCGAATAATTAATTATTCATTGTTCTCATTCATAAGTTTTTTATTTGACATTTTGAAGTTATCATATGACAATTTTAGATTGAATGATTATAATAAACCACCATATGAGAAACTACTATATGATATTTAACATTTTACTAACGCCATTTTAACTTAAAGTAATGTTAGATGATCCTTATCTTTTATAATTAAAGCATGTTGGTTGCTCCTCTTATGCATCAAATGCATCTTCGAGTAACATAAAGTACTTGGATAAAGTATTTTATAAGCTTCCTTGTGAATGTGTGAATATCTATTTGATTTTTTTAAGTTACTAACACAATGTGTCTATTTTGGAAGTACTGATATATGTAAATGGTAGCCCTAGGCAGATATTGGTTCACTTTGAGATAAAAATGGGTTATTTTAATGTATTTATTAATTATGCATTTTTTGACAGGACCTACTTCCATATACAAAGATCTTGGTGATTGTTATTATGCATGCCACAGTCTTGCAATGCAACTTTTTGGTATGAAGAACGGTCGAGGCAATATTTTGCAGATGGGATGATACACTCTAATTACATCAACAATTTTATACGCAACAGTAAGCTTCTTTTCTGTAATAGAATACAACACAGAAACATTGACTTGATTATAAATTTCACTCTAACTACATTAACAATTTTATACACAGAGAATTTCTAATTATCTTCGTGTTACTCCTTAATTATATTATGGCTTCTGAATTTTATTTCTAATGCTTAATCATTGCAGATACCAAGTAAAGTATGATACGAGCCTACCATTGACCACACAGAAACAACCTTAAAACGATGTGGAGCTTGAGAAGACAAGGAACAGATAGCCATTGATCACATTACTTAACGGAGATCCAAAAAGATACAAGGTGTATAGCTTATCTTAATTATACTTTCGCATAGTATATATACTTGAAATATGGAATGGAAACCGTTTACCAAATGCTCATTTATTGAAGTAGACATCCACTACGAGAATAAAAATGGAGTAGAAACTTTAGGAAAATGATATATTCCTAACCTATTTGAGCATCCCTTTAATGAACTCACTTTCATTAATGTTGTAGGTGAAACCTCTGTAACTCTTGACAAAGTGAATTCAAGATGGTGGAACCGAAGCTGTCCAGGTAAAGCTGATTGCTTTTATATAGAAATGACAATGAATTGGTGGGACGGGTTGGGTAATGGAAAATACATATAATCTATTCATTGGTCGAGACTGGGCGGACTTTCTTGGCCCATGATACTTTATATCAGCAACGTGGGATCTACACTTGGTATAGGTGGTGATCTCATTTTTGCAATTTTGCAGTAATATACTTGATTTAAACACGTACATGTAATATACGTATACAACCTCAAAGTAATATACAAGCAGTTTAGATAAACAATAACAAAAACCGTTAGTCTTTAAAGTATATTATAGTTGATATTTTTTTAGAGATATTAGAGGCCTATGACTCATAGGAACGCATACACAAGAGCTTTGATGAGTGTGTAAATACTCATCATTTTTGTCCCATCTGAACTGCAAAAACATTTAAAAACACTCAGAAATGCTTCAAAATACAGAAAATATCCTTGGATTGTGTTTTTATATGTTACAAGTGCAAAAGGATTGAAAACAGATGAAAATCGAGCAAAGTTTGCATAATTGGCAGATTCAGTCCCTAAACTTTCAAAGAATGGCAAAAATAGTCCCTGGGCATTCAAAAATGGAAATTCACATCTATGGCCCTTGTACTATTCACACTTGGCAAGAAATACCCCTTTGATAACTTTGGAAAGTTGTCAACCCAGCCCCCTCAAAAATCCAAATGGTACACAAATGGTCCTAGTTACTAAACCAAATAAACCAACTCTTTAAATAAATAAACCCAACCCACAATTATTATAAACCCCAGACCATTCACTGACCCAAGCCCAATCCACCCAAATACCCATAACCCGACTCCTTTAGTTAATCAGAAGGTTTGACCTTCGGTCAAACTCATCCCCTTCAATACCACCCCGCCAAAACCAAAACCATACCACCTCAACCCACAGATTTTTCTGCAACACCACCCCCTCCTCCTCAACACTCTACCTAACAAACCAAAAGCAATTAATGCTTCTTCCACATTTCACTCCATCAGAGATAGTGGATTTTTCCACTATCTCAATTTTGGCGCCAAATTCAGTTTCAAAGGCTGAGATCACTTCAGACCAATCCAAGGGTGCAGAAATGATCAGAGAAGAGGTGGAGAGTTATCCCATCTTAGTTTTGTATATATAGGACCCTTTGTAAGCCTTTATAGGCAAGTAGTTAATTTTAAATAATCGTCTTTATTATTCAGTCTTTGTAATTTGTAATTTTAAGTTATCAGTTGTTAATTCAAGTTAAATTCAGTCTAAGTGTTCTTGTTTCAAGCATCATTGTACTCAGTTTTCAAGTTTAATAAATTTCAAGTGATCTTGGTAATTCGTATTAAGTGTTCTAATTGTTAAAAATCACTCAAAAGCCATAAACACCCTTCCTATAAGCTTATGAAAGCTTTTCCTAGCTTTGTGTAAGCTTATATTAGAAATAAGCTGTTCAAATTTCAAATGATGAAGAAAGTCAACATAAGCTCACAATAAGCTGTTCAGAAGAGATAAGCTACTTTGGAAGGTGGAAAGTGGTTTTCTAGCTTGTTGTTGGCAAGCTATGTGTTTCTGATTCTTAGTCCTTTTGTTCTATAATCCATTCAGTTGTAAGCTTAGTTTTCAAGTTTTGCATAATTACTGTGCAATAGCTTAATATTAGCTTATTTCCATTATTTACTGCTTAATAATAGTTCTTAGGTATATTTAATCTATATTATCAGTTTTTAATAACCTTTGTTTCATTTTACTTAAAAACTCATAAAAAGCCAAAAATAGCCAAATAGAGTATAGCTTATTGTATTGCTTATTTCTGTTTTAAAAGTTGTTAATTATAGTTAAATTGAATTAGTTGATCAGTTAATAATCAAAATTATAGTTAAAATTGGTGTGTTACTTTGAAAACCACATATTAGTCCATACAAAGGACTGTTTGGGTTAAAACAGTCAAAAGGGTCAAACTAGGTGTCACTGTGCATTTGCTATTTAGCCAACTTTGATCTTGCATTAAATAGGTAGTATAAGCTGTTTGTATGATTTTTAGAGTTAAATGGATTGTTTTGATGGTTTTGAGCCATATGTGGAAATCATAGAGCTTGGACTGATCAAATAAGCCTAGTATAGCTTATTGCCCATTTGGACCTCATTGGTAGCTTTTCTGAGGTCTTTTGATTGCATTTAGAGTACTTGTAAATGTTGGTTAAGCCTCACCTTGATTTGTGCCCTCTGCACAAGTCTGCATAAAACAGACATCAAAACCCATATCAGCAGGTCTGCAACAATTTTCTAGACCAAATTTAAGAGCTTATTTGTGTTAATTAAAACTTAAATTTTGCTTTTCTCAGTAGTATGTTAGGTGATATTTGCTTATTACCATTCCCAGAACCTAGTTTAGCTTATTTTGATCTTTAAAATAAGCTCAAAAGTCTGCTATCACAACAAGCATACACTGAGTAAATCAGTGCATACTTGCAGTGAATTAGCCACTTTCTCAGCTTATCCAAAAGCCCTAAATAAGCTCCTCTTGTTCTGATTTTTGGTTTTATTTAATCCTCAGTAGGTGAATTTTTAGAATAATCAGTCTTTGTGGTGTTTAGTAGCTTTTTAAGTCCTTAAAATTAAGCTTGAAATTTCCTAGAAATCAAATAAGTGCCCTGTGCACTCAGCAACTTTTGTGCTTAATTTGTGATTAATCAGTGCTTGTTCTTGATTTCTAGTGCTTAATCAGTGTTCATCTTAGCTTATTATTGTTTGTTTTGCTTATTTCAATTTTGCTTTTAGCTTATTAATTAGCTCATCAGTCATTTGGCCAATCCTTGGGCTTATTTCCATTTTTGCCCACTAATCAGCAATCATAGCTGATTTCTGAGCTTATTAGTGAGTTTCATAAAAAGTGGTAGTTATCAAATTTGCTTATTAACTTGTGCTTAATCTATTTCAATCATAAAATCACAAAAAGAAAATAAAAGCAAAAAAAGGTCAGGGGTGGGATTCGAACCCTGGTCTCTCAGATAAACACACACACACTCTACCAACTGCCCTTGGGTCTTTTTCATTAAACCTTTGCACTTTTTTTTTATTTATCACTTGTTTCCATTTAAGCTATCCGTAGCTTTTTAGCTTATAGCAGCTTATTAAAATAAGCTGAGCACTTGTCCTTATTTTTCTTAGCTTTGTTTCATCATTAAGTAATTTTACAAAAAGTTTCAGATTTTTCCTTATAGTTTTAGTATTTTTAATAATTTAATTAGTGTAAAATAGTTTTTAATTCGTATTAAATTAAATATTAATCAGAAAAATACAAATCTTTTTCCTAAAATTTTCTTTTGTCATTTTTAACTTAGGAAAAATAATTTAGTACTTGTAAGTTTTATTTTTATAGATTTCACTTTTTAATCGCGTTTTTATAATTCCCGTAACGCGTTTTTAAGATAATTCGTTAACCTTAATTTAATTTTCTTTTGGGAATTTGTTTCCCATTGTTAAATAGAATTAAAAAAGCAAAATCCAAAATATCTAATCATCAGTCACTTTAATTCCAAACCTTACACAATCGTCCATTCACTCCTCGTTGGGAAACGACCCGGGTAATCACTTACCTGGTATCACACACACAAACGTGAGTTTTTGCAAGTATCCTTTTTCACAAAAGGGTCATTTGTATTTATTCACGTGTATCCGTCTGCATAATATTTATATACACTATTTAGCACGGATAAAATTTTGGCGCCGCTGCCGGGAAGGTTGTGTTGCGACAATATTGTTTAGAGTTTAAACGATTAGTGATTTGAGACCCTTCCTTGTGAAGTCCCTATTTCCCATAAACCATATAAAATACAAAAATATTTTCCTTTTCTTTTATATATATAATATCATATAAAAAAATAATAAACCCAAAAACATTTTCCGTTTTATTTGTAAAATAAAAGATTAAAAGCAAAATTAATATAATATTCCTCAACTTGGGTATTATCATAATAAGTTCCCAAACCAAAGATTAAAACTTGCCTTTGTGTCGCTTGCGAATTCGGCTCACCTTTGATTGATAAACAAACTATAACGGAGGTTTAAGGAGGGTTTGACATTAAATTGTCGAACCGAAAGAAGCGGGTTTTTAAGGAGCATTTATTGCCCACCTTTGCTTATCCGCCACTCTGTGCGTTTTTCAGTCAGAGAGCTACCGTACGCTGGTTGATTTAAGGATTTAAGTTCCTTGTGTTTTGCTTCGATCTTGTTTTAATTGAATTATTTTATTGAGTGCATGCGCACTCGTTCTTCTAGGTCATCAAGCCCTTTCCGTGAGCTTGTAAACATACCTCGAAGACATCGTAGACGTTCTGCACCATCAGTCGTACCTGAGGTACGTGCTGTTCCCAAAACCCCTGTCATCATGGCAGAAGACCGTCCTATGAATGAGCTTCTCCAAGCTCCCACCGAGGGCTATGGAGATGCCATTGTTGTTCCAGCCATCGTGGCTGAGAATTTTGAGCTTAAAACCGGGTTGATAAACCTTGTAACATCGCGTCAATTCTATGGTTTTGAAAGGGACGATCCTCAAGATCACATTCGATGGTTCAATAAAATCACATCCACCATCAAATGCAAAAATGTCCCTGAAGAGGCAATCAAACTTCTTCTTTTCCCGTTTTCCATCGATGGGGCTGCCAAGAATTGGCTTGACAAACAACCCCTCGATCAATTGAAACATGGGAAGATTTGGTTCAGAAGTTCGTAAATGAATTCTTTCCTCCTTCTAAAACCACACATCTTAAAAATGAAATCATGAAATTCACACAGAAATTTGATGAATCATTTGGTGAGGCATGGGATCGTTTCAAAGGATTGCTTCGCAAATGTCCTCATCATGGTTTCGCCGAGTTGATGCAAATGGACATTTTCTACAATGGTTTAAACCCATCTGACCAAGATTCTCTCAATGCCTCAGCTGGAGGTAATTTTCTGAGCAAATCCACAAAAGAAGCTTTAGCACTCATTGAAAATAAGTCTAAGGTCCGCACTGCACGAACCAGGCCATATAATTCCCAGGCTAGTGCTGGTCCTTCCACTTCATCTCCCGTGAGTTCTTCTAGTACTGATACTCAGCTTGCTGAACTCACGAAGGCTATTCAAGCTTTGGTTTTCTCCTCACAAAAGAAAGATTCTGCTCCACAAACTTCTCACACTGCTGAAGTCAAAAAGATAGAAGTTTGTGTTACTTGTGGTGGTCCTCACGCTTACTACAATTGTACTGCCACCGATGGCACTTCATTTGATGTTAATGCTATAGCCGGAACTTCCAATCAAGGAGGTAATCAATACCGTCCTCAAGTGGAACCAAACTACCGTGCTAGCAACCAAATTGGACCACCCGGATTTCCTCCACCCAACAATCCAAATAGGATTAATCCTAATCAACAAAAAGGGCAAAACATGCAAAATCAATTTCATGCCCCGAACAATCAATACCCACCCCAAAGGGGTAATCAAGGGTATTCAGCTCCTAATTACCAAGGACCTCTCTCAAATGAACTTGATAACTACATAAAGGTTAATGAGACCAAAATGAGGGCAATGCAAAATCAAATCTCTAATTTGAAGAATGAATTTCAATCTTCAATACACAAGCAAGGAACTGAGCTAAAGAATGAGCTTTTAAACAAAATTGATCATTCTCAAAGCGAAGTTAAGAATATGCTTGCTAGTCTCATGAACCATCTCAATCCACCTTCTTCCTCGGGAGGTCTCCCTGGTAACACTGTTGTCAACCCAAAGGGTGAACTCACAGCTGTCACCACACGCAGTGGTAAAGCTTATGATGGACCCACTATTCCTACTACCTCTTCTTCTCCTCCCCCCAAGGTAGTGGAAAGTGAACATGAGGTGACTAAGGACAAGGTACTTCCTACTAATAATGGAGGTACCGACAACGTCCAACCTCAAGTTGTCCCGAAACCCAAGACTAAACCTGGAGTTGTCTTTGAACCGCATGAAATCCCTGTTGAAAACCCTAAATCCAAACCTTCTATTCCTTACCCATCACGTTTAAATGAGCAAAAGCTCTGCGACAAGGCTAGTCAACAAATGGATAAATTCTTTCAAATCTTTAAAGAATTACATTTTTACATAAGCTTTGCGGATGCTATCATTCTGATGCCCAAGTTTGCATCCACAATCAAACACTTGTTAAGCAACAAGGAAAAACTGTTTGAAATGGCAAGAACTCCATTAAATGAGAACTGCTCAGCAGTTATCTTGAAAAAGCTTCCCGAGAAGCTTGGAGATCCTGGAAAGTTTCTAATACCTTGTGTATTTCCGGGAATGGTTGAATGCTATGCCTTGGCCGATCTTGGTGCAAGCATCAACCTGATGCCTCATTCAGTGTGGAAGAAACTTTCTCTTCCTAAACTCACTCCTACCTGCATGACTCTTGAGCTTGCAGATCGTACCATATCTCATCCACGCGGCATTGCTGAGGATGTATTTGTGAAAGTAGGAAAGTTCCATTTTCCAGCTGACTTTGTGGTTGTTGATTTCGATGCTGATCCTAGGGTTCCTCTCATTCTTGGAAGAGGATTCCTAAGAACGGGCCATGCTCTCATTGATGTATTTGAGCATGAAATCACATTACGTGTGGGTAATGAAGCTGTTACCTTTAACCTCGATCAAACTTCGAGGTACTCCTTAAATTATGATTCTGAATCGGTTAACCGAATCGATGTCATTGATATTGCTTCAGAGGAGTACTCTCAAGAGTTTCTTGGTTATTCTCATAATTCTGTGAGTGGGGATTCCACCACATCTTCTCTGCCTATCATTTCCGACTCTTCCCCTTCTCTCACTCCGTTTGAGGGAAGTGATTTCATTTTGGAAGAGATCGAGGCTTTTCTCAAGTGTGATTCATTTCTAGAAGGAATTGATAATGCTGAGATTGATCTGGAGGGAGATATTCTTCTTCTTGAGAAATTGTTGAATCAGGACAATTCTCCTCCACTCCCTCCCGTTGAACTTCATAATGAGGAAATCAAATCAGTTGAGAAAAACGATGAATTTCCTAAGGTCGAACTCAAAGACTTACCACCTCATCTTGAGTACGCATTTTTGGAGGGTGATGATAAATTACCCGTCATTATTGCTAAAGATTTAAGTGATGAGGAAAAGACTGCTCTAATAGAGGTCTTGAAGTCACACAAGCAAGCCATTGCTTGGAAACTCTCCGACATAAAGGGTATCAACCCTGAATTTTGTACTCACAAGATTTTAATGGAGGATGACTTTAAACCAGCAGTCCAACATCAAAGAAGGGTAAATCCTAAAATCCACGATGTTATCAAACAAGAGGTTCTCAAGCTTCTTGATGCAGGATTGATTTATCCCATCTCTGATAGTCCTTGGGTTAGTCCCATTCACTGTGTTCCAAAAAAGGGTGGCATAACCGTTGTCACAAACGATGAGAATGAGTTGATCCCAACTCGATTGGTTACGGGGTGGCGTGTTTGCATTGACTATCGTAAGTTAAATGATGCCACCCGAAAAGACCACATTCCTCTACCCTTTATGGACCAAATGCTTAAGAGATTAGCAGGGAACGAGTACTATTATTTCCTTGATGGCTTCTTGATGCGTGGTTTTGCGACCTTACAACAGGTTTTACCTCTCGAGGGATCTCAAGAGGCTTGCAATCCCCACAAGGCAGTGTACCTGACCGATGTAGTATAGTGAAGTGGCAAGTACCGGGGGATTGATCGTTCTCTAGGGGAATAGTGTCGTTAGGATTGAAAAACTACTCTAATAGGTCTAAGGGTGAGGGAAGATTCTTTTTGTATTTTTATATTTTATGAAAGCAAGTAAAATCTCGATTTTGAAGGAGTGGGCGGAATTAGTTGCTAGTCAACTAACCCAAATGACTACAAATGCAAATAAAGTAAAATAATGAAAATGAAAAGGTTGTGGAACTTATATGGGGAGAAATGTGTTTACTTAGATTTCCTTACTCCCTAACTATCTTTTACCGGTTGATTAGTGTGTATTAATTGCGTGGATGACGGGTGTATTCCTTAATACCAATCGTGGGGTGGCGTACGTACTTCCCCAACTCTACAAGCTCCTACTTCACTCCTATGTCGAGCCGGGTAAGAAGCTCCTAACATGGGATCACTAGAATTCGCTCATGCATTAAATACAACCATAAAAATCTTAGTACGCATTGGTTCATGTTTCTTAAGACGTTCAAGCAAGTTACCGTATAGGAGGTTAGCCAGTTTTCTTAAGCCTAACATCGATAAACAATCATCCAATACAATTAATAACACACTAATAACCAATAATCAATAGTTAGGTTTCATTAGATCTAAGCAAACACAAGATAAATCTAGCCTAGCATGTTAATTAAAAGACAAGAACAAGATATAATCAAACAACACATAGACATATTGATTGATTAAATGAATACTTATCTCCAATTAAACATGGGAGATCCAAGGGTATAAAACCCTTAAAAATGGCAGAAAATTCGTCTTAGGGTTTCTCCTCACAAAGTTGCACACTATGAATAAAAATTGCAAAACTATATATAGAGTTTAGTGGCTGACGGCGTCACGTTGTAGGAGGTGACGCCGTCACCTCGCCGTGGCTAGGGTTCCGGGATGGCCTTCCTGACGCCGTCCCTCTTTAGTCCACAAAAATCCTCTCTGGCGCGTCAAGGATTGACGCCGTTAGAATAGTGCTTGACGCCGTCTCTCTTTAACTTAAACCGTGATGGCCTTGATCATCTTAAAGGGTAACGCCGTCAGACTTTCCATTGCAAAACTCTCTGGCGCGTCACGTGTATTTTGTCATATCCACCTCTTTTGCCAAGACATGACGCCGTCAAGAGCAATACTTGACGCCTTCAAGTGTACTTTTCCAGCAATTTTGGAGACTTTGTCGTTTTCTTCACTTTTATGCTCCAAAAATGTCCAAAATGCTTCCTTTTCCAGATTTCTTCTCCAAAGTACCTAAAATGACAAAAGGAACGATTTAGGGCAATATTTGATCAAATAAATACGATTTAGGGCTTAAATGACCCCCTAAAAGCGGTACACTTTTCGCTTCATCACTTCTCGGGTTACTTTCAAATTCCCATTGATCCACAAGATCAAGAAAAGACCACCTTCACATGCCCCTATGGAACCTTTGCTTATAAACGTATGCCTTTTGGCTTATGCAATGCTCTAGGCACATTCCAAAGGTGCATGATGTCCATATTCTCAGACATGATCAGAAAACTATGGAGGTCTTTATGGATGACTTCTCGGTCATTGGGGATTCATTCAAAACATGTCTCTCCCATTTAGAAAACATGCTGAAACGGTGTGAAGACACTAATCTTTGTCTAAATTGGGAGAAGAGTCATTTTATGGTCAAAGAGGGCATTGTCCTCGGCCATAAGATATCAAAGAACGGGATTGAGGTTGACAGAGCAAAAGTTGATGTCATTGCTAAATTACCTCATCCCACTACCGTCAAAGGTATTAGGAGTTTTCTGGGTCATGCCGGTTTCTATCGTAGATTCATACAAGATTTTTCTAAAATCGCCCAGCCTATGACTCATCTCCTTGAAAAGGATGCTCCTTTTATCTTCTCACCCGAGTGCATCGAAGCTTTTGAAACATTAAAGAAAAAGCTTACTGAAGCACCCATTCTGGTTGCCCCCGACTGGGATTTTCCCTTTGAGCTCATGTGCGATGCAATCGATTTTGCTATCGGTGCAGTCCTGGGGCAACGAAAAGCCAAACACTTTTAGCCTATCCACTACGCAAGTAAAACCATGACTGAAGCTCAAACTCATTACACCACTACATAAAAAGAATTATTAGCTGTGGTGTATGCCTTTGAGAAGTTTCGGCCATATTTGATCTTGACGAAATGTGTAGTGTATACGGATCACTCGGCTCTCAAATATCTCTTTGCAAAACAAGATGCAAAGCTGAGATTGCTCCGTTGGGTTCTCCTCCTGCAAGAATTTGATATCATTATACGTGATAAAAAAAGGAGCTGAGAACCTAGCTGCTGATCATCTATCCCGATTAGAGAACCCACACCAAGATGTTTTCGAGAGAAAGGAAATAAATGAAACATTTCCTCTCGAGACACTCAATGCGGTTGCTTTTCGTGGAGATTCTACTACCCCATGGTTTGCTGACTTCGCAAATTACCATGCGGGTAACTTCATAGTGAAAGGGATGTCGACCCAACAAAAGAATAAATTCTTCAAAGATGTGAAGCATTACTTTTGGGACGACCCCTACTTGTTTAAAGTATGTGCGGATCAAGTCATCCGGCGGTGTGTTCACGGCCAAGAGGCCGATGATATTCTTAAGGCTTGCCACAATGGACCCACAGGGGGACATCATGGTGCCAATTACACCGCCAAGAAGGTGTTTGATTCCGGTTTCTATTGGCCTACAATCTACCGTGATGCCCATGACTTAGTCAAATCTTGTGACTCTTGTCAACGTCACGGGAAGATCTCTCAAAGAGATGAAATGCCACAAAAATTCGTTCAAGTTTGTGAAATCTTTGACTTTTGGGGCATTGACTTTATGGGCCCGTTCCCGTCTTCACGAGGGAACAAGTATATACTCGTGGCTGTCGATTATTTGTCTAAATGGGTCGAAGCGAAAGCTCTCCCTACCAACGACGCCCGAGTAGTTTGTAAATTTTTGAAATCACTCTTTTCTCGGTTTGGAACTCCCCGTGCTATCATTAGTGATCGCGGTACGCACTTTTGCAATGAACAATTTGCAAAAGTCATGCTTAAATACGGTATTACTCACCGTCTTTCTACCGCGTATCACCCACAAACAAGTGGACAAGTGGAAGTTTCAAATCGTGGTATTAAAAGAATACTGGAAAGGACTGTAGGAGAAAATCGTGCATCCTGGTCGGATAAGTTGGATGATGCACTATGGGCCTTCCGTACAGTTTACAAAACACCCATCGGGTGTACGCCTTACAAGCTCGTGTACGGAAAGGCATGTCATCTTCCGATCGAATTAGAGCACAAAGCCTACTGGGCCTTGAAACATGCTAACTTTGACATCCAAACTGTGGGTGATCACCGTAAAGTTCAAATGAATGAATTAAATGAACTGCGTGATCAGGCCTACGAGAACTCTTTGATCTACAAAGAAAAGACAAAGAAGATTCATGACTCAAAAATAAAGAACCGCGTTTTTAACGTTGGTGATCGAGTCCTTCTTTTCAATTCAAGATTAAATATCTTCTCAGGCAAACTCAAATCCCGTTGGTCTGGTCCATTCACTATTACAAAAGTTTATCCATATGGTACCATTGAGTTATCTCAAAATGAAGGTCCAAATTTCAAAGTGAATGGTCATCGTTTGAAACACTACTTTGGAGAGGATATACCACCCATGGTTGTCCCAGATCTTCAAACTTTCCCCATGAACCAATGAATGCGGGGTCGAGTCAAGCTAAGTGACTCGGTGAACAAAAACATTAGCAAAACATGGGTTTTCACCCATGTCTCTGTCTTCTTTCTCTGTTCTACCACCTAAGTGTGGGGGAGTTGCCCCTGCTGTTGTTACCATGTATATATATGTAAAATAATAATAATAATAATAATAATAATAATAATAATAATAATAATAATAATAATAATAATAATAATAATAATAATAATAATAATAATAATAATAATAATAATAATAATAATTGTTGTGTTTCCACGCTTGGCTAGTAGTATTTCCTTTTTACGTTCTAAGTCTCGGCATAATAGTCGGTGCTTTGAATATTGAGGGAAATATTCAATTCTAAGTGTGGGGGGGAGAAATTCTGGCGAATTTTGTCACATGAGTACCTTCTAGTGCCCTAATACCCCCGTTTTGGCCAAAATTTTAAATTTTTTTCATTTGGTGGAAGTGCTTTGCACTAACACAACAAATGGTTATCAGTCCACCATGTCTAACCCACATAAGGACTGGCTAATCTGAGAGCAAACGGCTCTTGGTAAAGATATCTCAAATCCGTTTATGGCTTACAATTTGCCAAAATTGTATGGTATTAAACTCCCCATATCTTTATAAGTGAAGAGTTGGCTAGCCCGCAAGGTTATGGCTTGTGGTAAAGGCATTGGAAAACCATAATTGGTAATCAGCTCACCAAGATAATAACTGTATTTTATCTAAGAGTTGGCTAGTCCAGAAGCAAACGGCTTTTGGTAAAGACAAAACAAATCCGTTGACAGCTGATGGTTTGCTCAAAATCATTTGGTTATTAATGTACCAAAGTATCATACTAAAACATTGGCTACTCCAGAAGTAATGGCTTTTGGTAAAGAGACATAAAATCCATTAAATTTTCAAAAAGGATTGCTAGGGACTAGCAATAGTTTAGTGTGGGGGATTGATGAGTGTGTAAATATTCATCATTTTTGTCCCATCTGAACTGCAAAAACATTTAAAAACACTCAGAAATGCTTCAAAATACAGAAAATATCCTTGGATTGTGTTTTTATATGTTACAAGTGCAAAAGGATTGAAAACAGATGAAAATCGAGCAAAGTTTGCATAATTGGCAGATTCAGTCCCTAAACTTTCAAAGAATGGCAAAAATAGTCCCTGGGCATTCAAAAATGGAAATTCACATCTATGGCCCTTGTACTATTCACACTTGGCAAGAAATACCCCTTTGATAACTTTGGAAAGTTGTCAACCCAGCCCCCTCAAAAATCCAAATGTTACACAAATGGTCCTAGTTACTAAACCAAATAAACCAACTCTTTAAATAAATAAACCCAACCCACACTTATTATAAACCCCAGCCCATTCACTGACCTAAGCCCAATCCACCCAAATACCCATAACCCGACTCCCTTAGTTAATCAGAAGGTTTGACCTTCGGTCAAACTCATCCCCTTCAATACCACCCCGCCAAAATCAAAACCATACCAACTCAACCCACAGATTTTTCTGCAACACCACCCCCTCCTCCTCAACACTCTACCTAACAAACCAAAAGCAATTAATGCTTCTTCCCCATTTCACTCCATCAGAGATAGTGGATTTTTCCACTATCTCAATTTTGGCGCCAAATTCAGTTTCAAAGGCTGAGATCACTTCAGACCAATCCAAGGGTGCATAAATGATCAGAGAAGAGGTGGAGAGTTATCCCATCTTAGTTTTGTATATATAGGACCCTTTGTAAGCCTTTATAGGCAAGTAGTTAATTTTAAATAATCGTCTTTATTATTCAGTCTTTGTAATTTGTAATTTTAAGTTATCAGTTGTTAATTCAAGTTAAATTCAGTCTAAGTGTTCTTGTTTCAAGCATCATTGTACTCAGTTTTCAAGTTTAATAAATTTCAAGTGATCTTGGTAATTCGTATTAAGTGTTCTAATTGTTAAAAATCACTCAAAAGCCATAAACACCCTTCCTATAAGCTTATGAAAGCTTTTCATAGCTTTGTGTAAGCTTATATTAGAAATAAGCTGTTCAAATTTCAAATGATGAAGAAAGTCAACAAAGTCAACATAAGCTCACAATAAGCTGTTCAGAAGAGATAAGCTACTTTGGAAGGTGGAAAGTGGTTTTCTAGCTTGTTGTTGACAAGCTAGGTGTTTCTGATTCTTAGTCCTTTTGTTCTATAATCAATTCAGTTGTAAGCTTAGTTTTTAAGTTTTGCATATTTACTGTGCAATAGCTTAATATTAGCTTATTTCCATTATTTACTGCTTAATAATAGTTCTTAGGTATATTTAATCTATATTATCAGTTTTTAATAACCTTTGTTTCATTTTACTTAAAAACTCATAAAAAGCCAAAAATAGCCAAATAGAGTATAGCTTATTGTATTGCTTATTTCTGTTTTAAAAGTTGTTAATTATAGTTAAATTAAGTTAGTTGATCAGTTAATAATCAAAATTATAGTTAAAATTGGTGTGTTGCTTTGAAAACCACATATCAGTCCATACAAAGGACTGTTTGGGTTAAAACAGTCAAAAGGGTCAAACTAGGTGTCACTGTGCATTTGCCATTTAGCCAACTTTGATCTTGCATTAAATAGGTAATATAAGTTGTTTGTATGATTTTTAGAGTTAAATGGATTGTTTTGATGGTTTTGAGCCATCTGTGGAAATCATAGAGCTTGGACTGATCAAATAAGCCTAGTATAGCTTATTGCTCATTTGGACCTCATTGGTAGCTTTTCTGAGGTCTTTTGATTGCATTTAGAGTACTTGTAAAAGTTGGTTAAGCCTCACCTTGATTTGTGCCCTTTGCACAAGTCTGCACAAAACAGACATCAAAACCCATATCAGCAGGTCTGCAACAATTTTCTAGACCAAATTTAAGAGCTTATTTGTGTTAATTAAAACTTAAATTTTGATTTTCTTAGTAGTATGTTAGGTGATATTTGCTTATTACCATTCCCAGAACCTAGTTTAGCTTATTTTGATCTTTAAAATAAGCTCAAAAGTCTGCTATCACAACAAGCATACACTGAGTAAATCAGTGCATACTTGCAGTGAATTAGCCACTTTCTCATCTTATCCAAAAGCCCTAAATAAGCTCCTCTTGTTCTGATTTTTGGTTTTATTTAATCCTCAGTAGGTGAATTTTTTAGAATAATCAGTCTTTGTGGTGTTTAGTAGCTTTTTAAGTCCTTAAAATTAAGCTTGAAATTTCCTAGAAATCAAATAAGTGCCCTGTGCACTCAGCAACTTTTGTGCTTAATTTGTGATTAATCAGTGCTTGTTCTTGATTTCTAGTGCTTAATCAGTGTTCATCTTAGCTTATTATTGTTTGTTTTGCTTATTTCAATTTTGCTTTTAGCTTATTAATTAGCTCATCAGTCATTTGGCCAATCCTTGGGCTTATTTCCATTTTTGCCCACTGATCAGCAATCATAGCTGATTTCTGAGCTTATTAGTGAGTTTCATAAAAAGTGGTAGTTATCAAATTTGCTTATTAACTTGTGCTTAATCTATTTCAATCATAAAATCACAAAAAGAAAATAAAAGAAAAAAAAGGTCAGGGGTGGGATTCGAACCCTGGTCTCTCAGATAAACACACACACACTCTACCAACTGCCCTTGGGTCTTTTTCATTAAACCTTTGCACTTTTTTTATTTATTTATCACTTGTTTCCATTTAAGCTATCCGTAGCTTTTTAGCTTATAGCAGCTTATTAAAATAAGCTGAGCACTTGTCCTTATTTTTCTTAGCTTTGTTTCATCATTAAGTAATTTTACAAAAAGTTTCAGATTTTTCCTTATAGTTTTAGTATTTTTAATAATTTAATTAGTGTAAAATAGTTTTTAATTCGTATTAAATTAAATATTAATCAGAAAAATACAAATCTTTTTCCTAAAATTTTCTTTTGTCATTTTTAACTTAGGAAAAATAATTTAGTACTTGTAAGTTTTATTTTTATAGATTTCACTTTTTAATCGCGTTTTTATAATTCCCGTAACGCGTTTTTAAGATAATTCGTTAACCTTAATTTAATTTTCTTTTGGGAATTTGTTTCCCATTGTTAAATAGAATTAAAAAAGCAAAATCCAAAATATCTAATCATCAGCCACTTTAATTCCAAACCTTACACAATCGTCCATTCACCCCTCGTTGGGAAACGACCCGGGTAATCACTTACCTGGTATCACACACACAAACGTGAGTTTTTGCAAGTATCCTTTTTCACAAAAGGGTCATTTGTATTTATTCACGTGTATCCATCTGCATAATATTTATATACACTATTTAGCACGGATCAAGCTTCAGGAACTACTAAATGTGTAATCCATGTAAGCCTCAACGGTTATGGTCTTCAAATTTTGTAGAATCTGGATTTGATGATCATTTGATTCATGGGGCTTATTCACTGACTTCTCACATGTTTCTTTAAATTCCTCTTTGGCCTCGAATCGATATGTTTTCTCCAATGTTGATCTAAATCTTATGGTATTCAACAATTGGCTCGAGTTTTATATAAAAAAAAAATACTTTTATTTTAAACCATTGTTTGAACTGAATCATTGCGATAAATGCTTCCTTTATTAAACATTATTAAAAAATTGAAATCTTTGATCAATGCAGGTTAGAATTGAAATACAAAAAACAAAAAAAGAAGCTATGGTTTGATCTTATTAGACAGCCAACGAAAGAAGAGATAGCAAAAAAAAGGCTGGAATTCCCTTAAAAGATACCGTGAAGTTACAAAAAATGTCAAAGCCCATTGTGTCTCTTAATAGAAAGAATCCAGTCACACATAAAGAATTTATCGACATGTTTGCATATAATGATGGCAACGAGAGACGGAAGCTTGCTCTTGTCAGGCTTGCACTTAATGATGTGGTAATTTCATTATTCCAAAATTCCAATAAAAGAATGCAGCTTCTGTTTAGATTATAAAGCTCAAAGTTTAATGTATGTGTGTGCAACATGATTCATTAAATAATTGTGTATATACAAGTAACATGTGTCATAGTTATGAGCTAAAACGAAACATAAGAAACAGCGTATATTGTATAGAAATGTTGTATACAAATAAGCTTTATTTCACGTTTGAGTTTATTTGGTTGTGTACTTTGTTCTTGCGTATCACTTTGTAACCTTTTTTTTTTTTTTTTTTTTTTTTTTTTTTTTTTTTTTTTATATTCGATAAACGTTGATTTTTTTTCGTTCTTAATACAATACTATTTTTACAGTGGTTATTATAACAAAATTAAATAAAATTGACGCCCTTAAAAATAATTTCCCGTTAACTGACATCATAAAAATTATAATTATAAGTCATGCCCGCCTATCGGGCAGGCTTCGAAATCTAGTGTGTGTGTGTGTATATACATATATATATATATATATATATATATATATATATATATATATATATATATATATATATATATATATATATATATATAACAGGATATAAAGCCACATCATCACCAATTAAGTCCTTAAGTCCACGTCATCGTAATTAAGTCCACGTCAAAGGCCACATCATCACATTAAGTCCACCTAAGCATTATTTTAGCCAATTAAAATTCGGATTAATTAAAAATTTGACATTTGCAAGAATCGAACCTGGGTCATTTAATCCACATACAAATGCTTCAACCACTAGACCAAGCCAGTTTTTGTGATTTACAATACAAACTAAGTAAGTCATGCTTAAATAATTGATATTGTTAAGCTATATTTAAGGAATAGATTAGGCAGAAAATTAAATTATTATTATTATCCAGAAAATATATGTATATTTTTCCAGAATCCTAGAACAAAAACACAAATCCGGAACAAAAACACACACAAAACCTAAAACACAAATCTGGAACAAAAAAGACCCAAACAAATTCACCAGTAGCTAGGCTCCAATCTCATTATCATGTTGCCAATAATCTTATTTGCTATTATGAAGCATGCATCCACAGCTTTTGAACCAAGGTAATCTTAACAGTTTATCTTGATCTCGATTTTGATTAGGTAATTAATTCTTTATTTTTAATTTGACATAATAAAGATAATCTTAAATCTCGATTTAAACCAAGGTAATCTTAATTCTCGATTTTGACATTTTGTTGTTTATTTTTATCTTAATGGTCGTGAACAGTTTGTACCGCTGGCGTATCAGGTTTGTACTGCTCGAAACATGTGAAAAATTGAGTTCAAAACGATTAGTACTGCTACCTTAATGAGTTAGTAATGTTCGATGTTATTTGTACTGCTGTGTATTACTTGAAGATTGTACAAATCTGCTCAGGTGGGAATCCTTATTTGTTTTTATTCTGTAATTTAGCTATGTTTTGTGGTTTTATCATGTCAATTGATTATTTAATTTAGCCATGTTTTGTGTTTTGTATTTTTATACAGATCTTTTGTTTTTATTATGTAATTTAGCTATGTTTTATTTGAAATGTCGCAATACTACGAGCGCAACTTTGTTTTGAAATGTCGAGATGTTATCAAACTTATACTTTTCGTAAGCTTCTCTTACGCGTCTACCAGGGTACACAGATCAGATGGTGGAAGACGCAAACGCAGTATTATATACTTTTGGTTCATACTGGCTTGGGGTAAGGGAGAATCATCTTGCATCATTGTGTATAAAAGAGCGTTAATAACCTTAAGATTTAAGACATGTTCATCTTTAATAGTTGGTCGTCTAAAGTTATCAAATTTTGATGGTAGGTTCATGGTCCAGGGCAGAAATTGACACCTTATGTGTGGGGCCTTCTTATGTAAAGACAAGTCAAATCATGGAGGTGAAGGTGAACAAGAAGCCGGTAGTGGAGATCCAAATGGGAAACTCAATCAGAAAAGAAAAGATGATGAAGATTTTGAAGATAATGGGAATGAAGATGATGAGTCCTCAACACAGAAGAAACCACGAGTTGTTTGGTCCATTGAACTTCATGGAAAATCTGTTGCTGCTGTTAATCAACTTGGGATTGATAGTGAGTCGTTTAGTCCTCATGTTCATCTATTAGTACTTGCTTTCTAAAACTTTTACTGATTGTTTTTAATATATTGTAGAAGTCGTTCCTAAAAGGATTCTCGATTTGATGAACGTTGAAGGTCTTACTAGGGAAAATGTGGCAAGCCATCTCCAGGTTACTTATTTTCTTAATAGGTCGTGTTCAAGTAAACAATTTTGGCGTGTGCCAAAATAAATTATGCTTATCCATGATTTGTTTTACAGAAATATCGGCTTTACTTAAGAAGGATCAGTCAACAAGCTAATATGATGGTTGCATTTGGAGGCAGTAAAGACGCTTCTTCTTATATGAGAACACTTGATGGCTTTAAATATTTCCGTTCATTATCAGGTTCAGGAAGGCTACCAAATGCTGCATTATCATCATATGCACCTTCGGGTATGCTAAGTAGACTCAATAGTGCAACAGGTATGACCCTCCATAGCATTGCTTCACAATCTCTGATGCAACCAACCCACACCCAAAACCTAACCAATTCAATTGCTCCAATCAACAAGTTCCAACCGATTGTATTACCAACACCACAAAATCACCAAAGCGCAAATCTTTTTCAAGGGATTCCAACGTCTTTTGATTCGGGTCACCTTCAACAGCTTAATAAACCGAGTAGCCAACTCTCGGATTTCAATATCATTGATGAGTCTCGAATATTTAATGGGTCAAACACCTTTTCATCATTGGGGGGTCAATCTTTAAATTGAGACGTGAAATGCTGGCGTTCTTGGTCTAGTTATGCTTTCGTTCACTTATCGCCATGAAAAAAATATGTGGTCTATTATATGAGATAGGCTCAAAGAAGGATCATTTACAATCCAGGAGCATCGCAAAAAACGGCTCGAGAACTGTTATGGTTCAAGGTACATCCGTTTACTACTTTAATGTATTTCCTTATTAAGTGTTCTGAACTTCTGAATTTTCAATTTTTTTTACATGTCATCCCCTGATCTCTACAGGCATGCAGTTGAGACCGGTGTGAATCCATCAAACAGGCATGTCTTTCCTATCATTAAAATTGTGTGCTTCCGTCTTCTTAGTCGGCCTTTATTTCCTTTATAGATTAATTAAACTATTTTGCACAGGATCCTGACGTGCAAAGTAATGAATTGATAACCAGTGTGTCTATGCAAATGGGCACAATTTCTGAAACTTCTAAGACATCTAATAGTTTGTCTATGTATAAAAAACTGGTCAAGAGAATGAACCCACCCAGGTACCAGAAAGTTGCACAATTTTATTAAGTTACATATCATTGACATATTTCAAATATCTTGATTTTTCTTTGTTACAGTTGAGGTTGATAATGAATCCTGAGAGCATATTACATTTATAGAGGTATGCGATAATGGTTACATTCGTGATATGTATTGTAGATGTGTGATAGAAGTGGCAATATGTATTTTACAACATTTTTTGTAATGCAGGTTAATAGTACTAGCACGCGAGGAGTACTATTAGAGCTTCTACAAGTTCTGAATGATTTTGATCTCAAAATTACTAAATCAATGTAGCAAGTTTTGATCTCAAAATTACTAAATCTTAAAAACGTATCCTTACTTCCAGTTCCAGCAATAACTTCATTCATAAATGCACCCTTAGTATCAGTAACTTCAATGCATCATCGAACCATTATTAGGAGTAATTTCAAAACACTGTGTAACCACTGTAAGATTTCCCTATATATATATGTTTCTAATACTTAACTTTTTCCACGTAGAATTTTTTTTTTCCTTTTCTTTCTTGATTATAATCATTATCCTATGTGACAAAGATCACATCACTGAAAACCCTGCTTGCAACCTAACCTTAATTAATTTAGTATTTATATATAAAAATATCTTTAACCTAAAATGTTATAAGATTCCACTTACCACTTTACGTTAATTCGCTAATGTATATTTAGAATTGAATATTTCTTATTTAATAAGGATTTAATAAAATACTAAACTACCATAATAACATGTGAAGATAACGAAACTATAAAAATTAGCAATATATAAATTACTTAAATAATGTACAAGTCACTAAAGCACAAAAACCCTAATTTCACTATAACTTCTGATAAAACCCTAATTTCTCAGAAATTATTATTTATTTGTAAACACTAGTTGATATTTTTTTATAAAAATATTAAGTACAAATATGTTAAGACAAGGTACAAGTCCTTTAAGCACGAGAATTAATAAACTTAAAAACATTGTAAAAACATTAGAAATAAATTGTTTAAGTAACATTTATTGTAATAATTTCATATAATAAATTATAAAAATAATTTATTTATTTATCTTATATATGTACAATCTCAAAAACATAATGTACAACTCTTCTATGCACAATAATATAAAAACTCCATTAATGACATTTAAAGTGTAATAAAAATTACATAAAAATTATATAAAATTTAGAAATAATTAAAAATACATTTTTCTTATTTTTCTTATATTAGTACAAGTTCCTTAAGCCTAGAGTACAATCTATTAAAGCACAAAAACCATTTTCTCCCTATTATGTAAAATTCGATACATACAAAAATTGGTCATATGATTCTAAAATTCATTTCTAGCATACCTTAACCTTAGGAAACCCTAACTAAGTCTAAAACCCTAGAGTACTATCCAACAAAGCCCTAGGTACTACCCTATTATGCACCAATCGAACCAAATCCTTCTAGTTAGGCTAGTTTAGTTCAAATGTAACCATAAGAAAGATAAACTTCAGATTTTTCAAGCCCTAAACATCCACATGTGTAATCCTAAATTTACCACATCACTCTCCTTCTAGACTATGTACCACTTGTGTAAAGGGGAACATTACACCTCACTTTTCCCCCTCCTCTCCACATGGAACCAACCCCAGCCACACACCTCATCATACCTGACCCCACATAACCCTAGAAGTTCCAGGAAACCCTAGTTTGAGTCCTCTATAAATAGCAACCCATATGCAAACCCTAGAACCATCACCCCATTCGAACCAACCCATCACAGCCACATATAGCCTCATTTCTGATTCCACTACTCACAATTAGGATATTAGCAACCTATAAGGAGCATAGAAGAAGGATAGAACCCCTGGTGAAGTCAAACCGAACCTAGCTCCCAAAAATTTCCCTAATCGACCACATATAATAAGGTATGATTCTGGTCTTTTTCATTTACTTTCCTATACTAATTTAATGTCTAAATAGATGATAGAACATGTTTAAAGTAGTGTCATAACCCAGAAAGCTTAAAATCGAATCATTTTGTTTCTTTTTATAGTTATCGAATGGCAAAAATAAAAACTATATACGAGAAACCCTAGGTTTATTAAAATACAATAGGAATACTTTAAACATGCTAAAAATACTGAAAATATAATAAAAACACTAAGTACAAAGGTCGGATAACAAAGCATCAAAAATTTTTCTTGTTTTTGTTCCAGTCGACCAACAGCAGGTCTGCTGTTTTGGTCGTGATTTTTCCCTATTAAACGTGAACTATAAATTCTGAATTTCAACATGCTTAAAGTACTTTAAAAGGGCTAATTGTAGGAAAAAGAATTAGAATTTTTCATCAAGTAACGAAAGAGAACGAGTCATATTAAGTTGGGTGTTTTCTGTCGAGTTAAACCAAGGGTCGCATGGTTTCTGTTTCGGTTCTCTCGTTCGTGAGGCCAAACCACACCTCGACTCTTGGCAAGGATACTCTCAAAGCATTTATAAACATTTAGGAAAAGGTTATGTAAAATATCATGTCTTAAATCACTAGAAATAAAATGATTTTTGGATCAAGGATGTCGAATGGGAAAATGAATAGAACATAGGGACTGAAATTGTTAAATCTCAAATAACTTTTCAAAATGGACTTGTTGTGTAATCGGGGGGGTCCTTAAGGGGTAAAAACAGTACATTTCGAATTAAAAGACATAAAGTGTCAAGTTATAAAAGATTAAGGGTAAATATTGTCATTATCTTAAAGTTAAGGGCATAAGATGTAAACCCTAGAAACTTTAGGGTATAAAACGTATATATATTAAAAACTTAAAAATAATTTAATCATTAATATTATTAATATTATTATTGTTATTATTATTAATGTTATAATTGATATTAGAAATTTGAAACCTAATAACGAAACTGAAAACGTAAAACGGGAAATAAAACTTATATTCAAATATAATTACTGAGAAATTGATATACCAACATAGGTTGCAAGCCGGAGACGTTTATCAACTGTATTTCGTTTTGTTTTCCATCCAGATTGTTCAGGTGAGTTTATAGTCCCACTTTTTACTTACGTGTTTTCCAAATATGTGGGGAGATACATGCTATTAAACCGAACACAAGTATTTTCCTGATTGTTATTGCACTAGGCTAACTGTTCGTTATTATTGAGATTGAATTATTTATTTAAAAGACCCTCATATCATGCACCATTAGTCACCTGCTGGGTGAGCGCGAATATGTGAATAGATCTATTGGCCTGACGACCCATTTGTTCTAACCGGATGGATATCTTCGTGGTAGTCGGTTAGGCAAATGCATTATATTTGATATCTTTAACTCGGGGGCAAGACCACTCTCATTTCAATCATGTTTGTGGAACCTGGAAACTGTTAACGCATTGCGTGTCATGAGGTTTAGTGCAATATTGTTGGTTTATGATATAACTGATTTCTCATATTTTGGCTTGTGTTCAAACTGATTATTCAAACATTAAACGCTATAGATTCACTCAACCTTTGTGTTGACTTTTTAAGCATGTTTATCTCAGGTATCTAGAAGTCTGGCGATGGCACGAAGTGGCTGTGGACTTTCTTTTTACAAGAGTGTCCACTTTGTTATCATTCAATAAATAAATGTAACTTTTATTATGTATTTCTGAACCTCCCTCTGGGACCTATCTTATGTACTCTGATATTAAATAAAAGAATGATAACAATTTTTATTTAAAAACGTCTCTTTTCGAGTCGTTTTCTATTTCCATGACTGTGAACCATGAAGTAGCACCCCAAGCTTATATTCCGCTGCGTGATCCGAAAATGGGGGTGTTACAGATTGGTATCAGAGCTGTGGTTATAGAGAACCAAATGTTTTCAAACATTGGACTATAACCGGTTTTTACAAAAAACGCAGCCAGAGTCCTTCGTGCCACGACGGTATTGAAACATTATTTATATATGAATTATTATTCATTATTTAATTATATAGTGGAATAGTTATAAATTTTGGTGGTTACAGAGCTATAAAATTCCCTCTTCATTCTATTAACTATGTCGAACGCGGAAATCGAAAATATCGCAATTGTACCAGACGTCACACCACAACCCAGACAAGTAATAAATTTGGATTCAGCAGAGAATGTTATGGTGGTACCCGAAATTCCCTCAGCTTTTGGGCATGATTCGGAATCAGACCCTATAGAGGAATCATCGGAAGATACCTTGATGACAGATGTTGTGCCAAATTCTGAGGATCCTTATGTGCAAGTCAGAGAAAGAGCTCATATGATTGCAGAAGGAGAATCCTCTGAGCCAGATCCTACTTCAGTTTTGGAAGGACCTCTAGAGAGAACTCGGAGAACTGCACGGATGAGAACTCTCCCAGTATTTTCTTCACCTTTACCTCGTCCGTATCCATATATGTTACCTAATTTTGAACTTGTAGTCCCAACATCTTTACCCCCGCCACCGCCATCATCTACCAACTTCACACCTTCATCTGTACCATTTGAATTGAGTGATGAGGTCCAAGCTATTATTGCACGATATAATGCCATGCCTCGATCTCCTACTCCTGATATCTCTACCCCTCCACGAGTTTTCGAGATAGGAGAAAGTTCTCAAGCGGCACAGGAGCGTCAGCCGTCTGTCTCTACTCTTCTATCACGGATAGAGCGCCAAGAGGAGCAGATTGAGACAGTATTGGGACATCTCGACGAACTTCCGTTGGAGCGCATTGAAGGTATTGAATACAGAATAGAAGATATGATGACAGATCAGGAGGTGATAAAGCAGAAGATGAGTGAAAACCGCGAAGAATCTGAAAAGCGTTACGAGAAGATTAAACATGAGATACCCGTTGTCTATGAAAATGAACTAAAAATAATAGAAGAAATGATCAAAAAGAATGAGGAGTTGGCAACAGCACAAAATCGGATTGCAACTTTGGAAATGACGGTCGCAGAGATGCAGATGATGTATCAGGAAAATATGAAGGTTCTCATTAGTATGATAGCTGAACTCGGCAGTCAACTCAAGGGAACATCTGGAGGACAGTAGATCTAACTACTATATATATATATATATATATATATATATATATATATATATATATATATACATATATATGTTACCTTTTGAGTGCTACGTCTAAATTTTGAAAATATAGTATAGACATGGCACTAATATGTAGTTTGTATCAAAACAGCTTTTGTACTAATATATCAACCATAAGGTATGTAGCCTAAATGTGACACTTGTATCAATTCTGTTATATATAACAAGATAACAAGTTATTTATGGCTATATATGGTTTAGATAATTTGCTGTGAATGATATAAATCTAAATACATATATGTTTTCATGTGGTGATAGAGATATGTCTCGCAAATCCCCAAACCCAACCATGTCACAAGCTGCTATTCGAAAGCTTGTTGCAGACAGTGTGGCTGCAGCTCTTGAAACTCAAGCAGCGGAAATGGCTCGTATTGGAAGCTCAAGCCGATCCAATGGAGATAATGAGTCAGTCAATGCTCGCAAGTGTACTTACAAAGACTTTATGAACTGCCAACCGACTTTCTTCAAAGGAACTGAAGGAGTTACAGCATTAGCTCGTTGGTTTGAACGTATGGAAGTGGTCTTTGTAAGGAGCGGGTGTTCTGATGATTGCAAAGTTGCCTTCGCAACAGGATCTTTGTTAGATGATGCTTTGTCATGGTGGTCTGCTACTTCTCGAACAATGGGAATAGAAGCAGCTCATCAACTCACCTGGGATGATCTCAAGAAGAGAATGTTAAGCAAATATTGCCCTCGTACTGAAATCAAGAAATTGGAGGATGAATTTCACCAGCTAGTAGTAAAGGGAACAGATGTCAAGGCATACAATAGAAGGTTTCAGGAGCTTGCTCTCCTATGTCCTAATATGGTGCCTGATCTTGAGAAATTGCTGGAGAAATATGTTGAAGGATTGCCTCGAAGCATTGAAGGGGATGTTACTGTTTCAAAGCCTCAATCATTGGAAGAAGCAATGACTACAGCTCAGAAACTGATGGATAGAGAAATTAAGCGAAATTTAGTTCAGGGAAACAATGATCTCAAACGAAAATTTGATGATAAAAGGAATTCCCATCATTTCGACTACCGTTCCAACAACAACAACAACCGCAACAACCAAAACCATTATCACCAAAACCGTAACCAATACCATCATCAGCAAAACCGACGACAAGAAGCAGCCAAAGCCTATACTACCCCTTCTGCTGAGAAGAGTGGGTATATTGGTACAAAGCCACAATGCAGTCGATGCTTGCTACATCACTTTGGTCCATGTACCGTTAAGTGCATAAAATGTCAGAAGATAGGACATCAGACCAAAGACTGCAAAGCGACGGGAGCAAATCTGCAGCCGGTAATCGTGACGTGCCACGGATGTGGAGAAAAAGGACATTACAAAAATCAGTGCCCGAAGATGAATGCTAACCCAAATAATGGTGCCCGCGGCCGAGTGTATGTGTTGGGTGATGGTAATGAGCCGCAGAACCCAGACATAGTCACGGGTACGTTTCCCCTCAATCATCATTTAGCTAGAGTATTATTTGATACCGGAGCTGATAAAAGTTTTATATCTCTTATTTTCGCTTCTTTACTCAAAATCAATCCCACTGCTTTAACCCGAACCTATGAAATTGAGCTAGCTAATGGAAAATTAGTAGGCACAAATTCTGTAATCCAAGGTTGTACCTTAACCTTATTAAATCAGCCTTTCGACATAGACCTTATGCCTATTGAATTAGGAAGCTTTGACGTAATCGTTGGCATGGACTGGTTATCCAAACACCACGCCAAGATATTATGTAACGAGAAAGTGGTTCACATTCCTTTTGAGAATGAGACTTTGATTATTCGAGGTAGTCAAAGTAAAACCAAGTTAAGCATAATATCTTGCATCAAAACCATGAAGTATATCAACCAAGGATGTCCAGCATTTTTAGCCCATGTAACTGAGAAGAAAACGGATGAAAGACGATTGGAAGATGTACCTGTAGTACGAGATTTTCCGGAAGTATTTCCTGAAGAGCTACCTGGATTACCACCTGTTCGTCAGGTAGAATTCCAGATTGACTTAGTACCAGGAGCAGCACCAGTAGCACGAGCTCCATACCGTTTAGCGCCATCAGAAATGCAAGAATTATCCAATCAACTGCAGGAGTTATTGGATAAAGGTTTTATTCGACCTAGTTCATCGCCTTGGGGAGCACCTGTCTTATTTGTTAAAAAGAAGGACGGAACTCTTAGAATGTGTATTGATTACCGAGAGTTGAATAAACTTACGGTAAAGAATCGATATCCATTACCAAGGATCGATGATTTGTTCGATCAACTACAAGGATCTAGCATTTACTCAAAAATCGACCTAAGATCCGGATATCATCAACTGCGTGTTAAGGAAGAGGACATTCCTAAAACCGCTTTTAGAACAAGATACGGTCACTATGAGTTTCAAGTAATGCCATTTGGGATGACCAATGCACCAGCTATATTCATGGATCTCATGAATCGTGTATGCCGACCCTATTTGGATAAATTTGTGATCGTATTCATAGATGATATTCTCATCTATTCTCGGAGTGAAGAGGAACATGCGGAGCATTTGAAGACTATTTTGGAACTACTCAAGAGGGAACAACTGTACGCTAAATTTTCCAAATGTGATTTTTGGATTCATACCGTGCAGTTTCTTGGACATGTGGTTGATCGCCATGGAATCCACGTAGATCCATCCAAAATAGAAGCAGTTAAGAATTGGCCAATACCAACAACTCCTACGGAGGTGCGACAATTTTTAGGACTCGCTGGTTATTACCGGAGATTTATTGAGGGATTCTCAAAGATTGCTAAATCTTTAACGGAATTAACTCAAAAAGGTAAGAAGTATGTATGGGGAGAAAATCAAGAGAAAGCTTTTCAGCTATTAAAGCAAAAGCTTTGTGAAGCACCAATTTTAGCTTTACCAGAAGGAAGTGAGGATTTTGTTGTGTATTGCGACGCGTCACACCAAGGTTTAGGAGCAGTGTTGATGCAGAGGAATAAAGTGATTGCTTATGCCTCTAGACAACTCAAGTCTCATGAGAAAAATTATACTACTCATGATCTTGAATTAGGAGCAGTTGTATTTGCTCTTAAAATCTGGAGACATTATCTGTATGGCACAAAATGCGTTGTATATACAGATCATAAGAGCCTTCAGCATATTCTCAATCAGAAGGAATTGAATATGAGACAACGCCGATGGTTGGAATTATTAAGCGACTACGACTGTGAAATTCAGTATCATCCTGGAAAAGCAAACGTCGTAGCAGATGCGCTAAGCAGAAAGGAACGAAGTAAGCCTCTTCGAGTTAGAGCTTTAGTAATGACTATTAATTTGGATTTACCATCCCAAATTCTCAATGCACAAGCTGAAGCAATAAAGGAAGAAAATGTACCGGCTGAGAATTTGAGAGGTATGGACAAAGTATTTGAAATCCGTCCTAATGGGATTCGTTGTATAAAGAATCGGAGTTGGTTACCGTTCTTTGGTGATTTAAGAAATGTGATTATGCACGAATCACATAAGTCCAAATATTCTATCCACCCGGGATCTGAAAAGATGTACCAGGATCTCAAGAAGCTTTACTGGTGGCCAAACATGAAAGCTGATATAGCCGAGTATGTCAGCAAATGTTTGACTTGTGCACGAGTTAAAGCAGAGCATCAAAGGCCATCCGGTCTATTGACTCAACCTGAGATTCCTGAATGGAAATGGGAGCGAATAACAATGGATTTTATCACCAAATTGCCTAGGACGTCTAGTGGATATGACACTATTTGGGTCATAGTTGATCGTCTTACCAAATCCGCTCACTTTTTGCCAATCAAAGAAACTGATGAAGTAGAAGATTTAGCCAAACTATATCTAAAGGAGATAATCTCACGACATGGGGTACCCATCTCTATTATTTCGGATCGTGATCCTCGTTTCACATCTCGATTTTGGGAAAAGCTTCAAAAAGCTTTGGGTACAAATTTAGATATGAGTACGGCATATCATCCACAAACCGACGGACAAAGTGAAAGAACTATTCAAACGCTGGAAGATATGCTTAGAGCATGTGTAATAGATTTTGGAAGAGGATGGGATAGACATTTGCCTTTGGCAGAATTCTCATACAACAATAGTTACCATGCAAGCATTAAAGCAGCACCATTTGAGGCACTTTATGGAAGAAAGTGTCGGTCACCTGTATGCTGGGCAGAAGTCGGAGAATTCCAACTTACTGGGCCTGAGTTAATACAGGAAACCACCGATAAAATTGTGCAAATTCGGCAGCATTTGCAAGCAGCCCGAGATAGGCAGAAAAGTTACGCAGATACCAAACGAAAGCCTATGGAATTTGAAATAGGAGACAGAGTTATGTTAAAAGTGTCACCGTGGAAGGGAATAGTTAGATTCGGAAAACGAGGAAAGTTGAATCCCCGATATATTGGGCCATTTAAGATTTTGGAGAAAATCGGTCCAGTAGCTTACCGACTTGAACTTCCCGTAGAACTTAGCAGAATACATCCAATCTTTCACGTCTCGAACTTAAAGAAGTGTCTATCAGATGAAACACTCGTGATTCCCATGAAAGAGCTTCGTCTCAATGATAAGCTCAATTTTGTGGAAGAACCTGTGGAGATTATGGATAGAGAGATCAAACAATTAAAGCGAAGTCGCGTTCCTATTGTAAAGGTTAGATGGAACTCCAAGAGAGGACCAGAATTTACCTGGGAACGAGAAGATCAAATTCGAATCAAGTATCCGCATCTTTTCCCTAATCCCTCGACCAACACTGACTGAATCTCGGGACGAGATTCCCTTCAACGGGGGGATAATGTAACCACTGTAAGATTTCCCTATATATATATGTTTCTAATACTTAACTTTTTCCACGTAGAATTTTTTTTTTCCTTTTCTTTCTTGATTATAATCATTATCCTATGTGACAAAGATCACATCACTGAAAACCCTGCTTGCAACCTAACCTTAATTAATTTAGTATTTATATATAAAAATATCTTTAACCTAAAATGTTATAAGATTCCACTTACCACTTTACGTTAATTCGCTAATGTATATTTAGAATTGAATATTTCTTATTTAATAAGGATTTAATAAAATACTAAACTACCATAATAACATGTGAAGATAACGAAACTATAAAAATTAGCAATATATAAATTACTTAAATAATGTACAAGTCACTAAAGCACAAAAACCCTAATTTCACTATAACTTCTGATAAAACCCTAATTTCTCAGAAATTATTATTTATTTGTAAACACTAGTTGATATTTTTTTATAAAAATATTAAGTACAAATATGTTAAGACAAGGTACAAGTCCTTTAAGCACGAGAATTAATAAACTTAAAAACATTGTAAAAACATTAGAAATAAATTGTTTAAGTAACATTTATTGTAATAATTTCATATAATAAATTATAAAAATAATTTATTTATTTATCTTATATATGTACAATCTCAAAAACATAATGTACAACTCTTCTATGCACAATAATATAAAAACTCCATTAATGACATTTAAAGTGTAATAAAAATTACATAAAAATTATATAAAATTTAGAAATAATTAAAAATACATTTTTCTTATTTTTCTTATATTAGTACAAGTTCCTTAAGCCTAGAGTACAATCTATTAAAGCACAAAAACCATTTTCTCCCTATTATGTAAAATTCGATACATACAAAAATTGGTCATATGATTCTAAAATTCATTTCTAGCATACCTTAACCTTAGGAAACCCTAACTAAGTCTAAAACCCTAGAGTACTATCCAACAAAGCCCTAGGTACTACCCTATTATGCACCAATCGAACCAAATCCTTCTAGTTAGGCTAGTTTAGTTCAAATGTAACCATAAGAAAGATAAACTTCAGATTTTTCAAGCCCTAAACATCCACATGTGTAATCCTAAATTTACCACATCACTCTCCTTCTAGACTATGTACCACTTGTGTAAAGGGGAACATTACACCTCACTTTTCCCCCTCCTCTCCACATGGAACCAACCCCAGCCACACACCTCATCATACCTGACCCCACATAACCCTAGAAGTTCCAGGAAACCCTAGTTTGAGTCCTCTATAAATAGCAACCCATATGCAAACCCTAGAACCATCACCCCATTCGAACCAACCCATCACAGCCACATATAGCCTCATTTCTGATTCCACTACTCACAATTAGGATATTAGCAACCTATAAGGAGCATAGAAGAAGGATAGAACCCCTGGTGAAGCCAAACCGAACCTAGCTCCCAAAAATTTCCCTAATCGACTATATATAATAAGGTATGATTCTGGCCTTTTTCATTTACTTTCCTATACTAATTTAATGTCTAAATAGATGATAGAACATGTTTAAAGTAGTGTCATAACCCAGAAAGCTTAAAACCGAATCATTTTGTTTCTTTTTATAGTTATCGAATGGCAAAAATAAAAACTAAATACGAGAAACCCTAGGTTTATTAAAATACAATAGGAATACTTTAAACATGCTAAAAATACTGAAAATATAATAAAAACACTAAGTACAAAGGTCGGATAACAAAGCATCAAATATTTTTCTTGTTTTTGTTCCAGTCGACCAACAGCAGGTCTGCTGTTTTGGTCGTGATTTTTCCCTATTAAACGTGAACTATAAATTCTGAATTTCAACATGCTTAAAGTACTTTAAAAGGGCTAATTGTAGGAAAAAGAATTAGAATTTTTCATCAAGTAACGAAAGAGAACGAGTCATATTAAGTTGGGTGTTTTCTGTCGAGTTAAACCAAGGGTCGCATGGTTTCTGTTTCGGTTCTCTCGTTCGTGAGGCCAAACCACACCTCGACTCTTGGCAAGGATACTCTCAAAGCATTATAAAACATTTAGGAAAAGGTTATGTAAAATATCATGTCTTAAATCACTAGAAATAAAATGATTTTTGGATCAAGGATGTCGAATGGGAAAATGAATAGAACATAGGGACTGAAATTGTTAAATCTCAAATAACTTTTCAAAATGGACTTGTTGTGTAATCGGGGGGGTCCTTAAGGGGTAAAAACAGTACATTTCGAATTAAAAGACATAAAGTGTCAAGTTATAAAAGATTAAGGGTAAATATTGTCATTATCTTAAAGTTAAGGGCATAAGATGTAAACCCTAGAAACTTTAGGGTATAAAACGTATATATATTAAAAACTTAAAAATAATTTAATCATTAATATTATTAATATTATTATTGTTATTATTATTAATGTTATAATTGATATTAGAAATTTGAAACCTAATAACGAAACTGAAAACGTAAAACGGGAAATAAAACTTATATTCAAATATAATTACTGAGAAATTGATATACCAACATAGGTTGCAAGCCGGAGACGTTTATCAACTGTATTTCGTTTTGTTTTCCATCCAGATTGTTCAGGTGAGTTTATAGTCCCACTTTTTACTTACGTGTTTTCCAAATATGTGGGGAGATACATGCTATTAAACCGAACACAAGTATTTTCCTGATTGTTATTGCACTAGGCTAACTGTTCGTTATTATTGAGATTGAATTATTTATTTAAAAGACCCTCATATCATGCACCATTAGTCACCTGCTGGGTGAGCGCGAATATGTGAATAGATCTATTGGCCTGACGACCCATTTGTTCTAACCGGATGGATATCTTCGTGGTAGTCGGTTAGGCAAATGCATTATATTTGATATCTTTAACTCGGGGGCAAGACCACTCTCATTTCAATCATGTTTGTGGAACCTGGAAACTGTTAACGCATTGCGTGTCATGAGGTTTAGTGCAATATTGTTGGTTTATGATATAACTGATTTCTCATATTTTGGCTTGTGTTCAAACTGATTATTCAAACATTAAACGCTATAGATTCACTCAACCTTTGTGTTGACTTTTTAAGCATGTTTATCTCAGGTATCTAGAAGTCTGGCGATGGCACGAAGTGGCTGTGGACTTTCTTTTTACAAGAGTGTCCACTTTGTTATCATTCAATAAATAAATGTAACTTTTATTATGTATTTCTGAACCTCCCTCTGGGACCTATCTTATGTACTCTGATATTAAATAAAAGAATGATAACAATTTTTATTTAAAAACGTCTCTTTTCGAGTCGTTTTCTATTTCCATGACTGTGAACCATGAAGTAGCACCCCAAGCTTATATTCCGCTGCGTGATCCGAAAATGGGGGTGTTTTCAACACACTGCATCCACATCAGTATACCAAACAATGAACATGAATATCACATGGGTATATTACGTTATTTTGATCTCAAACTTATTGATTGTGTAGTACTGCTGTTAATTTGTTTTTGTGATGATGCAGCAGCTGTTGGAACTGATGAGACAAGCCAACGCAACAAATAAAGCAACAACGTAGATGTTAAAGGAAGTGATTGCAATTACTAGAGAAAGTTCCAGAACTGCTTGCAGACTCAAATGGTAGGAAGAAAGAACTGGTATGAACAATACACTACATAATTAGAAAATTGTAAGCTCATCTCTTCTGAAACTATTTGAACATACTATAGGTTACAACAACAGTGAACGGTCTACGGGAAAGTGCTGCAAGTAGAACCGACATATTCTTTTTTCATACGCTCCCTTTTCACCCCCGACCTGTCAGGCCTGTAACTCCTAAAAAGGGTACTATGTTTTCTATTTTCCTGAGTTAAAAGCTAATTTTTAAACTGGACTAAAAACCAGGATATTAACAGTTCTTACAAGCTATTTGTTATTGCATTTTTCTTCATTTTTAGGTTCACCTGTTATGTATAAGGAATTTTCTCTCCATTTTTGGTTTTAGTCCCGGCGTTATGAACGCCATGCAGGTATTTTCCTAGCATTGTGCAAATGGAACTCTATTGAATTGCACTGATTATATATCAATGGTGGCAAGAGGGTGCGAGTCGGGCAACAAGTCATAGTTTATTCGAGCACAGGATGGATTTATCCACAAACACTTCCATTGTGAAATATAAGGAACTACTAATCAATGATTATAAAATTGGTTTTGTACAGATAATTCCATACGCATAATAAACCGAAGAACATTGATGGGGAAGATGATACGACTGAGATTGAAAAAACTGATGAGGTAATTGCTAAAAAAACTCAATGGATCAATACGAGAATGAGTCGACTGATAAGTTGGGTTAGACTGTTTATGTACGTGGAGTCAGGTAAATCTCAAACCTTAACCAACATCTTTTAAGGTAACTATGTTTAGTAACATAAGCATTAACAACTAAATTTATGTTACTAAAAATCCAGGTTTAGAGAACCATGCTTCTTTAAATGATACTCCTAACCTAAACTTAATACCTTCTGAGTTACCCGTAGTCCTCAAGTCTCCAACTTAAAGTGTTTTCAGAATGACCTTGCAAGTATTAGTACGTTTGCAGCAACTAATCATTTGGCTGCCACTTTACATCATGGTCTTGAGGTGATCGATAAGCATAAAAAAAGTTCTGTTCTGGGATGTTCAGCCTATCAAAGAAAAGAGAAATGGTTACCTATTACATGCGCTTGCACCAGCAGTACCTCCTCAGCTTCATTTAGTGTTTATGAATGCTAGTAGTATTGCATAGAGGGAGCAAGTATTCTGAATTCTCAATCACCTTTCAGCGATTCTACACCAATATCAAATTACCAATCTGAATCTTCATTTCTACATGCGGTATAACTCTCTCTAGACTTATCAATTTGTTATTTTACGATGCTGAAGAAACTAACAAGTCTCTGTGCATCAATCTTTTTCTATAGTTACAGACTGAAGGGTGCAAAGATAAGGAATGGAAGCCTGATTTGCAGCTTAGGCTAACCCAACATAAAGGTCCAGACGAGGAAAATCATAAAAGAAGTACTCCTGAAATTAATACAATGCTCTCTCTTTCTTTAAATGAGACATGAACATCCTAGAGTAAGTTATTAGCTCTTACGCCTACGTCAATCCTCCAGCTTGATGTAAAGGTGGTTGATTTTTTTTGTTAGTGTTATTTGTAGGCCTGTTTTCAGGATTTAGCCGCAATGTATTTACGTGACTACGCAGCGTATTCATATTCCAGGTTATTTCGATACTCATTTTTTTGGTTCAGAGTGTCCAACAAACTTTTAAAGGGCTATGCTTTGATGGTGGCTATAGGAATCATCATCAAACTTTTAGCAATAATGTCTTTTGGCTTTTATAAGCCGAGCTGAGACTCATGCTTGATGCCTTGAGTTGAGTATTAATTTTTCAAGTGTAATCCTGAACCTCAACCTATCTATTAACGGGCTAGCTTCTTGATTCAGCTAATGAAATGCATGTAGTTTAGATAGGTTAGGTCTAGGTCTGCAAGCAGCCTGAGCTTATATGGGCCTAAGTGTGCATACTAGAGTAGTAGAAACAAGGGCTAGAAGTATGCATTAGAAACACGGTTAATTCATTGCTCAATAAAAGAAGGTTGTTTTGAATTCATTTTGCTCATTTACAGAATCTATTACTGTGGAACGTAAAATTTTGTACTCAAGTTCTTGCCCTACAGTTGGAGCATGAACTATAGTATCAGATTGTTTTGGCTCACATTCAAAAACATCACTGTGCTCCAGTTCAGTCTTCCGTATTCGCTAACTCAGACTATTTATAATCAAAAATTTCTATATAATGATTGTGTAGTACTGCTGTTAATCTGCTGCAGGAATGAACCACATCCCCATCTAATAACTGCACTTGTGCATCTTCTACATGTGTCTTTGATAACAGTTTCAGTGCCTTCAAGTGTTGGGTTTTCACTTTGAAGATGACTATAAGTTTTTGATCCACCGGAAACTTTAATTTATGTGCTCATGTACTTTGAGTATTATCAGGCAAAAAGCAAAGAACACAAAGAAGCTGTGTATGTAGAGGTGTTGAAGTTACCACCTTAGAGCATCAAAAATTGGCTATAAGGCATGAAAAAATGAATATACAATATACTTTGTGGCGAGTGTAGGCTACTGAAAAACTTCAATGGCACATTACACTACCGGTGTGATCTAAGACCTTTTTTACTTTATGTCTCGATTATACTCTTTTTAATCTCTGGCACAGTTTAACCTAGGATCAAATGGGGTAGACCCTCAAGGTAAAAAAACTGTTTTTAGCAAATCAATGTAGCAAGTTTATGACTTTAAGGTAGGAGAAGAAGATAAATCAAAGATATTAACGAACTTAAACAAAGAAAAAGTGTCATTCGGTACATGAAAATTGATTATGATTATCAAATGCTTACTAATCGTTTTGAACTCAATTTTTCACATGTTTCGAGCAGTACAAACTGTCCATGAGCACCACGAGCAGTACAAACTTGAAATCAAAATGAGCTAGCAGTATAAAGTGTGAACGAACAGTACAAACTCTTTCCCATAGCAGTACTAAATCTTAAAAACATATCCTTACTTCCAGTTCCAGCAATAACTTCATTCATAAATGCACCCTTAGTATCAGTAACTTCAATGCATCATCGAACCATTATTAGGAGTAACTTCAAAACACTGCATCCACATCAGTATACCAAACAATGAACATGAATATCACGTGGGTGTTTCTGGAAAGCTTTGTCTTATAAAACCATTTGTCTTATAAAACTTTATATAAGATGGTTTAATATAAATATAAACATACGGCTCATTCATAATAACGTAATACACATTCATCCCTCTTCATTCAGAACAAAATCATTCATGGAAAAATACCTAGGTCTCATCCCTATTCGATCTAAAAAAAAAACATGTGATCAATCGTATCAACAACTTGCTTTTCATGAATTATAAGGTTTGTTCATAAACAATATTCAGTAACAATATATCAATTGTAATCATGTTTTGGAGCTCATGATATCTAGGATTCACAAGGTTTTGTTTGTCGAAGATCGAAGAATGAAGAAGAAAAATCGATTTTTGTACAATGTTCGTAACTTTCTACAGAGCTGTTTTCAAAGGACGATAACTCCTTCGTTAACCGTTGGATCGCTCTGAAATTTTTACTGAAGATTCTTCATATATCAAGGTACAATTTCACCGGAGGGATCTTTAATCGGAGCTTTGGATTGAAAGATATTGATCATCAAAGTCTGCTGCATAACAGTTTTTGTAAGTCGATTTTTTTTATGATAGAGAGAATTTACGCAAGCATAACATGAGTGACGATGACATGTGGGATGATATGGTTGATACTGATGGTAAAGTGCATGGTAAACATGGTGGAAACAACTACATCGATGAAGAAGCTTGGGAAGTCGATTCCGATGCGTATAGTGTGTGATCGGTACCTGATGACGATGATTTAGCCAGCTTTATTAATGATGGCTCAACTGATTATGAAACCACTGATGATGAGAATAGTGATGATGAATTTTGATCAAGCATGCCAAGATTTTCCTAAAATTATGTTTTTATTTGTGACAATTATTATTTTATGAGAATTACTATTTTATTAGGAAGATTTGTTAGGGTCTATATGATTTATAATTTATGATTTTTATTCAATTACTATGATATATTTATAAAAAAGCTTTATTTCGCATTTGAACTAAAAGCATATACTTTGTAATGGCAGATAATTTAATAAGTTTTATTTCCTCTTACCGGATTACCATTCATTTCTTTTTGTTCTTTATTCACTGTATAAATATTTTAACGATTTCGTAATTCATTAACCGTTACTTAATTTATTCCTTAGACACTTTTTCAGCAATTTTTACCCACCTTCATTCGCTATAATAAAATATGTCAACAATATTCATAAGCTTACGACCCTTTCTTTCAACATGTACACTTTCTAATCATTTTTTACCACCCTTCTTTCGCTATAGTATAAAAATGCCAACGATAATTATAAGTCATGCCCGCCCAACGGGCGGGCTTATATGCCCGGGAGGGCTTACAATCCAATTTAACATATAATATTATTTCTTTTATATTTAATTTAATTACTTAAAATTTTATATAAAACTATATATTTAATAAAATATTTACTTTATAAAGAATTAAAAGATTATAAATTTTGATATATTTTTATAATATTTAATAATGATATAAAATAATAAGTATTAAATAGGGAAAAAAAAGAAAAAGAAAACAAATACTATTCACTGATTGCCATGTGACAGATTGTAGGTTGTGAATTTAGATTGCTATACGACCTGGTTGATGAAAAGATCGGAGAGTTTTTATTAAAATATTATTATTTTTGTATTGTACACCCCTTCGATTGGGTTGCCAACCCATTGATAAACATGGTTTAAGTCATGTTAGGATTGTCTGTCTAATCTATTTACAAACAGTCAACTCATTTAACACTAAAATAAAAAAGTTATAAACTATCATCAATTGATCTAGTAGTAATGTACCTAACCTCTCAAAAAAAAGTACAAGTTCAAAACCCACAAGATACACATCGGGGTGGTAAGATAACAAGATGTCCATATTAGAGTGTATACAATGAAGTCAAAAATTCGTCGTTGATGAATAGCCTAAACACAAAAACATAATCTGTTTATTGATTTAAATCTATAACACGCTTAATCAATTTTTAACAAAGTGAATTTTTTTGACACAATAAGTTCATATGAAAGTGACCTTGTTCGGGTTAAGACGTGTTCTAACGGTATCTCATGTTGTGTGAGAAACTCTTTAACCAAATGGTTGTGGGTTCAAGTCCTGCTTAGGACATGTGTGATAGATTTGTGCTATAAATGTTGTGAAATAATTAAAATTGACGTTGAAAAAAAAAATAAAGAAAAAATTACACGTTTGGTTCCTGTGGTTTGCTCAGATTTCATGTTTAGTCCTTAAGTCGTTTTAATTACACTAGAGATACCTATTTTTGAAACCTTGTACTCATTTAGTCCTTATTTTGGATGGGCCGTTATACATTTTTTGTCTGATTTTTTTACGTTGTACTCATTTAGTCCATATTTTTAAACGTTCTCGTCTAATTTTTTTACGTTTTTGTCCGTTGTTATACATTTTCGTTCGTTTTTATACATTTTCATCTGTTTTTTATACATTTTCGTTCGTTCTTATACATTTTCGAACAAAAACTAAAAAAAACAGACGAAAACGTATAAAGATGGAGAAAACGTAAAAAACCATACAAAAAAGTATCAAAACGAAGGAAAACGTAAAAAAACGGACGAAAACGTAAAAAAAAGACAAAAACGTAAAAAAAAAAAAAAAAGAAGGGATAAAAACGTAAAAAACGAACATGAACATATAAAAATGGTTGAAAACGTAAAAAAAGTTAAACAAACGTACGAAAACGTATAAAAATGGACGAAAACGTAAAAAAAGTACGAAAACTAAAAAAAAAGGGATAAAAACGTAAAAAAAACGGACGGGAACGTAAAAAACGGACAAAAACGTAAAAAACAGATGAAAACGAAAAAACACGGACAAAAACGAAAAATACAAACAAAAACGTAAAAAAACGGACGAAAACGTAAAAAAAATGGACGAAAACGTATAAAAACAGGCGAAAATAGATAAAAATGAGTTTGAGCCAAAAAAATGTTAAATATAAATTATTTTGATATAATTACACCACTGGACGCTTAGTCCAGTGGTTGGGGCGTTGATTTTTGGGCAACAAGACTCGAGTTCAAGCCTATGATGCCCTTTTTAATTCATTTTAAAAAATGATGACTAATGGTGCAAAAAATATTAACGGAAGGACTAACCGGCAAATAATATTTAAACACCTAATGCGTACAAACTAACGCCCATCCAAAATAAGACTAAAATAAGTGCAAGATTTCAAAAATTAGTATCTCTGATGTAATTAAACGACTTAGGGACTAAACATGAAATCTGGACAAACCACCGGAACCAAACGTGTAATTTTTTCAAAAATAAATAAATAAAAATCCCTCAAATTGCCACATAGCAAAAACCAGCGTACGATCACACACACGTCATTTCCTCTATCCGCACTAACCATAACAGACAAAAACAGTTACAGCGCGTGACACACACGCGCCACCACACAAACACACAAATTCAACAATTAAAACAATGACAGCTATATACTCAACCACCACCATGCTCTCAAACTTCATCCCATCTTCATCTTCTTCTTCTTCACGCTCCATCAGGTACACAACAACACATCACATTCACATTATAATAATAATAATACTCATAATACTAACAATTTTCAACTATTTATTTAGGTCAAACATGACGTCATCAGCGTCAAATCAACCTGATAATCCGACTGTAGTATGTATCTCTCCCCTTTTCTCTTTTTTTTTTTTTTTTTTTTTTTTTTTTTTTTTTTAAATATTATTGTTAATTATGGTGTTTGATTGATTCAGCTTGGATTTGGCGGTGTATCGGTTGATTTATTGGCGACGGTTGCTTCGTTTCCAAATCCTGATGATAAGATTAGAAGTACTAGCATGAAGGTATATTTATTATATTCTATGCGTCGAAAAATCGAGTATATGATGGTTTAGTGAATGTAATGTGAACTGGACTTAAGCTTTGAGCTAGTGATTTTAAGCCTAATTAAGAAGAATTAGGAACCAGAAACTATGAATGTATTTTGAGCAGGATTGACTTTAAGCTACTGATTAGATATAGGCCTAAACTTAAAAACAGGACCGAATTGGATGGATACTGATTGTTACTGTGTAGCGTGCCTGAGTATGTAGGTGCCAAAATTGAGAAGGGGTGGGATATATTGACCCTCCCCATTTTTTTTATCCTGACCCTCCCCAATTTTTTTTTTTTTTTTTTTTTTTTTTTATAATTTTGTTTATATCAAAAAGCTATAAACCTGAAAGCGCGGAACAGAAATACGGAACAGAAACTGACAAAAACTATAAAACTGTCAGAAATACGGAACATAAACTGAAAAAAAAACTGTGCCCCACTGTAAATAGTGGGGGACAAGGGGAATAAAAGTACAATCCCTACTAGTAGGGAGGGTTCGGTTAGGTGTCCCCAATTGAGAATATTAGTACGGAAAATAGGGAGAAATGATTGGGGTGCCTAAATGTATGCCTAATTTTGTGCCTAAAACTGGGTGTCAGCATTTTGTTGGCTGCAGATGAGGGACCCACGGCTTCACAAACCAATAAATAAATGCCACAAAATTTTAGGCACAAAATTAGGCACCCAAATCATTTTTCAATATGATGTGAAGTGGAGTTTATCTTTGAGCTACTAATTTAAGCGTAATAGGCGTAAAAGTAATAACCGAACTGAAACAGGATAGATGCTAAATTGTACTAGACTGGAAGTGCTTTTTTTCTTTGCTGCAAGTGTGATTAGTAGTGCCTGAGTATACATGTGCCAAAAATTTGAGAAAATGATCTGATCGTTTAGTAACTGTGACGTGAACTGGTGTTAACTTTAAGCTAGTGATTTAAGCATAATAGTATTAAGATCTAAGCTGGATTGAACTGGACATGTACTGAATTGTACTGGTCTGGAACTGGTTTTATTCTGTAAACGATAATGAGTAGTATGCCTGGGTGTATAGGTACCGATATTCAAGGTGACGGTTTAGTAAATATATATAATGTGATCTGGATTTAGGCTTTGAGCTAGTGGTTTACGTATAATAGCATAAGATGAAAACTGGACTGAACTGGATAGATACTAAATCGTACTGTATTCAAGCCTCTCTCTCTCTTTTTTTTTTTTTTTTTTTTAATATGTAACTGTTACCGAGTAGCGTGCCTGGGCGGTTTAGTGAGTTTATTGTGAACTTGACTTAAAATTTGAGCTAGTGATTTAAGTGTAATAGGTGTAAATTAAAAACCGAATGTACTGGGTAGATACTAAATTGCACTAGACTTTTTTTTTCTCACTGCAAGTGTTATTATAGTAGCGTGCCTGAGTATATAGGTGCCCTAAATTTGAGAGCACGAGCTGATGATTTAGTAAACCTGAGTTAAGCTATGATCTAGTGATTTAAGCGTGAAAGGTGTAAAATTAAAGCGGAACTGAGCTGGATAGATACTAAATTGTACTGTATTGAAGCCAGACTTTTTGCTGTAAGTGTTAATGAGTATTGAGTAGCGTGCCTGAGCATATAGGTGCCAAAATTCGAGAATACGGTGATACTATTATTTGTATATTTGTATTGACGATTGAGTGATTACAGTTGAGTTCTGAGGTGAATTTATTAGAGTTGTATTTAATGATTATTGGTTAAAGTCATGTAAAAGGAATGAGGTTATTCAATATGTATTATGAAGTTGGATATTGCTATAAACAAGTTAAAATAAAGTGAATTCTTTTTCTAAAGTCATGCAATGAATATCTTTTAAGAACTCAGCAGCTAATGCAAGAAATATACACTTAAAAAGTTATTCATAATCACTTAAGCTCTATGCACTCATGTTGTTTTCTTCTTTTCTTTCATAAACACGGTTTGAGTTTTTATTAGGCAATATATAAATTTATCAAAAACAAAAGAATAAAATCTTTTGTTTCTTACCCCTTTGAAGAAATGGTTAGGATATTTCATTTTATGTTCCATGTTTTGGTGAAGGGTGGTTTTCTAGTTTGCATCTTTTTGCTTGCTAATTCATTTCAAATTTGGTTATGGTTGATGTGGGTTTTTTTTTTTTTTTTTTTAATATATCAGTTAAACTACCTGTAAAGTTTAGTTTTTTAATTAAAAGAATGACTAACTTCCGGGGTTTTCAGATAAGTTGAAGGAACTTTTTACTCCATCATATTTGCACTCCATTCCATCTCTATGCATCTTGGTTATAGAAGTTTACTGAAACTATTGAATTTAAAAGTTGCTCTTGGTGTAAAAGTTAACAATAAATCCCTAATCATTCGCTAAATTTTTTTTGTAGGTTCAAGGAGGAGGCAATGCAGGAAATGCCCTAACTTGTGCAGCTCGTTTAGGATTAAATGCAAGGCTGTTGTCCAAGGTATGCAACATGCACACTAGTTATGCTAAAGACCTTACACAAGAACTAGTTATGTGTTTCAAGTTGTGGTTTTATTTCCCGTGTTGCCAGAGAAGTGCCTCTGTTGTGTTTGTGTATGCTCATTTTGTGCATTTATCTCTTTATATTGTGAGGAACAATTTCCTTCACATGAGCTAGTATATTACGTAGTAGTTATTTTCTAACCGTTTCAGCATATCTTACACATACTGAAGTTGTTTACTTCATGCTGATATTGCTTGTCAGATTGCCAATGACGCTCAAGGGAGAGGAGTATTGGAAGAATTACAAGCTGATGGTGTAGATGTATCTTTTTTTGTGGTAATAAACATGTCTGATAAAGAGAATATAATTTTTTTTAGTAAATGTTGTCCCATGTGACATGCTAAGAGTCTTGGACTTGCTAGTTGCCACCTCATTAGTTATAAAAACTTTGATGGTTAGCTGTCCCTGTCATCAATGCATTCATAATATAGTTTTTATAGCTTTGGGCCAAAGGTCCCGAATACAAGCCAATTTTAGTTTCTGAACAATTTCTTAGTATTTGAGTTTTTAGTCTATGCATTAAAAGCACTTGATTACTGGAGTAGTACAACGGTTGCTGTTTTCTACATGTGTATTTGTTGATGTGTGTCCCTTTTCACAAGTCCTCCATTGAGGACATTGTTGATGTAACTATATCACTGGCTTTTTTTTCAGAATATCCCCTTTCAAATGTACTTTCTATTAAGAAATATATAACATTTAATGATATTTGGGAGGTTGTATTATAAAGGTAAGTGATCAAGCTAGTCCAAGCTTATATCTTCATGTTTCCCACAAGGTCTCTCCTAACATTTGTATATACTGGTAGAGGTTATTATGGTTATTTCAATGGATTGTACAAACTCGTTAGTTGTATTAATACATAGCAGGAATTGTTTGGATAATCTTCATTACAAATTTATCAGCTTATCTGTCATTTTGCAGGTTTCTGAAGACGGAAATTCACCATTTACCTATGTTATTGTGGATAACCAAACGTAAGGGTACCTAACTTATGGTATCATTCCTTTTTTGTTATTCTCTTCTTGCTACATCCATGAAGTTACCGACCTAGTGACCAACTATTTACTGCAAAGCTCACTTTGTTTTCAAGTTTTTGAGTGATAGAAAATTATCTTTCTTCATTTTTCCGTTGAACTTTAAACGTTTTTTTGACTATGTTAGCTGAAAGAACTGATGTATTCATTTTTCCTTATATCGGTTGTGCCTCTCTTATACCTAGTTATGCATTCAATCGTCTAGCGCATTGTATATACTTTTTTCGTTTGAAACTTTTGCTGTTTGTATTGAAAAACTGACCGACCTAATGACCAGTTTCAGCATTTGTAAGAATATTTGTGTCAAGACAGTTCGTATTTTAGTCATATTAATTACTACTGCTCTTTCCAGGAAAACGCGAACTTGCATTCATACTCCAGGGTCGCCTCCAATGATTCCCACTGACCTCAAGAGCTCAACTTTGTTATCTGCATTGGAAGGGGTGAAGCTCTGTTATTTTGATGTGCGATTGCATGAAACTGCTTTAGTTGTTGCAAATGAGGTAAGTGTTGTGATTTATTATCTTCTTGATTCTCTTTAAGGCAATAAATATTTAACTCATTTAATTCAAAAGGTTAAATTAATATTGTAATGATATTATTTTGTAACCAGAATGAATACATCAAGTATTGAATTTTAAAAAAAAATAAAAAAATGATGATGTATGTATGACCCGTTTATATGGTGTTACCTGTGTGTCAGAATAGGACCTCCTTCCTCTCTTGTTAAGTTTAACTAGCATCCATATAGTGCACTGGATAATACATACCAAACTGGATATAAATTTCCTTGTTGTCTGCTACCAGTGCAGGCAAATCGGAGGAGTATACCGATACTAATTGATGCTGAAAGGATAAGGGAAGGATTGGATGATTTTCTGAATTTATCAGACTACGTTGTGTGCTCTTCGAATCTTCCACAGGCAAGCTGATGTTCCTTCTAAATTATCTGCTTGTAGCTGCCTTCAGACATATTATTTATCAATTTAAGTTTTCAGTATCCAAAACGAGGAATGTCCAATATTCGGAGGATTTTGATTTTTTTCCGGTGCATATGAAAATCACTAGACAATCTGTTTGATGACAATTTTATTCTTCTTTCATAAGTTTTGGGAGAACTGGAGAAGTCTACTGGTGGATCCAAACACGATTTAGCAACTGTATATACTTGTAATTCTATCATAAGGATTGTCACTAAGCATTGACCTATATAAATATGTCTGCTTTGCTGCATAATTCACATTCCATACAATAGGAACTTACAATTGTATATCCTACAGGCATGGACCGGAGCTCCAACTATACCAAGCGCTCTTGTTTCCATGCTGTTAAAGTTACCAAAGGTCAAGTTTGTCATTGTGACTTTGGGTGCGGATGGCTGCATAATGCTTGAGAGAAATATAGGTGGTTCGTATAGTCAAGATATCACATCTTTCCATTTTTCCATTTTCCCCTTTTTATCATTTTCTCATGTTCCTTTCTTTCTATTTATTGGGTAGCATTCTGTCGATAATGAAAACAGATTCTGATATTAAACTTCACATCCCGCAGACAATGGTCAAGTTGAAGAAATGGATGTAGACAATTTACTTGAGCTATTGAAGCAGAAAATTGATAGTCATAAAACAGCTCCTACATGCGTTTCATCAGTAAGCCCCTTCTTGCACATTGATGTGTGGCTTTGATTTATATGTTTGTAACACTACTTGAATAATCCAAAACTGTGCCAGTAGTTTCAAGGCTCGTTCTTCATTATGAGCTTTAAATACGGATGAAACCTTATTGTATCCTTTAAAATTAATTGTGAACAGTTATAACATGAGGATTGCTATTGTGACAATGTTGCTACATACTCATTTCCATTATTCAGGACATTACAAGATTGCAAGCCAAGGGAGTCGGGACCGTCTGTGGTAGGCTATTTTTTGGAACAGCTGAGAAGATACCAGGTTCAGAACTAGTGGATACAACAGGTGCTGGAGATGCATTTATAGGGGCTATCTTGTATGGTACGTATGCATCAAATATCTGTTTCTCTTCCGCGAATGGAACCATGTTTTTTCAGTACATGCGCGGTGCTCAAGCCCTAAACAACAATTGAACATTCAGTGACATGAGATATGGAAGGCATTAACAGGATAATTAGATTTGGCAAGATGGGTGGGTTGGGTAATGGGTCATAACGTGGTCAGGCTGTAATAGATCATTTTCAAATATGGGTTGGAACAGGTTATATTGGGCTGGCTCGATACACCTTATTGTTCATATATTGCTTAATAATAATAATTAATGCATTAGTTCGGACTATAACAATGTAATTAGCAATTAAAATAGTAATCCAAGTTTTTGAATAGTATGATTTAGGGATCATATGAAATAAGATAAGACTCTGGTGACTTGGCTATTTTTTTTATTTGACATATTTAAGATAAACACAACCAAAAGTAACCCATTCATAAGCAAACCAGTCAAAATTGCCACATCTAGGTCTCGGATTGACTCATCGATATTTCGTAATGCATTTTGGTTATTGAAGTAATTAACCGGCCAAATTAACAACTTTTGATCTGTTTTGTTTGTAGCTATCTGCACGAACAAGCCACCTGAACAGATGTTACCCTTTGCAGCTCAAGTGGTTAGTATAAAAATTCTTCTATCCAACAGAATCACAATAACTTTCATCTTGAAATGAGCAAATTACATCTGAACTTACATATTTGTTTTGTCATCATTATAATATTTGTGTCCATAGATTCAGTTGTTAAAACAATCCCACCAGGGCTTATTTGGATGTGCGGCTCTAAATTGACGCACCGTGATAAAGAAACAATAATCTATTTCCTTGCAACAGCTATTCACTGATTACTTTAAATATTCTGGTCCTCAAAATCAAAATCAAATCAGTTTTGCCGAACACTTGACAAACATTTGAACACATCCTACACTAGATGCGGAAATGAAATGTTTCCTATAACGGCCGGAAGAATTTTATTGAAGCTTTTCATTTATGAAACTCGGGCCTAAATTCATTGTTTATCTATATCACAGGCAGCTATCAGTTGTCGAGATTTGGGAGCTCGGACAGGTCTTCCACATATCTCTGATCCTCGGTTGACGCCTTTTTTAGGTTAGAGGCCCCTTACGACTCCAACAATGGTGTTGCTCGTCGGCTAAGAAAAGTGGGGCCTGGCTTTCGGATTTGGCTTTTCTTTCTTGTTTACTTCATGGGATTTTTTTGGACTGATCTTTTACTCCTTGTTCCTTTATAATTTCATTTGCTATGTTACTTATCTTAGAGACAAATTTTATAACTTATGAAATTGAAAAGAAAGTGTTGTTAAAAGCCTAAAAGGTCTAAAATCAAATTATCTAGAGGACCTCTAATATATGATGGTGTTTCTGTCAAGAAAATTGGTGTGTTTGGCTTTTTGTATGCGGTCTTTGGTAGTTGTTTCCTTCATCGGACTTCTTTTGACCACTCTTGCAGTTGGCAATGTTATTCTTAGACGCTTATCTCATCTTTCTTCACCGTATAAGACTCATATACCTTCATATACCTTTTAGGGAATTGATTTGCACACATTACTAATTGATTGGCACACTCTAACTCATGCATGCCAGACTTGTACTGTGTTAATATTCTGCATTAACTACTTGTACAATTGAGTGTGCAAATAAAAAGTTAAAGTGTGCGAATCATCTCTCCTTTAGCCAAGGATGGGGGTTGTCTAGTGTGATGACTAAGACTCTCCTTAACTTATGAGTGCATCTTTTTGTAATGCATAACTCTAGAAAGTAACCAGCGTAAAAATTTAGAGAGATTTTTTTAAATGAACCATTTAAGATACCAAAATACGAAAAAGGATGGAGCACAAATAAATTACGAAAATGAACTTTGGTTCAACTTACCGTTAGATGTAAGACATCTGTCAAAATCGAAGATCATTTTGCCAGGCGCATTTAACAATTTTGATGAGGTGCGTTTCAGTTTTTCATATAAAATGTCCAGGAGCACTTTAAACGACCAAGTGCTCCCCACCTTTCTTGTGCGCCTCACATAAAGACAAAGAATTACGAAATCAAATGTTTAGGAGCACTCTAAATGACAAGTGCTCCCCGCCTTCTCTTGTGCGCCTCATATAAAGACAAAAAATTACAAAACCAAATGTTTAGGAGCACTATTGTGCGCCTCATATGAAGCTCGCCTGGTTATGCAAGTGTAATTTCACGACTTCTTTAATTTGACATTTTTGTATGATATATAACCGAAGATAGTTAAGAACACCCAAAGAGCACCCAAGTGCCTCTTATTTTATTGTGCTCTTCACCGTATAAGACTGTCAGGGAATTGATTTGCACACATTACTAATTGATTGGCACACTCCAACTCATGCATGCCAGACTTGTACTGTGTTAATATTCTGCATTAACTACTTGTACAGTTGAGTGTGCAAATAAAAAGTTGGAGTGTGCGAATCATCTCCCTTTTAGCTAAGACTGTCCTTAACTTATGAGTGCATCTTTGTGTAATGCATAACTCTAGAAAGTAACCAGTGTAAAATTTAGAGAGATTTTTTTAAATGAACCATTTAAGATACCAAAATACGAAAAAGGATGGAGCACAAATAGATTACGAAAATGAACTTTGGTTCAACTTACCGTTAGATGTAAGACATCTGTCAAAATCGAAGGTCATTTTGCCAGGCGCGTTTAACAATTTTGATGAGCTGCGTTTCAGTTTTTCATATAAAATGTCCAAAAGCACTTTAAACGACCAAGTGCTCCCCACCTTTGTTGTGCGCCTCACATAAAGACAAAGAATTATGAAATCAAATGTTTAGGAGCACTCTAAATGACAAGTGCTCCCCGCCTTCTCTTGTGCACCTCATATAAAGACAAAAAGTTACAAAACCAAATGTTCAGGAGCACTGTTGTGCGCCTCATATGAAGCTCGCCTGGTTATGCAAGTGTAATTTCACGACTTCTTTAATTTGACATTTTTGTATGATATATAACCTAAGATAGTTAAGAACACCCAAAGAGCACCCAAGTGCCTCTTATTTTATTGTGCTCCTCACTAAAGACAAAAATCAAGAGCACCTATAGTCAAACCCCCCCCCCCCCCCCCCCACGGTTTTATTGTACCCTCAATTTACTTTTGTAAATTGTTGAAAATTGGTCGATTTTGATAAATGTAGTATGCAATGAGTTCATTTAGGTAATTTGGTTTAAAATTTAGGCTCATCTCACTATTTTTTCTGACAGAAATGACACCGATTGTTTTGTGTACTTTTCTTTCCTAATATAAAGAAGGGGGAGGTTATTAGGATCCCCCTTTTTTACAAAGGGGACCCTTTTTTTTTTCTTTTTTTTTCTGATTTTTTTTTTTTTTGATTTTTTTTTTAATTTGTTTTTTTATTTTTATAATTTTGTTTATATAAAAAAACTGTAAACATGAAAGTGCGGAACAGAAAATATAAAGTTTAAGAGTTGAGATCAATATAGATATCATATTTGTCATAAATCAAAAGAAGCAATCTTAGCCATCAATTTTTCATCTATATTAATAAAAAACCATTTTTCACCATTTTTTTAAAACAATATATCTTGCAAACGATAAATCTTCAAGCTACAAAAAATACACCATCGCGACGAGAATTAAATTATCTATCAATGGATATGCATTTCTCTATACTTTCGACCATTTTTTTTAAATTTTCGCCCAGAAAAATCACATGTGATTCGTAAAAATCAAACCGCATGTGATTTTTACAAATCACGTGTGATTTTTTTGGGCGGAAATTTTGAAAAAAAAAAGTTCGTCGAAAGTATATAATAATGCATATCTATAGAGAGATAATTTAATTCTCGTCGCGATGGTATGATTTTTTTCGCATAACGATTAACGGTTTGCGAGATATTTAATTTTTAAAAAAATGGTGAAAGCTTATATTTTTTGTTTTGATAAAAAAAAAATGAACGGTTAGTATTGTTTTATTTGATATATGACAAATATGAGATCTATATTACCTAAAGTTTAATAAGTCAAACGTTTAAAACTGTCAGAAATACGGAACAGAAATTGACAAAAAACTATGTTATATTGAAAACAAAGAGGGGACAAATGAAATCTTTGACCAAACCCATTTTATGTCATATCATAGGGTCCCTATAGTATATCCCTATAAGGAATTAAAGGTGTTTGAAAATATATATATATATATATATATATATAAAGTTTGCCAATGTTGAAAAAACAAAGACACAATATTTTTATTGTTGGTTGACAAAAAATAACTTTTTAAAAGATAAGCGACAAATCTGTCATTTTGCTTTTTGCATATCCCTTTTCTATTAATCAAAACAAAAAGGAATTATTATATATATATTATATATATATATAAAAGGGAATTAACTTTTTTGTGTGCGTTTACTATCAATTTTTTAATTTTTTTGTTTCTTAATTACGTTCTTCAAAACATGTGTCCTTGATCAAAACAATATAACTTTAACCATTATTATACATTGGCCGACGTTTAGTGGTGATTGGTATCTCTTGGCCATTACTAGGATGGCTCATTTGTACCCCTTTATGATTCAGGTATGGCTCACCTTATAAAGTGCATGAGTTTTAGTTTGGAAAACTGATCAGACATATTTTTTATTACGCTTTGTTATTAACTTTTGGGTTGCGTTTGGGTAATCCTGAGTTTTAACTTCATAAGGGTTTATGCATCCTCATAAATCTCCAAAGTTGGATTTTTAAGCTATTTTTTTGTTTATCACAAATATGCTAATAAAGTTTCAAGTTACAACCAAATAAGCTAACCCGGACCTCCTCCCCACCAGCTTATGTAGGTTGATTGACACGAGTATTTACGGGTTAAGGTCGGGTCCAAAACACATAATAGGTCATGTTTGCATTGACCCATTAAACACGTTTATTAGACAGTTCGTGTTTAGGTTATGGATGGATTAAAGAGGTCGACATACCAAACCGCTTGTTTTAAAGAGTTTAACCTTATTTAACAATCGTACATCTAGTCAAATATCTCAATTGTTGGCATATATCAGTTCATTCTATAATATATAGCTAAAATTCATTATCTATCTAGCTACTATTTATATAAAAACTCGCTCAAACTTGCGAAATGGAACCAAATGTGAAGATCAAATTGGACTTCTAACGAGCCGTGGCTCAGCATACCCCTATAGGCATTGGTTAAAAAATTTATTATCTGTCTACTATTTAAATGGTTAAAAATGATTTTGAGAAGGCATTTTTTTTTCTTTTTTCACAACTTTACAATAAGACCCGAACACCCATTGAGTCAATTCTAATGCATACCTAGGTTTATTCTTCCTATTATATTTTTGTTTGCAAAAGTAATTACCACAATTTTTCTCATTTTCAGGGGCTGACTCCTTTGAAATCACCACCTTTGATTCGTATTTCGAATAGCACTGTCAATTATTCACGCATCCGATGTTTCTCGTATCCAAATATGAACCAATGCCGGTATGTCAAGTTTACCCTTCAACCTGATGGTACAAAACAAGTTGAATTTTGGCCCAACGGATCTCAGCATACCTCTCCGGAACCATATGACACGGTAAAAATATTTGTTGCACAAGTGTTTTATTAAAAATAATTATATTGATATTTTGTTCTCTATTTCAGTACTGGATGGAGTACACAAGATTTAAAGGCATTAGAAGTTATCGTTGAAGTTTTTATTGGTTTACTGATTATGGCTTGTTTTAAATGATTTCCACTCGAGCAAGAAGAATTTAGGACCAAAAGCATTGTGTTTTTGAAGTGCGAGGGTTTTTTAACATAGTTTAATTCTCAAGTTAAGGAGCATTTTGACATGATCAAGTAATCAACTTCCCTTTGGATGTTACTAAAACTTGAGTAACATAAAACTTGAGTACTGCGTTTAATACTACTTTATCCATACTTGTTTTGCTCCTTGCACTTTTTTCTGTTCTCTCTCACCGGCATATTTGCATTTGGCGAAGGTCTCTTTGAAAGCAGTCTCTCTACTCTCAGGTTTATCCTGAAGTTGGGGTAGGATCTGTCTACATTTTACCACTGTCATACCTCGCTCTGACGGGATTGAGTAGTATGTTGTTGTTGTTGTTCCTACTGTTGAAGCCTTTTGTTTGTTCCTTCAAGTTTGAAGATGCGATTTTGTCCTTAAATTTATACGCCTTTTGTTTCAAAATAATTGTCCACAAACAAAAAATCAACAATTTAAGGAAAAAAAAAAACATAACTATTATTGTTTTCTGTTTCCTACTTTATACAGAATGACAATTTTACATTTAGCTAAATTACTGTTTTTTTTAAGTTTGTAATAACAACTTCAGTAAGGGCAAGAAAGTAACTCAGATCAAATTTCCGTATTTCTTTTAGTAGTAGAATTTCTTTGGGACGACTCGAAATGTAAATGTGAATATTAATATTGGGACGAAAGGAGTAATTGAATAACTAAGGGTTTGTTTGGTAGGACGGAATTAAATGTCAAATGAATGGAATAAACGACGTAATGAAATAAATGAAGTAATGCAATGATTTATTACCGATATTAATCATCTTTGGTTGGTATGATAGGACGGAATGAAATCTATAAGGAAAAGACTAAAATACCCCATTGATGATAAGAAGTTTATTTAATGTGGTTAGTTAATGATGAACTTTTATGTAATTTTGATACAAATACAAGATGGAATGCAAAAAAAAGTCGGGGACCTAAGGAAGCAAAATGGTAGTTTTTTTGTAATAAGTCATTTACTTCTACGAATCATTACATTCAATAATTGTAAATAGAGGTAATTACCAAAATAGTATTTCAAAAAAAACATGGTCCATTTAATAGTCACTCTCAACACCTCTTTCCCATTTTGGTCACGTTCGACTGCTCGACCGCTCGACTCCACTAGAATCTTGACAAGTGTCATTCCAAAGGTACTTTCAAATCTTTAGAGAATCTTTGTTACTATTTACCTTTTTAAAAGTCAATGCTCAACCGACGGTGCTCGACTTGAAACTGCTCGACTGACGGCGTACCTTTTTTAAAAATATCTTTCCAAAAGTTTTGATTTGTACTTTCCGTCAGTCCTTCTTTGTACTTTTTATTTTTTTTATCTTTTTGCTGCAAACACAAATAAAAACACACACACACACACTACACTAATTTGATTTTTTACAGTACATCTTTCAAGAACACACACCAAAAAATTTACGCTCATATTTCCCACAACACTGTTTTTAGTTAATTTCTACATTTTATTTTTCCCAGTTTCTTCTTCGTCGGTTCATCTTCATGTTTGTTCTATAGTATTTTTCCAGTAGCCAGAATCAGACGCAAAAACCGAAAGAGGCCTTAAAACGCAATGGTAAGTTTTTTTTAGTGCTTATTGGGGCTTTGATTTATTTTTGTTCCATATTGTAACTGCTTATTAGGGCTTTGTTCTATAGTATTGTTCCATATTTTTGTATGTTATATTGTAACTTTTGTGATTCACTGCTTATTCTTTGTGCTTCGCTGCTTAGGTGTTAAGGTGTGAGTCTTAGGTTTTATTGTAAATCTTTAGTTTAAACTAGGATTGTGAGCTTTAATGAGTTTAGTTTAGTTTAGTTTAAACTAGGATTGTGAGCTTTTTGAATGTGAAGTTGCTAAGTATAAGGAGCTTATTAACGTGTTTAACAAGCTTATTAACACAGTTTATTGGTAATTAGGTTTTTTTAAATTGCTTTGTTGGGATTGCTTCAAGCTAATTAGGTGTTGGTAGAAATTTTTAACAAGCTTATTAACACAGTTTATTGTAAATTAACCTGCTGCTAGGCAAATTAACCTGCTGCTAGGGATGATAATGTTATTGCAGTTAAATAATTATATTTATTCATACTATTCTATATTAAGGGGTGTTTGTGATTGCCTATAATAAATACTTATAAGCTGCTTAAAATGAGCACTTTGCGAGTTGTTTATTATTTCTTTTATACCTTATCTTAGTATTATATAATGGAATTGTTATTTTTTGTAGGCGCATGATGCTAGAGTTATTGTCAAAAGCAAATTGCATTACTTTGTACTTATGAAGGATCGATTAGACCAGCCACGGCGTACCATGTTTAATGCTACATGCTTTGGACCATGGCTTGATCTGACCTATGTGGATAATGAAGAAGGGCTTGTTCATTACATGCTTCAGAGACAATGCCACCAAAAAGATGATAACTATGATCTTCCGCTTGTATACTCTTTGAATGGACACATGCTTCATTTTGGTCGACATGAATTCTGCCTGATTACTGGCTTTAAATTTGGTCTTGTCAGTTTTAGGAAATGGCGGAGTGGTCATATCCCTTTTCGTGAACGTGTTTTCCCGCATAAGGTTGGTCAGCATGTTAAATTAATTGATCTATTATCAGTTATTGAGGATGAAGAGGTGTTTATAAAACTGTGTGATGAGGATGCTATCCGTGTTTGCCTCTTGCTAACACTTGAGGTTATATTCATGGGTAAAGACTTGGGGTGTATCATTGATGATATTTTTATGAGGATGGTGGAGGATATTGATGAATGGAATGCAATGCCATGGGGGAAGCATATATGGAGGCAGCTTTATGATTCAATTAGAAATGTCTCTTCAAAGCATATTCCCGTTCCTATCTATAGTTTGAATGGATTCGTTGCTGCTTTCAAGGTTAATACTAACAAACTTTGTTGACATTATTTTTCTTTTTGTTCACTTTAAAGAAGATAAATTTTTTGAAGTCTGCTTACTGACATTCTTTTTCTTATTGGTACTGCTTATTTAAAAACATACCTAAAACTTAAGAAAATCCTTCCCGTTCATTCCCCCGTTCAAAATTATATTCGTTTTCTTAATTTTTTGTAGATATGGATCATAGAGAGTACTAATAAAAGTGAAATGTGGTGGAACAAGAAGCAAGGGGTGATACCAAGAGCAGTGGCATCGTCGAAATACGTATCATTTAGAGAATTTGATAATTTTGACAATCTTTTTGCCAAGGTAAACATATATGTATTCTAATTCATTGGTCAACATGACATTTAAACAATTTGATATACCACGTAACTTTTATATTTTTCCTAGGACTCGAAACCAAACTTGGCTATTACCCCAACAAAATTTGAGGCTGAAGTGGAATGGTATATAAGGAGCTGGGAATTTTTTAGGTGGTATACCCCTAGAGCACCGCCTCTTCCAAAAGAGGGACCATGGGAGGAATATTTTCAGAAACTGGCTGCAAGAAGGGCCAGCAATAAAAGCATTAGAGAGGGTTGTTCAGTGAGTATGTCTCTTGAGGAACGGGTTAAGGCTTTGGAAGCCCGCACTGTGAAACTTGAGAATATTATTCAAGTTAGTATATTATCTTTTGCAATCGTTTGAGTATATCTTTAATTATAATGTTCTACTAATAAGGCTTAAAACACTTTGGTATGCAGGTTTTTACATGCAAATGTTCACAGCAAGACAAAGTTCACACTTCTCCCGGAGAAAAGGTAATTTGATGATGTTGTTTGTTGTTCTTATTTCGGTTCTGACATAATAAATAACTTGCGCTAATAAAATTTTGGTAACTTTTTTTTCATCGCATTAACAGGTTTTAGATCTTTCTGATGAGTATTGTAGTGAAGACAATGATTTTTTCAAGTTGTTTGATTCGCCAGCTGTTGATGAAGTTGAAAAGCTAGAGAAAGCTGTTGATGAAGTTGAAATTAGAAGGAAACTTATTGAGAAATGCGTAACAAAGAAGAGGAGTTTTGAACGTGTTGTTAGGCCACCCTATGTCATCAAGCGAAGTAAAAGTTCTCAAGTTCCTAGCCCAGAAAAACTTAGATGCCGAAAGAGTATACAAGATCCAATTATCACCGAGAAGTTACTAGAAGTCAGACCGTGGGTAGAGGTATGATTGTTTTTTTTGGAAATGTATATTGGTTCTAGAAGTGTATCTGGTTTTTTGGAAGGGGGTATTGGTTTTCATTAATTTTATGATGGTCATTTATGTTTATTTTGTTTTCTGTTTAGGTTCTTAAGCGACCATTCCAAAACATTGACAAAATTTATATTAGCTATGAAATTGATGGGTTCATGTTGAAGGACGGGTGGCGTAATTGTGTGTTCCCTTGGTCTGATTTGGTTGTCGATCGTAATTTCTGGGATGCTTTAATCGGCCTTGACAATAATCGTAAAGGATGGTTACTTGACGAGGTAAAGTAAATATAAGTTTACTTTACTCAGTTATTTATAAATCATGCTTTTGATTGTCTCTGCCTGCCAATTGATTTCCAGTAAATTCGTGTTACATGAGAGACTTGATAATGCGGTTATTAGGGCAGATATACATAATGTTGAATATAGGTTTCATTGCTGAATATGAAGACCCTCCTTAGTACCATTTGAGATGCTTGATCCTGATCGCCAGTTTTGGCTAAACAATCAGCTCCCGTTCTCGAAAGAGCCAAAGCTGGTTATCAAGATCAAACACACAAACTTGTGATCCTTTTAGAGATCTTAGTGGACTCGCAAAAGGTCATTGCTTATACAAAAAGATGAAGTTCATCATCTTGAATTCAATAACAAAAAAAGCATACAATGCTTTTTTGTATAAGCAGTGACCTTTTTCGAGTCCCCTAAGATCTCTAAAAGGATCACAAGTTTGTGTGTTTGATCTTGATAACCAGTTTTGGCTCTTTCGAGAATGGAAGCTGATTGTTTAGCCAAAACTGGCGATCAGGATCAATCATCTCAAATGGTACTAAGGACGGTGTTCATATTAAGCAATGGAACCCATCTACAATTATAGGTATATCTGCTTTAATAGATGGGATGTGATAATTGAGGTGTGTTGATTGGGATAATGATATAGTGTGTATTGTTCATGACAGGCCACACGCCTTCATTATCCCATTCAACACGATTCCCAATAGTCACATCACATGCTTTTCTAGAATCGACAATTTTTTCTTCAGCACACCTTGGTACTTTGACCAGAGGTTCAAAGTATCAAGGTTTGCCAAAGCTATTATGATGTTTGTCTCGTAACACTATCTTACTTGATATCTATTACATGTAGAGAGAATCAAATGCGGATTTTTTTTATATGTAAATGACTGAATATATTTGTTTTTCCTACAGCAAATTGATCTATGGGTATCCTACATGTGGCATACTAGACCATCAGATATGGACTGGTCTATGGTAAGCTGCTTTTTCCTACCATTATTGATGAAAGGAACCATGCCTGTCTGGTACGCAAACAAAGAAACGTACCCGCTAGGTTGGGGTGATGTTGAACGTGTTTTCATTCCCATAAATGAACCAGAAGCACATTGGTCCCTTGCTGTGTTTCACATCCAGACTGGTCAAGTTACATTCTTTGACAGTGGACCTGTATTTGATAATGAAATGCGGCCATTCTATGTAAGTATGAGGGGTTGTCTAGAGAACAGGCTTCCGAAATTGCTAAAACAAGTAGGAGTTTTTGAGCAGAAGGGAATTGATCCTATGTCCTATAAGATTACTTTTAGCAATGCTCTCAATGCTCCCAAGCAGGCTGGAGTGTTTGATGATTGTGGTGTGTGGCTCTGCATCTTCTTATACAGGTTAGCGGTTAGCAATATTTTAGTTTTAATGGAGTATTTGTCATCATCTTATACATGTAATGAAAAAATTATTAGAAGAAACTGTTATTTTTACATTTTTATTGCCTTAAAACTATACTCTTAACTAAACCTTTACTTTGTACAGGTTAGGGAATGGCAGACTTTTGGATGTGGATAATCCAGTTCAGACGGCATTGGCATACCGTGAGAGACTGATTAGCTTTTATTACAAGCACAAGATCCATGTTGCCTGAATACTGTTTTATGTGCTTGTTTTCATAAGCATTTAGTTGTCCTGTTTGTAGACATTTGTATGGGTGTTGCCGTGATGGGTCGAAAACAAGTTTGTATGGTTCAAGACATGATTGCTTTAGTGTTTTGTGTTTGCGACTAGTTCTATGCTCAGATTTCATTTGATGGGTGATAGTCTTTTGTCTTTTGTGTCTGGGATAACTTTGATACCCATCTTTATGTATTTCTGTAGGATAACTCGGATACCCATCATTCTAAATGTAACGACTTAAAATTAAACCCTTGTACTCTTTTTATTGTTGTTATTAATATAAGTTCAGTTCATGTTATTTCCTTTTCTTTACATTTATGTTGCATGTTTAATGATAAGCTCTTGCTTTCATGAACTGCTTCTTCTTAGAACTATCTTCAGAATCACTTTCTTCAACAGTTCTCTTTCTTTTCTTTGCCACACTTTTCTTCCTTATTAACTGAGGCTGCTCCTCTGGTTCATCTACTTCATCCCATAGTGCTTCCACCCTTTCTATATTAGTTTCAGAAGCTTCACCTTGAGAGACTTTTTCCACAACATTCTCCTTTTCTTTCACCACTTTTTGTTGCATAGCCTCAGACACTTTAGGCCTTTTGTAGTCTGGGTCCATATAAGCATATGATGGCACTTTCCTTCTTGTGAACTCTTTTATTTCTGCATCTGTGAGTGGATTAACTGGTTTGTTTAGCCTTGCATGAGCTGTGTAATATGCCTTCCTTATTTGAGCTCTATTCATCCCTTTGAAAGTGGCATACTTCCAGTGACATTGATTGTGCAAAAAGGCTTTCATTCCTTTGATCTCTTCATCTGCTGAAAATTTCTTCTTATTCACATTTTTCTTATGATGCCTTCTAAAATTTTCCAGCAAATCTTGTACTGCATCTGCTTGTTCCTCAGCAGTATACAATTCCCTTTCCATCTTTTGCTCTTCCATTGCCACCCTCCTAACTTCTTCTATCTGTTTTTGTATTTTCAAATCATCTTCTGCATTCCACTAAGCTTGCATACTCTTTATATACTCTGCATCACCTTCTTTTATTTGTTCTTTTTCAGCAGCAATCATGATCTTAAATTTTTCTTTTGGTTTCTCAACTAGAATGCTTTTTCCTTCATCTGTTGATGAAATGGAGGGATGTGATGGTTTGAATGTGGAAATAGATTCTCTTATCACAACACCTTTGGCTTTTGGTTTTGTGGGTTGTGAAGTAGGTTTTGGTGTAGGTTTTGAAGATAGTAATTGGGTTGCTGCAGCAGTAGGTTCAGAAACATTAGCAGCAGGTTGGTTTTCACTAGCAGCAGGTTGCTCTGCACTAGCAGCAGACTCAACCTGTGCTTCTTTTTCAGCACTTTCAACCCCTATTGCAGCAACATCAGACCTTTTCCCTTCTTCTAAGACAACTTCATTACCAGTTCTGTCCTTCACCACAAAATCTTCATCCATATCATCATCCTCAGCTCCATAGAAACCTTCATTCATGTTGTCATTACCTTCAACCTCCTTATTAGCACCATCACTAGTACCAACATCTTCATTATTAGCACTATCACCAGCAAACACTTCATTCTCAGCAATATTATCAACATTTTCATTCATTTCAATTTCTATCTCCCCTGAATCTTTCACAACATTATCTTCATTCATCCCCTGTTTGGGAGCATCCTTCCCCAAATTAGGTTTGGAAACAGCAACCTTTTCCTTCTTTAGCCTTTTGATCATTGAAACTTTTGACCTGTGCAGCCCTTCAAGATGCCTAACTCTAAGCCTTAACTGTCTGATCTGTGCACCTTGAGATGATTTGACCAACTGTAGTTGCTTCTTCAAACTAACACCCTCCTTTTTAAGGCTTAGAACCTCAACTGACAATTTTGTACATGTTTCCGTCAATTCTTTGATAAGTTCAATGATATCCTCCCCACTTCGGTCTGTATTACCTGACCCGATAGGTGGTTCATTGGATTTGGCATTTTGTACAAAAGTGTCATCCATCAATTCACTGGGAGAATGTTCAAGACTAGCCTCAGCACTTCGACCTGTGTTAACTGGTCCGAGAGGTGCATCATTGACAATAAACTCAGTCTCATCCCTAGGATGAGCATCTAATTCCCCCATTTGAGCCATGTGGCTAGGGTTACCCTCATTTTGTTCCTGATCAACACCAAGGTGAGGACCCTCAGTGTTATCATCAATTGGTTGGGATTGGTGAGATGGTTCAGGTGGGTCTATGGGTTGATTGGCAATGAGTTCTAGCATATATGGGGTGGGTGGTGTAATTCTTCCAGAAAAACCCTTCCCATTCTTTCTAAGGAAAGAGAACATTATACTTTCAAGTTCTGGATTTGGTTCAGTTCTCTTATGTTTAAAAGGTTCCTTTACCTTGCTATTGATTAAAAGCTGTACAAATCTCGGAAAAGCTAACACTTCACTGGAAATGTGCTTTTTCAACCCTTCAAATATGAAAGCCGAAAAATTAAAAGGTTGGCCTGAAGTTAGGCAAATCAAAGCAGAAGCTTGACTTGCACTAAATTCATTCCAACTAGTAGTTTTAGGGCTTAAACAATGTAGAAGAGTATGAATAAGGAATTTCCATTGTGGACAGAGAAGGCGTTTGAAAAATGTAAACTTTTCATTGTTCCTCTCATATCCAATGTTTGCAAGTCCTTCAAAAATAGAATTTTTAGGAAGGCAAGTTATTTCTCCATCATCTATAAGATGAAGTACTCTTCTTATAGATGATTCAGTAATAACTATGCTTTCTTGATCTACTACAGCTATTAATCTTTCTTTCCCATTTCTAGTTTCAATCGTAACAGTCGACCAAAACATTTGAATGTGAGAAACAAATATAGTAGGATTAACTGTTAATGCATACCTAATATAGGAAGCATTAAGAAAGTCGATGGCTTCAGTAAATCCTGCACTCTCTAGAACCTTTTGAAGAAATGCTACTTTGTTGTGGTCTGTTGAAAATGATCTTTCTGCCATTGTTCTTAGGTTTTGGTTTGGGGTTCTTGTGAATCTGATGATTTGAGAGAGGTTATCACTTGGAATTGAATTTTGTGTTTGTAACCGTTTGTAACTGATTAGGGTTTGAAATGAGATGAGTGAATTGGGCGTTTATAACCGTTAGGGTTGATTTGGCGCCAAAGTTACAAAATAGACCCTGTTCTTTCAAACTAAGCAGCAGAGTGCTCGAACTTCTAAAATTAGCAGTAGAGCACTAGCAGCAGTTTCATTGGGCTAGCAGCAGTTTCATTGGGCTAGCAGCAGATTCTTGTGCATTAGCAGCAGAGTCTGTTGATCTTTGTCAAACACCTTTAATTTCAAATTCTGAAAACACCCTTTGCTCATGAAATCTGCATCTTCCTTTGAATATTCCAAAAAAAAAAAAAAATTAAAACAAAAACAACATATATATATATATATATATATATATATATATATATATATATATATATATATATATATATATATATATATATATATATATATATTATTTATTTTTATTATTTTTTTTAACACAAGTACTCTCTTCAAAGATGCAAATCCATCACCATCTTCAAAAACAAATTTCATAAAAATCTAGTTATACTTAACAGCAGTTTAGTTAGCATTGGCAAATACAAATTTCACAATAATTCCATTAGATGATAGAGTTCATAATTCCACAATATCCATTCAACATAAACAAATACCAAAAGCATCTAAACCTTAAGAGAATTGGAACCTTCCAACCCCATTAAAGTAGCAACATGTCTAAACATCCATTCTTCAATGAAAATTCTTCATTACGGGTCAGCCAAGTTTATATGATCATAGCTATACACCATTTCATCCCGCATAGAGGCTCGATGGCTACCTGAGCTTCCCATGTTAGATACATTTCCCTAACAAGTTTAAACGTTTGTGAGATTTAATTCTTAATCGACCAAGGAAAACAATTTTTTTCAATACAAATACTAGTCACTTACATTATTTATGTTTGCTTTCTTTTTCGTTGGGAATGGTTCCCTGCATGCAGTTCGCCTATGTCCAATGGATTGGCACCTTGAGCATCTTACCGGATTTGGTTCTTCTCCTTGAGATCTAACACGATTTTTGTTTTTGGGTCTTCCAGATTGACGCACCACCATGGCTGGTGGCTTCACAACTTGTAAGCCATTAGGAAGCTCCCAACTTGACATGTCTCCTATAGGATAAACCAATTCTTGGTATGTACCTTGCAATTTTGTTTTCTTAAACCAATCAAAAGCCAAGTGATTACAATCCGAGTATCCAAGAAATCTAGCAACCGCTATCGCATGACCGCATGGTAGGCCGAAAAGTTGCCACTTACAACAAGTACATGAAAAATACTCTAGATTCACGGTATGTTGTCTTATAGGGTTGGTAACCATGTAGAGTTTAAACGTTTCAATACCATACACATTCCAGTTGAGGCTCTTGTACATTCTATCATGTACTTTCGCAGCAGCCCAATCGCTAAGTTCACCATCGGCTGCATCTGAAATCATTTAAAAAAAAATCATTATGTAGACATTATATGTATAACAACCAAAACAAATATTATACACAATGTTATATTGACTAAGAAAGAAACAAAAAAAAAAAAAAAAAAAAAAAATCAATAAAAAAAAAAGTTCATTACCTTTATATTTGCATCGCTTGTCATAATACCACCTTTGTAAAAGCTCTCTGTACCACTCAATAAGCATTGTTATAGGTACTTTTCTGACATGCCTTGTTAATGAATTTATCGACTCTGCGCTGTTTGAATTCATGTAGTTGTACCGATTACCAGTGCAATATTCCCGTGACCATTTCTCAAACCCAGCTTCATAAAGTTTGTCATAAGCAGCCGGTCTACATCTTTGAAGCTCATAAATCGATATATGAAATTCTGCCTGGGTGTAAGCTTTGCATGTTTTCCAATATAACGCCTTTAGCTTTCTACTGCCATTTAAATGGCAATTCATCATTAGATGTCTACAACAATACCCATGAAATGAATTTGGGAAGACCGTGTTACACGCTTGTCCAATTGCATAATGTCTATCCGATATGATAGCCAAACCTGGTCGTTCCCCTATGCATTCTTTCAATTTGGACAAAAACCATGTCCATGCCTCCCCTGTCTCACCTTGACAAACACCGATAGCAATAGGTATAATCTGATTGTTACCATCCATACCGGCGACAACCAGATTTGTCCCAAGGTACTTCCCTTTAAGATGCGCTCCATCAATTATTATCAATGGCCTCATATACTGTAAGAAACTCCGAATCTGTTTTATTTAGAAACTATAATTTACACAATGATATTATAAAAAATAAATACAAAAAGTAAAAAAAAAAAAAAAATAAAAAAAAAAAAAAAAAAAAAAAAAATTAACAGATTTAACGAATAAACAATATACAAAAACTTACCGCAAAACCAAAGCCTATAAAACACATTTTAAAGTGTCCTCCATCATCTGTATCAATATGTGTTACCGTACCTTCATTTTTCATCTTTAAATTATGACAATAATATGGTAACTGCTCAAACGATTCCTCTGGGGGAACCATTGATCAAATCCAAAGCTTTGTTTTTCCCACCCCATGCTTTCTTGTAAGATATGTCAATTTTATATTGTTGACCAATATCTTCAATTATGTCCTTTGGGGTATAGATCCGACTGCTATCTTTCAACTTGGGTACGAGTAAACGTCCCAAAAGTTTTTTGGTAGCATTACGGTGATTAGGATAAATACGTGTTCTCGGACAAGTGTGAACATCGTGAACTGTTCCTATACTCCATCTAAGACCATTTTTGTTCATAGAAGACAATATCTTCCATTTGCACCCATCATGCACACAAATTACATCGTACCTAAACTTATCCGATTTTCTAGGCTTAAATTCAAATCCCTCTAAAAGAGCCTTTTTACCAATTTCAAAAGCGCACAACTCTTTATTTTCAAATACATCACCCTCTTTGAGGATAATAGAGCTTTTGTTGTTGTATTTTTGGGTATTCGGGATCTTAATTTCATGGCTTGGTGGATCGGGTGGAGTAGGCATATATTGGAATGTATTGGTTGTTAGCCATTTAGGCACAAATTCATCGTTTGAAGAAGATGTGCCCCCAAAATTTTTGAAATTTTCATTTTTCGATTCATTATTATAGATATTAACATCGTTGTAATTTTCATTTTCAAAAATTTCATTTTTTGGTAATTTCGAATCATTGTAAAAACTTTGAGGTTCAAATTCATTCGGAAATAAAGAATCATTAAGATCGAAATTTGATGAGTTAGAAGATGGATTTACCTTTGAGGTCTTGACCATCATTTTAATTGAAAGTTTAGGTATTGAAGCCTTCGGTTTACAAATTTCATTAACGAAAAATTCAACATCATCATCATCAACCATGTGGACCGGACCGTGCGGCATTTTGTAACAAAATCCTAAATCGTATACTTTGCTAATTTTGAACTTTTTCTTCACAAATGATACTAAACCAGCGTATCTAATATCTCTGCTTAGTGAAACACCATAACTACTGCCATCTTCAAAAACAAGATACACACGAAATTTAGTGCTCTCAAGACTCATTTTTTTAGGATGGATATGTGACTATAACTTTGAATAGTATATTATTCCATACAGTTCATATAACTCACATTTTTTGTTTATCATCAGTAAATATATCCATAGTCGAGCAGTCGATCAGTCGAGCACCATCACATATTTTGACAAGTGTCCCATGCTCGACTGGTAGTTGGGGAGATGGATTTAATAAATACTAGAATAAATGTTAGATTTTGTAAAGATCTTTTAATAAATACTATAATAAATGTTAGATTTTTTAAAGATCTTTTAATAAATACTATAATATAGGGTCGGTCGAGCAGTTGCAAGTCGAGCACCATCAGTTGAGCACCGTCAGTCGAGCACCATCACGTATTTTGATAAGTGTCTCATGCTCGACTGCTCGACTGGTGGTTGGGGAGATGGATGTAATAAATGTTAACTTTAGATATTAATTAATATGGGGTTGGTGATTTTAATAAATACTTATACTAACTCACATTTAATTTTTCACCTAACAAACACCACCCTATTATAATGTAGATACTTGTGACATTCCCACCAAATTCTTAATAGCTGGAAAAATTAGAAATTCGTATGGATCTTCCAATGTGTCGATGTAGAGGTGGCAAAATAGTGGTACAAAAATCACATAAGGCGCATAGCTATGGTAAACTTTTCTACTCATGTCCTCGTTCAAAGGTTAGCAATCTTATGTTTCACGTATATGTAAATTAGTTGTTAAAAATTTATTTCATAACCATTTCTTAATATGTAACAGCCCGCAATAAAAGATTATGGATGTAAATATTTTATATGGAAGGATGAATTTGATAGCAATCACAACTTAAGTTGTTCTAATTCATCTCCGGGTCCTTCACAGCAACCTAATTGTTATGAAACGGGAACTTCAACAGAATGTTCCAGCTGCAAGTTAAAAGATCTACAAATAAACATGCTGGAGACAAGAATAAAGATGTTGGAGACAAAACTCGAATTGGCAATGAATCCAGAAAACCACGCATGTATGTCAGGTGCATTGCTAAATGAGCTGTTAGAATCGGTTGGAAATCTTCATGTGTAGTAGTATTCAAATGTGTTTACTGATTTTCGGCTTGTATTGTTTGGGAGAAAATTTGTCTACTTTAGTTGTTTTATATTGTTTAATTGGTCAATAATCGCATCACATCTAACAACATAACTTGCATTAAAAAACTAGATTAAAATAGAAAAGTTACATTACTTATAATTAAAAATTGATTACAATTGACTACCACCAACACCAGTTCCATCGTTAGGAATCGTATCCTTGGGGAACACCTTAACCACATTTCTTATTGTAATGTTAAGATAGTGATTGCCAGATTGTTTGGAAGAAAAAACAGAAACGTTATGAAGTACCAAAACAGCTCCGACGGTAATCTCCTTTTCAAACCTCTCATCCTTAAGCACTTTGTGATGTATTGTACCTGAAATTAAACCTAAAACGTCATTCAATGATACCGTCAGATCACCCAACACATTTGGAGTACAAGACTTGATTATGGCAACAACATTTTCAAGTTTCCCTTTCTTGCAAAATTTTTTAATGTCGGCAAAACAACCGATCTTGATACCGCCATTTGGTTTCACATACTCAACGGCCCTAACCCATGGCCCACTATTAAAATCGGAATCCTCACCCACATCAGCCACTACTTTCCGAATGTACTCCTGTGTCATTACCTAATCAGCCATACCTACCGGAATATCCGCACTTTTATGGATATTAGCCGATTGAACTATACTTACCGGCCTTTCATCACAATTTTCAACTTCAGGGTTTCCGTATGAAAATATGTTTTGGGTGGTGGCGGATAGTCGGAGATCGGAGTCGTCTACATCGAGTAATTCTTCCCAGTTTGGTGGTGAATTCATTTTCAAGTTTAGTTTGTGAATTCCATATGTTATAATGTTGTATTTATAGTTATCATCGTACCAAAGCTTTAAATGTAAACCCTATCATCTCCCCAACCACCAGTCGAGCAGTCGAGCAAGTCGAGTCGAGCAGTCGATCAGTCGAGCAATCACCACGTTTATAAAGCATAAACTAAAATGCAATTATAAAGCATTTAAAAAGATAAAACAAAGCTAAAATAACCTAAAAGTGGAGCAGTCGAGCAATCACCACGTTTATAAAGCATAAACTAAAATGCAATTAAAAAGCATTTAAAAAAGATAGCTAAAAAACTAAAAGTCGATATTAGAGCCTATTAAAAAGCACCTTAACAACCTATTTGGCTTTCCTTTAGATATTAGTTTACGCTTTTTAATTTCATACTAAAGCAGTCTTTTTAAAAGTCGAGCAGTCGAGCATTCATGTTTTTTGTGTGAGTTTGGTAATTTACTAAAAAAATAAATAAGAATACCACATTAAAACTTAAAGTCGAGCAGTCGAGCACTTTTTTGTATGTCCTCAGCCAATTTATAAAATAAGCATAAACTAAAATAAGCATTCATGTTGTGTGAGTTTGGTAATTTACTAAAAAAATAAATAAGAATACCACATTAAAACTTAAAGTCGAGCAGTCGAGCACTTTTTTGTATGTCCTCAGCATTCTGTTTTTGTGTGAGATTGGTAATTTACTAAAAAAATAATAAGAATACACATTAACTTAAGTCGAGCAGTCGAGCACTTTTTGTATGTCCTCAGCAATTATAAATAAGCATAAACTAAAATAAGCATTCATGTTTTTTTTGTGAGTTTGGTAATTTACTAAAAAAATAAATAAGAATACCACATTAAAATGCTCGACTTTAGATGCTCGACTGCTCCACTGCTCGACTTTTAGGTTTTTAATTGCATTTTTAGTTTATGCTTTTAATTGCATACTAAAGCAGTATTTATAAAAGTCGAGCAGTCGAGCAATCTAAAGTCGAGCAGTCGAGCATTCATGTTTTTTGTGTGAGTTTGGTAATTTACAAAAAAAATAAAATAAATAAGAATACCACATTGAAACTTAAAGTCGAGCAGTCGAGCACTTTTTTGTATGTCCTCAGCATTCATGTTTTTTGTGTGAGTTTGGTAATTTACTAAAAAAATAAATAAGAATACCACATTAAAATGCTCGACTTTAGATGCTCGACTGCTCCACTGCTCGACTTTTAGGTTTTTAATTGCATTTTTAGTTTATGCTTTTAATTGCATACTAAAGCAGTATTTATAAAAGTCGAGCAGTCGAGCATTCATGTTTTTTGTGTGAGTTTGGTAATTTACAAAAAAAAAAAAAATAAGAATACCACATTGAAACTTAAAGTCGAGCAGTCGAGCACTTTTTTGTATGTCCTCAGCATTCATATTTTTTGTGTGAGTTTGGTAATTTACTAAAAAAATAAATAAGAATACCACATTAAAATGCTCGACTTTAGATGCTCGACTGCTCCACTGCTCGACTTTTAGGTTTTTAATTGCATTTTTAGTTTATGCTTTTAATTGCATACTAAAGCAGTATTTATAAAAGTCGAGCAGTCGAGCAATCTAAAGTCGAGCAGTCGAGCATTCATGTTTTTTGTGTGAGTTTGGTAATTTACAAAAAAAAAATAAGAATACCACATTGAAACTTAAATTCGAGCAGTCGAGCACTTTTTTGTATGTCCTTGATGAAGCGAAAAGTGTACCGCTTTTAGGGGGTCATTTAAGCCCTAAATCGTATTTATTTGATCAAATATTTCCCTAAATCGTTCCTTTTGTCATTTTAGGTACTTTGGAGAAGAAATCTGGAAAAGGAAGCATTTTGGACATTTTTGGAGCATAAAAGTGAAGAAAACGACAAAGTCTTCAAAGTTGCTGGAAAAGTACACTTGACGGCGTCAAGTATTGCTCTTGACGGCGTCATGGCTTGGCAAAAGAGGTGGATATGAAAAATACACGTGACGCGCCAGAGAGTTTTGCAATGGAAAGTCTGACGGCGTCACCCTTTAAGGTGATCAAGGCCATCACGGTTTAAGCTAAAGAGAGACGGCGTCAAGCCCTATTCTGACGGCGTCATCCCTTGATAGGCCAGAGCGGATTTTGGAGGATTAAAGAGGGACGGCGTCAGGAAGACCATCCAGGAACCCTAGCCACGGCGAGGTGACGGCGTCAAGATCTACAACGTGACGCCGTCAGACCCTAAACTCTATATATAGTTTTGCAATTTCTAGTCATTAGTGTGCAACTTTGTAAGGAGAAACCCTAAGACGAATTTATGCCATTTTTAAGGGTTTTTACACCCTTGGATCTCCCATGTTTAATTGAAGATAAGTTATCATTTAATCATTCAATATGTCTATGTGTTGTTTGATTATATCTTGTTCTTGTCTTTTAATTAACATGCTAGGCTAGATTTATCTTGTGTTTGCTTAGATCTAATGAAACCTAACTATTGATTATCGGTTATTAGTGTGTTATTAATTGTATTGGATGATTGTTTATCGATGTTAGGCTTAAGAAAACTGGCTAACTTCCTATACGGTAACTTGCTTGAACGTCTTAAGAAACATGAACCAATGCGTACTAAGGTTTTTATGGTTGTATTTAATGCATGAGCGAATTCTAGTGATCCCATGTTAGGAGCTTCTTAGCCGGCTCGACATAGGAGTGAAGTAGGAGCTTGTAGAGTTGGGGAAGTACGTACGCCACCCCACAATTGGTATTAAGGAATACACCCGTCATCCACGCAATTAATACACACTAATCAACCGGTAAAAGATAGTTAGGGAGTAAGGAAATCTAAGTAAACACATTTCTCTCCATATAAGTTTCACAACCTTTTCATTTTCAGTTATTTTATTTTAATTGCATTTGTAGTTATTTGGGTTAGTTGACTAGCAACTAATTCCGCCCACTCATTCAAACCCGAGATTTTACTTGCTTTCATAAAAATATAAAAATACAAAAAGAATCTTCCCTCACCCTTAGACCTATTAGAATAGTTTTTCAATCCTAACGACACTATTCCCCTAGAGAACGATCAATCCCCCGGTACTTGCCACTTCACTATACTACATCGGTCCGGTACACTGCCTGGTGGGGATTGCAAGCCTCTTGAGATCCCTCGAGAGGTAAAACCTGTTGTAAGGTCGCAAAACCACGCATCAGTCCTCAGCATTCATGTTTTTTGTGCGAGTTTGGAAATTTACTAAAAAAATAAATAAGAATACCACATTAAAACTTAAAGTCGAGCAGTCGAGCACTTTTTTGTATGTCCTCAGCCAATTTATAAAATAAGCATAAACTAAAATAAGCTATCCAAATAAGATGTTAAGGTTAAGTAATACCAAAGCAGTCAAGTAGGCACTTGATCAAATATTAATGTTTTTAAAGCCAAATTTTTTGGCAGCCAAATTGTTAACACAAACAACAAGCTATCCAAATAAGCTGTTAAGGTTAAGTAATACTAAAGCAGTCAAGTAGGCACTTGATCAAATATTAATGTTTTTAAAGCCAAATTTTTTACACAAACAACTAAATACCAACGTTTGCAATTTCCTGCACCCTTTTGATAATTCAATTAGTCCCTGCATCAGTATCTCTACACCCCAACCAATTCAAGACATCTTTTCCAAATATACACCCAACATACATCAGTGAGCCCTCCATTTTGCCTGGTCGGCCAATCCTATATGTGACACCATCCCTTCTAGCCTATCTATCCTTATCTTAATGTAAGCATGTAAACTTCAATACATGTTTGACTTAGGAATTGGAATCTTGTATTTCCAGTAATAATCGGCCATATTCTCAATTAGTCCTGCATCAGTATCTCTACACCCCAACCAATTCAAGACATCTTTTCCAAATATACACCCAACATACATCAGTGAGCCCTCCATTTTGCCTGGTCGGCCAATCCTATATGTGACACCATCCCTTCTAGCCTATCTATCCTTATCTTAATGTAAGCATGTAAACTTCAAGACATGTTTGACTTAGGAATTGGAATCTTGTATTTCCAGTAATAATCGGCCATATTCTCAGATAAGCCAAAGCAGCTTGAACCGGATCCTTGACCTTCAATGACAGGTTACGAGACAACCGGTACATAAATATACAGACCCAAACACCACAATCCCCATACCTTCCACCTTGTTTAGGTACATCACGTGCATACTCAAAGGAGACATGATAGTTATTGGGATCTATATTCTTCCTTTGCATCACCTCACTCTCAACAAGATACTTGGGTAGTTGACGTGAAAAAACTGACCTGAAATTTAACCACCAGCTACGTTTTTCAGGTTCTGAGCATCCAAGGCTATCGTAGAATTTTATGACACCAGTTTTAATGGCTAATTCGCCCAGGCACCAGTGTAAATCAGGTTCATTGATTGGAAAGAACACCTAAAATGTAAGAGTTATATCAGGTTAATAAAAATAATTAGTACTCGTTAGTGCAAATATATTATAAGTCATTTCTAATATTTGATAATTAAAATACACACCTTTTTGACGCCTTCACGAAACCACGGGATGCCGTTTGTCACTCCATTAGCATAATACAGCGGCATCCGCGACTCAAGGATCATTGTTGCAAAAAATGGGCTAACAATGACCCAATCAGCATCATCAGGTCTAAATTGCATCATAAGATCAACCCATAAACAGAGATGCTGCCATTTAAAAATTGAAACAAAAGAGAAGTTAGCTAGGATACCCCCGCATACAACTACACTTTGAACTAAAAGCTTGTAAGAATTACATACCGTATCACCGAGCCAACCTCTGTTTATGTCATCCCTACCAAATAATCCTAGCCAAAACTGGAGATTAGCAGTGGTACTTGCGGAGCCCCATGGAAACACAAACAACTGCTGGCTCTTACTCCGCTTATGTGAATCCAAGAACAATTGTACTTCTGGATGCACAAACACTCTGAACTTTGTCGCTAAAAGATTACGACGGAGATTCTGAAATTTATAAAGCAAATAATGAATAGATAATAAAACATAAGCTACATCATTGTTATTAACATTAAGAAGAAATGATGTAACTAAATACCTCTTTGAACGGTTTAAGATTGATTTCTTTCCCATCAGGTCCAATGACTGAAGGAAATGTCGGTTTCAGATGACGTTTTATTTGCCTTCTTGGTGTGGTCGAAGGTTGCTGCATATATGGGGATTGATAAACCTTGCTAACCTTCCTCTCCCATTCAAAAGGCACACGTAGGGTTGTAACCTTATTTTCCTCACAGTCAATGGACTCGACAAATCTAACGTTAGCAGGAGACCTAATTAGAGGACTGAAAGCAGCCTCTGACTTTACCTCCATTGGTGTCCTCTGTAACTCATCACCAAAAAAAATAACATCCTGAAAAACAGTTTGCGCCAGATCATTAATTCTACGTAGTGGCTTGAATGTCTATGTTAAATTCAAATCGCGAACTACAAGAGCACTAATTAACCAAATCAATCGCGAACTACAAGAGCACTAATTAACCAAAAGGAACTGCCGTCGAAAATGAATTTTTTTTATCTTAACATTATGAAGGTATATTTACCGGGTTAAAAGGAGACTCTGAGTTTGGCATCTCACTCTTATGCCCTGCACTTCCGCATCTTCATCACTCTTCACGCCCTGTGGGTTGTTGTCCTCACTCATCACGCCCTTCAACTTCACATCTTGCTCAACTCCAAAACAAGTATCAACCTGTAACTTTTTTGTGAGTATACATGTTACACATAATATGTGAGTATACATGTTTAACGTATATTTACCATATTAGGAGACTGTAACTTTTTTTCTTCACTCAGCACGCCCTTCACTTCCACATCTTTCTCAACGTCACAAACATTATCATCCTAATAAAATACACGTGTAAACAGGCCAAATTTTGAATGTATTAACTCATAAATAAACAATATAACTTGCATATATTACCTGACCATCAAAAAGGTCAACCATTACTTCTTGCACTTCTTGTGTAGATAAATCGTTACCAGAACAATTGAAGATGTAACACCCCAACCGACAAGGGCAAAGGTGTCACAACTATGGATTCTTATCAGAACAAACACAAGCATATGACATACATAATACAATAGGATTCCAAGGGTTACAACTGAAAATCTGATATTACAAGGCTACAAATGAAATACACAATAATTACTAAGTCTGAATATAACTCTTCTAATCATCTCTAATCCAATTTAGCTAGTAAGGTCTTCTAAGTCCAAGGTCCTCTCTATTAATAGCCCAGCTTCCAACTAAAACCTGCCGCACACGAAAAAAATGTGCGGCTGAGCTTAAAAAGCCCAGTGAACAGATATATATAATAAACGGAAATGAAACAAACAGAAATGAAAGCAAACGGATCTGAACAGATATAGCATAATGAAAAGATATAAATAAGGTACAAGAGTAAAGGTCTAGGACAGTAATCCACCACGAGCCCAGAAACAGAAATATCACATCCATGTAACCACATCAGAAATCCAGAGGGGATGCCTCTCAAGTAACCAGATAATATGAGGGGTGACCTCATGTATCCAACAGAAATATATGGAGTAGCTAGCTCCCAGAACATGAAAGACGTGGATTGCACCCATCATCAGTCACCACATATCAGATCATATCATCACATATCAGAAACAGAACGAACCTAGGATGCATCCATTCGCCCCCCAGAACAAATCATATTGGCCATAACAGATATAAAATTTAGCGCGCATAACAGAATCAGAATGGGGACGGTGTAACCAAATCACTAGGGCTACACGCTAGTCATGCCAGTGGTGCATCACAGACACGGCCATGTTACCTTCATGGCTAGGGAACAAATTTTGGCTCGGGTATCAAACTGGGAGTCAAAGGTCAAGGTAAAAGGTTCAAAGGTTCATATCATAATCAGGGTGTCATATCAGAAGGTCAATAGTCCAAGTTCCATAGTAACAGTTCAATTAAAAAGGTTTCAAATTAAGAGTCCATTTAAAGAACCTTTTAATAACGGTCTTCATACAAATGATATTTCAAAATGGTTTTTCATAAAGATAGTCTTTTAAAATGGTTTTCATAAAAGTTAGTAAAATCCCAATTAAAAGAGTATTGTATCACATTTGTAGTCATCATTTTAAAATAGCTTTTTCTCAAATCATTTTCAGGTAAGAATTAAAGAGGTTTTCACAGTCTAGGTTCATATCATATGTCAAAGGTTCAAAGCAAAGGAATCATGGCAAAGTATCAAGTCAGAGGCTAAACAGATCAGAGTCATGAAAGAGATCACAGGAAACCTTACAGAGAAGGTCAGAATATCTGTACCTTATTCCAAAGCAAACACAAACTCAGAATTGGATGACACAGAGTGGATTAGGACCTCTCTTTCTTCACACCTAGAGGGGTAGACAAGAATTACAAACCCTTCCATTTTAAGTAACTTTCTATATTTAGCAGGTTTCCACATTTAGTAAGTTTCCGTATTTAGAAAGTTTCCATATCTAGTAATTTTGAGTAGCATAATTTAATTAAATCATTATTTAATGGAACTAAGATATATTTTACCAGAATTACATATTTAGTCCTCATGGTTTCATAATTTACAATTTATACCCTTTTATTACATAAGTTACACTTTAAACCTTTTAATATCCATAATTACACATTAAACCCTTAGTTTATCAAAATTACACAATTAGTACTTAATTTAACAAGTTATACGAATGCCCCTTTAAGTTTCCATAATTTACACAATAGGTCCCTCAATTTAATTAATTTACATATTTAACCCTTAATTTCCATTTTCAATCTTTAATTATCAATAATTACATACTAATCCATTAAATCTTCAAAATGACACAACACACCCTTAACATGTTGAAATACACGAATACACCTTAACTTTCCAGAATTTACAATTTTAGTCCCTATATTTTATTTATTTCCAAATCGAATTACATATATTATATAATTCACAAATAAATCCCTAAGTTGCAAAATTTACAAAAAGGACCCCCATTTTATATTTTATTTACATCAGCCACGATTTATAGAGTATGAAAAAAATGACCCACAAGTTTTACAAATTACAAAACAGCCCCTTAACTATTTTAATTTAAAATCGGTATACATTTATATATCAAAATCAAAACCCTTATTATCAAAATCATTACCCAATCTTCATATCATCATTAAACCATTATTAATTAGTCAAGAACAGCCCTAAATTCCAAAAACCTAATTCGAACCCTTTTTATTTCTTTTCTTCCTTGTTTTTCCAAAAATCCGATTATACACATAATTCACAATTAAATATTTTAGGCCCCAAAAATTCGACATAACATTTTTTCCAGATTAATATGATCATATAGAGTCCAAATAAAATAAATATGAAGCCTCAAAAATTCGTATCTAATTATTTAGGATTTATGAACGTTTTTAAGATTTAATTCACAAATAATATATAGATCTTGCATGATTCGATTTCCATATTTTATACAGGTCTTATATGATGTAGAAAGCACGAGAAAAATACCAAACCAAGATTTGAACGTGTGGATTTGGCTGGGCGAATTTGTTCTACTCGGTTGGATAATTCGAACCACAAAAATCACCACGACTCCAACAGCTACTCCACGACCTTGGAATTATTTTTCACAGATGATATACGATATGAGGGTCATGAGAAAAATAATGAACGAATTTTATAGTGACCGAATGAACTGATTTGGTAATTACCTTGCGATTTGATTTTTGAGACAATTAAATGGCTAGCGATCAAACAAGGGCTTCCCACGACCTATACCAATTTTTCTTAGCTTCCTTAGGACGTGTACCACACCAAAAAATTATGCTTGGCATTCCAAAAATCGGATGAACAATGGGAGGAATTATTTGTGTGTTTTTATTTTGTCGGCAAGGTTATTTAGGGTTTGTTAGGATTTGCTTGATTTATTATTGATATGGCCGAATAGGGGGGGGGGAATGGGCTGGCATAAACTCAGAAAATAAGGCCTAATTAATTTGACATACTTTCCTTAATTTAATTTTGCATTTTAAACTTTTAAATTTCATTATAAACTTTAATTTACATAACTAATGTACATATTATAATTTTCGGTTCTTAAGGGGGTATTTTGGTCATTTCACAACCTGTATAAATATTAATCGAAGTCGACAAAATTATTTTGTATCATATCTTGTTCGTTTCCAGAAGTTTGGGATCGATTCGGAACTTTAATTAAGCTTTAATTAAATTTTAAAGTTTTCAGGGGCATTTTGGTAATTTTGCATGTTTTAGATTTTCGGGTTTTACAACTCTTCCCCTCTAACAGAAAAATTTCGTCCTCGAAATTTGCAGGAAGCAGAGAGAGAAGAGAACGGAATACTCATACGGGATGCGAACAAGATTTCAAATCGAATTTAATTGTATCTACAGCAGAGAGCTCTTCAAGGAGTTTAAGATTCATAACTGAGGTCAACAGAATGCAACACGAGAGTCCAAACTAATCCAGATATTTAACGAACGAAGGTAGAGTATACGCATAGGTAGAATGAACCTAAGGTCTCACTAATCACAGATAATCCATCGGGAATCAAGTTCTAAACTTCTTAGGTACTCCCCAAGATATCCTATGGCCACAATGAGGGCACGTTATATGGTGTAAGTATTATCACGTTAATAATACCAGTACCACATAATTATGCCTTCATGATGATCATACTTTATCTCAAGTCGTAAACAAAGCCACCTATCTTAATCCACCTAGTACTTCTATAGTCTCAGAGGTCAACAAAATCGATGTCATAGTCAAGAGGGAAAACAACTACTTGCAAGAGTATCGGAATCCCAGATTGCCTATCAGATTAAGGTATGCCGTCCACAAGCGTCAGATCTTCTCCAATTCATCAAAGCCATCATTGGACGTACGAATAGACACGGAACTGAAATGCTTCTAAGGAACTTAAATCATCAGAGGATCTTAAATTTGAGAATACTCGGAGGTGAAACAAAATTGTGAACTTGCGTCTGGTTCGTCGAGTCTCCTGCGGTTTTTCTTGGAATGTGATGGAGTAATGAGAAATTTTGGCACGATCTTCAAATCCTTCATCATCCAGTCTGCTTCCGCTCTCAATTCATCTTAGTACAACCAAGGTGAATAGGGAAGTTAGACTGCATGTATTCATCAACTCCAGGTTCGTCGTCTTGACTAGATTTCTTTTTCTGCATCGCCAACACTTCTGCCTTGTAAGGGATGTCTTCACTCTTTAGGGTAGCCGCCGTTGTTGTCACAATTTCGAATGCTAAATCGACCAATCCTTTATCAGAATAAAATCGAAGTTGACTATCCAAGAAAGACGAATCAGCAAGGCAAATCTTATCGTTCAAAAGTGAGAGGGAAACATCTTATACTCATGGTTAAACACCACAAGACTTTTCATAGGGATAGAGAGGGGTAAGACGAAGTCAAATAGCGTCAGAAGGTTCATAGATGCTTATCAAAAGCAAGAGGCAAACAACAAAATGTATCTAGTACGTCATCGCCATGGAGATTCTCAGAATTGCCCTAAGAGGCATCGAGATGATTAACAAACGGATCAGATATCAGAGTCGGAATTTAAAGATAAGGTTCAAATAGTGTCAGGCAATTATTATACGATTCTCAATGACATAAATCTTGAAGGCATAAGCTTTCAATCTCCAAGAGGGATTCAACAGGCTTAAACCAAAAGTAAGGCACGAATCAGAGTGATGCGGAAGCAATGATACTTAAACAAATGCCTTAGTCTACCCATTCCTCACTGGTCAAAACTTACGTTCCTATAGGGAAGTCCTAAATCAATTCTTACAGGTTATCTTATGAGCGCCTACAGTGGAAACTTAGTGGTCCAAACTTCACAGGTCAAGGGTAAATGTATTACAAGTCGCAGCCTGGGCTCTGATACCATAATTGTAACACCCCAACCGACAAGGGCAAAGGTGTCACAAATACGGATTCTTATCAGAACAAACACAAGCATATGACATACATAGTACAATAGGATTCCAAGGGTTACAACTGAAAATCTGATATTACAAGGCTAAAAATGAAATACACAATAATTACTAAGTCTGAATATAACTCTTCTAATCATCTCTAATCCAATTTAGCTAGTAAGGTCTTCTAAGTCCAAGGTCCTCTCTATTAATAGCCCAGCTTCCAACTAAAACCTGCCGCACACGAAAAGAAACGTGCGGCTGAGCTTAAAAAGCCCAGTGAACAGATATATATAATAAACGGAAATGAAACAAACAAAAATGAAAGCAAACGGATCTGAACAGATATAGCATAATGAAAAGATATAAATAAGGTACAAGAGTAAAGGTCTAGGACAGTAATCCACCACGAGCCCAGAAACAGAAATATCACATCCATGTAACCACATCAGAAATCCAGAGGGGATGCCTCTCAAGTAACCAGATAATATGAGGGGTGACCTCATGTATCCAATAGAAATATATGGAGTAGCTAGCTCCCAGAACATGAAAGACGTGGATTGCACCCATCATCAGTCACCACATATCAGATCATATCATCACATATCAGAAACAGAACGAACCTAGGATGCATCCATTCGCCCCCCAGAACAAATCATATTGGCCATAACAGATATAAAATTTAGCGCGCATAACAGAATCAGAATGGGGACGGTGTAACCAAATCACTAGGGCTACACGCTAGTCATGCCAGTGGTGCATCACAGACACGGCCATGTTACCTTCATGGCTAGGGAACGAATTTTGGCTCGGGTATCAAACTGGGAGTCAAAGGTCAAGGTCAAAGGTTCAAAGGTTCATATCATAATCAGGGTGTCATATCAGAAGGTCAATAGTCCAAGTTCCATAGTAACAGTTCAATTAAAAAGGTTTCAAATTAAGAGTCCATTTAAAGAACCTTTTAATAACGGTCTTCATACAAATGATATTTCAAAATGGTTTTTCATAAAGATAGTCTTTTAAAATGGTTTTCATAAAAGTTAGTAAAATCCCAATTAAAAGAGTATTGTATCACATTTGTAGTCATCATTTTAAAATAGCTTTTTCTCAAATCATTTTCAGGTAAGAATTAAAGAGGTTTTCACAGTCTAGGTTCATATCATATGTCAAAGGTTCAAAGCAAAGGAATCATGGCAAAGTATCAAGTCAGAGGCTAAACAGATCAGAGTCATGAAAGAGATCACAGGAAACCTTACAGAGAAGGTCAGAATATCTGTACCTTATTCCAAAGCAAACAAAACTCAGAATTGGATGACACAGAGTGGATTAGGACCTCTCTTTCTTCACACCTAGAGGGGTAGATAAGAATTACAAACCCTTCCATTTTAAGTAACTTTCTATATTTAGCAGGTTTCCACATTTAGTAAGTTTCCGTATTTAGAAAGTTTCCATATCTAGTAATTTTGAGTAGCATAATTTAATTAAATCATTATTTAATGGAACTAAGATATATTTTACCAGAATTACATATTTAGTCCTCATGGTTTCATAATTTACAATTTATACCCTTTTATTACATAAGTTACACTTTAAACCTTTTAATATCCATAATTACACATTAAACCCTTAGTTTATCAAAATTACACAATTAGTACTTAATTTAACAAGTTATACGAATGCCCCTTTAAGTTTCCATAATTTACACAATAGGTCCCTCAATTTAATTAATTTACATATTTAACCCTTAATTTCCATTTTCAATCTTTAATTATCAATAATTACATACTAATCCATTAAATCTTTAAAATGACACAACACACCCTTAACATGTTGAAATACACGAATACACCTTAACTTTCCAGAATTTACAATTTTAGTCCCTATATTTTATTTATTTCCAAATCGAATTACATATATTATATAATTCACAAATAAATCCCTAAGTTGCAAAATTTACAAAAAGGACCCCCATTTTATATTTTATTTACATTAGCCACGATTTATAGAGTATGATAAAAATGACCCACAAGTTTTACAAATTACAAAACAGCCCCTTAACTATTTTAATTTAAAATCGGTATACATTTATATATCAAAATCAAAACCCTTATTATCAAAATCATTACCCAATCTTCATATCATCATTAAACCATTATTAATTAGTCAAGAACAGCCCTAAATTCCAAAAACCTAATTCGAACCCTTTTTATTTCTTTTCTTCCTTGTTTTTCCAAAAATCCGATTATACACATAATTCACAATTAAATATTTTAGGCCCCAACAATTCGACATAACATTTTTCCCAGATTAATATGATCATATAGAGTCCAAATAAAATAAATATGAAGCCTCAAAAATTCGTATCTAATTATTTAGGATTTATGTACGTTTTTAAGATTTAATTCACAAATAATATATAGATCTTGCATGATTCGATTTCCATATTTTATACAGGTCTTATATGATGTAGAAAGCACGAGAAAAATACCAAACCAAGATTTGAACGTGTGGATTTGGCTGGGCGAATTTGTTCTACTCGGTTGGATAATTCGAACCACAAAAATAGTGACCCGAATGAATTGATTTGGTAATTACCTTGCGATTTGATTTTTGAGACAAATAAATGGCTAGCGATCAAACAAGGGCTTCCCACGACCTATACCAATTTTTCTTAGCTTCCTTAGGACGTGTACAACACCAAAAATTATGCTTGGTATTCCAGAAAATCGGATGAACAATGGGAGGAATTATTTGTGTGTTTTTATTTTGTCGGCAAGGTTATTTAGGGTTTGTTAGGATTTGCTTGATTTATTATTGATATGGCCGAATAGGGGGGGGGGAATGGGCTGGCATAAACTCAAAAAATAAGGCCTAATTAATTTGACATACTTTCCTTAATTTAATTTTGCATTTTAAACTTTTAAATTTCATTATAAACTTTAATTTACATAACTAATGTACATATTATAATTTTCGGTTCTTAAGGGTATTTTGGTCATTTCACAACCTGTATAAATATTAATCGAAGTCGACAAAATTATTTTGTATCATATCTTGTTCGTTTCCAGAAGTTTGGGATCGATTCGGAACTTTAATTAAGCTTTAATTAAATTTTAAAGTTTTCAGGGGCATTTTGGTAATTTTGCATGTTTTAGATTTTCGGGTTTTACAGAAGATATCTTCTTGCACATTCATATTTTGAGAAGCACCAACATCCACAGCATCAATTCCAGTTGGCTAAAAAAAATAATAATAAAAACATATATATATATATATATATATTAATCAAAGATATCAACACATGTAAAACATTGTTTGGTACATATACTATTGTAAAGAACAAACCTTTGAATCATTATCTACATCCATATTATCGTCATTGTCAATACCGGTCTGAAAAAAATATAAATACTTACGTTAAATAATTGGTTCAGTAATTGCGGTGAACTGAATAAATAAACATATCTATTATACATAACAGTTTATCTAAGAAACCTACATAAGATACAAATTAATATATTGAACAATCTGGATGAGTAAGCAGAAGTAATGATTCGTTGTAGGGGCTCATGAAGAAGGACCCTGCATCTGCTTCAACACGAAGATTAATAAACTCTTGTGACCGAACATGGAAAACTTCAAGAGTGTGATCCATTTGGTAGGGCTGATCAGATTCAAAAATTGGATCCCCGCTATTCGTAAATCCAATTATTTTTAATAAATGAGGAGTGAAAATGTTAAATAGTGTTTTAAATGATTTTATTTTGTTACAACCATCCAAGTTTATCTGCCATAAACAGAACGTGTGCCATTGATCTCCTATAATGTTTCCATAAATAACAAGAGACTCTCCTAGCTTTGAAATATAGAAAGGTACAGGAATCCGATCTCTTAAGCTCTCAGATATATCTAATACCGAGAAGTTGTGGTTAACCAAATCAAAAGCGACAAGCATATAACATTTTTGAGAAGAAACACCATCAGAACCAAATATCCTTTCAGAAGCCGCCCAATAAATAAAACTACCTAATACCACTTGACTTGACCGTTTAAGTCGGATTGATTGACGAGGCAGATGTTCATTTTCTAACTTCTTCCAGCGCCGGGAGCTCAATATAAATACTGAAACATTCCACGATCCGTGTCCATGAACCGGATATGAAATCCTCAAAATTGCAGGGTCAAAAGTGTGTGGATTAACACCAAAACCCACAGCAACTTTATGAGAAATAAAAGATTGACTTGACAGACGAGGGATTCGTATAGCAACTGATTTTCTTATAGATGGGTTCCAAAGAACAGCCATCTTAAAAGAATCAGAAAAACACCACAAACCATGAGAGGTGCCAATTGGCACAAGATTCAAAAATCTTAAACGTGTACTACAAAAGACTTTAGGAAGACTTGGAAATACAAAAAGTTGTTGTGACACATTGACATTAATATCAACAAAACACATACATTTTGACTCAACAAAACCTTGCTTATACATTATAAGCAAACAACAAGGCAGAGTCGGGCGAACACCAAAACTGACATGGAAGTTGGAGTTGTCGATGAAAGTCTTCCATGTCTTTGAAACAGTTCTAAACTGAAGTAAGGCATGTACAGGAAGTTTAGTAATGATTTCCATTTGAATTTCAAACGGTATGTTGTCAGACATTTTTGATAAAGAAGGCAAGTTAGAAGTGAAGTTATGAATGATTTTACAGCTTGGAGAGTTGTCTATTTATAAACTAAAGTAGTGTGGTAGGTAGCAGTGTAGTAATGAACTAAAGTTGTTTAGGTGAAGTTATTAAATGCAACACTAGTGTCATAAATACTAGCCTAGTAATGAACTAAAGTAGTTTAGGTTAAGTTTTTATCTGTATATGCCTTTCGTGATTCAATGATATGGCGGTTCATAATTCATCTGTATAATCGCTAGAAGCAAAACTAAATATAAAAAACAGGTTAAAAGGATTGTTAGTAATATAACCTTTTCAACAAAAGCTCGTGCAGTGTCGGATTGACCACCATTCTTCTGATTAACCCCGCCAGGCACCAAATTCTTGATATAATTATGAAGTTCATTAATTTGATCTTGCATATGAGCCATTTGGGCTGAAACTGTTGCACCAGGTGGCAAATCTTCATGACGAGTGGGAATGGGGCTAACCTCATCAGGCTTAAAATGCTTTTGATAATTACGTAATTCATTAATTTGCATTTGCATGTTAGCCATTTGAGATGTAATTGCTCCTGTAGGTGGCATGTCTTCCCCCATAAATGGTTCAACGTTCTCCACCTTCCTTTGAACATCTGGACCAACAGCCGAACCACTTCTTCTACGTGGTGTCAGCTTTGGCCGCCGAACTGATCTATTCGCTGCTCGTGTAGCAATGGCTGGACTAGGTGTAGTATCAATGTACAACCTCGTATTATACCTCCGGAAATAGTCTACACTTGATCTCCACCAAAGTTCATTCATCTCAGTCTCTGAAGTAAAAAAATGTATTTATAAACTGACCATATGCTCTTAATAACATTAAAAATCATAAACAATGTGTCTAAAAGAGAATATTATAACCTGTCGGTACTAGGCGAAAACATTGAGTAGTATGAAAAAGAAGATCATAATCAGTCTTTTGAAAACTATGTCCATCCTCCCAAGCAACACCCCGAGGGATCACATTGTCTTCTTTATTCCACCAATTTCTTGAATTGTGGTAGGTTTCCAAAAGCCAAATCTGAAAAATTTATTATTAACGTTAGCATAAAAATGACAAGTTACAATACAGAATTAAATTATTTTTAATGAATCCTAAGTTATGAAATGTACCAACCTTCAAAGCGAAAGCAAATCCACACAACGTATATGTTGCAGTGTAACGATCGCCCTTGGAAGCAATTTCTGTCAAGTGACGGTCTCTAACATTTGAAACCGCATTATAAACTTTCTTGTGAAACTCAACCCAGATATACTCGCCCCATGGAAATGCATTCCATGCATAAAAGTCATCTACCAAAACCAGTATCTCATTGGGGATTACATTTCTTTCCTGTTTGCCCATAAAAATATTCTCTAAGAATAGAAGCAGGCAAAGGCGTACAACATCATCATTTGAAAGCTCATCAAACTCAACTTGATCATTAAGAATCCGAACAAGGTGTTCAGTCTTTATGGCACTAATTTTCTCGGAACGACTCTCTTTAAGAAAACTTAACATACGCTTACCAAAACCAGATTGGCGTTTCTTTAAATGGTCTAAAGAAACATCACCAAAACGAAAACCTAACACCAAGCACATATCTTCCCGACCAAATTCAAGAGTGTGTCCCGAAATATCAAAATACATGGGAGTATTTATATCAGGGTTTTCAACATCGCGTTGATGTTGAAGTAAATAATGAAGCAAATGGTTGTCATGCTCGTATGTTTCGATATTCAACCATTGCCCAAAAACAGTGCTTTTAAAAAAGTTAAGCCGCTCGGGATTGAAGTTCAATTTTTGGCTTATCTTTTTTATGTAGTGCAACTAAGTTCTGGTACTCACCTTCGCAGCATACAACTACACAGGATAACAAACAAAACATAAGAAATATTAGCATATGTTACAAAGAGATATTAACATAACATTTAACAAATATAGACTATAATTCATAACCTAGCAGCAGGTTGTAGTATACTAGCAGACTCAGCAGCAGGTTACATACACTAGCAGCAGGTTGAAGTATACTGGCAGCAGGTTAACACTTGGACAATTTTCAGACTTAACGGCCCAGGTGATTTGGCCTAAAATAAGCACTTAAATGCCTAGAGCAAACCCTAACCACAAATTCCTAAAATAAGCCTAAAATAAGCAGCAGGTTACATACAGACTCAGCAGGTTGAAGATTCACTTAGTCAAATCTTCAGACTCTAGTCTACAGACTCATCAGCAGCAGTAGGGCACTAGCAGCAGGTTGAAGTATACTGGCAGCAGGTTAACTTGGACAATTTTCAGACTTAACGGCCCAGGTGATTTGGCCTAAAATAATCACTTAAATGCCTAGACCAAACCCTAACCACAAATGCCTAAAATAAGCAGCAGGTTACATACAGACTCAGCAGGTTGAAGATTCACTTAGTCAAATCTTCAGACTCTAGTCGACAGACTCAGCAGCAGGTTACATACACTAGCAGCAGGTTGAAGTATACTGGCAGCAGGTTAACACTTGGACAATTTTCAGACTTAAAGGCCCAGGTGATTTGGCCTAAAATAAGCACTTAAATGCCTAGAGGCTAGAGCAAACCCTAACCACAAATGCCTAAAATAAGCACTTAAAATAATCAGACTTAACGGCCCAGGTGATTTGGCACCTTCAACAATTGTTTATTCCAGGTATGTTAACAACATAAAGGTTGCAACCTACCTCGTTATGCTATTAACAATACAATGCAGACAATGCAAACCAAAAATAAGCACTTAAAATAATCAGACATGACATTAAAATAACCACAATGATCTATCAATCAAAGCAAAAAATAGCAAACAAAAGGGCTTATACAAACAAAAAATTAAAAAAGAAAAAAAAAAAAAAAAAAAAGTGTGGGTTACTGTGCAAATCGTACATTTTACTTACTTCTCTAGCAGCCATATCTTTGATCGGAATAATAGAGGATTTGATGCTTGTCTGTATTTCCTAATTGGCAAAATCAGCAGTTGCCTGTGTGTTCTTGAAAGAGGGTTTGATGTTCTTGAAACAGTGTTTAGTGTGTGTTCTTGAAAGATGTACTGTAAAATTTTTGAATTTTATTTACCGAAACAGTTAATTAGTGTGTGTTTTTGGATCAAATTAGTGTAGTAGGTGTGTGTTTTTTTTGAGTTTGCAGCAAAAAGAAAAAAAAAATAAAAAGTACAAAGAAGGACTGACGGAAAGTACAAATCAAATCTTTTGGAAAGATATTTTTAAAAAAGGTACGCCGTCAGTCGAGCAGTTTCAAGTCGAGCACCGTCGGTTGAGCATTGACTTTTAAAAAGGTAAATAGTAACAAAGATTCTCTAAAGATTTGAAAGTACCTTTGGAATGACACATGTCAAGATTCTAGTGGAGTCGAGCGGTCGAGCAGTCGAGCGTGACCAAAATGGGAAAGAGGTGTTGAGAGTGACTATTAAATGGACCATGTTTTTTTTGAAATACTATTTTGGTAATTACCTCTTGTAAATAAACAATATTTTTTTTTTATTCTGTTGTAATATTCATTCTTATTCCCACTTTGATTACACCGTATAAGACACTACGTAAATGAACTTTAGGGATGTAATGTAATAAAAAAGAAAGGTATAGGCTTCACCACTCACAAAATTATAGTTTTAGATATAGTTTAAAACTATCATCACATTAAACGTTTTCCCCCCGATCCAAGAGTTGACTCTTTTTAGGATTTCTCGTAAATTCAAACGAGTTTCGGTTGCGTTGTCTATCTTGGAGATCTGTAACTTGTTCTCTTTGATCCTCTATGATTAATTGTGCCTTATAAAATATCGGCCTTTCAAAAAGGAAAAAAAAAAAAAAAAAAAAAAAAAAAAAAAGATTAACAACAAATAAATCTTGAATAATGATTGTACAATAGATTACAGTATTTGATCGGAACCTACTTTCTAAAAGAAACACGCTACGTTAATCAGAGGCTCAGGAGGGCCGATGACTCATATTCAGCTGGGGATGAGGAAGAGTTGGAGAAGGATCCAGAGGAAGAGTCGGAGGAGGATCCAGAAAAAGAGCCAGTAGCAGATCCTACACTTGAGGAGACTTTACCAGCTAAGCCGCGACATGGGAAGGCGATTATGGAGGAGGTGCCGAGTACTTTTGAGATAGGGCAGAGTTCTAGGGCTACTCAGATGATAGGTGGAGACATGGATACACCTCTTGGATTGGGACAGAGAGCTGCTATGTTACGAGCTAGAGAAGAGGGTTTGAATGTCCCTGCTACTTATGAGAATAATGGTGAAGTATGGAGAGACATTGAGTGTGTTCACAGCACCCAAGCTCGTGCTGATAGTCCCGTGTATGAGCCATCCTCACCATCTTTTGTGCCACCATCTCCATTAATTTTGCTTCAGGTTGCAAGTATGTAAATACATCCCTAATACCCTTATAATCAACAAATGACAAAGGCAATTCACACCTAACAGTAACAGCTACAAGCAAATCGCGAAAGATATTTTGATCAAATTTAGATGACCGTAATGCCATGTCACTATTAAATAGCATTTGACCAACATCATGATAATTTTTACCAAAACATTTCTCCATGTGTCGCTTAAGATTACCCATGCCAGTAATACTATCACACAAGAAAATATTATTACACTTTTTGCACTTACATGGCACTTTTTTGCTACCTTTTACTGCACCTTTCTCGTCTTTGTCAAAGAAATTCCATACAATAGATCGTTCCTTACGTTTTCTCTTGGCTCCTACTTCCCTTTCCACAGACTCGACCTCATCAGGTTGTGTAAACTCACTATTTAGTGGGTCAATTTCAATAGCTTCAGAATCCATCTACACAAAACATTAAACAATATAATCAGTGGATGAAGTGACGAATTATATATAAACATTAAACTAATTCATACAAGGTTAGCAATTAAACTAATCTAGTATCTACTGTTCTAATTCAGACAAGGTTAGCAATTTTATATATATCCGAATTATATATAAACATTAAACTAATTCATACAAGTGCACCTAATTGTATTATCCGACTACAAGTGCACCTAATTGTCATCAAACGATGGTAGTTTAATACAAGGTAGTTTAATGTTTATATATAATATATATGTAGTCGGAATGTCAGATAATACAAGGTTAGCAATTATCTACTGCTCATATAATACAACTACCGTTTGCTCATATAAGTGGATGAAGTCACGAATTCAATTTAATTTACCAGATAAACGAAGAGGATGAAATCACGAAGTGGATGAAGTCACGAATCGGGATGAATAATCGATTGGGTTTGGGTGACTTGCGATGAGTTAAGAGTCTGGATAAGAGAATAATCGATTGGGTTTGGATAAGAGAATAAGAAAGAGATAGGGGAGGGGAGGCGGATAAGAAAGAGATAGGGTTTCTTAAAAATTATATATATATATATATATATATATATATATATATATATAATATATATATATATATATATATATATATATATATATATATATATATATATATATATTACATTGTTAACAGGTCTTAACAGGTTAACAGGTCCTGACCTGTTAAGACACGAAAATTAACAGGTCTTAACAGGTCAAACCTGTTAAGACACGAAACCTATTGATTTGATATTTTTTTAGTATTTTATTTTCCAAGGGTAAAACTCAACGTATGCGTTTTCCCCGGGTCGTTTCCCAACGAAGGTCGAATATCGAGTTGTCGTTAACGTGTCGAATACGTGTAGTGAATGTGAATAAGAGTGATTGATTTGTGATTTTACACTACGAACAATAAAATAATAAAAGTAAACAATTAATTAAGCTAATGAAACAATTAAACTAAGCATACGAACTTAAAAACGAAAATTTGAATTTTAAAAACGTTACGCGACGATTTATAAAACGTAAATAAAAATGATTTTGTAAAATTTAAAACCTAAAAATATAAAATAATTTTTCCTAAATTAAAAATGATGAAAGAAAATTTTTGGAAAAAGAAAAATATTTTTTTTTACTTTTTAATAATTTTTTATGAATTAAAAACTAATTAAACTATTTAAATGATTTAAAAATATTAAAACAACTAGGAAAAATCTGAAAATTTTTGAGTAAATTTAATTTTGAATGAGAAATTTAAGAAAAATAATTTTAGAAACTGATAAAGACTGAATAAGCTAAAACAGTGAAATAAGCACTAGGAAATAAGTTAAAAATAAGCACACATAAGCCAAAAATTATAAAAAACTAAGAACATGTTATTTTAACTACTAGAAGCAAACAGGAACTAAAAATGAAGAAAGATGCACTAACAATAAGCAAAATATAAGCAGAACAGATATTTGACTAAAACAGATTAAAAACAGCCTCTATACCCACTTTGGCAGTCCAAATAAGCAGTCTAATAAGCTCAATATGCAAATCCCAGAGAATCAGCTTAAAGCCTATATGAAATTCTACCCTAAATCCTATTATGCCCAATTATTAAGCTGTTTTGCTTATCTAAATTTAGCCCAGATCAGGTGGCTGAAACACTAGAGCTGATGCAATATGGAAGTGCAGATCAGATCAGGCTGCTAATAGCTTATTTGCAGACCTGTTAAGCTAGTAAAATAAGCTACTAAATGCAAACTAAACTCAGAATTCTAGAATTTATACTACTAGCTACTGAGAATCTCAAAAATCATGCAATTAACTCAAAAGAAATAGCCTATAAAAAGCAATCAACTACTGATTTGAATAGATCTAGTGCAGGACTGCACTAATTCACTTCTATAGCAGCAGTGGTGAACTAGGACCTCAAACTTTTGCCAAACCTCAATGAAACTATCCCTTTACTTGTGTGATCATACATCCTACTGAAATTAACAATGAAACACCAAAAATTCTCTCCAAATAAGCCAAGCTTATATAGAAGATTACCTAGGCAGTTTCATTTTTAGAACCAAACCTACTCACTCAAATCCTACCAAAGCTTCAAATCAGCTTAAAAACTTCAACAAACAACTTTGATAAACTAATTTAAGCAAAATCAAAGCTAATCCAAAGGCATGTAATCAGCAGGGAATCATTTTGACTTATTTTGAAACATATTAACCACTAAACCAACTGTTGAAATTTGAACACTACAACCACTTATTTAAAGCCATGAATACTAGTAACTACTGATCATCTAACTAATGCAATAACAAAGAAAAGCAATTCTAAATAACAATTAAGTACTCAAACGGATTTTAGCAGTTCAGATTAGAATTGTCTTAAACGAGAACTTTGAACAAAAACTGATTGAGTTGATTTTAACCAGTAAGCTTCTATCAATATTACTTCAACAAGATCAAACAAGCTTTTAAAATAAAACAGTATCAGAATTCATACCATAAGCATGTTGACAGAAAAATTGACCAAAGATGACTTGAATTAAAACTGAAATTTAGTACAAAACTCGAAATGAAATTACAATAAACATAACAATAAGCATAAAAATCTTACCTAAACTACCCTATTCCTAAACCTAAATCTAACTACTCACTAGCTAACCCTTGAATCCGTGAATGAGAGGGGTATAAATAGCCTTCAGTAGAATCTTCCAGGTCATGCCAGGTCACCAATCCGCGTGATGTGTGCTTCTTTTGATCCCATATCCACCGTTTGATCACCTTGGTCTCTACTCAAGCAATCTCGACCCTTGGATTAAAATAGATGAGGTGGCCTCTCCAATCAGCTGCCCACACGTGTCATTCCTTCTGTCAGACCCTTCTAGAATAGTAATTATTGGGTAATTATTAAGGGTACGAGGTAAATTTTGGTACGGTGAATTAGGGTTCTTCGTAGTGAATTTTCTGGGTTAAAGGGGAGAAAGGGGCGCGTGTTTTTGGTGTGATAAGTGTGTGTTTTTAGTTTATTTTTTTCTTTTTGACTCTTTTGACCGAGGGATATAGTGAATGGATCGGGTTAAGTGATGGTTGGGCTGGGTACGAGTGGGAGTTGGGCTGGGTTTTAATGGGTGGTGGGTTGGAGTTTATTTAATTGGGTTGAGTATTGAATAAAAGGATCCGGGTTTAATAAGGGTTAAGGTTTTTTTAAATTTCTAGGGACTAAATATGTGATTTGCTGAAAGTTAAGGACCGTGGCTGCCATTTTTCAAAAGATGATCTAAGGTCTTAAATTGACAACTTCTGATAGTATGAGGACCTCAGTTTGACTTTTTGACCATAATTTCTTCCCGGCATCGGCTATAAATAACACTTCCATATCTCGTGCTCGGTTTCCCGGTCTTTTGCTTGATTTTGTCCTTTTCTTCGATATCCGTGCCTGCATATGTAGAAACACAAAAACACAATATATTTGGCATTTTGGTCGGGTTTTTGGTCTTTTTGGGTCCGGTTTTGGTCTAGAAATGGTATGTGTTTAAGCACATACCAAAATTCCCCCAGACTAAGCTATTGCAATGTCCTCATGCAATGTTATAAAACTCCCCGATTTTCCTTTTTATTCTATTTTTGTATTTTTATATTTTTCTCAATTATTCATGTGACGGCTTTTGTTGACAATCATTATCTTTCGATAATTTTTAGGGTCTTCGAGTAGGAAACACGACTTATGAAGAAGTGACTATACGGATAAAATTCGTCGTCCCTGATTTTTCACGAGTCCCCAAACTAAGCTTAAAAACGAAATCATTGTCATTTACAAGTTAGATTGCCAACACTACTCAGAAAGCTAATTGTGGACTCCTTGTTCCCAAATTCCTATTTTCCTCTATTTATTTTATTTTTGGTGAGAAATGAATTTCTTCGAATTCTCGTTTCGATAATTTCTTAGTCCGATAAAGATACCTAGTTTAGACGCTAAGTAGTTTCCAAACCTTCCCTCGAAAACCGTTGCATACAAAAATGAGGTCCACATCAAGGTCTCTGATTTAACACGATTTTGAGAATATCCCTTTTATTTGCGACCGAAACAACTCATCTACGAGTCCAGAGACGGAAGCCTTTATTAGGATACCTCGGAGTCGAAATTTGGCATTTTTAACATTATTAAGCACATATTATTATTGATCCTTGGCCCTTTATAACAATCACAACATCGGCTGCGAACCGGCAAGATGTGATAGTCTATTATGACCTTGGAATTTTTTCTCTGCCTTTATTAGAAGTCTACAACATCGGCTGCGAACCGGCAAGATGCAGAAAACTTTTTATGGCTTTGGATTATTATTAATATTCATTATTCATTATATATATTTTGCTAAATCCCGAGTCCTACGGCTTTTATAACAATCCCAACATCGGTTGCGAGCCGGCAAGATGGAATAGTCTATTACACCGTAACACTGGCAGTACCTTGATGTGTACCCGACTCTTATAAGCAAGGATTCTCTTAAGAAGGATTAAAAACTAAATTTCGCCAAAACCAAAATAGCTTTAATTATTCCTATTTATCTATTTTTGAGTGAAACAAGCTTATGGGAACAAAAAGCCACAAATAACTTCGATGAGCTCTAAAGAGATCCAACTACTCCACGTTTAGCAATCTAACTTATAAACAACTCTATCATTTCTCGTTCTTCGCAAATTTAAAATCTTAAATAATAAGATCCGCGAATGCTTAGCCTTATAATCAAGCCATGCATATATAAAGTCAAATACGGGATCTTGCAAATTCTTAAAAAGAATTCGCATTTTCTAGCTCCTTGTGTAAAAGACTAGCACGAGCTTATGGATTATAAACGGTTAAGGGGACAAGCTAGGGCTCAACACGCCCGGTCAAGTCAGAAATTTATTCCTACTCTACCCAGCGGAAAATCAACAAAAATGTCAAAATTTATTATATTTTTGCAAAAATTTTTAAAATTTTCTCATTTTTTTGGATTTTTTTTTTCAATTTTGGAGGAAAAACGGGGTTGCATGAGAAAACGGAAAAAATGCAAGGCAAAAATCAAATCGCAAGATTACCCCCCCAGACTAAAACGAGACATTGTCCTCAATGTCTTAAAGGTAAGGGTTCTCCTACAAAAATCTAAGGCCGTTTATTAATGATGCCAAAAGATAGATGTAAACGATAAGATTTTAGGATATCGGATGAGCAGCGAATGATGAAACTCGAGTAGCGTGAAGGAAACTACGAGCACGAGAGTCTTCATCATCGGGCATTCCTGGACACAGCACAGAAAAACACGAAACACAAGATACGGAAGAGGTAGCCCTCCTCACTCACTTATTAGAAAAGAGATAAGAAGATAGAAGGATAAGCATGGGGTGCCTCCCACGAAGCGCTTGTTTTTGGTAACCGAGTCACATGAGCTTGACTCGACCCCGAATTTATTTGTCCTTGGGGGAGCAAGTGGAAGAAATAATCTCCATCGGACTTTCGTTCAAGATGTTTGGATAAACATTGAAGCACATGAAAGTTCCACTCCGATGAGATACCCACGGCTCTAGATAGAAAAGAAAATGCCGGGGTCAAAGATGGTATCTTCACTCCCGAGGGAGTGAAAGAGAGGAGAAGTCACCGAGTAGGTGAAGAAAGGAAGAAAGATCATAATTAGAATGGGAATCCATTCTTCATCATCGAAGCTCTTGAGAACCTCGGGAGGGAGGGTTGGGGTGAAATCATTGATAGTCAAACTCTTAGGATAGAGTACATCTCCCCCCGGGTCATGATCTTCCTCAAAATCATAGAAATCATACTCTGGAGGAGATATGATATGATTCTTATGAAGTTCGTCTTGGAGCTTGAGCTCTGAAAGGATATACGGAGGTGGGACATGTGCTGTACTTTGTATGCTAGAAGTTTGCACCTCGTCCATTATTGTCTCCGTATCTGACTCAATATCTGAAAGAATTCCATCATCAGGTGGTTTAGCAGGAGGGCGAGGGGGTGATGGATCAACGTGAAATGACTCAGTTTCTGGAAGGGGATCACTGTTAAGCAATTTTTCAAGAAAAAGTACATCCCCTTCTGAGTCATGGAAATCGTCGGGGCGAGGTATTGGTAAAATTGGCTCATCAAATGTAGAGTCCTCGTCCTCAACGTTCTCTAACCCTCCATCGAAAAGAGGATTAACTTTGCAAGAAGTATACTCATCATTGAATTCAAAAAGAGGGTTAGAGAAAATCCCGGAGGTAACTTTGAAAATGTCAAGAGAATCTTCACAAGATTGCAAATCACTTTCACCGTCGGATATTTCCTCGGACTCACTTGGGATTGGGACGAGGTTCTCAACATTGTCTGATTCCGTTGCCGGAATAGTGTCGAGATGCTCGTCCCCCATTTTTAGAGAGTCCTCGGGTTCTACGGTAGGAAAGACGGGAGTGATTTCTGTTGACGGCTCCTTATAGTATATCCCAATAGAATCCTCGTCATCATCGTCATCGTAATAAGCGAATGTCATATTGGCATAATGAAGGTTCTCTACTGGTCGAGACGTTTCCCTCTCTTCGTGATAGGACGAGTCAACAGGAGGATCTTGTTTTTGAGTTATAAGAATCCTCTCCTGAAGACGGTTTATTTCAGCTAGAAGGTTCATGTTGAATTGATTTTGAGCATTTATCTGTTCAGCTCTAGTAGTTAAAAACCTTTGAAGAAGAAGGTCCCGAGGGGTTGTGTATTGTGAAAGTTGGTCAAAACCGGATGAGTCATGATTGTCATAAGGAATTTGCTCATAGTGCATGTTCTTGGTTTGACAATCAGAACCATAATGGGGACCTCCACAATATTCACAACAGTATGTCTCCATCTGATGTTGTGGGGGCTGGTTAAAAAAGTCGGTTGTTTCATGGTAGGAATAAGGATTTTGGTCATAGACAAACCTGTTTCCCGATTCCACCATGCTACAACGGGAACAATTCCCGCCATTTGGAGGACCCCCACACCATTCACAAGAATACAGGTAAGATGAAGACATGAAGAAGAGGAATTAAACGGATAGAGGGATAGAGATAAAGAATCAAACGGATAAGAGGATTAAGAAGAATATTTTTGGATTTTTTAAATTTAGAAACATGGAAAATCTCAAAAGAAAAATGGAAAATAAATTTGAAAAGAAAAATCTTTTTGGATTTTTATATTAAAGGAAAAATTAGAATTATTATATTTTTGGTGATCGTTGATCAACCGTACTCGTTTCTTTCAAAACTACGCGCAGCGTGGCGGGAGAGAAGAATGGATCTCTCTTCAGTCTGCAATTTAATGTCAAGACTTCCTTAAACCCCGTAATTAGGTTGTAGTAAAGAAATAATCCAAGCAACGTTTAACTACACGATCTCTTTTGTTGTTTATTTGGAATGGTTTACAACCGCCCTCCTTCAACGGAAGACCGAGGATGTATTATTAATGGTGAAAACACTTTAGGAAAAGTGTTTTTTAATTATTTTCTTTTTGTATTTTTATTTTTTATAAAAACGATAACTTCCGAGGAAGGGTCTTCAAAACACGATTCGACGAACGAAATCACGAACTCACTTCAATCTTCCCCGGCAACGGCGCCAAAAATTGATTTGATATTTTTTTAGTATTTTATTTTCCAAGGGTAAAACTCAACGTATGCGTTTTCCCCGGGTCGTTTCCCAACGAAGGTCGAATATCGAGTTGTCGTTAACGTGTCGAATACGTGTAGTGAATGTGAATAAGAGTGATTGATTTGTGATTTTACACTACGAACAATAAAATAATAAAAGTAAACAATTAATTAAGCTAATGAAACAATTAAACTAAGCATACGAACTTAAAAACGAAAATTTGAATTTTAAAAACGTTACGCGACGATTTATAAAACGTAAATAAAAATGATTTTGTAAAATTTAAAACCTAAAAATATAAAATAATTTTTCCTAAATTAAAAATGATGAAAGAAAATTTTTGGAAAAAGAAAAATATTTTTTTTTACTTTTTAATAATTTTTTATGAATTAAAAACTAATTAAACTATTTAAATGATTTAAAAATATTAAAACAACTAGGAAAAATCTGAAAATTTTTGAGTAAATTTAATTTTGAATGAGAAATTTAAGAAAAATAATTTTAGAAACTGATAAAGACTGAATAAGCTAAAACAGTGAAATAAGCACTAGGAAATAAGTTAAAAATAAGCACACATAAGCCAAAAATTATAAAAAACTAAGAACATGTTATTTTAACTACTAGAAGCAAACAGGAACTAAAAATGAAGAAAGATGCACTAACAATAAGCAAAATATAAGCAGAACAGATATTTGACTAAAACAGATTAAAAACAGCCTCTATACCCACTTTGGCAGTCCAAATAAGCAGTCTAATAAGCTCAATATGCAAATCCCAGAGAATCAGCTTAAAGCCTATATGAAATTCTACCCTAAATCCTATTATGCCCAATTATTAAGCTGTTTTGCTTATCTAAATTTAGCCCAGATCAGGTGGCTGAAACACTAGAGCTGATGCAATATGGAAGTGCAGATTAGATCAGGCTGCTAATAGCTTATTTGCAGACCTGTTAAGCTAGTAAAATAAGCTACTAAATGCAAACTAAACTCAGAATTCTAGAATTTATACTACTAGCTACTGAGAATCTCAAAAATCATGCAATTAACTCAAAAGAAATAGCCAATAAAAAGCAATCAACTACTGATTTGAATAGATCTAGTGCAGGACTGCACTAATTCACTTCTATAGCAGCAGTGGTGAACTAGGACCTCAAACTTTTGCCAAACCTCAATGAAACTATCCCTTTACTTGTGTGATCATACATCCTACTGAAATTAACAAGGAATCACCAAAAATTCTCTCCAAATAAGCCAAGCTTATATAGAAGATTACCTAGGCAGTTTCATTTTTAGAACCAAACCTACTCACTCAAAACCTACCAAATCTTCAAATCAGCTTAAAAACTTCAACAAACAACTTTGATAAACTAATTTAAGCAAAATCAAAGCTAATCCAAAGGCATGTAATCAGCAGGGAATCATTTTGACTTATTTTGAAACATATTAACCACTAAACCAACTGTTGAAATTTGAACACTACAACCACTTATTTAAAGCCATGAATACTAGTAACTACTGATCATCTAACTAATGCAATAACAAAGAAAAGCAATTCTAAATAACAATTAAGTACTCAAACGGATTTTAGCAGTTCAGATTAGAATTGTCTTAAACGAGAACTTTGAACAAAAACTGATTGAGTTGATTTTAACCAGTAAGCTTCTATCAATATTACTTCAACAAGATCAAACAAGCTTTTAAAATAAAACAGTATCAGAATTCATACCATAAGCATGTTGACAGAAAAATTGACCAAAGATGACTTGAATTAAAACTGAAATTTAGTACAAAACTCGAAATGAAATTACAATAAACATAACAATAAGCATAAAAATCTTACCTAAACTACCCTATTCCTAAACCTAAATCTAACTACTCACTAGCTAACCCTTGAATCCGTGAATGAGAGGGGTATAAATAGCCTTCAGTAGAATCTTCCAGGTCATGCCAGGTCACCAATCCGCGTGATGTGTGCTTCTTTTGATCCCATATCCACCGTTTGATCACCTTGGTCTCTACTCAAGCAATCTCGACCCTTGGATTAAAATAGATGAGGTGGCCTCTCCAATCAGCTGCCCACACGTGTCATTCCTTCTGTCAGACCCTTCTAGAATAGTAATTATTGGGTAATTATTAAGGGTACGAGGTAAATTTTGGTACGGTGAATTAGGGTTCTTCGTAGTGAATTTTCTGGGTTAAAGGGGAGAAAGGGGCGCGTGTTTTTGGTGTGATAAGTGTGTGTTTTTAGTTTATTTTTTTCTTTTTGACTCTTTTGACCAAGGGATATAGTGAATGGATCGGGTTAAGTGATGGTTGGGCTGGGTACGAGTGGGAGTTGGGCTGGGTTTTAATGGGTGGTGGGTTGGAGTTTATTTAATTGGGTTGAGTATTGAATAAAAGGATCCGGGTTTAATAAGGGTTAAGGTTTTTTTAGATTTCTAGGGACTAAATATGTGATTTGCTGAAAGTTAAGGACCGTGGCTGCCATTTTTCAAAAGATGATCTAAGGTCTTAAATTGACAACTTCTGATAGTATGAGGACCTCAGTTTGACTTTTTGACCATAATTTCTTCCCGGCATCGGCTATAATTAACACTTCCATATCTCGTGCTCGGTTTCCCGGTCTTTTGCTTGATTTTGTCCTTTTCTTCGATATCCGTGCCTGCATATGTAGAAACACAAAAACACAATATATTTGGCATTTTGGTCGGGTTTTTGGTCGTTTTGGGTCCGGTTTTGGTCTAGAAATGGTATGTGATTAAGCACACGAAACCTGTTAAGGGTCAAACACGAACCTGTTAAGAACAGGTCGTGTCGTGTCGTGTTAACAGGTTTCGTGTCAAAATTACCGGCCCTAATCTCACCAATGGCGGAGTAGGAAGAGGATGATATTAAGAGGTTCTTGATTCAGTTGGGGGCACAGGCGATCCTGCTAGATGTTCACTCAGACCAGCTGGAGAGACTTGGGAGACGTGATGAGCGAGTTGGTAGAGAGCTTGCAGGCGTACATCAAAGGATGGATGACATCGGGAGGGATCAGGCGAGAGCTTGGGATGCAGAGTGGACCAATTGGCACAGGATGCATGATTTGGAGTCAGTGATTGTCGGGGTTATAAGGTCAGAGCAGGAGGACCGTAGGGAGGTTTTGGCGTCGAGGAGACGCATTGCACAGTTGGAGTCTACGGTAGGACGGTTGGAGTCTACTGTAGCACAGATGGCAGCAGAGTTGGAGCAGCTACGGCTACGCCTTGGGCGTGATTTCTTTTTTTTTTTTTTTTTTTTTTTTTTTTTTTTTTTTTTAGTTGTGATGTATTTTCCACTAAACTGAGTAGTCATCAGTTAGTTGCAGTTGTATTCTTCCGTTATGTATTCGAAACTTGTACTTTTCTCTTATGTATTTTAAGCTTGTAATTTTGTAAACATGTGTTGGCTCCTAATCTATAACAAGCTTGGTTGATTACTCTATTGTGTCATTTTCTCTATGGTTAATCTTGTTCATATACTCTACCTATGGTGATTTTACACTTTTGCGATAACAAACTTTTCGAATCTCAATTGTCTCTATCTTTTGTTGTGATGCAGCAAAATGCCTCCTAAGAGAAAGACAAACAAATCTACTCGTGCGCAACCAGCTAACCCAGGCCCAGCTAGGGCTAATGCAGCAGCTCCACCTGCGAACCGAACAATGCTCGATCAGTTAGTTGAAGAACGGGTGGCAGCAGCACTGGCTGAGGAAAACAACTCAACTACTGATGTTGAAAATTCAAGACCAATAAACAACAACACTCGCGGTTGCACCTACCAAGAATTCCGGAAGACCATGACCAGAGGTTTTGGAGGAACCGAGGGGGCAGTTGTTTTAGTCCGATGGATTGAAAGGTTGGAGACTGTATTCCGCATATGTAGTTGTGCTGATGAGGACAGAGTTAAATTCACATCATTTACTTTCTTGGATGCTGCCTTGGTGGAACAATTATCTGAAATTGGCTGGCTGTGACACTTCTTACGCAATGTCATGGGAAAACTTCAAAGAAATGGTACTCAAGAAGTATTGCCCTCGCAACGAGGTTAAGAAGTTAGAGGTCAAGTTTTGGAACCTCAAAGTACAGGGTACCAACATGGCTACATACAATCAGTGTTTCCAAGAGCTTGCTTTGCTATGCCCTGATATAGTCCAGACTGAAACTCGATTGCTAGAAAGGTACATTGGAGGATTACCCCCATCCATCAAGGGTAATGTTACAACCTACAAGGCTGCTGATCTTCATGAAACTATGGAAGTGGCCAACAAGTTAATGGACCAAGTGATCGAGGATTCGGCTGAAACGGTTGTAACTAATAAGAGGAAATGGGATGATCACTCCCGAAACAATAACAACCACCACCACCCAAACAAGAGACAAGAAGTTGCTAAGGTCTACGTTGCGGGGCCAACGGAGAAGAAGGTGTATGCAGCTGGACCAGAAGAAAAGAAGGGTTATGCTGGGAAACACCCGCTGTGCAATCGCTGTAAGCTCCACCACAGCGGACTATGCACAGTAAAGTGCTGCAACTGTCATAAGGTTGGGCATATGGCCAAGGACTGTAGGTCAAGAACTCTCGCAATGGCACAGACAGCACGGGGGCAAAACCCGAAAGCTAACGTGACTTGTTTTGGGTGCGGGAAAAAGGGGCACTACAAAAATGAGTGCCGCGAACCAAGGAACCAAATTGCTAGGGGAAATCAAGGAGCTGTTGGACATCAGGGGAATCGAGGCAACGATGGAGGAGCCCGCGGAAGGATCTATGCAGTGGGAAAGGTGGAAGCCCAAGAGGACTCGAACGTCGTGACGGGTACATTCCTTTTAAATAACCACTACGCATCCATATTGTTTGATACGGGGGCAGCTACGAGTTTTGTTTCAACTGCATTTAGTACACTACTTGGTATTGTCCTGACCACTCTAGACAACGTATACAATGTGGAGTTAGCTAATTGGAACGTAGAAAGGGTAGACACTATCATAAGGGGTTGTACTTTAAATCTGTTAAATCACCCATTCAACGTCGACCTCATGCCGGTAGAATTGGTTAGTTTTGACGTCATTATCGGCATGCACTGGCTGTCGAAGTATCACGCCACCATTATTTGCGACGAGAAAATCATTCGGCTGCCTTATGGGAATGAAGTCTTAATCGTAGAGGGTGACAGAAGAGACAGAAGAAACACGTCAAGACTAAACGTCATCTCTTGCACAAAGGCCCAGAAATACCTCGAGAAAGGATGCCTTCTCTTTCTAGCACAAGTCACCAAAAAGAAAGAAGAGGAGCCGGAGGGAAAATGTTTGGAAGATGTACCAATCGTAAGAGACTTTCCGGAAGTCTTCTCTGAAGACTTACCTGGACTCCCGCCAACCCGACAGGTCGAATTTCGAATCGACCTAGTGCCTGGTGCCGCACCCGTGGCATGAGCACCTTATCGGTTAGCTCCGACGGAACTACAAGAACTATCGAACCAATTTTCGGAACTCTCGGAGAAAGGATTCATCAGGCCGAGTTCTTCGCCGTGGGGAGCCCCAGTTCTATTTGTAAAAAAGAAAGACAGGGTCTTTCAGAATGTGCATCAACTACCGTGAGCTAAACAAAATAACCATAAAAAATCGTTACCCACTCCCGAGAATCGATGATCTATTTGACCAACTCCAAGGTTCGTGTGTTTACTTAAAAATCGATTTGAGATCCGGATACCATCAACTTAGAGTTCGGGAAGAGGATATCCCGAAAACGGCATTCAAAACTCGTTACGGTTACTACGAGTTCCAGGTTATGCCTTATGGCTTAACCAACGCACCGGCAGTATTCATGGATCTTATGAATCGGGTTTGCAAGCCGTATCTGGACAAATTTGTGATCGTCTTCATCGATGACATCCTGATATACTCCAAGAGCAAGAAGGAACATGAGGAACACCTCAGACTAATCCTAGAACTACTGAAGAAAGAGGAATTATACGCTAAGTTCTTAAAGTGCGAATTTTGGATACCAACTGTTCAATTTCTAGGCACGTGATTAATAGTCAAGGCATTCATGTAGATCCTGCAAAGATCGATTCAATAAAGGATTGGGCGACACCCACAACACCCATCGAAATACGCCAATTCTTAGGACTTGTAGGGTACTACAGGAGGTTTATTGAGGGGTTCTCAAAGATAGCAAAGCCTTTGACTAAACTAACTCAAAAGAATGTAAGGTTCGACTAAGTAGATAAAGCGGAGGAAGCCTTCCAACTCCTTAAGAATAAGTTGTGCAACGCACATATCTTAGCCCTACCTGAAGGCAGTGAAGAATTTGTGGTTTACTGCGATGCCTCACACAAAGGGTTAGGAGCCATCTTGATGCAACGAGAGAAGGTGATAGCCTATGCCTCTCGGCAACTGAAAACACACGAGAAGAACTATACTACACACGACTTGGAATTGGGGTCGGTAGTGTTTGCAATCAGAATCTGGAGACATTACCTCTATGGCACCAAAGTTTGTAGTTTACACCGCCCACAAAAGCTTGCAACATATCCTTGACCAAAAGGAGCTCAATATGAGAAAACACCGTTGGTTAGAATTGCTCAGCGATTATGACGGCGAAATTCGATACCACCCGGGCAAAGCAAATGTGATAGCAGATGCTCTTAGCCGAAAAGAACGACCAAAACCCCTTAGGTACGATCATTGGGTATGACAATCGTCTCACCTCTTCCATCGAAAATCCTTGAGGCTCGGGCCGAGGCACTCAAGGAAGAAAACAGACCCAACGAGAAGATCTATGGAATGCCCGAGAGCGAAAACGGATTCGTGAAAAGAGCCGATGGGACGTTGTGTTTCAAAGACAGAAGTTGTGTCCCACTCTATGGAGGGATACGAGACCTCATCATGCACGAATCCCATAAGTCTAAATACTTTATCCATCCAGGAGCCGACAAAATGCACCTCGATCTGAAGAAACTATATTGGTGGCCCAATAAAAAGGCTGACATTGCAACATATGTCAGTCAATGCTTAAGGTGCTTGAAAGTCAAAGCTGAACATCAGCGGCCATCAGGTTTACTTGTACAACCCGAGATTCCCGAATGGAAGTGGGAACACATAACGATGGACTTCATTACCAAACTGCCAAGGACATCAAGCGGTTACGACACCATTTGGGTAATCGTTGATCGTCTCACCAAGTTCGCCCACTTCCTACCAATTAAAGAGAACGACAGCATGGATAAACTTGCACGGTTATACGTAAAGGATATAGTTGCACGACATGGAGTCCCGATTTCTATCATCTCCGACAAAGATAGTCGTTTCACGTTGAACTTTTGGAGATCACTACAAGATGCTTTGGGTATTGACCTTGACATGGGCACCGCATACCATCCTCAAATAGATGGTCAGAGTGAAAGAACCATTCAAACCTTAGAAGACATGCTGCGAGCGTGTGTGATAGACTTTGGAAACGGTTGGGATAGGCACCTGCCGTTAGCTGAGTTTTCTTACAATAACAGCTATCACACAAGCATCAAAGCTACACCCTATGAGGCACTTTATGGTCGAAAGTGCAGATCACCTATATGCTGGGCTGAAGTCGGAGAAAGTCAGCTCACTGGTCCCGAACTAGTACATGAGACTACAGAAAAGCTTGTGCAAATCAAGAGCCGGATGCAAGCGGCTCGAGACCGTCAGAAAAGCTACGCAGACAAGAGACGAAAACCACTTGAGTTCCAAGTTGGAGATCGGGTTATGTTAAAAGTCTCGTTGTGGAAAGGCATGATTCATTTTGGAAAGCGTGGGAAATTAAATCCCCGATACATTGGACCTTTCAAAATTTTCACCAGAATCGGGCCGGTAGCCTACCGACTCGAATTACCACAAGAACTCAGCTCTGTGCACAATGTGTTTCACGTGAGCAACCTGAAGAAATGTCTCTCAAACGAAACACTCGCCATTCCTCTGGAGGAAATTCAAGTTGACGAGAGACTAAATTTCATTGAAGAACCTATCGAAATAATGGATCGAGAAATCAAACGGCTTAAGCAAAGCCGCATTCCAATTCTCAAATTCATGTGGGAGCGTGAGGACGTGGGAGCGTGAGGACGAGATCAAGCGTAAATACCCACACCTTTTCTCAAATTCATCGGGTAACTCTAAGTGAAAATCGAGGACAGTTTTCCTTCTAAGGCGGGAAGGATGTGACAAACGGTAATTTTCCCACTAATATTTTAATAATAAATGTCAATTTATTATTACTTAACTGTTAGATTAAGCATTTATGTGCTTACATAACTATTACGGAAAGCAAACCCGCACGCTGTAGCATACAGTAACTCACCAAAACTATTTGACTTTATCAGAAAAGGTGAATTTTCCACTTTCTGACATTTATAGACCCCAACGTAACAAAAATGAGAGGTTATCTCGTTTTTCTTGAAAAATGACACCACACGCGTACCGACACCACATTAGTAATGGTTTAATTTTATAATTCATTTTCGGAGTCAATAAATTTTACTTTATGCCAGTTTTATAAAAACGACTCCAGAATTATATTTTTCACATTTATACGAAACTGGGGTACCACGATTGCACCTCAGCTCAACGGAACACGGGGTACACAAAATACACTTTAAAATAATAAAAAACACACACACGTGACCCCTTATCCCTTATCTCTTGGTATTAACACCCACAACCGTCCATATCTCCTCCTTGACCTTTTCCTGGCTCTTTCTTCCAAAAACTATACGAATCTTCATACATCCCCATCGATCCAAACTTTCCATTCTCCCAACACCCCTTTTCGTTCTCACACAACTTCTCCCTAGAAGTCAACGGGTATAGAAGCAATCGAGGTGACGAGGATGGAGAAGGATCTTTGCTACAAACGGTTGATCCCCATCCCTCATGTCCTAAAGGCATACCGAAGAACTTCCTTATTGTTTTCTTTTTATGGACTAATCGGTTCCCAGTAGATCCACACGCTCCCCAACTACAACAAATCATTCACAAGAGCAAGTATTCAAGGTTTTGATTGGGAATCGAAGGTGTGTGGGTTTGATTGGAATCGGGTCCAGTTCGTTTTATGACTCAGTGTCACTCGGTTTGTGTTGTAAGATCTCGAACTCTTGTTTTAATGTTGTATTCGAACACTTATATGTTTTGTGATTGTTGGGAAATTTGTTATTAAATTTGTTGGTTAAAGAAATTGTTGATTCTAGTTTATAATCAATCGATATTAAGGTCATAATTGTGAGGATGTTTGTGTTGTTATTGTGGTGTGGTAAGGATTAAAACCGACAACTAAAATTAAAAATCGAAACTAGGATTGGCTCGGAATTGGAAGTGTATGTCATAGATTATTGTATCCGAATTTTGCTTATTGCTTTTTGTCGATTTAGCAAGCAGTTAATGAATTAGTTAAAAAGATGATGAAAGTTGGGTGTGAATCTAAGTTGGTTCAAGAGTCAAGATGCTAAATTATTGATTGAGACTTGTGTTCATATTCGGATTGTGTTTGTTCGGATTGTGTTTGAGTTTATGTCCGAATTGGGTTTGTGTTTATGCTCGGATTTTGTGTTTGTGTTCTTTTGTTTGTGTTTATGCTCGGTTTTGTGTTTGTGTTAATGTTCGGATTGTGTTTGTGACTGTGCTCGGATTTTATTTAGAGTTCGAAACCCACTGTGGTAGATTCACAGTGGTATACTTAAGTCGACTAGTCATTGTTTGATTCCAGAAAACACACCCACGAAGGGTGTGTTGTGTTGGTTGTCTCGGATCTTAAGTATAACATTTTCTTGGTCTGGTGTAGTGAAGTAAGTGTACTTTGATTTAACTTGATTTTTGTTACGTGTGTCGTGGTTATAAAACACTGTAACACCCCGAAAAATCGGGTCCAGCGGAAGCATACAAGTCGCTGGGGTGCTACTCAATTGGTATCACAACACAAGTACAAAGAATGGTTTTTACCTCAATCATTTAGAATATAATCCATTAACACAAGTGTTAAATTTACATTATTAAAAAGTAGTGCGGAAATAGGCCCATAAATAAGTTAAGCGGTCCTAAATGTTTATCAGAGTATCTTGATCCTATAACCATGCCATGCCAAAAACCGCCATAGGTGAGCTAACACTTTGAGAACCTGAAAATACATGCTAAAATGGGTAAACACGAGGTTGGTGAGTTCATAAAGTTTAGTTTAAAATGTAAAGCATTTGAATAAAGATTTCCCAGCAAAGACATTGTAAATCCACTCAGTCCCAAGTCCCGCTCATACAAGACTTGCAACCTGTGTGTTTACAACCCACTGCCAAATAAGATTAGGTTTAGGTAAACAAAAGTAATATATGGACCACAAGATTTAAAATAAATTTAGTTCGACCAGTACATTCGGTTATGGGATCAACTCATTCGGTCAAGTGACCAATCCATTCGGTCATGTTACCAGTACATTCGGTTATGTGACCAGTACATTCGGTTATGTAACCAGTTCATTCGAGTAAACAACAAATTCATAAGTAAAGCAAGTAATGATTTGAGTAAACACGTAGCATATTTGAGTAAAACAAGTATTGCATTTAGATAAAGACGAACATGTATTCTCCCCCAAAAGTTATTTCAAAACAAGTAAAATAGGGGCCATGAACTCACCTGGAACAATCGATATGATAACAAAAGAAAGCGCACGAAAGTCGAGGTACGGACGCTCTAACCGCAACCTAAATGATTCATATGTCTTAGGTTCGAAAACAAGGTCATGCACGCAACTTCATACTTTACTCTATCACTTGTACATATTGTTGAAATATTTTTCGTCAAAATATAGATGCGTCAAATTGATTCTTTATTTAGAAAATTACCACTTTAGAAAACGTAACTGGTTTATCACATGATCACATTTTAGTCGTCATCTTAATAAGTAGTTCAAAAGTCTCTAACGCGCCTAAAAAGTATATATAATGTTCTATTATTTCTGTTTACTTCATTTTTTCCAAAATATACTCTAAAAGGTCCAAAATTCCAATTTTCACATTTTAACAGCTTTTCTAATAGAGAAAAATAAGCTGTCAATGCATATGTTGACGTAAATCTTTGTTAGGCCATAACTTTTGCGTCGTAACTCGGTTTCTTAAGTTTGAACTATCCCCGCGAAGGTATTTAAGTATACTCTAGGTTTTTCAAGGTATCGGCTAGCCTAGACTTCATTTAACCTCAGTTTTCATCTTTTAAAATTCTGGACAGATTCGTTTATTTTCTGAAAATGTAGTTTTCGTCGTCTAAATTGAAAATAGCGTATCTTTTTCGTTATAAACCCGTTTTAACTCATTCAAGCGGCCACATTTTCGTTATTAAGTCTATTTTCTATATTTCTAGCCTAATAATGCCTTAAAGCTACTGATTTTTCCAGTTTTTATAAAATGGGACAGATTGTTTATCAAAAGTGTCAAAAACTATATTTTTAACCTTCTAGTCATTTTAACCACTTAACCATAACTTCAATTCTAGTCCTAGATCCTTCATCAATTTCTCAACACCATAATAATGTTCCATCCATAATCTTAACAATATTATAAGGTCCATGAAATACTCATCAAGAATGTTTAAGTACACAAGTTTATAAAGTTTATTACCACTTTTATATGATGAGTTTTTACTAACTAGTTTTTCTTGTAACCAAAACTTGTTAAAAACCAAATCTTTGATAAAGGATCATTGTAAAACTTTATCAACATGTACCAAGAGATAATTAAATATACACTTAACTAGCATATGACATAAAGAAAACATGAAATTTAGTAAGATTACTTACAAAAGTAATTAGTGAAATGTGAGTTATGAAACACTAGATTAACCTCAAGATCTACGCTCCAAATCCTTGATAGAATGCTCTAAGTATACTAGATCTTAACCACAACAAGTTTCTCCTCTCCTGGGCTCCAAGAGTGGGTCAACTTTTAGTATAGAATGGGTAGGATTTATTTATTTTTTGGCTAATAGAAATGAAATGAAGACTAGTTAGGGCTTATTTATACTTGAAATGGTCAATGGTTGAATAGTATGGTCAAGACTCATTAATTAGCTAGGAGGGGGGGGGGGCGGTCATGGTGGTCAAGGGGACAATATGGAGGCTAAGCCTCCATATTAGACACTAGTTCCATGTTTTGTGCAAAGGTGTTGGTTAATAAATGAGCATGTGCAAATTTGGTTAGCAATTTATTTAAGACCAAGGGGGGAGGGGGCGGCAAAAGGGTAGAATTAGGAGTAGAAGAGTTAATTTGGTACAAAAGTGTATATATTGTAGGTATTGGGTATTAATAATAGGTATTGGTTATCGGTTTGGTAGTTAACGGTAAATATGTATCTTTAAATAACGTTTGTAAAAGAATTAGGAAAATGTTTGAAAAATAATTCTTGGCACTTTTGAAATAATTCAAGGAGTATGGAAAAGTATGAAAAATAATTGTTAGTAGTGTCGGGTGCGTTGTTTATTTAAATCTCGAAAAGCGTTTGTTAAATTAATAATCGTAATTAAATAAAAAAAAAAGAATTGTCTTAGAGAATAAAATTTCGAACCGGAGTAGGAGCAAAGTATTGGAATGTTGTGGACTAAATATAGTCTAAATTCATAGTGTTCAAGAGGGTTGTTCCTAGTTTTATGTTTATTTAACCAAATAGTTATACGTAAAAAAAAGTGTTCTTGTAAAATTTCAGAGTAGTAAATTAGAGTTCGAAAATAAATGTTGACTTGAAAAATTACGGGTTGTTACAGTCTCCACCCGTTAAAGGAATTCAGTCCCTGAATTCAGCTCGTTCGTTCTATAGACGTATGCTCTCGCTTTAAGTGATCTCAGGATTTCCTTGAGAATTCCAGTGAACCTTAACGATAGGAATTCGACTTTGTTGGCTTGGAACGTGATATGAAATGGGACTAGCTTTTCAAAACAAGGTTGAGTTAAAGGTAGCGAAATAGGAAATGTAATGAACGAGGTTTGTCGCATTGCGGTGTTAAAAGATAAAACATTCATTAGATATGATTTCGTAATAGTACATGAAACTTATACGATAGAACTTAAAGTGAAACGCAAAAGAAATGCAACACTAGAGAGTTTAGGTTTCGGTTTATTTTTAAGGCAGGAGTTCTCTTCTTAACCGTTGTCGTTGTTGTCTTGACGAGCTTCGCACTTCAACGAGCTCTTCCTTCATTCTGGTTTCTCAGCTCTGGGCATTCACTCTTGAAGTGTCCAATTACTCCGCACTCATGGCAGGTTACCGTGACTTTCCGATTCATTACGAGGGTGGGAGCCTTGCAATCCTTGGCTTTGTGTCTGACCTTTTGGCAGTTTCCACATTGAGTGGGGCAAGGTCCATTGTGGTGAAACCGACACTTATTGCACTTGGGTAAAGTCCCTGCATATTCTCTCCTTTCACTTGGTCCAGCAACGTAGGCCCTAACCATTTCTTGTTGTTTGTGTGGCGGCCGAACTTGATTGTTTCCTTCGTTGTCATCTCTTTTCCTCTTGTTTTCGTTGTTGTTATTGTTGTTGTTTCGGTAGTTGTTGTAGTTGTTATTGTTGTTGACAGTAGTTCCCTTCTTTATCACTTGGGCCATAAGCTTCTGAGTTATTCTGATAGCTTCGTCAAGTGTGAGTGGATCAAAAGAAATTACATCCCCTCGGACGCTGTGCGGTAGTCCACCAATGAAGTTTTCCAACAAATTCTCGTTATCTGGAACCATATTTGGACAAAGCGCGGCCAACTCTTGAAATCTCCTGATGTAGGTTTCGATATCATTACCTACGGTCACCAACTCATAAAATTTTGTTTCTAGCTTCTTTACTTTAGTGCGTGGACAAAACTTCTTAGTCAATAGCTTTTTGAATTCTTCCCACATGAGCTTATAAGCGTTTTCCATACCAATAGGCTGTGCATAAGAATTCCACCATGACATAGCTTCATCAATGAGTGTACTGGTAGCGAACTTTACCTTGCAGTCATCTGGGCAATTGCATAGAAGAAATACAGATTGCGTCTTCTCAAACCAACGGATCATAGCAGTGACTCCTTCTGTACCTTTTAACTTTGTTGGATCGCCGTTCTTTAAGTCCTTGTATGTACATTTGCGAACATCAGGTACTCTAGTACCATTAGCAGCCAGTCTGGCAGCTTCGGCAGTTTCTGCCTGAGAAGCGTCTTCAGCAGCGGCTTCAGCAGCCCGAGCAACCACGGCCTCTCGTTCCGTTTTTAGTGTTGCCGCTATACTATCCGCGACAAGCTTTATGATGTGAGCTGGTGTCATAGCTGGAGTAGCTTTCTTTGGTAGCATAATTCTTCAAAACAAGAAAATAAGAGTGAGACGTAATAAAGACGTTTCCTAAAAGTAGGTGCCCTAAAGTGGCTTGTCGTAAAATGAAAGCTTGAGGTCGTGTTATGATTAGCTGGCGTGATTCTAGGCGGTGGTTCACGAGGTGGTGTAGATGTTCTAAATTATGGGACGAGTGTTCAGACTAGCCGTCAGAGATGGTGAGTAAGGTAATCGGGAAATTGGTAGACTGTAGCGGGTTTTAAGGTCGCGTAAAATGATATTTCGTATGATTGTGAAAATTTTCAGAGATCGTTTGTATTAATCAAGATATCTTGGAAATATTTAAAGGGCCTTTAAAAGGTACGAGGGTTCATTTAGAAGAAAAGTACTGTGACGAGAAAGTATTGCGATACTAACGTGTTGGACGTAGGTGTGGATGTTCATGCAACGATTGTATATACTGGTATGTGCTTAAACACATACCTTTTATTTACCAAATTAAGACCAAAATAACCAAAAACCTGACCAAAATGCCAAAAGATATTGTGTTTTTGTGTTTTTGTATATGCAGGGATGGATATCATGAAAATTGACAAAAGACACAAGAAATCCGGGAAAACGAGCACGGGATATGGGAAAGACTCAAAGCCGAAGCCGGGAATGCTATTTATGCTCTATAGTCTAAGTCGACCCTCTGAGATCCACTAAATGACAAGAATTACCCTTAGATCAACTTTTGAGAAATAGCAATTTCAGTCCTTGAAAAATCAGAATTTACATCAAAGGTCCCTATAATTAAAACCCTTAAACCCTTTAACTACTTAAACCCGGATTATTACTAACCCAATCCATTCTATATCACCAACCCATTTCTTTACACACAATCCAGCCCATCAATTACACAATCCAGCCCACACCTTTTCTATAAACCCACAACCCAAAACCATGATCCGACCCAACTCTCACACCCGGTCAACGTTATATCAACTCTGGGTCAAATGAAAAAAAAAACACACACACACACCCGCCAAACTTATCCCCAATTGCTACTATACCATAAACCCTAATTTACTACACGCTCAAATTACCTCGTACTAATTAATTACCCAATGATTGAAAGCTTCTGGAAGCACCTGACAGCTGCAGGTACACGTGGAGCTTGTTGATTGGAGGTGCCACCTCACTAAATCCAATCCAAGGGCTGAGATCAAAGCGTAGGGAGCAAGGGAGGATCTAAGGGTGATGATTAGCTCAAGAGCACGCGGATTGCCAAGGTAACAGGCCTAGAAGCTCCTTCCCGAGTCTATAAATAGAGGGTTCATCTTCAGTGTAATCATGTAATTTTTTAGTTATCGTTATGCTGTTAAAATGTTTTTAGAATTATAGTTTTATAATTTCCATTGTAATTTTCCTGTTTTTATTAATTGTTTTAAGTCTCTTTAATTCTAGTTTGTATTAGGATTCAAGTATTTACTGAATTTTATAAATCGTTTGTAATTTTTAATTTTTATTAATGAAAATTTCATTTAATTTCCAGTTAATTCTAATGTTTTACTAGTTACTGTTTCAGTTTATTAACGTTAAATTCAATTATTTAGTTTTTGTTAATTTAAATTTCTGATCATCATTCTAAAAAAAAAATAGTTTCAGCTTATTATTAAGCTGTTTTCTGGTTTTATAAGCTTATATAAGTTTGCTAGCTTAGTGTAAGCTTATTCTAAGCTCTGTTCTGTCTTTACCACAAAAAATTCAAAAAGTCAAAGAAAAAGTCCAAAAAGTCAACTATGGAAGCAAAATAAGCTGTGGGATAAGCTGAGGAGTATTAAGCTGTTCTGGGTATATTATTTTGGCTTAATTGGATAAGCCTGGGTTGTTAGTGGTATCTGAGATCATTCAATTTCAGCAGGAACCATTTGTGAGTTGTAAATCCAATTTTAAGCTTATTTTCTGCTTTTTCTTATTACAGCTTACATTAGTGCTTATTTAGGAGTTGGTAATTGCTTATTAAGTGGTTTATAGGTTAACTAATCAGTGCTAGTTAAGTTACATAGGTTAAATTTGAATTTTAAAGTTCATAATTTCATAATCAGTTTTGTATGGACTGTTTGGCACATACATGAACTGGATACTAATGGTTAGGGTACTGTGCAATTGCAGCTTATATAACTTTGTTTGAACTATTTAGAGGTTAGGTTAGTTGTTTGCAAAAGGTTTTAAGCAGTGTTGGATTGATTTGAGGTTTTTGCAGCAGATAAGTTAAAGTTTGAACTTAGAACTGCTAATTCAAGTTCCTTATAAGCTAGCTGATTTTAGTGAGAACTTTTGGCAAATTTGTGATCAATATAGTGGTAAAAGTGATAGAACAAGGGTTGGTAGTGATTCAGTAAGTGTTGCTAAGAATTGCGGTCAAAATGTTCTACTGCTGCAACAGGTTATACTAAGCAGACCTGCACATTTTGGTGTCTTCTGAGCTTTTTCATTGGCCTGCCATTGCTAATTCAGTTGAGATCATTGCTTGACTTTGGATCTGCTTATAGCTTGTAGTGTCAAGATTTAGGTTTTGATCTGGGATTGCATATTATAGCTTATTTAATAGCTTTTATCAGGTCTGCAAAATAGGTCCATATAACTGTGCAGCCCTGCATCTGTTTTGCTTTCTAAAACCTATCTGTTCCTGAGCCAAATTAGTGTAGCAATAGTTGGAAACTTTTGGGCATATGTGTGATATAAGTAGTTTCTCATATAGGATTCAAACTTCTACTTCTGGATTTCACAATTAGCCTCTGGTTAGCTTATTATTAAGATACAAAACTGCTTGTTTGATCACTGCTACTACATTTGGTGTGCTACTGTTCTTCTGCTTATTATGCTTATTCATGTGCTTATTTTGAAATCCATTGATTGTTCTGTGCTTAACTAAGTCTGTTGAATCATTCCTGAGCTTCTGAGAATTTTTGGTTCACTTTAGCTTATTTTTGGCTGATTTCCAACTGCTTATCTCCACTGTTCTGCTTATTTAGTCTTAATCAGTTCCTGAAATTATTTTTCTTAGATTTAGAATTAAATTTTAGATTTACTCAGTTTTTTCCAGATTTTTCCAACTTGTTTTACTATTTTTAAATCATTTAAATAGTTTTAATTAGTTTTTAATTCATAAAAAATTATTAAAAAGTCAAAAAAAAATATTTTTCTTTTTTACAAAATTTTCTTTTTATATTTTGGATTTAAGGAAAATTAATTTGCATTTTTAGGTCTTAAAATTTAGAAAATCACTTTTTATTTACGTTTTAAATTACGTCGCATTCGTTTTTAAAATACAACTTTCGTTTAAATGTTTAGTTTAATTGTTCTATTAGCTTAGTTTAATTGTTAATCTTGATTGTTATTTTAATATTAGTAGTGTAATCCAAAATCAATCAATCTTATTCACATTCACTACACGAATCACAAATCCCGAATCACTATATTCCATTCAATCTTCATCGGGACTACGACTCGGGTTACACATATTTCCTTTGTGTTTCCTTTTGGAAGTATAAATTGTTAAATCAGTTTTTGGCGCCGCTGCCGGGGAAGGTTGACGCGAATTTGTGATTTTGTTTTTCGATACGTGTTTTGAAGACCCTTCCTCGGAAGTTATCATTTTTATAAAAATAAAAATACAAAAAGAAAATAATCAAAAACACTTTTCCTAAAGTGTTTTCAAAAATACAAAAATAAAATAAATCCTCACTTTTCTTCAAAAGTGTTGTAAACCATTCCGAATAATAACAAAAGAGATCGTGAAGTTAAACGTTTCTCGGATTATTTCTTTACTACAACCTATACACGGGGTTTAAGGATGGTCTTGACATTAAATTGCAGACCGAAAGAGGCGGGTTTTTAATCACCTTCGAGTGGACCTTTGCTTCTCCGCCACGCTGCGCGTAGTTTTGAAAGAAACGAGTTCGGTTGATCAACGATCACCAAAAATATAATAATTCTAATTTTTCCTATATAAAAATCCAAAAAGATTTTCTTTTCAAATTTGGTTTTCCTTTTTATTTTTGTTTTTGTTGTATGCACACCCGTTCTTCTTCTTCTAACCCTCTTCTTTCACCACTTTCAAATCCCGAGAGGATTATCCGTCAAAACAACCGTGTTCATTTCTCAACCGTTGAGGAAATGGCCAACAACCAAAACAATCAACATCCTCCGGTGGGTGTTAATGACATTCAGGCTCCCGATCTCCGTCCAATGGAGGAACGTCTCCAAACACCTTTCAATGGTGTTAGACGAGCCATCGTGATACCCAATATTCAAGCAAATCACTTTGAAATCAATCACGGGTTACTCAATCTTATCACGGGTATCTCATTTCACGGACTTGATCATGAAGACCCTTATGTTCATATCCGAAATTTCACCGACATTGCTGAAACAATAAAGATTAACCAAGTTGATTACGATGTCATCAAAATGAAATTGTTTCCCTTTTCTTTGAAAGGAGCGGCTCGAACTTGGCTAGAAAAAGAACCCCCTAATTCCATTTTAACTTGGGGAGATCTAGCTACAAAGTTCATCAATCATTTCTACCCTCCTTCCAAAACTTCTAGTCTCCGAACTCAAATCTTTCGATTTCAACAAGCTTTCGATGAATCGTTCAGCGAAGCTTGGGATAGATTTAAGGAGTTATTGGAAAAGTCTCCTAATCATGGCTTCTCTGACTTGCACCAAATTGACACGTTTTACAATGGGTTGAGTCTGGCCGATCAAGACTCCCTAAATTCTGCTGCAGGTGGAAATTTGTTAACAAGAAATAGTCAGGATGCTTTCATGATTATTGAGAATAAATCAAAAGTGAGGAGTTCACGAAACAAAATTCCTACTTCGAGTGCTAACAAAATTAGTGATGAAGTTTTAGCTCGTGTTCTTGATACTAATACCAAAACAAATGAGACTATTGCCTTTCTTGCTAAACAAGTTGAATCATTAACCAAAGCACAATCCTCTTCTCATCAAGTTAATGTTGTCAATCAGAGTTGTGAAATATGTGGTGGTCCTCACCAATATTTTGAGTGCCCAGCCTCCGGTGGCTATACTCAAGAGAATGTGTATGCTGCTTCTGGAAATTTCAATCAAGGTGGTAACGGTTACCAGCCTCAGGGAGACCGTAATCTCCTCAGCTACCGTTCTAACAATTTTCTCGGACCACCCGGTTTCACACAAAATCAAAATCAAAATCAGAATGTGCCGAACCACATTGTTCCATATAATCAAAATCAAAATCGGGCTAATCAAGGGCAAAGCTTTCAAAATCAGGGAAATTTTCAAAAAGGCCCGAATCAAGGGAATTATAATCATGGAAATTTTCAAAACAACCGAGGACAAAATTTGAATAATCAAAATCAAGCTTTGATTCAAAACCAACCGTCCTCAGATGAGCTTATCAAGCAATTTATGAAAAATCAAGAGGAAATGAATAGAATGATGATTAATCAAATAACCGAATTGAACAAACGTTTAAATGATCGACCCTCGGGTTCAGGGACTACTTCTCTCCCAAGCAACACGATCGCTAACCCGAGGGGCGATGCTAAGGCGATCACAACTCGTAGCGGTGTTTCATATGATGGACCCACGGTTCCGAATACCGATTCTTCTCTACCTCCCAAGGTAGTCGACCGTGAACCCGAGGCGACCAAGGACATGGAACCTCCTACTAACAACAGAGGAACCAAAGACGTCCAACCTCCGGTCATCCATCCATCTGAACCAAAGGTTGTGCTGGAGCCCGAAGAAATTCCCGAAAAAGCTCCCGTCAAAGCAAACCTTCTGTACCCATCGAGAATGATTGATCAAAAGCTCCGCGAAAAAGCTTCAAATCAAATGGAAAAATTCTTCCAAATCTTTCAAGAATTGCATTTTGATATAAGCTTCGCGGATGCTTTACTTCTGATGCCTAAGTTTGTTTCCACCATCAAGAGTTTATTGAATAACAAGGAAAAATTAATTGAATTAGTAAAAACTCATCTGAATGAAAACTGCTCAGCGGTAATTCTCAAAAAGCTTCCGGAAAAGCTTGGAGATCCCAGAAAATTCCTTATTCCATGTGAATTTCCGGGAATGGTTGAATGCTCCGCCTTGGCCGATCTCGGTACTAGCATCAACCTAATGCCGTTGTCAGTATGGCAAAAACTTTCTCTTCCAAAACTCACCCCCACTGGCATGACCCTCGAGCTTGCGGACCGTTACATAACCCGTCCTGAAGGTGTAGCCGAGGATGTCTTTGTCAAGGTGGGGAAGTTTCATTTCCCTACCGATTTTGTGGTAGTTGATTTTGATGCTGACCCCCAGGTTCCTCTTATTCTCGGAAGATCATTCTTGAGGACCGGGCGGGCTTTGATTGATGTGTATGGAGAAGAAATTACTCTGCGGGTTGATGATGAAAAAGTCACGTTTCAAATCAATCAAAACTCTAAACCGCTAACCACCAAAAGCAACGTTGCTGTGGTTAATCAAAAATCTAATCCAGAAATTGCTTCCAAAAGGAGTGATTCGATTCTTTCCAGATTTGCGGTTAAGAGTATGTCTGAAAAACGTGCCGAACTCAAAGCTATGAAAATTGCACCCGGTTCAACCAAATGGTTTGAAAGTTGTTCCGCGGATGTTAAGAGTATTCTTGATGATGATGATTCTGATTCAGAGATCACAACGGAAGAGGTGGAAATTGCTAGCTCTAAGAGCACACCTCTTGTCCCACCTCCGGAGCCGGTTTATCGTGTAGAGATTGTTGATTCTGTCCTTTCCGACTCTTCCCATCCTTCTCCTCCGATTGAGGGAAGTGAAATCTCGAGGGAAGAGCTCGAAGTGTTCTCTGATCTTCCTCCAATTTCGCCGAAAATTGTTGAGACCGATAGTGATCCAGGGGAAGATGTCTTGAAATTTGATGAATCATTATTTCCCCTGGAAGATGTTAAAGAAAAGACACCTAAATCCGTTCCAGTTGTTGATTCAAAATCCGAAGAGCAGAGTAGTGGCAGTACCACTTCTTATATTGATTCTCTTCTTGAGGAGTTCGCCGATGAACTTGCTCATATCGATCCAATCCCACCGGGGGATGAGGACGATAACTTTGATTTTGAATCTGACTTAAGAGAATTGGAATTTTTACTGAACAGTGATCCGTCTAAATGTGATTCTTATCCCGAGGAGTTCGCCGGTGAACTCGCTCACGACGATCCACTTCCATCAGATGATGATGATCTCTTTGACTTTCATGCTGATTTTAAAGAAGTTGAAAATCTTTTATACCATGCTCCATCATCTGATTCTTACACCGAGCTTAATGATTTACAAGATGATGATGACCTCTTCGATTTTAGGGCCGATCAAACCGAATGGAAAAATCTTTTATATGGCAAACCTAATGATGAAAAAGGCCCTAAAATTGAAATCATAATTGAGGATGCTTCAATAGTATCTCATGACTTAGCTCCTCATTCTCCCGAGGATGATTTCTTTATTGAGTCCTCCATCGAGTACCCTGCTGAGTTTTCTTGTGAGGACAAAGTATTTAAGCCAGGCTTACTCATTGATGGTGAAATTCATCCTTTGATGAAATTGATTCTTGATACAAATTTAAAGTTTCCTGCCTCATCTAAGGAACTTTTAATTCTAAAGAAAAATGATTCCTCTCTGCTTCTTTCTATTCAAAAACTCCCATTCTGTCCGGAGTTATCTCTGCTTGAAACTTTACTATCGTTTCCAGCCGGGAACGAAGACAAAGTTTTTGACCCCGGCATCACCGCTTTTATCTTCTAAAGCCGTGGGTATCTCAATCGGAGTGAAACTTTCGTATGCTTCAATGTTTATCCAAACATCTTGAACGAAAGTCCGATTGAGATTATCTCTTCCACTTGCTCCCCCAAGGACAATTAAATTCGGGGTCGAGTCAAGCTCATGTGACTCGGTTAACAAAAACAAGCGCTTCGTGGGAGGCACCCCATGCATATCCATCTATCTTCTTTCTATTTTCTTAATAAGAGTGAGGAGGATTCCCTCTTCCGTATCTTGTGTTTTGTGTTTTCTGTGGTATGTCTAGGAATGCCCGATGATGAAGACTCTCGTGCTCGTAGTTTCCTTCACGCTACTCGAGTTTCATCATTCGCTGCTTATCTGATATCCTAAAATCTTATCGTTTTACATCTATCTTTTGGCATAATTAATAAACGGCCTTAGATTTATGTAGGAGAACCCGTATCTTTAAGACATTGAGGACAATGTCTCGTTTAAGCTGGGGGTATCTCATCGATGTTTAAACTTTTCGTATGCTTCAATGTTTTTCCAAACATCTTGAAGAAAGTCCGAATTGAGATTATCTTACACATTGCTCCGCAAGGAAATTAAATTTCGGTCGATCAGTTCATGTGACTCGGTAATAAAAACAAGCGCTTCGGGGAGGCACCCACTTGCATACCATCTATCTTCTTTCTATTTTCTTAATAAGAGTGAGGAGGATTCCCTCTTCCGTATCTTGTGTTTTGTGTTTTCTGTGGTATGTCTAGGAATGCCCGATGATGAAGACTCTCGTGCTCGTAGTTTCCTTCACGCTACTCGAGTTTCATCATTCGCTGCTTATCTGATATCCTAAAATCTTATCGTTTTACATCTATCTTTTGGCATAATTAATAAACGGCCTTAGATTTATGTAGGAGAACCCGTATCTTTAAGACATTGAGGACAATGTATCGTTTTAGTCTGGGGAGGTAATCTTTCGATTCAATTTTTTGCCTTGCATTTTTGCCATTTTCTCATGCAACCCCGTTTTTCCTTCAAAAATTGAAAAAATCCAAAAAAATGAGAAAAAAGTTTAAAAATTTTTTGCAAAAATATAATAATTTTTGACATTTTTGTTGACTTTCCACTGGTGAGAGTAGGAATAAAATTCTGACTTGACCGGGCGTGTTGAGCCCTAGCTTGTTCCCTTAACCATTTATAATCTATAAGCTCGTGCTAGTCTTTTATACAAGGAGCTAGAAAACGCGAATTCTTTTTAAGAATTTGCAAGTTCCCATAATTGACTTTATATATGCATGGCTTGATTATAAGGCTAAGCATTCGCGGATCTTATTATTTAAGATTTTAAATTTGCGAAGAACGAGAAATGATAGAGTTGTTTATAAGTTAGATTGCTAAACGTGGAGTAGTTGGATCTCTTTAGAGCTCATCAAAGTTACTTGTGGCTTTTTGTTCCCATAAGCTTGTTTCACTCAAAAATAGTAATCTAGGAATAATTAAAGCTATTTTGGTTTTGGCGATAATTAGTTTTTATTTCTTCCTTAGAGAATTCTTGCTTATAAGAGTTGGGTACACATCAAGGTACTGTCAGTGTTACGGTGTAATAGACTATTCCATCTTGCCGGCTCGCAACCGATGTTGGGATTGTTATAAAATCCGTAGGACTTGGGGTTTGGCAACACAAATAATGAATATGATAATGTATAATAATAATCCAAAGCCATAAAAAGTTTTCTACATCTTGCCGGTTCGCAGCCGATGTTGTAGACTTCTAATAAAGGCAGAGGAAAAATTCCAAGGTCATAATAGACTATCACATCTTGCCGGTTCGCAGCCGATGTTGTGATTGTTATAAAGGGCCAAGGATTAAATACGTTAATGTGCTTAATAATGTTAAAAATGCCAAACTTCGACTCCGGGGGTATCCTAATAAAAGCTTCTGTCTTTGGACTCGTAGATGAGTTGTCTCGGTCGTATATAAAAGGGATATCCTCAAAATCGTGTTAAATCAGAGACCTTGATGTGGACTTCATTTTTGTATGCAACGATTTTCGAGGGAAGGTTTGGAAACTACTTAGCGTCTAAACTAGGTATCTTTATCGGATTAAAACTTATCGAAACGAGAATATGAAGAAATTCATATCTCACCAAAAATAAAATAAATAGAGGAAAATAGGAATTTGGGAACAAGAGGTAATACACAAGTAGCTTTTATGAGTAGTGTTAGCAATCTAACTTGTAAATAACAATGATTTCGTTTTTAAGCTTAGTTTGGTGACTTGTGAAAAAACGCGGATGACGAATTTTATCCGTATGGTCACTTCTTTATGAGTCGTGTTTCCTACTCAAAGACCCTAAAAGTTATCATTAGATAATGATTGTCGACAAAGTCGTCACTTGAATAATGAGAAAAATACAAAAATAGAATAAAAGGAAAAATGGGGAGTTTTTAGAACTTAAGATTTCTTGATTTCTTTTGAAAATTTTGCTACTTCTCAAAGTTAGTAAAAAGAGATTGGAAATTTTCGGTTTCAAAAACGTGTTTTTATAACATTGCATGAGGACATTGCAATAGCTTAGTCTGGGGGAATTTGGTATGTGCTTAAACACATACCTTTTATTTACCAAATTAAGACCAAAATAACCAAAAACCTGACCAAAATGCCAAAAGATATTGTGTTTTTGTGTTTTTGTATATGCAGGGATGGATATCATGAAAATTGACAAAAGACACAAGAAATCCGGGAAAACGAGCACGGGATATGGGAAAGACTCAAAGCCGAAGCCGGGAATGCTATTTATGCTCTATAGTCTAAGTCAACCCTCTGAGATCCACTAAATGACAAGAATTACCCTTAGATCAACTTTTGAGAAATAGCAATTTTAGTCCTTGAAAAATCAGAATTTACATTAAAGGTCCCTATAATTAAAACCCTTAAACCCTTTAACTACTTAAACCCGGATTATTACTAACCCAATCCATTCTATATCACCAACCCATTTCTTTACACACAATCCAGCCCATCAATTACACAATCCAGCCCACACCTTTTCTATAAACCCACAACCCAAAACCATGATCCGACCCAACTCTCACACCCGGTCAACGTTATATCAACTCTGGGTCAAATGAAAAAAAAAAAAAAAAAAAAAAAAAAAAAAAAAACACACACACACCCGCCAAACTTATCCCCAATTGCTACTATACCATAAACCCTAATTTACTGCACGCTCAAATTACCTCGTACTAATTAATTACCCAATGATTGAAAGCTTCTGGAAGCACCTGACAGCTGCAGGTACACGTGGAGCTTGTTGATTGGAGGTGCCACCTCACTAAATCCAATCCAAGGGCTGAGATCAAAGCGTAGGGAGCAAGGGAGGATCTAAGGGTGATGATTAGCTCAAGAGCACGCGGATTGCCAAGATGGCAGGCCTAGAAGCTCCTTCCCGAGTCTATAAATAGAGGGTTCATCTTCAGTGTAATCATGTAATTTTTTAGTTATCGTTATGCTGTTAAAATGTTTTTAGAATTATGTTTTATAATTTCCATTGTAATTTTCCTGTTTTTATTAATTGTTTTAAGTCTCTTTAATTCTAGTTTGTATTAGGATTCAAGTATTTACTGAATTTTATAAATCGTTTGTAATTTTTAATTTTTATTAATGAAAATTTCATTTAATTTCCAGTTAATTCTAATGTTTTACTAGTTACTGTTTCAGTTTATTAATGTTAAATTCAGTTATTTAGTTTTTGTTAATTTAAATTTCTGATCATCATTCTAAAAAAAAAAAAAAAAAAAAAAAAGTTTCAGCTTATTATTAAGCTGTTTTCTGGTTTTATAAGCTTATATAAGTTTGCTAGCTTAGTGTAAGCTTATTCTAAGCTCTGTTCTGTCTTTACCACAAAAAATTCAAAAAGTCAAAGAAAAAGTCCAAAAAGTCAACTATGGAAGCAAAATAAGCTGTGGGATAAGCTGAGGAGTATTAAGCTGTTCAGGGTATATTATTTTGGCTTAATTGGATAAGCCTGGGTTATTAGTGGTATCTGAGATCATTCAATTTCAGCAGGAACCATTTGTGAGTTCTAAATCCAATTTTAAGCTTATTTTCTGCTTTTTCTTATTACAGCTTACATTAGTGCTTATTTAGGAGTTGGTAATTGCTTATTAAGTGGTTTATAGGTTAACTAATCAGTGCTAGTTAAGTTACATAGGTTAAATTTGAATTTTAAAGTTCATAATTTCATAATCAGTTTTGTATGGACTGTTTGGCACATACATGAACTGGATACTAATGGTTAGGGTACTGTGCAATTGCAGCTTATATAACTTTGTTTGAACTATTTAGAGGTTAGGTTAGTTGTTTGCAAAAGGTTTTAAGCAGTGTTGGATTGATTTGAGGTTTTTGCAGCAGATAAGTTAAAGTTTAAACTTAGAACTGCTAATTCAAGTTCCTTATAAGCTAGCTGATTTTAGTGAGAACTTTTGGCAAATTTGTGATCAATATAGTGGTAAAAGTGATAGAACAAGGGTTGGTAGTAATTCAGTAAGTGTTGCTAAGAATTGAGGTCAAAATGTTCTACTGCTGCAACAGGTTATACTAAGCAGACCTGCACATTTTGGTGTCTTCTGAGCTTTTTCATTGGCCTGCCATTGCTAATTCAGTTGAGATCATTGCTTGACTTTGGATCTGCTTATAGCTTGTAGTGTCAAGATTTAGGTTTTGATCTGGGATTGCATATTATAGCTTATTTAATAGCTTTTATCAGGTCTGCAAAATAGGTCCATATAACTGTGCAGCCCTGCATCTGTTTTGCTTTCTAAAACCTATCTGTTCCTGAGCCAAATTAGTGTAGCAATAGTTGGAAACTTTTGGGCATATGTGTGATATAAGTAGTTTCTCATATAGGGTTCAAACTTCTACTTCTGGATTTCACAATTAGCCTCTGGTTAGCTTATTATTAAGATACAAAACTGCTTGTTTGACCACTGCTACTACATTTGGTGTGCTACTGTTCTTCTGCTTATTATGTTTATTCATGTGCTTATTTTGAAATCCATTGATTGTTCTGTGCTTAACTAAGTCTGTTGAATCATTCCTGAGCTTCTGAGAATTTTTGGTTCACTTTAGCTTATTTTTGGCTGATTTCCAACTGCTTATCTCCACTGTTCTGCTTATTTAGTCTTAATCAGTTCCTGAAATTATTTTTCTTAGATTTAGAATTAAATTTTAGATTTACTCAGTTTTTTCCAGATTTTTCCAACTTGTTTTACTATTTTTAAATCATTTAAATAGTTTTAATTAGTTTTTAATTCATAAAAAATTATTAAAAAGTCAAAAAAAATATTTTTCTTTTTTTACAAAATTTTCTTTTTATATTTTGGATTTAAGGAAAATTAATTTGCATTTTTAGGTCTTAAAATTTAGAAAATCACTTTTTATTTACGTTTTAAATTACATCGCATTCGTTTTTAAAATACAACTTTCGTTTAAATGTTTAGTTTAATTGTTCTATTAGTTTAGTTTAATTGTTAATCTTGATTGTTATTTTAATATTAGTAGTGTAATCCAAAATCAATCAATCTTATTCACATTCACTACACGAATCACAAATCCCGAATCACTATATTCCATTCAATCTTCATCGGGACTACGACTTGGGTTACACATATTTCCTTTGTGTTTCCTTTTGGAAGTATAAATTGTTAAATCATATACACACAGAAATTTTGAAACCCTTAGAAATCTAGTGGAGAGTCAATCTGGACATAATTCTATTATAACTACTCCTAGTATTGCAAAATTCATTTCTGAGACATAGGTGATCAGGCCATGTCCCCACTATCCTTGGTTGATTATAGGTGATCAGTCTACTCTCAACCGAGGAGCAATGAATTTTTGAAATACTCAGCTCAGTTATACTAACAATATGTCCCTCACATTTAAAGGACGTTTTGAAACACTAAGGCAAGTGACCAAACTCGAGGTCGAATGATGAGATTACGTAAGGAAAAGGCGTAACGCTGTGACGTGTACGATATGTAAGCATACTTATATAGAAGACAATTATAGTAATCAACAAGAATAAGTGGGTATAATTGATCCGATAATAAGACACAAATCTCATTAAATATGTCAGCAACAAACCACAAAAGAGGCATCAGCTTGGCAGGCAGGCACGTGGCGGTCATAGGGTTAAGTTTTCGTAAAAGTAGTTATATTCTAGGTTTAAAAATTACCCAGTTCTCTATAACCAAGGCTCTGATACCAATCTGTAACACCCCCAAAAATCGGGTCCAGCGGAAGCATACATGTCGCTGGGGTGCTACTCAATTGGTATCACAACACAAGTACAAAGAACGGTTTTTACCTCAATCATTTAGAATATAATCCATTAACACAAGTGTTAAATTTACATTATTAAAAAGTAATGCGGAAATAGGCCCATAAGTAAGTTAAGCGGTCCCAAATGTTTATCAGAGTATCTTGATCCTATAACCATGCCATGCCAAAAGCCGCCATAGGTGAGCTAACACTTTGAGAACCTGAAAATACATGCTAAAACGGGTCAACACGAGGTTGGTGAGTTCATTTAGTTTAGTTTAAAATGTAAAGCATTTGAATAAAGATTTCCCAACAAAAGCATTGTAAATCCACTCAGTCCCAAGTCCCGCCCATACAAGACTTGCAACCTGTGTGTTTACAACCCACTGCCAAATAAGATTAGGTTTAGGTAAACAAAAGTAATATATGGACCACAAGATTTAAAATAAATTTAGTTCGACCAGTACATTCGGTTATGGGACCAACTCATTCGGTCAAGTGACCAATCCATTCGGTCATATTACCAGTACATTCGGTTATGTGACCAGTACATTCGGTTATGTGACCAGTTCATTCGAGTAAACAACAAATTCATAAGTAAAGCAAGTAATGGTTTGAGTAAACACGTAGCATATTTGAGTAAAACAAGTATTGCATTTAGATAAAGACGAACATGTATTTTCCCCCAAAAGTTATTTCAAAACAAGTAAAATAGGGGTCATGAACTCACCTGGAACAATCAATATGATAACAAAGAAAAGCGCACGAATGTCGAGGTACGGACGCTCTAACCGCAACCTAAATGATTCATATGTCTTAGGTTCGAAAACAAGGTTATGCACGCAAGTTCATACTTTACTCTATCACTTGTACATGTTGTTGAAATATTTTTCGTCGAAATATAGTTGCGTCAAATTGATCATTTATTTAGAAAATTACCACTTTAGAAAATGTAACTGGTTTATCACATGATCACATTTTAGTCGTCATCTTAATAAGTAGTTCAAAAGTCTCTAACGCGCCTAAAAAATATATATAATGTTCTATTATTTCTGTTTACTTCATTTTTGTTAAAATATACTCTAGAAGGTCCAAAATTCCAATTTTCACATTTTAACAGCTTTTCTAATAGAGAAAAATAATCTGTCAACGCATATGTTGACGTAAATCTTTGTTAGGCCATAACTTTTGCGTCGTAACTCGGTTTCTTAAGTTTGACCTATCCCCGCGAAGGTATTTAAGTATACCCTAGATTTTTCAAGGTCTCGGCTAGCCTAGACTTCATTTAACCTCAGTTTTCATCTTTTAAAATTCTGGACAGATTCGTTTATTTTCTGAAAATGTAGTTTTCATCGTCTAAATTGAAAATAGCGTATCTTTTTCGTTATAAACCCGTTTTAACTCATTCAAGCGGCCACATTTTTGTTATTAAGTCTATTTTCTATATTTCTAGCCTATTATTGCCTTAAAGCTACTGATTTTTCCCGTTTTTATAAAATGGGACAGATTGTTTATCAAAAGTGTCAAAAACTATATTTTTAACCTTCTAGTCATTTTAACCACTTAACCACAACTTCAATTCTAGTCCTAGATCCTTGACCGGATCTAAACACACGAGTTGTGTTGGAGATACTTTGATTATATACTTGACAGCACGCGGAATTTACTATCAAGTACTTAGAAGAATTCTTGTTTGGTGATTGTATAGATGTAACAGTAAGAACAATAACACAATATTCACTTAAACGATTAGCTTCAATATAATATGAGAATTACAATACGAACGTGAAGCTATGATAATAATAATATGTAAACCTTAACTTAGGATCTCCTTTTATAGGACAATGAGTCCTTTACAAGTAAACTATCTACCGTATAATTCTAACTTGATGAGATATACATTACATCTTTTCCATATATATCTTCACACGATTTCATCTTAATCTTATAAGCAGTACGAAATTTCTTCATCAGCAGTACTAACTGTTAGTGTGTTCTTTAGAAACTCTTCAGCCGTACTAACTTATATAGAACCGTACCAACTGTTAATTTAATTCCCAACAATCCTCCCCTAAACTTATGATTTCTTGATAAACCAATAAGCTTCTCGAATTAAATAACACCTTTGACGATGGGGGGATTCTTTCAAACACTTATCTTCAATTCTGAATTACTTCAGCCTTTTCTTCACATGTTTGCTTTTGAGAAATGTAAATAAACAATTAAATTTCTTGAAATTTAAATTTCTTGATCAACATCATTCCTCCCCTGAGTTTGTTATCCTCCCCTGAATCAGATAATTAACTTGACAGCAACTGAACAAATTTGAATTCCTCCCCTGTTTGGAAGAATCTTCGCCATCACTTTAGCTTGATCAGCCTCCATTATGATAATTTGTACAAGTTTCCATCAATTCATTTGTTATTCCAAACTACTCTCATCACTTCCAGATGGATTACCTTCTGAGAGAGGTGAATCATAGAGCATAAACTTAGTTGAAAACCAAGTCTAAACCAACAGTACATACTGTTTGAAAAAAAAATTAGGAGTAGGATAAACTCAGTTCGGATTTGAAAACAGATTTGTCCACTTATAGTTTTTAGCAAAATATCAGCTATCAATGGATTTGATATGTCTTTACCAATAGCCGTTTGCTATGGACTAGCCAACTCTTCACAAGTAGATTTGGTGAGTTGATAACCAACCAGTTTTTGGTAAACTGTTAACCATAAACGGATTTAATTAGTCTTTACCAGAAATTGTTTGATCTGGACTAGTTGATTCTTATGTATGTTAGACATGGTGAATCAATTACCATTTTTTGTGTGATAAGTTCTCACACTTGACATTCCAAACCACCGTACAATCTAAAGCATAGTCCAAAATAAAACAACACCAATATGCTCTCTGATCCTGTAAATGTTAGTCCAAAACCAAAGAAAAATACAAAACAAAGCATTTTCCATTTGAAAAATATCAAAACTGACTAACATGTAAGATAAGCAGTAGCAAAAGTAGATGTAGCAGTACAAACTGTTCAAAGCATTTTACATAGAGACAGCTAGCGGTACCCAATTCAGAATGTACAAAAACACTTAGACATAAAAATTCTTTAAGGGTTGAGCATTCCAATACCTGTTACCAAGTACTGAAATCTTCCCACATCAAAACCTTTTGTTAACAAATCAGCATAGTTATCATCAGTGTGAATTTTGACAACTTGTACTAATTGCTTTTCATTACAATCTCTAATAAAATGATGTCTAATTTCAATGTGTTTAGTTTTTGAATGTTGAACTGGATTTTTAATGATACACATTGTACTGCTATTTTCTATGTAAATGATAGTGTTCAAGAAGTTATACCCATAATCAAGCAATTGATTCTGAATCCATAGAACCTGAGCACAACAACTTGCAGCAGCCACATATTCAGCCTCTGTTGTAGAAGTGGCCACCATAGTCTGTTTCTTGCACTACCTAGAGATTATTCTGCATCCTAGGAACTGACAACCACCAGTAGTTGACTTCCTATCCATAGTTGCTCCAGCATAATCCGAATCAGAGAATGCTACTAGATCAAATGCAGACTCTTTAGGATACCATAAAACAAGATTTGGTTGACCTTTAAGGTACCTAAAAATTCTCTTTACTGCTGTAAGATGAGACACCTTAGGATGTACTTGCAACCTTGCACAAGCACATACTGAGAACATAATGTCAGGCCTAGATGATGTAAGATACATCAAAGACCCAATCATAGATCTGTACATGTGCACATCCATATCTTCACCACTGTGATCCTTTAGTAACAAGTGTGTCTCCTTATCAACTGGTGTACTAGCAACTTTGGCATCTGAGAATTGGAACTTTCTCAGAATTTCTGCAACATACTTGTCTTGGCTAATAAAGATACCATCTGGTTTCTGTTTCACTTGTAGCCCCAAAAAGAACGTTAGTTCTCCCATAAAACTCATTTGGAATTGATCTTTCATTAGCTTTTCAAACTCTCTGCACATCTCCTTCTTTGTAGAACCAAAGATGATGTCATCCACATAAACTTGGACCAATAGAATATCACCTTTGTCCTTCTTGATAAAGAGAGTCTGATCAATCTTTCCCCTATGAAACCCATTCTACAACAGATAAGTAGCAAGAGTTCCATACCAAGCTCTTGGAGCTTGATGCAAGCCATAGAGGGCTTTCACCACCTTGTAAACCTTGTCTGGATGGTCAGGGTCTATAAAGCCTGGAGGTTGAGAAACATAGACCTCCTCATCAATAGTACCATAAAGAAAAGCACTTTTCACATCCATTTGATAGACCATAAACCCCATAAAGGAAGCATAAGCAAGAAAGAGCCTGATTGCTTCAATCCTAGCAACTGGAGCATAGACCTCATCATAATCAATCCCTTCTTCCTGAGTATAGCCTTGAGCTACAAGTCTTGCTTTGTTCTTGATAACTAGACCTCTCTCATCCTTCTTGTTCTTGAATACCACTTAGTACCAATCACCCTCATTCCATTTGGTAGATCAACCAGAACCCAAACCTTCTGAATTTTGAATTGAAGCAGTTCTTCTTGCATTGCCTCAACCCAACTTGATTCTTCTAAAGCTTTTAACACATTCTTGGGTTCAATCTGAGATAGGAAACATACAAACATACACTCATGCTCATCTTCATGATGTTTTTCCTCATACACAACACTAAGAAAACCATGGTGATCTGGATCTTGACTCTGTCTTCTTGTTTTTACTCCAGATTGTACATCTCCAATCACATTTGTAAGAGGATTATGCTTGTGGATGGTAGTATGGGGAGTAGAAGGAATATCATAAGATATAGGCAAGTTTTGCAGACCATCTCTAAAAACATCAAAATCAGCATCTGGGTGAGCAGTAGTAACTGGTGAATCAAGATGAGGTTGACTTGGTTCAGCAACATCAATATTTTGTTCAGCAGTATCAACTTGTGGCTGAGCAGTACTAACTCCATTTGTACTGCTCGTTGGAATTTCAGTTTCCTTTCCCTTGAGTCCATTGTTAGCAACATCATTCTTCCCTCCATTAGCATCCTTTGAGGTAGAATCATATACTGGACCATCTTCCAAGATTGGCATGAATATACAATCTTCATCATCTTCAGACCCTGCATGTTCATTAGTATTTGTACCTGTAACAGGCACATAATTCATAGAATCTGAAAGACTGTCAATATCAAAGATCCAATCTGGACCAACACCTGCAACATTTGGCTTGTTCTCCAAAAATTCTATGTGCAGATTCTCTTCTATATGCTTGGTGCTTGTATTGTACACCCTAAAAGCCTTACTGTGCAGAGAATAACCAACAAAGAAACCTTCCTCAGATTTTCCATCAAACTTTCCTAGTTGGTCTTTGGTATTAAGGATAGTAACATGACAACCAAAAGGTCTCATGAAGCCTAAAGCATGAGTTCTACCCCAAAGAAGCTCATAATAAGTCTTATTGTGAGGTTGCATGATGCGTGGTTTTGCGACCTTACAACAGGTTTTACCTCTCGAGAGATCTCAAGAGGCTTGCAATCCCCACCAGGCAGTGTACCTGACCGATGTAGTATAGTGAAGTGGCAAGTACCGGGGGATTGATCGTTCTCTAGGGGAATAGTGTCGTTAGGATTGAAAAACTACTCTAATAGGTCTAAGGGTGAGGGAAGATTCTTTTTGTATTTTTATATTTTTTTATGAAAGCAAGTAAAATCTCGGGTTTGAAAGATTGGGCGGAATTAGTTGCTAGTCAACTAACCCAAATAACTACAAATGCAAATAAAATAAAATAACTGAAAAATGAAAAGGTTGTGAAACTTATATGGAGAGAAATGTGTTTACTTAGATTTCCTTACTCCCTAACTATCTTTTACCGGTTGATTAGTGTGTATTAATTGCGTGGATGACGGGTGTATTCCTTAATACCAATCGTGGGGTGGCGTACGTACTTCCCCAACTCTACAAGCTCCTACTTCACTCCTATGTCGAGCCGGCTAAGAAGCTCCTAACATGGGATCACTAGAATTCGCTCATGCATTAAATACAACCATAAAAACCTTAGTACGCATTGGTTCATGTTTCTTAAGACGTTCAAGCAAGTTACCGTATAGGAAGTTAGCCAGTTTTCTTAAGCCTAACATCGATAAACAATCATCCAATACAATTAATAACACATTAACAACCGATAATCAATAGTTAGGTTTCATTAGATCTAAGCAAACACAAGATAAATCTAGCCTAGCATGTTAATTAAAAGAAAAGAACAAGATATAATCAAACAACACATAGACATATTGAATGATTAAATGATAACTTATCTTCAATTAAACATGGGAGATCCAAGGGTGTTAAAACCCTTAAAAATGGCAGAAATTCGTCTTAGGGTTTCTCCTCACAAAGTTGCACACTAATGACAAAAAATTGCAAAACTATATATAGAACTTAGTAGCTGACGGCGTCACGTTATAGATCTTGACGCCGTCACCTCGCCGTGGCTAGGGTTCCCGGATGGTCTTCCTGACGCCGTCCCTCTTTAATCCTCCAAAATCCACTCTGGCCTATCAAGGGCTGACGCCGTCAGAATAGGGCTTGACGCCGTCTCTCTTTAGCTTAAACCGTGATGGCCTTGATCACCTTAAAGGGTAACGCCGTCAGACTTTCCATTGCAAAACTCTCTGGCGCGTCACGTGTATTTTTCATATCCACCTCTTTTGCCAAGCCATGACGCCGTCAAGAGCAATACTTGACGCCGTCAAGTGTACTTTTCCAGCAACTTTGAAGACTTTGTCGTTTTCTTCACTTTTATGCTCCAAAAACGTCCAAAATGCTTCCTTTTCCAGATTTCTTCTCCAAAGTACCTAAAATGACAAAAGGAACGATTTAGGGCAATATTTGATCAAATAAATACGATTTAGGGCTTAAATGACCCCCTAAAAGCGGTACACTTTTCGCTTCATCAAATACCCTTACACTTGAGATTTGCTTGTCCTCAAGCAAATGCGCTTTTATTCTAATCAAAATACAAGTTAGGGGTCATTTAATGCTAATATAAAAGTAATTACAATAAATAGTCATTCCACTTTAATCATAATAAGCACGGAGATTGCAAACTAGCACCTCACAAGTAGTGTTTAGATACTCACATCTCTCAGGTGTCATAAAAGTGTATCTCATAAATGAAAACGGATAATATCTCTCACTACCTGTCATAGCAAATAGATTACCATAGGCTTGTGAAAGGATCGAAAACCTTCTCCACTAGGCGTAAGCACCTAAGATAAACTATCAAAGAGGGCTTTTAAACGGGTTATAACGTTAGGTGTAGGGATATGATAAACACGGTTTTGTTGGATAAGGGATATTTTACTGGTGGCGAGTTAAAGATCTTGATTAATTACATGTACAATATGGCGTTGCTAAGCCAAGACTAGACTCGACTTAAGCTAAAAACAAAATAACAAAAACATAAAATAAACATAAAATGAAACGGGATGGTAGTCCGTATGTTTTTTCTACTTTTCTTTTTATCATTTTTTTGTATTTTTCTTGATTTTTTTTCCCATACACTCTTGCCCTACCATCCAAAATAATACATCATAGGGGCGTTGCATTCCTCTTACACTTGAACTTTTACATAACTTTACAAATAACTATTCTAATCACTCGAATTAAGATAATCGAAACACTTGGAGTACTTTTAAAATATTTAGCACATATGGGGGTAATAAATGATGTTCCTCCCCATTACTCCATTACACTAGTACTTTACCCATGAGTCCCAATCGTCCCAAAACAATATGTACAAGGATATGACTCGACTTAGCAACCATGTAATCAATTAGATAATTAACTTGGGTTTTAAACAAATGTTGTCACAATAATGCACTAAAAATGAGTGCATACAAGGTAGGCTAAGGCGATTTGGGTGTACATTTAAGTGGGGTGTAAGCAAATTCTTCCTTTAAGTAAAATGCTTAAAGGTCGAAACGAAAAGATAGGCTCTGAGGGGTGTACTAGGGGTATCGTGTACTAAAAATGAGTACAACGCAAAGGGTGTGGGAGAATTACTTGACCAATGTAGCCAACGTAATTATAACAAAAACACAGGTGTAAAACAATGGGTTAATCCTAATGCCTCTTATCATGTAGTAAATCTAACTACACTAATGTAGTCTCACTTGTGGCCTCGGAATGGTCCTAACGCAAGTTCTAGAATCTAAGTGCTACCGGTACACACATCATAGCATAAATGCTTTTCCTACCAATTCTAGGGGCGAACCTCACATATTTGGGGGTGGAAAATTTTTTTGTGGTACGGTTTTTGTGCTAGTCATATAACTCCTATCCATGAGACGCTCATTAAGATCAAAGTTTCACTCCTATATGTTGTAAAAAAATTTAAATTTTGCACTAAAATTGCCTTAACAGGTATTTCTCTCAGTTTTATTACACATCTACCATCAAACAAACAAAAATCAAGCGTAATAGCATTCTCTAAAGTATCGTACTTTACCCCCCCCCCCCTTACACTTAAGATGAACATTGTCCCCAATGTTCAAATAACAAGATGTAAAAGTAAATAAGGTAAACGAATGAAATCAAATACTCCCCTGATTCGTTTGGTGGATAAAGAGGTAACATGGTTAGATCTTCTTCCAAGAGAATGTAGAAGCTCCAAGACTAAAGCATCGCCAAAAGCTTGATTCCACATACATCTCCTTGTCCAAAATAACCTGTTAAACCTGAGAAAACAAACACGAAAATCTGCATAACATCGGCGGGATAAATTCTATATAAGGATATAATGCTTGTGGAATGATAATTTTGCAGATTCCTGGAGTTTATAAGTTAGAGATTTAATAAAAACTTTTTATGAAAACTAAACTTTCAAAAATTTCAGAAAATTAAAACCTGACGCCGTCAGGTTGTAATGCCTGACGCCGTCAGAAATGATCTGACAGAATTCTCATGTTAAGTTTTCGGAAAATTTCTGGAAAAACCTATACCTTACTTCCTGGAAATCCTGCAAAACATCACTATGACTCGATACAAGCATTTGACTCAAACAATTACTAATATGTATGTTAATTTATTATTGTTATGATTCATGTTCATTTGTTCTAATAAACCGATTTGGATTTCCCTTACACTTAACTTTTGCAAAATACCTTTATATGTAGTTAAGACGAAGTTAAAAACAAGATAAAGCATTTTCACAATTTACTTTTGAACATGAATCAATAATAATAATAATTAAACACACATACGGAAGCAAATAAAATCAAACAAACAAATAAATAAACACACAAAGCAAATAAAGCTTGGGTTGCCTCCCAAGAAGCGCTTTTCTTTATTAACGAGTCTTGTAGCTAGACTCAAAGTCACCGTACATTACGTGACTCCATCATTGGTCACGGTTCCTAGGCCATTCTCATTTCCGGTTTTTATATTCCGGTCCTAATTTCAAACAATCCTTGTAGAAACCGGATATCCTTTCCATAACATAGTCTACTCCTTTATTTCTATCCTCATCATTCCTATAGTAGACCGCTTGCTTAAGCTCCTTCTCAACATTTGACAAGTGTTGGAATCGCTCTATCTTATATGGTATTTGGTAGTTTACCTCATCGGTCTCATCCTTAAATCTAACTATCCCTAAGGAAGGTTCATAAGTCATTCTAGAGACCTCAACAAATGGTTTTCCAAAAACTACTTGAGTTAAGGATGCATCGACTATTGGGCGGATATCTTCTACAATTACAAAGTCGGTGACATAGGTGAAGTTTCCTACATAAACCGGTAATCCCTTAACTCTTCCCGTGAAGTTACTCATCCAACCCTTATCAGGGAACATCCTATACCCAAGTTGATTTTTCATTATCAAGTTGTAGTGGGCTCTAGTCATGATGTTTATGGGCGATCTAAGGTCGATGTAAGCTTTCCACACATGCAAATGTCCGATGTTGCATGGTATGTTGAGATTAGAAGGATCGCCTATTTTTATAATTGGTCTACCTAGGAAGTATGGTGTCTCGGGGTCATCGAATAAGTCTGTATGATATGCGCCCTCTTCCTTAGTGGGTAGCCTATTGAAGTAGTCCTCATCATCATCTACTTCTTCAATCTCACTTTTCCTAACTTCTTTATCAACCTCGACTTTCTTAACCTCATCCTCAGGTTCACTATTATCCTCATTCCTATCAATTGGTTTGATAGTGACAATGTTGATGAAGTGGACGTGTTTGGATGAAGAGGGGTCTTTTACTTGGGGTCCGCTATTTGTGTTCCTAGCGTCCTTATGTGGAGGTGATAGCACTTGGTTATTGAGGGCTTTCAATAAGTTGTCAATTTTATTGGTCATCTCCGTTTGTTGTTGATTGAATTCGGATTCAAACTTGGCTAAACGAGCTTCTTGAGATGCCATAAATTGGGACATCAATCCTTCAAAGTTATTGGTACTACCATTGCTGGAAGGATTGTTATTGAAAGTACGGTTCGAGTTGGAACCGCTTGATTGGAAACGATTAGGTGGGTTGGAAGAATTGGTTTGTTGTGTGTTTTGGTTTTGTTTCCACCTAAGGTTTGGGTGATTTTTCCATGAGGGGTTGTATGAATCACCGTAGGGGTTTGGCTCGGGTTTGAAAGTGTACCACTTGTCTCCCGCTCCGTCGGTACGCGAGGATGCGTAGTCCATAAAAGCTTGTTCGGGGAGTTCCATGCAATCACGAGTGTCGTGGGGACCACTACATAATTCACATGAAGAAGTGATTTTGTTCACTTGGCTTGAAGGTTTAGGAGACTCGTAGGATTTCATAAGAAACTTGACTTGGTCTTCAAGTTCTATGATCCTACTGTCGGAAGTGCTTGAATGAAGCAAAAAGTGTACCGCTTTTAAGGGGTCATTTAAGCCTTAAATCGTATTTATTTGATCAAATATTGCCCTAAATCGTTCCTTTTGTCATTTTAGGTACTTTTGAGGAGAAATCTGGAAAAGGAGGCATTTTGGACGTTTTTGGAGCATTAAAGTGAAGAAAACGACAAAGTCTCAAAAATCGGCTAAAAGTTACCTTTGACGGCGTCACAATTTACTCTAGACGGCGTCATGCCTTGGCAAGAAAAGGTGGACGTGAAATTTACTCATGATAAGCCAGTGAAAATACCATGTGAATTCTGACGGCGTCATGCTTTAACTTGATCAAGGGCGTCACGGCTTAAATCAAAGAGGGACGGCGTCACGTTCAAGGTTCGACGGCGTCAAGCCTTGATAAGCCAGAATGGATTTTTGAAGAGCTAAAGAGGGACGGCGTCAAGAAGGTCATCCGGGAACCCTAGAAGCGGCGAGGTGACGGCGTCACAATCCATAAGGTGACGCCGTCAGATCCAAAAATCTATATATAGTTTTCTAATTTTTTGTCATTAGAGAGAGCTTAGTGTGTGGAATTTTGGGAGAAAACCCTAAGACGATTTTAGCTTCTTTTTCAAGGCTTTTTGCCTTGAGATCTTCCATGTTACATTGAAGATAAGTTATCAATTAATCATTCAATATGTCTATGTGTTGTTTGATTTTATCTTATTCTTGTCTTTTGATTAACATGTTAGGCTAAATTTATCTTGTGTTTGCTTAGATCTAATGAAACCTAGCTATTGATTATTGGTTATTAGTGTGTTGTTAGTTGTATTGGATGATTGTTTATCTATGTTAGGCTTAAGAAAACTGGCTAACTTCCTATTCGGTAACTTGCTTGAACGTCTTAAGAAACATGAACCAAATGCGTACTAAAGGTTTTTATGGTTGTATTTAATGCACAAGCGAATTCTAGTGATCCCATGTTAGGAGCTTCCTAGCCGGCTCGACATAGGAGTGAAGTAGGAGCTTGTAGAGTTGGGGAAGTAAGTACGCCACCCCACGAATGGTATTAACGAATACACCCGTCATCCACGCGACTAATACACACTAATTAACCGGTAAAAGATAGTTAGGGAGTAAGGAAATCTAAGTAAACACATTTCTCCACACATAAGTTTCTCACCACATTTTCATTTTTGTTATTTTATTTTATTTGCATTTGTAGTAATTTTGGGTTAGTTGACTAGCAACTAATTCCGCCCACTCCTTCAAAACCGAGATTTTACTTGCTTTCATAAAAATATAAAAACATAAAAAGAATCTTCCTCAACCCTTAGACCTAATTAGAGTAGCCTTTCACACCTAACGAACACTATTCCCTGTGGAGAACGATCAATCCCCCGTACTTACCACTACACTATACTACATCGGTCAGGTACACTGCCTGGTGGGGTTGTAAGCCTCTTGAGATCCCTTGAGAGGTAAAACCTGTTGTAAGGTTGCAAAACCCACGCATCACCTACGGTCGGAAGTGCTTGAATTGTTCGAAGGCAAAGATATTGCCTTGACCGTTTTATTCAAATCATGGGGATCACTCCAACTTTCGTTGTCATAAAGAGCACGATCCTCTAGGAGAGCCCATGATTGTTCCGCACTTAGATCACGTAGCTTACCACCGGCCGATTGGTCAATGGTTTGCCTCGTGGAGAGATTGATATGGTCATAGAAGATTTGGACTTGGAGCCAAAGTTCTATGCCATGGTGACGGACTTTTTGGAGTAAGTCCTTGAATCGAGTCCATGCCTCGTAGAGGGTTTCGCCTTGACGTTGTTGGAACAACAATATATCATTCCTTAGCTTGGTAGTTCTTCCTGGTGGGAAAAACTGAGCGAGGAAATGAGTGGTGAGATCATCCCAAGAGGTGATGGATCCTGCGGGTAGACGCTCTAGCCATTGACTAGCTTGGTCCCGCAGAGAGAATTGGAAGAGACGCAGTCGGGTCGTCTCTCGAGTGGCAACATCAAGGTCTATGGAATCAACGATTTTGAGAAATTCCTTGAGATGTTGGTTAGGATCTTCGGAACGAAGTCCATGGAATGCGCATCCGCTTTGCACCAACCGAATGGTGTCGGATCGCAAGGGAGTGACATTGGCTCCTTGAGTGAGCTCAATGGTGTTTCGATAGCCATGGTGGCTAGGACGGGAGTAGTCTCCTAAGGTACGGGCTTTAGGAGGTGGGTGTTGTTGTGGTGGTGGGTTGTTAGGATCGAGGATATTACCACCTTCCATGATGTCGGATGGTAATGGTTACGAACAAAGAAACGAAGAAAAAAGATAGACTAAAGAAAACCTAGAAAAATAAAATAAAAATCTCACTAGAAAGGAATCTAGTGAGTAGACCTAATAAAATAAAAATTCAACCTAAACAATAACTATTCCCCGGCAGCGGCGCCAAAAACTTGATGCGTGGTTTTGCGAACTTACAACAGGTTTTACCTCTCGAGGGATCTCAAGAGGCTTGCAATCCCCACCAGGCAGTGTACCTGACCGATGTAGTATAGTGAAGTGGCAAGTACCGGGGGATTGATCGTTCTCTAGGGGAATAGTGTCGTTAGGATTGAAAAACTACTCTAATAGGTCTAAGGGTGATGGAAGATTCTTTTTGTATTTTTATATTTTTTTATGAAAGCAAGTAAAATCTCGGGTTTGAAAGATTGGGCGGAATTAGTTGCTAGTCAACTAACCCAAATAACTACAAATGCAAATAAAATAAAATAACTGAAAAATGAAAAGGTTGTGAAACTTATATGGAGAGAAATGTGTTTACTTAGATTTCCTTACTCCCTAACTACTGTATCTTTTACCGGTTGATTAGTGTGTATTAATTGCGTGGATGACGGGTGTATTCCTTAATACCAATCGTGGGGTGGCGTACGTACTTCCCCAACTCTACAAGCTCCTACTTCACTCCTATGTCGAGCCGGCTAAGAAGCTCCTAACATGGGATCACTAGAATTCGCTCATGCATTAAATACAACCATAAAAACCTTAGTACGCATTGGTTCATGTTTCTTAAGACGTTCAAGCAAGTTACCGTATAGGAAGTTAGCCAGTTTTCTTAAGCCTAACATCGATAAACAATCATCCAATACAATTAATAACACATTAACAACCGATAATCAATAGTTAGGTTTCATTAGATCTAAGCAAACACAAGATAAATCTAGCCTAGCATGTTAATTAAAAGACAAGAACAAGATATAATCAAACAACACATAGACATATTGAATGATTAAATGATAACTTATCTTCAATTAAACATGGGAGATCCAAGGGTGTAAAAACCCTTAAAAATGGCAGAAATTCGTCTTAGGGTTTCTCCTCACAAAGTTGCACACTAATGACAAAAAATTGCAAAACTATATATAGAACTTAGTAGCTGACGGCGTCACGTTATAGATCTTGACGCCGTCACCTCGCCGTGGCTAGGGTTCCCGGATGGTCTTCCTGACGCCGTCCCTCTTTAATCCTCCAAAATCCGCTCTGGCCTATCAAGGGCTGACGCCGTCAGAATAGGGCTTGACGCCGTCTCTCTTTAGCTTAAACCGTGATGGCCTTGATCACCTTAAAGGGTGACGCCGTCAGACTTTCCATTGCAAAACTCTCTGGCGCGTCACGTGTATTTTTCATATCCACCTCTTTTGCCAAGCATGACGCCGTCAAGAGCAATACTTGACGCCGTCAAGTGTACTTTTCCAGCAACTTTGAAGACTTTGTCGTTTTCTTCACTTTTATGCTCCAAAAACGTCCAAAATGCTTCCTTTTCCAGATTTCTTCTCCAAAGTACCTAAAATGACAAAAGGAATGATTTAGGGCAATATTTGATCAAATAAATACGATTTAGGGCTTAAATGACCCCCTAAAAGCGGTACACTTTTCGCTTCATCATTGCACAACTAAAACCCTATTCAACACATAACAAGCAGTGCTAACTGCTTCAGCCCAAAATGAAACTGGTAGCTTAGAGCCAGCTAACATTGTCCTAGCAGCCTCTATAAGAGTCCTATTCTTTCTCTCAGCTACTCCATTTTGCTGTGGGTTCTAGCTACACTAAACTCCCTTTTAATACCTTTTTATCTACAAAACTGATCCATAACCCTATTCTTAAACTGTGTTCCATTATCACACCTGATTATTTTAACTTTCCTATCCACTAGGTTTTCTACTTCAACAATGAAGGACTTAAGGATTTCACTAGTTTCATCCTTAGTTCTCATAAAGAACACCCAAGAAAACCTACTATAATAATCAGTGATAACAAGACAATATCTCTTAAAATTCAAGCTATTCACAGAAGTAAAACCAAACAAGTCCATATGCAACATATATAAAGCTTGAGAAATAGAGTTTTAGGTCTTTGGCTTACAAGAAGCTCTGTGTTGCTTACCCTTAAGGCAAGAAACACAGGTTTAGTCATTCAGAAAAGTTTTATTTGGTAAGCCTCTTACCAAACCATTTTTAGCAATTTTGTTAACGGTTTTAAAATTAACATGACCAAGCCTTCTGTGCCATAACATTGATTCTTCCAATGTGGCTTTTGCAACAAGACAAGTAAGTCCAACCTTAGGAACTAGTTTATTCATCTCAACACTGTATGTGTTATCCTTTCTAGGGATTTTAAGCAATACTTGACTTTCATCAGGTAGCTTGAAATCAGGAGAAAGAATAAGACAATCAGTATCAGTAAATAAAACTTTGTTCTGTTTATCACAAATTTGTGATACACTGAAAATATTGTACTTAAGTTCTGGTACATAATACACATTTTCAAAATCAAGATTACCAGTTTAATTACCCCTTTACCAGTAATCCTTCCTCCAACACCACCACCAAAGACAACTGGTCCTCCATCCAGAGCAATAAAGTCTGAAAGGTATGACATGTTGCCAGTCATGTGCCTTGAACATCCACTGTCTGAATATCCTCTATCTTCTTTACCATCTGTAGGATGTTCCTGGACACAAAAGAATGGTTTTAGTGCCTTTTGGGGACCCAAACCATCACTGGCTTGGATCTGCCTTGTGCATCAATATCAGAAAATTATTGAAGGTCATTGATGCACCATTGGGTTTGGCAAATTTTCTAACCCAATGTGCTGAGGCCTTGACAGCATTGCCCCTTTGACCCTTAACACTCAAGTGCCTAGCAGTAGCATTTGCTGGTCTAATAGTTGGAACTGCTAGTCTAGCAGTTTGAACTGCTGGTTTAATTTTAGGCACCCATTTTTTTTTGGTCAATGCTGTTTTCTTATAAAAATTCCATTTAACTGTTTGTGCATGATTTGAAAGTTGTTTTGCACTTGTAACAGTTTGTTTGTTCTTACACCATTTGTTAGGTCTAGCAGTTGGAACTGCTGACTTAACAGTTGAAACTACTTTGACTCCAGATCTTAACAGAACTGCTTTGGGTGACAATTTTTGATTCACATTAGGGTTAATCTCTCTTGTTGGACTGTTTTGAGTTAACCTAGCATTTTTATTCCAATTCACCCTTGAATTCCCAAAATCTCTCTTCTTCCATGGGTTAGAATTACAATAAGCAGCAAAATGATCAAAACTTCCACATACAAAGCATACTTTCTTAATCATAGCAAACTCATCATCTAATTGCTTAGATTTTGAGTGGTTCCAGTTCCTCTGACTACCCTCAGAAACTGGTGATCTATTCTTAGTCCTATACATCTCAGCATATTTCACATTTTTCCTAACTGGTTTTATGTTTTCAGTCTTAACCACTTTAGGAGTATGTTTAACTTCTGCCTTAACATCACTAGATCTGTCCTTAACCTTGGCATCCTCATCATCAGATGACCAATCCTCAATGGTTGGTGCATCTGAGTCTCTAGGAGAGGACATCATTTCCTCAGAAAGTGATTTATCACTAGCACTAACATAAGAATCCTTAGCCTTAACAAATTTAACAGGATTCTCACTAATCTTAACACCATATCTAGGAAAATTCATATCCTTAAACTCTTCTAAACCTGTATGAGCTAAATCAATTCCTGGTGGAACAAACATTCCTCTAAGAGGGGGTGCAACTGACTTATACCCTAAACCAGACTTAGCTTTGTTAAGTATTTGATTCTCTACTATTTTCTGAACTCCCTTTGAAGTATGTTCAAGAGTATCTACACTTAACTGGATATTTTCTTTTTCCTTTTTAAGCTTCTCTAGTTCATATACAAGTCCACTCATTTTATCATCTTTTAGTTGCAAATCCCTCTTTAAAACACCTATCTCATCAGAGAAGTTTGACTCATTCTGTCTATAAAACACAATTTGTTCTTCTAAAACAGCTAGTCCTCTTTTATGATTTGCCAGACTAAAATTTACTTGATTAAATTCTACTCTAAGATCATCATACTGTTTCTTAAGACACTCATAATCTTTTAAAGCAGAACAAGTATTTGAACATTTTTGAACAATATGTACCTCAGAGTCTGAAAAAGCCATCAAACCCAAGTTAGCTGGTTCCTCTTCTTCCTCCATGAAGCTCCAATCAAATCCAGCTCCATCAATAGCTACCATAGCCTTAGAAGAAGGCTCTTCTACATTAACTGTTCTTCTTGTTCCTTGTTGATTCTTGAACCATTGACTCTGGTGGCTTTGTTGTCTTGGACTTCTACATTCCCTGGCAAAGTGCCCCATTTTATGACAATTATAGCACTCCACCTTGGACTTGTCATACCCAGCTACATCTCTTCCATTGAAGGTGATCTTGTTCCCAGTTCTTTGATAATACTTCTTAGCCCTAATACTTATCAAAGCCAACTGCCACTTTAAATCCATAGCTTCCAAATCATCTTCAGCAATCTGAGGAAGGTCTTCATTGAAGATTTGGGACCTACCAGATTGTTCTGACACAAATGCATATATGGCTTCATCAGTTAAGCCAACAGTACTAGCTTTTACACTAGCAGTGCTAACTGTTGGGTTAGCAGTACCAACTGCTTCTTCTTCTTCATGATTCGAACTGCTTGAAGAAGATAAGAAAGCCATATTCCCTGAACTAGAACTGGTGCTACCACTCTTCTTCATCTTCTGCTCAACAATCTTAAGATTGTTGTAAAGCTCATTCAATGTCATTTTCTCCAGTCCTGGTTTATTGCTCCAACCCACAACATAAGTGTTCCATTCAGCAGGTAAACTATTAAGAAACTTCATGTTGAGGTCTTCCTGTGGAATCACAATCTTTAACACAGTAAGTTGACTGATGATCTTTTGAAGCCTATTAAAGATATGGTCCAAAGTTTCATTGCTTGTTGCAGTGAAGTTCTCATAAATTTGTTTAAGTAGGGTTCTCTGTGCCTTCTCGGTAGCTTCATTGCCACCAAATCTTTCCACCACTGCTTCAAAAAGAGTTTTAGCAGTCTCGTAATTGCTAAAATTCAGCACTTGATCATTAGGAATTGCCATTAATAACAAATTCCTAGCCTTCTAATCATTCTTCTTTTTTATTCTCTCCTCGTTTGTGACTGGCTCAGTGTTAAGCTTTGTGGTTTTGGAACCATCAGCACGTGTTTCTTCAATGGGAATTGGTTTGAAGGAATCACCATTGATAATGATATCCCATAATGCGTAGTCTTGCACCATGAAATATTGCTCTATTCTGAGCCGCCATAAATCGTATTCATTCTGTTTCAGCATGGGGAGTTTAGCAAGGATTGAGGTTTGAGGTGTCTCCATGTCCATCTTCTTGGTTGCTAGTGAGTAAATACTTCAGAATCTTCTAAATCAAAGTATCAGAAACCTGTCTCTGATACCACTTGACCGGATCTAAACACACGAGTTGTGTTGGATACGCGGAATTTACTATCAAGTACTTAGAAGAATTCTTGTTTGGTGATTGTATAGATGTAACAGTAAGAACAATAACACAATATTCACTCAAACGATTAGCTTCAATATAATATGAGAATTACAGTACGATCGTGAAGCTATGATAATAATGATATATAAACCTTAACCTAGGATCTCCTTTTATAGGACAAGGAGTCCTTTACAAGTAAACTATCTACCGTATAATTCTAACTTGATAAGATATACATTACATCTTTTCCATATATATCTTCACACGATTTCATCTTAATCTTATAAGCAGTACGAACTTTCTTCATCAGCAATACTAACTGTTAGTGTGTTCTTTAGAAACTCTTCAGCCGTACTAACTTATATAGAACCGTACCAACTGTTAATTTAATTCCCAACAATCCTCCATCAATTTCTCAACACCATAATAATGTTCCATCCATAAGCTTAACAATATTCTAAGGTCCATGAAATACTCATCAAGAATGTTTAAGTACACAAGTTTATAAAGTTTATTACCACTTTTATATGAAGAGTTTTTACTAACTAGTTTTTCTTGTAACCAAAACTTGTTAAAAACCAAATCTTTGTTAAAGGATCATTGTAAAACTTTATCAACATGTACCAAGAGATAATTAAGTATACACTTAACTAGCATATGACATAAAGAAAACATGAAATTTAGTAAGATTACTTACAAAAGTAATTAGTGAAATGTGAGTTATGAAACACTAGATTAACCTCAAAATCTATGCTCCAAATCCTTGCTAGAATGCTCTAAGTATACTATATCTTAACCATAACAAGTTTCTCCTCTCCTTGGCTCCAAGAGTGGGTCGAATTTTAGTTTAGAATGGGTAGGATTTATTTATTTTTTTGGCTAATAGAAATGAAATGAAGACTAGTTAGGGCTTATTTATACTTGAAATGGTCAATGGTTGAATAGTATGGTCAAGACTCATTGATTAGCTAGGAGGGGGGGGCGGTCATGGTGGTCAAGGGGACAATATGGAGGCTAAGCCTCCATATTAGACACTAGTTCCATGTTTTGTGCAAAGGTGTTGTTTAATAAATGAGCATGTGCAAATTTGGTTAGCAATTTATTTAAGACCAAGGGGGAGGGGGCGGCAAAAGGGTAGAATTAGGAGTAGACGAGTTAATTTGGTACAAAAGTGTATATATTGTAGGTATTGGGTATTAAAAATAGGTATTGGTTATCGGTTTGGTAGTTAACGGTAAATACGTATCTTTAAATAACGTTTGTAAAAGAATTAGGAAAATGTTTGAAAAATAATTCTTGGCACTTTTGAAATAATTCAAGGAGTATGGAAAAGTATGAAAAATAATTGTTAGTAGTGTTGGGTGCGTTGTTTATTTAAATCGCGAAAAGCGTTTGTTAAATTAATAATCGTAATTAAAAAAAAAAAAAAAAAAAAAACTTAGAGAATAAAATTCGAACCGGAGTAGGAGCAAGGTGTTGGAATGTTGTGGACTAAATATAGTCTAAATTCATAGTGTTCAAGAGGGTTGTTCCTAGTTTTATGTTTATTTAACCAAATAGTTATATGTAAAAAAAAGTGTTCTTGTAAAATTTCAGAGTAGTAAATTAGAGTTCGAAAATAAATGTTGATGTGAAAAATTACGGGTTGTTACAAACACACACGGGTGTGTTATTCTAGCTCGGTCAAAAAGGGTTTCAAAACCTTGTAATAAGGGCACGGTGTGGTTGTGTCACGTACACAAGGTCGAGGACACTTGACCTGTTTTACTTGATCACTCGAGCCTCGGTGAGGTCGAGTGATACACGGGTTGAGGTGGTCAAAAGATAGGTCGAATGCGAATGTTCGAGTCCTCCATATGATGTTCTACACAAACAGTTCATAACACACAAAAACTTGTGAAATTTTTGTTACTGAATCTTGTTACTTTTGATTGGGCCGAACATACTTGGCAGTGTCCATGGTCTTTGTTGGGTCGAAATCTCTTTAAACCTCAAAGAAATTTGGTGTGTTCATTTATCCTAAAATAGGCCGAAGCCCATGTATCATTGATAGAGTCCAGTCAGTTTTTATTTATCAACCCATTCCGAGTAGTATTGTTAGTTCCATGATTGGGCCACAACCCACTCCATATAATCCCAACATAAGTGAGAGTTGGTATAACCTGTTTTGAGCACGAGTTGTTGTCGCGATCGTCCAAGTGATCTTTCTCGATTATTTCAAACTTTATACTTCACGACTTAAAAAAAATAACTCAACTTGTTATCGATTCGTTACACTTCACCAAATCACAAAAATCTCACTATATATATATATATATATATATAGGGGGACTATATATATATATATATATATATATATATATATATATATAGAGAGAGAGAAGAGAGAGAGATGGGATATTATGAGAAGGGGTCTTAAAATGAGAAGGGTGGGAAGGATTGTGGGAGTGACATGTGTCACTTTGCCACATCATCATTCCGCCAAAAATTTTACTGCATCGTGATGCAGTAAAAATTTTGGCGGGAAATTTTTTTTTTCCCGCAAAAAAAAATTTTTTTTTTTCCCGCCAAAATTTTTACTGCATCGTGATACAGTAACCGTAATGAAGTAAAAAAATATACTGCATCGTGATGCAGTAATCGTAATGCAGTAAAAATTTATACTGCATCGTGATGCAGTAAAAATTTTGGCGGGAAAAAAAAAATTTTTGGCTGGAAAAAAAAAATTTTCCTGCCAAAATTTTTACTGCATCACGATGCAGTAACCGTGATGCGGCATGATGATGTGGCATGGGGATGACACATGTCACTCCCACAATCCTTCCTACCCTTCTCATTTTAAGCCCCTTCTCATTGTATCCCTACCCTATATATATATATATATAATATATATATATATAATATATATATATATATAAAATATATTATATATATATATATATATATATATATATAAACCATACAACATATTTAGGTAACTCGACATGATTTTTATAAACAAATAGACCAAGTTAGTTTTACTCTACACATACAACTAGAAAACTCTTTTATGCATTTAAAAACTATGAGAACAAAGTGAAAACTAAACTTGTGAAATTAAACTCGTTCATTAATACATACCACTTATTTGATTTCATATAAACTTGACGTATTTTATCAAAACTCATATAGATTTATTAGGTTATAAAACGATTATTTAATTAGACACAAACCTTATAACTTTTGTTAGCACGAGAAAACCAGAACTTGTACACGCGTCATGCCTGCCTATTATCAAAGAGTATATACTTAGCTTACTAATATTTCATCAAATGTAATAAACAATAATGAGGAATTCTCAAACGTAACATCACCTTTATAAAAACTATATATTTATACTACTTATAATGGAAGAATGGTCAAAGTGGAAAAGTGGAAAACTGAATTTTGGGTCAATCCCCATTTTGCCCTTGCTTCTTCAATACATTCTTCCTTCATATGCTTCTTCTTTAATCTCTTGCAAAGTTATAGCCGGTTACAATCCATCAATTAATGTTGACACATTCAAACAATCATCTCCAAAAATAAGTTACCACTTTTGAAATCAAATCACCCGAATCAGTATTTAACTTCAACCCTAATTGATTCATTCTGCTGGCTAAACCTTCAAATCAGTAATTATATATGGTGAGAGTTGGGATTCAAAAAAACACGCACAAAGATCTGGCACTATCATCCACTGATCGGAGGTATCTTTTTTATTAACCTATGTTATGGTCATTCTTATTTTGATTTTTGGTCCGATTGAATCAGATTAGGTTAGCTGATCAGTTTTTTTGTATGATCAATTGAGGATTAGTTTTGTATACATTTATGGATTTTGATTGTTTATTTTATTTGTGAAATCAATATTGACTTAATATGAAATTTTATAAACTCGGAGGATGCATCAATAGTTACAAATACCGGTACATGCTTGGCTAAGAATGTTTCATCAATGTGAAAGATGCACGGTGATGTTCAGGTACACCTTAATTCGATCATCAAGCGTTGTCTTTGGTTTTAAATAAATGTAATAATTTTATTTTCATTTTGGGGTATGTTGAGATTAATAATGTGATTGGGAAATTAGGTGTTCTTCTGTAGTGACAATTTTTTAAGCAGTGTTGTTTTCAAGATATGATTACGCTAGAATTATGGTTCACCAGGTATGTGATTTGAAGAATTGAAGGCAGCATGGAGGATGTTCGATGAAATGTCATAGAGAAAGGTACTTCATTTTGGCCATAGTGTAAGCATTTAGGTAATTTTAAAGTCTAAGTATATTGGTTCCAAAAGTATATTGGTTACTTTGTAAAACCATTATCAAACCTAGAATTACTGTATTACAAAGAACAGCAAAAAGATGAAAGACGGAAGCCAGCCGAAATCGAAACAACACGAGAGCGAACCAAGCCCAGAGAGACTCATAAGTTTCTTCAGGTGTGCATTTAATCTGTTGTTACTTTTGTGGTAGTGTATAACTATATTCCACCAGTTATTTAGCTATGGACTTTAAACATTACTATATATAGGTCTACATAATGTTCCTGAAATATTTATAACTATTAAGGATCATAGTTTTGTATAAAAGTATTGATTGACAGGTCTAACAGTATTTTGTTTTATAATCAATTGTATCTCTATAGTTAAGGATATCAGTTGTAACAATTTGTCTATGTAAGAACTCGCCCGATAGCTAACATGTTATTTGGACAAAACAATATGTACAGTAATTCATTAAGAAACTAAAATGTAGGACAACTGGATACAATGTATAGAACCTACAGGACTAATAGGAATTATGTTCTATACAGATATAAAGAATGTGAGATATTGACCAAGGACTTTCAAATTTAGAAACTTCTACAAATAGAAACAATTGTTGGCTATGTTACAGTACTGAATCTGGTGTTAGCATATCATGAGATACTCCTCATGTTTCAGAAAAGAGCCATTCAGTTGATTTCTTTGCGGGTTCAGTAATTTTTGTTTGGGTTTCTGGGGAAAAAACTGAAATCACATGATTTTTTAGTATTTTAATCAGTTTGGTATGTTTGTTCCTGAATGATGTTTGGAGGAAACGTTTCATGAGTTTTGGGGAAGAGGTCCTTTGTTTGGAAAGATCTCAGAAGAGCGGTTTAGCATCCTTAGTTCCTATTGGGTGACAGTTTACAAGTCGGTCTCGAATAGCTTACGAGCTGTCCCTTCATGTTTACACCCTAATCAGTACAGTTCCAAGAATTAGGATAATTTGTTACATTATGAATGTTGAATTTATTTTCCGGTGTGCAATTTGTAACTTACAATACGAGGAGATAATACAAAGATAATGTATCCTATATCAAAAGAAAGCAATACATGTATGGACATAAAAGAGCTAGATGATCCATTTTCTTTGTATATATGATTAATTGCTAGCTCTTCAAGGTTTTCTTTAAATGATTTGAGGCATAATTGATCCACTGATTTATATAGATTCATGTGCAAACCACCTCTTAACCATGTCAAAGCATTGTTTGGGCTTGTACTGAGGAACTGTGTGACCTCCTCCCTGCAAACAAAGTTAATTACACATAACACATAAACTATGTATATGTACGTAACAGATCTTATGTTTTTGTTACGGAATAACTAGCTTTACCTTTACAGTGGAAAATACTAGAGAATAGTTATCTTGGGCATATGTGCCTCTGCGATCGTCAAATTAAGGGATTTTATCCAATTATGTGTACCTACATGTGGAATCGTCATGTCGTGATCACCACTGTGTCATAAAGAGTAACATATTAGTTAAAGTGAACACGGTACATTCTGAGAAGCATAAATAAAATTGGGTAAAGAACTTGCATTACCTAAATATCAAGGCTCGGCAGTTACGCTTACTTAACTCTTCGTGATGCACAGCATTACTTTGGACATTGAAATCATATAATGGCAGTGAAGTGTATCCATAGTCGTACTTCATGTCCATATTACATAGAGTTTCTTCAGTTATCCTTCCCTAATTGATAGGATCGATCATGAATATAACCATAAAATTATTTGTATTGTTTATAATACGAAAATGATTGAAAATGGAAGTTTTCTCCCTGTTGTAACTATAAATCTTATTAACATACCTCGCGTACATTAAGTGCTTTCATAACATTTTTATTATTAGCATTGCATAAAAATAGTCGGCCTACAGAGGGAAGATTGTGTTTAAGATTAAAGTGCGTTTGGTATGGGTATATGGGAATGGAGTTATGAGTTTCATAGTGATTAAAAATGTTTGTTTAATGGGCCCACGAATGAAATTACTATATCATAGACATAAATTCATTACTCACTAATTTGGTGTTTATGAAATCCATTCCGCGAGCCCCTATATTTTCTACCACAAAATTTAACTATCTATACACTTTTTCATACCATATGTTGTCATTCAAACATAAACAATCGTAATGATATACATACCAAATCCGATACCCATTGATTCCTAGCAACAAACCAAACGGCCCATTAAATACTTAAAAAGGGAAGGGATGATAATGAGGGACAGAACGGGAGAGACTATTACTTGACAAAAGGTGTCCATGACTGAAGGTTGTGCATGAACAATCATTATTGGATTTTCCCGAACTGATCTTTGTTTTCTCATTCTTATCAGATTTACAGTTGGAAGCAATTTGGTTGTTGAATTAGGCAGGGTGATATAGAAGCAGCAGCTCGTTGTGGCAGACTATGTCTCGGGATCAGACCCGATCCAATACTATGTTAAATAATGTAAACCCGCAATGTTATATTCCGCAACTATTTATAGAGTATAAAACATAAGAAACTCTAATGGGTCTTGGCCCATCTACGCATGGACCGAGCCCTCTAAAACTACAAATAGTATAGCCCTAAATATATCATCTAATACTCCCTTGTACTCCGGTCGGTGAAATCGCGAAAGCTCGAGAATAGAGTAAAAAAAAAAACATCTAATACTAAAACAAAAGATAGATTATTGAAACAATTTGGAGTCTTCATAGTGACAGTTGTTGATAGCGAATCGAAAGATCTGTGAGCTCAGAGCTTTGTCGCTTTTCTTTTTCTTCTTCTTATTTTTTTTTAACTTTGCTTGTATTATAAATGTAAATATGAAAAGAAAATGTCGTTTGAAACGAAATAATAGATGTAGAAACTAGAAACAAAATCAAATGAAAGAAAGATAAGATTTGAAAAGTATTGTACTTTGACTAATGACTTTCTTTTTTTCTTTTTTTTTTTTTAAAAAAAACAATAAAAATAGAACAAGGAAGGAAAAGAGAAATTGCAACAAAGGCTGCATGTAATCGTGATGCTTTGGAGATATTGATAAGTGAACCAAATATAAAACAAATGCAACCATAGATGGGGAATTTTTTTTTACGAGAAAAAACAAATAAATGGCCATGACTACTTTTTGCCAGGAAAAGTGAAAAGAAGAGAGCTATTAGAGAAAGGTATTTGACGAGGAGATATAGAAGCAGCGGCTCATTGCAGCCGATTAGGTTTAAGGATCAGAACTGCTCCGATATTATGTTAAATAATAAAAACCCCGTGGGTTGCAATGAATTATACCACAACTATTTATAGAATACAAAACCTAAGAAACCTTATTGGGTCTTGGCCCATCTACACATGGACCGATCCCTCTAACACTAAACATAGTATAGCGGTATAGCCCTAAATATATCATCTAATACTCCCCCACAGTCTGAGCAACGAAATCGCAAAAGCTCGAGACTGTAGTAAAAAAAAATCCTATACTAAAACAAAAGATTGATTGTTGAAAGAATTTGGAGTCTTCAAGTCTTCATAGTAACAATTGTTGATAGCGAATCCAAAGATCTGTGAGCTCATAGCTTTGTCGCTTTTCTTCTTCTTCTTCGTTTTCTTATTTTTTTTCTAACTTTGCTTATAATATAAATGTAAATATGAAAAGAAAAATACGTTTGAAACGAAATAATAGAAGTAGAAACAAAATCAAATACGTAAAAGAAAGACAAGATTTGAAAAGTATTGTACTTTGACCAATGACTTTTGTTTTTTTTCTTCTTTTAAAACAATAAAAATAAGATTAATTTCATATATCACCCTACTTTCATAATTAATTTCATATATACCTAAAGTGCAAGTATTGAATGCACAATGTACAATGTTTTTAATGCATATTTGGGTATATATGAAATTTCCAACTAAAAGGAGGGGAGATATGAAATTGACCCATAAAAATAGAACAAGAAAGGAAAAGAGAAATTGCAACCGAAGGCTGCATGTTATCGTGATGCTTTGGCAGTATTGATAGGTGAACCAAATATAAAACACAATCAACCATAGATGGGGATTTTTATTTATTTTTTTTTACAAGAAAAAAATAAATGGCCATGACTACATTTGGCCAGGAAAGGTGAAAAGAAGAGACCTATTAGAGAGAGGATTTTGACTGGGTGATATAAAAGCTGCAGCTCATTGCGGCCGCCTAAGGGTATGTTTGGCAAAACTAGCTGTATGCTGTAAGCTGTAAGCTGTAAACTGTAAGCTGTAAGCTGCAAAGCTGTTAACATAAGTTACAAAATGTATATTTTTTTTTAATAAAAGTGTTTGGTAAGTTAGCTGTTAAATGCAATTATAAGATGTAAAATGACATAAAATGACATATCTATAATTGTAAACAAATGTTTGGAGGGTATATCAGTAATTTAAAGTTTTAACAGCTCCAAGATGTTTAAAAAACTTCATTAATCAGCTTTTCGTTTAGGAGCTATTTGTTTGAAATAAAAGCTTGAAGTTAATGTATTCAAACGGAGCTACTTAGTTTAGATGAGATTATTTTGTAATAAAAAGCTAACAGCTCTCTCAAAAAGCTCCTACCAAACAGACCCTAGGTCTCGGGATCATACCCGTTCTGATACTATGTTAGATAATGTAAATGCGTGGGTTGCAATGTATTACACAACTATTTATATTGTACAAAACATAAGAAAACCTAATGGGCCTTGGCCCATCAACACATGGACCGAGCCCTCTAACACCAAATCTAGTATAGCCCTAAATATATCATCTAATACTTACTCGTAGTCCGAGCTGTGAAATCGCGAAAGCTTGATACTGAAGTAAAAAAAACATCTAAGACTAAAACAAAAGAGATTATTGAAACAATTGGGAGTCTTAATAGTAACAGTTGTTGATAGTGAATCCAAAGATCTGTGAGCTCATAGCTTCTTCTTCTTCTTCTTATTATTATTTTTCTTTAACTTATAATGTAAATTTAAATACGAAAAGAAAATTACGTTTGAAACGAAATAATAGAAGTAGAAACAAAATCAATTACGTAAAAGAAAGACAAGATTTGAAAACTATTGTACTTTGACCAATGACTTTTATTTTTTTCTTCTTTTAAAACAATAAAAATAAAACAAGAAAGGAAAAGAGAAATTGCAACCGAAGGTTGCATGTTGTCGTGATGCTTTGGTAATATTGATAGGTGAACCAAATATAAAACACAACTGTTGGTGTAAATATATTGTACCGAAAAGCGTAAATATATTATTTAAATATTGCATCATCAGTCTTCAATCGATGTTATAATACTGAGGGGGACATGTTGGTGTATGTGTCCAGACGCCATACTTACATCCGGACGTCATGTTTCGTCCGGACTGACATCTCACCTTCAGACATACCTACGGAGTGGACCGCCGCTATCTACAGTAAGCAGTCTCATCAGCCACTGACATCCCAGATTTCTCGGGATTGTGTTCCCCACATGGCCTGACACCTACTTAATAGGTCAGGCATAGGTCAACTCGCTTAGTCCCAAGGTAAATAGGTACAGTAGGTGTGGGTAGTATAAATACACACACCTCATTTATGATATGCATTCAATTTTTACACCTACTACTTTTACTCTCATATCACTGTTCATATTATAATCACCCGATACTCATTCTTATGCCGGAGGTGGGTCCTGGGATAAAACCCAGGGCGAGCCTAACGCGTGTTTCGATTGTGTGTAGGAGCAAGCAAGGTCCGAAGGAATCATCCCAAAGGACGAAGCATAGAAGTGGGACCTGCCTACAAGGTTTTACTTCAACAAATTGGTGCCATCCGTGGGACCCGCTATTCAATCTACCAAAGCATTGACATGGCTGGTCCTTCCTTTACTTCTCCCCGCTTCGAAGATGGAGGGAACAAAACAAACAATGACAACCGATATGAAACCGACAACATCCGAAACCTGAATGAAACCGATAGCATCCTTCAACCCAACAATGACAACCGATATGAAACCGACAACATCCGGAACCTGAATGAAACCGACAGCATCCTTCAACCCGACAATAACAACCGGTACGAAACAGGCAACATCCGGAACTCGAACGAAGGCCCGGGCGAAGAGTCCCCCGGTCTTCGAGAAATGATTGTGATCCAAGTGGCATCACTGACGGAACTTATCAAAAAGCACAACAGGTTGAAATGGAGTGCTCTCAAGCCAATATAATTAAATTTTGAAGACGAAGAGAATGCAAGTCAGGTAAAGGACAAAGGGAAGGATAATGATTTGCATAAACCCTTTAAAGAGACGTCGAGATCGTCGTTTACTCGCCGCATTGTGGAATTCTCCGGACCGAATCACACCATGCCGCTGAACATGAGATTCTATGATGGCTCGACGGATCCGAACGATCACCTCACCAGGTTCACAGGAGCCGCAAATCAGGGGGAGTGGCCAATGCCCGTATGGTGCCGCATGTTTCAACAAACATTGGATGGGGCTGCAGGTGGATGGTTTGAAAGGTTAGAACCCGGAAGTATTGACAGTTGGAACGAATTGAGGGAACAGTTCTCCACGAGATTTTCGCTCCGGAAGAAATGTATAAAGAACCCCACAGAGGTCACGAAGATTGTCCACCGAGCTCACGAGCCCCTCTCGGACTTTAAGGAAAGATGGACAGACGAGGCGAGCTACATAAGCGGTGTGCCGGAGATCATGAGGATCTCAGCCTTCATGAGCGCACACAAATGCCCAGCTCTCGCCAAAAAATTCTCCGATGGGGTTCCGAGTACGGTCACAGAAATGTTTACCAGGGTGGATGACTTCATAAGGTCTGAAGAAGCGTTCCGTAGTACGGAGCTGCCGAAGGGTGAGGGTTTCGACTCAAACAAGAAAGGAACCCAAGGTTTTAGAAATGAAAGACCGCGAGTGGATCGCCGAAACGATTACCGACAGAGGGACACGTACCACCCCTATGTGTAGGGGTGGCAATTCGGGTCGGGTTCGGGTTCACGGGTTCGGGTTATCGGGTTCGCGGGTCAGAAACCTTCAACCCGAACCTGACCCGTTTAATAAACGGGTCAATCAGGTCGACCCAAAACCGACCTGAAACCTATTTAGTCTCAACCCTAACCTGCTAATTTTTGGGTCGGTCTCAGGTCGGGTTTCAGGTTAGCGGGTTAATTCGGGTTAACGGGTTTAACGGGTTCGGGTTAGTGGGTTCGCGGGTCAGAAACCTTCAACCCGAACCTGACCCGTTTAATAAACGGGTCAATCAGGTCGACCCAAAACCGACCTGAAACCTATTTAGTCTCAACCCTAACCTGCTAATTTTCGTGTCGGTCTCAGGTCGGGTTTCGGGTCGTGTCGGAAATTGCCACCCCTACCTATGTGGCCCCTCTCAGAAGCTACCCCCGCAGTGATCTTCCCCTCCTAGACTACCGCCGCAACGATCCACCCAAACGGTCCAATGGACTGTTGTCGTTAACTAAGCCCCCTAGGGAAATCCTCGCCACAGAACACCATTTGAACTTACCTCCCCCTCGCCCAACAGGAAGCAGGGCGAAAAAGGAAAATTTGGACAAATACTGCGAATACCATAGGGAAAGAGGGCATCTTACTGACGATTGCCACCAACTCAAGAAACAACTGTCGTTCGCTTTAGAATCCGGAAAGCTGGACCATCTCCTGAAAGATTTCAGACAACAGGAGACGGAGAGGGGTAAGGACCAACAAAGGAAGAATGATAATGGGAAAGCCAAAGTGATCAATCTAATAGAAAACTCACCTGACGATCGGGAACCGGAGTCCGAACATGGAAATAAGAAATGGATGGACGTGCCAATAACTTTCCCTTCCGCCATGTTCGGAAGATTGTCATATGAACCTCTCATTGTAAAGGGCAGTATCGGGGGAAGTCTGGTCCAGAAGATATATGTGGACGAAGGGTCGTCGGTAAACATTATATACGAGCATTGCGTTAACAAGCTAAACACCGAAACAAAGGCTCGGATCAAAGCGACCCACACCGCCCTGACAGGTTTCTCAGGAGAAAAGAGCAAGCCGAGGGGGAAGATTGCTTTAGAGGTGCTCTTAGGCAGCTGTGGAAAATACAGAAGATCAGTTATGAAATTTTATGTCATACAGTCCCCATCATCCTACGACGTGATACTGGGGAGAACCGGTCTCAGAGAACTACGAGCTATCACCTCGGTAAGCCACTCCATGATAAAGTTCCCCACCCCGAAAGGGATCGCAACCTTAACTACTCGGCTGATCGCCAAGGCCGAATGCCAAGGCTTCCAGAAAAATCAGGAAGAAGTAGTCTCCAAGGAAGCCAAGACTCTCAGCCTGGGGACGAACGGGACGCCAAAAGGAACAAACGTGAGCTTCGAGAACTCCGAAGAAAAAGACATTGCTTGAACCATGCTACCAAGGGAGTACCGGAACTTCTCGCGCAGGACATTCAAAGAAAACAAGCAAGGAAGCTTTGACTCCAAAACCTTTACAAAAAGGCTTTGGTTTCAAAACCTCACTAAAAAAACCAGCACCGGATGACCGGAGCGCTGCAATAACGGATGTATGATGAAGTTTACTTTTGGAATTGTCTTTTTTGGAAGATGTAAACTAACGCTCATTAGTATCTGTAATAATCTGTGATCTCCCAGTTTCCGGACAAATTATTTTACAATTATAGAATGTCATGTGCCCTGTCACTCCGTCCAATAAACTCAACGGATTGTGGAAAACACTCCCTCCCTCGTGAGCGGATCGTGAAATCACTCCGTCCAATAAACAAAACGGATTGTGGAAAACACTCCCTCCCTTGTGAGCGGATCGTGAAATCACTCCGTCCAATAAACTCAACGGATTGTGGAAAACACTCCCTCCCTCGTGAGCGGATCGTGAAATCACTCCGTCCAATAAACAAAACAGATTGTGGAAAACACTCCATCCCTCATGAGCAGATCGTGAAATCACTCCGTCCAATAAACTCAACGGATTGTGGAAAACACTCCCTCCCTCGTGAGCGGATCGTGAAATCACTCCGTCCAATAAACAAAACGGATTGTGGAAAACACTCCCTCCCTCGTGAGCGGATCGTGAAATCACTCCGTCCAATAAACAAAACGGATTGTGGAAAACACTCCCTCCCTCGTGAGCGGATCGTGAAATCACTCCGTCCAATAAACAAAACGGATTGTGAAAAACACTCCCTCCCTCGTGAGCGGATCGTGAAATCACTCCGTCCAATAAACTCAACGGATTGTGGAAAACACTCCCTCCCTCGTAAGCGGATCGTGAAATCACTCCGACCAATAAACTCAACGGATTGTGGAAAATACTCCCTCCCTCGTGAGCGGATCGTGAAATCACTCCGTCCAATAAACTCAACGGATTGTGGAAAACACTCCCTCACTCGTGAGCGGATCGTGAAATCACTCCGTCCAATAAACTCAATGGATAGTGGCAAACACTCCGTCCATAAATCAAACGATTGTGAAAAGCGATAAGCAAAAGATATATGTAACACTCCGGCTTTATAGACCAAATCATCAGGTCAATCCATACCGAAGGATCAAGCAAATCAAGTTACATTTTCACAAAAGAAGGATGCAAAAAAGTGACATCAGTCACGAACAACCATATACAGCGATCTCCTTCACACCGGAAGAGGTTCCGGTATGCTGAGTCGCAAGGACTCCAACGGTACTCGGCTTTAGAGGAGGGAAATCAGGAAAACAGGTTCATGAGGTCACCTAACGGAAGACGAGCAGAATCCGCAAGCTTCTGAAGGTATGGATATTGGGCGACGTTTTAAATACTCCGAATCAGATAGGCCGACCTAAAAAACACCTCGTCGCCGAAGACGCACATGAACAAAATGTTTATGCAGAAAATGTATGCAACAATTATTTCAGCAAGTCTAAGAACAAACGTTTTTCAATCGTCACAAACGAATTATTACACAGCATCTGTCCACAATAATTATTATTATTACATTCATCCAAAAGAAGAAACAAATAAGACAATCAAGAGTCTCCATCCGCGACATTCTCAACAAGGGAGGAACCTTCGCCCGGATTGCGTTTCACGCCGGAAGACTCTCCGACCTTCTGAGGCGGGACTGCTGCTACAGGCTTCGGTTTAGGAGCACTAACGACTGGAAAGAGACTCATGAGTTCACCCAATGGCAGCCGGTAAGAATCGGCAAGCTTTTGAATATATGGGTACTGGGCATCAAACAACTTCAGATACTCCGCCTGCCAGATACGGGGAGCCTCCATGTTAAGCTTATCAAATTTACCCAGAAGTCGTTCATGATCATCTTTCTTTCGTTCGTAGGCAAGACCATCCAGGAACCCTGCGGTATACGACAAACTGTAAACCCCTCCCATTTTTTCTTTGTACTCGGAGCTGCGAAACAACCGTTGACAAGCAGTCGGAAGAAGATCCTTCACAACATTTTGACGCTCCACCTCCAGTCGTCCCACCTCAGCAAGCAGATCCCTATTTTCTCCCTCTAGCTTCCCCAGGACTTCATCTTTCTTCCCCATCTCTTGCTCCAGCTTCTTAACACCCTCAGCGTGAGACTCAGCTGTTCTTTTCCAGTTATCCCTATCTCTCTCCATCTCAGCCAGCCGAACAGATAAACCCTCCTCTCGCTCCGACATGTCAGATCTCACATCAGCCAACTCTTGCTTAAGAGCATTAAACTCTCCAACCAACCGCACATATCTGCCATGCTCCGCGCTGTGCTCCACTATGCTATCTTTATGAGTCCGGTCCAACTCCTTGTGTTCATCAAGCAATTGATTGAACCGGCGAAGTAGCTCAGCCTGCATAGCTATCCCACCTCCGGCCTGTTCATACGCCCGATAAACCAGCTGGTTATCGGTCAGCTCATCTAGTACAGTCTTCTCAGCGGGAGGTGTGAGGTGTGCCAGCAACTCCAGGCAAGCCCTATAGGGGTCCAACCGGACATGGTTGGGAAGAGACCAGCCGGGAACAAAAATTTCCCCCTCAAATGAACCCTCATCTGTGAAGAGACTAAAGTTACTCAACGAAAACAAGGCTACAACAAGGGGTATCACAAGGCGAGTTTTTACCTCCTCCGGCTGACGGATGTACCGTGAAAGGATGCGGGGAATGTATGGAATGATCTGAATGATCTGCAAAAGCAACGAGGAAGCATAAACGCAACATATATATATATACAAAAAAGGGGGGGGGAGTAGGAGTCCGAAGGATATTCCTTACCATCAGAAGAAGATTGTTGATTTTCCGTATGAGTTTCCTGAGTAGGTTGCCCTTCAGGATTGGTCTCAGCAGTGTGCTCAGGCTCGGATACCTGAACTTCCGGATTATCATCACCTCCTTCAGCCTGCTCCTCCGGCCCTCCTCCTCCACCCTGGTTCCCTGCAGTGTTGACAACCACTTGCGGTTCAATATGACGAAGGGGGGAGACATCAAGAGTGCGGTCCGACGGCTCATCGTCCTCCCTCCGTTTAATCTTCTTTTTCTTCCGAGACTTCATAGTCACCGATGGCCCCTCAGCATTCCTTTTCTTCTCCTCGTCCTCGGCTGCCAGCTTTTTTCTCTCTTTCTCTTCTCTAGCAGTTAGCACATTCAAATCCGGCCTCTCAACTACCTTCTGTAAAGGAGTGGTCTCGGGAACTGCACTCCCTGGTGCCAAAGGCTCGGTTGTTCTCACCGGCCTCTTGCTCTCCTCCCCAAAAGGATCTCCCCTGCCAACCTCCACATCGATCTCCACCGGAAGTTCCAAATACTCCGCCATAGAAAGAACTACAAAAAAAAAAACAACAACAACAACAACAAAAAACAAGTCAAGACCAAACCAAGAGACAAACAGCTCCTATGAATGATAACTAAGAAAATTTGTATTACCATGCCCATTGGCATCCTTAAAACGCCCTTATATCCGGGATACTCGAAAACTCTACCAAGCCCCGCCATCCATAAAATAGCATCCGAAGGCTTCCTCAAGAAAATAACTTTCTCCGCAACCATCTCAGCGTCCCTCTCAGAATAAGCCGCAGGAAAATCATCGGTAACTTTAGAGTCCCTATGCCTCCACGGCATAGCATGCGGTATTGCCCTCCGATCTATTAAGAAGAAATGATCTTTCCAGTTCTTCAGCCCGGTCAACACCTCCTTAAAACATTTCAGAGCATTCGCTCCCGTCCGGCTCTCAAAAGAAAACCAGTGTCCCTGCTTACACAGCCTATAAAAAACCCTAAACAGGGGAACGGTCGGCACCACATCCAGACTATAGCATCGGATCTCAAACATGGTTACCCTATTCAAGCCTATCGGAACCAGCTAAGAAATGTGCACCCGAAAGTATCCTATCACCGCTAGCAAAAATGTTGAGAAAGGAATCCTGACACCCCCCGTCCTCAGTTGGTGAACATAAACACCAATTTTATCCTCCGGCAACATATCCATGGTCATGCCCACCGGAGGAAGCGTCGGATGTAAGTCTAAAGGAACGCTGAACTCCCCAACCACACGGTCCAGCTCACCTTGCATCAACTTGGAAGTATGTACATGCATGTCAAACTTAGGCGCTATTCTACTGGGTTGAGGCCCAAGCCTACTTACTAATGGGAGATCCCCCCGTTCACTCATCTCAGCGGCCATATCTAAAAGGATGCCGATGGAACAAGTACTAAAGATAATTACAAAAAAAAGGTAACGCACCTCTCGGAATTTCTCAACGGCTGAGCAAGTCGTGCAAAATGTATAACACCGAAGATAAGGAAAGAGAATACACAGTTAAAAGAGAAAAAATTAAGAGCCAAACCGGTATATATATAGGGAAAGACCTAGAAACAAGCGAAAACGTCACGTCAACCTGCCACTCGTTGACGTGGCAAACTATAGAACATTAGATATCCATGGTCAGCATACGCGTGGCGCGCCGATATTGACATTCAAATAAATACTATTTTGCTCGGCCCATGGGCCTGCAATTAAACTAGCCCATCAAGGCTTGACGAGCCTTTCAACTACCGAGCTAACATTTATGTAATCCATACATATGATTTTCTGCCCCCGAAACTATGCATTGTTTGTAACGAAAGTTTTTGCTCCCGGAGTAAATGTATAAACAAAATACGGACGAGGGCGTGGAAATAATAGACATATCCGAAGAGTACAAAATGAGAAACCACAAGATATTCGTCAAGTATTACATTACTAGTCTTCTACTAGTAATGCAATACTGGGGGGGACATGTTGGTGTATGTGTCCGGACTGACACATGCCGGACCGATATTGTACCGAAAAGCGTAAATATATTATTTAAGTATTGCACCATCAGTCTTCAACCGATGCTACAATACTAGGGGGGACATGTTAGTGTATGTGTCCGGACGTCATACTCCGTCCGGACCATACTTACATCCGGACGTCATGTTTCGTCCGGACTGACATCTCACCTTCGGACATACCTACGGAGCGGACCGCCGCCATCTACAGTAAGCAGTCTCATCAGCCACTGACATCCTTGATTTCCCGGGATTGTGTTCCCCACATGGCCTGACACTTACTTAATAGGTCAGGCATAGGTCAACTCGCTTAGTCCCAAGGTAAATAGGTACAGTAGGTATGGGTAGTATAAATACCCACACCTCATTTATGATATGCATTCAATTTTTACACCTACTACTGTTACTCTCATATCACTGTTCATATTATAATCACCCGATACTCATTCTTACGCCGGAGGTGGGTCCTGGGATAAAACCCAGGGCAAGCCTAACGCGTGTTTCGATTGTGTGTAGGAGCAAGCAAGGTCCGAAGGAATCATCCCGAAGGACGAAGCATAGAAGTGGGACCTGCCTACAAGGTTTTACTTCAACAACAACCAACCAAATATAAAGCATGTTTAATATAATCATTAGGGTCTACACGAGCGGGGTATTGTTGAGCTCGATTCGAATATTAAAACTCGAGCATTGCGACTTTTGTATTTCAAACTCGAGGTCAACTTGTCGTTTAAAATTCAGTTCGACTATTTCCGAATTTCAAGCTCGAAGTTGACGTATCAAGCTCACTTGACTCAAATTTTATTAAATTTAAGTAATGAAAAATATCGGTAAAATTGCAATTTAATCAATGCTTGATAAAGCTCCCCAGCCTCATGAACCCAGTATTTTGGAGCTCGAAATAAACTCGAAAGTATCCTCCATTAAAAAACCTCTAAAACCCACCAATCATATTGATTTCTGATCTTAATTCAAATTCTAAACCGTATAATCGATTCAGATATCTATTCTACATCGTTTGGTACTATTTTCCCCAAATTTTATCCAGTTTCATTTTCTCGAATTTTGGCGACAAAACCTGATTTTCTAATTGAACCATTTAATCACCTGGATAGTGCAATTCAATCTGTTTTTAAGCAATCCTGAGCTGATTTAAGTCATTAATTGTGCTTAATCATGTCACCTAGAGGTTGAACCTCCAAACGGAAAACCAAAATACCTAATAGGCTTCTGGATACTGATTGTGAACTGATGAAGGCTAAACAGAATAATTCAAGGAATGATGGAAGTGAAACTGGGAAAAAACAGGATACTAGGGATAAGGAGGCAAATGATGCTAGTGTATGCTCTGAGGAAGCTGCTGCTAGTGGTACTAAGGAGAATGAGGGGTGTTTTGATACAAATGTTAGTGGTACTGATGGGAGTAAGGGTTGTTTGGAGGCAGTTGATTTTCCCACACTTAATGAATCTGTTAGGATGAAAGTGGTTAATGTGAATGTTACTGCTGATAAACAAAGAGATGGAAGCACTGGAAAAGAACATGCTACTTTGACTGCTACTAACATGGAAAAGCCTATTGGAAGCACTATAAGCAACACTGGTTCATTGAGCTATAATACTGAAGAACCTGAACCTAGGAACAGTGATGTTTGCAATACTGATACATGTGAAAATAAGAGTGATAACAGTAGGCAACAGACAGATAATAATGTGAATAAAAACAATATGAGTAAAACTTTTGCTGATGCAACTAAACATGAAATGAATGAAATAATTAACAAGCTAAGTTTGATTCCTAATGAGATAGAGGAGGGAAGAGAAGTTGTTGTATTTGATGAGGACCTTGTAAGGGAAGGAAGTATGAAGTGGATGTTTACTCTGTGTGGCCACTTTGTTGGTTGCAAAATGTCCTACTATGAACTTAAGTATAATCTTGTAAGGATGTGGGGCAAATTTGGACTGAAAGATATTGTGGCTCAAAATGGTTTGTACTTGTTTAAGTTTAAGGAAACTGAGGGTATGAATCATGTACTTGAAAGTGGACCATGGTTAGTGAACAATAAGCCCCTTATGGTACAGAAATGGAACCCTAGTATTATTGTTGACAGAAGAGATCCAGAGGTCTTACCATGCTGGATTAAACTGCATAATGTACCCATGGATGCTTGGACTGTAAAGGGCATTAGTGCTATTTCTAGTAGTCTTGGGAACCCTCTTATCATGGACAAAGTTACAACTAAAATGTGTAGTGAAGGCACTGGAAATGCAGGTTTTGCTAGAGTGTTGGTTGAGATCAAAGCTGATAGAGAATTTAAAGAGGAAATTGAAATATGCTACAAAGATGATAATAAAGTGATTAAGAGATCAAAATTTGTAAAGGTTGAATATAGCTGGAAACCACCTAAGTGCAGCAACTGTAAGGTGTTTGGGCATAATGATAGTAATTGTGGATTGGTGGTGAGTACTGAAAGTGACAAAAACAAAACTACAAATGAGCCAAGAGGGGATAAGATTGTTGCTGATAGGGTTAATGATGGGAATACTATGGTAACGCAGGGTAGCGAAAAAGACAATAATGGAGAAGGTAATGGTGGGATTAAAGGAAATAAAGGAATAAGAGGATCTAAACCAAGACTGGAATTTAGACCTGTTCAAAAGAAACCTGTTACCAATGGAAGCAAACAAACACAGTCTAGTCAAAGCACCACTGATAATAGAGTTGATGTTGGTAACAAAAATCCTACTAGCCCTAAGAGCCCTTGGAGAGTTGATAAGACCACTATTGAGTGTAAATAAGTATGCTGTTTTGGAAGAACTTGAGGAAAATGAGATTTATGGGAAATATTGGAAAGCAAGTGTGGATAAGTTTGTGAAAAACCAAAGACAACCTTCAAAGATGGATGTTAAATCTTGGACTAAGGAGATGCATGAATACTAAAAAGAACAATGGAAGACAATGTGGGAAAAGGAATGCCCTGATGAAGAAGATGTATATGATGGAGATAGTGGAATGGCCAAAAGTATGACTGTCAATGAATTGAATGGAGTAACAGTTGACATCCTGAATATAGGATCAAACCAAAATAGTTTATCATGTCAGAATTGAATATTGAATTGAAGATGGCTGCTTGGAATGTTAGAGGTATGTGTAACAAAGAAATGTAAAAGGATGTGAAGAAATTCATTAGCAATGAAGATTTGCATATATGTGCTGTGCTTGAAACCCATGTGAAAGAGAAAATGATTGGAAAGGTATGTGAATTTGTGTTTGGAAATTGGAACTGGTGCTCTAACCTAAGAGAAAGTGATAGAGGGTGCAGAATCATTGTTGGCTGGAATGAGGAGCATGTTAACATTATGCAGCTGCATTCTAGTAAACAAACAATACTGTGTGTGATTGATATAAAAGACAGCAAAAACAAGTTTTACTGTTGTTTTGTGTATGCAGTAAACACTGGTAAGGAAAGAAAAGAGCTATGGAAGACCTTGGCAAGTTACAAACATTTCATTAATGATAGCCCTTGGGTCCTCATGGGTGACTGGAATGTAAGCCTAAATGTTGAAGATCATTCAGAAGGAGGATCATGTAAAACCAGTGATATGATTAATTTCCAGGAATGCTTGGACAATATTGAAGTTGAAGATCTCAACTGTACATGAATTCATTTTACATGGGTCCAAAGCAGGTTAAACCCAAGTAGAGGAATTCTCAAAAAGATTGACAGAGTTCTTGGAAATATGGAGTTCATAAGCAAATTCACCAACTCACATGCTGTCTTCCTCCCTCACCTTACTTCTGATCATAGTCCTGCTCTGCTTATCATTCCACAAGTGATGAGAAAAAAGCATAAGGCATTTAGATTCTCTAATTTTATCACTGATAAACCTGAATTTCTGTTTATTGTGCAGAAAGAGTGGGATATACCTATTGAAGGATGTTTCATGTATAAACTTGTGAAGAAACTGAAAGCTCTTAAGTTCCATATGAAAGCTCTTAGTTGGAAGTTTGGCAATCTTCATGAAAATGCTATTGAATGGAGGGAAAAGCTCAAAGTTATACAGATTAAGGTGGACAAAGACCCTCATAATGCTGCTCTTAAACAAGAAGAAGCCACAATTCTCAAGGAATACAACACTGTTGTCAAGGATGAAGAAAAGCTGTTGTTTCAAAAAGCTAAAATAGAGTGGCTGTGTGATGGAGATAGGAACACAAAGTTTTTCCATGCTATTCTGAAAAGCAGAGCTCACAAAGGCAGAATTGAAACTATTAACAATGAAAATGGGGAAAGATTTGAAGGAGATCAGGTCTCTGAGCAATTTGTCAAACATTTTCAAAACTTTCTTGGTGTTGCAATACCAGTACAACATAGTAACCTGGAAATCTTCAATCCTAGAGTGGTTTCAAGTTCTGATGCTGAGATTATGGTTAGTGAAGTGAAAGATGAAGAGATAAAGGAAGCATTGTATGATATAAATGATAATAAAGCACCTGGACCAGATGGCTATACTGCTAGATTCTATAAGAAGGCTTGGTCAGTTGTTGGAAGAGATGTTTGTGATGCAGTCAAAGAATTCTTCAGGACTGGGAAAATGCTAGTTGAAGTTAATGCAACCCTCATCACTCTTGTGCCTAAAATCAAAACACCAATGAAGGTCTCTGATTATAGACCAATTACCTGTTGCAATGTCTTATATAAAATCATCAGTAAAATTCTCACAAACAGGATCAAGAATGCTTTATGCAAATTGGTCAACCCATGTCAGAGTGCTTTCATACCAGGTAGACAAATCACTGATAATATCCTCCTTACACAAGAATTACTCAAGGGGTATAATTGGAAAAGTGGTACAAGGAGAGTAGCTATGAAGATTGACATCCAAAAAGCTTATGATACTGTCAATTGGGACTTTTTGGAAGGTATTCTACATGCATTTAAGTTTCCTGATTTGATGGTAAAATGGATTATGGTTTGTATCAGGTCCACTGCCTTTACCATCAATGTTAACAATGAAAGGGTTGGATACTTCAAAGGAGGAAGAGGCCTAAGACAGGGAGATCCAATCTCTCCTTACATTTTCACCCTTGTTATGGAGGTTTTTAGCCTGGTATTGCAGAAACAAATTAATGAGGATAGCAATTTCAAATACCACTGGGGATGTAAAGATCTGCAAATATCCCATTTATGTTTTGCTGATGATCTCCTTGTTCTTTGCCATGGGGACCTTAAATCAGTGATGGTGGTGAAAAATGCTTTAAACAAGTTCAGTACAATGTCTGGGCTACATCCCAATATAGGTAAGAGTACTGTATTTTTTGGCAATGTTCAAGAGCAGGTTAAGCAAAGTATTCTAGACATTCTTCCATTCAAGATAGGAGCATTACCTGTTTCATACCTAGGTGTTCCTCTCATCACCAAGCAACTCAATTTCACAGATTGCAAGGGCCTAATTGATAAGGTGAAAGCTAAGGTGAATAATTGGAAAAACAAAATGCTATCTTATGTTGGTAGACTACAGTTAATTGCATCTATCCTATCTTCTATGCAAGTGTACTAGGCCTCAGTCTTTATGCTTCCAAAATCAGTGATTAATGACATCAACAGAGTTCTTAAAGGATTTTTGTGGTGCCAAGGTGAACTAACCAGAGGAAAGGCCAAAATTGCTTGGAAATATGTTTGTAAACCTAAAGATGAAGGAGGCCTTGGGATTAAAGATTTGGAGACCTGGAATGAGACACTCATGTCAAAACACTTGTGGAATGTGGCTAGTAAAAAGGAATCATTATGGGTCAAGTGGATCAATGTGGTAAGGTTAAAAGGCTCTAGTGTGTGGACTGTAGATCATGATAAGAGCTCAAGTTATGGGTGGAAACAAATTCTGAACCTCAGAGATAAAATGAGAAACCACATGGTCTGTAAAGTTGGCAATGGGACAAGTATTTTCCTGTGGCATGATAGATGGTGGGGACCTGAACCTCTAAGCTTTTATATACCAATGAATGAAGTTGAACAAGTTGGATTTGACTGTAATATGAAGATCAAAGATATGATTAATGAGGAGCAATGGAACTGGCCCAATGAATGGAATAACAGGTATCCTATTGTGCAAACAATCCCTATTCCAGCATTGCTTGAAGAAATAAATGACAGGTACTTGTGGTGTTCTAATGATGGTAGATGTGTTAAATACTCAACTAATAAGATTTGGAAGGACTGGAGGCCTAATGGTAACAAAGTTGAATGGTGTGATCTTATTTGGTTTTCTAATTGTACACCTAAACACTCTTTCATCTTATGGATTGCTATTAATGGGAGGCTGTCCACTCAAGATAGACTGCTCAAATGGTACCCTGATAGAATAATGACATGCTCCCTGTGTGATAATTGTCCTGACTCCCTAAACCACCTCTTCTTTGAATGCCCTAATTCAATGAGGATATGGAGTGATTTCAAACAAAGAACTGAACAAGACTCGATGCCTGACAGATGGGATGATATTGTGAACTTCATGAGTAGTGAAAAATCCAACAAGTCAATAAAGAGTATCCTGAAGAGAATTGGATTTGCTGCATGTGTCTACTTCATTTGGATAGAAAGAAACAGTAGAATGTTCTCAAATGAGAAAAGAGAAGTGGGTGACCTGATTAAGACCATTGTGAATCACTTAAGGCTCAAACTGTCAAGTTTACATGTTAAAAAGACTGCACAGGTTGAGGATGTCTGCAAGAAATGGAAAGTGGTGATGAATATAAAGAAAGGGGAAGAGAATTTGCTGCAAGATTTTCATGAGATAACAGTTAACAACAATTCTATGGTCTAATTTGTGGTTTACTGGTATTGCTTTGAAGAATAAAGGGTGTTTGGGAGGAGCAGTTTGTTGCAGATGGCTAGTAACTTGGGACATTTCTATCTTTTGGATGACATTAACATTGTTCCTATGTATCTAGTTGGGATAGTAGGACATTGTGAATGGCTCATCTGAAATGTATAGAATATGTCTCCATAAGGCAGTTTGCTGCAAAAGAAGTGAATGTTCAGGGGTAAGTTCAACCTAAACAGAGTTGGTGTCCTATACCTTCATGATTGGTTGCAAACCATCACTGATGACATCAACTTTCTAAAATACAAAAGCATATGACTTTGTATGAGCAGAGGTGTGACTTAATACTCTGCAAGCTATGGTTCTTAACCATTATAAGCTCTGGTCTTTATCTATAGATCTTGGAGCTTATGTCTTAATCTCACTACACATTGATGGCCTTGTATCTTGGACCTCTATAAGGTGTATGTCTAATTAGCTTCAAGACATGTTTCCCAATAGGCCTTTGTTAGGTAATTGAGGACAGTTTTGATAGCTTATTAGACAGCATACTTATTGAGGAACATAAAGTAGGTTTCCATTGTGTGAAGGGTAAGTGAGATTGGAGGGCAGTGTATGAAGATAGGAATAGTGAGGAGTGAAAGATGAACCTACTTGGTCCTATCTATACACTACCAAGGGGGTTTGGAAGATACTCCTTTCAAGGTGAGTGTTTCTAAAATCCTGAAGCCTTTTGTAAAGAGGGAAATGTAGGGATTTTGGAAGAGCCCTTGTCTGGAATGATGGGTACCTAGTGATGCCTTTTGCCTATCCTACTTATGGTTACTGTAGATGCTGGATGAGTGACATTGGTGGGAAGGCAAAGGGAAATGTAGCTAGATGGTATTGGTGCTATAAAGGTGAATTCAGATTCTGATTGTATAGGATGATGTATTGAGCAGGAATGTGTTAGTTTTTGCTAGTGTATTGTGATTAGTATCATCCGATAAACCAGATATCGGATAGGTAGTTTGATTTTGTTAACTGATTAGGGGCATGTCCTATATCAGTAGTATGTTTTCTCTCTAAGTTGTAAACATTGATTGGAGTTTAATATAATATTCACCATGCACCAAAAAAAAAAAAAAAGTATACTCGAGTAGCTCGAGCTCAACTTGTTTAAATAAAGTAGTTTAAGAGTCGATCTCGAATAGCTTACGAGCTGTCTCTTCTTGTTTACAACCTAATCAGTACGAGTCCAAGAATTAGGATAATTTGTTACATTATGAATGCTAAATTTGTTTTCCAGTGTGCAATTTGTAACTTACAATACGAGGAGATAATACAAAGATACTTTATCCTATATCAAAAGAAAGCAATACATGTATGGACATAAAAGAGCTAGATGATCCATTTTCCATGTATGATTAATTGCTAGCTCTTCATGGTTTGCTTTAAATGATTTGAGGCACAACTGATCCACTTATTTATATAGGTTCATGCGCAAACCACCTCTTAACCATATCAAAGCATTGTTTGGGCTTGTACTGAGGAACTGTGTGACCTCCTCCCTGCAAATGTAGTTAATTACATAGAACACATAAACTATGTATATATATGTACGTAACAGATCTTATGTTTTTGTGTCGGAATAACTAGCTTTACCTTTACAGTGGCAAATACTAGAGAATAGTTATCATGCGCATATGTGGTTTTGTATCCTGCTACTTGACCATCCGAATACCACGCATCCCAGTTACTCTCTGTGATCGTCCAATTAAGGGATTTTATCCAATTATGTGTACCTACATGTGGAATCGTCATGTCGTGATCACCACTGTGTCATAAAGAGTAACATATTAGTTAAAGTGAACATGGTATATTCTGAGAAGCATAAATAAAAATGGGTAAAGAACTTGCATTACCTAAATATCAAGGCTCGGCAGTTACGCTTACTTAACTCTTCATGATGCACAACACTACTTTGGACATTGAAATCATATAATGGCAGTGAAGTGTATCCATAGTCGTACTTCATGTCCATATTACATAGAATTTCTTCAGTTACCCTTCCCTAATTGATAGGATCGATCATGAATATAACCATAAAATTATTTGTATTGCTTATAATACGGAAATGATTGAAAATGGAAGTTTTCTCCTTGTTGTAACTATGAATCTTATTAACATACCTTGCGTACATTAAGTGCTTTCATAACATTTTTATTATTGGCCCAAAGCATTGCATAAAAATAGTCGACCTACAGAGGGAACATTGTGTGTAAGATTAAATACTTAAAAAGGGACGGGACGATAATGAGGGACAGAACGGGAGAGACTATTACATTACAAATGGTGTCCTTGACTGAAGGTTGTGCATGAATAATCATTATTGGATTTTCCCGAACTGATCTTTGTTTTCTCATTCTTATCAGATTTACAGTTGGAAGCAATTTGGTTGTTGAATTAACACAATAAATAGGCTCTAGAATTTGTGACATGTTAATGTCACTTACACGCTGACAATAAACATATGGCAAACCAATAGCCAGTTAGGCAATAACATAGGATCTAGAATTTGTGACATGAAGTTATGAATTGAATCAGGCTTACTTTGTTTACTTCATTGATACGTGATATGCATAGCATATTCTTATCATCAGCCTCTGCATACTCTCCATTGCAATCTTCTTTTGTTGACTATATTAATTTCAAGGGTGGATTACTTTTTAATATTCATTCATTTAAGAAGAAAAGTCATGTGTGTAGACACGTTGTATTTGTAATTGAAATTCTATGATACCTCAAATAAGTCTTTAGATATAAGTGCCATTTGATAAGCAAATTCAAACCGAGAGTTGATATCGCCACTTTTGTTGGTCAATGGGTTCCCCGCCATGTATCCCTAAAAAGAATTCATCTTCATTTACAAAGCACTTGTTCAGAAAAATTATGTATGTTATGCATAGTGAACTTGCCTTAATGTTTATTGTAGGCTCTAAACCTTGCTCGTTACCTGTAAAATGAGTAAATGAAGAAAAGTGTGGACTGTTTGAGTCTTCTCTCAATAATTGCATTAATTAAGGGAATATAAGAGAATAGTGAGGTAGCAAGATTGAAATCATACGTAAACTTTAAAAAATATCAATATCGTACACGTACTTTCAAAAGCCGTTAAGTTATCATCACAAACTTGTCATTTTGAATTTTGTTTAGCGTATATTTAGGTACATTCTTTAATTCGCTTCCCCATCTACTTATGCTACCGGAAGTGCATCTTATTTTTCTTTTTTAATTTTGTATCGGAAGTGTGTTTTTAATAATGTAGTGGAACTCGATTTTACTACAAAGTAATAAGTATTGAACAAATGAATAACATGAGAAAAAATTGTTATTAAACTTATTTAAACGAATGATAAACAAGTGGATAAATCATTAAGCAAGAATATAAACTATTTTCTTCTTTAATTTCTTGATCGCATCAGATTTATGACTATTTGGATTCATATTTGTGTATATAAAGTATTTGTAACCGTATATACATGCAAAAAATATAAGTAAGATATAATAAACATTTGGAGTAATCTCCAAATCACCAATAAAAATCATTAACATTATCATGTAATTAATTTAACCAGTAACTAGTCATGCCACGTCAATTAAGATATGATATCGAGACGAATTTTGAAAGTATGTGTACGATATTAGTTTTTCTTTTTTTTTTTTTTTAATTTCACATATGATATTTGTACATTTTGAAAAGTATCTTGCTATTATATGGACTTAACCCATAGAAATATTAGACCTTTATATATCCCCTCAGCAATCATTGGAATAACAATCCCCGAATAAGAAATCCCAGTAACATACATAGGATTTTTCAGAAACCTCGGATGATCCCTAACAAACTGCATACCAAGTAATCTTCAGTAAGAATCCATCCATAAATAAGTATAACTTTATACAAACTTCTAATAACCTTCCTAATAAATTCAGTAGTTTGTGATGCCGATAATGTATCACTGGAGCGAGCAGCTTCTGATGTTGTTGTATACGAGTATCCAGTTAACGTCGGGCCATCCAAGTATATAATATTAGCCAGCTTTGGAACACAATAATATATTAATGATTAGCACAGATTATCAACTTCACAACAGAGTTTATAAAAAACAAAATTACACAAACCTTTGTCCAAGAATTCGGGTCCACTTGTAATGCTGGGACATCATCTATATAATTTCCATTCAGAATTTTAAGTGGACCTGTAAAAATGTAAATGTAAGGATTTAGAAAAGGCCGCGCATGAAGGCTAAAAGGTGATCCATAACATTTAAAAATACTCATCCAAATGAAAGGAAGCAGCCAACAACAATTGGTCTAGTTCTTTTACACTATTTATTAGTTTTCAATATAAAAATTACATACCGATTTCAAAAAAGAAGGCATGGAGATTGCTACAACCAGGTCCTCCAGCAAGCCAAATGATGAGAGGATCGACCTCCGGGTTCCCTTCAGACTCCACAAACAAGTAAAATAATTGCACAGCTTCATCTTCTCCAACTCCAATATACCTGGTATTCGCGATTCACATACCTAATCATAACTTACAAAAAATAATATGCCTTTGGCCAAGTGGTACGAAAGTTGCCATTATCATCCCACTAAACGGAAATAGGTTCAAGTCCTATATCAAGGACACATGTGTGCGCGTGCAAGTATTTCGGCCCAAAAAAAGTAGGACAACTTACCTAAATATGTGTACACGAGAGACAGAGAAATAGAAGCATACCCGGATTCTAGCTTGAAAGGGAGAGGACCTGGATAACCAGGTAACGTTTTGACAATTGTTTGGGAATGAATGAGGGATGAGGAAGCAGCCCATAGGAGGATCAAGAGAAACCACTTATACATTTGATTTTAAGTTATCTGCTTATGATTTTTTATGACCAAATATATAAGTTAACCATTTTGACGACGTATGTACTAATCACTCGTATTCATGTCCATCTCCATCAAGGTATGTCATCATGTGCGTATAACACACATGTTAAATGTCCTATTGTCTTGTCTCCGTATATATGTAAATATGATACAATTGTGATTACTTGATACATATACATACACATAGAATAAAACACGTTTTGCAGTGGCGGCATCATGAGCTGTGACTTTGTTCTGAAAAAGATAAAGAAAACATAAATAGCAAACTTTCTGTGACATATATATGAGCATTTTAAGACGTATATTTGTAACCTTTAGATCCTCAAATCTAGAGTCGAGATTGAAATCTATAATGTATTAATGTATATTAGAGAAGAGTTCTTATGAAAGTTTTCTATCGTTCTTATGTAAAGGTAGCATTGGTATTTGGAAAGCCTGCAATTTGATACTTGGTAACTGGGCGAATGAATTGAGTTTTTATCAAGCTTATGTAGCGATAACTGTGATGAAGAGAATCATGCCGATATTTGAGTATTTCTCTCTTCATCTTCACTTGCTACTCCAAGTAATAGTATAAAGAAAGGGCTTGCTAACATGTGCCCATAGTGACACATCTTAATGTCTAACTAATAAACATAAACATTCTAATTTAATAAAAAAAAAATGCATTTGATACGCATTAATAAATCTACTAGTATTAAACAACTATATTTGAACATTATTTACACTTTAATGAACCAAAACTTTTCTTTCTTTTAGACATGGATATGTGCTTAGTAGTGACATGTTAGCAAAACCCATAAAGAAAAAGATGATATCTTATATATCTTATTGGAATTTTATTGAGAAATTTGCTTTTTAGACTACTACCCTTTATTTTGAACAAAAGTTTGTTCAAAATAATAAATAACGGTTTTTTTATTAAAATAACTGGTAATATTACGTTGTTTATTTATTTTGGATGATAAAATTTTGTTTTCCAGTATTGTTAAATGACAAATAAGAAACGAGAAGACACAGGTAAACCTTTCTAAAGTTTATAAATATATTATTCCATGCCAAATCGCCAAAACATAAACATTTTAGTTTTTAAACCTTTCATCACTATGCATAAACTTTTATAAAAGGGGCAATTCTACAAATAGCCCGGTAGCTTAAAGTGTTGAGCTTTTTTGGCCCTAAAAAAGTCGATTTCCCAAAATGGCCCAAGCAAAAAGCGACTAAATGTGGGAGTGACATGTGGCGTGTACTTTTTGGCCCCTAGCGAAAAGTCGCTTAAAAAGTCAAAAAGTCGCTTAAAATCTAGCAAAAGTCGCTTAAAAAAGTTAAAAAGTCAAACTTTTTGGCTGCAAAAAGACACAAATAGTAGGTCTCTTAATTGACAAAAAAGTCGCTTCAAGCGACTTTTTGGAAGTAGCCTATTCCTTGGGCCATTTTGAGAAAACGACTTTTTTTTTGCCAAAAAAGCCAAACACTTTAAACTACCGAGCTATGTCTATATTTGCCCCTTTCTAAAATTTTAGATACACTCAAATAGCTCTAATGCATTTAATGATAAAGAGAATTAAGACCTTGAAATTATACGTGCCACAAAAGAACAAAATAAAACTCCACTAGATTTGTGGAATGGTATTGTATCGTTTAGTAATTTGGTATTGTATCATATTGTCGAATTGGTATTGCGGATTATGGTTGATTATAGGTTATATTTGTTTTGGTAGATTTTTTAGGAAAAAAATCCGGAAAAAATCTGAAAAATATATAAGTTAACCATTTTGGTTCACAGCTAATCGCGACGTATGTACTACTCCCTCCGTCCCAGTGTCCACAATGGAATCTTGGGACGTCTCAAATTAAGTGTCCATATTGTATTCCAACCAATGAGAAGAGACTTTAGTGGGTAATAATGATATTTGATTGGTGGAGAGTGTAGTTAGTGGAATTTCCTAAAACTTTGTGCATTTGAAAAGTGGACACTTAATATGGGACGGAGGGAGTAATTGTTAGTGTTATGGAAAAATATTAAAGTGTATATGACTAGAATCGAACACGGGACCTTGGGATTGCACACTTTACGTATGAATGACTAACGGAAATAATTAATATATAACTACGTTATGTATTTAATTATTTAGGACACGAAATATTAACTAACGGACGTTAAGTAATTAACGATATTGATTAACGACCGTTAAAAAATAAAGGAATGACTGTTAGTGAAATTTGAAGGATCAAGAAGGATCTAAAACCCATTCAATTGAGTTGGCCGGTTTGGGCTAGGGGATCATAACCCTAAATCGATCCATAGTTTTGTCTTGTGCTCAAAGATTTAATTTCACTATATATATACATTGGTTGTTTAGTTTTTTTGGTTGACTGTGCAATTGACCATAACCAATGCGTGTAGTCTTTTCCTTCTGAATAAAGTCGATCTATCATATCACTGTTTTGAAAAAGTTGATCAACTTCTATTATTTATTGAAGGCTGATGTTGACCGGACCCTCAGGGTGTGTTGATTTGACCAGCTATCGCCACTTGTACTGTCTGCTTTATTAACCCTTTATTGAATAGATCGAATGGCTTTTAATATTGAACAAGGGTTATACTATACAAGCCTCCCCTATGATGTTAAATCATAGGGGACAAAGAGAATCTTCCTTTGATTTTGCAGTTTCTGTTCCGTATTTCTGACAGTTTTTAGCGTTTGACATATTAAACTTTATATTTTATGTTCCGTACTTTCAGGTTTATAGTTTTTTATATAAATAAAATTATAAAAATAAAAAAAATAAAAAAAAAATGGGGGGCTTGGATAACAAAAAAAGGGGGGGCTTGTATAACTTGTCCCATTGAACAAATGATTAGATCGAATGGCTTTTAATATTAAACAAATGTTTTTGGTTTAATAAACGTGTCTTTACACTAGCATCTAACGTTAGTTGGTTATAGTACGTGTGTACAAGACCATGGTAATAACTTACTTTAGTTATTCCATCTTGGATTGTGGAACAAAAAGGTAAGGGGTTCCACGTTAATCCTTTTATATATTCAAGAGAAGAAAAGAGAAGATTGATCCTTGTTCTTGCTAGGGTCTTGAGGTAACTCTATTTATTATTCGGTAATACTATTTATGTGTTAAATTAAGATCCTTGCTTCCGCTATTACGTGCTTTGATGTTTATTTATTTATTTGAATGTCAAGATATTTAAAACCTACAGTGGCATCAAGAGCCCGTTTAACATGTAATTGTAATTACCTAAACGCATAATAAAAAAATCAATTCTTGATTTATACATACATGTTGGGTCGATTTTTTAGGTTTATGATTTTAACATACTAGTAAAATCGAATTAATTAGAATTTAGGGTTTAGGGTTTCGACCCTATTTTATAAAAACTATTAGTTTTGTTACCCTAAATTAAGAACATGTTGTGTGTTTATGTGTTTATTTGAGTAATAAGGGTTACGTCCCTGAATGATCCATGATTTTTTCATGCAAAGAAATCATGGATTAGGGTTTGTTTATGTGCTGCATGTTTTAGATAAATCTAAAATTAGGGTAGACCTAATATATTAAATTAATGAATCAAATTATGTGCAACGTGTTATATTATTATTAAAACTTACGCGGCCAATTGTTGGTGACTGTGGTCCATTGGGTACAATGAGCTCGAAAACCAATGGGAGTTTTACTAATTCTATACATTATTATTCACATATAGATTATTAATAGGATTTATCAAAAGGGTTTGCATGTGGCTATATGTTTTAATAGTTAAGATCATATATGTGTTATTTGTGGTTATTTATTTTTTTATTAAAAATTACTTGTTCTTATTTGTTTAAATTATTATTGAATTGTAAGCAAAAAGAGGATAGTTTTTGAAATAAAAATAAATGGACCTAATAACTATGAAACCTTGTTGTGATAAATTATTTATTGCCAAGTCTTATGTGCCGAAAGTGGTTCGTTTCGCACGGTAATTTGCTCCCAGGCGAGACTAGCAATTAATAATTTACTACATGATTTTGAGCTTTAAATCTTAAATTGTTAATTGATTGATGCGACGGTACATAATGGTCGAAGCGGCGGACCTAATTTTGACAAACTATAAAGTGGGTATAAGGTTGGTTTCGCATTAAATTGTGGCCTTAAAGAGACTCCATTCTATCTCTCCGCTCACCTGTGCGTCAAAATTAGACTTACCAAGTACACCATTAATATGTACGAAACATTTTAAGGCAATGTTGTAAGTTTCTCAACGCCATCGATTAAAATTTTGTTGATGTAAGCTTATGAAAAAGTAATTCAAATTGTTTTGAAAACTTTGTGATACGAAGATGAGTGCATGCTTCTTCGTACATATTTTGATTGTCACATCAAAATAAATACCCTAAAATTTAAGTCACATGCTATCTAATTATAAAAGACACTTAGAATTAATATCTGGCGTAAGTGAGACCTTGACACAAATATTAACAACAAGGTAAATTACATACTTTTATTGCCAGCAGATCAACTGAGTGTAATAAGAATATGTGAATTTACATGTTTCTAAATTAGACGACTTAATTAAGTTATAAGTAAGACCTTGAGACTTAAAGCATGAGATGGGAAGAAACATGCTTACATTGCAAATTGTTTGGCAAATGTAATTCCCATAAATTTAGGAGTCGGAAAATTGTTTCGCGATTATTGTTCGACAATTACTATCTTTTGTACTTTCACTACTAGCAGATCAACTGATGTGGTAGAACTATGGAAAGTTGGATCCTAGTTTTCAAGAAAATTAAATGGTTATTTTATATTTCCAGGGTAATTTTCTTTTCTTGAAAAATTATTATCGAAAATACTAAAATTGAATTTTGTAAATTCATTTAATGTATTAAGGCAACGTTAAAAACCGTAAACGTGGGGCATTCTTTTAGTGGAAAATTGATCTACACCCGTAGGGGTTTAGGCTAGAGTCAACTTTACTAAAAGAATAAACCAAGTCCACTTTCCTTGAGAAGAGTGAGACTTAAACCATATACCTTTTCATGAATGAGAAGGGTATAATGAAAAATTAGAATTATCTAAATTCTAAGAAATAACTCATAGCAAATTTTAAATAGTTAAGTAAATTGCACATTTATGAGTTATTAAATTAGAAGCTAGAATAGTTACCGCAAAATTGGTAAAAGGCAAACTAGCACACTTTGTCTAGGTGTTGTGCTTTGACCACTTAAATATGCTACATACCATTGTGGGGATGGTAGTCAAATTAAGGAATAATTTGCATGCCCAATTATTTCCAAGTTAATTACATTGATGGATAGTCCATCATTCACAAAAGTAGAATACATTCTTTTAGTACCTAAGTAATTGTTACGTATGGGATTACTCAAATGTGTAGGAAAGTAAATTGCAAACGATTTGCTGTTACTGGTTATGAAACACTTATAATGTTGTCAAATCCAGTGGGAGCATTGTGTTGTAATTACTGAATAACATATATTAATGTAATGATCTGTAATTCAGTGGGAGCTACAAGCTTGTTAACTTGGTAGTAACCCAGATTATCTCTAGAATGTCTTGAGATAATTACTTTCCAATTATAGACACTTGTGGGTTTAAGGATAGTCATGTGCGTTTCCTTACTAGACAAGGTGGTTCTATATCTACTAATATCTATGACACAATCATATTAATCACATAAACAAACGATTGACGTGTTGTTTATCTGATACATTATGTTGTTTCATGCACAAGTGGGAGAAATCTTAATTGTGTGCAAGCAACAACACAAAGGAATATGATTTAAAGGATTCTCTTGACTACAAGGTAAGAGAATTAATGTTCTGACATCTAATAAATAGAACACTTGGAATTAATATCTAGCGTAAGTGAGACCTTGACATAGATATTAATGACAAGGTAAATTACATACTTTCATTACTAGCAGATCAACTGATGTAATGAAACTGTGTTAATTTGCAAGTTCTAAATTAGATTCTTGTTAGAACAAGTGTCAATATGATAATGAGACTACTTCAAACTAATATTTATGTATTATTGTAATGACATAAATAAATGAAGTAATCTAATACTACTTCAAATTTGAATGTTTATGTATTATTGGAATGTCATAAATATATGAAGTAAATAAATTAACTTGAAATACTATTGAAACCAAATTGTGGTGTTCATGATTACTTTAGTTATGTATATTTATATTTTATTGTAAAGATATAAATATGAAGTCTTTTAATTGTTACAAGACTTATAATAAAGTAAGACGTTAACTTGTTATGTTTTTAATGAAACATATACAAGAAGTTATTGAGTTGATCAATGATTTATAACGTAAATTGGGATTATAACTGTTTATGTCTTCTTGTTAAGACATGGACATGAAGTGACTTGGTTAAAAGTACTTATGTTATATAGCATGCAATTAGCTTGGAAATTCTATTATACCATTAAGCTGATTTAGTTGGTAAATAGATAAACCAAACAAAATATATTTATCTTACATATTGTAAGGTTGTCTTACAATATTAATCCTAATGAAATACATAATGGTTATGGTACGTTCATTGTTTGATTAAATATAACTATATCTTCCTTTCTTCCAAAATTATCAAGGTTAGGAAATTGAGTATGCATTCTATATACTCAATTAGACTCCAACCTAGAAGATTAATAAGACACCATTTATTATGGAATGTGTTGAATCACATTAAGTCTTAAAATTAAAGTTCAGAATTTGTTTGATTACTTATGAGTAGGTTATCAACAAATTAATATTATGAACTGTCAATATGTATTTGTAAAGTCCCAAAAGAGAACAAGTTTGTGTTGCTCTATTTGCTGAATATTTATAGATAATCTATAAATTGTAAAAGGCAAGTGGGAGTTTTATCTTGATAAGATAAAATTGCAAGATACATGATCTTCTAAAAATACACTAGCAAAATCATAATGAGGATTAAACATGTTAATGTTAAACCTCAAGATGGAATTTTTATTTCATAGATCCGCAAGGATATCTCAAATATTTGTAGAATATGTTGAGGATTATGAGTTACAGGATTTTGATAAACCTGTTAATGAATTGCAAATATTGAATTTGGCAGGTTACTCATACTATGAATGATTAGATGCAGTCCATAGAGGTAAATTAGTTTTGGAAACTTAATTAATCTTGAACTCTATCGTTATACTATAGAATGATGATGAGTTTCTACAAAGGAAATGAAAATCCTAGAGATTTAAATTTCCGAGTAGAAATCATAATGGACAAAGTTTGTATACATATTTAATGTACGGAAAGATTATCGAACACACTTAAGCAATTAACTGTGATTGAAATTATTTCTAAAGAACATTAAATGTACAAAGATTATGATTCATTCTTAGTTTCATTTATATGAAGTTAAGAATGGAAGATCAAAACTCTTTCTTGAGTAATTACTTGTGCGAGGACGAATAGTAATTGAAAGGAGTAATTGACTTCAAATAATCTTTAGAAGTATACAAAGTGCAATCATTTATGAATGGATTAATGCATGCATCTAGCAGATATACTTATGTTTAATTATTAAATCCTAATTTTGATTTATAATTAAATAAGACAATCTCTTAATATTCTTGAAAGCTAGTGGGAGTGTTAAATTTTTTTTCTTATTTCATATATGTTGCAAAACATATGGGAAGTAAAATTTCATAAGCATTAAATGTTAAGCCTTAGTTTGAAATGAAACTTCACGTGAAGATTTAGAAAATAAACTTACAACCTTGGAATATATGTTTATTATAAACATAAGCGGTAAATAATTAATTCTAATAAGAACATGATTATACTATTAGAAAGTCTAGATAGATACATATCTTTGAAAAGATATGAGATGAACAAATCTAAGTTTGACACAGGGATTTTTCATGTACATCATGTTGTTTGTTGTATCATGCTTGATCAAAGATAATTTGACAACATTAATATCTAGTTGAAAGTTATTAGATAACTTGGTGTAATGAATATGGTTGAATTTAGAATTAACATCCTCATCCTGGAATAGCTCCAAAATTCTAAGTATGAACAATATAGCAATTGTTGCGTAATTGATATAACCAACAAATCTTATAAGATTTGAAGGTATCAAACATTACACATTAGATATTAAAGTTTACGGGATTTTAAAGAGCATATTGTTGTTTTGTATACAATGATGCTAATAAGATTGAGATGACACTCAATGCTAGTCATGGTGGGATTTCATCCTAGTTAATGGTCATGTGTGCTAGTTATGCTTAACTGTAAGCATAGTTGCATTATACATTAAAGAATTAGAATACTTTAAAACTATAAAAGGTTTGATAGTTTGCTTGTCATAAATTCGTGGTTGAGGATGTCACGTATTTTATGAAATATTATGTGGCATTATCAAGGTAATTGATAACACACATACAAGAACTTCATTAATTAAATTCTTGAAATAAGTATTCTCAATATTCCTATAGATCAAAATTAGTTGATTTATGCCATGTCAACAAGTATGTTTGACATGACTTGAGGCATAATTCATTAATAAGAATTATCATAATGGGATGTTATTGAACAGTTATTATTTTAATGAAATAAAATAATGGTTATGTTTGTTTATCATTTTCTTAATAATATATCCTATATTTGCATGTTTATATCCTTGAATATATTTATATATTCTAAACTGTCCGTTGCCAGTTAATGATATGGGAATATCATTAAATTAAGGTAAATCTGAGTATTGGTATAATATACTTGAAAGTATATTGATGCGTTGTCATACTAATTTCACATGATATTCAAAATGTTTGAGTATAGGACTTATCCCGCCGACATGAGTTTGCTTTATGGATCTCGTCATCAAGTAAATCATGAGTATATAGTTATCCTCAGACTTAAGATGCCAGATAACTGTCATGCATGTAGTGCATTTCTTTGATTCAATTTAACGCTATACGTAACTGGTAGCTATACGGATTGTTTTGGGAAGCGTTGCGAAGTGCATGTGTTATGCTCGTAGTCAAGATAGAATTTGTTCCTTCAAATTGTTTGGAGTTTAATACTGTTGGGCCCTTCGTAGGGTTGACAAGATGTTTGCGTGCGCACGCCCAAGATCTCCCCTGACTATGTTCAGATGATTTGGTAATCTTGTTCAATCATACAAACGAGAAACATAATTATTAATAAAGAATGACTTAAGATCCATATCTTTATTAATGTAGTATTAGAAACAAAATGATAAGTATGATGATCTAATCATCTAGTGGTTTTTCCAGGAGACCACACACCCGAGTTGTACTAGGGGCATTGGCGTGTTGCTAGACGCTAACCAATGTCAATTATACTTTTAATAGATTTCCAAGTGGGAGCTGTTAGTGTTATGGAAAAATATTAAAGTGTATATGACTAGAATCGAATACGGGACCTTGGGATTGCACACTTTACGTATGAATGACTAACGGAAATAATTAATATATAACTACGTTATGTATTTAATTATTTAGGACACGAAATATTAACTAACGGACGTTAAGTAATTAACGATATTAACTAACGACCGTTAGGGAATAAAGAAAAGACTGTTAGTAAAATTTGGAGGATCTAAAACCCATTCAATTGGGTTGGCCGGTTTGGGCTAGGAGATCATAACCCTAAATCGATCCATAGTTTTGTCTTGTGCTACAAAATTTAATTTCACTATATATATACATTGGTTATTTAGTTTTTTTGGTTGACTGTGCAATTGACTATAACCAATGCGTGTAGTGTTTTCCTTCTTCTGAATAAAGTCGATCTATCATATCACTGTTTTGAAAAAGTTGATCAACTTCTATTATTTATTGAATAGATCGAATGGTTTTTAATATTGAACAAATGATTAGATCGAATGGCTTTTAATATTAAACAAATGTTTTTGGTTTAATAAACGTGTCTTTACACTAGCATCTTAGTTGGTTATAGTACGTGTGTACAAGACCATGGTAATAACTTACTTTAGTTATTCCATCTTGGATTGTGGAACAAAAAGGTAAGGGGTTCCACGTTAATCCTTTTATATATTCAAGAGAAGAAAAGAGAAGATTGATCCTTGTTCTTGCTAGGGTCTTGAGGTAACTCTATTTATTATTCGGTAATACTATTTATGTGTTAAATTAAGATCCTTGCTTCCGCTATTACGTGCTTTGATGTTTATTTATTTATTTGAATGTCAAGATATTTAAAACCAACACTAATCACTCGTATTCATGTCCATCTCCATCAAGGTATGTCATCATGTGCGTATAACACACGTGTACGTTAAATGTCCTATTGTCTTGTCTCCGTATATATGTAAATAAGGGGGTGTTTATAATGATTAGGTGCATCGAACGGTTGTAACGTATGCTTTACGGGTTATACATTTTGACTAAAATAGGTAGGACCCACATAATAGGGGGTGTTAGGATAACACAACCCATGTAAATATGATACAATTGTGATTACTTGATACATATACATACACATAGAATAAAACACGTTTTGCAGTGGCGGCATCATGAGCTGTGACTTTGTTCTGAAAAAGATAAAGAAAACATAAATAGCAAACTTTCTGTGACATATATATGAGCATTTTAAGACGTATATTTGTAACCTTTAGATCCTCAAATCTAGAGTCGAGATTGAAATCTATAATGTATTAATGTATATTAGAGAAGAGTTCTTATGAAAGTTTTCTATCGTTCTTATGTAAAGGTTTAAACTGTACGTGAGATAGGTTTTGTATGTAAACGGTAAAATCCCCCCCCCCCCCCCCCCCCCAGCTTAAGAACGACATTTACTTTCCATTAAGCATTGGTATTTGGAAAGCCTGCAATTTGATACTTGGTAACTGGGCGAATGAATTGAGTTTTTATCAAGCTTATGTAGCGATAACTGTGATGAAGAGAATCATGCCGATATTTGAGTATTTCTCTCTTCATCTTCACTTGCTACTCCAAGTAATAGTATAAAGAAAGGGCTTGCTAACATGTGCCCATAGTGACACATCTTAATGTCTAACTAATAAACATAAACATTCTAATTTAATAAAAAAAAATGCATTTGATACGCATTAATAAATCTACTAGTATTAAACAATTATATTTGAACATTATTTACACTTTAATGAACCAAAACTTTTCTTTCTTTTAGACATGGATATGTGCTTAGTAGTGACATGTTAGCAAAACCCATAAAGAAAAAGATGATATCTTATATATCTTATTGGAATTTTATTGAGAAATTTGCTTTTTAGACTACTACCCTTTATTTTGAACAAAAGTTTGTTCAAAATAATAAATAACGGTTTTTTTATTAAAATAACTGGTAATATTACGTTGTTTATTTATTTTGGATGATAAAATTTTGTTTTCCAGTATTGTTAAATGACAAATAAGAAACGAGAAGACACAGGTAAACCTTTCTAAAGTTTATAAATATATTATTCCATGCCAAATCGCCAAAAACATAAACATTTTAGTTTTTAAACCTTTCATCACTATGCATAAACTTTTATAAAAGGGGCAATTCTACAAATAGCCCGGTAGCTTAAAGTGTTGAGCGTTTTTTGCCCTAAAAAAGTCGATTTCCCAAAATAGCTCAAGCAAAAAATGACTAAATGTGGGAGTGACATGTGGCGTGTACTTTTTGGCCCCTAGCGAAAAGTCGCTTAAAAAGTAAAAAAGTTGCTTAAAATCTAGCAAAAGTCGCTTAAAAAAGTTAAAAAGTCAAACTTTTTGGCTGCAAAAAGACACAAATAGTAGGTCGCTTAATTGACAAAAAAATCGCTTTAAGCGACTTTTTGAAAGTAGCCTATTCCTTGGGCCATTTTGGGAAAGCGATTTTTTTTTTGCCAAAAAAGCTAAACACTTTAAACTACCGGGCTATATCTATATTTGCCCCTTTATAAAATTTTAGATACACTCAAATAACTCTAATGCATTTAATGATAAAGAGAATTAAGACCTTGAAATTATACGTGCCACAAAAGAATAAAATAAAACTCCACTAGATTTGTGGAATGCTATTGTATAGTTTAGTAATTTGATATTGTATCATATTGTCGAATTGGTATTGCGTATTATGGTTGATTACAGGTTATATTTGTTTTGGTAGATTTTTTCCCGAAAAAAATCCGGAAAAAATCTGGAAAATATGCAGGTTTGCTGTAGTTTTTTTTTTTTTTTTTGCTCCCAGGGGAAAAAAAGGACGACATTGTCGTCTCTAAATTGCACAAAATTGTCGTCCCTTTTTTGTTTTGACTGCCACGTATATCGTCCCTAACATTTTAATAACAAAATAACCTTAACACTTAAGGACGAGATTATCGTCCCTAATATTTTTTTTTAATGTTGTATCCTTTTTTTTAAAGAAAAACATTTTCTTATTTACTTAAAAAAAACCAACACTAAGGACTATAACCTCGTCCCTTTTTGCAAAAGCTATGTCGTCCCTTTTCGTATATTAAGAGTTGAATTGTTCGTAGGGCCTAGCAATCTGTCGTCCCAAATTTGCATATACATTGACGTCCCAAAAATTTTTGTGACAACAAAAAGGAGACTACCAAAATGGAACGAGATGTCGTGCCATTTTTAGTTTGTGATGACGTCATGTACAATTTTGCGACGAGAATATCGTCCCTAAGTGCAATTTTTTTTGTAGTGTTGACCATATATTCTGAATGCTCTATCGGCCAGTGAGTAACATAGATGTTGCGAATAAAAAATTGAATAATTAATTACTACCCAGCTTGTCCTTTCGGGGACATCTGATAAAATTACGACGCTCCAGTACACTAATTTCAAGTGCTCTTGAAATAAAAAATAAAAATAAAAAATAAATAAATAAATAAATAATAATAATGCAGAATCATAACACATAAAAGTCAAATATTTTTAGATATTTTGAAAACAAATGTCTACAACATATAATAAATATGATCATTTTCGTCAACATATTTGTAATGATTGAGCATCATCCTTATCAACTCGCTGATTAGCATAAACTCAAAACTAATAAAAGTAGTAAATGAATGAGAAATTTGGAAAAAAGCATGGAAAAATAATTGTATGATCAGTATCTTACACAAAGATATACACATTAACAAAAACACATAAGATATAAGTATAGGTGAAGTTCAAAAGAGAGAAAAAAAAAAAACAAACTTGGGAATTTGAAGACTAAATTGGCAACTTTAGAATATTAGATTTAAGGGCCGTCATCTCTTATATAATAAGAGAAGATACAAAATAGGAAAAAATAGATTTTTTTTATTGATTAATGAAAGAGCTTAATTTTAAAATCAAGCATTCTTATTGACTAATATAAATCAAATTGCCTTCAATCAGGTTAAACTCATAAAAATTTCATTCAGCAAAATAAATACATATAAAAACACATGTGTCGATTTTATGGAAAAAAAAAACTTAAAAACCCATATAAATAGATACTACATCTGGCGAACAGTATGATCATACATCCAATCCGGCCTGAGGGTCTGTTGTGTCATCCAAGAATCTATCTGGCCCAACGCACACCCTGATGAGCCTGCCAATCTCCATTGCTCATGTTCTTGAACCCCTCATATGAACTCCCGGCCTTATCCTCGTGTTGTTGTTACTGCTCTAGCGCCTCATTCCCATCATCCTAAGCAATGGGCGCCTGCTCAATCGGGAACCACTCAAACACCCTGGTACAACTTCGCCAATAATGGACGTACACCCAAAGACTTCTTCCTAGGGTCATGGCAGCATCTCAGTGGTCAAGGCAGCGCAGGAGTCAGAATACCATAGGACAGAGCCAACCTCGTAACATACATACCTCCACAAACCAAATTTGTCTCACTACTACCATCTTCACTCTTCAAATAGGAAGCTAACCAAAAAGGGATGTTGCAATAACATCCGAGGAGAAGATGGTATAGAGGAAGAACAAATCCATAATTGTAATATTTAGTGGATTCCTTCCGTCCCGAAATGGAAATAGCAATGCAGCGATGCACCAACCTAACCCTCAGGTCCTGAATAGATGTAGGAGTCATCTTCCCCGTCACCTACTCACCAGTTCCAATAGTCGGCCAAAATTTCAATATCGTTATCTCAACCTTAACATTCACCCTCTGATGCAACTTATAACAAAACTGAGCATCATTCGCTTCAGCGTTAGTATACAACTCAATCCTCCTACCAAACTTCTCTGCAAAATACCTACGATCCATACCTCCCAATCTAAACTAAATGGCTCTTGTATCATTCACATTATGCCTGGCATTACGCAAACTCATCTTAAATGTTGCAGATAACTCATTAACCAACTCACGGTAAACAGGCTCACGAATATTGAAAAGATGTTACCATTGAGGGCCCAATAAAGGATCCGTATAAAGGCATTCAAGAAACCCTCACTCAAGCTTGTGAGCAACCAAAAAAGCCTGATCCAAAACAGTACCAACATAAAGATTTTGATTGATGTGGACCTTCTAGTTTCTAAGATAAGCTTCATCCTCAAACATACCATAGTTTCGAACTGTATCCGCAATGTTCTCTAGGAGTTGAGAAGATTGTCCCCTAGAGTTTCTACCTGTCTTGCTTATATCTAATAACAAGAAAGAAACAAATAAACGAAAAAGAAAAATGATAAAAATTAACCAAGAATCCTCCTAGCAGGGTGTGACGTCATCAAGCCTAACGGGTTAATGCCATCACCGCTTTGGAAAATTCAAAATGCAAGGAACGAAGGAAGGATCATGCTTGAATTTGTTAAAACCCTTTACCAAACACCCTCTTATGTCAGCAAACACATGAATCAATGAAACCCCGATTATCAAACCCTTATTCAAATCAAAAAGAGAAAACCTTTAAATCTAAAATGCTTTCCATATAAAAAGAACGTTTGGGTTACAAAGACTCGATCCTTCCCAATTTGGATGACAAAATCATTTCAAACTGACTTACGAGAGAAGTAAAAGGAAGCTTAGAAAACAAAGTTTTGATCCTTTTTGAAGGCATAGTTTGAACCCAAAAGAACTCTTCCTATGGTTGAGGAAATGAGGATAAAGATGAGTAACACGTATGACTATAACAAATATGGAATTCGAGTTACCAATTGAGAGTTGGGATGAAAAATTTTGGAGTATCTTTGAATTCATTATTATGAGGATTGACTTAATTGATGACCGAGATCTTGTTTTCCAAAAATTTCGTAATCTTTTCCAAAAATTTACCCGTCAGCAGCTAAAAAAACCTTAAAAATCTCTTTCTAATATGGCAATTTCGAGCCACCCTAAAAACAATTCCGTTCACTTCTAATCCATCCTTCTCTGACCGTTCCCCCTATTTTGGTTATGTCTAAGGTCTTTATAGGGTATCGTCCAATTAGGGTTTAGATTATTTTTCATATCTTTTAGGCTTTTCAGCCGGAATTCTATATCCCTTATTTTGATTCGATATTCTTTCTTCCTTTGATTATGTGATCCTATAACGACTCTTTCTGCTGGTTAATCTTTGATTACGAGGTTTTAATAGTTTTATTGGTGGCTATTTCGTAAGCTTGACAGGGTTTCGTTTCAATTCTAGGGTTTTTGATTCTATAATTATGGATCCTGGTTAGTATTGGGGTGCTGCGTGTGATGAAACCCTTAGTATATTAGGGTTTTGTTTCTTATTTATTTTGTTTTATTACTGATTGTGGTTTGTTTCTGGTTTTTAGTATTGTTAGTGGGTTTTGAGAGTTGGAAAAGGGTTTCTTAAACAATAATCTTGAATCTGAAGTCTCGGCTAATGATATAGCAAAGGCTGCTGGTGTACCATCTGTTGTCAACGAAGGTAGTAATGGTGTGGCGAATAATGAGGTTGTCAATGGAGGTAGTAATGGTGGGACTGTTCACGATGAGGCTGCTAGGGTCGATACTAATCTTAGTAGCCCTAAAACTCATGGTGAATGGATAAGGAAACTGATCTCTTTTGCTAGTTTTATTACTTCTGGAAGTGTGATTAAGAAGGTAAACTTTCGCCCACTTGTTAACGAGGAAAAACTAGAAAACTATGACTTTTTGCTTCCTAAATATGCAAGTGATGGTGTTAAAAGCAGGTACGAGAATTCTCTTGTTGGGTACTTTATTGGTAAGGGCCTAGCGTTCCTGGTTGTCCAAAATTATGTTCAAAACAAATGGGTCAAATTCGGTTTTAAAAAAATGATGGGGAATGAGGAGGGTGTTTTCTTATTCAAATTTGAGTCTAAAACGGGAATGTAACAAGTGTTAGAAAAGGGTCCGTGGATGATTCGTAAATCCCCTATTATCCTTACTGAATGGTCTCCCAACTTATCATTGAAAAAAGGAGAAGTTAAAAATGTTCCGGGGTATGGTTTAAGTTTCATGGTGTGCCGATTCTTGCTTATTCGGAGGATGGTTTGAGGTTAATAGCTACACAAATTGGTAAGCATTTATTATTGGATGCGTTTACTAGTTCAATGTGTGTTGAGTCATGGGGTAGGATTAGTTTTGCCTGTGCCCTTGTTGAAGTAAGCTCAGATTCTGTTTTAAAAAATGAATTGGTTATGACAATTTCGAAAGAGGAGTGGGATAGGTATATAAAGGAAGTTTTGGGCGGAATTAGGACGGCTTGTTCGCCCGACCAAGGTGAATGGGATCATGACATTCATCAGTAGAACAATTGTAGTGGATCAATTCTCTTAGAAGAGATTCACAATAATCAATTGGCCTAACATTATTATTATCTACTTTAGTATTGCAGGTACAAAAGATGTTAACCACTCGAGATGCACCACCATAAACATTTATATCTTTACTTCCACATACTCATACTTACGCATATAATCCTCAACAAAGCTCAAATCAAGAACATTCAAGACAAAAAAATCAAGATAAAGACAAAGTATTTCATCAAAGTCAAGATCTAATCAAAGAACGTCAAGAACAAGTTCATATGTCAAGTGAGGAAAGCTTAAGTATGAAGATCAAAGTTGCACAAGACGTGTGAGTATGTTAGAAAGAACGTAGCAAAGACAAGATGAAGATATTGATCAAAGGCAAGAAAAGACGAAAGATTTATATCGCAAGATCACAAAGCATAAAAGAACAAAGAATCAAGACTCATCTATTTTCAAGGTTCAAAGATCAAGACAAAAGAAGTCCAATTCACGACAAAACATCCAAGATACCTAAAGAATGACATCCCTTAGGGTGAGATTGTTAGAATTACTTATAGTGATAGATGTAACACCCGTTTCCCAGGTGTTGGGACCCCACTCTAGATGAAAATGGATAAAGACTTTATGTGATTGGTTGGTCAACAAAGTTACGTGGAAAGTCAAACCCGATAGTCAAGCTAATAGTCAAAGTATGACTAATGTAGTAATATGAAATATGATGCATAAACTAGAAGAACCTAAGTTGCCAAATGTTAATTATGTGTTATAAGTAAGTGGTGGTTAAATGAGAAGGAATGAGACTTGAGGGACTAACTATGTCAAAGGGCCAAAGTGCCACCTAACTAATTATATCTAGGATAGCCTAGACTCTTCCTCCATTATTGAGATGGAAGGCCGGTTTTTAGAGTGATGGAAAAGAGAGGGAAATAGCAAAATGATGATCCAAGAAGAAATAGGTGAAGATCAAGTATTGTTAGTCTTCATTAGTGATAATCATCACATGTAAGTATCTATATTCTTAATGTTAATGAGGTTATAGATGATGGATTTAGTGGGTTTCATCATATGACCAAGATATGATCATATGATGATATGATGATGTAGGAAGATAGATGATTATGTTTAATGAGTTTTGTTAACCCTTGCTTATGTATTTGATTATCATATTATTAGGTTTTGATTATTTACGAAGGATGATGATGATGATGATGGTTAGAAGATATTGTTGGTGGGATTTATGTTTGTAGCTTAGCTTGGATTGAAGGTAAGTAACTCTCCCTAAAAAATCTATTATATGTGTATTGTCATGTATGTATTGTGGTTGTATGAAAGTATAATAGTTGGATTTAGAATGGTTGTGAGCTAGGGATGGATGGCTAGTGATTCTTGACCAAGGGTAGGTTAGCTTGTTGGACTTGGCTAGTTAAGGTATGTTGTTGATTATGGATTGTGATGAATGGATGTGATTATGTTATGAAGTTGTGTATGATATGAGTGGTATATAGTAGATTAAGAGCTTTTATGTGATTATGATGCTTATGTGGAAATATGTGTATGAGATATGTTTTATGTCGGGTTACTTACTAAGCGTAAGCTTATTCTTTTAGTTGTCAATGTTTTGTAGGTTATGTGTGGCGGAATGGAAGTACTTGGACTATAGCCTAAGGATTTGGAAGCGGATTGATAGATAGATTGCAATTAGGAGCTTAGTATAGAATACCGAGCTCAAGTATAAAGTTTGTACCCCCGTTGGTCTTTCATTGATTCGTAAAGTGTAGTCGTGTGTCAAAATGTATGTCAAAGAGGTCATGATGATTTGGTAGTCATTTGATAAGTCAAAGTATGTTTTATGTGTTTCTAGTAAAAGTAAAAGGGGCGTTTGGTTAAAGTGTAAACATACCCATTTTGGGTTGTAAACGGGTCAAGTGATCTTGGAACATGTTTATTATGTTAATATAATGATTTCTGGAAAGTTTGATGTAATTCGGAAGTGGTATAAGTGGTTTGTTGTGAAAATGGGTCAAAAGTGGTTTTTGCACAACCCGTCTAATTCTAAGAATGATTTTCAGTCTAGGATCTACTTTTAGGTCCCAGAAATCTGAACCTTAGTGTGGATCCTCCAGGATCTACTTTTAGGTTCCAAGATTTGGATCTAAATGTGGATCCAGTTTTTTCTCAACTTGGTTATAAAGTTTTCTCATCTTGGTTATGAGTTAAATGTTCATCTTGGTTATGAATGTAGATTCTTATAAAGGGTCAATAGAGTAGCGGAATGTCAAGTAAAGTCAAGCGTTTCCCGTCAAATCCTAAAGTATAATTTCAGGACCTAAGTGTGGATCTTCCAGGATCTACTTTTAGGTTCCACAATCTGGACCTAAGTGTGGGTCAGTTTCGGAATGTTACTTTTTGCGAAAAAAAATTTCACGTTTTTGGTCACGTTCGGTCTCGGGGCGTTACAACTTGGTATCAAAGCTTCAGTTTAAGTGAATTAGGTTTCCATTATAGGTTGCCTAGACTTAAACCACTCGTAGACGCGTTAAATTAAGTTTGAGATAGGCGGGCTAATAGTTTGTAAGTTATAGGATGTGAATGTTGAGTTTGAAACGAACGATGTGATTGCTATATGGGTATAATGATGGGGACTTAGGGATGTTTCTTATGTGATATATGACGTGGGAGGCTTGATGTGTGAGTGATAGGATTACCGTGCACCTCGGGCTGTCTCGGTAATTATTACATGATTATGTGATTGTGTGCTATGGTAGTTTAGCGAGGTGGTGGTTTGTAGGAAATGTGACTAAAAATGAAAGTGCGTGACTTGGGTGATAGTGATGACCAAAGTATGGTCTTATGAGTAGTTATGCTTAGTGTGATGATCAATAATGAGGTATTAGAGATGGGTTAGTGGAGAGTCAAAGTATTAGGAGCGTAATAATGAACGTGTGGCAATGTTGAATGAGTGTTATAGCTTAGTGTGGTGAAGAAATGATATAAATTATTATATAATAAGTCCGTGACGAACTTAGTAAAGTTACAAAATGAGAAAAGGGCATAGGGATTGAGTAGATGATGAAGTAGAGCAAAATTTCTTAAGTACTAATAGCTATAGTGAGGTGGGCATGTATGAGGTTAAGGTATTGTCATGAAATAATTATATTACGGCTAAGGCGATTAGCTGTAATTATTAATAATGAATGAATGTGTTATAGTTGACGATCTATGTAAGGTCTACATGTGAAGGAAGCGAGTGAGACTAATAGAAGAGAGGCAAGATACGAGGACAAGAATGTGATGGACTAAAAACTTAAGAAAGAATGAGAGGAGTGTGTATGAGATAAAGGCGTTGTCTTAAAATTATCATATTACGGCTAAGGCAATTAGTTGTAATCACTATAACGAATGCATGAGCTACGGTTGGTAAAATGTGAGAAGTCTAGATGTAAATGAGTCGAGTGGACTAAAATGTAATGTAAGTATGTGAAAACGATTAATGTGGGCTAAGAATGCAAGAGGTAAAGTAAAGATGTGAAAATAACTAACGCGGATTAAGGATGTAGGATAGTAGAACACGTAGAGGTGTGTAATTATAATAAGCAGGCTCCTATGCTCTATGCGCTTGCATTTCACTAAAATAAATGAATGTAATTATGTGTGTGCGGTGCTTATGGCTTGGATCCACTGTTAATGTGATAAAGTGTGAATGTAATGATCCTTCGGGATGAATGTTGAATGTGGTATCCCTCGGGATGACCAAGTAAAGGAATGTTAAGAAATCCTTCGGGATGAATGTTAAAGATCCTTCGGGATGAAAAGTATTGCCTTTATCGGCAAATGGGGTTGCCTATATCCTTGGCAATAAAAATATCCCCGTAATGAATGTGTTAATGATACGGATCCAAGTCTAAAAAGGAAAATATGAAGTATAAACATGATGAAATAATAAAGTTAAAAAAAAAAAAAAATGGAAATCGGAGTAGTAGTGTTATGTCGGGAGTACATAACCATGAGTTTATATTTCTTGATTTACATCGATTGGGACGCCTCTCCATGTAAATGAGGAATTATAAACGAGTGGGCTATATGTTGCCGACACGGCACGACTAGGGTTAGAGAAGTAGAAAGCGGGAGTTCAGAGTTAGTTAGGAATTGTAAGGACTAAGATAGGAGGGTTAGAATTAGACCATGGCTTTAAGTTGAGACTTAGGAGAACCTTTATGGAACGGAGAAATTGTAATGATGATACGATGGGCCTTGTGGCGTGGTGCAAAATATGATGAATGAAAGTAATGGAATGTGAATGTATTAGCCTAGTGTGATCATGTAAAGTCAACTAGCACGAGTTTCTTAAGTATCAAGTAGTCAAAGAATGAGTATAGAGGATAAAGTGAGTGAGATAATGATGTGACGGTGATAGGGCGGATTAGAATGATGATTGGCGACGATAAGTAAGTCTGGTATTATGTAAAATCTAAGCAAGAGTTGTGTAGTATAGAAGTAAGTGGGAGTAATGGGACTAAGGATATGTGATATGCTATAGTGTGCATAGAGCTGCAAGATCATTTAAATCGTTGCACTAAATGAACTAGGAAATAAGGTGCTAAGAATGAGATGAGTTGTGAGACTAAGTTTAGGTTAGAAATAGACGAAAGATTTCGGGGACGAAATCTAAATAAGGGGGATAGAATTGTAACACCCGTTTCCCAGGTGTTGGGACCCCACTCTAGATGAAAATGGATAAAGACTTTATGTGATTGGTTGGTCAACAAAGTTGCGTGGAAAGTCAAACCCGATAGTCAAGCTAATAGTCAAAGTATGACTAATGTAGTAATATGAAATATGATGCATAAACTAGAAGGACCTAAGTTGCCAAATGTTAATTATGTGTTATAAGTAAGTGGTGGTTAAATGAGAAGGAATGAGACTTGAGGGACTAACTATGTCAAAGGGCCAAAGTGCCACCTAACTAATTATATCTAGGATAGCCTAGACTCTTCCTCCATTATTGAGATGGAAGGCCGGTTTTTAGAGTGATGGAAAAGAGAGGGAAATAGCAAAATGATGATCCAAGAAGAAATAGGTGAAGATCAAGTATTGTTAGTCTTCATTAGTGATAATCATCACATGTAAGTATCTATATTCTTAATGTTAATGAGGTTATAGATGATGGATTTAGTGGGTTTCATCATATGACCAATATATGATCATATGATGATATGATGATGTAGGAAGATAGATGATTATGTTTAATGAGTTTTGTTAACCCTTGCTTATGTATTTGATTATCATGTTATTAGGTTTTGATTATTTATGAAGGATGATAATGATGATGGTTAGAAGATGTTGTTGGTGGGATTTATGTTTGTAGCTTAGCTTGGATTGAAGGTAGGTAACTCTCCCTAAAACATCTATTATATGTGTATTGTCATGTATGTATTGTGGTTGTATGAAAGTATAATAGTTGGATTTAGAATGGTTGTGAGCTAGGGATGGATGGCTAGTGATTCTTGACCAAGGGTAGGTTAGCTTGTTGGACTTGGCTAGTTAAGGTATGTTGTTGATTATGGATTGTGATGAATGGATGTGATTATGTTATGAAGTTGTGTATGATATGAGTGGTATATAGTAGATTAAGAGCTTTTATGTGATTATGATGCTTATGTGGAAATATGTGTATGAGATATGTTTTATGTCGGGTTACTTACTAAGCGTAAGCTTATTCTTTTAGTTGTCAATGTTTTGTAGGTTATGTGTGGCGGAATGGAAGTACTTGGACTATAGCCTAAGGATTTGGAAGCGGATTGATAGATAGATTGCAATTAGGAGCTTAGTATAGAATACCGAGCTCAAGTATAAAGTTTGTACCCCTTTGGTCTTTCATTGATTCGTAAAGTGTAGTCGTGTGTCAAAATGTATGTCAAAGAGGTCATGACGATTTGGTAGTCATTTGATAAGTCAAAGTATGTTTTATGTGTTTCTAGTAAAAGTAAAAGGGGCATTTGGTTAAAGTGTAAACGTACCCATTTTGGGTTGTAAACGGGTCAAGTGATCTTGGAACATGTTTATTATGTTAATATAATGATTTTTGGAAAGTTTGATGTAATTCGGAAGTGGTATAAGTGGTTTGTTGTGAAAATGGGTCAAAAGTGGTTTTTGCACAACCCGTCTAATTCTAAGAATGATTTTCAGTCTAGGATCTACTTTTAGGTCCCAGAAATCTGAACCTTAGTGTGGATCCTCCAGGATCTACTTTTAGGTTCCAAGATTTGGATCTAAATGTGGATCCAGTTTTTTCTCAACTTGGTTATAAAGTTTTCTCATCTTGGTTATGAGTTAAATGTTCATCTTGGTTATGAATGTAGATTCTTATAAAGGGTCAATAGAGTAGCGGAATGTCAAGTAAAGTCAAGCGTTTCCCATCAAATCCTAAAGTATAATTTCTGTCCAGGATCTACTTTTAGGTCCCATAAATCTGGACCTAAGTGTGGATCTTCCAGGATCTACTTTTAGGTTCCACAATCTAGACCTTAGTGTGGGTCAGTTTCGGAATGTTACTTTTTGCGAAAAAAAATTTCACGTTTTTGGTCACGTTCGGTCTCGGGACGTTACAATAGAAGTTGTAGAATCGTAGAGGGGGGTGAATACGGTCTTTTTGTGTTAGCATTAAAGAAAAGTGATGGTCATTCTCGTATTTATAACTTTGTAATGTGTCGTAAAATATGTTATTTATTAGTCAATGGGCTCGTGGATTGGGCTAAGCTAATAGGTTAATAGTTATGTTAAGCTAGTCTATTTAGTCAAGTTGTAATCCAAGCCCAATCCACAAACCATAAACAAAAGCCCACATCCCAACACAAGGCCCATTCGTATGGCTTGTGTTGTGGTATATATAAATGGAATAATTCACCTCATTTGTGCAGTGTGCTTGTGTGTGTTTTATGAAATAAGATTTCTCTCTTCCATCTCTCTACCTTCTCTCTCTAAACTCACGCCTCATCTCAAGTTACCTAGGTTATATCGTGTGATAAGGTTAATAGATCTAAGGTCATACAAGTGGTATCAATCGCCTAACAATGATTTAGGAGAGTTTGTGTTTCGTTTTTTGGTTAAAAGCTAAGATAAAATTACGTTTTTATACATAAAAACGTGTGTTTTTCTATAAAAAGCTTTGATTTTTACGTTTGTTAGGTTAAAAGTTGTTGTCTTTCTTATAGTTTTAGTACTTATTAGTGAGATTTGGCCAAAAGATCTTATAAAATTCGTCTAAAAGGTTGGTTCGTACCGTTTTGAAAGTTTGGCTACGTATTGAACTTCTTCAAATCTTGTTATAATCGTTAAAGGTCTAAACTTTCTTGCAAGTTAAGTGTGTTTGAAGTGTTTTGAACAAAAGAATCGCTTTGGAACTGAAAATCTAGTGAAAAAAACGTGTTTTTTTTGAAGATTTTGGTAATCCATCCAACTTTTCCTTCAGGGTTCATCGAACTTTTGTTGAGGGATCATCGAACATGTAAAGTTTAAGGTCCATCGAACTTGTAAAGTTTAGGGTCCATCGAACTTGTAAAGTTTAGGGTCCATCGAACTTGTAAGTTTAGGGTCTTGTCGAACTTCATCAACAACACTTCTTCAACACGATTTGGGGTTTACTCAGTACTTTCCTTGCTTGTATAAGCTTGTGAAATACTTCGACTAAGGGAAAATCTTCTAGCTTGTATAAGTTAGATAGATCTTATTTGAACTTGCATTTTCATCGAACTTGCAATTTTCATCGAACTTGCATTTTCATCGAACTTGCAATTTTCGTCGAACTTCAAGTTTTCATCGAACTTGCAGTTTTCGTCGAACTTGAAGTTTTCATCGAACTTGCAGCTTTCATCGAACTTGGAGTTTTCATCGAACTAGCAGATTTCATCGAACTTGCAATTCTCATCGAACTTGCTAAGTCAATCTCATCGAACTTACAAAGTCAAACTCATCGAACTTGGAATAGTGTTATCGAACTTGGCTAAAATTTGACTTTTTACGATGAAACTTCAAACGGCTATAACTTTTGAACCGTAACTCCGTTTTCAGCTCATAACCTATCAAAACGACCATGAGAATAAGAAGATCGATACGTTGAACCAAATAAAGTTCATTCAACCCAACCTTCGAGGCCCAAATCCATTCCGAAAAGAAGTTATCGACATTTTTAAGTTTTAAGACCAAAATATCACTACAACAACTTGCATTAACTTTCACCAAACACAACTCCTAATTCGTTGAACCGATCCAAGATCAACTTTATCACACATCAGGATTAAATGGAAAAGGAAATGCAAATGAAAGAGAGAGACTCAAAGAAAGCATTTAAAGTGTTCAAGTCACAGGTTGAGAAAGTCATAAATACGTCAGGATATGAACTAAGGTTCGATCAGGCATTTGAATACTTCATCAGAGTCCAATTTCATCATTTCAAAGAAAAACTCATCCAAAGCCTGAATCAACTTGAAAAGCTACTTAATGGAGAAGAACTTCATACGCGTAACTGCAAGGAAGCTCTTAAAGTGATCAAAACTCAACTTCTGAGTATATTTAACCCTTGGTTATTGAACCAGTCAGAGTTTATCGATGCGTTTTACCAAAGATTTTGGGTAAGCTATATGACCTTCAGAACTAAATGCATCAATAACATGGGTGAACTCGAAAAGATACTTGATGCTGAGGAAGCTGAGTTAAATAAAATTGAGAAGTAGCAACGGGAAAGAGAGCAGATTGAAAAAGATATGCAGTTAAAAGAAAGAGAGCTAATTGAAAGGGAAATGCTGTTAAAGGAAACCGAGGTGAATGAAATAGAGACAAACAAAGATGAACAAACAGAAGAGGAAACAGTCAATGAGGGTGAAGCATCAGATGCTCGTTTGGTTTTCATGGAAAGTGATACATCTTCAGAACAACAGGTTGAATGCAGCAGTCCAAGGTATGATTTGGATGCTGATGGTATACACAGGAATGAAGCTGTTTGGGATACCGAGGATGATCATATCAGACCTTCATTTGACACAGAGATATTGGCTACGGTACAACATTCAAACAATAATGATAATGTTTTTGTGTTCGATAATGTGTTTCCTCATGATAAGACACATCCTGCGCATCCTGAGTCCATAAGCGACACATATGTGGTGGAACTGTTTGATAGTAATATCACTTCTACAACTCTAGATATGGATCCTAATGGAGGTGAGCTTGACTAGGATGGATCTACTTATGAACAAGATCATGCCTTATTTGCTTCATTAATCAATAATTTCAAGCATGAACTTGATAAGTGCAAAGAAGACAATCGCGAAGCTAAGCAAGCGAATGTCTTATTGACCAAAGAGCTTGAGAGATTTAAGGAAATGGAAAAAGGTTTTGAAAATGTAACAAAAAGATAAGCTGAACTTGAAATTGAAATCTCAAACCTTAAATCTCAAGCTCGGAAGTATGAAATGAACGGAGAATCTGTTAAACCCCTTTTAAAACAAAAAGAAGAACTTGAAGTTGGTTATAGAGAAACTGTTTTTCGTGAAAAACGTTCCATTCAAAAACTGGATGAACAAATGGTATTTAACAACAGAAAGGTTGAAGCGCTTTTAAAAGAGATATTTGATTTAAAAAGTGAAAATTCAAAGCTTCAGAAAACCACTTCAAATTTTGAGATTGTTAAAACAAAACTTGAGAATGAAAATCAAGAGTTTTTGAAACGAGCAAACGATCTTGAAGCAAAACTTTGAAAAACAGGACAAACTGTTCAAACTTTTCAAATGATGCTTCCTAAAGATGAGGACGTTAATCACGGAAAATCCGGACTTGGTTTTGAGAATATTGCTCATTTGAAAAATAATTTGGAAACTGAAAAACCTTGTTTTTTAAACAAAGTGCAAAAGTTGACACCTATTTTGTATAATGCTGAAAATATGGGAAATGATTTGTCAACTGACCTTCTGTTTGAGTCTCAAGATATTTTAAAATGTGAAGAGGAAAAACGTTTGAAAGTAAAACAAAGAAAAACCGCATTCTCGTACCACGGCTTTGTGTATGGTTGTACACAATTGACAGATATACCAAAAGGACCTTTGAAAATATGAGAAATAATTTGTCAACTGACCTTCTGTTTGACCTTCTGTTTGTATAATGTTGAAAATATGGGAAATGATTTGACAACTGACCTTCTGTTTGAGTCTCAAGATATTTTAAAATGTGAAGAGGAAAAACGTTTGAAAGTAAAACTAAGAAAAACCGCATTCTCGTACCATGGCTTTGTGTATGGTTGTACACAATTGACAGATATACCAAAAGGACCTTTGAAAAAAAAAGACACAATTGTAAAAAGATATTTCAGAGAAGCTCAACTTGCTACTTAAGATGCTAAGTTATGGCAAAATAAAGCAAGAAAACATTTTTGTAATCGTAAACATCAGATTGAGCAAACGTTAAAAGTCATCTGTGTTAAGCAACAATACATCAATAATGATTACTCTAATCTTCTTTCATCGGATTCACGCCTAAAAATAGAAGTCCGTAAGATTTTAAAAGATGAGATTGAACCTCGTCTGAAAGATATCAACTTAAGTTTTTATCACTTTGAAAAGTATCTTGTCACTGAAATGAAAGAAGATTTAAAGTACATCCATTCTCTTGAAGACGAATTTGATGAAAAATGCTTAATACTTGATATTCAAAAAGAATTTTTCACAAATCAAATAGAGTCATTCAAGTCAGTGTCTGTCAGCCATGAGTATAAGAATGTGAATTTTGAACAAACATCTTCTTTGAAATCTGAAAATCTTTGTGATGTGTTACGCGTGGGTGCAAGTTTTAAAAATTTAAAAACACGATTTATCCAACTCTCTAATTAACACATACAAGCAAGTATACTCGTTCGCGGTAGTAAAGGTAGGTAATTCGAGATCGTCCTAAGGGAGTTGGTGTTAGAACTTAGTAAAACAAGTTTTTACAAAAAGGGTTGTCAATCCAATTTGGTGAAAATTCAAAAGCAAGTAAAATCCAATCAATCAAAAACATATACTTGTGTGTAATACCTTGACTAATTGCATAGAGTAATCTACAAAGTTTGGTGTAATTTAGAGTGATGCACAACTTAATATGAATGATTCACAAACAATGGTTTTTATCATGAAAAATCATCTCTAAGAATTCAATCTCCTAGTTTATTCCTTTCGGCCTTTTCAACTATTACGACAATTCTATTAAACCCTTTGTTGTTTGAAAATCATTTCTTATCTTAAGAATTCTTACGAATCCTTTCGGCCCTTTCTCGTGATGAAATCGTTTCCAAATCTATTTTAATGAGTTAATATGGTGCTTGTCACACACCATAGCCCATACTAATTCGTGCACTAATGTTTTTGAATAAAAACATAAAGAAAATCCTTTCGGCCCTTTTTATTCTTTAAAACTGTTTTTACCAACTAATTAAGCAAGATTAGATTATATTTCAACAAACTCATAAAACAAGACATGTTTTCATGCCTCACTATAAAATATTAATACTCCAACAATTGTCACATCATACACACAAGTGTACCAAAAATCACTCCATAACAATCATAATCAAACACAAGTAACAAACCATTCTTTCATTCAACTTAAAGTAAAAGTAGTTCATAGTAATTTAAACAAGAGATACCTAGTTTTGGAATTAAAAGAACTAGAATTGTGGAACTATAGCAACCACACTCCTCCAATTGCTTAACAAGACACGTAAACAACTCCACACAACACCGACCTATTGAGACTTGAACTCAATATTCCGAGACGTTTTCACAGTGTTTCTAAGCTTTCGGGCAATGATAATAAGTTAGTAAGGACTTGGTGTAAGCCTTTACTAGGTTTTGGGGTGTCACACTTTGTAAACTAGCCTAGGATCCTATATATAAGTACAAGAACCCTTTCTCCTCAAGCAAAAATGTCCTCTATTAGTTATTAAGCAGGAAATGATAATCCACCATGATTATGGGGCTTAAATTCGTCATTAAATGAAACTTTGTAACAGCAGCATCATCCAACCGATCGGTATTAGGCTCCAGCCGATCGGTTGGAACTCTCGGTAAATCTCAGCTTTCCCCATCCGAATCGGATGCGGGCACCATCCGATCGGATGGGGCCTTCTACCACACACAACTTTTGATTTTTCTTTTCTTTTCTTGTCGGGAGCTTTATCCTTTGTTGTGGCACTAATTTCTTTCGTAGAACTCGATCTTTTCTTGATATTTGAACACAAAAATCTCGACATTATCAAATCCTTGAGTTCTCGTGTGGTTTCTCTCTCGTTTTCGTCTCGGGAATCTTTCAATGTGCATAATCACTTCAATTCTTCATCTTTTTGTCATTTTTTCCTGTACTTGGCTATATTCACTTGCATATACACTTTGTTAATACAAATTTGATCTTTCATTAGTTTTGTTAATGACAAATATAAGGAATATCTTTTAGCAAATAATAAATACTAGCTTAGTCTCTTAAGTACACACTTTACACTTCACATATTAACTAAGAATTACAAGTTTAGTAACTTGTTTCCTTAAAAGGAAACTTTAATTCTAAAACCATTCCATGACATCATTGCATGCATCACATAGAAGATCTTTGATATATCTTGGTTAGATTTGCAAGATACATAGTTAACATTTGAAGATCTTGGATGATTTGGTAAGATACAACTAAGATATGGTAAGAGACAACTATACCTTAGCTGTCATGTCCCACGGATCCAAATCACATAAAGGGCGGATCCCTTTTGAGGGATCCGTGGGATCCGTGAGCTGAAGATCAGCTTGCCTATAAATAGGAAGCTGATCATTTGGCTCTCTCATCACTCATATAGCTTTAACACACATATTCATTCAGTACATATCTTACTAACATCATTCATAGTTGCATTTCACTTTGATCTTTCATTTTGTAGAAAGGAGATCAAGCATTCAAGGATCTACAGAACCGTAATCCTTTAGTTGCATTACTGTGTGATATTGTAGTTTGTTTCACACATCATATCTATCATTTGTAATCAGTGAGTGTGGTTAGTGCTTTAGTCCTTAAAGCACAAGGAGTGTAGGGAGTAGTTGTACGCGTGTAAAGAACTCGACATCTAGCTTAGTGTCGGTAAAGTAAATAGGCGACGTCAGGTTGGTTCTACCTTGTGAAAGAACCCGGTGTTTAGCTTAGTACCGGAAAAGGAAGTAAGCGACGTGTAAAGGTTTTCTCCACCTAGGAAAGGAGTTTGTTTCTTAGTGAAAGATAAACTCTCGAGTAGGAAACTCGGGGAGTGGAGTAGGGCAAGGAAGAGAGTCCTTGTAGCCGAACCACTATAAACAACAGTGTCGTGTGGTTTGATCTTTCCTCTCTTTATCTTTTACTTACATTGTGTGATTATTTATTTGTGATTGTTTCCTTTGAATCTAACATATAGTAACAAAGCAAATAAAACTTTAAAACGGTAAAAACTATTCAACCCCCCTTCTAGTTTTCCACAATTGGCATCAAGAGCTACGTTACTTAAGATCTTTAAAATATATTGTATTTTAAAACTTAAAACGATCCATGGATTTTGAAAACTTTAAAGAAGGGCAATCTATGCATAGACCACCTCTATTTGAACCAAATTGTTTTATTTATTGGAAAAATCGCTTTGAAACTTATGTAAAGTCAAAGGACATAGATCTATGGTATATTATAGTTGATGGTGATTACAAACCTATTAGTAATAATATTTCGGGTGGTCGGGATGAAGGAGCTACTCTTACTCGTCACAGTGATGAGCAAAAGAAGCTAATTGCCAAAAATAATGAAGCCAAAATGATGCTTTATAATGCCTTACCTAAGAAAGAATATGAAAGAGTTTTTATGTGTAAAACGGCTAAGGATATTTGGCAATCTCTTATTATCACACATCAAGGGAACTCACAAGTAAAAGATAACAAAATTGATCTTCTTGTCCAAAATTACGAACAATTTGTTATCTCTGAAGATGAGACCATTGATAGTGCGTTTGCTAAGTTCAATACTATTATTACATCACTTAAAGCACTTGATGAATCTTTTTCTAGTAAGAATTTTGTCAGGAAATTTCTAAGAGCACTCCATCCGAAATGGAGAGCAAAGGTGACAGCTATTGAAGAATCTAAAGATCTCTCAAGCATGACACTAGATGAGCTCATAGGAAACCTAAAAGTTCACGAAATGATTATGGAAAAAGACTCAGAAATTGTCAAAGGCAAAAAGGAGAAGATCAAGTCTATTGCCTTGAAAGCCAAAGTCGAGTCAAGTGATGATGAGTCTTGTTCAAACAGTGATGATGAAGAGTATGCAATGGCCGTGAGGGATTTCAAGAAATTCTTCAGGAGATGAGGAAAGTTTGTGAAACCACCTCGTGATGAAAAGAAATCCTCTCGGAAAGATCATGAAGATAAGAAAGGTAAGGTTGATAGGAAATGCTATAGGTGTGGTGACTCCAGTCACTTAATAGGAGAATGTCCAAAGCCTCCAAAGACCAAGTCTCAAAGAGCCTTCGTTAGCGGAGCTTGGAGCGATAGTGAAGGAGATGATGATGATGAGCCTAAGAACAACGAAATGGCAGTTATGGCTAATGACACAGAAGAGGTACATTCTGATTCATGCTCCTTTATAGATGACGAAACATTAGAAGTAGAATATAACAAACTGTGTGACGTTACTTTAAAAATCATAAACAAAAACAAGTTTTTGAAAACTAAGACAACACTTTTAGAAAATGAAGTATTTTGGCTTAAAGAAAAAGCAATACGAATTGAAAAAGGTAAAGATAGTAAAGAAACGTGTGTGGTCTTGTCAAGAACTAAAACTTGAATTAGAAACCTTAAGAACCACACAGGAAGATTTGATCAAACAAAATTCAAAGTTTAAAAGGTTTGATAAAAACATAAGTTGTGCAGATAAAATAATGAAAATGCAAAAGCTACCTCATGATAAAACAGGACTAGGCTTTATGAAACTAGGAACTTTAAGTGAGTATAAGGAACAGACTGTGAATAAAACTGATTCAACCAAGTTGGACACTCACGGATCCGACGGATCCAAAAATTTGGATCCACCAAGTGTATCCAAAGGATCCGCGGGTACTCAAGTTGAACAGAAGGTTCACAAAGTCGACCGTTCCGAATTTGTTAAAGTTACTAAGAAACCTAACAGTAGTATAACCAATAATAAACATAAACCAGCAGTATCTTTAGGAAGAGGACAAGCTAGAAATGAATATAGAGTTAAAACGGATCAACAGAGACCTCAAATGAGTTTTCCCAAACACCCCTTTCCAAAGAGTATAGTTAATCCACAACATACTTATCAAAATAATTGGAACCAAAACATGCCTAGAAACTTTCATGGTCCTAGCTATATGTCATGGAACAATGGTCCACCATTTACATACATAAACCATGATAATGTCATGTTTAACCCAAACGGACCCATGAGATATTGGGGACCAAATGCTTGAGTCTTTTATGAACTTAGGTATGCTTGAAAGTTGATCTTGAACCTGATGAGTGGATCAAAGATAGTGGGTGCTCAAGACACATGACGGGAAACATTAATCTTTTCTCAACCTACCAAGTATATGACGGAGGTAATGTCACATTCGGTAGCAAGCTTAAAAGTAAAATCATCGGAAAAGGTACAATCTCTCATGACTCTCTATCTATTGATGATGTTGCTCATGTAGATAATTTAGGTTTTAATTTACTTAGTATAAGTCAATTATGCCGCAAAAAGTATAACGTCCTTTTCAGTGAAAATGGAAGTAAAATACTTAAAGATGGCATAACCGTAGGAAAAGGTGTTTTAAAGAATAATGTCTATGTTATGAAATTAGATAAAACACCTAAAGATAAGTTATGTCTTACCTCCTTGGACGAAAACTCAACTCTATGGCATCGACGTTTAGGTCATGCTAATATGAGGCTTATTCAATCTTTGTCATCCAAAGAACTCGTTAGGAACCTACCCAAGTGGAAATATGACCAACACTTTTGTGATGCTTGCAAAATTGGAAAACAAGTACATAGTAGCCATAAGGCTAAAAACATGGTATCTACATCTAGATGCCTAGAATTATTACATATGGATTTGTTTGGCCCGTCAGCTATACAAAGTTATGGAGGAAATTTTTTCACTTTAGTTATAGTAGATGATTACTCTAGATATACATGGACAAGGTTTTTGAAAACTAAAAATGAGGCATTCGACAAATTTGAAATTCTAAGCAAGAAAATTCAAAATCAAATAGGAAGTAATATAGTATCTATTAGAACTGACCATGGTCGAGAATTTGACAATGAAATTCAATTTGGAAATTTTTGTGATAATAATGGAATAACTCATAATTTCTCGGCTCCTCGTACACCTCAATCTAATGGTGTAGTAGAACGTAAAAATAGAACAATTCAAGAAATGAGTAGAACTATGTTAAATGAACAAAACATACCACAAAAGTTTTGGTGTCACGCTGTAGATACTTCTACATATATCCTAAATAGAGTTTTAATTAGACAATTTTTAAATAAAACTCCTTATGAAATTTATCGAGGCAAAAAGCCTACATTAGGATATTTTAGAGTTTTTGGAAGCAAGTGCTTCATTTTAAACACAAAGGACTATCTCACTAAGTTCGACCCAAAGTCGTATGAAGGTGTATTCCTTGGATACTCGCAAAACAGTAAAGCATACATTGTATTAAACAAGGAAACATCAAGAGTCGTGGAATCGTTGAACGTAACATTCAACGAAAGTCCACCTCCCTCTAAGACATCACCTTTGGTAGATGATGACTTAGTTGAAAGTCAAATGGTTAATGATATAGAAAACATTGAAAATGACAATGAACCCGTAAAAGGAGAAATAGTCAATATTAAAGAAACTAAAAGTCATCCATTAGAAAACGTCATAGGAAAACTTAATGAAAGAACATTAAGATCCAAAGCTCAAAATGAAAGTAATTATTTTTTCTTTATTTCAACCATTGAACCTAAAAATATAGACGAGGCAATAAAAGATGAATCTTGGGTAATTGCTATGCAAGAAGAACTTAATCAATTTATTAGAAATGATGTTTGGACTTTGGTACCTCCACCTAAAAACCAAACCATAATAGGCACCAAATGGGTCTTTAGAAATAAAATGGATGAAAAGGGTATTATATCTAGAAACAAAGCTAGGCTAGTAGCTCAAGGTTACAATCAACAAGAAGGTATAGATTACGATGAAACCTTTGCACCAGTAGCTAGACTTGAGTCTATTAGGATATTACTTGCATATGCATGTGCACATGATTTTAAGTTATTTCAAATGGATGTCAAAAGTGCTTTCTTAAATGGTCTTATTAATGAAGAAGTATATGTTGCACAACCTCCCGGCTTTGCCGAATTTGAAAAACCAAATTATGTTTTTAAACTTAAGAAAGCTTTATACGGACTTAAGCAAGCACCAAAGGCTTGGTATGATCGACTTAAGACTTTCCTAGTTGACCATAAGTATACCATGGGCCTAGTAGACAATACTCTCTTCACCAAGAAAAAGGGATCACATATTATTATAGTCCAAATATATGTGGATGACATTATATTCGGTTCAACTTGTCAAGAGTTATGCGACGATTTCTCAAAAATCATGCATGACGAGTTTGAAATGAGTATGATGGGGGAACTAAACTTTTTCTTAGGTCTCCAAATTAAACAATTAGAAGATGGGATATTCTTCAACCAATCAAAGTATATCAAAGATATGCTTAAGAAGTTTGGTCTTGAAGACTCAAAACCCATGAGAACACCCATGTCCTCCGAAACCAAACTTACTAAGGATGAAGAAAATGAATCCGTAGATAGCACTAAATATAGAGGAATGATTGGTAGTTTACTCTATCTTACGGCTAGTAGGCCTGACATTATGTTTAGTGTTTGTCTATGTGCACGTTTTCAAGAAGATCCAAAAACTTCCCATCTTGAAGCTGTTAAAAGAATCTTTAGGTATATTAAAGGTACTACACACTTAGGATTATGGTATCCCAAAGGAACGGGTGTAGAAACCATAGTGTATACTGACTCAGATCACGCAGGTGATTATGTTGATAGGAAAAGTACTAGCGGTATTTGTACTTTTGTAGGATATTGTCTAACATCATGGTTCGCTAAGAAACAAACTGCCCTCGCAATCTCAACAACAGAGGCAGAGTATGTGTCTGCAGGAAAGGCGTGTCAACAAGCACTGTGGATGAAACAAGCTCTCGTCGACTATGGAATTGAACTCAACAACATTCTTATTCTTTGCGACAACAAAGGTGCTATCGATCTAAGCAAAAATCCAGTCCAACACGCTAGAACTAAACATATTGAAATACGCCATCACTTCCTTCGCGACAATGTACAGAAGGGAATCATCTCAATTGAGAAAGTTTCCTCAGAGGACAACATTGCCGATATTCTCACTAAACCACTTAAACGAGAACCTTTCAATTATCTTAGACTTGGATTAGGACTAATGGAACCTAGTGATTAGGAGAAACATTAGTGTAAACTTTAGTTTAGCCACACACGACACCAAACCAAAACATGTGTTCTGATCCGCGGATCCAATCGACAACAAAGACGGATCCTTTGTTTGGGATCCGCCGGATCCGTCGCATGATATGTTCAGTATATTATTAAATAAACAAGAACAGCTACTATTCATTCCTCACTCCAAAACATATCACCTTACTACATCCGACACACACTTAATCTCCATCACATTTTAGACCATTTTCTTCCACAAATTTGTGCTTCTAACATCACTGAAAATCATGCCTCCCGCAACCAACTACGATCACAAGAAAACCGTTAACTACTTACCCAAAGTCCACAAAACCAAAGGTCTAACCAATGCCCAAATCGAAATTTTCAAAGCCTTAGAGAAAAAGTATGTCCATGAGGGTAGAGCCGTAGATTCATCATTCTATGAAGGAACTCAACTTAGGGAACAATTAGCCGCAATTCGATTTGATTCTCTTTTAGACATAGATGAACCAATCATTCCTAGGTTCATACTTGAGTTCTATGCTAGTGTAGGTCTTAGCTCGAGTGATGAAGGTTACTTAAGTCTTCATTTTACTCTAAATGGAAATCTTGTCAACATCCCTCTTGATCAATTTGGTGAGGTCTTAGGAATTCCAAGTCAAGGAACATGTATTTACTCGGACAAATGGTCCTTAACAATCTTAGACTCCAATCTCGATAGGACGGCACCATATGCCACTCCTCTCCAATCAAAAGAAGTGATTAGGGAACATCTCTTCATTCCTAAGAACAACCCCACAAGAATGTATCGTGGTCGTGAAGTGCTGTAGAATCCATTTGCAATGGAACTTAATGAACTAAGACCCGAATTCAAAGAGATGGAGGATGTATTAAGGGCAAATGTGATGTGCACCATAGGAAACCGTGATCATATCAATGCTTGTTTATGCCACATGATGTACAACATCTCTACTCGTCAACCCTTCAATCTTGCTTATTATGTTGCCAAAAGAATGTGTGACATTCCGGTTCAAAGCAAGATTGCAATGCCTTATGGTATGCTCTTAACCCGACTTTATAGAGCCTTTGCACCCGCTCGTCCAAACCATCTAGGCTTTGTTCCGGATTACAATGAAATTGAACATACCTTCGTTCCTTTGAGTGACTTTAGGGTTAGTGTTGATAAGGGCAAACGTCCTCGTGTTCCAACATCATCCTCATCATCTTCAATGAGTGAAGATGATGGTATGCCAAATTCTAGGATTCCTCCACCCGAGTACTTGAGCCATCTTCCTCCAATCCAACATGAATCCGCTGAGTATAGAAACATCAAAGGAATGGTGAAGAATCTGGGTCGTTGGATGATGAAATTACACAAGGGGATGAAGAAGTTGAAGAAGAAGCTGAGTTGATGGAGTGTTTGGTTTTAAACAATGTTGGATATTGTGTTGTTAAACTTCTATGTGTCTAGAATTTATCTAATAATAGTTGTTGTGTATGTGTAATAACTAACACTTGCAGGTGGATAACCATCATGGTTATCAATTTTCCGGGTTATAGCCAGTGTTTGGCATAACACCTAAAACGGTAAGTTTCTAAGTACTGATTAAACTATGTGCAATCATGTGTTAATGTTATCATATTTAGTTGTTTTGCTATACATATTAGATGTTAAATAAGGTCTAGGTGAATTTTCGGGTTTTCGTCGAAAAACAAAAAATATGACATATGTTCTGTTTAGTTTTTAAGTTTTAGACATACGGATCCGGCGGATCCCAAAACAGGGCTCCGCCAAGGCTTATCGTTGGATCCGCCATCCGCCATCCTGCGGATTTGGCGGATCGCTAAAAATGGTTCCGCATTTGCAACCATTTGGATCCGCAGGTTTCCCAGTAAAATTACAAAACTTTTTCGACTTATCCCGATTCTTAAAATCTTAAGTGTTTAGTATCACTTAGGATTCATTCACTGATCACAATTCCTCTTAGAATAATTTAGGAATTCTTAGAAACTTAGGAACAAAATTTCCCACCAAAATTTAAATTTTTGAAATATAGGTGTGAGTTACCAAACTGATACAAAGAAGGAACCCTTTTTTAGGGATCCGTCAAATCCGTGGAAATATCAAATCATTATGCTTTCCACTATCTTCTTGTAATAACTGCAAATCCACAACATATTACTCAACCAAAGCTCAATGGATTGACTTCCTTGATATGACCTGCACAAATTTTTGTTCCAAATCATTAGTAACCAACATTCTCAATTGGATTCACATCAAATCCAAACACACAGACTCACAAACCTTCTGTCTATAAATTAGCACTTTAGGATCATCCCTTCACACAACAACCATTTCCTCTCCTGTACACCTTAGATATCATACTTCACCATGACCAAGTCACACAACTCTTCCACATCTAGAACTTCAAGAAGAACAGCCCGCATTAGTGTTAAACCCTGTTGTTTTATCAACTTAGCAAACTCCTCATCTGAGGAAAATTCTCCTCTCAATATATCATCACCCATTGCTAGTGAAAATTTCCTTACACTCTCCACCCCAACACCATCAAATGTTGTTATACAAACACCACCACCAACCATTACTCCAATAGCCTCTACTCCACCACCGGCTCCATCACAGCCTGTTAGATCACCATCACCACCAAAATCACCCAAACTCCAACCCTTGGAATTATTTAGGACTCCTCCTACATCACCACATCTTGATGACCTTTGAAGGTCAACAACCCATGCTTTTTCACCCGGTTTACCCGGATATCCATGGCCCTTTATACCATGATGCACAATCATCCCAACCTCAACAACAACCTCTATCACCCACATCCACTCTAGTTGCCATTGACGAGGCAATGTGGATGAATATGCCTCAAACCCAAGAAGAGATTAGTGAAGAGCTCAACCGTCTCTACACTCTCTCGGGTATGGTTGACCATCGCCTTCATGAAGCAATGGACATTCAAAACATCCTTATGAACTCCCTCCAAACACCACAACAACCATCAAACAACAACAACAACCAACCACCACCACCACCACCACCGCAAAACTTGGAGCCTAATCTTCCTCCAGGCTTCTCAAATCATGATTGCGCACATTGTGAGAGAACGGCTCACTTTAAAGGACCAACATCTTGGTCCATGAGCATCAAAATGAGATGAGGTTCATCTTGAACCATGTTCTTGAACGTTTAAACGCAATCTCTCATCCGCCTCAATAAAAGTGTTGTTAGGAACCTTCTAGGATGATGTTGTAGTTGTCTTTATTTAGGATTTATTTTGTAATGTACCATCATATCATATTTGTGACTTTTGTCACATAATTTTCAATTAATGAATGTGATGTTTTTATGCTTATGAGTGATCAACATATTGCATATTATCATTATCATTGTGAACTAACATTCTTATATAGCATATATTATACCTTGATTATGATTACCCTAGGTACAAATAATGATCAGACACTTACTTTGACTTTTAAAAGTCAAAACTTATTGAAAGGCTTGTTTGGGAGAATACTTCACAAGCATTCTACTTCTTAATTGAAGTCATTCATTACTAACACTTCATTTGCAGCATATCATACCTTTCATAGTATACGTTGGTACTCGAGAAGTGAGGAGTATACATCAAGGGGGAGCATCTCATAAGCATTTCATATACTAACCATTTGTTTTGTAGATTCATGCATTATTTCCTTGATTACTCCATCTAGAGGGAGTATAAAACAAGGGGGAGCTTTAAAGTTCTCAAAATCGCATTCTGCTACGCTACTCTTTTTGTTTCGACAAAAAGGGGGAGAAAGGAACTAAGTTTGCATCAACTGTGATTCATCACAGTACATACATTTTTTTTACAAAACTTTTCTTTAATAAACAAACTTAATATATATTTTTAAGAACTCATGCTATATTTATTCTCTTGCTCAAAAATATACCTTATGTTTTGTCATCAACAAAAAGGGGGAGATTGTTAATACAAATAGCGTCTCAAAAACGTTATTTATATTCTTTGATCTTTCATTAGTTTTGTTAATGACAAATATAAGGAATATCTTTTAGCAAATAATAAATACTAGCTTAGTCTCTTAAGTACACACTTTAAACTTCACATATTAACTAAGAATTACAAGTTTAGTAACTTGTTTCCTTAAAAGGAAACTTTAATTCTAAAACCATTCCATGACATCATTGCATGCATCACATAGAAGATCTTTGATATATCTTGGTTAGATTTGCAAGATACATAGTTGACATTTGAAGATCTTGGATGATTTGGTAAGATACAACTAAGATATGGTAAGAGACAACTATACCTTAGCTGTCATGTCCCACGGATCCAAATCACATAAAGGGCGGATCCCTTTTGAGGGATCCGTGGGATCCGTGAGCTGAAGATCAGCTTGCCTATAAATAGGAAGCTGATCATTTGGCTCTCTCATCACTCATATAGCTTTAACACACATATTCATTCAGTACATATCTTACTAACATCATTCATAGTTGCATTTCACTTTGATCTTTCATTTTGTAGAAAGGAGATCAAGCATTCAAGGATCTACAGAACCGTAATCCTTTAGTTGCATTACTGTGTGATATTGTAGTTTGTTTCACACATCATATCTATCATTTGTAATCAGTGAGTGTGGTTAGTGCTTTAGTCCTTAAAGCACAAGAAGTGTAGGGAGTAGTTGTACCCGTGTAAAGAACTCGACATCTAGCTTAGTGTCGGTAAAGTAAATAGGCGACGTCAGGTTGGTTCTACCTTGTGAAAGAACCCGGTGTTTAGCTTAGTACCGGAAAAGGAAGTAAGCGACGTGTAAAGGTTTTCTCCACCTAGGAAAGGAGTTTGTTTCTTATTGAAAGATAAACTCTCGAGTAGGAAACTCGGGGAGTGGAGTAGGGCAAGGAAGAGAGTCCTTGTAGCCGAACCACTATAAACAACAGTGTCGTGTGGTTTGATCTTTCCTCTCTTTATCTTTTACTTACATTGTGTGATTATTTATTTGTGATTGTTTCCTTTGAATCTAACATATAGTAACAAAGCAAATAAAACTTTAAAACGGTAAAAACTATTCAACCCCCCTTCTAGTTTTCCACACACTTTTTCATGATTTAGTTACAAATACACAGAAATATAACCAAATATAGTGCACAAAACAACTGATAACGTAACTAAAAACATGTTCAATTTGAGCCCCCCACACTTGAGTTTTGCTCGTCCTCGAGCAAGTCTAGCATTTAGAAAAACTGAACTCAATGGTATCGTCATCATGATTCTAAAAATTATTGCTATTTTTAATTTAAATGCGAAAAATTCTTGAAACATAAACAAGTTAGTTTGAGCTTGATAACATAACTAAGCACCTCACAAAGGAATTTTAAATTCACTCAACACTCTAAGGGTAAATTTATTGGTAAAGCACTCAATGCTCAGTCATGATTCATGTTTCTTACCATAAGCTTGTACAAGGGTTATGAATTGGCTAATGTGCAAATACTTCATACAATAATATAATAGCTCGCTAACAATGAATTCTTGATTAGTTGAGCAACGGATGGTCACTAGATTGTACCTTGGTTCGCTGACAACGTTACTTGCATAACGGATGGTCACCAAAATACGCACTAGCTCGCTAGCAACGTTTTTCAACTATTCAAAAACCCGGATGGTCACTACACATCCATGCACTATATATCTAAACAAAGCCATCACTTAATCCGGATGCTCGAAAGCTAACAACGAATAAAGTAATTGGTAAAAGGTAGGGAATAGACATGGGAATTATTTATGATTGGTTCCTACAAAATGAAAAATAAATAAGAATCGAGTCCAAATTCCGTTCCCAACTCTTTATACCTCAAATGATCACTTCCCAAACTTCTTCGATTGTTATTTTGCATCTCATACTCACTTCTTTCTTCCTTCATAGCTCATTGGCTAACTTATATTCATACACTATAGCTCATTGGCTATTCTTTTTTTTCTTTTTCTTTTTTGAGCTACAACTTTCTTTCTCGTCACCCCCACACTTTGGATGAGCACACGCTACAAAAAACACAAATAAGAGTAGCGACCTCCTTCTTCATTGAAACAACACATACAAATATCAAAATGTGGCCAACGCATAATCATCAAAAAAATAAATTGTTTTGAACTTCAATTGAACTTGATTCGGGTAAGGCTAAGGTGTAAGGTGTAAAATCTTTTTGTATTTTTCTGGATTTAATCAAAAGAAAAGATAGGTTCAGAAGGTGTAACTAAGGGTATCTAGTGTAAAAGATTAACGCTAACAAATGGGTTCCAAATACTAGGATAACTAACCGATGTGGTCAGGAAAAAATATTTTTGTAAACGGATGGCCATTTGGTGTAAATCCTAATTTGCCTCTTATCATTTGTATTACTTTATCACTCGAAAGTAATTTTAACCGTAATGCATAATAAGTACAAGTTCTAGAATCAACATAATCACCGGCACACTCATAATGAAATATAGAGCATAAGAAATGCTTTATACAAAAAGACTTAAATCCTCAAAATTTAAGGTGGGTTATAACATGTACTAGTAAATGTTATCGATTCCAAAATTGAAATAGCTCTCATAACTTGATTAAATTCCAAAAAAAATTCTCAAATAGCCTCATTTTTACCATTGAATCAAACTATATATAAGAAAACAACTAGAAAATCAAGGGCGATCAAGGGCGAACACATTCTAGTTACTCGAATCCAAAATTCTACTAAACCTAAAAAATTTAAAAATTAAACTAATTTTTCCTATTTTCTTCCCTCCCCCACACTTAAGTTTTGCATTGTCCTCGATATAATAAAAATGAACTTCAAAGTAAAGGAAATGGAAAGATTTAGTTAAAAAAAGGTACTACCAGGGAAAATACGCCTACGCATATTTGATCATAAATAGCAAATGAGTTCTTCCAACTCCAAGTATTGATCAACAATAAGCTTCATGTACTTCCCCCCTGCAAAAACTGCAAAAATATACGAAACAAACAAACAAAAATACTAAAACAAACCAAAATAATTAAAATTAAACCATAAATAATTAATCCTAAAAAAATAAAGTTAAGAACATAGAAATAGAAATTGTTCGACCAACAATTGTTTTGAAAACACAAACATCGATTAACCGTCCCAGGTGGTTATTGGTTACACATCTAAAACCTCTGGAAGTCCTCTGAGTTTCCCATTCTTGCTTTCTCGAAGGTGTGTGAACCCTTTGAAGTCAATGCTCAATGGAATAACTGGTTCACTAAAAAGACTCATTTCCTTCTCAGTAAATAGCCCAAGATTCCTGGCTATTCGTGAAATAAAGTGACCTGCACATATATAATTTCTTGTCCCAACCGCCGCGTGTTGGTGCAAATGTTGCACTATCACCCAAGCTACATTCAAATGCCTCAAGGAATGCTTCTTGTCTAATGCTTGAAGAACCCATAAATCATCTTCATAAATCAAATCGACACTAGACGTCCTATGTAACAACGACTGTACTATAACCCTGTGTAGCACTTGCAACAACGGTTTCTTAATTGTCGAAACTTTACTTTCCCCAAATACTAGCTTGTCTTCCGTGCTAATCCTTTTCCAATATTCATGTGTGTCAAAATTATTTTTACTCCTTTCTCCACTCATTATGAAAAACTTGAAACCCTCATTACTTAAATCCTCAGCAGAGTATAAACCTAACAAATTTCCAAGCTTGAATAGTGTGACTTCATGTTTCTTACCTCCTAGTCTGAAATCGAGAAATTTGTCGGTCGTAACTCCAATATCAGTAACCTCCGTTTTCATCCGCATAGAGCATAAAAACTCCAGGCACCATTCCTTGTATATGGGTTCTCTTATATTGAATGCTCTCATCCACATGTTTGAGGTCAATATCTGTTTATTCCACAGAACCCTAACAAGAAACATATCTTCCAAAAACTCATCACAACCAAGCTCTTTCATTGCATTCCAATTCATAACCCTTGGTGAATGAATCACCCATTCGCCAATCTTAAGAAGAATAACATTAAAGGATTTCCGAACTATCAGATCTTCCCCTCGCCATAGGAGGTTAGGATGACATTCCGGAATCGGCGTTTGTTATCTCTTCCTGATTGCTTCTCTAGTTCTTTTCGCAATCCCTGATCCTCCTGCAACATCCTTAAACAAAGAAACATTCGAAACACATATCTCATTAATTGTTAGAACATATAGAAATCATAAATATATACTAGTATAGGAGCATAAGAACCAAGGCTACATGATTTAGAAGTCAAAAAACTCGTTTTCGAAAAAATTTATTTCCATTTACCGAGCCCTCCATCCGATCAGTATTGCCTCCATCCGATCGGATGGAGTAAATTACTCTGCCCAACCGATCGGTTCTGGCCCGCAACCGAATCTGTTGGGGCTTTCTATGAATTTTTTTTTCCTTTCGACTTCAAACCAATTCTTATCAATTCCTACTCTTTCCTATCCTGCATTTGATCAATTATAGTGGGTTCTACATATCCGATTCATCCCTATAACAATCCATAACATATCCACATGATTTCTCAATCAATCCTAGAACACAAGAACACTACCAAATCAAGACTCCTTAATTTGTGTTCTAACTCACAATGTACCATCCTAACATCACTAATTATCAGCTAAATAACATCTGGGAATCATCAATTGCAACCTAAATCGATTCAAAGTTTTGACCCAATTTAATCCGCAAATTCAATCAATCAATCCTTCCTCAAAACTTAATCAATCAATCTAATTCTTTTTGCAATCTATTCCTCTATCATTTACCCATCTCTTCCAGAAAAATTACATCTTAATTCGAACTATATCAAAAATGCCCAAATTTTGACCTAATTCAATTAATCCGAATTAAAACCTAATTAACACAAATTGATGATGTTACTTACTTGTTTTGGTGCCATGCATGATCCTTGAACTCTCCTGCAACTCTTAATTATCTCCTAATGGTCGAATTTTTGAATCCCCAAGCTCGGTGGATTTTGTGTGTGTGAGTTTTTGTGATTTTTGGAATTCTCAGTTTATATATATAACTCCATCCGATCAGTATTTGATCCAACCGATTCGGATTAAGTTTTTGCAAAAACTTCACTTTTCTACTTGCCAACACTTGATGATACTTGTGAGATCAAGTGGAAGTGTTTTTACTCTTCAAAAATGCTTTTCTTTGTGTATAAAAATACTCCACCACACTAGTCTACCAACTTGTTGTCCAAAATCTATCTCTACTAATCTAAACAAAACTAACTCTAAAAAAATCTTAACTAAAAACATAACTTCATAAAAAGAAACAAAAGTCTTAACTTAAACTTAAACTTAAATGCAAACATTAAAAATACTCAAAATGCATAAGAATTAAAAAGAAAACAAACAAATAACTTGCACAAGCCTTGTGCTTATTCTTCAAACTTGTTCACTTGAATCTTTCATCCTTGAAAATACTCTTGCCTCAATATGTCTTCATTTTGAAACTTCCCGGACAATTTCCGGTTAGTCCTTTGCGTTTTAAATCTCCTTGCAAAGTTTCTTCCCTCCGTACAAACTATATCAAACTTCACATGCCAATCTCCATCTCCTTCTTCCTTCTTGTAAACACTAGAACCTTCGGGTCCTCATTCCAAATTCTTTAGTTGGACCGGTAAGGATCCAAGAAAATCTGTTAATTTGTTAAAAACAAAAACATTTTTAAAAGGTTATAGAAAGCCTCCATAGCTAGAGCTCTTTCCATTTCATCTTCAATATCAAAGTAACTCGGAGCAACTGGCCCATATTTAGGCCTCCCTTCTTCATCTCTACCCACTTCAAAACAACCCAAGTGGTCTTCTTCTTCATCTTCTTCATGAACTTCCTTAACAATCTTTCCTCTAGGTTTGGGATAATACGTATGCTTCAAGATTCCATCATTAATAGTCATAGTACCTCGCCCCATATCTATAATAGCTCCACACGTTCTCAAAAATGGTCTACCTAACAACAATGGTAACTCCTTATCCACCGGAATGTTAAGTACTAGAAAATCAGCCAAAAAGGCTTGATACCCTACTTGGACTCTAACATTCTTTACTTCTCCCATTGCTTTTGCTCGTGAATTATTGCCATAGTAAGATTATATTGATTTGGTTGAGGATTCAAGTCCTAATCTCCTATACAATGGATACGGCATTACATTCACACTTGACCCCGTGTCTGCCAATGCATATATCGCATCTGTCCCATTCACTTTAATCGGCAACACAAAATTTCCCGGATCGCTCATCTTCTTAGGTAACCCATTTTCAACTATTCTCTCTCTTGCAATCTCATCAAAATTCTTGTCTTCTAACCTAGCCCTTGCCATCATAACTGCATCCAACTTCTTACGATAGGTCATGTAATTGTTCAACACATCAATCACCGACTTCTCCTCCATAAGCTCATTAAACTTCATCTCCAAGTTTTCCAAAATCGCTTCCTTTTGCTCTTGAGTTAACGGTTTAACAATTTGTGGTGATTTGGGTGATGATTTAGATGATGAAGAACTTTCATTCTTAGGGGTGGAGGGTTGGGTAAGTTTGTTAAGTGGTGTTTTCTTTCTATTCGCTTTTCCCATTTTAACAATCTCTCCCTTTCCTACCTTCTCTTCTACCATATCATCCACATCAATCATCATCTCTCCTAGTGCAAAATCAATCCTACACTTAGTTTTAACCATAAAATCTCTACCAAACACAACTTCCGGTTCATCAGCATTCCCATATTCCAAAACAACAAAATCAACTTTGAAAATGTGACCATGAATGTTAATACGCACATCTCTCACCATCTTTCTACCATAATCCTCATAGTCAAGTCGAACGAAACCAAGCTTACCAAGCATATCTTCCGTAATGTAGTTGTCACCATACTCCATATTAAGCTGAGCATCCCAAGCTTTTATACCTTCCACACCACAAGGTGTAAAGTACCTCATGAACGGTGCATCAAATTCTTTGGGTGGTGCTCGTGTGAACACAACAACTCTCTTCTCCTTAGGTAAACAAACCAGGTTTTCTCCAACTTCTTCTTTCTTTTCTACATCAACCTTAACTTCTTCCAAATTATTTTCCAAACGCTCCAATGAATCACCCGAGTCTTTGAACATCTCTTCCAAATTTCTCAAGTATTCAGAAACTCCGCTTAAACTCTCCATTTCACTAAAGCAATTAACAACTATAACATAACCACAACCAAAAGAAATCCAAATTATTAGCATTAGGGTTAGTCATAATCGAAACATATCAAAAATGAAATCAAATCAAGTAAACAAACAAGTTCAAACTCTCAAAACATCAAAACAACTAAAAATTAAAATTAAAAAAAAAATTCCGAGGCATCCATCCGACCGGTTTAACACTCCATCCGATCGGATGGTTGAATCGTAAAAATCCATTTTACCCAACCGAATCGGATACGGGCAACATCCGATCGGTTGGATCAACTTTTTCTATAAAAAAAAACTTTTTTTTATTTAATATATTTATATTTTTTTTTTTTACTAAATTAAAACCTTAATATAAAAATTAATTCCTAAAATAAAAACTAATTTTCTAAGAATAAAAAATAAAACATAATTAATAATTTTTAATAACCATTAACTAATTAACTATCATTAACTAACTTAATTAATAAAAAACTCTTAATCTATTCTTCATTAAACATATAATTAAACTACATTAACTACTAAATTAAAAACATTAAAAACATCAAAATGGCTAAATGATAATCATTAAACATATAATTAAACAACTAATCAATTATAACTATTATTAGTATTAATCTAACATTAAACTACCATTAAAAGGACTAAATAACACTTAAACATAAGAACCTAAAAATTTACCGAGGGCTCCAACCGATCGGATGGACATCCATCCGATTCGGTTGGTCCCGAACCAACTTTTTTTTTTTTTTTCTTTAAACACGAATTTCTAATATCAAAAACTAATTAAACTACCAAATTCAAACAATTTCAATCAACTCCCCGGCAACGGCGCCAAAAACTTGATGTGTTACGCGTGGGTGCAAGTTTTAAAAATTTATAAACACGATTTATCCAATTCTCTAATTAACACATACGAGCAAGTATACTCGTTCGCGGTAGTAAAGGTGGGTAAGTCGAGATCGTCCTAAGGGAGTTGGTGTTAGAACTTAGTAAAACAAGTTTTTACAAAAAGAGTTGTCAATCCAATTTGGTGAAAATTCAAAAGCAAGTAAAATCCAATCAATCAAAAACATATACTTGTGTGTAATACCTTGACTAATTGCATAGAGTAATCTACAAAGTTTGGTGTAACTTAGAGTGATGCACAACTTAATATGAATGATTCACAATCAATGGTTTTTATCATGAAAAATCATCTCTAAGAATTCAATCTCCTAGTTTATTCCTTTCGGCCTTTTCAACTATTACGACAATTCTATTAAACCCTTTGTTATTTGAAAAGCATTTCTTATCTTAAGAATTCTTACGAATCCTTTCGGCCCTTTCTCGTGATGAAATCGTTTCCAAATCTATTTTAATGAGTTAATATGGTGCTTGTCACACACCATAGCCCATACTAATTCGTGCACTAATGTTTTGGAATAAAAACATAAAGAAAATCCTTTCGGCCCTTTTTATTTTTTAAAACTGTTTTTACCAACTAATTAAGCAAGATTAGATTGTATTTCAACAAATTCATAAAACAAGACATGCTTTCATGCATCACTATAAAATAAGAATACTCCAACAATTGTCACATCATACACACAAGTATACCAAAAATCACTCCATAACAATCATAATCAAACACAAGTAACAAACCATTCTTTCATTCAACTTAAAGTAAAAGTAGTTCATAGTAATTTAAACAAGAGATACCTAGTTTTGGAATTACAAGAACTAGAATTGTGAAACTATAGCAACCACACTCCTCCAATCGCTTAACAAGACATGTAAACAACTCTACACAACACCGACCTATTGAGACTTGAACTCAATATTCCTGGACGTTTTCACAGCGTTTCTAATCTTTCGGGCAATGATAATAAGTTAGTAAGGACTTGGTGTAAGCCTTTACTAGGTTTTGGGGTGTCACACTTTGTAAACTAGCCTAGGGTCCTATATATAAGTACAAGAACCCTTTCTCCTCAAGCAAAAACGTCCTCTATTAGTTATTAAGCAGGAAATGATAAGCCACCATGATTATGGGGCTTAAATTCGTCATTAAATGGAACTTTGTAACAGCAGCATCATCCAACCGATCGGTATTAGGCTCCAACCGATCGGTTGGAACTCTCGGTAAATCTCAGCTTTCCCCATCCGAATCGGATGCGGGAACCATCCGATCGGATGGGGCCTTCTGCCACACACAACTTTTGATTTTTCTTTTCTTTTCTTGTCGCGAGCTTTATCCTTTGTTGTGGTACTAATTTCTTCCGTAGAACTCGATCTTTTCTTGATATTTGAACATAGAAATCTCGACAATATCAAATCCTTGAGTTCTCGTGTGGTTTCTCTCTCGTTTTCGTCTCGGGAATCTTCCAATGTGCATAATCACTTCAATTCTTCATCTTTTTGTCATTTTTTCCTGTACTTGGCTATATTCACTTGCATATACACTTTTTCACGATTTAGTAACAAATACACACAAATATAACCAAATATGGTGCACAAAACCACTGATAACGTAACTAAAAACATGTTCAATTTGAGCGTTATCACTTTGTCTCAAAAAGAAAATCACAAACCTTTCAAAAGAAGCAGCTGAAGTCGAAGAAGAATTGTCAAAAAGAACTGCTCAGTTTCAGAAAGATTTAACAAAACTCGAAGCACAAAGTATTTCTTTCCAACTCAAACTGCAGGAAAAGAAAATGTATTCTGAAAACTCTTTGACAACGGTGCTTAAAGGAAAAGAAAATATTTTTGATGAAAATTATGATGATGCCAAAATCAAGTTTGATTTTGACGAACTTCATACAAAAAATATTGAACTAGAATATGTTGTGGCATCATTACAAAAAGAAAATGAGCATTTGAAACAGACTTACAAAAACTTGTTTGATTCAATCAAACGATCAAGAGTTCATAAGCAAATTTCAAACAAATTTGACTCTCAGATCGCAAAAAATCATCGTTTTGAAAAAGAAAATTATGTGCTTCAAATGAAAGTTGTTGATTTGGAAAAGATCTTAGCATAACAAGCCAAATATTTTGATGATGCCAAAACCAATTTTTCAATCGAAAGGAACAAATATGAAAAATATTTTGCACATCTTGAAGATCAAAATGTTTCATTACATGAAAAACTGGCATCACAAGATCATCTTACGATTCAAAAAGAATACAATGATTTTAGAACGTCATACAATGCCTTAAAAGCAAAGTTTGATGCTCTTAATCGATCAAAAGGCAAATCTCATGTTTCAAACAAGTCAACACCAAAAGTAAGTGTTTCGGAGAAGGTTTACACGGGTGAATCTTTAAAACCATTTTTGAAAAAAGTTTCTCAGTTCATGACCTATTCTTTGCAAAAAGGAAGGAAGTGTTCAAAGAGCCTGAATTTTTCCGAAACAATTACTCCTCAAAAGTTTTCAAGGTCAAATACTTCAAAAGAAGAGAATCTAGGTTTTCAAACTCCACACTCTCGTTTTACACCGATAAAGCAAGTGTGGAAACCAAAGCAAAGTCGTTCAAAACCTTTGAAATATTCAAACTCTAAAATGCTTCCGCTACGACAAAAGAATGGCTCTGCTTTGAAAATTCCAAATTCTGGAAGGTTCCCATTCATCTCAAAAATGAATTTTCGAAATGAAACACCGGGTTTCAACAATGGATGGAAAACTTCTTCTTCAAGTTTCAAAACTCCAAGAGTGACACCGGGTTTCTCAAACAATTTTCAAAAGAAAAAGAGTTTTAAAACACCGTTGATTCTACGAGCTTTATTTCAAAATGAAACACCGATTTTCAACCCTCGTTGGAATTCAACTTCGTTGTATCGGATTGACACAACTTACAAATGGATTTCAAAATATGGTAAACCCGTTGGCGCCGTGCTTAAATGGGTTCCAAAGGTTGTTGTCTAATATGATCTCATAATGACTTCTAAACACTCAGTTTAGGACTCGTCCTTCAATATAATGGCTTCTGAAGCACTCAGCTCAGAACCCGTGCTTAAAATTATGGCTTGTAAGTATTTCAGCTTACAACCCAGATTTAAACATTATGGCTTATGTACACATAACAGTGCATAACCCGATCTTTGTAAAGAAAGGACCCTGTTGTACGTTTCAGTGCGACAATCCTAACAAATAAGAAGTCTTCACGTAAAACTTATCAAAAACTTCTTAATTTTGAGCAAAATCTACTTAAAATGTTTCAAAAGGTTTTCAAAACTCTTCAAAATTTTGCTCAAGATTTTACTCCCTCAAATCCTTAAAAGCTTATATTTATTAAAAATGTTCTATTTTTTAGGGGGAGTAATAAAAAGATCTACCAAAAAGTTCATGTTCAAAAGAAACTGATACTGAATTAAAATAAATAAATAAATAAATAAATAAATAAATAAAACCACATCCGTTTCTCCCCATAAGCTATCCAAAAACAAAGGTTTTAATCAATCGGTATCAAAAATACCATGGATATGCTATTTTTGAGGGGGAGAAATGAGATTAAAAAGTGATCATGAAGGAATCTCATGTGAGCTTGACTCAAATATAACCAACAAATTGACGAAGCTTAAATGTCAGTAATCGAAAAGATTTTTCCTGGACAGGTAATAATTTCAAAATAGTCTAACCAGTGATGTAAACGTGTCTTGAATAGGACTTGTTTGAGTAGAGTGTACCGTCTCGAGAGATTCTCTTTGAACTTGACCAGGACGAGTAATAATTTCAAGCTAGTCAAACTAGTAATGTAAGCGTGTCTCAAATCGGCCATATTCATTGAAAATCAATCAATTCAAAAGTGCGAACTCTACCCAACATATGCAAACTTATCTTAAAAATGCATAAGCACATGTTAAGGGGGGAGTATTTCATAAAATGCAAAACTCTCGAAGTGTTAACAAAATATGTTTTATTATTATAAACACTTTGAGAGATTTTTACAAAAGGTTTTATGGCATGTGATCAATAAACCTAGGATAATCATGGAGTTATAAGGTGATTATGGTTAGGTTTATGTCCTATGATCTGCCAGAGCCGGAGGGATCTACCCAAGGACAATTCCAATATATTAGAATTAGAAGTCCTTAGGTATGATTGAAAAAAGGAGTAAAGTGATGAAAGGAGAAAGAAGGGGTTGAAGAATTAAAAAGAAAAGTTTGTGAAAAGGGTGAAAAGAAATAGCCCTCCAATAAACTTAGGGCAGAAATCGAGTCAATACATCTGCTATCGGTTATCACTAAGATGATGCCGGTATTGAAGATAAGACGTCATGGACCCAGTGACGCAGTGCACAACCCCTCCTAGCCACTCAGATATCTCTTAAGAGGTATTTGTTTCATTTCTCACGGAGAACCTTGCATAATCTATCGGCCTCTCACTCCGAGATGTGCTGGTATTGAAAAGGTGGCACTCTGCTCCATGCCTCCGACTACTAAAACCAAAATGCACGTAATCGAGTCTAGAGCCATGAGAATCATCAAAAGATCTCTTAGGATACACTTACAACAACATACGCTTGTGTTCGACAAAAAGGACACAAGTTGTATAAGAGTCTTTTATGAGATTTACGGATCTTGCCTTATCTATCATGATGGTTACTTGTTTTAAACGGTCTACAGTCGTGGAGTGATGATTCGGTATACTTCAGTGGCTCACCTGAATTGTGGGTATACTTCGGTATATCTGTTGTAAGCCTTCTTGAGGGTATCTAATTCAAGAACAGCCTTTGTAAGGATTAGAGAGGGTTTTCACACTATGCTGTTAATTCTCTCGAAGTCTGAGCCTGTAAGTGCTGGAAATCCCGCCAAGGAGATTCCTTTCACGAATCGAGTCCTTAAGACGTGGGTCTTTACTTGGATTTTATCCATAGTATGACAACTGTCCCTCAACGGGATTCGGACGGCTGATGTGCCCGAACAAGGTGAATGGAGTCAAGACATTCATCAGTAAAACAATCGTAGTGGTCTGATCTCTAAGAAAAGTCCACCACATACTCATACTTATGAAGTTCATCCTCAACAAGCTCAAGTGAAGAACATTCATGACAAAAAGATCAAGTTTGAGGCAAAGAGTTACATCAAAGTCAAGAGCTAATCAAGAAATTCAAGAACAAGTACAAGTATTAAGTGAGGAAGACATAAGTATGAAGTTCAAAGTAGTTTCAAGAAGTATGAGTATGATGGAGAAGACGACACAACTAATCATAAGAAGATGTTGATCAAAGGCAAGAACAATTAAAAGTCATTAATCAAATATCACAAAGCATGAAGGAACAAAGAATCAAGAACATTCTACAATGACACACAAAGTTCAAAACCAAGAAGAAAAATGACCTAATCACGTAGAGCATCATTTGAATGACCACCCCTTAGGGGGAGATTGTTAGCATTAAAGAAAAGTGATGGACATTCTCATATTTATAACTTTGTAATGTGTCGTAGAATATGTTATTGTTTAGTCATTGGGCCTTGGACTTGGTAAGTTAGTATGCTAGTTAATAAGTCTTTTATTAAATGTAAACCAAGTCCAAGATAGTTAAGCCCATAGAAAGCCCATCCATTTCATATGTGATGGAACTATAAATACCTCCAAATGGTCTCATTTGGAGTGTGCTTGAGTTTGTATTGTGTGTGTTTTATGAAAATCCGTTTCTCCCTATTAGCTTTCCAAAAACAAAGATTTTAATCAATCGGTATCAAAAATACCATCGAAATGCTATTTTTGTGGGGGAGAAATGTGATTAAAATGTTATCGTTATGATATCTCAAAGAGCT